>OX596013.1:57775775-59043655 GCA_951394025.1 Heteromyza rotundicornis | reverse complement strand
TGTACAACTGGTTGTCCCCCTTTCGGGTCATTATTACCGAAAGGGTTAAGTTGGTAATAAATGTTTCTGTTAATTCTAAACCATTCCGAAGACAGTAACTTTTCTTATGGGGCATATTTACTGTTGTGTCGTCAAGTGTAAAAGATTTTGTTGGTACACAAAAACACACCAGCTTGGACCAGCCCAGTCCAGCCCCCTTTCCCCATAACACAAGTTGCATCTTAAAGGAGAGAGGAGAAACAGTAAACGATAAACGTTCTTGTTTGGACCCCTAAAGGGTTAGGTAGGTTTCGGCTATCTGTGTGCGGATTGCGGATGAACAAACGTAATCTTGTGGGACCACATAATGGCGCATTTGCATATCTCGAGGAAGTTTTCTTTTCTTTATTCTTAAATCTCGACTGTTTGTTTACGAAAAGACAATTGAATTTGTTGTTCAAGGTTTTGGGGCACAGAGAGACGCTTCAGTGGGGGAAGGTGGTGTGTGGCGCAGTTGGCTCACGGGTTGGGTTGAACTTCTACGTTTGTCATGCCAGACAACATTTTTAATTAGATAAAATGTTGAACTAAAGTAAAGAGATCATGTGAAAATTTAAAAAGCGCCCACGCGGTTATTGCCTAGAATTGCATCAAGAAAGTGTCAACGAGTCGTGAAGAAAATAAATAGAATTTCTGCTGTCAGTGACATTTGAGTTGCTTTGGGTTGGCTGACATTCTAATGATGCTTGTGGATTCGTTGTTGATTCACTGGCTTGTTTTAGTGTGTGCTTTATCTGCATCTGTGTGCGACTACTTCCGGCATGTTGAGCAAATACAATTTCTTAAGGTAAACATAGAAGGGCGACAGAGCGACATGAGAAAAGAGCTACTGTCTTGCAATAATTACCGTGAAATTAAGCCAAAAGAAATGTTCACACCAAATCAAATACTATGTATTGACGTGGCGGAGGGAAAAAGCAGAGCCAGTAACAATGACTACCGCAAATATTGTATGAAATGCTGATTGAATAACTTTTATGCCACCCATTCGTTCAGCTCAGCTTATAACCTTTTTCGGCAATAAATTCATCACTTAATTCGGTAAAATGTAAATTTTCCGCCGGGTATCTTTTGTTCCATCGCTTACAATCGCCCCACTGTTGCTTCCCTCGGCGACCTTTTCGAGGAATTGAAACCTAAATCAAGCCGTACATATTCCGGCATGCATTGTACAATAAATGAAATGATTCATTTAATGGTTTTTAGTGCGCTTAAAAATTTGGATTTATTTTTATTATCATGTCAAATGTGTGCCCGCGGTGATGCATCCTGCATTCATAGAAATCCCTATTAAGGAACCACACGGAGCATAGGCCACTAGACAAGTCACCCTTTTTTCCAATAAAATTTATCTCTTCAGCCATCTATCTATCTATCTGTCTGTCTATCTGTCGTTCATTCGATCCCTCGTTTGGCACAATTAGCAGCGTTTTCCCATTTTTAGCATATCGGTCTGATGTGTGTATGTGTGTGTGTGCTGAAGGATCAATTCGTTCGAATTTATTTAAATTGAAGTCAACAGTTCAACCCCTGCGGTTGCTTGCTCTCTGCTCGTACCTTTTGTCGTTGGTGGACAGACACCTTTTCCACAGACAACCCCTTTGGCAATAGTGTATGTGGACAGCCTTTGATTTTTTGTGTCTCCTTATGCTGTTTTTCACGCATGTCGTCGTCTATCGTTCGCCCTGCCCTGTCTTGGTCCTTTACCAATTTGCATCTATTTTTTTTTCGTGCGGTCTTTGTCGCCTCGTCATTTGCATTCTCATTGCTAGCATTCTGATGCATTTTGCGGTGCTGGTGGTCTCGGTTTTGGGTATGACAACGGCAGCATCTGCTTCTGAACTGAGCGAAGAGATTTACTCATAGAAAAGGTTTAATTGGAAAAAAGAAAGGAATAACGAATGCACCAATGGTGGTGTGGAGCGGACTTTATAACAAAGTGGTACCTAAAGGTTAATTGGAAGAGTTGCACTGAGTTTATTAAGTTGTTAAGGGGCGATATTAAAGGTTAAGTGGTGACAGTACCAAGTTCAACTGGAAATGCAGAGATTTTCTAAATTCCTTTGATAATAATATTTAATTTTTTACTTATTCCTTACTTATTTTATTTTTTTTAAATTTACTAATTATTCAAAAAATACTATCGATCATTTTACTAAAAAGAAAATCTGAAATATTAAAATATGTGAGCATCAACTCAATTCAATTCATTGCAATTGCATTTATGTCTTTCAAATTCTACGAACCATCAAAGAAATTGGGGCCAAATGACGACGAACGCTAAGTTGGCGCTGAGTGCCGATAATAATAAATTTCCTGGCATTCGCCCCCCTCGCACCCATGCAAAAAGACGATTGCGGCTGTCGCCCATCCGTTCGTTGAGTTTCTTAAATTCTATTTTGGTTTGGAAAACTGATGGACGCATAAATTTGAATTGAACATTTCTGCCCGAGTGTGCCCGAGTACTGGAAAAATTGCGAAATTCTAATGACAGGCAAATGTTTTAGCCACTAAAAATCGATGAAGTATAATAGATTATGAAACGCATTTCCTATTTTCCAAACTCGAAAATGCCACAGTTTTTTTTTGCGATTTCGGTTCACACTAAGACAAATTATTTTCATCGTCTGTAGGAAGCTATACAAAAATGTGCTATCATTGACCCAATGCTTGACATGGCATGGTTGATGTTAGCTCAACATTAATTTATGTTTTCCTTTCTCTCCAAAAAATGCTTCCAACATTGGCAATTGACCTTTACATCCATCCACCTGCTGCCACACTGTTGTTGTGGAACTCCTACACAATTTTCGGCCCTTTACACGAATGCGACGGCAGCAGACTGTTTCCCAGAATTGGGTAGCAGCAGCCAGCAAATTTGATGGAGCACAAACATCATCATCGGCAGCGTGAGCATTGCAAATCATTTAATTATTCCACGGCTGCCGATACTGCTGCGGATGCCATTGGTGCTCTTGAGGCGAAAGATCTTCGAGGCTAATGGAATTGCTGCACTGCAAATGAATAGAGTGCGTATCGGCAAAGGGCAACCTCAACGATCTGTCTGGGCTACATTTAGAATATATGCAAGTATGAGAAGTCCGAGTGCTGTCCAGATGATAAGCGGGATGAATAATTATGTGTGTGTGTGTGTGTAATAGTAACACTTGAGCATAAAAAAGATTTACATTTTTCTTATTTTTTAATGACAGGCTTACCGCTCTTTTAAAAAAAGAAGTGCACCTGAAAACACTCCTCTGGTTTAATGAACACGTAAAACACTTCCGTTCGCAAACGATCACTTTTGTTCCATTCCATACAATAGGCACCAATCAGCATGGCGCTGGCCTTAATTGATACTCCTGCCGTAAATTAGCAAGCTGCGAGATTGGCCAGGGCGGTCAGCAAAGAGACTCCCCACAATGTGCTGCACACCACTTGATAGGCGATTATACAGATACTCATATATGTTGCACGCGCCTTTGATGATGAAGATGTTGATGGGTGGTCCACGTATGAGCTTCCTCCACTTGGCCAACAGTGCAATCATTCGTAAACACCAACAATAATTTAACTAAACGTTACCATCCCATGCAATTCAAGCCTGCATTTTGCCTGCGAAAGTGAAGTGGCCCGCCGTTGTCGGGAGTGGTTACCTACTGCTCCAAAGAGTCGACAGCCCAGCACCGGGCGTACAGTTTGAATTAATCAATGCTCTGCGGGTGCTTTCTTCTCACTCCATGCTGACCGGCAAATGAAGAATGTCGACACGATTGGCGCGAATAATTGTTGATGAATGCAAATGCTTTCGAAAAATTCAATTCAAGATAGTTCAGCGTTGCTTACCGTAACGAAAAATATTATTTACAATCTTAAACTGATTCCCCATCGAATGGTGAATGAATGCACTACAAATTCGTATAATATTTGCATTCGAAATGAAGCAATTTGACAGGCGTTCGGTGAATTCCATGGAAATTAAGTATGCGGAACTGCAATTACCTTTACTGTTACGGGTAAGGTTAAATGCAAAATGAAAGATATTAGAAAATATCATCAACCGGTGAAGGAGTAGCGAACACCAGTTTCTTGCCACACACGTGAGCAATTTCGATCTAATGACTTACATTAGTGCAATGAGGAAGAGGGTGTGCCAATGCGTGTTGTTGCATGTCCAAAATAGCAACTCCAAGTGTCTTGATGCTCATCCATTGCAGCTGAAGTTGCAACTGCTAACTCCTCCATAAAACTACAATGTTGTGCTGCACCATTTGCTTGTAGGTGTAATCTAGAAGCGGTTCTTTCAGCAACAACAAACTTTAAACAAATTTATGATTTTACTGCCAGGTGCCACATCAACCTGAACACAGCCACAACTAACAGCTTCAATGGATTATTGTCACGCCTTTGTTTCGGTATTGCCCAACTACTATAAAGTGGCAAAGAAATGAAATTAAGAAAATCCCAATTTTTCATGAAACTGCAATGGTTTGAGTATTCAGTGGATCACGTCATATAGGTACTCCTCTGATACATGAATTAATCTACTGTCATTGTTGTTGTTGTTGGCGTTTTCAACCTCAGCTGTTTCTGTTTTTGTTGAGCGGAATATATCTGTATCTCAACATTCTTCTTACAACAACACTCTCTCTGCAACATGTCATAGCTTCCACAGCAATTCTTCTTTCAGCAATACTCAATACTCTCTCTTGAACTTCGGCTAAGGCTCAGAGCCGGTACATTCTGTAACAAATTGAAGAAATTATAGCTTGGCTTGACACATATGTGGAATATTTTTGAATTCGAAATGATCTCAAAATTTATGAAATAGTAATTCTAACAATATCGCAGTCTTCAGCTTATAAAGAAGCATAAAAATGTCATTTCAAATTGGGAATTCGATAAGAATTGTATCATACCATTCGTTTTTCATATCACATTGCATTTTCCGTTTTCTCTCTTTTCCAACCTCAGCTGTTTCTGTTTTTGTTGCGCCTTGTGGAATGTATCTGTATCTCAACATTGTTGCCCAGTGCGCATGTGATGGATGCACTTCGTTTATGTTGGCCAGCCAACAGAAATCAGTCGTTATCTCGCCGTTCAACTGTTCGTAGCGTTACAACGGATTCAGTGCATCGCGTGCGCGCGCGATTTTCCTCAATTTTCCTACTTTTTCATGGTGTCTGTGTCGCTCGCGAGCAACATCCAAAGTGAATTTGTGATTTATGTTCTGGCTGCATTCGATCAGAATTTTTGGCAAGAAAACAACACGAAGAGATTTTTGTGAATGAACCAGAAGATGTCGAACCGCAGACAACACGGTCCGAATTGGTGAATCATAGAGTAAAACAAAACTAAAAAAAAAATAAAATCAAAAAATACTTTCAATGCAAGTGGTGACAATTGGGCAAAGGAAATAAGGTGCGTTTCTGGCCGTTTGGCAATTGCTGCTGCTTGGAAAAGTGACAAATTTTCAAATTTTCGTGTTTTTTTTGTTGAGTTTGTTTGTTGTTGTTGTCATTGAAGGCAACGTCGACGCTGTGTGTTGTTGCCAAACAAGTGTAAATAAACACTTGTCTCTCGGTGTGCGTGAGATATTACACAGTATCTTGAGTGCCTGAAATATTTTGCAATAAGTTTATAAATACAAATACAAGTGGGTGCGTTTCTACTTGAAGGAGAAAAAGTTATAAGAAGTGGAAGAAGAAGAGCACGAAAATTTTAAACTAAATTTCTCAGATTGTGTGGAAAATTGGATTAAATAATTATTTTTCAGGTGAACAAAATAGGAGAAAAATATAAGTACGGAGTTTGAATAAAACGAGAATTAGTGAAGGAATAACTTGAAGAATAATTAAATAAAAACTTTTAACACACATTTTTTGACCTTAAAAAGAATATCATTTTTGTTAATTTTAAAACTAATTTAAATTGGAATTTTTCAACCAAAACTTTCGACTTAAAAAAAGAATTGGAATTTATTCTAGAAAAGCCATTGTATATTGTACTCCAGATTCGCAGGAATTATTCATTTGCCTTATAGCATTCTGAACGATTCATTAACATTTTAGCAAGAATTTTTAAAAGTAAAAAAAAATCAGGAGGAAAGCAACGAATTCACAATGATCACATTCTTCTGAATTCACAGAAATAGAACAATTGCAATAAATTTTCATTAAAATCGGTTGGAAGTTGTAATGAAATAAACACAGAACAGAAGAGAAAAAAAAACCCAACGAGAGCTCTCTAATAAACACGAAAACAATAAAAGAATCTCGTAAAGCGAAAAGAATAAAAAAGAATCGCGTGGCAAAATGGCCAATGTCGACGTATCTAAACGCTCATCTACGACACGATCGCACTACGTCCGTGTCCTATTCAACTTCTTCGTATTGTTGGTCTGCACTGCTTCTTTGCTGCCCGCAGCAGATGCCAAGGGTTATCTCGATGCCAGTGGAGGTGGTGGCGGCGGCGGCGGCGATGATGTGAGCAACAGCAGAACAGCAGAAACATCTGCAGAAATCGTACAACTGCCACATGCTTTCCGCCATCAGGAACACTATTCGCAACGAATCGAGCAGGCGGTTAACGACTTCAAGCAGTTGCAGCAAGAGCAACAGCAGCAGGAACACAAAGAACACCACAATCATGATGATGATGATGCTGACGATGATGACGAGGAGGATAACTTTAATGATGCTGTATGGGAGGGAGACGGCAAGCGAAACGTTCAGCAGCAACAACATCATCGACGTCACGAGCAACATTTGCAGCATCGCAAGCAACTGCAACAAGAAGAGTTGCTGCAGCTATCGCCACAACAAGAACCGCAACAGCATCACTTGCGTCATCACAACCGTCATCATGCTGCGTGGGAGCAACGCGTCTTTCCCACATTACAACATCATCAAAGACATCAGCAACATCGTTACCATGTTGCTGCCGCAGCCGCGGAAACAACAGAAACTACAGCAACGACAACGACAACAACAACACCATCGAGCATTATTGCTGCTGCCACAACTACCGACTCGGTCGACAATGAACTTAACATTGATGCAGATGATGAAGTTGACCGCGATCGCGATAAATTGCATGCGATAATTTCTACGAATGCGGCAAACAAGACATCGCCGTCGTCGTCGTCGTCGCGCTACTTTGATCGCGATAGCCTGTTCAGCGGTTCTGCTGCTGTCTGGCCACCACACACCATCACCACACGCGGTCCCAAGAAATCGCGCCACAATTACGGGAATGCAAACGCAAAATCGAAATATGAGCAGAAATTACGCGATCGCGCTTTCGGCGATGCGGGCGAGATGATGAATGGGGGTGATGAGGCTGATGAGGTGAACGAAAACGAAAACCGTTTTAACGGTGTGGGCGGCAGCCAGAGAATCTCTTTGAAACTGAATGCCAATAAGGATTATGACAATGCTGATGGCAACGGCGATGATGGTGATGATGATGATGACGATGATTATTCCTATGAGGATGAGGAGGTCGAGCCAGTGCTGGCCAACGATTTTCCATCTAGGAGCGGTACTGTCCCATCAGCCAAGGCCGCAGTGAAACGATTTACAAATCCTTTTACGAACTACAAGTTGAGTCCGAAGGAGCCCAATGACGACAACGATTACACTAGCAACGACGACAGCGACAACGACTTCTCCAATGAGAAATGGAATAAAATCGAACAACATCATCTGCGGCAACAGCAACACCAGCAAGAAATGCAGGCCTTGCGTACTAGGCATGGCGGTGTTGGGAATCATAGATTTTCCGCAACACCTTCCGACTCTGCCGCTGCCTCCACAAATACTGCGAGCCGCCAAATCAACAATGACGTAAGTTTTTAAAAAAAAAAAATACATTTCCATTTCTAAGTTCTCTTAACGCTGATAACCTTGCGGCAGAGTTCTGTAAAGATTATTCATAAATATTTTAAATCGATTTCTCAAAAGTACTACATCGAAAACAAAAGTTGCAACATTGACCGATTTCGTGACAGATTTTTGTTGTTGCTGGCAAGTCGTAGTCAAGCGCATCATTTCGCTAACGATTAGCCTAACAGCTGAAACTGGAGCTTCTGCGGTGATTTCATTTATATTTACTGCATCAGAGATAAGGCAAAATTGTAATTCGTTTTGATAAGAAAGTAATGCAAAAGCGCTCTCATTGTCTCAGTTTGTTGGGAGATGCGAATGAGGTGCCAATTAAGAGGGTATCGTACCAAAAAAAAAAAGGTGAAAGTGAAAGGTACATCTTAAAGGCAAGTGTCATCTCTGAATTATTAAAAAAAATCGTATCTCCTATGTCTACTTGTCCACTTGATGACTCATCAATTCCCTTACAACCTAGTGACGAGGAAGAGTCTACTTTGTTGAATATTGTATGCCCGAACTTAAACTTACTCCTAATTTTCTAATAATAATTGACATAATCGCACACCCAAATGCGCCTTTAACTTAATTTGTTTTATTCGAAATTGATTAATTGTGATCTGAAACCGTACACGCTTTGCCATGTTAGGGGTTAAGCAGCAGGCAGTAATTGCTGCCTGCCAAATTCGATAAACACAAGTTTTGCTGTATGTGATTTGATTTGATTAAGAACAAAACATTTTGCTAATTAAGTGCGTTCATAGTGGCATACAAATGTGTGTGTGCCGCATGTTGCAGCATTTGCATGCAAATGAAGCAAATGCTTAATGCTTCTTGTTTTTTTTGCGTTCATAGAACAATTTAGCGCAAAATCGCCATTCCAAACATGTGCCAATGATAACGAACGAACGAGTAGTTGCAACGTTATTTCGGACAAATTCGTCATTTGGCATAAATGAGCGCAGAATTTTAATTGGAAACAAGAAGTGAAAAAAAAGCACACAAACAATCATGGCAGCAAGCAGCAAGAAAGTTCCTTTGGCTAGCGCTGTGCAACAGAATTGCTGAGCATTATTGCACTTAATTAATTGCTGAGCGTAATTGCCTGCAATTAATTGAGATTAATTGTGTGCATAAAGTATTTACTGCTGGCGAGAGAAGTTCTTGTTTCTTTTGGAAGTGTATGATCAGCGAATTCGAGTTTCTTGTTGAGTTTTCAGTGGCTTTTTGTGTGCGTTTCGCATAGAATCAAATAAATTATGGGCGATTAAGTCCAAAAATCGACAACTACTCCGCGCTCTGAACGACCTTCTGCGGCGATTAGCTCCACTCATGGTTACAAATTGTATTGATTCCGTAGCTGCAACTGCTTCACGTTTCACACTTTAATCGAAATGCAATTTACGGGCAACTAATTGAATTAAATAAAAAAAATCGTACTCACTTAGGTTCCATTTAGCAGAAAATAGTTGCTTAATTAAATCAAATTTAATCTTAATTAACCCCACCGCCACCAAAGTGGAACACTTGTTAAACGGTAAATTCGGTGCAATATCTGCATCAAATTGGTCAAGTTGCATTTGCCTGCTATATGCCATTTGCAATTCAACTTTGGCCAGCAGCAGCAGTTGGTACCGTTACCACATGCAAATTAATTTCTCATTAGCCAGAATACAGAATATCTGTGCGTAATCACCACGGCACGGAATTCACCACGAGTTTGTTGCGATTCGTTTCGAATGGAGCTTGTCTGCTCGCCACATGAGAGAAATGACAAATGCACAAAATAGCCTCACAACGAATGTTGCACATCAACATGCAAAAGCCACCAACAAACGAAATAACTAGACTTTCGACGAGCGATACGTCAACATTGTTGTTAATTTTCGTTATTTAGGAAATAGAACTTTGCATTGGCAAGTTATGGAAATTGTTTGCAAATTGGTTGGTAATTAATTCAGTTTGTCATCTGCTTCGTCAATCCATCTAGCCATCCATCCATTCATCCAGCTATTCGTTCGTTCGTCCGTCCGTCTGCTCGTTTATTCATTGCCATTTATTCTACTGTCAGGCAATCAAAAGATTGCTGCTATCCGTTGACAGTCGCTGGCGTCGATCGTCGATCGTTGATCGTCAGCATTCGTTTATCAATTGTCTCTGATTTGCAGCGATGATAAAAGCAAAATTGCCGGTTTCCCAGCCGTCAGAGTGGAGCCACAGTCGTTGTACTAAGCTAGGTTTTTTTTTTGCTTTTTGCGGCTTAATGCTGGGTTGTAAGCTTGTAATGGCAGACTAATAATAGCGTTGACAAAAAATATAAACACTGGAAGGAGGGCAGACAGGAGCCAAAAGTCGTAAAGACTTCCAAGGAATCAAGTCATGTCCACTGGAGGTGGAGTAGCCGCAGATAGTTGGGTTGCTGTTAGATTAGACTGTGATAGATACTGATGGCAGTGTTTTCCTTTTGTTATACAATTAACCATCCACTGGCAACTGGTTTGAGGTAATGCTGCGGTACCAAAAGGGCGTTCTGCAGTTGCCATGATCACCGTGATGATGGCGATGAAAACAGAAAAACTAATTTCAGTATTTGCTCGACTGAAAATAGGCTGCTTTGTGGAAGACTGAAGAGGCCAATTGCTTTCAATTCGACTTCAGCTCATTTTAAGCCTTCAAGCTTCACTGTCTCTGGTGTCACGGTATTGACTTTGAAGAAGCCTTTCATTTCATTTCATTTTCTCTTCTTTGTTCGATTTCCCTACTAATTATATCGCAATATTGTCTCCTCACCTCAAAGGTCTACGTAATTTTGGCCTGGTTTTTTGAAATTGTTTCAAAATCCATTCAAAAACGAAAGCGTCTCGTTTCACGCAAAGTCTTTAGACGCACGCCAAACTCATAAAGCGGAAACGGAATCGATGGTCTTGTGCCGCCGTTCGTTTATTCTTTTCAGATTTGACCTAATTTTCGTTCCCCAGTTTCTGTTAATTTTTTTTACGCAATTTAAGCGTTTTTTTTCGTTTTAAATTGTGTCGAATTAGTTTCAAACATTTCATATTAGGAACATGCTTAGGCGCATAAAATGGGCGCGCTCTCGTACGTGCTACTGGAAAAGTGCAATTGTGTAAACGAATAATTCACTGGAGATTTTTCTGGTTTCGTTATTTTTGTTCATGCTGGAGAAGGGTGTTCATACTGAATGTGGTGTTGTCGTTAATTATTATGATTATTGCCACATATTTTCCATAAATCGCCTAATTGCTTAATTGCTCGCTTAAACTGCATCACACGCATTTCAATAATGAATTGAATGAATGAAACAATTAATTGGGCAACTGCTGTTGACAGTGTTTAGCAAACTTGATTATTTCCATATAAGAACCTACGTGCGTACACTAATTGTGTAATTTAATTAAAGCCTGCATTGGTGATGCAGCGATTACGATTTATCGATGCAATCACAAGCGGGTTACTTGTGTTGTAAGGACAACAATTTTATTTTAGTAGTATTGCCACGAAAGAACCGAAATCCACCTTAAACAATGGTAATTTTCTAAATCTTTGTAATGCAATTAATATATGTAGTTGGTTTTTTTTGGTTTATTTCCTCAACTCACACTCCCTACTTTTGGTCAGTACAACTTTTTACCGTAAATAACGCATAAATTCGCCAAAAGTAGTCCAACTGCCTTTTTGAATATTCGCAAAACAAGATTTGTTCGCACAATTGTCAATTATTGTCAATACGCACAACTGTCAAAGCCACTAAGCGGCAAAACTGTCATTAATGTCGCTGCGGCAGGCGCTTGACGTCTTAATTGAAATGCTGGAAATCTCGTGAAAACTGTCAGGAAAGTTTAGCTATTTTGTTTAATTTATTCATTTACCATATTTAATTAATTAAATGGCAAACAGATGCAGTCGGGCGCTGTCGCTGTCCGATTCAATTTAATAAAAATGCACACAAAGTCAAGAGAGCCAAGTAATAAATGGATTAAAAATAACATTGCCCGTGGCACGACGGCAAAGCGGAAGCACTTAAATGACAAAATACAAATATTTAAATGACAATTATAAATGGCTGAAGGGGAGGGGGATGATGATGAGTCATCTCGCTTTCATTGTCTTATTTGAAAAGCGCAGGAATAATTTACACAGACTTCTCATTGCCATCATACCTTTCTCTTTTAATTGCTTACGCTGTACTCTTTGAACTGTCCAAATGTTGACAACCAATGAGGTAATTGGCTAATTAGCAGCAAACTTAACTCTTCATGGGTTTTCTTTAAGGCACTGGCTACATTTCTTTCGCTCCCACTAACCGTACAGATCAAAGCATTTTCACACTTTCCCCTACTCGTGAATTTCTAGTAAAAGTGAATTTTCTGCTTTGTGTGCACTTTCCTTTAAGAATTGTATGCGTCTCAGTAATTTTTGCAGTTTGGCTGATTCCTTTGTTCTCGCTATTGTACATAAAAGAGTTTTTTCAAAGTTACTTGCACAAATAAACTGAAGAACATAATGGAAATTTTGAAATCTTTTACATGTGCTTTGGAACGGTTTCCTAATGCTCTCGCACTTATTTGCTTGTTAAAAGAAGGTTACCTCGCTCCATTTTGGTTTGAAAGGACAATTTTGTTTTAATTTCTTTTCTGTAATTAACAAAAGTGTATAAAAACAAGTGAGTAAGTTCAAAGCCGACTTTTTTACACCCCTACACCTACTGCACCATATTGGAACCGCCATCTTCGATTTTGAAATTTCAATCATATTCAAAATCAACGACCAAAGTTTGGATCGTCCAGCTTACTTCCAGCTCCTGCAATCGTGTTTACCGGAGAGACAGATAGGGCAAAATCACCTCAAGGGGTGATGCTGGTCAATAATATATATACTTTCCCTATCACGCCGCCTTCTTGCCGTTACAAACTTCCGATCAAAGTGTATATACCTTTACCTCATAGGGAGGGTATACAAATATGGAACGGAATCACTTTCTGAAACAATGTGAGTGAGCAAGGAAAAGAAAAATTCACCCCCCGCCTCCAGTTCTTGTTGCATTTTACTCCACACCACAATTACCGAGGCGTACCTTTTACCCCACCATTTCCGTTGAATTCGTTGCATTTGAGCTGTGTGGTAAGCGTTGTTGTGGTTTTTTTTTGCACTCGTCCGGACGGAAATGCGGAAACAAAAAAATTACTTAAATGAAATATTTAATTATTTGTCCCACTCAACCGCAAAATCTCAAGGATGCCTTTTTCATACCCACTGCCTGCCTACACTACCGATTCAACGCTTACTGTGCTCAGAGCAGATGTTGTTTGTGGCGGTTTTTGTGGCGCACAGCAAAAGTCCTTGCAAACATTTCATTTGGAGAAAAAAAAATTTGTATTCCGTTTTAAAAACTCAAAAAATGAGACTGGGTAGCGGTGTTCTTATTCTGGGTCTACTACTCTAGCGTGGAATTTTAAATTCTACTACTTTTCTAAGGTTGCAAATTTATGCACTACTTTGAAGTTTTTTTAGTGATTTTTTTTTTTTTTTGTGCTACTTTTGCCGGATTCTTGCTATTCTTCCATCATTTCATATCTAAAGTGCTGGCTGTAGCGTACCTACATGCTTTTATTGTTATTTTGCTGTGATTGTGCTGAGAATTTCTCTGGTAAGTTTAATTTTTGCCTTTTGTATGGAATTCGCAAAGTTTTCACAGTAATCTCAAAATACTTACCGTGCTTATTCCAAGCTGCCTCTCCCACCAGCTTTCAGTACCGCTTCAATTCTTTGAAAGAAAATTGCATTGAATTGTCGTCACCCACAATAGGCTTCGGTTAATGAAATTTTCCACTACCCAAAAATCTTTCCACAACCTGGCAAAGTTCATTTAGTGTAGGGGGTTATGAAGGAGAAGAAGGAAGAACGCTGAACTTCTTTTTACTTGAATTGATAAAAGAAAATCAAAAGTGCACCTTATGCATTTTTCTCGTCTTCCGGATGCTTGGAATTCTGTTACGAGCAGCGAATGTAGTATTTCTAGGCAGCTTAAAATATTTTCCTTTCGTTGTATTTAGCAGAAATGTACACTCGAAAATAAATGATGATACTGCTGACAAATTGGTGGAGTTGCGTTTGAAATGGAAGTCGTTATGGACATTTTTCGTTGAGTATATTTGCACCTGAAGAAGTTCCTGAAGTTCCTCGATGTCTGGGCGCCTGTCGGCACTTTCCATTGATGTTGGCAACACTATTTTGTAGACATTTAATTAATGAAGGGGAAATTCTTTTACACAAGCATTAGTAATCCGAAGGTATTTTCGCTGGATGATGCACTTTTAAGAAGTTAAGAACAAGTTGAAAGGCGAAATTCCATTAAAAGTTCATTTGTTATTTGGGCTATCGATTTCATGGTGTTCGGGTGCCTATTGTTGTGTTTTTTTCTTCGAATTTACCGAATTCTTTGATTAATGATGGCGTCGTGAGTTTGTTTTGATTGCTTGTTTAACATGAGTGCATCATCATTTGTAGTGATTTAGGAAACAATAAAATTCTTACATTTAACTCGTCCCTCTTCTTTTCCATTCTCTCATTTCAAATCGTTAATCATTTTTATCAAAATATTTTGAGACTTATTTTTTGCTTTTTTTTTAAATCTACGTGGGTGGCTTTGAAACGAATTGATGGTTATCAATCAAAAGATGACACAAATTAAAAAAATTCAATTAATCCACTAGAGTGTCTGTATACTCGTGTAAATGTGCTCGTATGTACTTTCAGTTGGAAATTAAATATCTTGCAATGCAATGCTCTGGGCTTTGCATGCAACTCGTAAATTTAATAAAATTAAGCAATGAATCAATAAAGTTTAAATTTTAAAAAACATTTCATTCCGCATTAAAGTTTAAGTACAATTTGACTGTGGTTTTGCCAATTAATTATTTATGGTACAGAGCAATTTAACATTTTAACATGCATAAAAGCTGGCCAAAATTCAGTGGCTCTCCGCCCACAATTCACAGAACCGGAAATTGAGTTGAAAGGTGTGTGTGTGTGTGTGGAAAATGAGAGGAAATGACCTGGCAAAACAAAAATTGATTAATTTCATTTTATTTGTTTATTGCTGCATCGAAAGGGAATTTCACCACTTGTTAAATAAATTCTTCCCATGTCTATCCCTTGGACTCGAAGGACTTATGACTCCATTAAAGAATTTCATCTCAAAACTTTGCAAAATCCCATCTCTTTAAGTTATTAGGTTCGACAATTTTCCTGCCTCATTGGAATGCACCTCGAACTGCAGATGTTTCAAAAAATCATAATTTCATACCGGACTCCCAGGAAGCCCAAACCAAAGAAAACCAACAACAATTCATAACGTAAAATTCGTCGGCACGTACATATATGTAAATTGTGATCATCTGAAGAGTGCACCCGCCTCGATGGGCATTGGGGTCGACCAATTTCGAGCATCAACAACAACAGCAGCAGCAGCAGCAACATCTGCATCTGCAACACTTTTGTTTATGTTAACAGCAAATCGAACAGTGTAACAAAACCTATACAAAAAAACAAAATGCTCATCGGAAAATTGTGTGTAAATTATCGGGCGTGATATGTATGTTCTGGGAGCGCTTTCGAGTGGCTGCTGCCGCCGCTTCGATGCGATTTTATTGGCTCAGTTTGGTTCGTTTCGGCTGCCATTCGATTCGATTTTGTTTACCGGCAGAAGAGCCTTGCTGTTTGTATCTCTTCCGTTTCTGCCATCGGCATTTTCGAAACTTTGCTCGAGTGTTCGATAACTTTTTATAGCTGCGTCGATTGAAATGGCCAACGTCCGTTTAAGTGTTGTTGTTGTTGTTGTTGTTGTTGCATGTACTTTTCTGTTATTGTTGTTGCCCAGCATTGCACTTGTTATTGAAATTTTACTCGTTTATGGTTGAGAGAAAAATTCAATACCAGCATCATTTCTTTGACAGAAGGTGGTTAGCGTATATGCAATTCTTCAGGTTTGAATTATCAATTGGGAACTGCTTAAACCTTATCACATTACCTCAATACCGTTTATCAGATTCACTGATTTGCTGACATAACCTCAATTTCGTTCGAAGATTTTTATTATTTGTATAATTTTCAAAGATTTCCTACTGGGCTCACTTGCCCCTTGAATTTTTTTTTCCCGAAGCACTTTTTCGCCCAAAGAATCAGACTCCGCGTGCTGTGGAGTGCATTTGTTTTTCAAGTTGTTGTTATTGTTTTTTTTACCAGTCTATGTGTGTAAATATCAAACACGAAATATAAATAAAAATGTAAAAAAAATAACCGAGTGAACAAGTGTTTCTCCCGCTGCGTAGAACTATTTTTTTCGTTCGTTTTTTACCCCTTCGCTCATCTCAACCGAAAGCACTTTTGGCACGTAGTAATTTTCTGGTATTTTGTGTAATGTTTGACAGTTTCGCAATTAATGCGTTTGGCAGGTAACAACAACTTGGCCGACAGCATGTAATGTGGCTGTGTTTGTTGGCAATGTGGCGGCGGAAGTATGGCGGCCGGAGTGGTGCGTGTGAGTACGTTAATCTGTTTATTTATGAAATTGAGTCAATGGTGCAAAAGGTGTTATAATTACACCAGATGAAAATTGTCACCGCCATTTTGGGCTACCGTGTTCTACATTTGAGTGGAATAATTTTGGAATTTTGGGGAATTTGACCGGAAGAATGCCAATTCGTGGATACAAGTCTCTGTTGCTGAGCGAATTTGCATCACATTAATGCATTCCATTTGGAATTCACAGTCCCATGGACAAAAAAGGTGAGCCTGCTGTGATTTAGCGTCAGTCACTTCTGTGCGTGGGCTACGTTGACCATAAAATTCGCCATTAAATGCAAACGAAAGCACACACAAGTGCGAAGTACTTGATATGTGAAACGAAAGTTGAAATTGAATTTGTGGCGGTGAAAAATTGGTATCAACAAAATAATGAAATAAAATGCAAAAGTTTAATCAAACTGAAATGTTTATAGCCTAATATTGCCTGCAAGCGGCTACTGGCCGGCATTAGACATCTTTATTAAATAGCCAAAGTGGTCCAACTCGAATAACTTCATTTTAAATTTCAAGGAATTGGCCATCGATTCTGGGTGGAGCAGAACACATTTTGTCAACATTTTCTTTGCGGTGTACGCGCAATGTTGTACGCGAATGAAAGGCAAATAAAAAGAATTCCGGATTTTTCACCAGAGTTGCAGAAAAACTACAAAATAAAAACAAATGAATGAGAACGTACGAGCCGAAAAATGGAACATTTTCATTTCCCAATGAAAATTTATGTGGAAATGTATGTGGAATTTAAACAATGCCACCCAAAGACAATATCAGTATTTTAAATATTAAAAAGTTATTTAGTTTAGTTTTTACCCAACAGGTAGTAAATAAAAATTTATTATTTTTCTTTGCGCAAAGTCGTTTTCGGAAATTACATTTCAATTCGGTGCCATACACGCTAATAAATTTTTAATTTCCATTCACCTTATTGTGGCCCACACTTGAGTGCATATGAAAAAAAACGACACGTGACAATTTAAACGTATTGTTCCACTGTGCTTACACATACACACGTATGTATGCTTTGCGAACCGTTGCGCTCGTAAAATTACATTTTTTACAATGCATTCCATAAATATTTGAACAGGTTCGCAATGCGAAACAATATGAACGAAACAATATGAAGACAAATATAACGTCCCCGACCAAGGCCAAGCGAAGAGCACCACATCCACGTCTCCCCTATCCCTTATGTCGTTTGAGGTTTGAGGCGTAAGACAAAAAGATCGTAGAGTCGCAATAAAAGTGCAAACAAAGTAAATCGACGATTTGCCCCGAAGTTTATGGCTGAGGCTAAGGTTCGGTACGGCTCTGTCTGTTTGTCCTGTGTGTGCCACGCCACCTGTTATCTTCTTCATGAACGGGAAGAGCTTTTTGCATTGTTTAAAATTTCACCGTTGCTGGTTGCATGTTCACCGTGCTGATAATTTATTTGTGGGCCGGACAAATGGGCGGCTTCCTTAAGGAAAAAGCTGTTTAACATTTTTAGTAATAAAGTTGAATTTTTCTTTGAATATAATTTACTCTGTTGAGCGACAGTTATTAAACTCAGACAAATTCAAATGAAATAAAACAGACGAAAGCGGCAATGGCCCTGACATTTCTCGAAAGGACATAGCATCAATACAATCTTCTGCTTGTGACCTTCTTCTCTATGAAATACAATGCATTGCGGCAAGGCAATGCTTACATTTCGTATCGTATTTCATACGCAAAATGTTCATCATTACGACGTTGCTGCTTCCACAAAATAAAAACACAAGCCAAAATTTTATGCAAAAATTGAAGCAACAACGTAAAACATGAAATTTGTTTATTTTCTTCACCAAATTATTCACTGGGAAATTAAATACAAAAAAATGTATTTTTGTATTTTTTTTGCGAAAAGGGAGATAAAAATAGACAAACCAAACAAATTGAGTTGAAATATTTACAAGCAACCAAAACCTAGCATAATACAGCACAACACAACACCAGAGCAAGGAAATCGATCGGTCCAGTTCACCAACATCAACATCAACACTAACACCAACACCACCACCTGCCACCTTCATTTTCAGCGCCTGTAAGTATGCAGGCGAATCGCATTTACATAGAGACTCTGAACCGCTGTTTGGCTGAAATTTATGGCAATTGCCTGTCGGATTTATTTATGTCCCTCTCGCTCACTCGTTCGCTCGTTCAATCCAACCCAGTAAATTTCAAAATATGCAAATGCATCGCAATTGCAACCAGAGAAAAAAGGATACCGGATACCAAACTTTCGTGCAACCTCGAAAAATACAACTTCATTCATTCATGTTTCGTAGAATGCATTTGTTTGATTCTGTAACAGAGAATCTGTGTGTGTGTGTGTGTGAGTGTGTGCATGAGTAAATAATATAGAAATGACACGTTTTCGGGCCACATTTCTGCAGTATCAGCAGTTCTCCTTGCGCATCATTTGTTCCTTCCGCCTAATGGCATTGCCGCTGACGTGTCCTTGTATTGTACGTGTACGTGTTCATTCATAAATGTTCTTCCTTTGCGGTATCTCCCTTCTTTATCCAATTTATTTTTCAAATTAAAACACACTCTTATCCAACCTCCATCCACACATACCAGAAATCATTCGCCGTAATTGTTTCTTCCTTGAAATTACTTCCCTCTCGTCGTGCTCTTGACGTGTCCTTGCACTTGGATCATACATAGTGACTGTTTGTTTGTAGATGTAGTGTGATTCTCAACGTTTCCAATTGGTATGCGAACTTTTAACGTTATGTCCGTTGGGTACTCACTAATCACGAAATCCCCTTGCATTTGTCTCTGCAACATGGCTAATACGACTATTTAATCATTCTTTCAGTTTTATTCACGGATACACATTCCCTCACTTCTATCGATCGTTTTCATTACGTACTTTAACATTAACAATAAAGTGAATCAATGACCACAAAGAAAAAAAGAAATGAGAAAAATTCTAGTCTAGTTTTACATTTCACTTGTGCGCTTTTTTTTATGGCCAAGTCATTTTCTAAGAATGACTAACAAGCAGACAGTCAGACACGAACTAACAAAGCAAACTTCGACGCATGTAAATGCCCTCATTTAACCCGTCACTTCGTGTGCTGCTTCTGCTTTTGCAAATAAGTCGCATTTATTGCTATTGTTCTGTGCCATTTAAAAGTAAATTTAAACAAAAACGTAAATTCACAAAAAACAGTTGCAGTTGCAGTCATTTTAGCAAACAAAAGAAACACAAACGGAGACAAACACACCCACAGCCACATGGAAATGCGTTTTAATAAGTCAGTATATTTGCTTTTAGAAGTGGGTGGAAATACTAAGTGAGCAGTGTGGATCAGGGATGCCACTTTGACGATTTTTTTGGCAGACTTCCGCAAATTTATAGGAATGTTGAAGTTACTTTCCTCATGCGGGTAATTACATTTTAAACACAAAAAAGTTTTTGAAAATGTCACCAAAAAGAGAATGTTTGGTTAAAAGTCGGGTTCTAGCTCTTAAGAATTGCTAAAGTAATACTCAAGCAGATTACTTGCTTAAATTTAATATAGCTTGCAATTGAAACGGTTCCCGTTTCGGTTCTGGAACCGGTTCTTGGCGGTCCCAGAGTTTTTATTTGGTCGAGCTGAATCACATTATCGGCTATCTCTTATCTGAAGAAATATAGGAACGTAAACTTTAATTTAAAAGTAACAAATTATTAAATTGTCATGTCCTTTAAATATGCAAGGAAAGTGTGGCAACTATGCCACAGCAGTGCAGTTGCATTGTCCTTTATTGAAGTTGGGACGTGAGTTTTTCACTTAATTTTCCAACCAACTTCAAAAAGTGTTCGAGACCAAGCGTTTATGGAAATGTACCTACTATTGTGCGCCCGTGGTGGTGTGTCGTAGTCAACAGACAGCATTTGTGGAATTCTTTATTGTTTTTCTTCTTACCAAAAGACAGAGATGAGTTAATTCTACCGCAGAGTTCTGCAGCCGTTTGGACGGGAATCGGAATTGTTAGTATGCTAGTTGGGCACGTACACATGTGCTGTTATATTATACTACAAGAACAAGAACAAAAACAATGTACGCTTATTCAATGATTCAAGACTCAAGACTCAAGACTTTGAATTCGGAGATTCTCCGATATGCGCCATCAGTTAAAAACGTTTATGCCAGTTGCTTCACCGCTTCGATATAATTTCATGTGGGCTTTTTACTCCCGAAGCGTGCCTTGTTTGCTCGTCGTCTTGATTTGATTTTGTGTGTTTGTTTTTTGTTTGTTTGTTGAGACTAAGATGCCGCCTTGAATACGGAGCCTTGAACAATGCGGCAAACATCACATTTCATATCCGTACTCGTAAACGTAACTTAAATGTAGGAAAAAGCTTATCTCTCCGCCATTTGGTTTTAATTATATTTCATTACACCGAGGGAGAACCACTCGCTGATATGAATTGCGCTGTTGTGTAAAAAGCGGAGCATCATATTCCCCAAAGTGTCTGGCAAAATACAATGATTCGAAAAAAGAAACCAGAATGAATTTCAATTTCAGTAAAAGCAAATTTGCAGAAATTACAGCAAAGAGCAAATATTTATAGAAATATTTGCCAAGCAATTCAAACATAAATGTTCAGAAATTATGAATTAACCCATAAAAGTGTAGACCTTCCATTCAATTCTTGCAATTCCCCTGACGATGTGAGGCAAGAACAAGCATTTATCGATATGGCCTCATAAAAGGCGAGCGAACGAACAGGCAGGCACAACACAGCACAACAACAACAACAGCAACACGCTATCAATAATGGCCCAAACACTTTATGTTATTTTTTTTTGTGTGCCATTGCCAGATCAGCATGCATAAAAAAAGCAAAACAACAACAATAAAAACACGATTTGTCTGTCTGCCTTTTCGAAGAAACTATCCTAACTGGTGTGCCCGCATATTTCCCGCCGAAATCCATTAACTTGCGAAATTCCTTTAAGAAGTTTATGCTCGATTGCTGGTAAAAGCATATTGGTGATAAGAGGCAAGCAAAGCATCGAACTCATCGAATGTGTGAACTGATTGAATAAACAAAACACAAAAATACAGAACAAAAAAGAAATAATAATAAACAAGATTGGCCACACTGGTTTGTTGTTAGTGGAGAAGGACTTCGAATGGGTTGTACAGGTACGGTCAGTTTATAGAAAAAAAAACATTATTCAGAGTGTATTTTATTAAAGTTTTTTTTGCAAAGGAAGCACTTGATAACATTGACTCGATTTAACAAAAGTAAGTGACTGAGTAACGAAATTTGTTTAGAAAGCTTCTTCACTCTCACCAAGGTGGCAAGCTTTCGTTTCAGGCTTCATCATCACATACCCAATCAGTAAACTGCCAAAGAGGATTAAATTGTAAAAAAATACAGTTTATTGCCCAATAAAATTCCAAAAAAATACTTAACCTCAAAAATTTTAAAAGGGAAAGTACCTAAATGCTTTCAAAGCTAAGTATTTCAAGATACTGAAATTCTAAACTGCCATTTACCATTTGCACTGTGCACAGCAACAACAATAAAAACAATGCCGCGGGCATTAAACAAGACTAACAACATTGAATGAATGACTTATACAAAGCAAAAACAAAACAAAGCAAAAACAAAACAAAACAAAGAAACCGAAATGATTCAATAAAGAGAACCGCAGAGCAGCGAAAACTCCCCAAAGCTCCCAAAACACACCATAGCACCAAAACGCACAAAAGATCCCCAAAAGCGCCCCGCAGCCACTGTCAACTGTCAGGTAAATGGTGCGCGCTCCACCAAAAACTGACAATTGCCCCGCTTCATCAAACTATCAATATGCCTGTCAGACACAATTATGAACCTTGAGTGTCGAATTTCAATTTTACCAATTTTTCGGTGGGGGAAGTGGACTGCATCCAAAAAGTTTCACACGAAATGGGTCGCTGTGAGAGATTTTGTGAATTCCCGCAGTGAAGCGACGCACGTGTCCCCCACGAAATATTACTAAATGTGCGACAAAATAACTCAAGCACACACAAAAAACATCAACGAGGAATTTAACGTGACATTTCACACTGCAGTTGGACAGCTGGTGGTGGACGAAGGAAAGGCTACTGGCTACTGGCTACTGTTTTACGCCTGACACTACCGAATTAAATTTTGTGTATTCAAATGAGGCAATTGGGGTTACAACTTTAACACCGAAATTTTTCGGTGAAAAGTCGTTAAATGTGACAGCATTTATCAAGATTTTCAACGCCTCACATACACAAGCATTTACATATTTGTACGTAATCGTAATCGTACTTAGGTAATACTGTATACTGTCAGCGCGCGCATGTGCACAATTTCCTCACAATAAACGATATTTTTATGAGCGCTTGCTTCCTCTTGGCATAATAATTAACTTCTGTGCGAGACAACTTTTGTGCTTTTGTGCGGTATGCGGTCGATCGGCCTATTGGTCTAAGACCCTTTGAGCGGACCTCCTACAAGGCTTTGGCTAAAGTCATAAAGTTGCCCCGTTGCGCTATTGTATTTTGGCGACAAGCGTCGTACAACGTGACTTCTTTCATCGTGCCACAATGGGCCAGCGAACATAACACAACAAAGCCGCCAATTTGGCATTGAAGGCCAGTCCGTCTACACTTCCAAGTTGGGTCTGTTGCTTCGATTACGCCTCAGACTTAGACAAGTGGGGTCGGTCCACTGCCATTGTGCATTGTTCGTTCATTCGCCCGTTCTTGGAGGCCAGCACAGCTTGATGAAGAATGAAAATAGAACAAAATAATTATTTATTCTCCTTAAATTGCAATTTGTAATGCATGTCAGAGTTTAAGAAGTTCAAGCCTTTTAGCTTGTAGCTGGTGCCACGTATGTGTCTTAATGCTTTTGTGAAACGTGCAGCAGTTCTGTTCAGAGATTGCCAGGCAGGTGTGTGCATAGACAATGATTCAGCATCCCCGTCATAAAATAAATTCAGCAAAACATTCCAAATTGCTACAAGGCTCAGTTTATAAATTTTCAAAGCACTTAACGGACTGTGGAACTTGGCGTTTTCGAAAAAAACGCAGGAATGGAAAGATGTGAATGTTTAATTTAGGTGTAAGTTTACTTTAAAAACAAATATATTTACCATGTTTCATAATTTGCCAGGGTACGGATTTTTAAAACTTTTTCTCAAACAAGGAAGATTCCCTCAACTTGTATCTCTTCAAGCAAGTAATAAAATTCTAGTAAATAAAAATCTGAACGACTTTTGACACCACTCTTGACTTGCACGACTTTGAGCTTCCGTTTAAAAAAACTCTAAAAATTTTGTTGTTTCCACTGCCTTTGTTCGACTGCCTGGAAACTTTTTCCACCGAAACTGCCATGAGTTGCGTGTTGTAAACAGCAAATAATAAACAACAACAAGCGTGTGCAGTAAACAATTCGTCACTGTTCAGTTGAGTGTGTGTTTTTTTTTGGTTCACCCATGGAGGCAACACATGTTCTCGACTTTAACGTGAACTGGGGCTGCCATGTTCTTGTTGGAGCCTCAACTGCTGCTACTCTTCCACATCCAGCTCGAGTTGCTCCTCCTCCTTTTTGACATTTTGACTGGAAATTCTCGTGTACGTCATTCGTTGTGTTTCGAAGATTTCCAAGCGTTGATTTCGCCTGTACTCAAAATCAGCTGTTGGCCTTTAGTGATTGATGTCTCCGAGCGAAAGAAAGATTTGGCTTTTGTTGACCAGCAACCAACAACGCCGCAGCAGCAGCAGCAGCAGCAGTCTTTGATAGTCATTTTCGTTTGAGATTTTTGTTCTTGCGGTGAGATTGTAGGGAGCTGATATTAGCCGACTGACAGCATCGATGTGGTTGTTGTTTGCTTCTATGTAGTTGAGGTCATTTATCTTTTGGTCGCTCTGGCAATGCATCAAAAAGTGACTTTGTTTGTTTGTCGTTGAAGTGGATTAAAGTAAACAAGGTGTTTTCTCGAATCCTTTTAATGAAGTGGTGGGCTTTTTGACTGATGTTGGTCTAGAATGATGAATGATGCAATTCTTCGGAGTATTTATAAAAAATACCCTTGCTATTTGTTAATTTTCACTCTGATATTAAACGATTTTGTCAGAATGAGTTTAGATCAATCAAAGCTAGTTGGTATGGTGTGGCCAAAGTTTAAAGTTTCTTTTTTTAATTTTTCTTTCAAATAAAATACAAATTAAGTGATTCGTCATTGTCGTTCGGCTCCAGCTCCAGCTCTGGCTCTGGCCTTCCTTTAGTCTATTAAATAAAATATAACAACATTTTTTCACGCTAATATCTTCATTAATTTGGTAGCACCTGACTGCCATACTCTGCTAATGTGGTCCGTAATTCGATTAACCTGTCCGAGAGTTGCCACAAACGTAGCGAAACCGAAATAACAGCCAGCCAACCAACCGTCCGTCCGTCCGTCCGTCGCCGAGACAAACATTATGTAAATTGTGTAAATATGCATGCAATTATTTAATAAATTGTTAATTGTTTTAAATGAAATGCTGACTTGTTGCAGTCAAAAGGCGCAACGAAGCGAGAGCCCGAACTCACAAATGCTCAGCTAATGTTTCAGCCCAAGTGTCTGTGGCGGCGGCGCGCGTGTTCAGATGCTGATTTGCTTTGAGTGTTTCTTTTTTTGCACACAACTCCTTACTGCTAAATACTAGCAGTTTTCTGCTTGTACGAGTAGTTACTTATGGCAGTTTAGTGGTAGTAGCAAATGAGATATGCAAACAGTTGCGTTTGTTGATGAATGTTTTTAAGTTTTTTTTCACTAATTTTTTGTTGCAATTTTCGTAGCCGATTCCAATTTTGTTGCACTTTATTTGCGGTTGGTTGGTAGTGTTTCGGTTATTGCTTGACTTGAACTATTGACAGTTTGTGTTCGCTGCGATCGTGATCTTTCTCGGCATTTGTGTTGTTGGCTGCACGCGATGTTGTCATTAATACGACTGGCAAAGCCAACAAGCGACTACGATCTTTGGGCAGAGCAGAGATTTGCCTGATAATTGACAGCATATTTCAAATGTTGCTGATATATTATTATTTTTTGCTTGCAAGCATACTGAAGTGACATGAAATTTGTCTTGTCACTGCATTTTGCAGATTAAGCTAAACTCAAACAAGATAGCTGAAGGCAAGCCTTTGCCAGCTTAAGTGGAATATAAGTGAAGTCATTAGGGCGCAATTTGGGCTATTATCATTTGGTTCATTGAAAGCAGCAGAACAATTTTCATTGACCACTTGCGTTCGCACTGAAAGGAGTAATCAATTAGGTCAAATTACAAGCATTACCATTACGATTCTGGACCTTTCTGGTGGCAGTTAACGTATAGAAACAATTCCATTGCAATAATTGATACATTCCAAGTGTCAAAGAGGAGAAAATAGTGCATGTCTGTCAGATAACGCCAGCCACAACGAAAGTCCACCATGCAATCTGAAAATTTATTATGGGTGTCATTATTAAGTTTTGTTTTAATTAACACTTTTCTCCCCTCTTTTGTTGTTGTTGTTGTTTTGTTTTAAATGGAGCACATACTCGTACATATTTTCGCTTTATCTCGTCCCGGCAATGGGCTACAAATAATTGGGCGTGTTGTATGTACATACGTACAAGCCGAACTGACTCAACTGTCGGAGGTGGTCCGTCCCCAAAAATTGGGCTAACGAAGCGTGAAATGGGCCACTTTTACATCCAGCCGCATGCATACGCCGACATACTGGTAAATTTTGTTTTTCTGAAATACGAAATGCAACTTTCATAAAATTTTAATTCGAACAAATTTTTTATGGTGTTTTGTTAATTTTAATTACATGTTGGCTTTTGTAGTCGTAGTCGTAGTTGTTGTTGTTGTTTGTTAATGTTGTGTTCTGTTTAATTGTCAAAAGTGACAATTGGCGTGTCGCTGATGCTTATCTCTCGATCGTGTGCGGT
Organism: Heteromyza rotundicornis; assembly: GCA_951394025.1. NCBI lineage: Eukaryota > Metazoa > Arthropoda > Insecta > Diptera > Heleomyzidae > Heteromyza > Heteromyza rotundicornis. Next base: position 59,017,167 of record OX596013.1, on the reverse strand, counting down.
TGTCGTGTTGCTTGCTATGCAGAGCTAAAAATTGCATGTTCGACATGCAATACAAATGAGCTTTTAAGTAAATATTTGTCAAGTTGCTTGCCCGCAGCGGTGGCAGGTTCTGCTGCCATTCAATGTAATTCACTTGTGCTGTCAAGTTTAGACATTTTTTTTTAAATTAAGCTTTCGGTAGGGACTGAAAGATGCTTTTGAAATACAGAAAGTGCTTGAAATTAATTTTATCATCACTATGATAACTTTCACCACGCAAAACATCTCATCACACTAACTAGTGACAGTCGCCTTGTTGTGAAAAATGTAATTAACAGCAGAAGGATGTCACATACACAGCCATATCTTCTACATAAGCTACATCGCAGGAAATATTTAAAAATATCTCCACAGCTTTAAAAATAAAAGATTTATGATTTTTTTATAAATATTACACAATTCACTGAGTCAACAAATCTTACAATTTCCATAAGTATTTAAAATCACATTAATATTAAGAAGCCCGCAGCCAGCTACACGCCTCTGTCTGTCTAACGATTTTCGATAGCCAAGTAAGTCATTTTCGCGGTCATTTGATTTTCTCATACATAAATTAAGAAAACAACAATGAAGTTGGAAACCTAATAGCCCCGTTGGTAGACCGAAAATTAGTCAGTCAATTCATTCATAGACATCACAGATTCTGCTCGACATAACCAAAAATAGATACAAAATAGCTAACAAAAGACGTAGGCTGTGGGTCTGTACTAAAATTAAACAAAGATGAGTGGCCCGCCCGCAGCTTCTTCGACCTCATCTCGTCAGCTTTAAGCACATCATCTTCTATACGTGCATTGTTTGTATTCGTTTCGAATGACTTTAACACCTTCTCAAAAGCAATCATCAATTATGGTCAGCTTCGATTCAATTCAAGTCCAATTAAACTCCAATTAAACCAGTTTAGCTAAAAGCCCTTTCCGCTGGTCGATTCAGTGTATGGCCTGCCTGCCCTTGGCTACTCATTTCTGACAAGAATGAGTTATTTATAAAAATTCAATATTATTTTTTGGACGAATTATTGCATTTTTGGGTAACAGGTTTTTGTGAGTTTTGCCGGTGATCTTAACTTGATCTTTCATAAAAGCTAACCAATTTGTAACTGATAACGAAATATGTATGTCGTTAACTGACAGCAAATTTATGGGAACCTGTTTGATTTGTTTTTATTTTTTTTTATCCATTTTTCAATCAAGATTAGCTTAAATTTAAAGTGATTGGAGAGTTTGTTGGGTTTGTCAGGGGAGAAGAGTTGCATTTATTTAATACAAACTGACAGTTTGACACAAGCGCTTTTCGAGGCGGTAGGGTTTGATGTTTGGGATGAGCGTGAAGTTGCCAAATGTTTTTCAATATTTTTATATTTCGAAATTTTTATTTAATACAAATGAAAACAAATTAAATTAATTTAAATTGAGTCTATTTCATTGTTTAATCCCTTTAATCTCGTATTAACTTGTTGGTGTGGTGTCAGACTTGGGAAATTGAGCGACCATTACCATTACCATTACCATTACAGGTAATGAAATTTTATTTCATTACCATTACCATTACTGCAATGGTAATTGTAATGGTAATGGTAATGAAGTAATGAAAATTTCATTGCAATGGTAATGAAATTACCATTATTTCATTGCGATAGTAATGATAATGAAGTAATGAAATTTCATTACTTCATTACCTATCTGCCCCAATTGCGTTTTTGGCACTTTTTGGGCAAAAGTTTAATTGTAGCTATCACCAAGTGTGTCCATGGTCATGTTTTGGATGAATCACGTCAGGTGGGATTAGGACAGCTTCTGAGTGCGTCCTTGGACATTTTTTGGGTGAATCATGTCAGGTGGGATTAGGACAGCTTCTGAGTGCGTCCTTGGACATTTTTTGGGTGAATCATGTCAGGTGGGATTAGGACAGCTTCTGAGTGCGTCCTTGGACATTTTTTGGGTGATTCATGTCAGTTTGGATTATAACAGCTTCTGAGTGCGTCCTTGGACTTGGTGGGATTAGGATAACAACATATACATTTTGTATAACTTTTATTTGATATATTGCTGTTAAAAGTATTGCCTGACATGATTCATCCATAAAATGTCCAAGGACGCACTCAGAAGCTGTCCTAATCCCACCTGACATGATTCATCCATAAAATGTCCAAGGACGCACTTAGAAGCTGTCCTAATCCCACCTGACATGATTCATCCAAAAAATGTCCAAGGACGCACTTAGAAGCTGTCCTAATCCCACCTGGCATGATTCATCCATAAAATGTCCAAGGACGCACTCAGAAGCTGTCCTAATCCCACCTGACATGATTCACCCAAAAAATGTCCAAGGACGCACTCAGAAGCTGTCCTAAACCCACCTGACATGATTCACCCAAAAAATGTCCAAGGACGCACTCAGAAGCTGTCCTAATCCCACCTGACATGATTCACCCAAAAAATGTCCAAGGACGCACTCAGAAGCTGTCCTAATCCCACCTGACGTGATTCATCCAAAACATGACCATGGACACACTTGGTGATAGCTACAATTAAACTTTTGCCCAAAAAGTGCCAAAAACGCAATTGGGGCAGATAGGTAATGAAGTAATGAAGTAATGAAATTTCATTACTTCATTATCATTACTATCGCAATGAAATAATGGTAATTTCATTACCATTGCAATGAAATTTTCATTACTTCATTACCATTACCATTACAATTACCATTGCAGTAATGGTAATGGTAATGAAATAAAATTTCATTACCTGTAATGGTAATGGTAATGGTAATGCGTAATGAAAATTTCATTACTTTACAAGTCTGTGTGGTGTGAATATATTCAGTACTTCAATTACAATATTACATACCACTTCATTGTTCAAATTGCTTCCTCTCTCTCTCGCTAACTCACACAGCCCACACAGTCATTATCGAATTAACAACAAAGTAAAATCGTTGAAAGTTACCAACCAGAAAATTGCACAAAACCCACGAAATGGAACGAATTGCAAAGAATCGAAACCGAAATGTGTTAAACCAATTTTGCACAATTATTCATAAAAGCCTCGACGCAGGCTCGGTCGACGAATTGCATTTCCATTGATAGCAAAGAAATTGAGAATAGAAATTTGCATGTCAATGTGGAGCCCTCAAGTCAATTCCACAAGTCACCAATTAAGTGTTAAGACACCACTTCACATGGCAAGAAACAATGTAGTTGGCTTAGGAGAGCTCTGATGACGTTCGGGCGTTCAGTGCTTTATGCTCCAATAAAAATTAAGTGGCATAATTGATAATGACACTTCAATTACCCGAAAACAATTTCGAAGAAAAAAAAATTAAAATAACAACAATAAAAATAAAAATAAAAACAACATAAAATGAATCACTTGAGCAGCAGCGGCACAAGCCACAAGAACACAGAAAGAAACATGAAAACATGCCGTAAATCATGTCAAACATTGTGGCTGTTTGGAGCTATTGGGAGTGAAGAAAGAGTTGGCTCTGTGTTGCAGCCACTGGCCGCAAACAACGAAACATTATCGTTGCATATACACGCAACAATTAATTTAGAACATATTGGAATGGCTGGAATTCGACACCAATTCAAGTCACTCATATGGTTTTAATAGAGAGACAATTTGAACTGAACTATTGAACTGTCGGCAGCCGGAATGTGGGAAGGTACCTACACACACACACGCACACTTACAAGGAGTTGGGGCTTATCAGTGAATTACAAAGTTTAATTGAAAGCAAATAGACAAATTGAACGATTACAAGTAGAATGTTTGCAGTAAGCGGGTAGGCAGGCTCTCAAGTAAAATTCGACTTTCGTTTACAAAGCAAATAAAAACATTAAAAGCTTAACTCATTCAATGAACATGACGAAATCGAATGAAGACTTCATTCACTTTTCTCTTCGTTGTGCTTGTGCCATTGACAGCCTCCGTAACAAGATTGATGAGGTCCACAATTTATGTTTTGATGCACTTTTCGTTGAAAGTGAAAGCCCACCTTCTTCTTCTTCTTCTTATTTTATGCAATCTTCGGTGTAGGAAACATGGAAACATCATCGATGTTTGAGTTCATCAGTATTGACTTTTCGGTGCGGGTGCAATCAATCATGTTGGTTTCTTATTTGGATTTGGAATAATGTTTTTCTTCTTCTAAAGTCGCTGAAGTCGCTGAAGTCGCTTTCATTTTCGGTTAGTGTAATCAGTGAGTGAGTGATACGTGGTTAGGGCAGCAATTGCTGATGACAACGGAAGTGGTTGGAGGCACTCATAGGTGTGTCACTGAATATTCAACATGCTTGGGAAATATTTCAATTCCACAAAATGTTTGCAATAATGTAGTGAAAAATGGCCTTTGAAAATACAACAATTTTGGTCTGAAAAACAGTGGCTTAAAACGTGGTCAGATAGACCAAAACCACCCTTCTTCCAAGATATCTCCGCCTTCATTATTTGCACTGAAGCATGGGACTATCTGGCACGGGCGATTTTATGTTAAAATTTTGGGCGATTTTTATTTTTTTCGACTTATTTTTGGTAAAGCGTGAGAAATCTGTTAATTGTACAGCAATTTTCCACTGTTACGTGTCTAGAAATTCCCCTAATTGAATTCAACATTCAAGAGATCATCATCATTCCCATTCACTCATCTCCTTTCTATTTCGAAATGAGCCGCGATTTGCTGTGAGTCATTGAGTCATTTTGATATTAGCTCCATTGCCTCCTATCTACTTGTAAGTAATTAAAAATCGTTTTGTTTTCTGCAAAGTCTGCATCATCTGCGATACCAAGCAATTTCTCTTAATGTCCACTTTAGCCCATTTAGCGTTCAATTTGTTGCATTTTAAAATGTTTGCAATTTTCCGTTGATTTCATTTAAACTTTTTTTCTTTGCCTTGCGCTGTGCAATTTTTTGACGTCAAAATAAATCGCAGTAGTTGTTGTTGTTGTTGCTGTTGTTGGTTGCTACAATCAATTCGTTTTTAATGTTGAATTCCATTTGGCACAGTTGACCATTCGTTGATGGCGCATTAATTGCTCTGCCACGACGATGCTGCTGCGCCGAGTTCGCAATGGAAATGATGATTAATTTAATAAATTAATCGGTTTCTGGTGGGATTTGTGAAGATTTGTTAACTGTTGACTGCTGGTTCGAATGAATTTTACCGAAGGTCTTCTATGCGCAAGTGTTGCTTTGATAAAGTGGGCTTACGAATTATTTGGAAAACCAAAGAAAAAAGATTTGTAATTAAAATTAATCGCTACAAGGTATTTAATTTATGATTAAGATGTCTGTATAGAAAAATTGCTAGCGTACCCACTCAGCCAAATAGGTGTGCCCGTGTGCGTCTTGGGCAACATGTTGCTTGATCTGACACAGGCCATGTTGCCACAGATTTGAGCACTACCGGCATTTTCTTCATCGTTCGTTCGCATTTTGCCTTAATATTGAATAGTGAATAGTTCAAGTTGAAGACATTATCTCTTCGCTTTGTTTTTGTTGTCTTCAGGTACAGCTTAAAGTACACACATCATTGTCTCTAATAAATTATTTATTTATGCAGCAATTTGTTGCATTATTCGCGTGAAAGTCAATAGCGGTCGAACATTCAGCTGCGGTCTGTCCGTCGAGAAAGGGGGAAATTGCAAATTCCTGGTGGAATACTGCAGCCACTGCGATAAGGCTACACTGATTTCGTTTAATTAAGTCAGTCTGTCTGTTTCGCATAGAGAGGTTAGAGCGTTGAACTTTTAATTGTAAGTGGGGAGAGAGAAGCGATTGTTTGTTGTAAGGGTGGGGCGACCATCATACCCATGCAACAAACGCCAATCAAAGGAATTCGTACATATACGCATTTGGCGTATACGTTCAGTGCTGAAGAATTCCATTTACAGTCAGTTCGATGTCAGCATTTCTCCAAAGCACCACCTACCTCTGCTACACACACTCGACATGTTCGAAATGTTCGACATGACATTTGAGCGACAAAATTCCATTCGATCGAAACATTAGAAGAAGGAGGAGGTACAAGTGCCATGTCGATTGCAGCAGCACCACCATCACTCTACTAACCCTGCTCCCTCACCGCTCCTACCATATCGTGTGAAAACATTGCATGTTACTTCGGGTGAGCCAATCGCTGTAAATGCAATGCAGTTGACATAATGTGTTCTCTTCTCGGGTTTTAATGCGACACGGCGGAATGTCGATGTCACCAAGCAGCCGCATCATGTTCTTCTGCCTCGCATTTTGGTTTTTCGAAATGTAAGTGTAACGTCATCTTTCATTATCCGGCCGCCCGGCCTTCACGTAGTGCCAATAAACTTTGTGTCGATATGCGAAACTTCAACCTCGCAGACCCGCCGCCGACTGCAGATGGTAAACATTTGCATTTATGATTTTCATTTTAGCGATTTGTGCAGATTTGCTGGTATTGAATGAATTGCAAATCAATTGCAATGCACATTTTACGACGTGGCTCGTCGCTGGCTGTGTCTGTGGCGCAGAATGTTTCTTTTATGCTAAATTGACGTCGCTCGACGGGGGCACTCCATTTGACTTCAGCCATTATCGCAGTTAATAGTTTTGAGTGGTTATTTTATGTCTTCAATTTCTGCTCTCTTCTATTTTATTTTATTAACTTGAGGGCAATTGACAAACAAAGGCTTTTAGTGATACAAGTGACAAGTTGCAAATAAAAGATTATGTCTCATGTTCAATAAATGTCCAATCCGTACTTTTTTTCTGCCAAGAAGTTGACAAGTTTACACTCTGGTCTGTAATTTGGAGCTTAACCCGAAAATAAAACATTTCCTTACTCCAAACCACAAATTGCCCACCACTTGAAAAGACAACGCGATCACTAACCACAAACCACAAACCACATCCCCTTGCAGCGATCACAAGCGATCATTTGTCAGTCATAATCAAAATCGTAAAATATTACGAATCACCCAATTGTGAATGGCAGTCAGTGTCTTGCGATCAGTCAGACTGACACGCCTGATGACAGTCGGTGTGATTACCCAATTAAATTGTACTTGTCAATTGCCAAATTCCTCAATTTAAGTTTAACTGATCGTTTTTCTTGTCTTTTCGTTTCAGGTAAGTGATATAAACTTTATTGCCATGCGTGGCGGACAAAGACAAGTAAGTCAGTGAGTGTTATTAAAGGAAGTCGAAATTGATTCAAATTGCCAATATTTACATTTTTATGACGTCTACCTCAGCGATTCGATTCCTCCTTTGTGCAGTGCCACTTTTCACTTTTCTTGGCGCAAGCAACTTTCAATTGCTTTCAATTGAGAATCAATTTCGAAACGAGTGAAAACTCGCATTCAGTTCGGCTTCAGATTGCGTTTGCATTGCTCCAGCCCATCACTTAGATGTTTATGATACACTCGCTGCGTTTGTAATATTAATCACAGCTCCGGCATCTCTCTCTCTTATGGATTCTTGGAATTGCAGCGATGCGCGCGATTGTAACAACTTTTAATTGGTCTGATATTGCACTGCACCGCCAGCCACTAAATCATCTAACAGATATGGACTCGTAAATAGAGTAATTTTATGAGGTTTTTATTCGTTTATTTTAGTGACTATTTCTTTAGTCGCGAATGCAAATCGTAATTAATCATAATTTTCATGTGCCTACAAATGGCAAGCGGCATGGAGAGCGAACAGGAGCGGAATGGACACCAAGGCGGAAGACAGACTTCATATGAGGAGGCATTGAGATATAGATGGAAAGAAGGCAAACGGCCTACCTCCCATTTTTTTTTGATTTTCCTAAATCCTTGAGATGGTCATTTTGTCAAGAAACGAATAAGAATGGAACAGAAACAACATTTTTATTTACTTTTCGAATTGTGCTTCGCAATTTGACATAGCAGATTAAAGCGGATGGATTTATGATCATCGACCCCAAGTTACCCTACAGCCAAATTTAATTCCATTTGATTGGAATAACTTTTCCACTGTAAAGCAGTGTAGTGATTAGCTAAATCGGCAGAGCTCAAGATCACTTTCAAATTTTTAATAAAAAATTGTTTGTATTTCCCTCAGACAGGAAATGTGTAATTGCGCCACTGTTTGCAAGCTTAGTTTGATTTTGTGCCATAAAATGTTGTGTTCGGATTTAATTGCCACAAGAAGGTCGCTTAAAAAGATTGCATGAAGATTGGGAAAAGCCAATTTTAAACTGAGGCTATTTGGTTAGAGCAATTTCAACGTGGCCTCTAGTGTAATGGTAATTTTGTGAATTTCGTACACAAATTATTAAAAGAAATTTCACCGAAGAACGGCACCCACGACCACACACATCCTGCGAGTGTGATTTATGACTCAACTCTTGGTTCAGTTCAGATAATGGGAAATCGGAAAATGCCCTCGAGGCTGGCTAAACGCTAAACCAGACAATTGCAACCCTGAACTTCGAAACCATTTGGAGCACACAAACGATCCCTAATTTGCCGTGTGGTTTTCCACTCTTGCCATATGCCAAAACAAATGAGTATGCAGTGTTGCTGCTGCGGTTTCGACTGCAGTGCAAGTTGTCTAAGGCTTGGGCCAAACACCAACGGTCGTCCAACAATAAACAACAATTGCAACTAACCGATCGTGACCAATTGGCTGGTGACGCACAATGGTGAGTCGCCACGAGCGCAGTACTACGCCACTGGAACAAAATATTTCACGCGAAGCTGGCACGCGGCTTACTGCACATTTTACCGCATTTCACGAGCGCCAGACGACAACAGGCAGACGTATCCATTGTCTGCTATTGTACCCCCAGGAGTCGTAGAGCCAATCAGAAATGTAGCAAAGATGCGCATCAGCGCCCTCTGCCGGCTGTCCAAAGTTGTGTTTGGAATTTTAAATTGGCAAAAAAGGTGCAACAGCAAGGCAGAAATTGCACTCGGACGTGACAGCTTCAATCTGTCAGCAGACTGGTTTTGGCATAATCGATTCTAGTGTTCCTGCCACAGGTGCCCAACGGTTTCGCTGAAGTTCCTCTGCCGAAGTTGCTCGCCTCCACCCTTTTGATTTTTCGATTTGTTAGTGTCATGATTGCGGCAATTGCTAAGCGGCTTTTGCCATGCGGTTTACATTGTTAGACTTACCTCAAATGAAACATTTTCCTTACACAATTTCTTTCACAATTTAGTAAGAATTTTGTGGTAACACATTTTTCAATGAGAACACCTTCCGCAGGATCATGTACTTTATGTACATTGAGTGACTCATAAATTTTAGTTTACCTAAAAACTTCCTCCGCCAAAGAAAAACCATTCTTATAATACGAATAATTGCGCGCCAAAAGTTTTGACGCCCACACAACGCGAAAGTCAAAGAGGATATCAACGCAAGAACGGATCCTGCGACCATCATAACAATGGAAGCGATATTTCGCACTTTTAATACAAGTCGGTTAGAGAGGCGGGCGACAACGGGGGTGGAGGGCGGCTAACGAGAAACAACAACAATTCCCTTCGTCTCAACTTGAGATAAAACTTTTGCTGTGTTGCTGGTTTGCTGCGGGGCTATAAAATATATACGCACCGAATCTGTGCTGTGCGGTGCGAGTCCTTTTACGGCAAATGGCAAGCAGAAATTTCTGTGTATATATTTGTTGGAATAAAGTAACGGTGCTTATTGGTGAGCGGAAAAAGGAAGTGGAAGTGGGCCTGGTAGTTGCGGAAGTTGTGTGTGTGTGTGTGTGTGTGTGTGTGGTGTGCTTGGCGGCACTTTGACTGCTTAAGTGTGTGGGTGTGTGTCTGGATTATGTGTGTGTTTGTGTGCTTATGCTTCTGTGTGTGACAAACACTTTGTGCTATAAATATAATGCCTTGGTTTCTCCGAAGGCTCCGTCTTAAATCTGCTGGTTATCCTTTTTCTGGGTTGTCCTTTTTCTGCTTTTCTCCACTCGGTGCGGGCGGTACATCTTGTTGTTGTTGTTGGTTCGGTTTGTTGTTGGCCTGTGGTTTATGTCCTCACTTATGCGCTTTGTTATTCGCAATTGGGCATGTTTGGTTTTTATTGTGTCAATGCGACATTAGAACTTTTCGCGAAGAAGCCAAGTAGCGAGATTTGTCGGGCAAATAATGAAATAGGTCACTCGCTTGACAGTCGATTTTATTGCCTTGGAACTGACTTCATAATTGTATTTTATAAGATTATCGAGTTATTATTTCAGTGAAATAATATTATGCGAGTACCTACTTGTGAGGCGAAGAGTCAATTGAAATTTATGGGGTTAAGGAAGGACAAAATGAGGACGAGTTCCCATTCAATACTTCTTCCTATTTTGTAGGTTAGAAATGAACAGCATTTTCCTTTTGCAAAAATATCAAAATAATAAAATAAAAAAGTCAATTTGTTTATTTTAATTTATGGGTTTGCTTGTTGAGCGGTCAATGTTTGTGCTACACCATCACATCGTGGTCAGTGGAACGATTTAATGGCCGACTTTTATGAAAGTAACGCTCTTAAGTCAACGATAGAGCAATTAAATGGGTTCCGACTCATATTTGGCGTAATTAAACAAAAAAACACTAAAAATCTTTTATTTTTGTATCTGTGTGTCGTAATTTACCGTTGAAATACAAGTAAAAGTATTTTTGATGGAATTTCACGAAACTTTTTCCTTCTTTCGGGAGTTTCAATAAAAATGTTCAGAGATAAAATTTTATGGCACACACACATGAACATTCGTACGAACTACAATTAGATTGAAATGCGCTCTGTGGGAAAACTATTTGAAAGTTCGATTGCGGTTTTCAAGTCTCAGAATTTGAGGTTATGTAAGTCAGTGTTTTTTTTTTTCAATTTTGTTTGGTTAATGTATTGAAGTAGTCATTTCCTTATCGCTTTTCAAATTCCTTGGACCGCCACCGCACCGCACCGCACCGCACAGCACAGCATTTGTATGTGATTAGCTCAGTAAATTTAATTACCAAAACAACAATTAAAATGTCGGCACTCTTGAAAATTTATTATCCCCCACACACAAGCACACAAACAGATGAGATTAAATGAAAAAACCCTTTTCAATTGTTTCCCTGAAAAAACAATTAACGGAAAATTTGAAAAACAAGTTGAGGCGAGGCTGGAGAATAATGAAAATGGCTGAAGAAAAGCGAAAAGCACTACACCGACACACTGTTTACATGAGGAAAACAACAATAGCGGCAAGAACACAGGGCCAACCCGACCCGGCTCCAGATCACAGCTCACAGAGCTCTCGGCTTCCTAACATTTGTCTTCCGAAGAATAGGCGCGGTTTCATTGGGGATAAGCGATTAGCAGCTGAGGGTACTCGAGACAAGTTGAAGGTTGCGCTGCTGGTTGAAATGTAATTAGAGTTGTTGAGAAAATCAATTAAAGGTGCCTCTGTATATGTGTGTGTGTGTGTGTGTGTGTGTGAACTCATCACTCCCATTGTTCTTTCAGTATTAATCCTTTTGAGGATATGCAATGAAGTGGATTAATTAAAGGCGGACGCATTGTGTGTGCTTCGATTTATTGAAATGCAATTTCGTATTAATTACGTAGGAGAATACGGAGAAGCGTAGTAATTAAAAGAGGACTTCGTGGATTCAATGCTTTTGAAATTCAATATTCAATGAAAAAATAAATGCAATTTATTGGAAAATATTGCGCAAATTGTGCAGATTGTGAAATACAAATACGACGATTCGTGGAAGCTTCGTGGCAATTTGTAATTTTCTCACAATCAACAAGTCAGCATCGGGGAGAACTAAAATGTCTTTAAACGAAAATAAATTTAAGAACTTTTCTTTAAATTTCCCCCCAAAAAAAAGAATCCCGCACAATGTGTTGATCCGTGAAATTGCTTGCCTAACCACAAATTTCACGTTTCGTTGTTTTCTTCTTCTTCTTCCCCTGGCATTTGTCATATTAAAAAGTACAGCAACCAAGCAATGTGGACAGAGAACCGAATTATAGGGGCTTCGGTGAGCATGAAGCGGTAACTTCAAAATATTGCCCCCTCCCCTCTGCCATTCATGCACCCATCAACACAGTTTTTAGGGAAGTGTTTGACTGAAAAGTGGCCACCAGCAGCAGCATCACCATTTGCCGGAAGGCAAACAATATTAAACTGTCATTAACGAATTTAGGAAATCAGTGATTCCATGAGGGAGAGACAGTGATTTTATTTGGCACGGGATGGTGGGGATTGAGGAGATTGACAGGAAATTCAATGACCAGCTTGTATTTGTACAAGCCATCAAAAGTGAGTGCCACCATCGCTTGAGGCAATTAAAACCATTTTCAACATTAAAATTTGTGTAATCACAGTTATTAATACTAGTGCAATTAATCACAGGCACACCAACGAAGCAACCGAGCAACCAGCCATAATTTCTATCATCATTGCCGCCAACACCAGTTAGCGCATTTAAAGCAACATCAGCTGTTGGAGCGCTAAATCAATTAGAAAAGTTTACTGCAGCGTAATTTGAGGCACTCACCATAAAAGTCAACAATATTTTACAGCAAAAAGACTGCACGTTCCACTCCATCTATCTATCTCTCGGTGGAGGATAACTCAACTCCTACAAGGGCGCTAATTGAAAATTTAATTTTTTCCCCACATTTTAATTAAGTCAAACACCATCCTAAGCAAATCGAGTAGCGAAATTCAATAGAAGCGCTTTAAAACGCTGAAATCAAAAACTAATCAGAAATTTGAGAAGTCGCAGAAGACGTTGCACGCAAAATCCCGTTGAAGGCGTCTTTGGATAAAAGTTTTCCCTTCTCGAAATTCAAGTAGCAACCCATGATAAAGTTTAGCTTCAACAGCAGCATCTTAATTAAAGCGTTGAATTGGCTGCGCCCCCAATTGGGGAGAAATGATTTCATTAAAAGTCAACGCGAAGCCAAGCAAAGGCAATCCCACTCCGTAGGTACTGGCAAAAATATTGGCTGTCATAACTTTTTTTTTTGGCTTATTAGCTTTGGGTACTTTTTTTTTAGGATATCTTATGAACATTTCATTTATCAAATTAAAAAGTTCTAAAAATAGAAAATATTTGTGGAAAAAATATTTTTTGGGAATTTTTAAATTTCTTTTGCAAACTAATTTTGATGATTCTTGGTATCAAATGCCAAAGTACCTACTCGAATTGGAGTGCAATTTCTCGTTTGGTAAGTCGGCAATAAGTAGCAGTAAACCATTAAAAATAGTAAAACAAAAACGTTGAAAATACTAGCGAGAAGAAAGAGAACTGACGCAAAAAGAACATTTTTCACTTGAAATTGAGAAAATCATTAAAATCAAGTCGGTGTAAAAAAACCCTAATTAAGGCCAGCAGCACTGACTTAAGAAAATGCCACTCGCACGGAAAACACAATCGAGTAAATAACTTAATCGAATATTTCGAGTCGAATTAAAAACGATAATAAAGCCGTATTTTCCATTATGCGCGACCCAATTCCTTGAGATTAAATTTTTCCACAGGCCAATTGATAAATTCTCGCGCTACGAAATCTTCCCTACAGTGAAGGCAGGGCAGCATTAAAAGTAGTATTGTTCAATCGAATCGCATACAACTGAATGACTTTTAAAAGCAAATAATTTCCAACAATCAGTACGAAAAAAATTGTGCAAACTTAAGGGGAAAAAAACCATAATTTATTCCAGCCAATATTTCAATTCGATTTTGATGTCGTTCGGAATGCTTTAAACGCCATCGTCAATGGCGACAGAACACGAATTTTAATGTTGAAAAATCTTTTGAATTGAAAAATTACTGGCGAAAGCTTCGTTGCAGCGAAGGAAGAAGACGAAGAAGAAGCAGCCATCTCCTTGTGGGTCTGCAACCGCAGTAAATGTGCATGGAAGAAAACACCGATGAGCGTTGATAAAACGACCAGCCACAACGACAATGATAAAGTTGATATTTATGTCATGCACGTCGATGATAATATTATGGAAATATCAGAAAACTAACTGTTTGGGGAAATATTGAAAAAAATCAGATGAAAGTGTTTATTTAAAACGTAAATGGCAATGCTGTCAGCTGCCTTAAATCAGCTTTCATTGGGCAAAATAAACAAATTTTTACTACTTTTTGTATTAATATTTATTGAAATAATGAAATAATTTAAACGTTAATTCAATACAAAAGTAACCGCCATTAACATTCTGCTGTGTTGATTCATTTCATTGATTCATTGTACAATTTTCACTTTTCGATTGAGTCAGAAACGAACAAATAGATAGAGTTTTCACAACCCACACACATCGTAAAACAAAATGTTGGTCATTCATGTATGCTTGCATTCAAGTGCAAACTGTCCTTAGCAACATTCGCATAAATCGCTCTTAAATAGCGTCGACACATCTTTTTTTGAGACCAGTGAAAATTTTAAAAAATAATTGTGGACAATTGTGGCCTTTGAAATGCAGTCGAAAAGTATCGAATTTGGCAACACTGTTTTTAGTTATGAACACATGGTTGCAAATGATTTATTAACAGTTTTTTTTCGTATGTTGCCATATAATTGAAATATTTTTTCAGCGCATTCGGAATTCCATTAGTACAGGAAAAAGAGCCTGCACATTTTTTTGTGTAATTGTTTGCACATCTATGCAAATTGTTTATACACTTTTTTTCTAAAATTGTTGTTGTTGCAATGTTGGAAAATTTGAAAATATTTGCAATTAACCAAAACTTTATCATCGACATTTTCAGCTATTTGTGTGCGAAAATGTAAAAAATCCATTTTTCGACTTGTCGTATGCAAATATGTCTGACTGACTGTCTGTCTGTCAGTCTGTTTGTTTGTTTGTTTGTATCGCGTCGTAACTCAGTTCAATTGCAAGTGCTTTTGACAGCTTCACATTTTGTTTGACTTTTCGGTATTGGCCTGAAGGTGGTCCAAGCATTTTGGGTGGTGTAATTGGCGCGTTAATCACTGTCGCGACATTTTGTTGACCTTTTATTTTGCGTGTGTGATGATTTAATGCGATTTGTGGTTTCTTTTTTTTGTGTGTGGCCTCAAAGGTATTTTCTGGTTGATTAAATATTTAAATTAAAAATTTTATTGAATCGTTTTGGTTTTGAAAATTTCATGGAAAGGGAATATTTCCAAACACGAAATTGTGATTTGAAAGGTTAAATGGTGTTCAGTTCAATACTCCAACGTATTTTAGAGAAAAGCTGAGACCATTTTTTTCTTTAAAATTTAAATTAAATCTCTTTTGCTATCGAAATTAGAAATAACAAACAAAAATTCTTTCAACTTGCACCTGAGCATCCGCCATAAGGTCATCTGTTCAAAATACGTTATACATGACATTTTTTTGTTCAGCGCTCCCCCGCGCACTGTAAATAAACAAAAAACCAATTAAGCAAGCGAAAAAGTTACTGCTTCCTTCCGTGGTTTTCGGTGTGTTCACGTCACTACAGTTTGCCCAGACGCTGTTAAAAAAGTGTCATAACTCTGCCTGCTACTACTTTTTACATGGTCAGCCCCCCAGCTCCGGTGGATATCTACTACCAGTGCAACGAATTTCGGATTTTCCCATAGAAAACCAAAAAAAAGCTAAATGAAAACGAAATGCCAAAAAAAAGGAGTGAAGCAATAGAACGCCCTTTGGGTGGTTAATAACCAAGAGCAACCGCCATTTTTTACGATCTGTGGTAAAATTTCGTTGTTGTTTTTGTAAAATTGCCAGACGCTCCACAAACACACAAACTCCACACACACATACTCGTTCGCACATATCGAAAATAATTGCCGAATTTTTATTAGAAGTATTTGCATTAAACGGCGAATGATTATTTACGAGTTCGTGCTTTATAGCTTATGAAATAAATTTTCGCCAGCGCACTTTCATTTTATTTGCCAGTCCTGTGAGAGCTGAACTTGCGATAAGGTTCCACTTTATTTTTTGTTTTATTTTGTGCACAAAAATTTGATTTATCGAGCAATTACAAGAAACGCTCTCGACTCTACTCTTTTACGCTTGAAGAAAAGCTGAGTGCGTCAGAGCAACAAAGCGGCCATGTAAATGCACAGCCAAAGAGCTCTGGAAATCCTGTATGGTATATACATGCATATAGAAACACGCGCTCGACTTCAATAGAGCTCAATTGAAATTTATAACCACTAGCGCTTGGTTCTAGCTGGGGAGTTAACAGATTTGTGCGACAGTATGGGAATAAATGTGCGGCAGCGACGGCAGTTAAGCCAAAGGACGTCGCCTAAGTTATGGCACAAAATCTCGGTTGAACGGATAAAGGAGCAAGTAGAAAAAAAATTCAAATCATCTTTATAAAATATTAAAATTGAAAGATTTAAATTTTTTTTTTTTAATTTTTTCACTCCGATTGCAAAACGTAAACGGAAAAAATATGGTAAAAGATTTACAACTCGTTCGTTGGAAATTATGCACGCTTCATGCGCCTCCCTGAGAGCGGAGAGTATAGGTGAAAAATGGCAATGCGCTTCCGTTTCCGGCTTCAAGCATATTTTACGTGCATTTATGGGCAGAGGGAGAGTTTTTATTTTACATGGCCTTTGGCGGGAAACTAGTTTGGCACAAGTTCTGGCACGGCTTTAGCCACAAAATGTGCAGGACACACGAAGTGCCCCCGGCATGAAGTACTCTCTTTTTTGCCCTTCTTTGTGGCAAGTATGGCGGCCAAAATATAAGTCATGTCACACGGAATATATTTAAAATATTTAGCATCATTTATTTCGGGCGATAATATCTCGGCTAGATGGTACGCAGCGAGATGGCCTGCCGAGCCATGTGGTTGGCTGACTTGGCCGTGTGACAATAATTGTGGATGCGGCCCTTATTTTTTGTTGCAAAAAAAATTATGGCTGGAAAAATGTTAATGCAAATTATTTTGTGGCATCAGCGTGTGTGTGTGTGTGTGTGTGCGCGTTATGTAAAATTATATGAATTTCACGTAATTAAATGGACGGAGGGGGGGATTTTCTACTTTCTACTTTCTATTTTCCAGTTTCTATTTTAATTACATTTTCTATTCCCATTGTATTCTTCTGTACAAAAAGTTCTGTCCAAAGGTTGAATCATAGAAAAATTGTGATCTTTGTCCCTGATAGAAAGAAACTAGCACGTAACTAGCCGTGTGGCCGCACTAGTCACCGTCTATTCTATATTCTCCACAGCACAGCGGCATGACTAATTTTATTTGAAGTGTGGTTTTTGCGCGCATTTTATGACCGTTGCGAAATTATAAATGAACTGCAAATGTGATTGCGTTGTTGTGGCTGTCGTCTAGTCGTTGTTGGCATTGTTGTTGTTGTTGTTGTTGCTGTTGGTGGTAGTGTTGTGTTGTGTGTCTTGTCTTGCTGATTATCACCACGAAATCTTGGAATTTATCGTCATCGAGTTGTTCGCGTGCCCGCATTGCCACACACACACTCCACACTCACACTCCACACTCACTCGAGTGTCATTTGACTGGTTATTTAGCTTGAGATGTGTCTCCCCCCTACTCCTCCAGCTCCAGCATTTGTCAGCTGCCAGTCAGACAGCGATTTGTTTATTTGCATGACACGGCGGGATTTGTTTGGAAAAATATCAACACCAAATGGCATTTTCATCACATTGCAATGTTTGCACACACACACACACACACACACACACATTGCACACATTTGCTTTGGATTTCATCATTTGCCCAGTCAAATTCGAAATTAACATGTGCGAAAAACTGGGTTCGCTCTTTTTGCAAATTATGAGCAATTAAAATGTCCAGTTCAAGGTCCAAATCATACAAGTTGAAGCACCTCTCACTGCCGTGCAGAAGTACGCGGTCGTTTGGTCAATTGGAGGAGTTATTCGTGGGCGTATGTATGGGCGAATAAATTATTTAATTAATTTCAATAGTAACCACACCAAAAAAATGCACTGGCCACTTCTATTTTTGGAAAGGCAATGATTCCAACTTTTTGACTCCTCAACTGAGTAATCTAAAGCAAAGCCAAGCTAAGAAATGTGTTCATCGTTCTTTAAATATGTTTGAGCTGAAGACATGTGCTTTTTACACTGTGACATCCGACTCCTGAAAACTTAAAATCTCAATTGTCTTCCCTTGAAAGACAAATATTATACTCTCAACCCTCCCCCTTGTTTGCTGCTTAATTAACGCCACAGCATAGAAATTAGTTTTCCAACTTTATTGTTCTTGCTCACGAACTGCTCTCGTCGTTGTCGTCGTAGCAGTTGGCCTTCTTGACGAACGAACACCTCGAAAAGCATTAATTGCCATCACTTGAGAAGACCAAATGAGCGTTCGCAGGGTTGCCATAACTTCACTTGACAAATTATGCGCGGCTGAAAGAGTGCCACCACACCGGCACTTCGTGGTCTATAATAAATTTATGAGGATTAGTCATTTTAATTATAGCAAACACTTAAAATAAATTAAATTACATTCTTTTGCATGAACCTGTCAATCTAGTTGATTTCATGGAGGCAATTTTGCCTTCAGTTAAATACCAGAAAATTTAAAACAAACATAACCTCAATCCTACGAACTGTTGCTCTTTTCGACCTTTAGTTGCAGACCACACAACGCACTAGCAGATATTTCAAAGAATGAGCAAGAGATGTTGGTAGAGGCTTAAAAGCATCCGAATTTTTAACTGCTACTGCTAGCGACACATAAAAACAGAGACCAACAAGCAGCAGCAAGGAAAACATACGAAAATAGACATAAATACGAGCATGCCTACACACCACCCCTTTCTGATGTAGCCTGAACAGGAAAAAGCCAAAGAGTCACACTTACACAGTTACACGTTACACAGTTACACTGTCTAACTCCGGCTCCACTGCAGTGGATAAGACGAAAATTTTGCAGTTCCATTTCCGGCGGCATGCATAAAAACAAAAAAAAACAGTCAGGCAGTCGTGTGCTTGTGTATATTTGCTAGACCAACAACAGGCTCCTTCATGAGTTTTCCGACAAATATTTACTGCCTAACACACACTGAATGCAAGAACCGAAAAGACAAGCTACCAAAAAAACACAACAAAAATGACACCCAAGGGAAGGCATGCGGATGATGGTGCTTCATCGTGATCAGGATGTGGAAATTTTGCGGTAGGAAACGAGCAAGTAGACATTTTAACAAATTCCTTTTGAGTGCAAATACTATGTGGAGAGAGTTAGTTGCTCTGTTCTTGTGTATGCATGTGTCAGTTGGAATTTGTATGCCAAATGGCAACCTTTTTTTCCCCGTTCGTTGCTAGCACCTAAAAGTACACTTCAGTCCTTGTTAAACAATGCAATGGAGATTTCTGGGATTTTCTGCATCTATTGTAGTTATTGTAAATCGAATCCACCAAAGAAGCTTCATTCGAATATTCCAATATCTGTAAATTTACATTGAAGTTGTGGAGGCAAGCAAGTCCCCAACTGGGATTCCCTCAACAGGCGATGCACTTTTTTCTCTGTATTAAAAAAGAAATAAATGCAATTTCACATGCACAACTGCAAAAAATAATTCCATTTCTGTGTGCAAATTTACAAATTCATTCAGCTGATATTTTCCGAGAGATTTCCTGGCGGGATTTCATAATTCAAACAACTGTCGAAGAGACGGCACAAGAGATTTGAGTGGCAAGGTGGCCCATGCTTTGCATTTGCAATATTTAAAGTTTTATTTATGGCCCATTGCAGGAATTGAATTTTATTTCATTGCCTTAATCACACAAAATCATTCCTTCGTCGTTCGTTATTCAATGCAAGATTCCCTTGTGCCACGAACTTGTCAGCGTAATTGACCTGCTGCTTGCCTTCTTCAAACTGCAAATCAATACAGATTGTTCCTCGGCAAGCATTGATTTCGATTTAAATATGCTCAGCGCCCACAGTTTCTTGTGACAAATTTGCACTAAAGCCGCTTGTCAAAAACCATTTTTACTGATGCTTTACGAGAGACATGAGCTCAGTGCCGTTGCTTGTGGACTTATTACACTCGAAACCGACAGTAATGGGCACTTTATGTGCCACTTCGAGGGCCCACATGGCAAATCAGCATTGCCAAGCTGTTTTATTTCCTTAAGGCTCTTGTGACAATGTAACAAAAACAACAACTAATTGAGTAATTAATTACACATTACGAGTGGAGCACTTTTTCTGCACTCCGACTGGCAATCTTCCCTGCGAACATTTCGTTTCGCTTTTGGGTGTAGATTTGCAGCACTTGCTGCTTGCCGACCACAGCAGTAGCAACGTGGCTGAGACATCATCATTGAAATCGCAAATGTTTTAAATCATTTTGATTAATGAGCGCTCTTTCCGCTGGTTTTTATGTACATGTGTGTATTCGTACATATAAATAAGTCAATAAATATGCTGTGACAGAAGCGAATTGAAAACGAATGGAATGTAATCAGACAAATGCAATGGGTTGGTGGGAGTGCAGCCCAGTACAGGGTCACTCTAAAGTAGTTTGCTTCAAATTTCGTTTAATATTTAAACAAGTTCGTCAAGCTGTCATTTCCTAGCGATAGTACTTCCTATCGCTGCACCTTCTCGGTCCGCCCTCGCGTATGACTCGTCGTATGCATGAAAATGTTGCCCCTGGGAAATTTGCCGAAAATGTACTTAAAACGTTCGTGTCCTTACGCAGCACCACCACACAGCCTTTATGGCTATCTCAAGTTATACGCTCTTACGTAGGACGAAGTACCTACTGCGTTGCCATTTCCTTATGGTGTTTCTTTCATATTGGCTGGCAGTCAGTCGGTCGGTCGGTCGATCGTTCGTTCGCCTGCTACATTGTCATGTTAATCTTTAATTTTTATATCCACATTTGCTTGCAAAGATTTCAGCACAGTCTGGTCTGGTGTGTTGCTCCTGCTGTTGCCGTTGCTGTTGCTTCAGGAATCCGTTGTTGGTGTGCCAAGTCACAAAGTGCTTTATTAACGTATCCCTGCTGAGTCTTTTGAATTAATTTCGCATAAAGCGCGTGAAACCGTAATGGAGCAATTTGTACTGCTCGTGAATTTTACGACAATCAACTGTTGGTAGGTGCGTATGAACGCCAGTCTTGGAATGCGACTTGATTAAGAACGGAGCGCACGAAGCGGTGTGATGGCAAATTAACTGCTTGTGTTCTCTGTGTTGCGAACACGAACAAAAACCAGCGACTAAAATAAGAGACAATTTTGTAGAATTTCTGTTGGCATATTTTTTGTTGGTCACAACTATTTCAGTTTCTATTCCCATTCAAACTGATGCATGTCTGTCATTTACTACATTTTTTTGAAATGGCAATTTTCACGCCCAGTGGCGGAAAGCATCAGAAAAACCGTCCTTGCTGTCGTTAGTACACTGAGCAATCTGATACAATTTCTGGCTGCTGCTTTTCCTGCACTTGTCCAAAGTGACCAATTCGTTTAATTGCACGATATGAATTCGAGTATGTACGCCTGGCCATGTGTGTGTGTGTGTGTAATATAGCGGAGAGTAGTTAAAAGTTTCGCTACGAACCGTTGTCCTTCCGTCCTTGCATTGCAAGCCATCCAAGGCAATGGTGGCCGCCGCCGAGTTTGCATCATAAATTTGCCTGGGAATTGCGTGAACATGTTTTTTACACAGACTGAACAATTTATTTATCTTCACCCACAGCCGCACATGTAATTCGTTTTTAAAATTGTACGAAAAATGGGTACCGAGAGGAGAGGATAAAAGGAAACCTCATCCATAGCCACATTGCCTTGATAATCTGCTTAGTATTCGCTCGTGTACAATGTCCTTTTCCGTAAAATACGCAACCACTGTAATGAACGTAAAGTATTTAATGTTCCATGTAGCATTCACCTTTAAATATGCTCAGAGTAAATCTCAGAAAGGCATTAGTTTCACCTGCTGCCAACACTTGAGTGCCAACTGCACCAACTAAGTAGTCAAAGCAGTCAAAAGACGTAGAGGACAGCTCTTATCTCGGACTGCTTCGCAAGTGGAACGATTTAAAGGGGGGGAAAAATCCAGAGAAACTTGGAAGAAAATGGAAATACGTAGGAAAAATCGTAAAACGACGACAGCGTCATACATGCTGGACGAAAACTAATGTGCCACGGACGAGGGTCTTTGCACTGCTTGCAAAAACGTTCAACAGAAACCCGCTTCGAAAATAGAAACGGTAAAGAATCAAAATCTCGGCAATATACTTTCACCATCATCAGCAAAATACGTGAAAAGAACATTCGCCAGCGAGCTGAGCATTGCGACTGGTACATTCTCACACAGGTCGGTCGTTGACGTTCGTTAAATGTCCACTAAAGTTGCTACAGTTGCGTTGTCAACGTAACTACCACTTTCCTGTCACATTCCCATTGAAAAGAGCAACCAACATAATTTCAGCAGAAAAAAATCATCAAGTACCCGGTGCCACAAGGAAGCCTGAACGGAAACCTTCGTTCCAGACTTTCTGGTTGAGAATGAAAAGGGTTGCAAAACGATTGAGAATCTTTAGAAACTAAATCGTTTCGGTTTGGAGCACATTAAATAAAATTGACAGCCATTGGCAAACACTTCGCCCGGCTGTGCCAGGGGAAGCAGTAATGTGTTCAAGATGGCATTGGCAATCACATTCTTATGAAAGTAGCAATAAAATTTGGTAATATGGTTCGCATTGTTCGCATTGTGAGGAAATCGAACAATAGCAAAAGGAAGAAGGCAGGTTAGTGAGTACGTACTCGGGAAAATTGAAAATATATGAGTTGACATTGAAGAGGAAATACGTGAGCATGTATGTATGTGCGTTCGCTACTCATTTCGCCTTGCTGTCAAATAATTGCGACTCTAGCGAAGACAAACAAGTAAAGCAAATTTAATAACCGAAAAACACAAGAGATGTCGTAAAAAAGCTTCCTGAGCACCACCAGCCAACGGTGCTTATCCCAACTTTGAACATAAAAACGTTATTATTCTTTGGCATTGGCGTGTGAACATGGCATACTCGGGTGAGAGTGTGTGGAAATAGTTTTAAAATATTCAGGTGTGCGTACACCAGAGGAAAATTCATGGTAGCATTTTCTTCTCATCAGTTACAAATAATTTTTTCACTTTACTCACTCAAAGAAGGAACTAAGATTTTTCTCTGGCCGAAACGAAGAGCGCCACGAAAAGGTGAAACTTTTATCTTTATTTTTTTTAATTCTGTTATGGAAGTTAAACACTCAAGTATTTCCATAATTTCGATAGAATTTCCATAATTTATGATCCGGTCGATGTCAACGCTTTTTCCGGTATGAACAAGAATAGTTTTTGATAAAAAGTTATGCCCTCTCCCCTTCTAAAGTGGGGAGAAATATGTATTTATAATAAGCTTTTCTTCGAATATTTTATTGAATAAATTTCATATAAGACTTTTGAACTTTTTGCCTTCTCAACGATAAAAGCGAATTCATTGAATCATCACTCAGAACGCTACCAAGTTCATAATTGTTCCCCGAAATGTCTCGGAAAAACACCGCCTACGATCTACTTATGGAAATTTATTATTTCCAAGCCAAACACAACGACACCCTCAGGGTATTCAGGAAATGTAGGTGGCCCACAGTGAATGTGCTAAAATTCTATGCAGCGGTTTGGCACGAGAAAGTGGTATGAGGGAAAAGGATTCAAATTAGGGATAATAATTAGTAATAGGAACGTAAGTCCCACAGCAGCCAAGTGGCTTATGCGCGCCACGAGGGGTGGAGATAATGTCACTTTTGACATTTCTGGAGAGCGAACAGTGACAGTGGATTATACCAAGGCATGCGTTTATTTATTGTAATTGGGGCGTTTGTGTGTGTGTGTGTGTTTAAATTCTCTTCTAAGAATGATTCATTTGTGTGTATTAAAAATTCCATTTCCAACAGCGTGTTGGATGTGATGGGCTAAATGGTTTATTGGAATGAAAGCCACAACATAATTCTTGTCATTTAAAGATTATCACAACGATGAGCTTCCATTTATAAATTCACGTTAAGTATACGCCAGAGTTGATGACATAAAAAATATATTTTGTTTAATCGCTTTTAAGACATAAAGTCTTTCCATTCAATTCGAAGTACGAAGTACAATCAAATCAAGGAACCAGTTAAAGATACATACGAGAATGACCGATTCTTGGGAAACGAACCCATCCAAGGTTTCCTATGAAGAGAGAATCATTAAATTGCGTTGTCGCTAGATCGTGTAGAAACACTTTAGCCGGTTCAGATGTCAATTGGCCTTCCATAGAGGCATTCCCAACGATTGAGAACCGACACTCTCCACCGGCTTTCGTTATAATCAACTATAAGGTTTCGTAATAGTAATTCAGACCTTGCAACTTCGCATTTGCCAAGAAGTCACTCATTTTGTGTTACTCACTGCCTCACTCCTTCAGTGGTTTTCTTTCTATTATTTTATACAAAAACTTAAGAATCTTTCGAAGAACTCTCTCATGGAATTAAATAAAACTTTTCGCATAGTTTTCAATACACTTCAAATTGGGAAGTTTGTGGAAGAAGCTGATATTTGATTACCTACTTGGAAATTTCATTATTGGAAGATTGCAATTGAAAACTAACTGAAAAGTTTAGTTGAGGCAAATGTACAAGTTACCAATTGATTGGGGTCATGGGCGTATGGGAAGTTTGTCTTGAAACTTATACGAGAGAAGAAGCATTCTAAAAAAAAGAACTACAAGAAATTCGGAACAAAAGACTAGCATACATACTTGCAGGCATATTTGTTTATTTGTGCTGCTCCTTAATTAGAATTTGTTGTTTTGACATTTGCTTTGGTTCTGTTGTTGCTTGTATTTGCCTCTTGTTCTTTGTTTCAGCACAAGACAATGGCATCAGATTTGCCAGCAGTGATCAAAGCCCAAATACAACCTTGGGCCATATAATACTAGCCATTGTTGTGTAGCCTTCTTGCTCGAAAAGTCTTTAAGTCAAGATCATGATGGTTGGCAGTACATAAATTGAAATCCAATTGTGTTGCCTCCTTCACCCCCCGGAGTATGATTGAAAATCGAAGTAATTTCTGCATGAAAAAAAACTAACAAAAATCTGAAAACAATTGAAATGGTGCTGAGTTGAGTGGAATCTTGCTCGGGCGCTTTTCTTTCGCGTAATCCAACATTTTGCCTCTGCACAATTACTTTGGCGTAGAAATTGCGAAATCCATAATTGGATGAAATTCCATAACGTCAACAGTAACGATGCGCTGACGACGACGATGATGATGAGTATAATACTGATCAGCAAAGACAAACTGTTGGCGTTATGATGCAACTACTGCAAAATTCCTAGACACCGTTGAAAAAAAATCTTGAGCAAAAACGGAACGGCTTCATTCTGGCAGAAGTTCGCTATCGAGATGTAAATTACGCACCCAACTTCACTTCGCTGTGAAGTAGTCAGTGAGGGACTGCCATTTTATTTGAAATCCGTGCGTGCAGCACATTTTTCACGCTAGTCGTCTGCTCGACGGTCGGGTAGTTCGCCTCCGTCTGCTCCTGCCTTCCATCTTCCTCAACCCAGCGACATTGAATTTGTTCGCTGTGGCATGGCGGCGCTCATTGTATTTCGGAGCAATTGAAATTCATCGCAGAAGTGGTGGCAACAGCAACAGCATCGTCAACGTTTTTAGTTGTGTGTGATGCTGCTGCTTTTCCAGCTGCTGCAATGTGCCATACAATCAATCGTTGCTATATGAGGCAATACAAAATACGTTGCATTCCGTTGCATAGTCAGGCTGGCTGGCAATCAATGCAATGTGAAACTCGTGCTTCGTCATATGTTTTTTGATTAGTTCGCAGGTAATCCGTCTTTATGGCAGCCCTTTTGTAATCAAGTGAGTAGCGTCGGTCTGTTAACGAGTGTCTGTGGATGTATGTGTTGCCAAGTTGGTTGGTGTAGCATTTGTTGTGTTGTTGTGAAATGAATGATGACGTTATGAATTGAAGTGGCAGGCAGACAATGCATTCTGACCTAGAAATTCTTGTGTGGTCACAATTAGCCTGGGAGATGATATCGGTTTTAATTGCTTGTGTGTAGTTAAGGATGATAAGGGAAATTCAATTTTGATAATCTTCCTGTCAATTATGTCTGAGCTGTGAAAGTAACTTCGAAAGGAATCCGACACTTGCTCCTTTTTCGAATGTAGCTAACTTATCAAAGTTAATAAAATCCAACTCGTCTGGTGCTAGGCTTAAAATGTTGTTACGTTAAGCCGAAAAAAAAGTAAATGTTGTTCAACATGTCGCAAGTGCAAAAAAACAACAATAACAAACGGTGTACAGCTTACGGCCCAAGGGTCTGACTACACTCAGCTGTCACCCGCTGAGAAATTATTTTGTTGCCACGACGACACACCTGTTACCTCAACCGAATGCAAGGCTCCAAGGCAGAAAATGTTCTTGCCATTGGCAAATTTAATTAATTATTATTATCATGTTTGGCAAAATATGCCGTTGTTGTAGTTGGTAGTGGGTTGTGTGATATTGTGTCCCGGCCAACATAAAAAAGAAGAGAGACCAAAATAAAAACACAACCAACGGTAACAACCGAACAACAGCTGTAACAAATTGACAAAAGCCATCGTGCAACAGGAAAAGGACGGGTTGCTGCCACTTGTGTATTACGTTTCACATGTGGCCCACTCGGGGGAATGGCGTAAAAGTGTCAAGGAAGTGACATTTCGTTTAACGATAATGACACAAAAGAGGTTTCTCCAGGGGGCACACGTACCAACACCCAGAGTCACACTGAAATAGCAGAAATTATTAATAAAAATTGCTTCACTCTTTTGAACAACACGACGCAAGACGACGAATTTTATGATTATGACAATGATAGTAATCACATTTACCATTTGCGTTTCTTCTTCTTGTTTCAGGATGACTTGGAGAACATCTACTCACGCTACTACATTCCAGGCTCATTGTCGCGCCAGAAGCAGGAGGAACTAGGCACCTTGGAGGCCGTGCAGCATTCACGTCGCAATCATGCCATCAAACATAAACAGAACACAGGTAAGGGGTTTCTGACACGAAATACGTTTTAAGGCGGGGATGAAGGATTGCTGCAAATTCGCAAATGGTCCGAGGTCCGAAACCACCTATGAAAATGGGGTCCTGAGACAAAACGTTTTTATGTCTGAGGTTCTTCAAGTTTACTCTCTAGTTTTAATGTTTCGCATATCGTAAAAGAGTACCAAAGTGGCCGTAAATACACATTCCCTCTGAGTTTTGCCTTTGAACATGGCAATGAATTACAAAAACCAATTCCGAAATTTACATACAATTTGAAAATTACAAATTGATCACCTAGAAGCTATCTGATACACTTATTTGCCTGACCTCATCTCTCCTATTACTGAATGCAATAAACCACTGGCAAACAGGGCCAGCCAACATTTGCCAAAATTCCTTGATAGCTTATCTACATCTCACATTCTACACCCACAAATTCGATACGTCTATATTGGAGTCATGCAATGTGGGCCAACGAAATGCGAAACAAGAACCCAACAACACTTAAAATAGACAACAGTTGTGCTGTAGTAAAAGAACAAAAAAAAAAGTTCATTTCAACCTCAATTCCGAATTCAAAGTGTTCAATTTCCAGCGTCTGCAAATTGCAATTATTGTTGTTTTTGTTGTACATTTGGCAACCAAAAGCCCTCATTCGAGTTTTGAATAGGTTTAAATTAATTTCCCCCCAAAAAAAAACACACACACACACCAAAGCCAAAACATTTCCTTGCTCTCCTTTCAGCCTTGGCCAATGCACACGTGAAGCAAATAATGCGCGAGGCCTCTTGCCGTGTACCCCAGCTACGCATCGAGCGCATTCAAAGGGACTCCTCGAAAATCTATACGCCCCACTGTACCATGCTGCATCGATGCGCCGACGATACGGGCTGCTGTCGGAGCGAGCGTCAAACCTGTGCGCCGAAACGTACGAAAAGCATCGATGTGTACTTTTTTGTAAGTATTCTTTGTGTTTTGTATTTAAATTTTTTCCGCATTGTACGTAGGTCAAATGAGGTCAGCTAGCGCTACTCGCGTTTTGGCGAACAATTGATTAATTGCTGATTTCATTTGAATTAAATTTGATTGCAATGAGTGCGGTTTGGGGTTCGATAATGGCGGTGTGGGCGTTTGGGCCACACCACAATTGCGAGCGGACAAAAGTGGATACTTTTCACTAAATAACTCCGCACAAAGCGATTCGTATAGAATTAAACAGTCATCAAGGTCCAATCGCGGTTACCGGAACGATCTCGTTGGTTAGCACACGTCAAAATGATTTTTTGTTTGTTTTTTTTTTTGGCTTTGTAATTTGCAGTTACAATGCTTCAAAGTTACAATGGTTAATTAACAAGCAGAACGAAGCTGATAGAGGGGGATAAATCGTTAAAAAAAAAGGAAGTATTGCAACATGATTACTTCAACGCTCAAATGGGAGAACAATTGCAGCAACTTTTATTTTGTGTTGTGTAAAAACAACAAGCAGTGGAAATTTCAGTGCATGTTGCTTGCGGGTAAATTCCAGAAGACGTCAGAAATTTCAGAATTCAAGAATAAAAACAAAGCAAATCAAGCTCTGGGGTAGATTTTACGAGTATTAATCCATGTTATTTTACTCTCTTTTTCGGTGCCCTATTAGGGCATTTTAAGCTTTTCAATAAAATGAGTACGAATATGAAAAGTGCCTTTACCTGCTCCAATGCCTTCAAGCGAAGGCGCAGAACGGGAACGAAGCAAGTTCTTTAGTCAAAA
Source organism: Heteromyza rotundicornis (assembly GCA_951394025.1). Lineage (NCBI taxonomy): Eukaryota > Metazoa > Arthropoda > Insecta > Diptera > Heleomyzidae > Heteromyza > Heteromyza rotundicornis. Next base: position 58,988,337 of record OX596013.1, on the reverse strand, counting down.
GTGAAAACGCGACAACGATCGATCGTCTCGACATCCCACAGCAATAGTTGCTCACTTAGAAAAGCGAAACTGCCCGTTCCACTTCCTATTTTTAGCGAAAGTGTTTGATCGAAATGGCCAGACTGCCAGATTGGCTTAAAGCTCAAATCAGAATGTGCCATGAGAACATGTAAAATGTGCACTCATGCAGACAGCACAGTGTGTAGTGTGCCACAAATATAATATGTACATTTCATGCAAAATAATATGCCCGATATGACTCGAGGCAATTTCAGACTGGACTGGACAAGTCGCTGCAGTGTGTGTGGAAGAATGTTTCGTGTTCGCTTCTGAGAAGGTAACTTGGCAGGCTCACAATGTATATTATTATTTGAAATTAACACTTTTGCCTAGTGTCTAGTTTGTTCTGGAGATTCATATCATTAATTCTGTTTAACAGTTCACTTTTCACATATTTCGTATTATCTGTGTGCTAGCATCCTTTCTATCAGACAAAGGATCTCAGTTGTCAGCAAGCAATGCTGGCATCCTTCTCCACTTCTATACATATATGTACCTGTGTATGTATATGAATTCATCACGTTTCCCTCTATTTCATTTCAATGCATCTTCGTCATACTCCATTTAATTTCCTTTTCCAGTTGTCATTTCATCTGGTTACTTGAAGGATTCTCCACTCGTGTTGCAGCTCGCAACAGACACGACGCTGCCACAATTCACCAACTAAAATGTGAATCTGTATCATAGAGTTCAACACACCTTTGGGGCATAAATCCATTGTGTGTAAATGATGTTGGGATTATGTTCAAGTGCCAGTTTGATGCACTGAAAATAAAGCTTGAAGAATTCTCGAGACTCACAAACAAATGAAATGGTATGGCATCCTTCGAGCATTTCAATAAATCCATTCAAAGGAATGTCGTTTCCCGTTTATGAAATGAAATTATTGAAAGTGTACCAAGTGTCACAACGGATAATTCGCTCACGTCGAGTCTATGCAGCGCTGCCAACCACCCGGACAGACGACCAGCAGGGATGACTTCATACTTGAATTTCCTGCCAAGTGGAAATTCTGCAACGGACACAAAACTAATGCAATTTCCACCCACCCAGTGGAGGATGTTTTTGCTGAATGCAAGTTAGTTTTTATAGAGCAGGAAATGCTTTTCTTTTCATAATAAAAAAACAAAAAAAAAAGCAGGAAAAACTCGCACAGCTGCTTGTGCGCGTGAGTGTCTGGCGTAACGAATGCAATTTGACAAATACTTGTAATTGTTCATTTTTCTATCGATTGCTCATAAAACTATCTGCTTTCAAAATGTTTTTAAAAGTTATTTTTACCGGGTTGCTAACCAAAATTATTCTTTAAGGTCCCTTGGGCGTGTGTGGCCCTTTATTCTTTACACTTGAATCAGCTTCCGTTAATTAGGACTTTTATTATTCGTTGTATTGAATGTCACAACACAGCCACCGGGGAGCTGACCAACCGGTATTCGTGCCGTACGTCATTCCCTTTTTTTGCAACGCTGCATTGGCAACGATAAATTAATTATCTGAACTTCGATTAACGCAAATGTATGTGTGGCCTGTGGGGAAAAGCGTGAACACGAAGGAACGGCCGCCCGAGTTGAAAATGATTGAATTAATGTGAACACATTTGCTGTAAATGCACCAACTGGACGAACATGAACAGGAAATATCGTTGTGTTGGTATGTTGAGTGGGTGGCAGTGAATTTTTTGGTCAAGGCTTTGTTTGTTTCGAATTTTTGTGGTGGCTCTCCCGTGGGGGACTTTTTCAGTTTGTTGCCAATTTTTATATATTTTAATTTATAACGCAATTATGGTTTCGTTTCGTTTCGAATGCGATTTAGGATTTAATTACACTCACTTGAACTATGAAGATTGATGTGTGTGTATGTGTGTGTGTGGATCGCCTGCGGCTGCAGTGGGTTCAGTGAAAGTTGTTTGCGCTGTTCGCCGAAAGTGAATGAGAGAAAATCGTGATTCATCCAGACCTACAATGTTACCATAACAGAACTGCTTACTATTAAACTTTTTAAATAATTACAAAAGTATATGTAAGTACTCTAAGGAGGCACAACTTTGAAAGTTGCTCTTAAATCCTAAACTCTCTTGAGTGGCTCTAAACAAAGGGTGGATTGTTGCTTGTAAGTCGCCTCAGAGTTCGTTGCTCCGTTTTTCGTTTGTTTGTTTGTGTTTCTTTCAAGAAAATATGCTGACTCTGGTCCACTCAAACAAAAAGCTTCCACCACAAAGCAGCTTCTTATCCGGCCACTAATCATCGTACAGCAAAACCCCCACGACATCGCTAAGGATTACAGGAAGTACGATACAATGGACGGTAAAGAAATGTGAAACCTCTTATGGCGTTATCGTAGACGAAATTTTACAGTACGAAATTTGAAAAGAATTCCTAAGTTTAGGTTAGTGTGGCGGCTAGACAATAGATGCTAGACTCATAAGAACTCACAATGATTTGTTTTTTTATTCACAAAATCCTTTTTAATTGCAAATTTGTCAAATTAAATTTATTTTAGTTTGCATGGGAACGACAACAAAGGTTTCAAAGCTCTTATACAAATAACTTGTGGGATTTAGCTACATGGAGACCACGACCCGTATTATTCACCTCCAAATCTACCATTTTTCCTGATAAGCCATTCCCTAGCAAGTTAAACACTTCCACTTGGTGTAATGCACATAATGAATGCTTTTAATACTCGAAACAATAAACCAAAAAAAAAAATAGCCCGGTCATGTTTGCTCCTTTTTCATTCACAAAAAATCGTGGCTTGAACCTGACTCGTGCTTTTCATGTTTAATCCAACTTCTTTGAATTCACCCCTTGTGGTTTTTGTCTGCTCGCCTTGGTGGGAAAAAGGCATAACATTCCCTTCCGTTTCAAGTTGATGTAAACTCCACTTTGGCCACGGCCATGTTTTCAATGGAGATGGCATAAGACTGAAGGATATGCTCTTAGGTTCCTGAACGAGAGTTCATCTTGAAGAGAAACTTTCCCGTTTTGAGGCTATGTGTAGGGAGACAAAAAAACGAGACGAAATTGTTGGTTTGCTTTCATTTGCCATTCGTGTTCTTGTTGTTGTTGTTTGTAAATGAGTGTATAAACTTTACTTTGCTGCTGGTTGTTGCCGCTTGATGCTGCTTTTGCACTGAGTGGTTTAGGGAACAAGCTTAATATTATCTTGTATACAAAAAGTTTTGAAGTGTGTTTTTTTTAAGAAACTATATTTCCTCGCCTTCATTACTGTTATTACAAAGTTCAAGTAGTTGAAATGAAATTTATTTAACTTAACCGCTGAATAGTTTAAATTTTAAGTGTAATTAGGCAATTCAAATAGAAGTTATTGTTCAAATAATAAAAGGTATTCATGAATGGTCTCTGATTATGTGTACAAGCCACCTTCAGCTACAGTGGAATTCGCTGCTTGATTTTCGCCAATGCGATTAATCAATGTCGTACACTTCGGCGAAATTTGTTTAAACAAATTAAAAGCGCATTTAAGGCTTTGTCGCGTATTAACCCAAATGACCCAAAACAAATACACCCCAGCCCAAACCGTACGTACACAGCCATAAACCAGGTCGTTAGTTAGCTGCTCCAGCCAAGGCATCAGGCAGCAGGCAGCAGGCCTGCAAAATCAATTACGTTATGCAAATGCATTAATTTCAAAGGTTTGCACATTCAATACATAATCATAATTCATGAGGCACAACCGCGCACTGTGCACAGGCAGGCGACCGGCTGTCATTGCAACATTTACACCAAAATGTCCACCGAAAACTGGCAAATGATTAATTGCCTAAAATGATTATTATTGTGTGCATATTCGGGGAAAATTATTCGAAAAAAAAACTTAAAAAGTTCAATTGCGTTGATTTTGAACATATGAGCGGATTCAACGTTTCACCACTAACTTAAGTTGGGCATGGAAATGGCCGATTATCATATTTCACTTGCAATTTATGCATGAGGTTTGTACCATCAACAAGCTTCATTTAATTTTGGTACTATTGCATAAAATTCCCCTAATGCAAATACATTTGAACAAATATTTGAAATTAGAATTACAAATAATAGCAACAGTATGTTAATTTATTATTGATTAAAAAAAATGTGGCCAAATGAGTAAATAAATTAATCTTTTGTCTATTGTCCACAATATCCATCCACAAATTGGAGAATTTATTATGAATTGGCAAATGTTGCACTTCATTGAATATTTCCAATTTACTTACAATCACAATAAAAGGCTATTCACATTTTTCCTTGACTATTCTCATTGTTGCTGAAATGAAATTGTTCTGTTTGTGGCTGGAGCGAAATCAAACAAAATTTCATGCAATTCGGACTAATTACAAACATTTGCATTCAACATAACCTCAGAAAGTAAGAGTAACCACATAACAGTACAATAAGTGTTGCCAGTTTTGCAGGAAAAAAAATGCAATATTTGGGATTATTAGGTCGAGTTGTGTGTTAAATAAACTGAGAGCCTTCCTTCACTGTACGCCTTTAGATAATTGCCCCTTTTGGAAAAATTACAAATCCGCCTCTTGCCAAGGCCTTACAAAATATAAATGTGCAATTGCAGCCTCCTAGGTCCACTGGTCGCTTCTGAAAGGCTTGGACAGACATCCGAACAGACAATGGAATATTCTCATAGAGTATCTGCTTTTCTTAAATACGACACTTAGAATCTTACATTTGTGTAGCATTTTTCAATTAACTGTAAACTGGAATGTTGCCTTTGTTAGTTTGTTGGAACATTTTCACTGGCAACGCTGCCCACAATACATACTACCTAATTTCACAAAAACCTTTGCAGTAAAGTTTTATTTTTTGCATAATGGAAGCCAACAAAATGCGGTTTCGGGGCTCTGCTTTTCCTTTTTACTACTGGTAATCTGTGTTGCAAATTGTGTTTGCCTTCCTTGTGAGCAAAGTTGCATTTATTTTGGGGTTTTTTTGTTGGCATAAATGTACATACGTATGTCTAGCAAAAAAGCAAAGGTTATTCATCACCGCGCCCACCCCTCCCACTTACAGAGCTACTCGGCTGAAAATTGTTTGTATTTTTTTGGGTAAAATAGAGAACTTTTTTCGCAGAAAGTTGTGCAATTTTGCAGCAGGAGTGCAACTGATTTACAATGGTTGCTATCAGCAACCAGCACAAGATGAAGAAGAAGAAGAAAAAGCTGAATAATAACAATAGTTACAACTACAATAACACAAGAATAACAAACAACAACAGCAAAAAAAACATCAACAACTCCAGGAGCACAAATATTCAACATTCAAAACGCCCAGCTAACGATAATGCCAGGGGGGCGCACTCCCTCCATAGTTCGTTGCAGTGCTTTTAAGCAAGACTCTTCGCCTCAGAATCGAATCCTTTGGCAAAGTTTGTTTTGCTTCAATTGCTTTGCATACTTTTGTGCTGAATTATATTTATTTTACAATATTTTTGCAAAAAAGACAACAACAAAAACATAAAATCAATTGCACATTTTTCCCAGTACAATTTGTATTTATGGCCGTCAACTTTATTACCTAAATTCTGAGAATTGTTTGTATTCTTGGCATAATTGAGAACATTACGATTGCTAAATTGATGAAATTGATGAAAACGTTCCCAGGAATAAATTAATTCAATGTTCATACATAAATAGAAGCTATTAATTTGGCCTATTTCGCCACAAACATTCAATTGGGGACACTCACAGCGCACAGTCCTCCGACAAGACAACTAATTGCCCGAACAAAAGCCATGAGAGACATGACACCAAACAGCCCACTCGCATTAATATTGATGTAGCAACAACATCAACATCAACAACAACAACAGCAACAGCATTCCATGATGCCAAAGATGATGTTTGTCTCTCTGCTAGAGTATGTTGCAAGGAGACGTCACTTAATGAACTGGTGAAATGCATAAATTAATAACTATAAGCATTTTTAATTAAGAAATGTCCATAGAAGTACACATTTCACTTGTCACTGCTGCTGACAATTGGCACATCATAGTAGTAGCCAAGAGCCATCACATCACATCACCACCAGCACCACCATCATCATCATCATCGGCTAACACAACCAACTGTCAACACAAATGTCAGTTAAATAGAAATGCTGGTGTTGTCTGAGTCGGTTGGCGGTGCTGTGGCAAATGCAGAGCAACTTTGAGTGCGGAATAAAGTGGGAAAATTGCATTAAATGCTTTTTAATTATGTTTAGTTTGAAGATGGAAATGATGAATGAATTAATGAATGGCCTCAATGTTAATGGGTGGGGTTCGGCGATGCTGCCGATGACTTGCACCAAAGCTTACAATTTAATTGGCACTTACCGAATCTTCTCTGTTTTGTAGGTCAAAAGTATAACTGAGAAGAAGGGCGCCATTGAACGACTCACGTTTGTCAATCACACCGAATGCCATTGCGTGGACCGTTCGAAGCAACGACCCGAGGAGTACGATGGCTCGTCTGCCTTCTATGGCATCGCACAGGGGCAAATATTGAGGCATGCCACCATTTTGAATTGCAATTGCCCGAAATTGTACGAGAAAATACTGCAGGAGGATGGATTCTGTCGCTGCGACTGTTCGTCGGGCAACACGGGCTGTGATTGGCTGAAGCGGGGCATGGAGCATTTCTCGATGATCGATCGGAAGTGAGTAATCCGAATTCCTTATTTTTGTTTGCTGTTTTCCATCAATTTGATTTCGTTCTCTTTGCAGGTGCATGTCTGAGGGACGCTGCAAGCCGCCCACCTGTGAGTATGGCAGCTATATCAAAAAACATGGCCGTTGTCCCAGGCGCGAGGAGCAGCTGTCTGCTGCCTTGGGCAGCTCTTCAATGCTGTTAACGACAAATTCATTGTCCGCATCGGGGTATCATTGAAGCTGGCAGCCAGTGGCGCATTGTGACGAGGAAATGGTGGACTCTAAAGAATAAGTATTAAAAAGTAATTTATTGAAAAGGCAAACAAGCAAGAACGAACTTAATTGAAAACGATAAATGAATTGTGTTGCATATCTCCCGTTTGGAAATTTTGAAATAGTTTTCTTTTTATATATAAACTCTATATACATACTTACATATATGTATAGACAAATACTTATATGTGCATATATGTAATTATTCTAAAAGAAAAAAGTGTAGCATTTAGCCAAGTGAATCCCCATTTCTTACCTTAAAAACAATTCTGAATTTTAATACAAATACAAATCCAAAAGATACATACTACTACTAACCTCTCTACAAACATTTACCTACTACCAAGACTTACCACTTTTCTCTCCCATTCTCATGCGTAGAGCAAATGTAGAATAGTTCATTCAACACGAAATTACTTTCATTCGAATAAGAAAACAATTAACTAAATACTGAAAGGAGAATAAATTATAAATTACAATTGTTCTTACTATCACAATTAGAATTATTATTAAATTTTAAAGTTAAGTAAAAAACACACACACACAAAAAACAATTCCAATGATATTTTGACTGCATTCTAGATGGTAGCTATTGTTAAGTTTTCTCATTTGTATTATTAAATTGTATTTTTTTCATTTGATTTTTTTAATTAATAAAATTTATGTATTTTTAATTTAAGTTGAATAAGTTTTTTGTATAAAAAATACAAAAGTCAAATATCATCGAAAATATTTTAATAAAAAAAAACAATATTTTACTTTTATTGCATAATGTCTAGTCAAATTTTTGTATGATTTTTTTAAGTGTGGTTAAGAATTATTTTTTTACAATTTTTAGTTTTAGTAACTAAACTTCATTTGTATTTGCTGAAAATGCACACGATTTTTTTATAGATAAAATTCCCACTGCCCTCTAAACCTTTCCCTTACACTTATTCCATACAAAAGATTTAGTTATTTTAAAAATATTTGAGGAAAAAAAAATAAATTTTGTTAATTATGAAATTTAATTCTACTAATTAAGTTATTGACAGAATTATTCTGTTTTGGTTCTAAAAAAAATTTGAATTAACTCTTATGGATAATTAACAAAAATGTTTACTTCTATTGCATTTAACAGCATTTTGTCATGATGCCAAAAAAAAACATTGAAGAGGATTTAATATATTTCACCTGAACATTTTAATTTCAAATAAATAAAATTAATACATGCACACAAAAAAGCGATGAATACATAATTTCTTTTACTGCTATATGAATTGTATAATTTTGTAAACTAAAGGCTCCAATTGTCCAATTTGCATATGTCGTTTTTTTTATATTCTACTACTCTATTTTTTTACTATTATTAAATTTGCTTTTACATTTTTTTATCAAAGTGACTAACGTAATTTTAAATTAAAACGTTTCTAAGCAATAAATATTTGATTTAGCATAAACATTTATTGAGATAAAACCAATTATTAAAATAATAAAACAAAATAAAAAAACATTTAAAAAAAATACAGCGTTTTCATTTGATGAAATATGGGAAATGAGAAGAGTCAACAACGGAAAATCAGGCAAATGGTTACTTGAAAAATTTCACCATTTCGGTATATAAATGAGGCATATGTATTAAAACTTTGTAAAATTTGCATAGTTCCTTCTTTGACTGTCAGAACTGCATAATTTCAAATGAAATCACTTAGCTCTTGTTTCTATTACGTTCGCAAACGTTCGCAAACGTTCACTCAAAAATAAATGACATTGAAAAAAGCCATGTTCAACAATTCTTTTAGAGTCGCCGTAAATGCACACTGTCTTCTTCGTCCAGCCACCATCATGGCGTACAGTACCGAAATTTATAATTTAAATTTATAAATGCAATTAAAATGCGGTAATGAAGCCGTTGCGGCAACAGCATACAGCGAATTTCATAAATTTTGCACTTGTTGAAAACGAAAATGGCGGCCTGAGCATAACCAAGGCCTGCCCGTCAAAACGCTACGAAATTCATGGAATTTATAATTCACACGCGTTTAAGTGTCGTGGTGGTAAACAAAAAAAAGAATGAATGCCTTTGAGATTTCAGCCCGAGTTGGCAATTCGATGTTAATTATGACAAAGGCTTTATTAAAACTGGAATTGAGTGAAGAGCAGCTGCGAGAAATAAAATACAAGTTCAACTATTAATATGCATTTAAAAAAAAAACGAATATAATTCTCATAATTAACATTTACTTTGCAGCAAACCAGCTCATAAATTCCACCATTTTCCAGTTTACTTTCCTTTCTGTTGTTTCTGCAGGTAGAGAGATAGATAGATGATGGCACTTGCTATTCGTTAATTTTCATTTGTACTCTTTGCCCTTCCCGTCCCGTCCCGTCCCGTCTGAATTTTGCCACATAAAATACACATTTTGAAAAGCATTCATGCGAAATGAATGCGAAATCATTCCCACAGCGAGCTCCAGTTGGCTACGTTTCGCTGCGTTCATTTGGTTTGTAATGATTTTTAATGCATACTTTGAGGCGCCTATTCTCCCATTCGCCCACAACCGCACTTACACACCCACGGCCGTCATTTAACTTTGTGCAAATACTGTCAATTGCAGTTCGTAACTGTTGTTACAACTCGTTTCAACTACAACAATGCAGCAGCAACACCAGCGAAAAACAACAACCAAAATTGCATAATTAATTAGCAGAATTTGGAAAAGGTCGGCGTTTTGCGTTTGCACCCGCACGTCCACTGAAACCATAACATTTGGCGCTTGCATTGGAAATTTCAATTTGCCTTTAGAGCGATTAACAAAGCATGTACTCGAAAAGTTTCGAAACATGCTCGCGATCCAAACATTTCAGGGCAGACTAGCCACTAAATTTAATAAAATGTTTCATTAATTAAATTTTTACATCAGAGTGAGGTTTGTACACATAATCATCGAAGTTTGTTTGCAACCCATTTCATTTTTAAGCCTCCGACATTTTATGGCACTGACACGCCACTGGCATGAATAAAGGTGCAAGATGGGCTCCTTACAAATTAGCTGCCCAACCAAAACTGGCTAATGCTCACAGCATGAACACAATCCGACCACAAAAGAAGCTTTGAAAGTATTTATATTTATTAATATTAGGGAAATACAAAACAACCAAAACTACACGGCCATTTGAGCACAGAATAAGAAACAGAAATAATAGCATAAGAAGGGCTTTATGGTCAAAAATGGAAAAAAAGAGGATACACGCTTTTCATGCCATACGAAAAATTTTAATAAACACATCCGACGAGATTAAAATCAATGTTATGAGCTGTGGTCGAGGCAACGAAATACTCCCACAGAAAGTGGTTAGTGGAGAACTCAACTACAATTTGACAAGGCATTTGGTACAAATGTTGCATTCATTTGTTGGCTGTAAGCTTTTCTCAACTCCATGCGACTCACACAAATCAAAGGCTTACAGTAAGTATATACACGCAGTTCCTTACTGCCAGCTAATGCCCTTTTATGGTTCTCGCACCCGATTTATGTGCCGCCGCCTGTGGCTCATAAACGGGGCCAGGTTATTGAATATTTTGTGTGTGTTTTATGCTTGTTTGCATATTAGTCATGCCTTGATACTAACTGATGACGAAGATGATATAGACGAGCAAGAACTAAACCGAATTGCCGCGAGGTCTTCCTGAGCCTATTAGAATTAATCAAAAGGATTTGATGCAGTCGGACAGTCGGACTTCGCGGCACACACAGAGCCATGTGAGGAATTGTGTAATTTATTTGCAGCTTATTTTGGCCTTTGTTAAAGGAACTTACGAATTTAATTTCCTCAAGAATCATCAATTGGATTCTCCATTCGGCATTTAATAAAGTTTCCTGCTGCTATTACCAATGCTCATGTCATAAAAATATTTTTATTTTCTGTCCAACCAGGAACGCCTCCGCACACAATTTCACAGCGTTTTCTTTTCCTTGTCGAAGTGCATAAATTTCAATTATTTGGCTCAAAAGCTAACCCGAGATACATACTACTTCCCAATTTCTTTGAATCACAAGAAATTTGCACATCGAAGGCAAAGCGAGTCGATTTGCAGATCAAAAGTCCCTCCCTGAGGCGACACGAGCAATTAAATTGCAAATAATAATTTTAAGCAAAAACGCAAACAACAACGCGCACAACAACAATAAAAATGAATTAAATTTTGTCAGCTATGGCAGCAAATTAATTTGGTGTAGGCACATTGGGGAGTGAGTGTCGCCGCCGCATGGGATCTCCTCTATCCGAGCATTATCTGCATAGCCGCCAGACGTAATAATTGGTTATATTTGAGTGCGCTTAGATTGTGTCAGCAGACGTTTAGCTAAGCAGCAGCAGCTATTGTACATACGAAAAGGAGCCCAATAAACGTGCAGAGGCGGTATTTTTGTGGGCTATAAAGGCGCCATTGACACATGCAATGGAAAAAGTGCAGCGAGCAGACAACTGCGACGCACTGTCTGGGGAAAATAAGGAAAATGAGGCGAAAGGTTGCTAATGTTAAGGAAATTGTGAATAGGCGTTGCATTAGCGCCTTTTTGATTTAACGGCTTTTGCCTTTGTGCTCGTAGAAAGTTTGGTGGGAAAACGATACAGCCATGATATCATGGCAACGTCTTGGATTCAAAAGTGATTTAGAAAGTGAAGAAATTTTCCTATTTCAATGCAAACAATCTATAAAAATAAGTCATAATAAATCTGTTAAGACTCGTTCGAAGAAAGGGGCATTACATCACACATCATTTGGGAAGGTGTTAAAAATATTTACATAAGTTAATATTGTATTAAGAGAAGCTTCACACATTGTTGGAAATTATTATGTAATATGCCAAGAGTTTTTTTTAGTTTCATCACAAACAAATTTAGTTAAAATACAAATTTTTTCAACTCATGTAAAATTACTTATATACAACACATAATTCATGCAAGCAGTTCTCTCTGTGTAAATAATATGAAAACTTGAATCATAAATTCTTGTCAACTCGCATTTAAATTAACTGAAGTGAACTTTACACTTTAATGCGAATTCTGTGCAACAGTAATTGCTACACACGCAACAATATTTTCCATTTCATGCGGTAAAATATGAAATAAAATAAAAATTCTAAACAAAAACATATGCACAAGCTACAAAAAAAAAAACAATTCTTCCTTAATCAAGCGGGCAAATGTGTTTATTTGCTTTTTAAGAATTTTCACATGCCAACCTAACACACAAAAATGTGAGCAAAACCATTTCTGCAACGTGCGACACCTGTTTCCTACAAAACTCATGCTCCAGTATCCGCAAAAGTTCCATTTTTGTAGAACAGCAGTGGTTTTCGCGCAACAAAATACAAATTTTGTACACCAATTAGAGGCGAAGTGAGTATGTTCGTGGCATTTAAAGCAGACATCGGTATGCGTTTGCAGATGTACCAAATATTACAAATTTCTAGGATATGTGCAGTGGTTCTAAACATTTTCTTGGTATTTTAACCATTTAAATAAAAGATTCTAAACTTAGGCAATTAATCAATTTTACGGCATTTCCTAATTATACACGCACTTGTCAGCTTCAATTGTGGGTGTGTCTGCTGCTATTCTTGGTGAGCAGTCAATAAACGTTGTCCTTTTCTCTTAGGTTTCTTACAAATTCTGTACAAGCATGTAAACATGTAAGCCTGCAACACCAGCATTTTAACACGCGCTGAGCATGATCGTGATTTTTTTCTATTTTTCTGATAGACAGTTGCTGTCTATTTGACAAGGATTAGGATATTATTTTCAATCCAACACGCAATCCATCAAATTGTTGTAGAGTCCCTTGGGTCTTTAGGCGTAATATGAGCTTGTTCTGGGAGCATGCTTGATCATTATTTGAACGACGATTAATGTAACTATTGTGTGTTTCACGATCGAAGACCACACTACACGATTTACCGATTGTGATTCAGTACGGACTCATTCGGAATATAAATCTTAATTCGTACTTCTTTTAAATGGATTTTAATTGCCAGAAAATGGTTCGCATGGAGAACAAAAAAACATTTCCCATTTCAAGTCACTGATCTTGCAGATAAGCCACAGTCGAAAGACAAATACACTGGCTGACTGACTCGTTGAAACCCTTAACATTTGTTCGTAAAATGCAAATAGTTACCCCACAGAAAACATACGTATATTTAACAAACAACAACATTGTATTCTACCATAGATAAGATCATTTGACGTCGGTCCAACACAAAGGCAACTCCCTGCAACAAGGGAGTGTCTTTGATTTCAGTTTGTGGCCAACGAACAACTTCATCTCAACTTTGAACTCGTTTGGTTTGTTGGCAAACAGACAAGCCGGCAAACATTACTCGAAGTCATTCACTTGTACATAGTGGAAAGGATATTTCGTGTGTTTAGGTACTCGTAAGTCTCATACCAGGAAAAAAAAACGTCTAGAAAATTCGTTACATAAACACAAATGAGATCATTTCCTTCGTGCAAATTTTTCACATTTATTTATGCAAAATCAAAAATAGCCTCTATTTGGTGACCCATTTGCCTCAAATCCGCCACTTCCTCGTAAAATGCGTAAACACAGAGTGCCGAATTAATGCGCCACCACACTTGTTGCCGCAACGCGCATTCTCATAATTTCTAGTTCGCGCGCTAAGCATATTTAACGGTAATTGCAGAATTCTCAAGACACTCGGGGAATTGTGGTCCAAAAGACGCGCCCACTAAATTCAATTTATATTTAGTTTAATTGCATTGGAGCGACCGACGCTGTGCGCACATACAAACAAAAACACACTCTTACGCTTGTAGTTGAAAGCGACTTCGGCAGCACTGTCACCTATTGCAGACTTGGCGGATTTTTTTCTATTTGGATTCAGGCCAAAAATGAGTGTGGCGCGTGTACGCTGTTATCCTGCCACGGATGCCGTTTGGCATCACTCAACAGCTGTCGGCTGTGACTCGGTGAATATGCAAGCTATTTTCGCGATTTTGCATACTTTTTTTTTTGTTTCTTGTGTGGGATATTTTAAGATTTTCTAATTTTTATTTCATTGCTTTGTGTTGGCCACAATTTGTCGCAAGTGTGTTTGTGAGTGAGGCTAGAATTTTGTTGGTAATGCAAACTAAAATTAAAATGAATTGGTTTCAGATGATTTGGCAGCCGTCGCACTGATATGTGTGAAGAGAATTATGAGAGGAACAGCGAAAGGGGAACACTTATTTCGAGCATGAGTATTTTCGTTGTACAATACAAAAGTTGTGGGAAATTGCATGTTGATGTGAGCAATTATAATTGAAATTGCCAATGCGGTGCACATGACACATCTATGTGTTCCACCTTGACCTAAATGACACCTCTAGGCGTTCAAAAACAAACAATAATAAAAATGGTAAATTTCAAAAATTGTATTTTTTTTCTAGTTGATGTCTATGATTTCAGCCTCTGTATGCATGGCTGATAAACGTTTAGTGAGTCATCCATTTCGAGGAAATACTTTGAGAATTAGGATGACGATTGACTGTCACAAAGAACAAATTGAATTTTAATAAATCAAACCGTGACTCACATCCAATTTAGGACTAACTGATCTATTACATTTTTACAGAGTCAATTGTGGTTTGGCCATCTGTGTCAATTTCCAATTTCACCTGTAAAATTCATAACAAATTGAATACTAAAAGCGAACATGTGACTCACTTAAAGTGAATTAAAACTTATTCCAACTGTGACAACAGCAAAATGAAATAAATGCAGCAACCAAATATAAAGTTCGCCTCCGTATTTTTTTATAATTTAAATTTTAAATCTTCTTCTCCCGCTTTTTAATCCTGTCAGTTGCTGTTGATGTGTTGTGGCTCAGTTCGTTTAGTCTCTTGTGTGTGTTTCGCTGCTTCCTCACATTTGTGGAATTTGATGCGAGAGTGTGAACAGCAACGCCACTCTGTTTGTCCCTCGACCGCTGCCAACACCCTGCTTCCCACCGACCATGCCTACATGGCCTGAATGTGCACTCAACAAAGTACGTAAATCCTTCGATTCTCATTAATTGCTTTTGAAATTGATGGCTTAAATGTGCAACGCCGTTGGTCGGCCATTTTGGATTAGGCTGCAGACACTATTTTCGCTTCTTGTCGGTTTTGTTGCGGAGAGAACTGTTAATTCCTGATAATTGATGTTGACAGCGTGAAGAAACAAATTAAACAAACACGATTGAAAAATAGAACAACTATATATTTTCTTAATTCGTTTGTTTGTCCATTTAGTTTGATTCATTGAATGAATGCAGCGAAAGTTATCGATTCGACACTCCATTAGGCAATTATTTCCACATAATAAAAATTGAAAAATTCTACTGTAAAAAAGAAAATAAAATAAGTGAGGTTAAGTGCATCATTTTATTTTTCTAATAGATTGGACGGTAAGTAGAGTTATGTAAATTAAGCGAAACCCTTTTTTTCACACGTTTCTAAGCAAACAACAAAGGCCCAAAGAGTGTCTTGGAATTTGGAAAAATAATTAGAAATGATACGCACATGCAATGGAGAAGAAGTGAAAACACTTTCACTAATTTCACAATAGCCAAGTAACAACAACTCGATCGGAAGTCAAACGCCCCACAAAACCAATTGTGGGCCAGCACAGATAATAATACTCGTTTCGTAGTTGACACACAGCATGACTAATTCCACTTGCTGCAGCACCCAACACGGCGACGCTTCTCCAGTCGAGAACTCAAAAAAATGTCATCAATCATTAATCTGCATACCAAGATCAGAGGCAGCGACGGTATAGGCGCTTCTACGCCACCCATAATTCAGCCAACAAATAAATATAGAAATTCTGCAGTTTATCTTGCAAAGAGTCAGCCCGTTAAAATATGACTCACATAAAACACACATAAAACAAGAGCGAATTCCACAAAACATGATAAATGACATGTCGAAGCACATCACGATCCCAGCCAGCACCACCACTCCACCACCACTGCGTTGCGCACCCATTCGAAATATTAATAAAGCATTTCGGAAAATTTGGAACACACGGCTCGTGTAAACGAAAGTGTGGCCAACAGCGACTATCAATCGAGAATGGGGGGACAAATGTCCAGCGTGCCGCAACTAGACGTGCGACATTTTTCTCCGCTGTTGTTGTTGTGGAGTGGTTCAATGCAATTTTCACAACTGCAAAATAGTATAGCAGGGACTCCAATTTCCTAAGTTTCTCGTCGCTGTCTGGGCTGTCCGTCCATGTCTGGAAGTTGCGTGTCTATCTTCGCAGACGACGTTGTCGTTGTCGTCGTCGTCGTCGTGTTGATTGTTATTTGTTGGTTTATGCTGGAATTTCAACACTCGCCCATGTGCGCCCTCCATTTGTAAAGCCGCAGTTAACGTCGCTGCCTTTGTGGTGACAACGAAGCATTGCGAACACTTTGTTGAACATGCGATCAAGCAAATGCAGATCAACACACCCACCCATCAACGATGATGGCGGTTTGCATTTTGCCGGCAAATGTGCTAAGTTCAACTTAACCCTTTGAGGCCACAGTATTTAAATTGGGTTAATTACTTTATCAATTGAAGAAAGTAGGGCATATATTTTGAAGGGCGTATCAGTTAATCAAGTTGAGGGCGAAAAATTTCATTGAAATCCGTTCCATAGACCGCTCCACTAGAGATCCTTTCCTTCCGAACGGGTTAAGTCGACTAATTACATTATGAAGTCATCATCATCATCTGCATACACGAATAAATAAAAGAGAACATTTCTGACGACGAAAGACATTGAGCCTCGCCCGCCGTCACCACAGCAGCATCTAATTGTGAACAACATTTAATTTCCACAGAACACTTCTGTACGCAGTGCAGCGAAGTCGTTTGTTTGGCCACTTGACAAGATCATTAATAAGATTTATGCACTATTAGCAACCGCAGCCAAAAGCGATAAATAAATACCCAGCCAAAGTCAGGCAGCCAACAAATGTGCGGCAAATGTACGAAGCATGAATGCACAGACAGATTTTGTCATAGACCAAAGAAGAAGAAGAAGTGGCAACCAAGCAACCGCCACACGCACACACACCAGCGATCAAGCAGCGATCCTAAGTGTTCGGCATTGTCGTCATGGTCAACCATCATCAGCAGCATCATCTTTGCCATCATCATCTCCAAGTGAAGTGTTGTTTTGTGAGAGGAGCGGTGGTGGAATGATGGACTTCTGTAAAGTTCATTGTGTCGTTCGTAGGCAGTTTCTTTCTGTCTTTGCTGATTTTTTTGATTTTTGGCTTTCGGGCATCAGTTGGGCATGTGAGGGGGGAGGCCATTAAGTTGGCTTGTGTACATTATGCAGCGATCGTAAACTTGAAAAGATCAAGCGATTCTCTGCTCGGGGTACATGGTGTTAAACTTGTGATTTAGCAGCGATTAAATAACTTCTTCTTGGTCCACTCCGCACATCCGCATGTTAAACGGTAGCTTAACATGCACACGGAATGTTGTTGTCTGTTTACGTTCTCGATGGGAGTTACGTGATCTGGCAGCGTTTTTCAAAAACCAAACACCACTAGTCGGATGACGGTACGTTCTTTTCCTTTTTTCTTTAATTTTTTTTTTATCAATATTTGCATTTGCTGTAAAAATGCCGCCGGTTGCATGTTTCTAGCTCTTGACTGGTATCTTGAAAGCTGCTACTTCTGGCCGTCGGAGGATACTTAGTGATCTCACGATCGGTATTGTTGAATGGTGTGTGTAGTGTGTAATGTGGTGGCACATCTTAATGCGTTCAGCTGCATTGATTTATTGGCTAAGCGTTCCGTTCTTAACCGTTTTGTTTTTGCTGCTGGTACTTGACACATCTGTTATCTTCCTTAATACTCCGTAATGCGCGAGTGGCAGAAATAATTCATTTTCACAATTTATTTAATTTTAATTTAAATATTTTCACACACATTTGCATAAATGGCTGTGGACATAATTCATTTTTATGGCCTCATTTGTTGCAATATATCATTTAATCTCTAATCTGTTCTTGTTCTATTTTCTGGATCACACATTCGTGTTGGTGCATTTGGTAAGAGAATTAATGCATTTGCTGATGTGTGTTCGTACAGTGTTGCGCTGCGTAACTATTGAAACACAAAGGAGCGAACCTTTGAGTTGGATCTCTCTCTGGAACCCTTCCTCAAAATAGAGTCTGATACCAAACTTAATAAAGAAAAGAGTGAGAAGTGCCTATCTACTATTAAGGAAAGCACTTTAAGAGGCCAATTTCATTAACTGCAAGTACCACATACATACGAATACTCACTCAGTCGATATAGAATTGTACAATAACATAGTACTGATTTGAAGGCCAAGCTATTTGGTGCAATCAACGTGGAGTAATGTACATGAGAATTGCAGAGCTCATACGTGAATGTCCAATCCAAACGGCTAAGGAAAATTGCCAATTATACTCACCAATTCTTGACGGGAGGTGGCAGTCTTTACATGAAAATAAAGTCCTATGCTTGCACCAGAGATTGTATAGATCATGAGTAAGAGGTCCTGGTTAAATTGAATATAAATAAAATTCAAGTGGGCCAAGTAATTGTAATAACTTTAAAAAATTCGGTAACTATTTTCAAGATTGCAATAACTCTGAAATGATAATGACCCTTGGCCCGTATCAAATAAATACATTGCTGATCTTGACATATGTAACTGAAAATGGAATCGTTTTGAGGCTTTTATACACGCCTGTATGCCTCTGTGACTCACCATTAAATGCAAATTGATTGCATTCTTCGCTATACACATTCAGTGTTGTTGTTGTTTTTTTTTGCGTCGAACGATCGATTAAAAAGCCGGTCATAATCTCAATATCTCAACAGGCTCAAGTGTGCACGAGACAAAGAAAACGACTCGCTTTCGTATGTGAGAATTTCAGAAATGCACTCAAAATATTACCGGGAATTCCCTCAGCCAAACTGAAAATATATAAGAAAAAGTACTCTTTCACACTCTCTTACAGACAGTCACCGTGTCCAATTAAGAGCGCATGCAAAGATTCCATTTACATATTAATTGATGTCAAAATTGGGGGAACCGAAAAACGTTCGAGCTGATACCAAAGCACTCAAATCCGCTTGGGGATCGTGCGTAATGTTAGATCACTCAAGGCAAGGCAAGCCAAACAAAAAAAAGACTACTGAATTGTATGAGCCGAAGTAACCGTTGGGGCGATCTCTAAACGCTTCAAAAATGTGGGGCTGCTGCTCCGCAAAAGAGTTCAGAGAAAGAAGAATCAGCTGTGGCCATGCGATGCGATGTGATTTGAGTTAGCGGCAAGGCAGCTACAAGTCGTGTGCCGTTGCGACAGATACGCGAGAACAGCGAACGAGGCAACTACGCGCGTACGGATAAAAAATTCGACCGATTCGAGGAATTTTTTCGACGAATTCGTTAAGTGTTAAGTGGGTGAAAAAAAAAAAGGATTCAACCTTTCATTCAGTTTAAACGTTACAAGTGATCCTCAGAGTGTCTGCTGGGTTTCCACTGAAAACCATTTCCATTTAAATTTGTGGCCCAAATTGGAACAAATCTTTCCGAGACGAAATAGTTTGCAGCACGCGATCACAAAAATAAAATTCAAATTAAATGAAAACGTGAAGCGGCAGACATCGTGTCAGGAGATAACAACGATCGGTACAAAAAAAATAGCTACAAAAAAACAAGTTGTAAATTTGCTAAAATGAAGAAATCGTGCTGAACTTAACCTTCTGCGGCACATATTTTTTTTGGCGGAAGCTAAGAGGAACAAAAATCACAAAGGAGAATTTAAGCGTAGCTAGAAGCAGTGTCTGGTTACTTGTAGCCAAATGTATGCTTTTGTGCAGAACTGTAATTTCATGAAAAAACAAATGGATGAATAAGTTCACAACAATAATGAATCGTTTCTACATTTATTTGAATTCGTCTTAATGAAATATTTTCTGCTAATAGCGCGTGGCCAGACATTTTATTTTAGCCACAATAAATCAGGCAGACAGGCGCTGCTAGGCGCTCTTTGAGGCGTTCATATTTTGGCAGTCTTCGCCTCACAAACGCGTGCTCGGTCGTTCTAAATTTACACTAAATCGGTACGTGCTAAAACATTGAAGTTCTCATGAATTAACTTTGAAAAATTGAATTACTTAAAAATATTCTTATGAAAAGTGCTTCTGAATGAATCAAAATTAATCAGTTCCATGAAAATCTGCCCACACACAGCTGAAATGTAATAATTTGTTAACAAGCCGAAAGTAATCGATTTTTCAAGTGAATAAGTGCAAAATTCTCGTTAATTGGGTCACTTTTCCGATAGGCCGAGACGAGATAGTTTCCATGAGATTGACGAACCGAAAGGCAATTAATGTACAACACGTCGTATGTAAATAGAATCGTCGCCGCTCGTTCGTACTGGGCAATTGACGCCGTAAGCGAGAGACAAGTTTATGGCGTTTATCTAAAGTGTTGAGCCACAATCTCGCCGATCCAACAGATTTCTCATAAACAAAAGCCAAAAAAAAAACTGCTAAAAATAAATGTAAATCTAATGAGAATTTCTTGAGAATTGCCACACAAGCCAGTCGAACAAGTAGCAAATATTTGTCCAAGTGTCGAGGCGGAGGAAAATGAAAGGTGTGAAAAAAGTGAAAATTCTTAGGAACGTTTTGTGTATAACGCGCACTTGCCGTAGAGAACTTTGCAGACGCGATCGTCACAGTTCACGGTCCGTGTGAGTCTAGACGACACACAGACTGTCTAATAGCTAGACTGGCTGACTGACTCAATAGTAACGCCATGACCAGTTTCAATGTAATCCTGGCCACCCTTGTGCTCGTGCTGTTGCTAAGCAATTTGCATTTGCTGGCGGTGAATGCCTACATTGGAGCACACCAGGAGGAGCACAAATCACAGCAGCCAAACCTCAAACAGCCCCAGCAGCACCAACAACGTCGGCCGGTGCATCATCATCACACGCGTCACCATCATGGCATCAGCACAAGCGAAAGTGATAACGAATTCAGCACAACGCCTGCAACTCGTAGTTCGGCCAAGGTAAATCATCAGACACACAAGCAGCCACAGCATCATAATCGTCATCAGCAGCAGCACCAGCAGCAACAGTCGCCACAGGAACAAAGGGATGTTCCAGGCAATTTACAGCAATTGAAGCCCAAGGGCAGCCATACAAGCTATACGACAACTAAGCCCATCATAGCGAATGCGATTAAAGAACCCCACAAAAGTCATCATCATCATCATCAGCACGAAGCACAGCAACAGCAACAAGAACAACACCAACGTACCAACAACCATCATTACCAAAGTAATCTTCACCAACAGCATCATCATCAGTACGAGCAGTACTCTACAACGCCAACGCCAAGGCCTTTAGTCCCTCAGGCCCCGAGCAACACAATTTTAATGCACATGCCATATCCACATGGCAACGCATCTGCATCTGCAGCGGCACCGGCACACCACGCCCACAATCACTTCAATGGATTGATTGCCCCCATCTCCATTGGCGAGCAGGCAAAGTCCATGTCCGATGTAAGCCTTCAACGCAATTTCAAGGCAACTATGCACAATCGCAATGAGAACTTGAAATGGAGCGGGAAATTGCCCGACTACTACTACGACTATGATGACGATGTGGTGGCGAATGAAGACGAGGAGGCGGCGGACGCAGAAACTAATGTAAGTAAAGCGACAAAGATTTTACCTTTTTCTTCATATTTCAATTAAAAGTCAGTCAGGCTTTAAAATCGTCGCGTCATTATGAAAAATGTTAACAGCTATTTATGCTCATATTTGCATGCTCAAGGATCTTGCACCAAAAACAAACGCCATGGCCACTTCCTCAACTCTTTAGTTCAAAGCACTGTACAATGAACACACCGTAGGGTAAACGGAGCACATTTTACGTTGGGAAGTTCTATGGAAATGTAGAAAAAAATATTTGCTTGCAAACAATGTCGATAGTTCTGAGCAGAAATGTGCAAACTGACAAGTTGGAAATTTTCAGGAGAGAGCAAATGCATTTTAACTGCTTCTTCTGCTTGGGAAATCCGTTTATGTATCTTTCCAAATACAAGATAGGCGTCCAATCTCTAGTTCCTTAGCCAAGACTAAAACCATGTAGGCACTCAAATTTAACATCCGTTTCGAATTTCACTTCGTTTCCGCTCCACAAGTTTTTGTTTCGAGAAAAAGTGCCAACGAACACCACTGTGCTTGCACAGCCACAAGCAAATGTAAGCTCAAAGGATTCTTGGAGGCGTTTTAATTTCTGAAAGTGGCCCCGTCATATGAAAACGCCAACATGCAGCGGCGATTGGGAGGCGACGACGACGTCATCAGCGTCGTTCTCATGGCAGCGGTGAAATCATATACATTTTAATGAATTGGCAGCACTGTCAAAGTGGCTCTTAGCTAAATTACAGGAAGCAGAAAGACCGCACAACATACCCCCCTCCTCCACAATCGCCCAACTGTGATTAAGTAAAAAGCGTGAAAATGTATACAAAAATGCATTTGTGCAACTTTGCAGAAAAAAAAACTACACTCAAGCAAATAAAATCACATACATTCAAGCGTAGTTATGGGTGGCGGCAATAGCGGTGGAATGCTAGTTGGCGGTGACGACCCATAAAAAAAGATTTCCATTCGAAAACGGCTGAGAGAGATTAAGTGCGTCTGCGAATTGAATGGATTGAATGGTTTTGAGTGTCGCCGTTGTCGCCTTCTGCAACATGCAAATTCTACTTATTTCGGTTGAAAGCCGCCTGCCACTTTTGGGTGGAGCACACAGAAGTGCTGCAGACAGACGATCCAACGATCCAACACATCCAGCAAATGTATGTGTTATTTGTGAAATTTCATCGAGTTCGACAATACGTCTGCCTTTTGAAAGAGAAGCACTCTTAAATGGCTGCTATTAACAAGAATTAACAGCTTTTGAACGGTTTTCATATGTCATCAACGAGTTCCTATATCGATAAGCTTTGCTTGTTTTTTTTTTTATTTGCTTAGCAAGTAAAGTGCACGAAACATTAAATTGATTAAATTGGCAAGAAAGTATTTAGTTTTCACTAAAACAATTTCCTTTCCTTATTTTTTTACTGGGACTGTGATTGCTTTGAGGGCTTCTGTATTTGACCCAGTATGCCAAAAATGCCTTCTTTTATTTGAGCTACCGCCTTACACTTAAAGTACCAAGTGCACTTTTTTCCACTGAACAGTTCACTTCATTCCCAAACTCAATTATGGCCGCATGCGTCGTTGCCCTGCTTCACTTGTCCGATTCTGAGCAACCGGTATTGCTGGGTTGTGTCCATCTCAATTACATAGCGCTGGCCTCCATTTAGCCAGTGGAAAAAAAGTGAAACCAACTGCTACTCTTTTTGATGGAATTAACCGCCTCAGCTGCTGGTGCTGCTGCTGCTTCTTCGGTTTTTTTCTTTCTTGCTTTTAATTGAATTCCTGCGATGCTTTGGTACTGCCCTGTTGCTACCAGTACTGCTTCTCGGGCGGGTTACATTCGGATTATTATCAAAATTGCTTGTTTTTCGTTACGTTAATTTCATAATTGCCGCATGAGTGGGGCGGCAAATTACTGCAGCGGCTCTCGGATCTGGGTGGTCGCTAGTGGTGTAGTGGTGGCTTCGGGAATTGGCATTGCATGTTGTCATGCTGATTTTATTTGTGAAAAGACCTCTTGTATTCACATGATGAAGTTCATGTTGTCAAGCGGCGATATGACATTGCAAAATGTAAGTATTTCAATTATGAATTGTAAAAATATCAGTTACATCAGAAACTGGCCTCCGCAAGCATTCAGTCTCGTTGTGTGTACCAATTTCCTCGTCAGCAAGATTGTTCAATTCGGTGGAGTAATTAATCAAATTCTAAGCCTTTGATTAATGGCACGCAAAGAGCTTAAAGCTGTTTCTCCACACAAAATATAAAATATGAAAATTAACAAATCATCAAGTTGCAACTTAGGCGGAAGTTACATATTTAAGTGGTTTATCGATTTTTTTTTATGGTGACACAAAATTCACAGAAATGAAATCCACGAAAAGTAGTCGTCCACCACAAAGATGACTGTGTTATTTATGGACGTGTGTGAAATTGGGGGATCATGTATTAATGTTGCAGTGCATAATTACTCACAACAGTCGAAAAACATTTCATAATTATCAAATGAAATGTCTTGCATAATTGCCGTTAATCCACTGGGCGCCACAACAAATTCGCTTCTCTTTCAAATAATAAAAATTGGGTTTCTCCGAAAAACTGCACCAAATAAATATTTACTTGTGCAACATGAGCAATGCGCTCCCGCTTTAACTGCAGCCTTTGCACGAACGTGCAATATCAGATCAATTATTGATAAACAATTGCAATAACAACAACCACACATACTCAATCCCAAATCAAATATGAAATTATTAAGATCTTAGCCTGTGCCTCGTTTCATTTCCGGCACGATTCCACACACACCCATAGAATATGCTTCGATCGCGATGCAACTCCTCGAAAGATTCTTTTTGGGTGCAGTTGCAACAGCCACCATCAGCGCCTGCCAGTGCGCCATTGTTTACTTAATTGGCTTACACAACTTGAACACATACGAGCGATGAGCGGTGCCCAACAGACAACTTCTGTTTCTGTTCTCATGGAAAATATTAAAAAATTTAAAAAAAAAAAAAAAGAAAAAAGAAAAGAAAAGCCCATGAAATGCGAACATGACAGTTGCATGTCAAAACGAACGCCACCATAGCCTGGTAATAGATGATCAGCAGCGTGTGTCTGTGCGGCTTTGGCAAATGTTTGAAAAGAAGAACAAGAAGAAAAATAAGAAGAAGGGGGTCCCTTCTTCTTATTTTTCTTCTCTTTCATGTTTATAAGATCAATTCGTTTCTTTTTGGCAATCCCAGACATAAACCTTAGATTTTTGATTTTCGAATTTACGATTGAGCCTATCGATTGGGCACTGGAAGACTGCTGGAATTTTTATTTGTTTCCAATTTAGCGATTTAGTGCCGGTGCGTGGAATAGGATTCCTGAACTTCATAAACAGTTTATAATTTTTCTATGGCCCATTTGCCAGATGGCTTCCCGTGCTATAGACCTAGTCGGTTTACAATATAAACTTGGTAAAGTTTCTAATGGCCTCGGTCATTCGTTTTGTACAAATAAACATGAACTTTGAAGAGTTTGAAGACCAAATTCCCTTAAGGAATTCAGACAAACTGTACTAGACTCATCGAAACAATATTGAATGAGTCAAGTTCAATAATCCTTTTACTACATTCTCCCAATTACACTCATTGAACAACTCAATTTGACTATCGCTGATCGTTTTTCATCCATTCACAGTCCACTAAATTCAAGATACAGAATATTCAAAATTTTGATTACAAAAACCAATAAAGTCAATTGAGAAATTCACTCTATGTACTTCAATTTATTAAATTCCAATTAATTTATACATAAATGTTGAGCGAGTCGTTGAATTATTCAACAAACGAAGGCAATTAAGTCGAACGAGGCGCCGCCATTTAATGAAACACAAAACGGGAATTTCCAGATCGTTTCGCAGAACTCAATTAAATGTCTCATGATTCAAAATGTAATGGAGAATATAATTTTAATAATGCTAATAACGGCACTTAATACAAGCTTTAGTAATTTTTTATTGAACGAAAATCAAGCACTTTGTGATAAGAATGTGAACTTGACGAGAGATTGAAGTTGAATATTTCATTGATAGAAAAATATGTGAAAATAAACC
Source organism: Heteromyza rotundicornis (assembly GCA_951394025.1). Taxonomy (NCBI): domain Eukaryota; kingdom Metazoa; phylum Arthropoda; class Insecta; order Diptera; family Heleomyzidae; genus Heteromyza; species Heteromyza rotundicornis. Next base: position 58,962,518 of record OX596013.1, on the reverse strand, counting down.
AAACTTTCAATTTGCTTTGATTTAGAGTGAAAAATCAATCATTGACAAACAGAAATAGAAATGGCTGCTTTCGATGGGAGCCAAACTTAAGTTTTCCCTTCTTTCCGCCCCTTAACCAGAGTCCAACTTTCACACTTTAATGTTGACGCTTTTTTTTCTCTCTCCGCAATTGTTGCTCGTATCCGTTACAGCGCAGTTCGATTGCAAGTTCACACCCACACACCTTTCGGGCTTGCCACCTTTGTCGCACGCTGGATGCCGGAGTTCCCAAGGAAATAAAAGGAAATAAATGAATACACACAGTGCATTCAGGGTGGAAGAAAGGAAAACAAATCGTGTTTTTCCCATGCAACAATAACGGCGCTTTGTATGAGCGCTGCCCAGTCAGACTGTCTACAAAATGCACCAAGAGAGAGCGACGACTATTCGCCTGAATAAATACGAAAATCAGAAAAGAAAAATGGAATAACGGAAAAACAAAGACAATCGTGCTGATTTATTTGCCAAAGTGACCCATTTTACAAAATGATTGTAGGAAGTTGGGCTCCTAGCCGAAGTGGAGACGAACACTGAAATACAAAACGAACCGGTCGTAAGGATGGAAATGGAATTGAACAATTCGAAATTCCGTTTGTTCACATTCTACTTAAATTTATTCTATAGTTGGCAATTCCAGTTGCACTCTTTTTTGTTGTTATCTGTGCAGCGTGCAGCGTGCAGCGCTCTGAGGCTATTGATAATGAGGGCTTATATTATCCTCGTCTCTAACGGAATGGTTAGACAAACAATATTGTTAACTGCCAACTAAGATGGAATTTTTTCTATACCAAGTGCAGAGATTTTCTTTGTGTACAACTGCACTTTGTTGTTGAAACAGTAGCGGCCGAAATACAAGTACTCGAAAGAGAAAAAAATCGAAATGAAAGCGTATAAAGTACTCGAACTCGGAACTCGTGTGTTCAGCACAGTAAACAACCTGAAGGCGAGTGTGGTGCTTAACTTTTCATTGCATCCAGAGTTCTTCTGCACACAGCACACACAGTTCAATTGAATTGGATTTGTTGTGGCTGCCACCGGGCACCACAGAAGTCGAGCAGTGGAGCTACGCCATCGACTCCAAAACAGCAAATCACTAAATCATCTTTGAAATTGACATTCAATTAGCTTAATTGATTTCCCCCTCTCCCCGACTGCTACGCTCCGTGTCATGATCCAAGCCAATGCCCCATTGTCATGGAGTTAATAATTTAGATATCAGCAACAATATCGTGCATTGTGCTAGTCATGAGCGGTAACGATGATGAGCTGCGCAATCATGGCTTTAGGGCTTTTGATTTATTTTATTGGTCCAATTACTATCTATTAATATCGCAGCTGAAGTGTGACTACTGACTCCAGCACGGGTATGAGTGAGTGAAATTACTTCAAGTTTGGCTGTAAATTAAGTGCCAATGGGAATTAATACTTCCACATTGGTCCGTTAAGCGCATTGGTTAGAATCAGCAGGTTATGTAGGTTGCACTCTCAATTTGACATATGTAGTATCAATTCAAATTTATTTAAATATTCGTTTTCTTTAAATCAATGCCACATGAACATGAAGTTGTATACAATAACATTTGATTTGTACTCTTTGTATTTGTAGCAAAGATGTTTCAACCGTCTGCGGCTACCCAGCATTGTCCTGGCAAACGCCGCTGGCTGACACCAGCAAAGTTCTACTCTTGCTTCTCTTTTTTCCAATGACTTTACTGTTCTTTGTGTAGAGCTTTGGCATGACAGCAAACACCATAGCAAACTTTGTAATAGTGCAGCATTTCTTTTGTATGAATGCCACTTTATCGGAAATTGTATCCTGTCGTTTGGCAACGGCGGTGCTCTTATCCATTCCACAAGCGCCGTATGAACATACAAAATTTGAGTCTTGGCATGCAACTGAAATGCACGAGATATGCAAGGTGCATAAGCATCTCATCAATTCCGAACCATTCCAATCCGTTTCTATTTACCATTGAGAAATGACATCTTAAGGAGTTTAATATCTTGTATACTTGTGCTCCATGGATACCGTATGTCGTCATCTCACTGGCTGTGTTCACGGCTCTCAATACATTGAAATGCAAATCCGCTTAGGTATCCAAGTGCATTTTGTCACAAAGTACTAGTTGTTGGATATTTCTGTTGGTTGCTATGATGGTGCTTACCAAAACAAAAACTAAAGCTCTTCGTGTGTGTATGTGCTGTGTGTGTTGGTTGTGCTTGTGAAATTTGTAAATTTTCTGTTGCTGATTTCTGAGTTGCCTAATGAAGGTCGAAGGCTGGAGGCCAATAATCTGCTTATAGTTCGTTTTGATCGTTTTAATCGTTGAAATGTGCACTTGTTGGAATCCATATGCGTTAATTATCGAAAGTAGTTAAATTTTTAAGATGCAAAAATACAACACACAGAAATTCTCTGCCAATTTAAAAATGAAAATCATAAAATCTTGTAGCCTTATTGGCTTCACCCATTAAGCAAATGAGAATCAATTGTCGGCTATGAAGACTAACGAGAAGAGCTACTTATTACTGCTTGAAGAATTTTTCCGATTAGTTCATTAGTTGAGATCAAATATTATTATGCCCTGTACACATAGGGAATTGAATGGTAATGAACTAAAACGAAATGATAATGGACTGGAATGAAACGAAAATGAAAACACTTGAAAAATTTAAAATTGAACAGATTTAAGTTTTGTTTGTATGGAATGGGAACGAATGGGAAAAAACCTGAATGAACTTAATTTGGAAAGGAATTGAACTAACACATTATGGGAAAACTATCTGAAAAGTTATAGTAAATTTATGGTGTATAATTAAATAATTTATTCTGTTCAGTTTGGTGGGCACCACTTTGGTACACTAACCTCAATTGGTCCACTAACCTCAAGTGGAAATATTTAGCAGTATATCATAGTTGGCATATTTTATGGAGCGACTCTGCTCTGTTTACGACTGACTCTTTATCGGTTATGGCAACCTTTTGACCAACACTAATCGGCCGAGACTGATTGTAGTGGAGCATATGGATACCGTTTTTATACCCCCACACTCACTGTGGCAGGGTATACTAACTTTGTCACAACGTTTGTAACGCCCATAAGGAGGCGTGTCCGGTATGGAAAAGTATATATATTCTTGATCAGTATCACCTCCTGAGTCGATTTAGCGATGTCCGTCTGTCTGTCCGTCCGTCTGTCAGTCTGTCCGTCTGTCCGTCTGTCCGTCTGTCCGTCTGTCCGTCTGTCCGTCCGCACGATAGCGGTCGCAGTTTTGGAGATATCGACTTGAAACTTTTTTTACATGTTTTTCTCGTGAATAATGAGATCAAGTTCGAGAATCAGCCAAATCGGACAAAAACTGGGCGTGGCTCCCATACACCGAAAAAAAAGTAAAAATTTTTCAAGTCTTTTTTATTGTTGTATTCCATTGGAAATGTTTAGAAACGTATTTTTGACATGGTCCGAGGTTCCGAAGCCATATATATAAAAGTCTAAATGGGGTCCTGAGACTAATTTTTTTTTTTCGGATTTGATTGGAAATTTTTAGAAATGGATTTTGGACATGGTTTGGGCTCCAAAACCACCTATAATTGGCTCAAAATAGGGTCTTGAGACCACATTTTTTTATGTTCGAGGTACTTCTTTCTACTGTGTGGGGGTATTTCAACTTCGGTATAGCCGAAGATAGTCCACTCTCTAGTTTTTTCATTGACTTTTGTTGTGATTAGTTGTTGTTTTTTCGTTTATTTTAATTTTGTGATTTTTAATTGCTGCTAAAAATTAGCAAAAAAAAAATACATTTCATGCGGGCGTATTTGGAGGCGTTTTGCAATCGAGTTGGTTGCAAACATGGATTTTCTACAAAATATTCTCGTAGACAGTTTTTTTTTCTCCTTCACAAATTCATAAGGCAGAGAACATGGTTTCTGAGTTTCCATTTGTTTGTTTATTTTTCTTAGCTGCCTGCCTATAAATCATTTTCGGCACTTGAGTATAAAATTTTCCAATTTTTAGTGCGTTTTGTGTTTATTTACTATTTGTTTTGTGTGCGTGTGTGTGTGTGGGTGGGTGTAATCTGGCGTGCTTTCGATTTTGTTTGCAATTGTGTTTATGAGTGTTGCCAATTTTCAGTTTTACATTTTCGGATTTCACAATATTTTTTTGTGGATACTTGCCTGTACATATTGAGAATGAATTTTAAATTTATTTATATATTTTGACATTTCGGTTGGCAAACCACTCACCAAAAACATGTGCACAAATCCAGCTGAGTGTCAGCTTAGTTTGGATTTGGTTCGCTATTGACTGGCATTTTTATGTTATTTTATTGTGATTTATTTTTGGCCTAATGTTTACGATTATGCATATGAGAAAAGGATTTCACATATTATTCGAAATGCATTTTAAAATTAGGTAACAAAGTTAAAAATTTAATCAAGCATAAAGGGCCGAAATTTGATAAGTCAATGAAATGTAAATTGAAAATCGACTGTTTGAAATTAAATGAATTTGTTGTAGTGTGTCCACTTATGTCACTCGAAATCGTATTTAATTTATCATTTAAACACATTTACGTCCTCGTATGTGATACGCTTGCTTGTGCCACCAAACTGTTGGAAATTATTTAATCTCCTACGGCCCACAAAGTACTTATGTCGTGCGAAAAGGATATTATGGCCATTGGAAAACTCTCTCCATGCACCACATAATTTTCAAACAATTTATAAAATAAGTTTTCCAGCACACAGGAAGTAGATAAGTTTATGAGTGTGTGTGCGTATTTAAGCCGCTTTGTAACAAACTTTATGTCGTTTCGCTGGCAAACCGGAGAGATACAATTTCGCTCAAAGCCAAAGAAAACTTTGCTAAATTGAAATAAAATTGTATTTTTTTTGTCTGAGAGAGAAACTACTTTTTTTTTTTTTTATGACAAATAAAGGCACAAAAGGGTCATTCAGTGTAAGTAATGCCAATATGGGACACTACATAAAATGGCATTTCATATTGTTTCTACATAAAATGTGATTAGCATGTTTGTTCAACTGTCAACAGATTTTCTATTGTTCATGTTGCAGCAAATCCTTTGACATTGCCGTAAAAATACAGTCAATACGCCCAAGAACAATATCTGTCCATACATGCACTCTCAGCAGTCCATCAGTGTGGCCCATAGAAAAGTTTTTCTTTTCTACATGACCAAACTTCGTATTTTATTCAATTCAACTTCATTCTGTTCAATCCGGCTTAGAGATGCCATATTAATGCCATTTTTATCTCTCTAAATCATCTGAAATAAAAAATAAAATAAAATACCTTGCACAAACATCCATTGCTGAGAATGAAAACAAAAGCTCTGTGAAATGCCTGCTCATGTCCTTCGGCCGTGTGGCAACACTAACCACTGCCCGATAGTGGAGAAGTTGTGTAATTTGTTTCGACTCGAATGTCACAAAAGTTTAAAAATTGTGTTGTTGCCGCAGGGCGCACTGCAACGAGTACGAGTATTCGCTGCACTTGTCCTGTCGGAGTGGTCACAATCAAAGGATTTTTCGGATTTTATTTCACTGAAGTGGATAGGCCTGGAATTCTCTTTGATGTTGGTGCAATGTTTGAAAGAGCTCGAAGCGAATTTCGTTTGACAAAATAAAAAAAACATTTGATAATAGCTGCCGCCACAAAGTATTGAAGAGGAGAGAGCATCAATGGGTTTTATTTTTGAGCCTCATTGAAATATAAATTTTCTGTTCAGCACAGAGTGATGAGTGCTCTCTGTGTTGTTATCTATGTTTGTACAGTTAGCTCAAGGTAAATGCTCGCCGATGCTTATCACTTGACTAAACTGAAATGAAGCTCAACATTAATCGTGGCAAATGGGCTTGTTAGCTGAAATTGCTTCTGAGTGGGCAACATTGTTGCTCGCTAATCTCTTGCTACGGTTCAGCTTAAGCGTGACTTGAGCTTATTTTCGCTTATGAAAGCATGTATTAAATATAGACATTTCTTTTCTTTCAGCAAGACTACGCAGATGACGAACCGTACAGAGATTCTGCTGAACGATTCCCAGCAGATGAGCCGCGCCAGAGTCTGTCGGAGCGGAAATCCGCACTCGTAGAAGACTATGCCGACGATGAACCGTATAGAGACTCAAGTGCAGAACGATTTCAGGCGGATTCGCCCGGTTCTTTGACCGATCAGAAATTCAGGGAGCTGGGCACCAAAGAGGCCGTGCAACAATCACGCGACAAGTACATGCAGTTAAGGCAGAGTGAGTGCAAATGGGGGGCTATATGAAAAGTAACCGCCTGGTTCTTGGCTAAAGGTGAGGCGGCCTTACATCACAGTTCGCTTCTCTTTCCCATTGTTACCTCCCTTTATTTGGAATGCACAGTTAACGGTACGCGCCGCCATAAAACCATAAGTGCACGTAGGAAATCTGTTAAAAAAGTACAAAACTCAACTTCATGTTTACAATGTGGCCACGTGATCACTCAGCACACGCAGCAGTGTAATCGAAAAACATAAAAAACAACCGTAAGCAAAGTAATCACACACATACGCACACACACGCACACGTATATAACTCATACGCCTCACAACAACTCGTCACGATTCGCCCATAAAATGCGCTAAAAATGCCAAAACAGAAAGAGCAACGAGTCAACACATTTGTGTCTCCGCGTATGAGAATGTACGTTGTGGATGTGTTGGTGTCTGAGCCGCATCCTTGGGGATTGGAGAACATCGCGTACGCAAAAAACACACACACACACACAACCTCGGAGCGTGTGACGAACGTGACATGCAAAGAAATCGCATGGATTACAACACTTTTGAGGTTGATTTGCCAGCATTTACGAGTTAAAAACGAAAGCCGAGTGACAAAATGCTCCAAACCTATTATCAAAAGTTGTGTGTAGGCTGATCGGGGGGAAGAAGCCATAGGAACATAAATATTTCGTGTATTTGTATATTTCATGGAGTTTATAACATTTTACTGATCCCTACCAAAATCAATTGCCATTGGAATATTCAATTGAAATGGCATTGAGTTAGGTCAATGGGGAAGAAGATAAGCTCGCTGATTAGTCGATTAATTCTGCGCCAATTTGAACAATTGCTCTTTCTCAGCGCTCTGCTTTCCACGTTCATTTTCACAAACATGATCACGATCTCTCCGGCAATGCGATTCAGTGTCAAGCGCGCTAAACGCCTATATGCACTGCAATGCGATGCCGATGCATTTCAATTTGCCAATTACTTTATTAAACCGCTCTCTGCGGTTATTGCGGCCGTGTGGTGCATGAGCTCGTCTTGCCATGACAATGAAAATCAAGAATTTACTAAAATCGCTACAACATATTTCTTTTAAATTGCATAGCTACTCGCTCGGCAACATTGCTGGCAGTTGGCAGGAATGAGGAAAGGCTACAGCTACGTATTATGTGTGTTAATGTGCTCAGAAATTGTTGGCAAATATTTGCTTAAACGCTTTACCGAACCGACTGGACGGATGTTTCCCATTGATTCTTGAACTGAAGTGGTGATACATTTTTTTTAAAGACCGATTACCGGTCTCGACAGCGACCAGATGGACGTGGCTAAATCGACTTAGCAGATGATGCTGGAGGACCGCTTTCTTATGGGCGTTACAAACTTTGTGTTAAAGCGAATATGATGACCAGTGCTCAGAGCTGGGTAGTAATGATTACTTTATCAAATTCCACCCCAATTCGAATTCCAAGTATTTGTAATTGGTAACTGATTTTTTCAGTTCTTCGGGAATTCCAAGGAATGGAATTGGAATGACAGTTGAATTGAATTGAGTTTACCAGCTCTGCCTGTGACCAATAGTCCATTAAAGATATCTCAAAACTTATTTAAAAGTAATTGATAATTGATACATCACTAATATCAGTGAAGCCCAGTGGTTCCAGTAAATTCCTGAGTTAATTCTTCAGTTGGAAATTGCATAATTCGCAAGAATGTTCTTATCTGTAACAAGAAGTTGTTCAGTGCCGTTATCTGTTCATTAATCGATCAGATAAATGGCTGAGCTTCTTGAATTTATCAGCAAAATAATTTTAAATAAATGGACGATCCCAGGCCACGTAAGAGTCTATTTAGTTCTCACTACATGACTCATAAACTCTTTAAATTTTAATGGAATGAAAGTGAATATGCGCCGTTATCTCGAAAATTATATCGTAAATTAAATATGAAATAAAAAATCCAATAAAAGTCAGCACTAAGAAAATTTCCATTACGAAATTTGCGCAACCAAAAAAGGCGGGATTCTTTCAAATTTTATAGTACACAGTAAAGTTTTTGAATTCAGGTAAATTGAGCATGCGCAGTCATGTGTAGGTACACCATAAATTGCCACAGTCATATTTACTAATTTATGGTTAAATTACGCATAAAATGATTATTAATTTTCGAAAGAAAGCGCATGCAATCAGAGTTATAGAATCAAAACAAAAAAAAAATGTTAGTCCGCACAATTTGGTTAGATTTTATTACGACCATCTCGTCGGCGAATTGACACAATGCCGCTTTAGCTGTCAGTTAACTGTCAGCTTGTGCGGTGCATTTGCATTTGCCGGGTGAGGTTGATGCTAATGTTTTTGCTGTTAGTGTTAGACGCTGTCAGTTTGGGCTTGGCAATTTAAAAAATGGAGCCGATGACGACGAAGACTGCTATGATGATAATGACGACAACAACGATAACGATGACGTTCATAATTAAGTCATAAAAACGCCACTTATCACATCATGTGCGAACTCAGAGCAATTTCGCCCGGCATGATTACTGTAGCGCGCGAGAGAAGCTGAAGAGAGAAAGTTGTCGGCGATCGGCGCTGGTGATCACTGCGATCGCCCAATGCCACCCAAGAATAACCACGACTTTGAGAAATTTATGCACATGGATTAGAGGCGATCGATGCCATCGATTTCACTTATCGTATTAAATGTTTAGCAGCATAAATTGCTCACAATCATTTCCCCCACACGAAGCGGCAACATGTTTATGGCTAGTGATGGGGCCCACCGTGATTATCGGCTGGTGTGGTCTTGCGGGGAAAATTGAATTTTTCCGATTACAATTACTACGTACTTGGCAAAAGGCAATTATCCAAGAATCGCAATGAATAATTTCTAAAAATTAAAATTTTGTGTTTCGAGCGATTTTTCCCACCGATTATTCAAACCGATAGTAAAAGTAATCATCTCTACATCACTGGTGCCTGGTCCAAACCGTAATAAGCACTTTTGGTCTATGTGTTTTGTACGGTACGTCATTTTATTGTTTTCCGCCGTTAGTCTGTCAAGGCGTCTAGTCACGGCACACCTACAACAATGCCAACAACGAACAAGCAACAACCAATGTTGCGCTGGCTGCCGTTGGCCTTTTTTTCCTTTGCTATTGCTGCTATTGCCAGACATCGTAAAGTCATCATCATCCGCATCAGCTGCAATAGCAAATTAACGCTTGCAGCAGCGCGACCAAACGCCGATCGCCGCTGACAGCTGGTCCATGTAATTTCCATACGAACCGTATGATGGACGATTTACTCCCGCCCGGCCGGCCTGTCTAGTGGCTTGCGAGGTGGACGGTCGTCAATTTGTTTGAACTGTTGGTTTTTCGTTTGGCTGCTGTCTGCCAAATTGCTTTTTAACGCTTAAGCGATTTGGCATGAAATAAAGCAAAGCAAAACCACCTGACGGATTAATATCAGGAAAAGCTTTGTTTTGGGTTAATCGATGGTTAAATCATATTTGATTATTTATCTGCTGGATGGTTGATTAATATTTGTTAGCGACGATTAAAGACGATTACTTTTGCATTTACTCGTTTATAAACGAGTAAGCGGTTGGCTGTGGCGAAAAGAAAATGGAAATGGAATTTTCAAAGAAGTTGAATGTCTGTGCATCAGTGGGATTTTAAAGAATTTTTATGTGACTCCATCATGCCATATTCTACAACTAACTTATTGCATCTCATGTTACAGCATTTTTAGCGCCATTGAACCTGAGTCTACAGTTAAAGTGCGGGTCCGACAGTCATTAAAATTGCACATAAAATCAATTGTGCCGACAGTGGTGGTGGTGTTGAGTATAATGTGGGGGGGGGGGGGGGAAATATGAAAAGCAACCAACAACAAATATATTGTCTGTGCCCTTGTGGCCTTACTGCAAACAGCAGCAACAATATGAAAATGCAACGGTGCTTTTTTTGCAACTTAAGCAGTGCGCAGCGCATAATTTAGAATGCACACACCTCCTTCCTGCCCGATATTACCCAAGGGTAAACCAAAGCGTTTGCGCTTGTAATATGGCAAAAAATCAGCACATATTGGCCATAGCGCATGCGCCAGCTGCACGCTCGTAAACTAATGAAGTTATTATGCGTCGTAGTCATGCGCGGAAAATGGCCAGCATAATGCTCAATTCCCGCAATAGAATTGCGGATTGCCAGAATGAATGAAGAGATTGATTTTTTTGCGGCTCTTTAGGCTATCCAAAGCCCGCAGTGTATGGCTACCGATTTGATGGTATTCTGGAAATTTGACTATTTTCTGCACATTAACTCAGAACTTTCTGCCCTACTGACTTTTTGCAACTTTTTATATGTTTTGTGGCTTGTAGAATCAGAAACTTTTACCGTTCTCTGTATGTAAATGGCGTTTTAAATGGCTGCCAGCGTGATGCACCATTGCAGACAAAAGTTAGTTAGTTGCTCGTTTGGTTGGGGGGTGACTTAACCACACCGCAATTGCTCGCACACACAAAACTCATTAGATAGTGCTGCAGGCTGGGGGAAACTATGTTTTTTCCGCTAGTTTGAGGAGAATTCCACTGAAATGTGATAAATGTTTAACAAAATTTTATTTTATTTTCCAGAAACGCCCGCCGATTTGGCACGCGAGCACTTGACACGTGTGCAGGCAGCCACAAAGTGTAGTCGTCCAATGCCACGAGTCATTCACGTCTCCAACGATACATCCAAGCGATATGTGCCCTATTGCACTATACTCCACCGCTGCGGCGAGGATACAGGCTGCTGCGAAACTACGCGGCATGTGTGCACAGTCAAGAGCTATGAGGATGTGGCAGTGTATTTTTTTGTAAGTACAAACAAATTTACCATAATTCAAAATTCTATCATGTGATGACAGTTATTTGACATTCACTTAATTGCTCACACCCACACACACATAAACGGACCACCCACCTCCCCCCCAAGCCGTTTGTAGTGAAAGTGGGCGAATACGAAAAACCGCGCTCACAAATCAATTTACTTCGCCACTGATATCGGTGACATAACGTTGAACGCTTCAATTAGCACAGCGGTGATTATGACAAATCTCCCAAGCCGTTGCAGTGGAAATGTGCGCAGGCGCAGCCACATAAATCCAATTTAAATGCGGCAATTTAAGTCAATTGCCACTTTGGACGCTCGTTGCAGTTGTCAAATTTCGAAAAACGGATTAAAGTGTCACGCCCACATACACATGTGCAATTAACAGAGGGACGCGCGCACAGTGGTCGAAAAATGCGAACACTGAAAATTATATAAAAACGATTTTCAAGCGCAGCTTGAATGGAAACGATAGAGGGGCAATCGCACCTGACCAATATGCAATGCGAACACCACAACTGCGACAGCTTGAGTGATTAATCACCATGGGACTGTATGTTGTAGCCGCCGCTGGTGGCACTTCGGCTTAGACTCTGTGACTGCGCCGTACGCCTTGGCACGGCACGGAGTTCAACTTTCAACCGGGGAGTGTTTATTATTGAGTGGTAACTCACAATCAGCATTTGGGTATTCTGCGCCCGCTTCAAAGAAGGTGTCAAGAGAAGGTTTCCAAATCGAATTGGTGGGAGTGTTCGGTAGCGCACGAACATATTTTATGGCTTAAGATGTTTTCGGAGACCATAAATTTGTTTGGCCAAATACGAAATACGAGGAATGCAAAGGCTTTGGTAATTTAACTAAAATTCTAGAGAGGACATTGCACTCTGGCGGCTGCATTCCGAAGGTGTTGGCGTGATCTGATGCAATAAAAATTTCAATTATGAAAATGCATAAATAAGCAATCACCCAAGACAGAAATATTAATATTTTTAACGACTTTTCGGTGTCTTTGAATACGAACGCATATTTTCAGCCAAGATGTGATCAAATTTGTATTTGCTTTAATACAATTTCTCCTCTTTTCAACCAGGTCATGAAAGTGAACTCAGCCAATCGCCACGAAACCGAGGTTCTGATGCTGCGCAATCACACCGAGTGTCACTGCGTCAACCGAATCAGTTTAACTAATATGGCGCGCGGCAAACGCTCGGGTCATTTAACAGCTACAACGGCCTCGATTGGTGAAAATCGACTATTTCAGTCAGCTGCAACAACACCGAAGTGCTCTTGCCCCAGACACTTTGATGTGTTCGAGGAGACCGTCGAGCAGTCGGCCGGACATCAGCGTTATGCGGACCGAACACAACAGTGTCGCTGTGATTGCATGAACACAAATTTACCATGCCGCAGGCTGCAAGATGGCGATGAGGGTTTCGCAATGGCCGATCGCAAGTAAGTTGGTATTGCTAGAATGATGACATTTTAAAGGTTACTTTTGGATACACTGAAAAGTTACAAAAATATAGAACCCAGCTACATTTCGGAACTCATTTGCTCAATAGGTTATCATCTCATTTTAAAGAAAATTTAATAAAGTTTTTCAAGAATTTCTACTTCTTCTTAGCCACATTTTACTTCTGATTAAAATGAATGGAAGTGCGATTCTATTTATCTTCATAGTTAATACCATACGTTGTATTAAGCTCTGAAATTAAATGTTGTGCAACACAGGAGGTCGGTCATTGAGAAAGAAATGGCCGCCCGTTATGCTACATTGTAATTTTCCTCACTTATTAAAAAATAACTCTTCCCTTCTTATGGCTCATTACAGATGCATTGCCGAGCGCAATTGCAAAGCACCCATCTGCTCGCATGGCGATTACAGCACACAGACGGGACGTTGCCCACGTCTCAGGAATCACAAACGCCACAACTATGGTTTTGGATAAAAAAAAAGCACTAAAATGGGACACGAACATGAAAAACTGTTACACTATTAGAACGTTCAAGGAAGCAGAGATTTTTTTTAGTTTTAGTTAATATTAAGATTTTTATGTATTTTGTAAATATTTGATCTATGTCACATTAGTCTAGAATTTTAATTAAAAAAAACAAAGCAGTGCAGCCGGACATTGTTTGTGAAGACGCCATTTTGTAATGTGAATTTAATAATTTTTAATATTGAATAAATATATTTTGAATAAGTACCTACCAAGAAATCAAAAGAGCAGACCCGTTCAATATTTTCAAAAGATTTGGTAATTTTAATTTATTGCAAGTTGTCCCGCTATATCTATCTTAACTGTAATCAATACAAACACACAAACAAGTATTTTACTAACATTCAATTGGTACTTAAGGACTTAGTTTCTAGTTTTATGTACGCAACTAAGATTATATTCAATGCATTAAGGAAAAGCTCGTTTGGTGCTTTTGTTTTTACCTTTTTTTTCTTTAATTGCCATTGTTTTTTTATATACATTATAAATTTCCATTCTTTTATATTGCTTATGTTTATATTTTAGACTAAATCAAAGAATTGTAATGATTTTTAATAAAGCTAGTCAGGTTGACAAAAGAATCGAGTCTTTAATTGGAGATTTATCGAATACCTGCCGCACGACTGAGATCTGTACTTAACCAATGCTCCAGCCAATTGCAGACCAACACGAATGCAATGAATACCAACAGTCCAGCCGCATAGATGTCAATCAAATAATATTGCACAAAGTTCAATTGCCGTAGAGGACTGCTCAAATGAGCGGCACCTTTGTGACGTATGACATACTCAATCCAAAAGATGGCCGATTCGGCCGCGGACAAAGGCCTATCACGGTAGCGTTCTGAGAAGCGTTCTATGTCCGCCACAATTGTAACATTTTTGGTTAGGGTCTCCACGGCCGCTATCATTTGCTGTGACGTTAGACCTGCAATGTCCAATCCCAGACCGAAACCTTTTCTCACCAATTTGGCCACATTTGCGCGCTGATCGCCGAAGATTGGAATGCCCAACATGGGCACACTATGGTACAGAGCCTCCGAAATGCTACCCTTGCCGCCATGTGTGATGAAAAGTTTGGTTCCGCGATGCGACAGGATGGCCGTTTGGGGCCACCACTCAGAGCACATGATGTTCGTAGAGATTTTCGTTAGTAGCGCACAGTCGCCATCGTAAGTCCAGAGTATGGTGAAGTTGGTGAAATATCTGAAGGCATCTGTGAATACTCGAATGGTTTCGTTGGGGAATGCCGACCACTTGACACGTGAACCGAGACTTACGAAAATCAAATCGCGTTCACCGATTGAGTTGAGAAAAAGCTGTAAATGCAAGTAAATGGAATCAGTTACGGACTATGAACCATTTCCATGCAATTTGAGTAGAAACCTCTGATAGCTCAGCTGGCTTAGGTGAATTTTGGATGCCACCAATGTCCACCATGGCTGGCACATACGGCGCTATGGGGCCCTCGCTTATGGAATGATGATTGCACAATGCCACAGATACACTAGCGCGTAGCTCTGACAAGCTGGGATAGTGAGCGCTGGGAAAGTGTTTTCTATAAAATTTACAAGATTAGAGTGTCTTCCATCTCGATATTTTCGCTTACTCGTATATCCTCTGCATTACTTGCAAGGCCATTAGTTCCACTGCTTTTTCGAACAAACCAAATGCCAGAGCATTCAGTCCTGTATATTGATGCCTATCGTAAGGCTGAGTGACATAAGTGCGCTCCTCAGGGTTACCCATCAAACTGTGTACGAAACTGATCGGCTGACCGGTCCATATAATGACCACCGGGCAACTGAAGTGTGCTGCCACGCCCAATTGATAGTCATTGAAGAGATAGCCCATCAGCATGAGATCATATTTATTCTCCGTTTGCAGAAACTCTAACCAAACGGGGTCATTTAAGAATTCACTTGAGTGCTCAATGCGGTTCATCATTCCGTTTAGTTTATCCAGACCGGCACTATTCGCCCCTCTGTCTACCGCTGCCGTGGAAGTGTAGTTTGGGGAGAGCCGTATGTGATGAAGGTTCTCATACTCGGCTAGCAAACCTTCGACACCAAGCGTAGTGACTATGGTGATGTTGTGGCCCCGTTCCAATAACAAGCGCACCACGGATGCGTAGACCAACAAATGCGACCGGTGGCCATTGACAAACAGGCCCAGTATATTGGAAGCGTGTAATGCATTTGGTAATAGTGTCAAGAAACTGAAAAGCACAACTGTGAACCGTAGTGAAGACATTTTTGAATGTGAGCCGAATTGAATTGGCCAAAAAGGCAGCGGCGAAGAATCATTTTGGTCATTAGCAATCAATCACAGCCAAACGTTCGATAAGAGTGCAGTTGTCTTGGGAGGCAGGTGCAGAAAGTGTGTGGCCAATTAGGTTGACATTAATTTCCATTTCATTTGAACTGTTATCGGTGCTACTTTGTTTTTTTTTTGGATTTTCTTGCATCTTGTGCAAACAAAATAGCTTCAAAGTTTTTAATTGAATTTGAGTATGTAAACTTTGATAATGTTTTGATGGACGAAATCAATCAAAAAGCAATTACGATTTAAATGCTATTAGATAAGAGAGTATGAACGATTTTATGATAAAATTGTACAGTAGCAGTGGACAGTGGGACAAAATTTGGAAACATTGCAACATTGTTACTGACTTAGAAAAATTTGATATCAACTACGTATGACCTGCCTGTAATTACTCTAATTGCAAAGCTAGTTTGGCAGTACCGCCCCAATTCTAACCACCTAAAATCGTGTGGGTGCGTGATAATACCGTTTACAGTCTTAAGAGCTGCCTTCACAATAAACTTGCACCCACAGTGAGATTGTGAATTATTGTTGATTCTATAGGCCTAAGCAAATAAAAAGGAAAAAAGTCGTAATTTAACTTGGCAACTTTTTTACACACATGCATATTCGTATGCAAATTCGCCAAGGCGCATTAAGTGGATTTTCTTCACACTCAACCCACAGGCAAGCAAACGCAGCGAAGGCGTGACAAAAGGCTTAAACGCAGCCCAAATGAAGTGCCTTTTTGTGTGGAATAAACGAAGAAATATGCGAAGAAACCACTTTCCTCAGGCAGGTCCATTGATTTTATTTAGCTAGCAAAAAAACATGAGGTAGACACTTTTCGCATGCAAACCCATTACCGCTGTCTTCGTCCTACACAGGAGGAGGCCTATCAGCAATTAGAAGATTCATATGCAGATGAGTAATTCGAATGCAAGAATGCTTTGAGTGGAAATATTTATTTTGCTAATAACGTCATCACTAAAAATAATAAAAGAAGAAAAAAAAAAACAAAAATCTTTAAAGTCTTGCATTGAAAAAATCTCTTTAGATGAGAAAAAAATTTTCAAATATTATCAACAAAATAACGAATTAGATTTAAACGAACTCAAGTGCTCAAACTTAACAATAGCGCCGCGCCGCGCTTGATCCAATGATCGGCTCTCTCACTGCCCGACTTCAGATCGACCGCAATAACGAAAGAGCCCGCACGCTCTGGATAGTAATAGGCGGGACACTGATAAATGCCACGTGTGCGTTTCTTCAAGTTCTCCACGGGCTTGAAATGTATCACGGGCATGGGACAGACCAGCTCCATGGGCGAAGGATCGTGCAGGCACTGTATTTTGCGCAGCCAACCGGCACCCTCCAGGAACAAACTGCGCACATAGACGCCACCACCTTCGCGTACAATGCGCGCTGCCGCAATGTCATCTTCTATGAAAACATAGAAATCCCAGGATAGCTCGTCAATTGGCGTGCGAGTGGCACGAGCGGACGTTTGCAGGACGGCCGTAAGGAAACCGGTGGGAAACGTGTAGGCAGCCAGCCAGAAAAGTGTGGGCGGCTTCAGTGTTTTAGCCCAGTGAGCGAAGTATTCGATACGCAGCACAAGATCGCGGGCCCATGCAGCCAGAGGCTTTTGCGAGGGATATGCTGGAAAGGTTTACAAATAGCTGAGGTTTACAATATTTTATTTATAAATGGATATGGTTCGCTTACACTTTAGCCATACGTGCGGCACACGTCCCTCATACACTGACTGGTATATATCCTCGAGGTCTGTGCTCATTACCACCAGGCCCTTGATGCCGCGCTGCAAATCGCGAAGATGAGTTTTCATATTACGCAGCAGGTAATTGTAGCGCTCGATTTCCTGCAAGAGTACAACCTCAAGAGGTGTACGATTTATGCCAATGATCTTGGCCGTCTGTTCGTAGTTCACTTCGTCTGGCGTACTCAAGGCGATGTCGTGCGCCAGACGCAGCACCATTGACTCCATGCTTTCGCCCACAGCGGCCGTAGTTTGCACTTGCATCGATATCAGAGTCTCGAAGAGCAGGCGGGCTTCACCAATCAGAGAAGCTATATCGGCATTGGGATGCTGGCCGAATGCTTCGGGTCTGTCGAAGCTGGGAAACTGTTGAATCTGATCGATGTAGGATTGTAAGCCGCCATCGTGTGGTATGAAATAGTTGGGCAGTGAAGAGAGACTAAAACGAAAAATTTTAAATAGTAACTGGTTTCCTTGAAGCAAATAAATTGGCAAATCTCACCGGTACTTTGGGGTGAGCAAGGCCTCGTCAGTATAGAATTGATTTATGTACGTGGTCAGCAAGCGACGATCCCAGTCGTCGGTAACATGACCGCCATAATTGACACCAGCAATTAGGTATTTCAAAGCACCCCAAGGCGTCTCCTCGTACTCGTTCAGGTATAGGGCCAGCAGAATTTGCGACACCTCAAAGTCCGAGTCATTGAAGCTGTAAACAACATTCCAGCCCAGCTGCAAGAACTTTTTTCGCTCCAGAAGTACCGTATGGAAGAAACACAAGGCAAAGAGCAACTTTTTATATTTGCCAGGATCCGCGCACTGATCCATATTGCCCTCGTTGACAACATTGTACAAACGTTTCATATTGGCCTTGATGCCTCTGGGCGGCTCAGTGGTCATCTTGATGCTCGTTTGCAAAATGGATATGGGGAACTCCGGGTGCGGGCTAGAGCTAAGCCACAAACGGAATCGGCTATGCAATTTAATGGACTGCATTGTGGCAATTATTTTGTCCAAAGTGGGCATCCAACTCAACGACAAATGGCAATTGGCTAAGAACACCCAGTGGCCATCCCGCAAGCCATCCAGTATGAGCATGGTGGCCACTGGGGCCTGGCCCTGACCCAAACTGAGCGAATGCATTTTCGAGGACATTTTCACTTGCTCAGCCAGCGTTAGAAGAGATTGTGTGGGATCCACGCCGGGAGAGAGTACAAATATTAAAGGCGTTTGTGGTATGGACTCCTCGAAGGCGGCCTTCAAATCGAGTACGGGCGGCTCAACAAAACGTGGCCCCAACGAATTGACTATGAACTGAGTCAGACAGAAGGATATACGATCGGGACGCAAACAGCGCACGACACACATCTTTTGGAAGTCGGTCAGCTTGTCATTCCATTCGCCCACAAGATCTTCGGCCTCCGGTGCAGTGGTGGCATACCAAACTGTGGGAATATACAAACTTGATGCAATTGAATCAAATTTCACTGCATTGATATTCACCTTGCCATGATCTTGCATTTTGTTCAAATGAATCGACGATGCCATGGAATCCCGCAATTTTGTCCAACTCTGTAACATTGTCCCAGGCCTGCTCACTAATCCAAGCTAATAGGAAAATTTCCAAATATGAAAAACAATTTCACTTTACTCTTTTTTATTCACCCACTTGTGCTTGGATTTGGGGGCTGTCCCTGCTTGTCCAACACAATGCCTCCCTTCAGAATGAAATCGTACTCAGCTTCGACCAATTTGCCCGCACATGCTAGAATCTTGGCGGTCATGTGAATCGAAAAGAGCAGCTTGTGTATCTCGAACAGGCCGCGGCATGTGTTCTTGTACACGGAGTACGTGTGATAATCGTTAATCTTGATAATCCGCTCAGAGACTATTTGGTTTTTCACGCTCCGCTCGATGGACTGAGTGAACAGCAGGACATAGGCAGCCAGTGAGAACTCGTACATGGGATCGATTTTCGACATGTCCATGAGAACGAAAAACAAAATGGCTGCTCTTTCGGCCGCAGACTGGTATTCCTGACGCGCTGTGTCAATTTCGATTTCAGTTACCTCAGCTGTACTGAGCGACTCCTTGACCAAAGCCGAGGTCTGGCGAGATTTCTGCAAAGTGGCGAATAGCTCATCATCCTCCAGCAAAGAGCCTCGACTTTCGTTGAGTAAGCGCAGAATCTCGTTATCCAAATCGATGAGCGTACGCCTGTTGCGCGCTATGGTCATCACCAGGTCATCCTTTTGCTCCTCCAAGGCAGGCTTCTCTTTGCGCACAATTATGCCCAACAATTGGGCCTGCAGGCCGCTCTGCTTCACCGCAAAGTTGACAATTGTCGTTTTCGACGATATCTCGGGCGGGTAATGGGGATTCGTAATTTTCGTGGTAATATACATGCGGAAGTGGTCGTTGTATGTGATGAACTTGTCATTGAATTTGATTAACTTCTGACCAGATTGTATGGTGAAGCTGCGACGCAATATGGGATTGATGGCCTGATCCAAATATTCGCCCACGTTCTGCAACAAAACGGGGTTGCCAAATTGCAAGGCCCTCTCCAAGGACTTCAAATAATCCAATTGACCAAAATCAATAATGATCAGTTCCGAGTCTCGTTCATAGTTTTTGATCCAGGTGTTGGCCTGCATTTGTGGATCGATTACCAAGGGCCAGCGTCTGCCTTGGCTCACAATAACACCATTTTCGGTGCTAAAGTCATCGGCAGGCAGTCCCTGTATGTTCCACTCGCGTATGGTAACAGCATCGCTGAGGAAGAGTGTAATCTTCAAGTCGTCGGTGCATGGTATTAGGCTATCCTTGATCAATTTGGACCAGTTCTCCAGCAGAATTTCTCTGTACTTAGTGTCGAATGGACCCAGATAGGAGATAAATGCGGTGGCCAGTAGACAATCGCCAGGCAACTTTTCAAATTGCCGATCCAGCATGGCTACCGTGTCTATCCAACGCTGTTGCTCGCCGGATAGTGATTCCACCAGGATAATGGCGCGTTCCAATTGCTTTCTGCAAAATAAAACTACTGCATTTCGAAGGAAATTGATTTTCCAGACTCATTTACCTTAATTTCTCCTCTTTGGCTCTCAGCTCATTCAACATCTCGGTCTTCTCATGCAACTGTGCATACAAGTCGGCAATACGAGCTTCCAATTCGTCCAGTTTTTTTCTGGCGGCAGCCAACATGGCTTGCTTTTCAGCCAACGAGCGCATGGCATTGTCCAACCTATCCTGTTTGGGTGCCACAATACGATACACTTTGGCATAATTTTCAATGGCCATGACCCAAAGCATCAGAGACTTGCAAGCCAAGGATACCGCAGCCACCTTTTCCGGTTCCAATTCCGTATTTTTCGTATAAATTGCAATGCGTTTGAGGGTCTTATCGGCAACGTGGTCGCGATCGAAGTTCTTCAGGTCATTCAGAAATGTAGCTTCGCCCAGCACTTTTTTTGCATTCTCCCAAGTGGGTTCTTTGCCAAGTAGAATCAAGACGGCCTCCATGACCTTTTCGATTTTCATAGGCGGTCGTCCGTAGGACTTCACTTCGGACACATCCTTCTTATTCAAAGCATCCAAGGCCCTTACTGCCGCATCAACCATGGGCATGACAACGTCGAGGTCAGCTTGAGCAGCAGAGGCCAGTTGCAAGCAGACAACTTCGTCTCTGCCTATGATAATTGCCTCGGCATCGACCATTTCCTTCTGCTCAGTGGCCTCCGCCTTTTGTACTTCAATGATGGCAATGAACTCTTCGCATTCTTTGGCCAGTACTTTGACTTGTTCCGAGCTGACTTTGAGCTCTTCGGTCATGACGATCACTTTCTCTTGGGTGTCTTGAATTTTCAACAGGCCATTGCGCAGTTTGTTAGCGCTTGAGGAGACTTCATAGCGTTTACGCTCGAGTAGAAGCTGAAAGCCACTCACCAGCTCCAAATAGTTGGGCGATGTGACGTAGTTAAAGCGTTTTACCTCTTGCAGCATTACTGTGGATATTTCAGCCACACTTGAGTGAATTACAGAAAAGGCATTAGCCACAGCCTTTTGCAGGGTTTCCTCGGTCGAAATGACTAAGCTGTCGCGATGTTTTTCATCCTCCCTTCCCGGCACGGCCACATTTATTTTGAAGCCCGCCAAGAACTTTTGAGCCACTTCCAGTAGAGCCTCTTGCGGCCACGAACGGAACCAATTCGGACATGTGGCATTTATCAGGGCCGGGTACTGGCGTATATAGTTGCTCAAACTTTTGCCCACTGGGCTGATACAGAGCACAATGTGCATGTTCTCGCGCACACACTTCATAAAGAAGTTGTACAAAGCCTCCGTTTGGAACGGTATGGCTGCCCTCTTTGCCGGTCGTTCCAATTCGGTTTTAAGTTCCTCAAACTCCTCCGCCTTGAAGAGATTCGCCTCGCCTGTACTGAGCATATTATTGATTATTTCAAGGAATGTTTCCTCGGCCACTTGTTCACTGCTGAAAATGAAGACTGTCGGCCGCTGTTTGATGCCCGTCAACTTGTACAGATTCTTCAGATCCTCCTTGAACTCTTGAGTCTTGTATTTCTTTGTGACTTCAATCTGGAAGATGCCCATTTCGCATATGAAAGCAGCCAGCTTCGTCAGAGCTTGTCGGCCCGAACCGCCAATACCAATGTTCATCATGTGTCCCCTCGGCTGCGATATCACACGCACTATACGCGTCACATGCTCAATGGCTTCTTTGAAAAATACCAAATTCATGCGCGCCATGCCTGGAAATTTGTTGTACTCCTCCATTTGGAAGTTGATGTAGTCGCGCAGCTCGGCAAACGCCAAGTCCTGATAATAGCCCAAATTACTCATGAAATCCCCAAATATCGGTACAATTTTATATGGACACAAGCTGTGAAAGGTTGTCTCCATATGACGTCCCAGCACATCGTTTATTTCGTTGAAAAACCAGCCCAAGTCCATGTCGTCCACCAGGCGATCACTGAACACACGAAAGCATTCGTGCACCCAAAGCCGCAAAAATTCCGTGCGTTTGGTCTGAGCGACAGCATTGCTGCGCAGTAGACCTTGGAACACTTTGGAGATATCGCGCAAATTAAATAGATAGTGGGACTTGGCGGGCGTGGGCAACATGCGGGCCACCACATCCTTGTATAGGTCAATCGAAGCAGAGGTAATGTGAGACCATACGTCGCGTATTTCGTTGGTGAAGTTGAGTGTCTTCTGCTTCAGCATAGTGCCAAAAATGCGCATAATAGTATCCTCAGTGGGAAAGGTCATGTTGATTAAAAAGAATCGGCTCAGAGTGCGTGGCGAGATGACTTGGCGGCCACCACCGGGAGGACCCATGGCAGCCATTAGCAGAGTATTCGTCACGTAAATCTTTTGCTGGTTCTTACGATTGAACCAGTACTTATAGTCAATCCATTGCCTGATCAGCTCCAAGGGAGGCTGTGAGCCGTACGTATCCCTGGCGGGCATATTGAAATCGTCCATGAAGCAAATCATACGTTTGCCTCCGATGGGAACGAAATGGGTTTTAGTGCGTTTCTCTGTGCGGTTTTCAATGGACTCTTGCAGGCCGGCCGCAGTGGTCTGGAAACAACCAAATGTGCGAAGACTGTTATGTATAAATATGGACGTCTTACCTGAGCCGATATATTTATATTGAGTGCTGTGTAGCGTGTCTTGTCACAGGCTTGCATTACGCTAACAGCTGTGGAGGTTTTGCCCGTGCCAACATTACCTACCAACATGACTGGATGCTCATCCTGCAATAGTTTGGATACCAGGTATTCATAACGTACAGTATCCACCGTGGGAACAATTATTCTATAGAATGGCAAACTATAAAGAGAAGCAAAAAGTTATTACATGCAAACAATTTCCACGTAGTGAGGCATACGTTTCATCATATTTCCAGCTTTCTGATAATTTGCTTTCCCATGGCATAAACGACCCTAGCATCGGATCCACATAGTAATCGTAGACAGTGTCCTTGATGGGAAAACAACTTTCAATTTCACGTATGTACGCATCCATGCGTAGTCGCCCTTGCTCGTCCACTGAAGCACCCACAGACCAAACCAACGAGAACATGAACCACAGTTTGGTCATTTGCTCCAAAAGTTCCTCATTGTTGGAAACGATACCATTTTGTTTCGTGGCAAAGCCTTCAAGTAATTTGCACATACAAGTCACCACACACAGCTCATTGGTCTTTACAATTTCCTTGCAACGGTGCCTCTTGAAGTCGAGAACCTTGTCCAAAAATTCATCAAAGTATTCTCTCACTAGCCGCACATACTCCACGGGCTTCTGACGTTCCAGCCACGACTTCACATATGGGCGCCAGCCCCAGTCATTGTAATCATTGTAGACCATACCACAGCGGGACACGGTGGCGGGTGAGGCCACCGCCAAGTCGGCTACCTCAAAGAGCAGCGACACTTGGGCTGGCATGGTGATACGTTCGCTATTGACCAAAGTTAAAATCTTGTTGTCATCCATGACCGAATTCATATTCTCAATCCACACAGCATCGACGGGACCATCGAACAGCAGCCACTTCTGCGTGGGATCCTCATCGGCACAAATGACACGCATGATGGCGCTTAGTACACCATCCAACCACTCGCCCGTGGCAAGATTGTATTCACCATAGAGTTCGGCCATGTTGAGAGCCTTTGGATTGACGGGATGTACAACCACGCTCTCCCAACCAGGCACTTTATTCGCATTCATGCGCATGAAAGCACCTTGCAGACACTTCCAAGTGACAGACTTGGCTGTGCCTGTGTCCCCTATGATCATTGTCGAATGACGCGAATTCTTGGTTTCGAAAAGTTCAATAATCTTTTTCACCGCAATCGGTATCACCTGCAGGCCATTCTCCTTGAGTTCATCTTCAATGGCCACCTTAAAGTGACTGTAATCGATCACGGGCAAAGTGACGCCCGGGAAGATGTCCGACATAATACCATTGAACAGAGGCAAGTCATTGGCAGTCAGACGTGCCACATTCATATCCCGCATGGCCAAATAGACAATTTCCTCTTCATTCGTGTTGGGCAGTTGGCGACGCTTGCGCCCGGCATATCTCAGCAGGGCAACCATTGAACGCAGACCAAAGTCATAGTGATACTGTTTCGACAGCTGCTGTTTGGCCAACTCGTACAGGGTATACACCTTCCTGGCCAAGCTGCGTGTGCTGGTGAAGCCGTCAGAGAAGAGCAAATTTTCGGCAATAATCATGTTGTCCGGCACCATCATGGCTATGGGGCGGAACATCGACTTCAAATTGTCAGGCAGCTCAGTGCGACCTGCATAGCCGGGATTCATGGTGATGAAGAGGCCCACAGTGTGCTTCAACTTGATCAATTGCCCCTCGAAATTGAATTCCGTCAGCCTGGCCGATAAGGCGGACATAATGGAGAGAATCTGCTGGGCCACCACAGACAACACTTCAATGTTTATGCGATTGAATTCATCAAAGCAGCCCCAGGCGCCGGTCTGTGCTAGACCCGAAAAATTCTTGCCTATGCTTTTGTAGTCCAGGCCCTCTGAACAGTTGGTGACAATCACCCACATGCCCAGAGCCTTACCCAAATCCTTAACAGTCTCAGTTTTTCCAGTGCCTGCCGGGCCCTTGGGGCTTCCACCACGATGCAGATGCAGCGCCGTGGTCAATGTTATATAACAGCGATCCGTTAGTGGAGTTATAACCAATCTTCCCGAATTGCCAGTGTACTCATAGCCATACCAATGCTCGGTATTCGTTTGCCGTATGATGCACATCTCGCGATCGCGCTGCCAGTAGAAACGCAACTGGGAGAACCACTCGAAGTGGCCGACATCCTTGCAGTTGGCCTTATACATGCGCTCAATGACATCTCGTCCATGTATCTCCACAGTGATCAGGGTATTCACCTTCAGGCGCATAATCTTCGATAGCTCTTTGCGGCTCATTTCGGACAGTTTCGCCAGAATCTTGTTCTGCTTGCGTTTCAGCTTACGCAGGGGCTTCTTCTGGTCCACCATTTTGCAGTGCATCAGGCTGCGTGTGCACTCGGTGGTCCACTGAATCTGGCAAGTGGTCAATATCATTTGCCCCGGCCACATGGTCAGCCACTTCTCGCGATTGTTGGACAATTTCTTGAGAGAAGCGCGTGACTGCTTGAGCCGTTCGCGCATTACCGCAAACATGTAATCCTCTACAACGTTCAGCCAACGCTCAGAGGGTCCCTCAATATAAAGCACCCCCAGGAATTCCACAATTTCACCATCATCCGCATACATGCCCGTCGCTTGAAAACGATTCAGTGTCTTGCCTGTGCGTTTCAGCTCAAGCTTGTACAAATTGTCGAAAAGCTTCTTCAGATGCGGCTGCACTAGATCGGGGCGCTTAGCATTGCCCAGTATTTCGAGTAAGTCGTCATTCGAAATGAAATAGAAGCGCGGAAAGAGCTGACGTTTGCTTTCCAAATATATTTCCAAGGCCCGCTGAATCAACTCCAGTCGCTCATCCATTTTATTGAAGCGATCCAGTAGAAACGGTTGCTTACGCAAATGCGTGGCTCTTAGAGCGGTCTTCACTTGGTGCATTTTGGATGTAATCAGGCGAAACTCTTCGGTTATGGCATCAAAACGGTTTGCCTCCACGGGCAACTGCTTGCGTATGTCTTCGCCTGCAAATATATTCTCCAAATACAGCCACTGCCTTTGCACGACCAATGCCTTCTCCAGAGTTTCGGCTGTATACGACAACGTCTTCTCCCAGTAATCCACAACCACGGCGAAAGGTTTAACGAAGCGCGTGGACTTCATGGCAGAGATCTGCACCATATGCTCTTCGAGTAGTTGGAAACACTCATCCACATTCTTGATGCGATAAATACCATCGCGATAGAATACCATTTCGAAAGTTTGTGTTCTCCAAATGGCGGCAATATTCTTTATGCCATTTTCGATTTGCAACTCCATTGTGGCGGCATTGGAGATGTCCTGTATATCTTCGGAGAAAGCTTGAAAGTCCAAATCAATGACTAGTTCTAGAGTGAATTCCTTGGAATCCTCATCGAATTCACTGAAAAAAAAATGTATTTTTTTATGAATAAATTTAAAGTTTTAATTTTTAGAAATACAATAAATTGACATGCACTTACACCTGCATAACGTCCCTCACACGATCCCAATGCCTTTTCCGCATGCAGGGATTTTTGAGAGCCGTTATCAACGGCAATGTTCTGCGGAAGGCGTCCAGTGTCTTGGTGGTCACTTCCAGCATCTCCCAATTACGATCCAAATAACGCTTGTTCAGCGTATTAAACTCCTTGTACAGTGTTAGTGCAACGTCTTCCATTTCGTCAATGTTTATCTTCCAGAAGTTGCCCCTGCGCCATTCATCCCAGGCGGTTTGCCAATCACGAATTAGCTGCCAGATACTCTGAACTATCCTAAGCTCAGCATCTAGCTTACGTAGATCGATATTTTCAGTTTGATTAATTTGAAAGATGGCCAAGTCTTCGACGAGGCTCTGTTCGAATTGGAAGCAGTCAGCTACTTTATTGGCTACCAGGCGTAAATACTTGAGTGCAATTTTTGGAATACTAAAAGGGAAATGAGGCGGAAATGAGTTGAGGAAGGGTGTGGGAAGCATATAAATGGGTGTGAGTTTTAACAAGTCATAATAAATGAGTACAAAATAAATAGAAAAGGGACTAATTTACGTATGTGCCGACGTTGGCAATTTCACCATGAAATCTGCCAGAAACTCTTTAATAATGGTTCTAAATTTGTCCGCTTGCTCCAGCAGTGATTTCTTGAAGTCCTCGCGCGTATTATCGAGCATTTCCTCGGATTCGATAAGTTTCTTGAGATATGCCAGCCATTCGGGCTCCAGCTGAATTACCAGTTCGCGTGTTTCCGCTGAGATTTCCACGTGATAATTGTCGAGCACTTTGAAGAGATTCAAAATGCCCGGAAACTCTTCCTGCTTCTGGGGCACCTCATTGACCAGACGTTCATGGAGGGCAGTGGCCTCGCGCACTTCCTTTAGAGTGCGTGGCACGATGCTGATGCGGTGGGTATTTCGTTTGATGTAGCGATAGACGCCTGGTGGAATGCAAGGGAGAATTACAATTAAATGGATGTCTGTAACACGTTGAGGCACTTTACTTTTGATTCGACCCGTGGCTCGTTTCTGCAGCAATTTGATATTTAGCATTTGGCACTTCTCAATCAAGTCCATGATGGTGCTTTTGATGTAGTTCTGATTCACGAGTATAAAATAAACATTCGTGATGGAGTCCTTCATGCCTATCTCGTCGGCCAGTGCACTATAGTGCTCAATGCTCGCCTCAAAGTCGGCCGATGCCTGTTCGGTGGCCTCCATGCGTTTCACAAATTCTCGATTTGTCGTCTCCCACACACTGCGATATAGATTCCAGCCCCCTATGAATGAGTTCATCTCACCTTTGTTGTATTCGAATTCGAAAAGGATGTTGCGTTGAATTTCATTGGCTTCACTGTCGGCTTCGAAAAGTTTCGTAAATGGCGGCAATTGCTGGTCTGTTGGTATTTTCAGTTTCGTGCTAAGCCTCGGAAATTGCTCTAGACTGGCTTGTAAACGGCTGACCATGCTCTTGAGTAGCGCTTCGACGGTGGTCATATCGGGGGTGAGTGTTAGCTAGGGGTAAGTTATGGTTGCAATTTTTTTATGTGAATGGCTTCAATGTATTTACCTTGGTCTTCTTGATGTCCGCCTCAATAATTAGCAATGGCGTTGGTGGTATATCCGAATCGGAACGCACCGCATGGTAGATGTTTGACAAAGAGTTGCGTGCGCACGTAATAAGGGCCGCAGCCAACATGGCATCGAACTGCTTAACATAATCATACCACTCGGCAGACATCTGGAATTGGAAAAAGAGAATATTTTTACAAAAATTAAATTAATTATCGACTTGGTGTAGGTACTTCTTCCATGACGCCTTGAAACTCTTTGAAAACGGCAAACAACAGATCGACAATAGTGTTGTAATAGCCCATGATCTGATTGGTGGCTCGGCGGCAATAAGACTGCAAACTTAGCTCAAAGACCGTCAATTCCGCGGCTCCCATCAAAGTCAACTTCAGCAATGGAGTGTCGCAAATCTTCTCACAGGTCTTGGCTATGTGCCGGCTCGACCGTTTGTAAATGTCCAAAGACTCTTGCAGTTTGCCCGTGTGCTTGGCACAATCCGCTATATAGGCATCGCTCAGCTCACCACCCCAAGTCAGCTTGAACAGGCCCGGAGAAATCTTACGATCACACGCATGTATCATCGCGCGAAACAGCTTGCGCTCCTGTTCGGACAAGGCGGACAAAATACGATTGTAGTCCAAGCACACGGTCACCACGCTGTTGTACACAAACTTCAAGGTGGCATATTTGTCGTACACCTTCCGGATCATGCCCGGTATCTGGAAGCCCAACTGCTCGAAATGGTGGGCCTGCTCGCAAATGCTCAGTATAGAGCGATCCATATTGCACTCCAGCAAGCCCTTTTTGATCTTGCTGCGTACCAGCAGAGTGCGATCCAACTTCTTCGAGAGAGTCACGCTGCCGCAGTTCTTCACCCACTCATCGAAGGCCCTGCGTATCTCTTTCAGAAAGTCCTTTTTCAGATTCTCAAATTTAGCAAGTACAGTACCAGCCTCGGACACTGCGGGCAGCCACTCGGAGGTTTTCAAACGGTCACGCAACCACTGCAAACGCTCTAGATTTATGCGATAGCTGACCGCACGCGAGGCATAGTAGGGCATCCAAGACTCGTGCTTTTTGACACGTTCCATCAGCATTTTCACCGTGCCGTTCATTTTGCTCACAAACATATGCCAAACATCGCTCACTTGACGCAGGTAGGTCTTTCGTATGGTGGCGCGATAGGAATAGAAAAGCATGACATTCAGCACTTCGAGAGCCTCTTCGATGTTGCAAACGCGCTGAAAGACATTGGACATCAGGCGCTGGACGGTCTCCTCAAGACTTTGCACCATGCTGCGGTACTTCAAAACCTCCTCATACCTGCCAGAAGAGTGAGACAAGGGTTGACATCAAAATCCCGAATTCCATATGCCGAAAACATTTTTCCGAATATCCCCGAAATCCAAAAAAATCCATTCGGTCAAAAAGATCCATTCGGTCAAAAAGAATTCGGGATTTAGGTGAGGACAAATTGTATAGTAAATGCCACCAGAAATTTTTACCACTCATTTTTATGCACATTCAAAATCAGTTCCTTTGAATCGTTTGCCAGCACATTCAGGGCCTCTAAGAACTGTTTTTCCACACGGTCTGCGGTCTCCTCGAATTCCTTGCCATTTGTGCCGCCAAAACGTGGCTTTGGAATCTCTCCGGTTTCATCCAGGCGCCCGAAAACGATCATTGACTCGCATATGTCTATCAGATCGTTTAAACGCTCTATGAACGCATCTACATGGTTGAAAATCATGGCATTTTCCAAATCCCAACCAAAGGTAGGATTCTTGGCCGCATGCTCTTTGGACATAATGTCATAAATGGCCTTGTACGACAAGCAACAGTCGATGGACATGTTGCACATTTTAATGCCAAAACGTGAATTCCCCTGGAGCACCTTATCCACATTGGTCTGTTCCACACAGAACTTGATAATCTGATTGCTTAGGTTGCGAAACAGCCCAGTGATGAGATCACGTCGATTATAGTGAGACGAATTGAGCCAGATGTAGCGTATTAAGTGTACGATGCGCGGCAATAACGCAGGTACTGCTGCTGGGCTATCCGCCTTGTTGATTCGATCACACGGCTCGACCAGCAGATGCAAGTATTTGATATTGGACTTGGCTTCTTCCATTTCCTGATGGCACTCCTGTATGAGTTCGTCCACTTGCTTGCTGTAGACCGACTGGGCTCCACGTAGCACCTTGAGTATTTGCTGTACGTCTTCGTGGTGCAGTTGCGTATTTAAGCCCTGCAGAACCTCAACTGAAATTGCATAAAACATTATTCACCAAGCATCCTTCCAAAATTATATACCCACTCACATCGATACAACCAGAACTCATACTCCTCTTTGGTAATGACCAGGTCGTGCGGCACCACCAGCGTCTTATCGCTCAGCAATGTACGTATTTGTGTGGTCCAGAACACCACTATGCCCTCCAGATTCTTAACAAATTCACGATCTTGACCAACACCCTCGCGACTTATTTGCTTGACCACATAGGGTACATAGAGTACGGTCATGCCTGCCATCTTGTAATGCAGGCCCGTCAGATAGGCCAGAAATTTGTCCATGGCCTTGCAAAATCTCAGCTTGACATTGTCATTCCATTCGGTGTAGTTGCGAAATATGGGCGCATAGACGTGTTGCAATATCTTCAACAGACAACCATCCACATCCTCATGTATGGTGCCAAAATGCACTTCATCGTGGAAGCCATCAACTGTGAACATTTGATGTGGCGTTCGCAGGAAGTAACTCAAATCGGAAACGGGCGCCAAGGGAAATCCCAAGCATGCGGACAGCTCATTTCGATCGTAGAATAGTGTGAGCATGAGCTCGTTAACTTCGAGGAACCAACGACGTATGACATCCAGGGTGGCCTCGGTCCAATCGCGATGATCCAAAGCGAACAGCATGGTCATGCGCTGAACAAAGTCCACCAACTTTATCAAATCCTCATCGCTGTAATCGGGCTTTGGTATTTCCTGCTCTTGCGGTATTAATTCCTTTTTATCATCACCGCCTGAAAAACATGAAATGACCCAGGAAATTTGGAAATAAAATGTATTTTAATTGTATTTATTGTGTACCTTCTTCGTCAGACGAAGTGTCACTAATTAGCGTGGCACGGTCTCCTGCTCCCTTTTCGGACATTTTAAGTGGTTAAATGCAAACGTCAGTCCGTTCGCCTTAAAATGCTAAAGGCAAATGAAAATATCTGACAAACAATTTGTTTTTTTCCAATATGGAAGTAAATGCTTTGATTTCGCTGTCTTTTGTAGGTTTACATCCTTTCCTTCAGGTTGTAGGTTTACCAAAATCCAAATATCCAATTTAAATTAACTAACCAACTTTTAAGTGAAAGTTTCTTTAAGTCTTTTTTTTATTTATTTAGAAATAAACTTAAATATGCTTTGGTTTTCTCTCTTCACGGTATCTACTTGCTACTACTTGTCTCATTAAATTTCAAAACAAAAACACAATAATAACAAGTCTCACAGCAACGGAAAGACTGCGTTGCCAATCACATTTTTGTCTATTGTGAACATGACTGGTCGTACAATCAGTGGCGCTCTAGGAATTAAAAATCGGATTAAAGCGGTTACATGCGAAAATAGTTTTATTTTTTTATTTGAAAATATATGAAGTGATGCACGAGAAAGCAAATTGTAGTATAACAAATAAAATACACACAGTTGTAAATATACTAAATAAAATAAATTACATGATTAAATACAAGATAAATTCTAATGCAGTATCCTCGACTCGGTTATGTTAGCTCCACAACCACATCTAGGCACTTGAGTTACTTCCTGCCTTATTGTGTAACTACGCTCAATTCCACTGAAAGAGCTGGGCATCTCCTTTTGGTCATGAGAGGTGTCCTCCTCGTCCTCGACAGTAACGCAACGTACATTGGGCGGACACTTCTGCAGACATTCATATACATTTTTTGAAATTATTGTTTTCACTTCACCAATTCTTTGGATGCCCAATTTTGAGGAGCAACTTACCACAATAACCAAAGGTCGCCCCTCATCCCCTGTGAGATCCATATTGTCACAGTCACAGTGGCCCGTTTTCTGTTCCCGGATAATATACTTACAAAGACAGCAAATTATAAGCTACAGGCAAAGAAGTCATCCATTTATAAAGGCAGATCAATGAAAAAAGTTCAATTATCAGCTCACATCCAATTTGAAAGCAATGAGCATCAGAGCCATCAGCACATACATAATCTGCCACATGTGGGTGGAAAACTGAGGCAAACAGCCGTCGCTGTTGATCTCAGTAAGATTCAGATATGGAATGCCACTATTGGCGGCACGCGGTATATAATTCTCATAGCAGTTTGTGCACGAGTGCTTGCAGCAGGCATACGGAGCCAGAATATTGGTTTTCCTTTACGAGTAGAAAATTCTAAATCTAGGAGACTCTCACACTCAACTGAACGTTATTTTAAATTACTTATCGGCCATCGAACACTCCTCTTCCTCATTGCGCTCTTCCGCGGGCATCCAAGACGCCTCCATCCAGTCCCTGTAGTCACGCACCCCACAGCACTCCCGGTGATACTGCAACTCATCCCAGAGCAGCTTCCATTCGGGACAGGTATAATACAAATCAATGCCCTTCATCAGTGAAGTCTCTGCCGCACGCTCAATCGCTGCGGCGCATGTGTACAGCGAATAGATTGTGCCTAGGCCACACAAGACAACCGAAAAGCAGAAGAACATCCAGATGACCATTAACAAATTGATATCGGGCGTATACCGCCTTGGCCACAGACGCTTCCACATGGCCATGCTGCACAAATAGGTCACGATGAGCTGGCAACCGAGCGAATATGTACTGAAATATTGTCCAGCCAACCACTTGCGTTCCATTGAGCCCAGATAGACGTTTAATGTGCGCTGATAGATGGCCGTCACAAGGATTACGGCAAGGCCGAGACACACTTCCAATGTTAAAAGAGCCGTGAGGTAGGTGCGCGCCTTGTGAAATGGCTCACGCATTTGAACATTTTTCAAAACTTTTTTGAAAATATTTCTTACATTTGAAGTGACAAATATTTGTAACTGTACTACTTTCAGAATGCCTGTCACTTAGAGGCGCTACAATGGAAAGAGCAGTTCACTTGGTTTAAGTGATCGGAAATTGCCGCACTGAGAGAAACTTTTGCCAAAGGCAACTGAAACCATCTCTGCATAATTTTTCATAGTATTTATTTATTTTCTGCAATCGTGTGATTATAATAATTATAATAATAATAATAATAATAATGCAATAATCTTTAAAGTAATAATAAAAGTATAATAGAGGTACAATAGTTCAAAAAAACTTAAACTAGTCAATATATGAAGAAGCATTTCACAATAAATATTGGATTGCAATTTCGCAACCGGACAACTCAAAACTGCATTTTTCATTTCGAAAATGACATTTTAAAAATGTTTTTTTTTTAGTTTTTTTCTTTTTTTTTTTTAAATTTAATTTTCAACAAATATATAACGTGAGTTTGTCTTACGAAAATAAAAGGGATTAATGGACAGCAAGAATAAAAGTCATAAAGTGTATCAAGTATATGAATACAAACAATATATACGATATACGAAATAATATATAATATTTAGTGGTAAATAACAAAATATTTAACTGGATGGATTTTTGCCATTAGTTTACACATTTTTTTCTTCTTTTAATTTCTCTTTTAGTAAGTTTCCTTTCATAATGGAGGATTTAACAAATTTTTCATTTATGCTTCATTTTTGATACTCGACTTTCTTTTTCTTCTTTGACTTCAACCAAATAGTTCGAGAATTTTGTTTTTGGTTTAGCACCGGCATAGGACACTTGCTGCTTCGTTTAAGTTGCTTGCGAAATTCGAACCAACTGCAGCGAAATCTTCGACATTTGAGTGGCTAAAGTTGTCAGTTGGCTTCTATTGGAAATGCTGATGGCGGGAATGTCTAAGAGCGATCAACATGTGGCACACACACACACGAGCCCACAAAACGAAATGTGGCTGTCGAGTTTGTGGGAGGGGCGGTGGCCAATGCAAAAAGCAAAGTGGGCGTTCAATAAATGTAACTGGTCGTTGGCCGAAGAAAAAATTACCATCACAGTGGGAGAGATTTGTGAAGAATTTTCCTCAGCCAACGACCATTCATTTATGAACTAATCTCAGTACAGTGGAAAAGTTGCCGCAAAAGTGTTAGGAAATTCAAAAAGCCTAAAATATTTGGGAGATAAAAGCCTTTTAAAGTTGCCAACACTTGTGACAGAAACATTTCTGTACTTCTTCACGGGGGTCATGGTTTTGGAGAGTTTATTGATTTTTCATCGAAGTATTCAAAGATTTCGCTCGAGTGGTGAGAATTTCGCATAATTGAGAGAAAAAACCGGCACAAATTCTTGTGCATTTTCCAATGCAAAAATGTTCCACGAAATTTGCATTGAAACGTACACGAAAATCGCTGTGCGAGCTTCTCCTCAGCTATTTTTGTTTTTTTGTTGCTTTTATCGAAAATATCAAAACTTGGTTTCGTGTAATGTGCGTATCATAATTTTAAGCTTACATATTAGAGTTACATAATGTATATAATATGTGCATAGATATATATTTTTTTTTGTATTTTATATATTTTTTGTTGTAATGTTAGTTTCGTTAGCGTTCGGTATAACATAACCTCATTATTATCGTCTTTATCGTTAGTGTGTTTCTTTTAAGTGTTTCTGTTACTCGTCGTTTTACAAAATTTGGTTTATTTGTTTAACATTTTCCATCAACTTTTAGTTTTTTTTCTTCAATTTTTAATTACAATTACTATCTACAAAAGAGCTACAAAAATTTATTGAATTTCTCGTTTAGCATTTCAACACCATTTTTTGTTCAGATCTTTGCTTTAACTACTTTAAACATTTATTTTTTTATTGTACAAATTATGAAAGGCAAAAATATTTTTCATACATTGGAAATCTCACGGTTTTTCGCTTACAATTACAATTACATTTTCCATTTACAATTACAAAATTTTGCTTTAAGCTTTTTTATATACGAGGTTCGTTTCTTTAATATTTTTCAGATTTATAGTGAATTTCTAGAGGTGTAGGATCAGAGTTTTGTTTTGATTAGTTGTTTTTGTTTTTGTTCAGGTTCTTTTTTTTTCTTCTTTTATTTTTGAGTTTTTGTTTGTTTATGTGGGTGGCGGTCCATTGGGATACGACAACATTGGCTCCAAGCTGCGTGCAAACGAGTTGGAGAACATGCACGTGTAGTCTTCACCGTGGGGCACAAGTGTGGCAACACCCAACAACAGCAACATGAGCGCTTGAATGGGCAACGAGGCACGGGCAACGCGTCCGAGGAAGCGTGCGCCTCGAGCAAGTACGGTGGTATTGATGACATCGCCATCGACAACATCGCCATCGGGGTTGCTGCAGGGGATAGAATTGGGGAAATTAGCTGTTGTATAAACAATTTTATCGAAATTCAATTTATAATTTAAACAAGTATTTGCCTTGGAGATCACATTCAGTTGGCAAATCAATTATGCACCTGAATATGCCTCAGGGCTTAACTAATAAATGAAGTGCCTTCTTAAGAGTTTGGAAAGCACTACGATAGACAACCATCGTCTTTCTGTACTCTTAATAATGGCCTAAATACTTTAAATCTTCAAAATAAAACCAAAAGTTTGCCTTATCAGATATCAGCAAATTTTCCAATGGTTTTTTACAGGGTGTGTGGAAAGTGCGTCCTCAAAGCAAACGAAAACATAAATATTTAAACATGCTCCGAATGGTATTCAATCTATGTACTTGGTATTGAACTAAGGACCAGTCTATTCAGCCAATGGTTATTCCCGTTTGAACAGACTGGCCCCAAATCAAGTCCATTTACGCCAATTCAGGAGTTAAATCAATGCATTCGAACGGGATTGTAGTCTATGTTTTAATTCCAAATATTCCATAGGATAAACTGGCACTAGTACACAAATTACAATCACTAAATTCTTCGATTCATGCCCTGATTCGACTCCCGTTACTTAACTATTTTAAAGATATGCTAAGAAAAAGTAACTAAAACTAAAAAAAATTACAATCTACAAATATTTACTTTGCATTATCAGTGTGTGGTGCGGCGGCCTGCATAGAAGAAGATGTAGAAGGTAATGTAGATACAGATTGATCCAAAAGCTGTTTCAACAAAAACAAAACAAAATACAAATTAAAAATGTAAATAATAACGAAAATACAAACTAAAAAGGTTCAAGGTACATTTATGGAAATACAAATTTTAATGTACTTGTACTAATGTTCGACAGTCTAAAGATAGAGTTACACGATATGAATGACAGAATTGTGTATCGTCGTCATAGCGTGTAAGCCCACCCTATGTTAATTTCAAGTTCAAACACTTTTTAGTGTTTCAAATTCCAATTCGTTTCTCACAGGTGCTTTCAAGTTTAAAATATTTAATAACAAATTTTCAATTTTCATTTCAAATAAATGTTGGCTTGCTCACGC
Organism: Heteromyza rotundicornis; assembly: GCA_951394025.1. Classification (NCBI taxonomy): domain Eukaryota; kingdom Metazoa; phylum Arthropoda; class Insecta; order Diptera; family Heleomyzidae; genus Heteromyza; species Heteromyza rotundicornis. Next base: position 58,925,962 of record OX596013.1, on the reverse strand, counting down.
AATTTATTTGCCACTTACCTCGTTCGACAGCATGTGCAGCGACACGCCCAGATTATCACCATCATAGCCCAGTACGGCTCCGAGTTTTACAATGTAGATGCCCGAGAGGCGACGCAGCGATTGCAGACGCAGTCGCAGATCGGTCAACCTGGAAAGGGTTCTGCGATTTAATGGGATTTGTTGATGACTCTTACAATGGTAGATCGGATGAAGGGTTAGAATGGGCGGACGAAAAATTTTGAGTTCAAACAAAATTGCAAACCAAAACAAGTATATGAGTTTTTTTTTGTGTGTTTATTTTTGGAAAATTCCAAGACAAAATACGAAACAATAACAAAATAAAACGCAAAGGCAAAGGCCATCAAATGAAGCTACCAGATAGACCTATTTGTGAAGAAGCTTTGGCGTTTTCACAAATTAGAATTTGGAAAAGGTATGTTCTGTGTGGTAAAAGTAAAAGAGGATAGTGTGCAGTTTTGTCTGAAGAATTAAGAACTAAAAATAGGCAAAAAAAAAGAGGAAAAGTGAATATGCTATACTGGATTCAAGCACACAAAATTAACAATAAATACACTGTGATCGATCACCACTTGGTATTGAAAAGCTGAACGGAAGCGGGGAGGGTAAATAAAATGTATTTGCAAAATGAAGCCAGTAAAAACGAATCTCGATTTAAATTGAATCATAAACCAATTATGGGAAATATATAAAAGTGGGTATCCGCCCCATCATCGAAATCAACAAATGCGAGCAAACAATTTTAAATCGATTTCCCGGCCCCGGTTTTTGATTGGGCTACTTACCCCCGTCTTCAACTCAACTTTCCACTTACTAAACAAATGTCTACGAAGTTGCAATGATAACTTAGTGGCGGCATTTAAAACGTTTCTAAAATACGTTCAAATATTAGGCATACATAGCAGAAAAGGCAAAATCTTGTAAATTAAATTGCGATTCACTTGAAAATGTGTCAGTTATATGCTCAATGACGTGTGATGAATATTGTTTTCGTATACTAAATAGGAAAGCTTGAAGAAATGCAAGTCTATTGACCAATTTTGGCAAAAAAGTCAGAAAATGTTTAGCCCCAATTCAAACTACAACAAAAACATTTAATACAACTCTGCGAAGTTAATCTCTCTTCCAGCCTCATTTCCCAATCACACTAAATGATGTGCCCACCCATTTCTACTCATACCAGAGTTTCCAACAAATTCAATTAACTTTTCTCTTATTTTGTCCCCTTAGCTCTACTCTCACGGAAAATGTCTAGTTCGATTTTTGCTCACTCCCCTCACATTTCTTCGTTCCGCCCTCGGCACTGGCCACTGCCACACTTACCTCGAGTACGTATGCGTTGATTCCTCCGTCGAGCCATCGACTGTACGCAACAGCTGATCAGCGGCATCCTGCAAACTCATGACACGCGGTTCGCAGCGTTCGAGTTCGGCGCGTAGCTCTTTGAATTTGGCAAATTTAGCTTCAAGTATACCGCGATCCTCGGTCAGGTCCACCGGCTCCGAGGCCTTGATGTTCTGTTCGGTCTGTTGCAGCCAAGTGCACAGCTCGTCGATAATCTGATGGAATTCACTGTTGCCCATCAGAGCAGTCTGCAGTAGACCCTGCCATTTGGTGGCATTTATGCACACGGTATTCCAACGTTCGTTGTCGTGTTCGAGGCGGGCTCGCAATTGGCGGGCCTTCTCCGTGTCGAGGGTGTGCGTGGCCAAATGATCGCCCACCACATTCAAGGACGAAATTATCGATTTGTGGCTCTCTAGATCGAGCAGGAACTCGCGATGGTCCTGTACGATATCTTCGAGCAACTCAATGTTGGAGGGTGGACTACTTTGAGCTTTTTGTGTGCCTTCGGCAAAATTCAGCCACTGCTCGAGACGCCAGAGATCGTTGTCGATCTGTTGCCAGTTGCGTTGCGTGCAGAGCGGACATGTTAGGCGGCCGACCTCGCTATAATTTTTGAAATTAGAAGAGAATTTGAATTGCGTGAGTAATGCGGTAAAAGGATTGCCGTCATAAAATTGATGAACACACCGAAATGGAGGAACTATGATTTTCAACAGGCTCTAATTTTGGTGTGCTCACGTTTCCAAACATAAATGATAACAAATTTGAAGTCAGTTTCGTTTCTCGATCTGTGTGACTGCCTTGTCAACGGTTAAGTTAGGCTTCCGAGGATCGGCATACGACAACTGAACTTACTTTCTTCGTTAATAGCTAATGACAGGCATGTAGGTACTTTTAGTATTAGTTGTTATAACAGTGTTCAATGTTTACACTTACTGTGGGCATGTAAATTTGTATGCAGCAGGTAAGCCAGCCCTGTTTGTGGTGGTACAGAATTAGGCGAGTTAGGCGAGACATGAAGTATGTTTGATCGTGTATATTTTTGTGGTAAAGCATGTAGTGGTGGTGGGTGTGGCGATTTAATGTTTTTAATATTAAGAGAGAGAAAAGTAAGTATTTTAATAAGCACCCAAATACCAAAGTGAATTTGTATTTAGAACAATAGTTAGGCAAAGTTAGTAACTTAAAACATTTTGATTGTTAAAAGGCGAAGTGGTGTCCACTAAGATGACAACAGACATGGGCAGCATCAATTACATTTTAAATTACATTTTTTAAATTTTCTAATTGAAAAAGCCCATGTCTGGATGACAATGTCCTTCTTATGTGACATGAAAGGGAACGAAACCATCTGAAAACTCACAGCACATACCACGTTTGTATTGTCAGATGGTTTTGCATTCACTTTCGTTTCATGTAATAAGGACTTGAATCTTTGAGAAGACCACTTTGCCACTTTGTTAAGCACAACCACCATAAGTAATAACACAAACACTCACCTTGAGTTCTGATCGTGCTGCTGACGCGCCTTCCACTGCGACTGCAGTGTTTCGAAGCGCAGCGTCAACTCTGCCACAGTATCCACTTGGGCCTCCCTATTGTCCGCATTGCATTCGCTCACCAGCAAGTGACTCAAATGCTTCACCAGCTCCGTCGACGACTGGGCATTACTAATGAGTTTCGAGATTTTCTGCGGTCCTGGCTTGCGTGTCTTGTCGCATATCGTTCGTTGCAGTTCATCGAGATTTGTTTGGCATTCTTTGATGGCCGTTTCCAGTTCCATGATGTAGGCATCCTTGGCGGTTATCGAAGTTTCACGCTGCATTTGTGCCTTGCGCAATTTGCGCTTGGACAGCGTATCGACCTGTACGCCCGCATCGGCTTCGCTGGACCGAGTTGCAGTGACCAGGGCCTCTGCTACGGCTCCGGCAGCACCCGCTGCGGCCGATGCTGAGCGCGCCAACCAATCAGTCTTGATTGTGGTAATACGCAATTGCACTTCCCTCCACAAGGTGGTATACTGAGTGATTAGGGTGAGTATTTTCGAGAGTTCTTCCTTCTTCAACTTGGACTTGGCCTCGTCAGCCAGTTTGTCTGCGCTTTGCACTTGTGCCTCAGCTTGCTTCAGTTTGCCTTCCAGGCTGTCAATACGTTTCAGAGCAGCTTTGGTTTCGGCAGGTGTGGTAGGCTGTGCCGCTTCCGTCAGCTTGGCTAGTTCACTTTGAATCAGAGTCAGTGAGTGAACCGCCTCGTGCTGGGCATTACTGAAGTCGCGGAACAACTTCATGTCCTTGTCGATTGTATCGATCACAGCATTGCAACGTGGCACAAATTGGCGCCACTTGGTTATCATCACCTTCGTGGGCATGGTCAGCTTTTGTATATTCTCATGATCCACGCGTGCGCTCATTGTGAGTTTGGCATAGGTTTGTTCGAGTTGGCGCAGATTCATGTCCTGACTTTCCAAGTCCTTCAATTTGGCTTGGACAGCCTTTTGACGTTCGGCTACCTGTTCCTTTGGCAGTTTTTTCAAGTCACGCTCGAGAGCGGAAATTTCCGTCTCTTGCTTGGCCAGCCATGTTTTGTGCTCGGTGGTCAGCTTAATCAGTTGCTGCAGCAGATTCCAATTAGTTAGAATGCGTTGCTTGCGTTCTGCAGACTGACTACATACGTTCTTCCAGCGTTTTTCCAGGTTCTGGGCCGACACCGCCAAATTAGAGGTGTTCACGTGCGTTCGCCAAGTATCGGCATCGTTCAGCAGCATTTCGACGAGATTCAAAACTTCACCCACATTGCTGCTGTGGTGTTCGATGGAGCGTTGAATCTTTTCGTGTTCTTTCAGCTTGGCTTCGATCACAGGTGGCGTGTACGAGTCGAATGTGAGTGGCTTATCCAACTCGGTTTCGATTTCGAACATCCAGGCACGTATTAGAGCAATGCGCTCTTCCAATCGCAGCAGAGTCATCTTGAGATCGTTGATCTTATTCGCACGCTGCTTGCAGAGATACTTCAGTCGCTCCCAGCGGTCAATCAACATATCGGACTTCTGCTGTACATCTGCTCTAATACTGTCTGCATTCTGTGAATTGTCGGCGTACAGTGAGATAAGTTCGCGCCCCGTTGACAACAGCCACTCGCGATCGCGATCACGCAACGATAATTCCGCATTGATCTGCTTCTCCAGCTGCTTGGCCGCATCTTCGGGATTGGCAATGGCCGAAATGTCCGAGTCATGCTCAACGCGACGCTCTAGATTCTGCAGCCACTGAGAAATGCGCTCGTAGCGTGTGTGGTAAATACTGTGCAGCGAAAGCCTCTCCTCGATGGAGTTTATCAACGTGGATAGTTGGTAGTCCAAGTCGGCATGTTGTTGCCACAATATCCATATTGTTTGGCGTATGGCCTTCATGTCGTGCGGACTAATGCATTCCTTGAGTTCCTCCTGCGTCACACTGAGACTTTCGAGATCCGGTGTTTGAGTGGCGAGTTGGATGCGCTGCGAGCGCAGCGCGTTCAGTCGTTCTTGTATGGCATTTGTGGTTGTGGGAAGATTGTCGGTGGTCTGCGTTACCAATTGTTGAGCCTTGCCGAATTCCAACTGTACATGTTCCACCTTTTGTTCATACGTTTCGGTGAGTTGTGTAATTCGCTGGAGGAAGTTCAGCCATGTCTCCAGGGCAGCCTTGAGGTTGTTAATACGTTGCGAGACGCTGGCTTGTTCCATGCGTATGGAAGTGGCCAAGGCATCGTCGGAGAAACGCAACAATTCCTGTTGCTGTTCCTTGAGTTGGGCACACATGTGCTCTCCGACAGGCAATTGCAGCAGTAGGCCATCGAGGCGCTGCTTGAGACGAGGCACACGCTTCAAGTGAATATAACGTAGCTGGAGGCGTGTGCGTTCCTTCTCGCGCTCCTTGAGCCACTCCAGCAGGGCAGCGAAATCTACGCGGTACGTGTTCCAAATGGCCATGCGACGTTCCAGCTCCACATTGCGTTGCATGATGCGCGACAATGTTTCGTTGTGCAAGTTTGTCAGCACCTTAAACTGTTCGGCCACTTCGGGCTCCACCTGTTGCTCGCTCTCTGTGTGGGCAGACAGCACGCTTTGCTGCGAGACCAGTAGGTTCTGGTGAATCTCGCAGAGGTGTTGTTGCTCTTTCAGACTGGTGTAGTCCTCGGGTATGGCACAGGAGAGGAATGACTGGACATGCTGCAGATATTGGCGCCACAATTTGAGGGCCTCCGTGCTATTCTGGCTGCGTACCAGGCGTGTGGACAATCGATGATATTCCTGGAACGTGTCTTGGAATATTTTCTGCCACAACTCCAACACTTCAATAATGGAGGTGTCTTCCTTGTTCGAGCCATTGTCGGCGGCATTGTCAAGATTGCGCTCTTGCAGCTGCTTCAGTCTTTCTTCGGTGTGTGCGAGCGTTTGCAGATGAGACCGCAGGGCGGACAATTGCTCTTCGCTTTCTTTGGGAGTCTGCGATTGACGACCAATGTCCTAATAAAAAAATACAAAATTTTTTATTAATTTAATTTTTTTTAAATTAATTTTTATTTAAATTTAGAACTGCATTTGCTATTTTTTGTTTTTAATTTCTAAATTTCTAATAAACAATTCACGTCACTCCTCAATGGCGTACGCGTACCATAATTTGATTTCAATCCGAATATGGGATCTGCACTTGGGTACCTTTCCCCATAAGACACCACCACTGCAAGTGTATTACTTTATGGCGTACATTGCAACTACCACTGGAATATCAATTAGTCAACTGCATGGCCGTTTTCACCGCACTCTCGTGCAGCAACCTTTTGGCCCTAATACGGCGTCTATTTGGCTCTAATTACAACTGGCAACTGACGCTCGCTGCAAGCAGCCACTTTGAGTACAAGAAAAGCCACCAGAAGTGATTTGAATTTTCACTAAAACCACCAACTGATAATGACCTCATCCACATTTATATTAAGAAAAAAAAAGGTTTTAAATTGTTGGATTAATTCGTTTTTGTTCAAGCCCCGCACACGCCGCGCGCTCTCAATTCTTAAAACATGTTCAATGTTAGAAATAACGTAGTGAGAAAAAAGTTCACTCTCGCTCATGAACATGAACAGACTGACGTTAGCAAAGTTTTTCAACTTTTAACCCACTTTCGGCAGCAATCGGTGGCAAGCGTATGAATGTCCCTACGTCTGCCGGTGATTGCAGTTCAAGGGGTTGAGCGTGGCGATGGCTCCCTTTAGTGGGTGGGTGGTGGGCCTGCATATAATGTGTAACAGGCATTGACAGCGGCCGTCGCTGGCAGTAGAATCAAGTGTGTATGTTTTCGGGTTGTGGGAAATTCCGCGTCAATTTAAGCAAATTAATTTAATCGATAGCAGGCAGCAGCGTTAGCCTGCTTTGACTTTGCTTTTGTCTAAAACTTCATTAGGAAGTTAAATTGGTGGGTTTTCGTGTTTCTATTAGGAATTTAATTGCGGCATTACCAGCTCAAATAATTATAGACAATTGCTTCGTTGTGTGTGTGTGTTTTCGATTTAATTGCAGGCGAATCCCACTTTTGTGGTCAAAACATGCCAATTCGCTAATTCACTGGGTGATAGGTAATGAAAAGGACGTTGCACACATACCTGCTGTACATTGTTGAAGTACATTTTCGCTTGCGTTACATTCTCTTCGATTTCCTTGCGTTCCTTGTCCTGGGTTTCGGCCACATCCGCCAGCGTTGTAATGGCCAAGCGGCAATCTTGCAAACGTTGACCCAGTGTGTCCAACTCGCCCTGCATTAGGCTGGAGGCATCCAAGCCCACGTCGGAAGCAATTCTTGTGACAATATCGCGTAGCTCCAGCAAGCGATCGTTCTGCACGTTCAAGTTCTCCTGGCAAACCTAGGATGAAAGTAGAGAAAATTTAATATAATTTGGAGTTACGAATTGGTTTTTCTAATTTTAAATTAATTCATTTAATTTTGCAACTGAGTCAAATCCGCTTCATTGCAAATGCACATTTTCTAATTCTTCAAATGTATATTTTTAGCCACGCAAGTATTTAGCGCACTGAAGCAAATGTAACTCAGCATTTTTGGCAATTTATCGCATCGTCTTTCCGCAGGCGACAGTTTACTTTTGGCGGGTCCTCGTCATGGCGTAAGAAGCTATTCATGTCAATTAACTTCAATCTAATTCGGATTTTTGATTTTATTTTTTCTGCTGCTATAAAGCTACTATGTATGTAAATTCAGTACGCGGCTAGACCAAATTCTACTTCAGTTCCATCGAAGTGCGAGCACACGAATAAATCAAGGTGGAAACACGCTGAGCTACAGCGTCCGCATCTATTGCTGACTAAGAATTTTGTTGTTTACACTTTTGCTTTTATTGGCCGGGGATCATTTTGGCCTGTGCGGTGATGATATTACCGTGATGTCATGCCAGCCGCTTATTGTGTTCTTGTTTTTGTTTTTGTTCGTTTTTATCTATTTTTGGCATTGAAATGAGATTAAAGAATATTTGGGATTTATCTGAAGCAAAGGCAATTCCTTATAAAATGCTAATATTTCACAAGCGTGTTTTGGAAACATTCTTTTCTTTTTGTTGTGAATTTGCGATAAGAATTCACTGTACTGGCTGTACGAGACGGCTTTTGTTCCTCGACTTTCAATTGTTTGCGGTATGTTTGCGATAAGCAAAATCAAGTAGAACATTTTAGCGAGATAAATCTTGTTGAAACAGTTGCTTGTGTTGATATATTTTGCATTAATCTTTAATGGAATGGCAATATTTTCTGAAAGCTACCGAACACACATTTTATCAATTTTGAGGTTATTGCCATAAAGGAGAGTGTACTTCAGTTGAATTCAATTACAATGGTCAGGGGCTTCAAAATAAATGCAATCGGACTTATTGATTTCGAGTATGTATTTTGATATTGATCATGAAAATTTAAAATTAAATTAATTTTGTGATATTGATCATGAAAATTTTAAATTAAAATTAAATTAAATGAATTAAAAAAATTTGTTTATGTATTTTCTTTTAAAAATTTTCTTAATTTTAAAAAAAAATTTTGATCAAAAAAATTTTTTAATTAAATTTATTAAAAATTTAAGAAAAATATTTTCTTGAAAAACTTGCAATTATTAGTCTAGAAAAATTACACTATGCTTAAAATTCAAGCAACAGCAGACGCAAATCTTCCGAAACTCCCCTACGACTTGTAACTACGTAATGCAAATGTGAACTCAAAATTTGTCAACATTTTGTTATGTAAATACCGCATACATTAATTACCAAATTTAAAAAAAATCTTGACATTCAATACTGCGCAGAGGAACTTTAAAATAACGTTTTTGAGTACTTATTTGCTTTGAGTTGATGCTAATTATGAAAACAGGCCCACTTGAAAAAAGCGAGGAGTGGGGGAGACAACACATTCGAAAAATATAATTTTTATGAAACTCACAATGTATTCCGCAGAACTAATCATTGACAATTCGAGTTGAAAACTCATTTACATAAATGGTTGTTTCGCCTTTTGTATTCTGCTGAACTCATACGAAGAAGACCCAAACGATATAATTTACGAGTATTTGATTACACTAATTAGGCAATTTTAACATAAGATCATTAAAAAAAAAAAGTGGTTTTCTCTAATGAAGTTTCCACTTTGAAAGAAGACCAGCCAACTTTGGCTAAGAGCGACGACAGATACGTCAAACGTTTGTTAAAATGTTTGTTGGCTTGAGTTTTTCGCGCGCCAAATCCTAATTTGCCTATATAGTATACAACAAGAACACAAAAAAAAAATATAAAGAAAACACCAACAATATTTCACTCACCTTGGCATGTTGCATGGAATCCAAGGGCTGTTCCAAGGTCTTCACCGTATCCATTTGCTGTTCGATGAAACTTTTAACGGCTGCCGATGCGTTTCGGTATTTGTCCCAGAGTTCGACAGCGCGATGATAGCGCGTACACAGGTGCTGCAAATTGTCGGACGTATCATTCCAGGCTACAACGGCCTCTTGGACGGCAGACTCAATTTGTTCGACCAGCTGTACGTCCGAAGTTTCGATCAAGGGCTTGGCAGACGAATGCAGATCTTCGAGGAGTGACTCGCGTTTTTGCAAGTCGCCCGCAAGAATCTAAGAGGAGCGGGAATGTTTGGGAATTTTTTTTTATTTTTGTTTATGAAAAAGTATTTTGTTTTGTCCTAGCAATTTTCACTTCAAATTTCGTATCAACTTTTATTTTTGTTCATTTGCTTTGACCACTTCCCACTTGGAAAATTTCATTAAATTTTCATTGCATTTTCAATAAATTTCCGTTAAATTCTTCTTCTTCTTCTTTTTTGTTTGTAAGTACCACAGACCGCTTATTCACACGCATCCGCACCACTTCACCGACGAACGCGTACTAAGGCCGCACTGTTGGCGAGCAAACCACAAAAGTGCTATTCACTCACTTAGCCAACACAGGAAGTCAATTGGCTTGAAAATATGCATGGTGTGGAGTAGAAAAATTCAAAAACCCAATGAAAAAAAATGGAAAAAGCTCGGCGCTCAAAATCAATGAAGTATTTCGCGTTAATATGCTGCGGCGGATAACAATGTGGTGCCTTTTTGCCCAAGCGGCAACTAGTTACTTCATGGGGCTGGGATAGGCGGCACTGCTACTTATAGGCTTTCCCTTTGGCATTTCCAAGTGCGTGCGTTTGTTAATAGTCAAGTGTGCGGCGAGGTATGCGCGCGCTAATTATGTGCGTCTACTTAGTGATATTTATATTTATCTTATTTTCATGTTCCATTGTTGGCTTTGTTTTGACCAAATTCGGTCTTTAAAGACAAATTGTTGTTCACCAAGTTAGAGATTGTCGTTCGAACAAGTTCTTAGATAAGAAGCATTTAGTCATTTGTGGGGTAAATGTCGCTTTCCCGCAACTTACAACGGGAAATGACAAAATAGTTACAGAACAACATCATCAACATGAATGTTGGTTTGGATTTTAACAAATTAAGTTGTGGTAGGGCTCACATAATTCAGTTGATACGAAAGAAGCAACAAAAAATGGTTAATGGAGTTGATTTTTTTTTTGTAATTGCCAACATACCTCTAATCGCTCAGTGGCTTTCCTCAGTCGTTCGTAGTCCACTTGGCCATGCACCTTCAGCAGATCCATGGTGAAGTCGGTCTCTTGTACGGAAACATGCACTAGATTCAAATTGTCTTCGTAGCGCTTCCACAGAGCCAAGCGATTTCTCAAAATGGTCATGATATTCGTACACTTGCTCTCGAGGAAGGCATGATCATCTTGTAGCTGTGAAATGTCACGTTCCAACTTCACAGGCGACACGGACATTTTCAACGGCATTGGCAGCTGGTGCAGCATTTGACGTATGCGCATAATCTCCTGCCAGTTGACAATCAGCTCTTCGCCTACAGACTGGCAGTCAACAATGGCCTTTTCGATGGCATCTCTGCCCTGTTTCTCGGCGCATTCGCACTCATCTAAGATGACCGAAAGTTTGGTCTGATGCTTCCGCCTGTTGTTGATGCCATCTTGTATGGCTTGTAGTTTTTCGCGCAAGTCCTTGGCCCCTTCCAGTTCCTCAGCAATTTGCGTGGTGATCTTGTGCGAGAGAGCGAACAGCTCGCCCACCTTTTCCGGTTCGATGGCCGGCTCCTGTAGACCAATGCGTCCCAGTTCGTTGCCAATGAAACCCACGCGCGTCTTCAGCACTTGAATGCGCTCGATGTACAAGCACAACTCGTCCTCGTTCTTGATGACACCCTTCATGCTGGTCATGGTCAGGTAGATCTCTTGCAGTTCGCGTTCGACCAAACGGAGTTTGTCTTCCGCAGGCACGTCTTGCGATGACATGCTGTTGACTATATTATTTTGGATCTTTTCAATATTCAGGGCCACCGCATTCCAGCGGTCTTCGAGCTGAGCATGGAATTGCCGTTGCAGCATCTCGTCCGCAAGGGGTATAACCTTTAGGGCATCTAGGAAACTTTGACCCGCATCGAGACGAATGTTGTTGTGCATTTCGAAGTGAGCCTTGACTTCCCAGAATTGACGCATGTGTTCGATGGGCTGTTCCAACGGATGCTCGGGAATTTGAATTTTGCGCAGTTCTTTTTCCGATTCGCGCACAAATAATTCCATTTTGTCCGTCTGGTTTTCGTACTGAGTCCAGATTTCCTTGAACACAAGCAAACGGTGTAGGTAAAGGCTGACCTCTTCACGCAATTGCAGCAGTACAATGAGAGCTTCATTGGTTTCTTCCACGAGGTTGGGCGCCTGCACCAAATCTTGCAGTTTATTGGCAATGTTGGATATTTGAGTCATCTTGACATAATGGTGCGAAATGTCTGTGCTCAGGGACTGATAGAGTGTGGTGTACTGATCGTAGTCAGCAGACGTTACAGCCGACAAGTCAGGCACGCGTTGCTGAGCCACTTGCAGCCACTGAAGTTCATCTTTCATGCCCTTCTCCAGGACAGTCCAACGAGATGCGGCCTGCACTAGTTTCGATGCACGCTCGGAAGCCTTATCCAGCAAAACGGTGGCACGATTGTAGAGTTCCTTGTGCAGTTCGGAGTGAGTCTCTCTGGTTTCGGCATCAATGTTCTCCTCCAAGGACTCGAGCATGGCACGACAGTGGCTCAAGTTCACAAAGAACTTGCGATGTTTTTGCACCTCGTTGTTCAGCTGCTCCAAAGTGCTGGAGATTATCGGGCTTTCGACTAGTTTGTCGGCCAAAACGGTGATGTTGGTGAACTCCTTCAGGGTCTGCTCGTACTCTTCGGCCAGCGACTGCAATTGGAGTAGACGATCGCGTTCTGCTACAATATTATTCTCAATATTCTTGCTAATCTCGTAGGAGTTGTAAATGTCTTGTGGCACCTTTTTGCCTGGGAAATCGCGTTGGAAGGCGCGTGCGTTCTGCTTGAGCTGCGCAATGTGGGCCTGAGTTTCGGCATTTTGTGACTCCAATTCATCTAGGTTGGACAACTTGGTATTGATGGTGCTCTCCTGTGACAGTATCATCTCGTAACGTTCCTGCAGATCATCCAACAAACCTGTGATGCGATGCACAAGCACAACAAAGTTATTCCATTTCTCGAGATCTTTCGTGTCTTGAGCTTGATTGTCTTTGGTGACATCTTCGACAGCATGGATGTGCTCTTTGAGTGTCTCAATGCATTGCAACACTTCCGGCTCAGCTGAAGGCACAACATTCTCCACTTGTGTTTCGAGTACATTCACATTTTGCTTGATAACATTAAGCTCATCGTTAAGTTGAATGTAATCGTCAAGTTTCTCCTCAGAGGGACCCTCATTCGATTGCTGTCTAATCAAGTACACGCGATATTCGATTGTCTCCAACCACGTGGATACCTTTTCGATGATGGTTATGACTGTGGTTTGTATAACAGTTTGATCACCATGTCGCACGGCCTCCTCCAACTGATTGAGGCCTTCGTTGACTTCTGCCACACGTTGTTCGACCGGCACTTCCTTTATTTGCTCGGAGAGTGTGGCCAAGTGCAATACATTACTCAACGGTGTCTGTTGTGGTGTGGTTTCTTTCAGGTGCTTAATTCGGCCACCAATCACTTGTTTCGTTTCAGTCCAAATGTCTGGTGTTTCGACTTTCCGTTTCTGGCCTGGATAATGCAAGAGACTCTCGGACATAATCATAGCCTGTGAGGCATCCTTGGGAGTTTTATCCAAGTTTGCATTGGCGGTGGCAGTTATCCAAATATTTTCCACATTACTAGATCCATGTTGGTTATCTGGGCCCGGTGATAGGGGCACTACTAGTTCTTCAGTGGGGGAACCTACCTCTTCAATCATGACCGATGACGTGGGTCGTGAACGTGGTTTGCTGCTGGTTTGAGTATTCGATATACTGACCTTGTTCTGCTCGCTAACCTGGACTGGCAAATCGGGAAACTCTTCATAGACTGTGGTCTTTGTTATTTGCAGTTGCACCAATTGGGGCTTACCCACGACAGGTGAACTGCTTGGCACTTGTGGGACGGGTTCTACATCTTGTAATTGTTGGTTTGTGGTAACAACAATTCCAGATGCCGGTATCACATCTTGAGCAATTTCCACACTAATATGGACTTCGGGGAGCTTTTCTTCGACGATGGGTTCGTCGGCTGTGGGCTCGTTTTTGCCTTGCTTCTTTTTCTTATCCTTCTTGGACTTTTTGTCACGCTTGGGCAATTCCACGGTTTGAGTGTGTTCGTACATGATAGGCTCGACTTCGGAGTTGTCGGTGTCTGCTGGTATGACCACTGTGGTTTGAATTTCCATGTTGTAAGGTTCAGAAATCGATGTGATTGTCAGCGAAGAATCATCTTGGGTTATTGGTTCCAAGGAAACGGGCTCTTCCACTTCTTCTTTGCGAGGTGTAGTCTGCGACATTCCGTCAATCACTTGGATCAGCTCAACTGTGGTAGTTTCTTGATGCACCTGTTCTGCAGGAGGCTTTATTACTTGCACTGGTTCAATGAATTCCTCTACGACTGGCTGTGGTTCGATCGGTTCTGGTGTCAAAGTCTGAACAAACATTTCCTGAGTGGGTCTCACTTCGGTAACAGTTGCTTGATCTGATGTTTCCACCTTTTCAGCGGGCAGATCAATTGTCATGTCCTTCACCAATTCATGCGTCAATGGATCTACAATTTCGAACGTCGTTGGTTCTGGTGTGCGTGGCGATTCCTTGGGCGTTGTTTGCAGCTCCTTTTCTATGGTGGTCACCACAATTGTTTGACTGGATATTTCGGTAGTTTCGGGCGCTGGTGGCAGCTCTACGTGCTCGGGCATTGGTTCCTCAGTCTGTACCTCTTCAGTAGCCATTTCAATCTCAGGTTTAACTGCTTCTGGCTGTTCTTCAGCGCGTGGTGACGTTTGCATTTCAGTTTCCTTAATCTCGATTGTGATTGTTTGTGATTCCATCTCTTGAATTTCCGGTTGCAATTCCAGACTGGTCTGCATAGATATCTCTCCCTGTTGTGGGCGATGTTCTGGCGAAGTTTGGGCCGATTTCACATCCATCTCAGGTTCGGGCAGTTTTTCTATTTGAGGCTCCTCCTCACGTGGCGTGGTTTGTTGTTGTTCGTCTTCAACGTAAGCCACTTCCAAAACCTCTACGGGTATAACCAATTCCTTAATGGGTTCGCGTGGCGATTCAGAATCGGGCGATATAATACCTTCCTCAACCACCTTCACGGACGTATCAATTTCAATGCTGGACACTTCACTTTCGGGACTGATTTCGGTTATTGCCTCCTGTCTGATTTTTCCTTCAGATTCCAGGCTCAGAGATTCAACATCGCGTGGCGTATCTTCAGATGATCGCGCCACATGTGACTCCTCATCTTCGCGTGCCTTAGTCTTTTGCTTCTTCTTCTTGCGGCGTTTGTTCTTGGCATCGTCATTTTCATCGTCGTCTACGGTTTTGTCATCTGCCTCGTAGCCGGTTTCCCGAGGAGATTCAATTTCGATTTCGGAAACTGAAACTCTAGCAGTGATTTCGATCTTTTCAACTTTAGGTTCTTCCTCGCTTTGATCGGCTGCCTGCTCCTCCTTTCTCTTCTTTTTCTTTCGACTTCGCTTGGTATCGGCGGCAAAGTCACCACGCGACGTATCCTCTCGCTCTGTCTCGGTCACCGTTGTCTCGATAATACTCATGCTGACCTTATTTGCCACCTGGCTGGGCTCATTGGCATCTTCGGGCGTCCAGACAACCTTCAGAACACCACTGCCATTTTGTTCGAGTGATGGCGCGGTGATGGTAAAGGATTTTCGTGGCGAATCTGGATCAGCAGCAGCTGCCTCACCAGATATGAACAGTTGCGTGGCTGAGCGTATATCGATTTTGGTTTTTTCAGTGGCAGTTGGCCCTAAGAATGCATCTTCCGATGGACTGGTCATATCGGTACCAGTAGCCGATGATTGCTCGCTATCTAGGGACGCTTCCAAAGGTTCATCCTTTACAACTTCTATTGTGGAAATAATCTCTGTCGGTGCTTCGGTTATAATGGATAATACTGACTCTTGTTCCATGGTAGGATCTTCTGTTACAAGGGGTGTTATTGACTCTGGCTCCTTGGTAGGCTCTTCTGTTACAAGGGGTTTTATTGCCTCTGGTTCCTTGGTAGGTTCTTCTATTACAAGGGGCTTTGTTGCCTCTGGCTCCTTAGTCTCTGTTACAACGACTATGGTTGACTCTTCTTCCTTGATATGTTCATGGACTATAGTTTCGGGCTCAATCTGAGGAGTAATTTTCTTTTCAATAACAGTTTCGTCCACTTTTTCAATAGGTGTCATCGTTTGGGATTGTTCTACAACTTCAGTCTGTTTTACAGAATCTATGACCTCAATTGGCATTTCCAATTCTGCATTCTTAATTTCAACATGCTTTTCAAACTCGTAGTTCTCCAAAGAGACTGGATTTCCAGTTTCCTCACTAATGGGCCAAATCGGCTCCACAGACGTGGGCTCAACAATTGTTTCCGCATGTTCGATAATAGACTTGGCCATCTCGTCGGTAATGTGTGAGAATTCAATGTTCGTTGGCACCAAGTGGTGTTCGGTGGGCCAAATATTTGTAATGTCTTCCACAATTGCTTCTTTCACAATCTGTGTAGTAGTAGTTGTTGGTGTTACAATTGGTGTTGAAAATGCGTCTGTAGATTCGTCTACGATTGTTTTGCTTATGTCCTCTGTAACATTAACGGGACTAGTAGTAGTATCTACGGGTTCAACAATTTTCTCAACTACTACTTTAGGTGCTGGCAAATCGACAAATTCTACTTGTGCTTGGTTTGTTGTTGTACTTTCTGTAGTTATTGTTGTAGTTGTTGGTTGTGTCTGTGTGGTTGTGATGGTAGAGGATTCAATTTCAAATACCTGTTGCGGCTGCGTTTCTACCTGTGGCCGAAGGGCTTCCGGCATTTCGGTGGAAACCTCTTCAATGACCACGCCCGGCTGTTTCGTCAGGCGCTCAAACTCTTCCTCGCTCACCACCTTACCGTTAACAGTGCGCACAATGTTCACATTGATTTGCGGTGCCATTTCCTCTTCAGTTACCTCGATCTCTTCGGGTTCTTCGACCACCTCTTCGGTGATGTGCTCCTTGCCGTCGATCACAACGATACGCTTGATAATCTTACGTGTCTTGCGAATAACCTTGCGCGTGACATGCTGAACCACAGCGCGTATGCTGCTCTGAGATTGCACACCCGGCAGGGTGCTAATATGTTGCAAGTTGCTCTGATCTAAATAGGCCACATCACCTTCGTGCAGTGGCACGCCTTGCATCTCAACATCGGGACTGTGTAGCTGCTCGTATTGCTCTATCACGGGCTCAGTTTCAAATTCTTGCACAATGACTGTTTCGGGATTGGACCCGTCAGCCACCATGCCCCGTGTTTGATGCGTAATTACAGTGCGATAGCCGCCTTGGTCGTCGCCCGTCCTTTCGGCAGTTTGAACATTCTCAACACTCACTTGGCCGGTGGACTGAACTTGTATATTACCGTCGGCATCAGTGACTGTGGCAATTGAGCTGACTTGCTGTTGCTGGACAACCTGTTGGCGTGTGCGCGTCACCTTCTTGAGTATGATGTGCTTTGTGCCATCTGCATCTACCACAACTTCAGTGGTGGTCTCATCTGGTTCCACGAATGTCGTCTCGAAGGCTTGGGGCACATTTTTCAAAACCAACTCAGTGGTGCGATCAACATCGCCATAAGGCTTCTGGTGATAGCGCGCCTCAATTTGCACGTCGTCAGGCAGATCGGGCACTTCCTTGTTGGGTATGGTGTCAATCTGTATAGTCTCCTGGCCGTCTTGTATGGTCTGGGTGACCAAAATGTTTTCGGTAGGCTTCCGTTCCTTCTGAGTTTGCATTGAGGTCTCAGTTGTTTCGACTACCACCACTGAAGGTGCGGCCTCGATGGGGAAACTAGTTTGTGCCTCGACGGTAGTGGTTTCCACTTGTGTGATGGGTCTTTGTAAACTCTCGGATGTTTGTGTTTCCACAGCAAAACCTGTTTGTGGTTTGGCTTCTTCTTCAGGCATTGAAGTGGAGTCAATGGTGTTCTCTTCATTCGATTCGAGAGACACATGTGCGGTCGGCGGCTGTATTTGTGCCTCAGCAAGCAAGCGCCGGCGTTGTTCTTCATCCTGTTTGGCCTTGCGCAACTCCACAATGCGCGTCTCAATGGTGTAGATGCGGGTGGTGGCTATGGTGATCTGTTCGCGCAGCAAGGTGATAATATACTGCAGTTGTTCCATCAGAGCATTAGCCAAGGGTGCCACATCTTCGTGAGCCTGCAGTAGACGTGTCTTTTCCAGTAACTCCTCCAGCGATTGCTGCTTATCCTTAAGAGTTCGTAACAGTTGTTGACTCTTCTCCACTTGCCCTTTGAGTACTTCTTCGTCAGTCGAACTGTCGGCAGTGGGCTCTAGCTCCTTCAGTTGTTGCGATATCTCGACAATCCATTGTTCAATCTCGGAAAGATGTAATTGATATTCGTTCAGTTCATTTTGTCGTTTCTTCTGGCCATGCATGGCGTTCTATGGGTGATGGTTGAAAAGGAGGAGGACGTTTAAAAATGTTTTTGGTAATTTTTAAAATATATTTTTCTACTTTTTCGAAGCAGTACTTACGGCTATCATGGTAATGCCTTGTTGAGTGCGTCTCAGCAAAATATCAATACGATCCTTTATTTCGTTGAGCACACGTTCGGTAGCTGGATCCGTGGGCAGTGTGCGGCTGAGATCTTTCAAACGTTGCGCCTCCCTCTCATGAAGCTCCAGATTTTCTTGGATTAGCTAAGAAGTTGACTCACAATTAGGATTAAAAGTTCACTACAAGGTTTTCTTTCATAAGTACTATATTTACAAAGTTTATTTGTGTTTCAGATGGCTACTTTAGTACTAAATTTACACCTACATAATATGTATCCAACAGAAAACAGGGACACAAAAGGGTAATCAAAGACTTTTTATTACATAAAGTAAAGTGTTTACAAGGCGGTATTTCGGAGTATAAAATCAGTTAAACACCAGGCAGTAAAGTAAACTTGAACATCAAGTTTCCTTCTCGCCTGTTAAAAGTATTCTGATTTTTGTATAATTTTGAATTGACAAAAGGAACTTTTTTACTCATTAATATTTTTTAATTTTGCATCCCCCCTCCCCCGAAATAATAGGTAGCACAACACTACGCCAACTGAACTAAGACTAAGAAAAAATGTACGATGTATGAATGATGCGGTTGTGTTATTGAATTTGTGAGACACACGCCAACATTCATTAATCGAGCTTTCGTTGATTGTGTTAATTCAATTCCAAACAAAATTATTCTAATTAATTTACAACTCGCAAGAGAAATCCATTAGACTACACACTAAAAAAAAGTAGGTATTAAAAAATAGCCAGTGTATAAGTATAAGTTAGATTTTGTCAATGTTAGTAAATCACAAATTTATATTTACAAACATATTATGAAGTTAGCACCAAAAGGAACATACCTTCAGAGCTTGCAGCATACCCTCCAGACTGCTGTTGGGCAAATTGCCGATGCCGTCTTCGACCGTCGACAGCGATTGAAGCAGATCGTCGATTTCTTGTGTTATTAACTCCTATAAATTGTGTTGGGTTTCAACATGTGAATTGAATGTAAAATTTCCATATTTAGTTAGATATACAATTTAAATAAAACAACATAACATCACGAAAATAACAGAAACAATGAAAGAGAAATAATAACAATAAATATGAAATAGAATATTTTCAAATAAGCGCAGAATGTGTGTAAAAATTCTGAAATGCAATATGACTAGAAAATTTTGGCATTAAGTTGTTTAGAACGGGAAGAGGCGCAGAAAAGACATGCGAAAACATAACATAAAGAACACGTTTAACCCACTAGAATGCTTCTGATAAACTTAACAGCTAGGAACGGATAGATGTTGATAACATTTTATAATTTTTGTTTTTGTTTTTAAGTATTATACTAGATGAGCTTCAGTTTATGCATAAAGTATAGAAAATAATAGCCAGTAAAGCGAAGTGGAAATATTTACATACAACAAGGACAGAGGGAAATATCAGGGTTCGAGTGAATTTGCTTTGTGTTGTTAGGTTTCGTGGTCGATTTGTTTACGACAAATAAGTAATTTACTAGCGACTAATCCATTCCAAATGGAAACTTATCTATTTTAGTAGCTATACACATAAGGTATAAGTGTCCGATTTCACTTATTATCACAGTGGATAAGTATTTTTAAATATTGAAAAAGTCAAAATACAAAACTTTGCATTTCATTTGCCTGTATGTGCAATACTTGCTCTTGCATATATATTTCAACTCAGCCGGTCTAATGAATTATTTATGGAATTGTTTCTGGAAATTCGTGGTATTGGTAAGAATAATGAAACCAGTCGCTCCGAAATTTGCAAGCGGGTTAAATAAAATTATTCATTAGCAGGCCGGTTATTGGAGTACGCATTGAATGGAAAAAAGTTCTTCAAAAGCATTGTTTTTTTCTCAATAAGCACACACACAAATACACCAGCTGAGGTGCTATGAAAGGGGGCTTAGCAGCTGGGAAAAATTCCGTGATCATTTGAATGTATGTAGACCAGAAACACGCTTACCGGAGTCTAAAACATTCAAAACACAAATTATTTAGCACGATTTCATTGAAAAACATAGAGCACAACACACTACCAATCTCCGTTGATCGCTTATAGAAAATGCACTGTACTGCATGTTTAGTCAATTTAAAAAAATATATATATGTATGTTAAGAAAAATGCGAAATTCGTATATGAGAAATAATTGCGCGTTTCTCGCCCAAAAGTTGTACCAATACTGAAACGTTCTCAAGCGTTGGGGGCTATTTTAGTTCCCGAAACGCCTGAAGTCAAACTATGCGCAATGTTATTTTTATAAATCTGCCTTTGCTGTAGCGACATTTGCAATTGCACTGGTATCTCTCACTTGCCGTTCATAAAATTTCTAAAATAAAAGTCTTGTGCATGAGGCAGGAGACATTGAACTCGCAGCGTATTTCATATTTCTCACTTTGTACATATTTTATTTTGCCATTCCAGCGAAAAAGTACCTACTCAAAATTTAATAATTGAAAAAATCGTTCGAAATAGATGTACTTGAAAACAATATAATGTAGAGAAAATTCTATAAAATTTGCGAGCTATTACACTGTACGATAGCCAAAGTAATTATTGGATGAGAATGTCTGTAAAGGCTAAGCGGGCCGGTTCACTGGTCAAAAGTTCGGGCAATAAAAATTGATAAAAAAAATACAATTGACATTTGATGCATTCAGTTCGGGTGGCTGATCATGAATCCGGTGTTCGTTTTTATCCGCTACCTCTAGATTTAACCTCAAAAATGTAAAAGAATTAAAATCGACAAATGCAAATCAGTTTTTTTTTTGCAAAAGTACTTTTTAAATTTTTTGAATTAAAATTCAAAAACCCAATATGAAAAAAATGTAAAAAAAATATTCGTTATAAAAATTAAATTAACAAAAAATGAATTCGATTTTTATTTTTTTTTCACTTGTGAGATTTGGATGTAGTGGCACTAGTGACAAACTATCAAAACCACAGAACCATTTCAAAAGTTTTCATTTGTCGAACTGTGTCATGTATTGTCGCACTCTAGCTCAAGACATGAAATGTCAACTAGTAAACGTATACGCACTTCAAGAGAATCTATGAAAATATTGAATCTTTGTGGAAGAAATCGCATACAAAACTTTTTCATTTTAAATATATTTTTTGTTTTAATTTTTAAAGTTAATTGAATTAGTGTTTGTTAATTGAACATGACTAGATTTAGACGTACCCGAGCAAATTTGGAATTTTGTGATTTATACTGAAAGTTTCTATTTGTCGTACAGTGTTATATTTCAAATCGTATTGCCTTAGGTCACATTATTTAAAGCACCTGCAGCTAATAATATAGTTTCGAATGTATCAGATGGGACTTTTTGGACTAACTATGCAGCAGGTACTACATTCACTTTGTTTCTTTAATAGTTTCCTCCCTTCTCTCTACTTTCTGTCAAATGTAATTCTTTCGAACTCAATTATGCCCTATGGCTGTGCAGTTGTACGACATTTTCGTTTGGGTTTACTTCTTTATCGTGTGCAGTTGAGGATCATATCCATTTCTTTAAACAATACATATATTAATGAAATATTCCGTGCATATGTGTGTTTGTGCTTATGTGTGCAGTAAATAAGTAACCATTTCAATGTAAATAATTGTGTTGGTGTGTGTATTCGTATAATCCTCTCCGACTCGAACCTTTTTCAATTGTTAATGTTAAAAGTAGTAATTAAGGTAGACATGCTTAAATTTTGGTTAGTTTTTCATTTATTAATGATATCAACAATAATAATAATAATAATTATTATAGCAATAATATATAGTAGGAATGTTATTATAATTTCAATTCAAATAGAAATCAAACTTGGCTAAATTCTAGTTGTTTAAGGCAGTATTACTTTTACAATCTTTTCGTTACAATTTAGTCAATGTTAGAATAGAGAATAGAATGCATAAATTAGGTAAAATAAAATAAGAAACAAAATAAAAATCCAAATCAAATTAAATAAAATGAAAAATATTATCGATTAAATAAAAATAAATAAAAAGTGTAATTAAGGAAAATTGTTTAACAAGCGTATCAATATGTAACTACTAAATGCAATGCATGTCACTGGGGCTAGTTTTCGACGAATCTATATAGTAGTCGATATATATATATTGTATATAAAATGTATGTAGTTTTTTTTTTAAAAGCAATTCAAACATTCAAACGAACAAACGTCAAAGCTAGTTTCAGTTTTCTATTATTTTTGTTTTCTTCTTTTTAAATGCAAGTACATAAAGTTAGTGTGGCTTAAAAGAAAGAAAGTTGCTAGGGATGAGAACAACAATGGTGGCCTAACTTGTACCATATATATATAGTTTTTTGTGGTTTCAATTATCACACCAATTAATGCCATTTAAAAGCCATAAACATAGACCAAAACCACACAGACAAGCTGCAAACATTAGAACTACAAATATACGTAGGCTCAACGTTATTATCACCTTCTGCTGTTGCATACGCTGAAGATGGCCGCCTGTCGTTGTTGTCGCAGTCCCGGTGGTTGTGGTCGTCACTGTGGTTGTTGTTGTCGTACGCTTAATAACGTTCGGTTTCGGACTGACGACAATATCGGGCCTAAGGACTTCATCGGTGACAGTGGTTGTTGTTGTTGTCGTTTGGGTTGTGGGCGCCAACGTGGGCATTGGAACAACGGACTCAACTGTCACTGCTGGTTGCAATAGTACTGCTGGCGATGGCGATGGCTCTAGATCTTGTATCTGTTGTGTGGTAATTGCTGTTGCTGTTGTCGTGCGTGTTGCTGGCGTTGGTGCGATCGGTGTATCCTTGTTCGTTGTGGTTGTTGTTGCAATTGTGGGTGATTCTGGCGTTGGTGTTATTGCTTTGTTGACTAATGCCGTAGCAACGGGCAATAGTGCAATTGTGGCCGCTGTTGCCGCTGTCGTTTTTGCCGCAGTGGCTGCTTGCGCCGCCACGTTGGCCGCCGTCAATAGGGCGCTGGTAGTGGTACTTGCCAATTGTGTTAGTTTACTTGCAAAACTGCTAGAGTCAGGCTGGGGTTCAGGGTTAATTTCGGATAGGGGTTCGGGAATGGGAGTGATAGGAGTGGGAGGGGGTGTAATCGGTGCAGGCAATGAAGCTATTGGAAGCTCTGACATAGACTCGATTTCTTTGTCTTCTGCGATTGTTAGTTGTGCTGGCGCATTAGTTTCGATTAGTAATTCAACATCTGAGGGTGATTGCTCTGCCTTTTCAACGTTTTCGGCATCTAAGGCGAGGTAGGTACTCTGATCCCGCCAGTGCCCTATACCGCCTGGCAGGTCGGTTGACATATATTGTGAGGAGCAGTTTCGATTCTGATCGTACTGTGCGGCGTCATGTTCGGGTGTCGGTGTAACATTTCCACTACTTCCACTACCCGGTTTGTGATCGTCATCGTCGTCCGGCTTGCGTATTTCGGGCACAGTCCTATTTCCCTCGTTATCATTATCGTCATCGTCGTCGTCGTCATCATCGTCGTCGTCATTATCGTTATCGTCACCGTCTGGTTTTGTGTATTTTGCCGATTCGGCCCGCTCAGCCTGCCGACGGTCATCGAACTTATTCTCAATTGAATCTGCATTGAAATGATCGGCATGCCAATCATCCAAATACAAATTCATTTGCAACTGATCGAGACTGCCGGCCGATGGAGGTGCCTCCTCGGTGGGAATGATTTGTTCGGTTGGTTTTTGTTTTTCAGTCTTTTCAACATTGTCTTCAGTTATCTGTTTCGCTTCAGCTGCTGTTGTCGTGGACTCCACGACCACCACAGTTTCCGAAACAGTTTCAGTCTTATCAACGATCGCGTTTTCACGGTCAGTATTTATGGCCAGGATTGGGGTTTGTGTTAGCACCCACGTGCTTTCACACTTACTAGTTTGAGCGCGGTAGTTCGTCTGTCCAATGAAAGTGTCCTGACTAAGATTCCAAATCAATGGATCCGGTTTCACAGTATCTACCGTCACTTCAGGAATTTGTGCGGTCACAGGTTGGGCAACGGTTAAAGCTACAATTTCTTGGGGCTTCTTTTCCTCAACTACTTTTGGTACTGAATCGAGTAAAATCTCTTCGAGCTTTTCTTCGACTACTTGGGACTTTTCTTCTACTACTTTAGGTACAGAATCGATCAAATTCTCTTGGGGCTTTTCTTCGACTACTTGGGACTTTTCTTCTACCACTTGAGGTTTTTCTTCTACTACTTCTTGTTGGGAGTTAAGTAAATGCCATTGGGATTCGGAATAATTGTATACTGGACGCATTAAGGAATTACGATCCAGATACAAGTTAGAATGGAGAATTTCAGTGTCTATTTCAGGCACTGCGCTGGGTTCAATTATCACATATTCATCAACCACTTGTTCTATACTTAGCGTTTCGTCGATACTCTCCACTGGTTGCAGCTGTTCAATCTCCTTTTCGGCGCTAGGTTCTTCCTTGAGTTGGTGCATTTGGGTTTCGAATTCCGTAAACTTCGGACGCACTAGACTACTGATGTCCAAGTGCAAATCATTGTTCAATATTTCCGCATTGATTTCAGTTAAATCGCTTGGTTCAATGACAACGTATTCGTCAACGATTCTCTCAACTGGCACTTCATCGGCTAAGGGCTGTTGCAAGCGCTGTGTAGTGCGTTCAATTTCTTCGGTAATTTGTTTAAGTACATCAGATTCAATTGCTTTTTGCGGAGCTTTTTCCACTTCAATCAATTGTGTTGTGATCTCTACAATAGATGAAGGCTCCTTTTCAGTGACAGTTTTCACGACATGTTCTTCTTTTTCCTGAAGGATGAAATCATTGATGGTTTCAATTGTGCTCTTAACGGCTGGTACCTCCGCAATTGGAGTGGTCATTGTTGTTGACGAAGTCGAAGTGATCACTTCCTCAGGTTGTATAGTTTCGGTATGTGTGGTTACCACAGTTGAAACGTACGAGGTTGAGGAGAGCTCTTCGGGTTTCAGCTCAAGAGGCTTTTCAGGTTCTAATGTATCGACTAGTGCCTCCTCAATTGGAGTGGCTATTGTTGTTGACGAAGTCGATGTGATCACTTCAGGTTGTATTGTTTCGGTATGTGTGGTTACCACAGTGGAAACGTACGAGGTTGAGGAGAGCTCTTCGGGTTCCAGCTCAAGAGGCTTTTCAGGTTCTAATGTATCGTTCAAGTGAGTTGTGACTGTTGTCGACACGTAAGATGTGCTTATGTCTTCTGGTAGCTCTACCACCACATTCTCAGCCGCTGATGTCTCAACTTGTGGTGTTGTCACAATTTCAACTGTTTCAGATTCATTTGTTGATGGCACGGCAGTATGAGTTGTTAAAGTTGTTGTTACGTAAGAAGTTGTTGTTGTTGTTGTTTGGTCAATTGATTCAATTGAATTATCTGGCTTTGCTTCAGTCTCCTCCAATGTTTGCTGTTTCGGATCTTGGAAGTCAGTTGTTTGACTGACTACCATGGTGGACCAGGAAACACTCTTTGGTTCTGCAGCGCTCACTTCTGGTATAGGCTCTGGGAAAACTGTAGATTCGGTTTCGATTATCGCTGACCATGTTGTTGGCTGATCTGTGGGTGATTGGACTGCTACCTCGTCGGTTAGTTCTGGTATTTCTACAGTTATGGGCTTCTGATCCAATGCGACAGTGGATGGTTCTTCGGTTTCTGGTTTCAGAATTGGTGCCTTCTGATTTGGTTTCAATGTGGCAGACCAATATGAAGTTTCACATACGAATTTTGTATCCTCAGAAGGCTCGCAACTGACATCAATTGTCTCGGTAGTGATTGTTGCAGGCAAATCAATGGGTTCGGAAGCGACACTCTCTTCTGATTTTATTTCTGTTGGCTTGTCAGCTTCCTGTTGCATAGGTTCAGGAGTAGGTTTCTCGGTCTCAGGCTGGTCCTTTTCCAAGCTGATAAAGTCGGCCGTTTCCTTTTTGATAGTGTCACGTGTAGATGAAGTTGGTTCTGGTGACTTCTTCTTTGATCTTTGTTTTGGTTTCTTAGACTTTCTTTCTGGTTCTATATCCAAGGGTATTCTTACTTTTGGTTTCTCCTCGGCGATAAGTTTGTTTGTATCCCGGACAACAGTAGCGGACATGTCACTTTGAAGAAGGGTTATGTGCTGCAGGGGTTCGGGCACATTTTGAGCGGCTATAGCAGCCCATGAGAGCGGTGCTGATACAGTCTTAGGTATTTCGATTGTACTCTTTTCAACTTCCACTTCAAAGACTTCCTGCGGTATTGGCACATCTGGAACAACACTGGGCAGGAGAATAGCTTCTTGTGTTACAACAGCTTCTACAACAGGTGGAGTCATTTCAAAGGGTACTTCTTTTTCGAGTGGCTTAGTAACGACTACATCAGTGTGAGATTTGGATTTTTTGGACTTCTTCTTCGGTGGTTTTTCTGACTGCATAACCCGAGAACTCTCGTCTGACTGTGATTGACGTGAACGCGATCGAGACCGTCTTCGCTGTTTCTCTTTCTTGGACACGAACTCCAGAAAACCTTGACCATCTGTTGATTGCAAAGGCTCTTGGGGAACAGTCGCTACTTCAGTAATTTGAATGACCGGCTGCACAGAGGCACGTGATGGTCTCGATTGAGTGGTCGTGCTCGTCGTTTCGGTAATCTCATACAATGGTGTAGTCTCTGATGGTTCTTGTGGAGCAAAACTACGCACAATGGACGCCCATGATGATGATCCCGGTTCGGTAGAGTGAATGTTTTCATCTTCAATCATATCTTTCCACGTCATTTCTCCAGAGTTGTAGGACCATTCTTCAGTTGTGGTATTATCAGGAGTGTGTAGTTGCAAAGGTTGTTCTACTTCTTGTAAAGTCACTTCTTTCGTCGGTTCCTTTAAAGTTTCAACAGGTGTAATAGTCTCTGTTGGCTGAACGGGTGCCGATATGATTTCCTTTACTACTGACTCACTGGATTCTTTACGGACATGGCGCACAGGTTCGGTCATTACAGAACTTTTGTTGTTTTCTTCAACTTCTTTCACATTTGGGACATTTTCATGAAGATCCTGGTACCGCACGTTTGTTGTATTATTGAAGCCGGTTTTTTTGAGAACTTGAGCGTATGTTTCTGACGAAGACCAAACTGATGGTTTTAATGCTGCTGGCAGCTGGACGGTAAACTCCGTGGGTGATGTGGCCTTTGGAGCATGTTGCTGTGCACGCTCTTTCTCCACAGGCACTTTTTCAATAGAAACGGTCTCCACTGTAGTTTTCGGCTTGATTTTGTCGTGTTTGACCTTCTCTTTCTTATGCTTCACCTGTTTCGGTGTTTCATGAACGATTTCTTGTTCTGTGAACTGCGGTTCCTTGGTATCGATTTCGACATGTTCAACTATTTCCACCACTTCGGTTTCTGTGGTTGCGATGGGCTCTTCAATATTCACCTCAGAAGACCACGATGAATAAGTTTCCGGTGGTGTTTCTGTAGATATTTCTTCAACCGGAATGGTATCTGCTATTGGTAATGTTTCGGGTTTAGGAGTTTGTTCTTTCTTTCCCTTCTTATGTTTGTCTTTCTTGGGCTTCACTTGATCTGGAAGAACGTCGGGCAACCTCTTTTCATGCTCAATGAAAGATATTGTTTCATCACGAGTGCTGGTCGTCTCAACTAGTTGAACTGCAGGCATAATATTTTCAGTGCTAGGAGCAATAGTTTTAGCTGGCTGCTTCTTTTCTACTGTTTCTTCAATATTTTGACTGACAATTGAAGACCAAGACATCTGAGTAGGTGGCTGGGGTTTCTGAGTTATTGTATCAACCGGTTCTGGAATCAGTTCCTTCACCAATTTTTCGGGTTCTTCGACGATTTCTTGGATTGGCTCTTGCGGAGCAGATTCTGTTTTATCTTCTTCCTCCATATTCTCATTCACCATTGAGGACCACGACATTTCGAAGTCGTCCTTTGGAACCTGTGGGTGTTCTGGTTCAACAAAGTCTGTAGGTTGGTCAACAACAAATTCATTTGGTTTCACAAAGGTCAATTGTTGTTCATTCTCAATGAATGTCTTGGAGTCAATAGGAGTTTTTGTTTCTTGCTGTAATTGAGGTTCTACGATATCAACGATATCGGCTGCAATGTGTTCTGGTTCTTGGGGCAGTTTATTTTCATCAAATTCAACTTCAGTAGTTTGTTCAATATTGGTACTAACAATGGTCGACCAAGACATCTGAGTATGTTCCAAGGGCTCCGAAATGGTGGTTATTTCCTCTACTGATTGTACTTCTGGTTCAATTGGGATTTCTTTTTTAGTTTTCTTTTTCTTATCCTTCTTCGGCTTCTGTTGGGGTACATCTGCAGACCGTAGATCTTCTACGACTAAAGTTACTAACTCATGAGGTTTTGGAATATCCTCAACATCGGCGAGCGGTTGTGGTTCTTTATCCTGGGATGGAATAGTCACCTCAATATTCTGACTAACTATTGAGGACCACGACATTTGGAGACTTGGTTGAGGTTCTGGTAGTGTCTTTGCTTCCTCCACTGAAGGGACTTCAATAATTTGCTCGCGCTTTTGTTCTACCACCTTTTCCTTTTTAGCCTTCTTTACTTTCTCCTTCTTTGACTTTTGTTGAGGGATGTTCGAATGTGGTGTGTCTTCTCTTATTAAATGTATTGGATCCTCAAGTGGCATTGTGATTTCTTCAACTTCTACGGGCTTTGATTTTTCGGTGTGTTCTTCAGTTTGAGAAACTATGGTTGTAGTTGTAGTTTCAATATTCTGGCTGACAATTGAAGACCAAGACATTGGTGCAGTTGGCTGGGATTCATCGATTGTTGGTTGCTCACCAGTTGCCACACTTTCATTTTCGATTTCCACAGTTTCAACGATGGGAGCCTGTTCTTCTGGTTTCTTCGCTGGTTCCGGTTGCACAAACGACGACTGTTTCTCGTGCTCAATAAATGATTTCGAATCAACTGGACGCTTTGTCTCTTCAACAACAAGTTCAACAATATCCGGAACAATATATTTTGGTTCTTCGGCAAATTCAGTTTCTTCAATAGTGGAACTGACAATTGTTGACCAAGACGTTTGAGTAGACTCCAAGGGCTCCGAAGCTGGGCTTACTTCTTCCACTGGAACGAAGTCAATTACAGCTTCAGGTTTAGGTTCAGAAATCTTTTCTTTTTTGTGTTTGTTTTTGGATTTATCTTTTTTCGGCTTGTGTTGAGGAAGTGACTCTACTTCAGTTAAAGTTATTGATTCTTCAACTGGTTTTACGATTTCAACAACTTCAATAGGCTTGGTGATTACTTCTGCTTCGACAGGCTTCGATTTCTTGGTGTGCTCTTCAGTTTGAGAAGTGGTTATTGTGGTTGTCTGAACACTCTGGCTAACAATTGATGACCATGACATCGGAGCTGTTGGCGAAGATTCTACAACTGATACTATTTCTTCTTCTGGAATTAATGCTTTAGGCTCAACAATAGGCTCCTTTATATCGTCTACTGGTTCAACGGCAACGACATTTTCAGGAATGACATCAATTATTTCTTCTGGTTTCTGCGATGGTTCTGGTACCACAAATGACACGTGTTTCTCATGTTCAATGAATGATTTCGAATCAACAAGAGTTTTGGTTTTTTCGACAAGCTCCAACAGAGGTTCCACATTTTCAACGACAATTTGTTCAGGTTCCTCGGAAATTTTCTTTTCACTGTCTTCAATAGTTGTACTAACAATTGTTGACCAAGACGTTTGAGTAGAGTCCAAGGGCTCCGCAACTGGGGTTACTTCTTCCACTGGAACGAAGTCAATTACAGCTTCAGGTTTAGGTTCAGAAATCTTTTCTTTTTTGTGTTTCTTTTTGGATTTATCTTTTTTCGGCTTGTGTTGAGGAAGTGACTCTTCTTCAGTTAAAGTTATTGATTCTTCAACTGGTTTTACGATTTCAACAACTTCAATAGGCTTGGTGATTTCTTCTGCTTCGACAGGCTTCGATTCCTTGGCATGTTCTTCAGTCTGAGAAGTGGTTGTTGTGGTTGTCTCAATACTCTGACTGACAATTGATGACCATGACATCGGAGCTGTTGGCGAAGATTCCACAACTGCTACTATTTCTTCTTCTGGAATTAATGCTTTAGGCTCAACAATAGGCTCCTTTATATCGTCTACTGGTTCAACGGCAACGACATTTTCAGTAATAACCTCAATGATTTCTTCTGGTTTTTGCGATGGTTCTGGTACTTCAAATGACACGTGTTTCTCATGTTCAATGAATGATTTCGAATCAACAAGAGTTTTGGTTTTTTCGACATGCTCCAACAGAGGTTCCACATTTTCAACGACAATTTGTTCAGGTTCCTCGGAAATTTTCTTTTCACTGTCTTCAATAGTTGTACTAACAATTGTTGACCAAGACGTTTGAGTAGAGTCCAAGGGCTCCGCAACTGGGGTTACTTCTTCCACTGGAACGAAGTCAATTACAGCTTCAGGTTTAGGTTCAGAAATCTTTTCTTTTTTGTGTTTCTTTTTGGATTTATCTTTTTTCGGCTTGTGTTGAGGAAGTGACTCTTCTTCAGTTAAAGTTATTGATTCTTCAACTGGTTTTACGATTTCAACAACTTCAATAGGCTTGGTGATTTCTTCTGCTTCGACAGGCTTCGATTCCTTGGCATGTTCTTCAGTCTGAGAAGTGGTTGTTGTGGTTGTCTCAATACTCTGACTGACAATTGATGACCATGACATCGGAGCTGTTGGCGAAGATTCCACAACTGCTACTATTTCTTCTTCTGGAATTAATGCTTTAGGCTCATCAATATGTTCCAACGTCTGGATTTCTGGTTCAACGGTTGGTTTGACAATATCTTCGACCATTTCTACATTTTCAGTAATGACATCAACGACTTCTTGTGGTTTCTTTGAAGGTTCTGGTTGTACAAATACCAAGAGTTTCTCATGTTCAATGAATGAGTTTGAATCAGGAAGAGTTGTGGTTGTTTCTACAACTTCCAATTGAGGTTCCACGTTTTCAACTATATCAGAAACAATTGGTTTTGGTTCCTCCGAAATTATATTTTCTTCAAAGTCAATATCAATAGGTTGTTCGCTGCTTGTACTGACAATGGTAGACCAAGACACCTGAGTATGCTCCAAGGGCTCCAAAACTGTGGTTGCATCTGCCACCGGAACAAATTGTAGATTTTCTTCCGGTTCAATCAGTTTTTCTTTTTTAGGCTTCTTTTTCTTATCCTTTTTCGGCTTTGGTTGGGCAACATCCACAGACTTCAACTCTTCTTCTACTGTAGGTACAAGATCATCAAGAGGTTTTGGTATTTCTTCGACTTTTACAACAGGTTTCGATTCCTCGGTCTGAGAAGTAGTTATTGTCGTTGTGGTTGTCTCAATATTCTGACTGACAATTGATGACCATGACATCGGAGCTGTTGGCAGGGATTCGGCAACTGTAATTATTTCTTCTACTGGAATCAAATCTTTAGGCTCTTCAATATCCTCTAATGTCTGGTTTTCTGGTTCTACGAATTCGGCTAATTTGACATCATCTTGGACAATCTCCACATTTTCCGTAATGATAACAACGACTTCTTCTGGTGTTTGCGATGGTTCTGGTATTACAAATGACACGTGTTTCTCATGTTCAATGAATGATTTCGAATCAACAGGAGTTTTTGTTTCTTCCACAAGTTCCAACCGAGGTTCTACATTTTCAGCGATATCAGCCACAATTTGTTCTGGTTCCTCGAAAATTTTCTTTTCAGTTTCCTCAATAGTTGTACTGACAATAGTTGAGGAGGACACCTGCTCCAAGGGCTCCGAAACCGTAATGGTTTCCTCCACTGGAACAAATTCCGGTAGTACCTGCGCTTCAACAAGTTTTTCTTTTTTGGGTTTCTTTTTCTTATCCTTTTTCGGCTTTTGTTGAGGCACATCCACAGACTGCAACTCTTCTTCGACTAAAGTAACTGAATTATCAACTGGTTGTGCAATTTCTTCTACTTCAACCACAGGTTTCGATTTCTTGGTGTGCTCTTCAGTTTGAGAAGTAATTGTAGTGGTTGTGGTAGTCTCAATATTCTGGCTAACAATTGATGACCATGACATCGGAGCTGTTGGCGAAGATTCCGCAACTGTTACTTTTTCTTCTTTTGCAATTAATGCTTTAGGCTCAACAATAGGCTCCTTTATATCGTCTACTGGTTCAACGACAACGACATTTTCAGTAATGACCTCAATGATTTCTTCTGGTTTTTGCGATGGTTCTGGTACCAATGACACGTGTTTCTCATGTTCAATGAATAATTTCGAATCAATAGGAGTTTTGGCTTTTTCTACAAGTTCCAGGAAAGGTTCTACATCTTCAACGATATCAGCCACAATTTGTTCTGGTTGCTCGGAAATTTTCTGTTCAGTTTCTTCAATATTTGAACTGACAATAGTTGACCAAGACATCTGAGAATGCTGCAAGGGCTCTGAAACAGGGGTTATTTCCTCCACTGGAGCGAAGTCAATTGCAACTTCAGGTTTAGGTTCAGAAATCTTTTCTTTTTTGTGCTTCTTTTTGTTTTTGTCCTTTTTAGGCTTTTGCTGCACTTCCGTAATGGTTATCGAATCTTCAATAGGTTTTGTGATTTCCTCCACTTCGACAGTCGGCTTGGGTTTTTTGGTGTGCTCTTCAGTTTGAGATGTAATTGTAGTGGTTGTGGTTGTCTCAATATTCTGACTTACAATTGAAGACCAAGACATAGGTGCTATTGGCTGGGATTCCGGAACTGATTTGATTTCGTCCACTGGAATTACAGCTTTGACTGTAGGCTCAACAACGGGTTCAGTCACTTCGGTTTCAGACTTTTCGACAATTACATCCTCTGTGGTTTCCACTATTTCAGTGTTGAAGGCAGCAAGCTGAACTGGTTTCTTCGATACTTCTGGCTTCACAAACGATAGGAGTTTCTCATGCGCAATGAATGCATTTGAGTCAGGCAGAGTTCTTGTCTTTTCATTTAATTGAGGTTCAATGTTTTCAATGATATCGACCACAATTTGTTCAGGCTC
The DNA here is from genome assembly GCA_951394025.1 of Heteromyza rotundicornis. Taxonomy (NCBI): domain Eukaryota; kingdom Metazoa; phylum Arthropoda; class Insecta; order Diptera; family Heleomyzidae; genus Heteromyza; species Heteromyza rotundicornis. The sequence continues at coordinate 58,892,834 of OX596013.1, read as the reverse complement.
TTCTGCAATTGGCTCCTCCTGACTGACAATTGTTGACCAAGACATGTGGGTAGATTCCAAGGGCTCCGAAACTGTGGTTCTTTCCTCCACTGGAGTAAATTCTGGGTGCACTGGTTCAACATGTTTGTCTTTTTTATGTTTCTTTTTGTTCTTTTCTTTTTTCGACTTTTGTTGAGGCACATTTGCATGTTCTTCTTCAATTGGTGTTACTGAATCGTTGAAAGGCTTTGTGATTTCGGGAACATCTACAACAGGTTCCGGTTTCTGTGAAATTTTGGTTTCTTCTCTCTGAGATGGGATAGTTTCCTCAATATTTTGACTCACAATAGAGGCCCATGACATTTGAAGATTTGGCTGAGGTTCTGGTAGAGATTTTTGTTCTTCCACTGGTAGCACCTCGATTATTTCTTCGGGCTTTTCTTCGACAATCCTCTCCTTTTTAGGCTTCTTCTTGGGTTTCTCCTTCTTGGTCTTTTGCTGAGAAGCATTCGAATATTGAGATTCTTCTTCAGCTACTGAATCGTGTTGAGGTTTTGTGATTTCATAAACTTCATCACTGTGTGTCGGTTCCTCAGGTTGTGGAGAAGTGAAGGTTTCCGTAATGCTCTGACTGACCACAGACGACCACGACATTGGCGCTGGGGGTTGGTACTGTGGAACAATTGGTATTTCCTGCACTGTAGGCACTTCAACTATTTCTTCTGTTTTCTTTTCGATAATCTTTTCTGGTTTAGGCTTCTTATTTGACTTATCCTTCTTCCTCTGTTGTTTAGGCACCTCCTCAGTATAAGTTTCCGGAACTTCCAAAGGCTTTGTTATTTCATCGGCTTCAATAGGCTTCGGTTTCTTGGTGCGTTCTTCGGTTTGAGAAGTAATTGTTGTGGTTGTCTCAACATGCTGACTGACAATAGAGGACCACGACATTGGGGCTAGTGGCACAGATTCTGGGGCTGCAACAATTTCTTCCACTGATATTAAAGATGTATCGGTTTTAGGTTCAACAATGTGTTCCGGTTCCACGAATTCGGTTGGTTGGTCGACATTTTCGATAATTGAAACGATTTCATCTTCGGTCTCAGTGGTGATAACAGCAATTTCTTCTGGTTTTGGCTGCACAAACGACACGTATTTTTCATTCTCAATAAATGATTTTGAATCCGCTGGAGTTTTTCGATTTTCAACAAGTTCAAATTGAGGTTCTACGATATCGGACACAATTTGTTTTGGCTCTTCGGAAATTTTCTTTTCCTCTAATTCAGCATCAGTAGTTTCTTCTTGCGTACTGACAATTGTTGACCAAGACATTTGTGTTTCCTCCACGGGCTCTGCTGTTACTTGCTCCACTGGAATGAAGTCTATTACTGGCTCAGGCTCGGAAATCTTTTCTTTCTTATGCTTCTTTTTGTTTTTGTCTTTTTTAGGCTTTTGCTGAGGAAGGGGTTCCACTTCACTTATGACTATTGCATCTTCAATAGGTTTCGTGATTCGCTCCACTTCGACAGCTGGCTTAGTTTTTTTGGTTCGTTCTTCAGTTTGAGATGTAATTGTAGTGGTTGTGGTTGTCTCAATATTCTGACTTACAATTGAAGACCAAGACATAGGTGCTATCGGCTGAGATTCCGGAACTGATTTGATTTCGTCCACCGGAATTGCAGCTTCGACTGTAGGCTCAACAACGGGTTCAGTCACTTCGGTTTCAGACTTTTCGGTAATTACATCCTCTGTGGTTTCCACTATTTCAGTGTTGAAGGCAGCAAGCTGAACTGGTTTCTTCGATACTTCTGGCTTCACAAACGATAGGAGTTTCTCATGCGCAATGAATGCATTTGAGTCAGGCAGAGTTCTTGTCTTTTCATTTAATTGAGGTTCAATGTTTTCAATGATATCGACCACAATTTGTTCAGGCTCTTCTGCAATTGGCTCCTCCTGACTGACAATTGTTGACCAAGACATGTGGGTAGATTCCAAGGGCTCCAAAACTGTGGTTGTTTCCTCCACTGGAGTAAATTCTGAATGCACTGGTTCAACATGTTTATCTTTTTTAGGTTTCTTTTTGTTCTTCTCCTTTTTCGGCTTTTGTTGAGGCACATTTGCATGTTCTTCTTCAATTGGTGTTACAGAATCGTCAAGAGGCTTTGTAATTTCTTCAACTTCTACGAGAGGTTTCGGCTTTTCGATCGGAGACGGAGTGGTCACCTCAACATTCTGACTCACTATTGAGGACCATGACATTTGAAGGTTTGACTGAGGTTCTGGCAGTGTTCTGGGTTCCTCAACTGGAAGTACTTCGGTTATTGGATCGGGCTTTTGCTCTACTACCTTTTCCTTTTTAGGCTTCTTTGATTTCTCCTTCTTCGGCTTTTGTTGGGGAGCACTGGAATAATGAATTTCTTCCTCAATTTTAGTAGCTGCATCGTCAGTCGGTTTTGTGAATTCATCAATGTGTTTCGCTTCCTTTGAAATGATGTGTTCTTCAAGTGTAGACGTTGTGATGGTCTCTGTTATGTTTTGACTGACAACTGACGACCATGACATTGGAGAAGTTGGCGAAAGTTCTGGAAGTTCAGTTACATCGGCCACTGGAACATTTTCTGTTATTTCATCTGTGACAGATTCAATAATTTTCTCCTTCCGTGGTTTCTTTTTAGGTTTATCCTGTTTCACAACAACATTCACATGCTTTTCTTCAATTGATGTTATTTTTGGTTGGTCATTTTCAGTGATGGCTTCATTTACTTCAGGGACAGTGATTACCTCTTCAATATTCTGACTTACAATTGAGGACCACGACATGGCAGTACTTTCAGTATCAGTTGCAATTTCTTCCACTGGTAAAATCTCCACTACTTCTTCTGGCTTGTGTTCAATTACTTTTTCCTTTTTGGTCTTCTTTTTTGGTTTCTCCTTTTTCGGTTTTTCTTGATGTTTTTCTTCAGGTGTTACTATCGATTCAGTTGGTGTATTTTCTATTGTTTCATTAATAGTTCTTACTGGTTCAGTTACAGTGGATGTGGTCGTCTCTTCGATTCTTTGACTAACAATCATAGACCACGACATTTGATTTTGAGGATGAGGCTCTACAGCTGGGAACTCTACAACTGGGACATCTTCAATCGAAACGATGCTTGTGACCGGTTCCGGCTTAATTTCCGAAGATTTTTCATGCTTCTTCTTCTTGGACTTGTCTTTTTTCGGTTTTTCTAGTTCTGTGCTGACGGTTGTATCTTGAATGACAGTTGACTGTTCCACAATATCGATTTCGGGTTCAAGGATTTCAGTTACATCTGGAATGCGAATGACAGCCTCCACTGCTTGTGGTTGAGCTTCAGGAATCTTTTCCTTATTGGACGTCTTCTTGACTTTTTCTTTCGTCACTGGTACGTGTTTTTGTTGGTCATACCCAATAGTGCTATCATCAACAGTGCTTTTTTCTTTCAGTTCTTTCTTCTCCAGTGGAGACTGGACTGGTTTTTCGTAACACTCTTTCTCTGTATATTTGTGAACATGTTGCTTTTCGGTGTCGATGAATGAAGATGTCTGTTTTACTATGTCAGCGTATGAAATAAGAGCTTCGCAGATGACTTGCTTGACATCAGATTTGACAATGGGCTCGGGGACAGTAGATACTGTGCTTTGCTTCGTAATCTCTTCCCATGGCACCGTCAATTGTGGAATTTCAAAAGCACTCGTTATAGAATCGACGGTTTTCGTCACTTGTGATTGTTTGTCTTTTTTCGTAGTAGATTTTACTTTCTTTTCTTTCTTCGGGACTACGACTGGAACTTGTTCCAATGATTCTTGAGTGGTTACTTCTTCCGAGACATTGGTTGTGACAATCTTCAATATTTCTTCAGTGGTAATTGTGGTCACCGGTTGTATTTCTTCTTTAACGACTACCTCTACAACTTCTTCATCAGAGAACACCATAGGTTCGTCCATGACATCCATCCAGGTGTTGCTGGTGTCATCAATTGGAAGACCTGCATATGCTGGTTTCTTAGGTTGTTCTGGGACCTTTTCAATTGGTTTTTCGTCAGGTTTTGCCACTTCTGTCACGATTACTTCTTCTTGCACTTGTTCTGGGGATTTCTGTTCGAAAACCTCTTTTGTTGATTTTTCTTCTACAATCGTACAATCCGATACAATTACCTCTTCGGTAGTTTTGGTGATCTCAGGTAGGATTACTTCTGATACAATCAATTCTTCTGAATTTAATTCTGATGGTTTTTGATCTGTTGTGGTCAAAATCATTTCCTTCACTATGTTTTTAATAGTAGTTGTGACATCAGTTTGTTCTTCAACCTTAACAGATTCAATTACTTCTTCATCATTATCAGAGAATACCATTGGTTCGTCCATAACGTCCATCCAGGTGTTGCTGGAATCGTCAATTGGGAGACCTGCATAGGCAGGTTTCTTGGGTTGTTCAGGAACTACCTCGATAGGTTTTTCAGTTTCGATCACTTCCGAAACAATTACTTGTTCGGTAATAGTTGTGACTTCAGGTGTTGTTGGCTTTTGAACTGTAATCTCTTCAGTAGGTTTTTCTTCGGTAGTAATTTTCTCCGAAACCAATACTTCGGTAGCAATTGTTACTTCAGGTTGTTTTTCTTCCTTGGCAACTACATCCACTACCTCCTCATCTTCATCAGAGAATACCATTGGTTCATCCATAACGTCCATCCAGGTGTTGCTGGTGTCATCAATTGGAAGACCAGCATAGGCTGGTTTCTTAGGTTCTTCTGGAACCTTTTCAATTAGTTTCTCTTCAGGTTGTTCTTCCTTAGTTGCGATAATTGTATCTGGAACTTGTTCTGGGCATTTTTCTTCAACAGCAGTAATTTCCGATACAATTACTTTTTCAGTGGTAATTGTGAGCTCATGTTGTTTTTCTTCCATTACGGTTTCCGTTATTACCTCTTCATCTTCATCAGAGAATACCATTGGTTCTTCCATAACGTCCATCCAGGTGTTGCTAGAGTCATCAATTGGGAGACCAGCATAGGCTGGTTTCTTGGGTTGTTCAGGAATTACCTCGACAGGTTTTTCAGTTTCCATCACTTCCGAAACAATTACTTCTTCGGTAATAGTTGTGACTACAGGTTCTATTGTCTTTTGGACTGTAACCTCCTCAATAGAACTCCCTTCAGTTGTGATTTTTTCTGAAACCAATACTTCGGCCACAGTTGTAACTTCAGGTTGTTTTTCTTCCTTGGCAACGACCTCATCATCGTCATCAGAAAATACCATTGGTTCGTCCATAACGTCCATCCACGTGTTGCTAGAATCATCAATAGGCAAACCTGCATAGGCTGGTTTTTTAGGTTGTTCAGGAATTTTCTCGATAGGTACCGACACAATAACTTCTTCTGGAACTTGCTTCGTAGTAGCCTTCACAATCTCTTCGGTAGTAGTTGTTACCTCAGGTAGTTTTTCTTCCGAGACCATTACTACTTCAGCGACTAGTTCTGTTGGTTGTTGCACGGAAACATCTTCAAAAGATTTAACTTCGGTTGTTACTATCTCTGACACAGTAACTTCAGTAGTAGTTTTGACCTCAGGCTGTGTTTCTTCCTTGGTAACTACCTCCACTACCTCTTCATCATCATCTGAAAACACCATTGGTTCATCCATGACGTCCATCCATGTATTGCTGGAATCATCAATGGGAAGACCGGCATAGGCTGGTTTTTTAGGTTGTTCGGGAACTTGTACAGCAGTTGTTTCTTCAGTAGTGCTGACAACAGTTGATTTTTCTTCAGTCGTAGTGGTTTCCGAAACCTTTACTTCTTCGGAAATTTGTTCTGTTGGTGCCGTAACAATTGTTTCTTCAGTAGTAGTAGTTGTAACCTCAGGTAGTTTTTCTTCGATCACAATTACTTCTTCATGAACTTGTGTAGGTGTTTGGTCAGGAATTTTTTGTGTAGATATTTCTTCAGTCGTGACCTCAGGTTGTTTTTCTTCCTTGGTAACTACCTCCACTACCTCTTCATCATCATCAGAGAATACCATTGGCTCATCCATGACGTCCATCCAAGTGTTGCTGGAGTCATCGATAGGGAGACCGGCATAGGCTGGTTTCTTAGGCTGTTCAGGAACAATTTCGATGGTTTTTTCTTCAGGTTTTTTAACTTCCACTTGCTCTGTGGTTTTTTCTTCAACAGTTGTGGTTACTGACACAATCACATCTTCGGTAGTTGTTGTGACTTCAGGTTGTTTTTCTTCTGACACAATTACTTCCTCTGCTAGTGTTTGGTCTGATGTGGTAACAATCGTTTCGTGCACTATTTTTTCAGTTGTAGTAGTGACCTCAGGTTGTTCTTCTACCTTTACAGTTTCAATTACTTCTTCATCATCAGAGAATACCATTGGTTCATCCATGACGTCCATCCAGGTGTTGCTTGAGTCATCGATTGGCAGACCAGCATAGGCTGGTTTTTTAGGTTGTTCGGGAATTTTCTCGACAATTTTTTCATTAGTTGTGGTCACTTCTGATGAAATTACTTCTGTTGAAATTTGCTCTGTTAGTTTTGGATCTGGTATCGTAACTGTTTCTTCAGGTAATTTTTCTTCGGAAACTATCGCTTCAGTTATCTGTTCTGCTGGTTTTTGGACTACCTCAGTAGATTTTTCTTCAGTCGTGATTACCTCCGACACAATAACTTCGGTAGTAGTAGTTGTGACCTTAGGTTGTTTTTCTTTTTCGGTAACTACTTCCACTACCTCTTCATCATCCTCAGAGAATATCATTGGTTCATCCATAACGTCCATCCAAGTATCACTGGAATCATCAATTGGAAGACCAGCATAGGCTGGTTTTTTTGGTTGTTCTGGAATTTTATCGATTGGGTTTTCTTCAGTTGTGATCACTTCTGTTACGATTACTTCTTCTGTTGGTGCTTGGACTGGTGTGATAGCAATGGCTTCTTCGATAATGTTTTCTTTCTTCTCTGGAACGGACAATTGTTCTTCACTTGTTATTGATTCCGTAAGCTTCACTTCTAGTGGAATTTCTTCTACAGATGCCTTAGTCGTGAATTCTTCAGAAACTGTTGTGGTAACTGATTTCTTTAGTGTTTCAATTACGGTCTTTATGTTGGATTCATCGCTTCTTTCTTGAGGTAGAGGAATTTCGAGTTCTTCTTCAATTAGATCTCTCCACGATTTGTCCTCATCGATTACTGATACACTATCTTTCTCATCATCCAACATATCGGCCCATGATTGCGGTGGCTCAGACTGCTCTTCTGGCTCGGTTTTATCCACAAGATCAGACCAGCTGACTTCATCCAAAGTTTCTTTCGGAGTCTTCTTTTCGACTATAGTTTTCTTTGGTTGAATGGGGCTGTCTTTCACTACTGCTTTTACTTGTTGATTTCTTTCAATGTCGATAAAGCTTGTGGTCGAATGGCCGACAATAGAAGCCCACGACTGGCCACGGCTGGAAGGCTCTGCTGGTACTTCAGTGTTTCGTACCTTTTCCTTTGTCAGATCTACAATTGGCTGTGCATTTTTGAACTTCGGTTCGACCCTAGTCTTTTCTGGTCTGGATGGCTTTTCTGGTTTGGTTTGCCTCTCTGGGATGCTTACTTTGGGTGTTGATTCAGTCATTCTATCAATTTGACTAGCAACCTTAGCCCATGTCATCGTATCGGAATCATCAGCATGAGTCGGTCTTTCAACCAGTTTCTCTACTTTGTCGTCAGAGTCACTGCTGGAAGTAGTTGTTTGAATCTCCTCCTCTTTGGGATATTCTGGTTTTGATTTCTCTCTAGATTCTTTAACTTTTCTGGCTGGATTTTTCGTCTTCTTACTAGGTTTTTCTGTTTTTGTTTTAGACTCCTTTACAGTGTCCTCCTGTACAGAAACTATTTTCTTGCGAGATTCAATATCGTCAATCCACTCGCCAGGCTTTTTAACCAGAGCAGCCCATGAAAATTCATTTGTCGGAGCTGCTACAATGGTAATTTCTTCTACAGTTTCTGGTTCCGGTTCAGTCTTTATGTTATCTTGAGGCACTGCATCATACTCATCTGAGTCCGATAGTTTTTCCTTAGCTGGGACACGTTCGGGTTTACGTTTCTTTTCTTTTGGCTTTTTCTCCTTTGGTTTCTCCTTTGGCTTCTCTTTAGGCTTTTCTTGTACTTTAACCTTTTCGTCACCCTTGGAAGTTTCTACCGTCTTTTTGTTTCGCAAAATTGTCTCATCAATCCATTCCCCAGGCCTGCTAACAATTGAAGCCCATGAGAATGAACTGCTTTCGGTTTTCGCTGGTTGTGGTTCATCAACGCGATCTTCTTGGACAGCCGACGTTTCTGGCTTGTCATCTTCTTCGGAGGTTGTTTGAACAATCTCCACAGGAGCCTTTTTGGGTTTCTTAGATTTGCTCGGTTTTTCGGATATTTTTTCAGGAAGCTTCTCTTTTCTGTGCTCTTTAACGGGTTTCTTTTTCTCTAAGACTGGACTCTTGGTTTTCTCATCTACAACTTGTGTATTCGGCTTCTTCTGAATTGTTTCATCAACCCATTCGCCTGGTCTACGTACAAGAGAAGACCATGTGAACTCTGTGGTGGTTGTCTTTTCAACATGGTCCGGAGATGATGGTTTGGAAACGTCTGGTGTTGGCTCCTCCTTGGCAGATTCAATTTCTTCAGAACTGGGCACATTTTCTTCGGACGATGCTTCTTTAGACTCGGTTTTCTGTACCTTAGTCTTTGGTTTTTGTTTCTCTGCCTTTTTCTTCTGTTTAGCATCCTTTTTAGCTACATCTGTTTTCACATCCTCTTTGGGTTTTTCTTCAATAGTTTTTGGAATTGGAGCAATCTCTGATTTTTCTTCTGGGTTCTCACTAAAGAGCACATCCGCATAGGATTTACCATCGGCATTCTTTTGCCAAACTGTTGTTGTTGTGTCCAGCATCGTATTGGTGAATTCATTGGATGGAGCTTCGATAACAACTGGTTCGATTTCTGGGTGTGTTTGTTGTGTCTCCACAACCCTTTCCTTCTTTACGCGTTTCGATGTTTTCTGCTTTGGCTGCGGTTTCTCCACCGTTTTACTTCTTGGTATAAATTCATTGTATACCTTTTCGTTGGCTAGGAAAGTATGCGTCTGGTCAGAATATTCATGGAGTAAATAGGATGGTGTAAACTCAGGAGCATTTGGTGACAAGTTTGAAGTGAATGCAATGTTTGTAACCGTTGGCATTGAATCTTCAAGAACACTTGACCATGTATCGATTACCGCCTTTTCATCATGCAGTGGTTGGTTGTCAGACCAAGGTATTTGTGGTTCAGGAATATTTAGGCTAGCGAATGTAGTAGTGTCAGACAACTCGGAAGAAGTTGTCACATCGTCTATGGACTGTGTGAAATTAACATCTTCCTTATCAGTAACTGTGACGGATTCAGTTGTTATTTGTGTAACTGTCGTTGTTGTGTTCAAGTACTCAATTTCCTCAGGCACATTTTCTATAGATTTTACTTCTTCTGGAATTGGTTCAGCTGGTTTGCTAACAATCGTCTCCTTCACTATTACTTCCGTGGTAGTGGTGACTTCAGGTTGGGTTTCTTCCTTGGTGATTTCAACTACTTCTTCCTCTTCATCAGAGAACACCATTGGTTCATCCATAACGTCCATCCAGGTGTTGCTTGAATCATCAATAGGAAGACCAGCATAGGCTGCTTTCTTAGGTTGTTCGGGAACTTCTTCAATTGGTTTTGCTTCAGGTTTGATAACTTCTGTTATAGCTATTTCAGCTGGTTTTTGTAATGAAACCTTCTCTGTAGATGTCTCTTCAACAGTTGTTATCTCTGAAACAATTAGCTCCTTTGTAGTTTGTGTGACTTCAGATAGTTTTTCTTCAGATACAGCAACTTCTTCTGGAATCCGCTCTGATGGCTTTTGATCTGGGGCAGCAACAGTAGTTTCTTCAGGTTGTTTTGTCAACTTAGCAGTTTCGACTACCTCTTCATCGTCATCAGAGAACACCATTGGTTCATCCATAACGTCCATCCAGGTGTTGCTTGAATCATCAATAGGAAGACCAGCATAGGCTGGTTTTTTAGGTTGTTCAGGAATTTTTTCGATAGGTTTATCTTCAGTTACGATCACATCCGACACAATTGTTTCTTCCGGAATTTTGTCTGATGTGACAACAGTCGTTACCTTCACTATTTCTTCGGTAGTAGTAGTGACCTCAGGTAGTTTTTCTTCCGAGACAATTACTTCTTCAGTTACCTGTGCTGGTGATTGTTGCACGGAAACCTCTTCAGAAGATTTAACTTCGGTCGTTACTATCTCTGACACAGTAACTTCAGTAGTAGTTTTGACCTCAGGCTGTGTTTCTTCCTTGGTAACTACCTCCACTTTCTCTTCATCATCATCTGAAAACACCATTGGTTCATCCATGACGTCCATCCATGTATTGCTGGAGTCATCAATGGGAAGACCGGCATAGGCTGGTTTTTTAGGTTGTTCGGGAACTTGTACAGCAGTTGTTTCTTCAGTAGTGCTGACAACAGTTGATTTTTCTTCAGTCGTAGTGGTTTCCGAAACCTTTACTTCTTCCGAAATTTGTTCTGTTGGTGCCGTAACAATTGTTTCTTCAGTAGTAGTAGTTGTAACCTCAGGTAGTTTCTGTTCGATCACAATTACTTTATCAGGAACTTGTGTAGGTGTTTGGTCTGGAATTTTTTGTGTAGATATTTCTTCAGTCGTGATTTTTTCTGACACAATAACTTCGGTAGTAATCGTGACCTCGGGTTGTTTTTCTTCCTTCGTAACTACCTCTACTACCTCCTCATCTTCATCAGAGAATACCATTGGCTCATCCATAACGTCCATCCAGGTGTTGCTGGAGTCATCAATTGGAAGGCCAGCATAGGCTGGTTTCTTAGGTTGTTCGGGAACCTTCTCAATTGGTATTTCTTCAGTCTTTGTAACTTCTGTCACGACTACCTCTTCTTGAGTTTGTTCTGTTGGTTTTTGTACTGAATCCTCTTCAATTGATTTTTCTTCAACAGTTTTGATTTCCGAGTCAATTACTTCTTCAGTAGCAGCTGTGACTTCTGGTTCTGTTGGCTTTTGAATTGTAACCTCTTCAGTAGATATTTCTTCAGTCGTGATTTTTTCTGACACAACTTCGATAATAGAATTAACCTCAGGTTGTTTTTCTTCCTTGGCAACTACCTCCACTACCTCTTCTTCATCATCAGAGAATACCATTGGTTCGTCCATGACGTCCATCCAAGTGTTGCTGGAGTCATCGATAGGGAGACCAGCATAGGCTGGTTTCTTAGGCTGTTCTGGAACAATTTCGATGATTTTTTCTTCAGGTTTTTTAACTTCCGCTTGGTCTGTGGTTTTTTCTTCAACAGTCGTGGTAACTGACACAATCACATCTTCGGTAGTTGTTGTGACTTCAGGTTGTTTTTCTTCTGACACAATTACTTCCTCTGCTAGTGTTTGGTCTGATTTGGTAACAATCGTTTCGTGCACTACTTTTTCAGTTGTAGTTGTGACCTCAGGTTGTTTTTCCACCTTTACAGTTTCAATTACTTCTTCATCATCAGAGAATACCATTGGTTCATCCATTACGTCCATCCAAGAGTTACTTGAATCATCAACTGGTAGACCAGCATATGCTGGTTTCTTGGGGGCCTCTGGAACTTGTTCTGTTGGCGTTTGGTCGGGCGTAGCCACAATGGTTTCTTTCAGCACTTCTTCGCTTGTATTTGTAACTTCAGGTTGTTTTTCTTCGGCCACAATTACTTCTTCAGTAACAGTCTCTATTGGCTTTTGAACTGAAACCTCTTCCGAAGACTTTTCTTCAGTTGTTATTTCCGATACAATTACTTCGGTAGTGGTTGTGACTTCAGGTTTTTCTTCATTCACAATCACTTGTTCTGGTTGTCTTTGATCAAGAACCTTTTCTACAGATTTTTCCTCAGTCGTGATTGTTTCTGATACAATTTCCTCTTCTGTATTCTCAATGATTTGCTCTTTTTCTTCTTTAATTCTCTCTTCTGTGGTTACATGTTGGATCAGCTTGTATTCAGCATGTTGTTGAGCTGGTACGTCGTATTTTGGAATTTCGTAGTTATAAATTGCTGGAATCGGTTGAATTTCTGCGACTGTGGGTAACGGCGTTTCAACCTCTGGTTCCGACGTGGTGGTGGTGGTACTCGATGCGGGGATCTCATGAATCGTAGTTTCGTGGATTGTGGTTTCGTTGTTAGATATGTGATAATTTATTTCAGCAGAGTGTATTTGCGATAGATTATATTTTGGTATTTCGAAACATAGAGCAGACGGACAAATATTGAATAAATTGGATATATTTAGCGCTATATTAGCAGTGCTTACCATATTAGCGACAGATGATTCAACTGAAACTTCACTCAATTTAGCAGGAACAAGATCATTAGCATTAGCAAGTATATTAGTGGGGTCTTTAGTTATGGATACACTACTAACTATTTGCACTTCTTCTTGGTTTTGGGGATGTTTTGGTACACTTTCGAGGGGACTCACATCAGTTGTACTAACTTCACTTGTTTGGGTACTTACAATGGAAGACTCTTCTAGAATAATATTTTTAGTTAATTCCTGATCCTGTTTAGCTACCTCAACGACTACACTCTCAATTACTAAATCCTTGTCATTTGGTGCTACCTTACTAATAGCGGGGAGCTCATGCTTTTCTTCAATAACCAGTTGAGCAGATTCCTTTTTAAAGAACTCTTCGGGCAGAGCAGGACGCTTCTTCTTGTCCTTCTTGGACATTTTCATTTGAATCTCTTCGAATAAGTGCTGCTCTTCTGCAGTCAAATCGGTTGTCAATTCTGTACTTAAAATAGTTTCTTTCGTCTCTAGTTTGGTCGCCTTAGTCACCTCAGTAGTGTTGTCTTGAACAACTTCTGTAGGAGAAGTGATACTTTCTGTTAGGACTGGCTGGACAGATTCTATCTGAATTTCGTCCAAAGGAGTGACTGCGTCGCTTGCCTCAGTAGATTCAGTCCAAGTATTGTCATCTGTCGTTTGAATTACTTCAAGAGTAGATTTGTCACTATGTTCGGCGGTCATTTGAGAGGCTTCCAAGTTTTCTGTTACAGTTTCAGTAACCTGGAGACTAACTTCGGGGAAATCTAAATGCATTTTAACAATGGGCGTCTTAAGTTTCTCTTCATGAGTAATAAGGGAAATTTTCTGTACTGTGCCCGGAGGGTACACGCTGTCAAAGCCTTCGCCAACGAAGACTGCATTTGTGCCATCTTCGATTTCGAAACTACGTCTTTGTGTGGTCGTCAGAGTCGTGTACTTGGTAGTAGTAGTAGTCTTGGTCAACTGTCCGGAAGTAGTGGCCTGCGTTGAAGCTGTCGATGTCGATGTCGACGTCTTAATAATATCTAACGGTGTGCTATCACTAAACCTTTCACTTTGATTTTGGCTCTCGTCTACGTTGGCCAATTCTACAGTTTCAATGCCAACCACCTTAATGCCAGGCTTGGTAATATCATTTTGTGCAATATTCTCAGAATCAGCAATTTGAACCTCGTCAATATCAGTTAAATTCAATTTGCTAGCTGTTGGTGTTGATGTCGCAGTTCGTGGTACGGTTTGAGTAACAGTTGTCTGATCGGGCATTTCTATTGACGACTTGACAATGACATCGTCCGGGGATTCGGACTCTTCCAAAATTATTCGTCCATCTTGGGAAATCTTCTTAATTATTCGCATGGTGCGAGTCGTTATGGTCTTTATAATGGCGCCATCAATTTGAGTACTTGTGGTGGAAGTTTCACTGGGCTCTTCAACCAGTACAGGCGATTTACGAAGTCCATCAGTGCCTTCAATAGGCTCACCTTTCGTAATAGTTTCTTCAACTGTTTCACCATCGTGGGAACGTTTCTTTACTATTTTTGTAGTACGCACGGTTGTTGTCTTGACTACTTCTCCCTCATCGGGGGAAACGACTTGTGGTTGCGGTTCGACCTCGGTTAAGGACAATTGCTTTTGCATTGGAACGATTTCTGGCTCTTTAGTAGACAGATTATCGACAGTTTTTTGTACCTTCTCAGTTTCGTTGTTTTGTGAGATTTTCTTAACAATTTTCGTAGTACGCACAATGGTGGTCTTAATTATGTCGCCACCATCTGCACTTGAAACATCGCTGTCGGTAAATGGTACACTTGGAGTATTATATTCCACTGGACTCTCCACTTCTCTGTCGGGCGAATTACTCTGTACTTTTGTAGTTTTGCGTACAGTTGTGGTCTTCACAATTCCATCATCGCTGGATTCAGTTGTGATCGACTCCGATACCTCAGGAGCAGTTTGCACCTCTTCAGTAAACGGTAAAGGCTGGTCTGATACAATATTCACTTGATCACTTTCTGCATCCTGTGAAGTCTTGTTGACAATTTTAGTTGTACGGACAGTGGTGGTCGTCGTAACACCACCTTCGATGGACTCAGTTGATGTAACTTGTGGTTCTTTCTCTGCAGGAACAATATTTTGCACTGGTTCTGGCTGGATACTTTTTTGTGGTTTCGGTTCCTTTTGCTTCTTTTTCTTGTCCTTCTTTTTGTTGGTTTCAGGCTTAATTTCAACGGTGGTCACATCAACTGCTGGTTGGGGTTCAACTTCAATTGGTTGTTCCTCAGTAATGTTTGTTTGCTTCGTGCTCTTTATGGTGCGCACCGTGGTCGTTTTTACAACACCACCATCCGAAACTTCCGTAGTGGTGGACTCTGACTTTTCTACGCTTGGCTCTTCCATAGCCTCTTCAGCAACGTCGAATTCTTCTGTCGGTTGTACATTTGGCACCGCAGTGACTTCTGGTGCTTCCTGTGTAATTCTCTTGATGGTCTTTGTTGTCCTCACGGTGGTGGTCTTGATGACACCGCCATCAACTGTTGTGGACATTGTACTCATAACATTCAGAGGCTCTGTTGTTTCTAAGATGGGTTGAGGCTCGGTAATTTCAGCAACCTTCTGAACAATTGGACTTTCGGACTTCAATTCTGGTTCTTGGCTCTCCTCAGCAATCAACTTGGATGTCTCCACGACTTGCGGCTCTGGCAATTTGCTCTTCTTGTTCTTTTTCTTGTCCTTTTTCTGAGTGTCGCCTTCATGTTTAATCTTTTCACCAGCAATAAAATCAATTGTCGAAGTTTTTATATTAAGTTTTTCGTGTTGCGGTTGAACTTCTTCTATGGACTTAACTTCAGGAATATATTCCGACTTTATTGCAGTTGTAGGCAATTCGGTAATTTCGTGTTCTACATGTGGCTCAATATCCATTGGCTCGGTGACTTCTGTAGACTCAACAGAAGTTGGCAATTCCTTGGACTCAATTGGTTTTTCAATTTCTTCGTGAGCATTGTCATTCACCACTTCTGGCTTGACTTGCTGTACCTTAATTTCTTCCATTTTCGGTTCCTGTATTTGAGCAGGTTTTTTCGATTTGGATTTCTTATCCTTCTTGGTACTCTTTTGTTCTTCTACAGTAGATTCCAATAGTTGTTCCAATTCCTGTGTAGCACTTGCTTCAGTGGCTATTTCCACATTGATTTCACTGTGCGGTGTCACTTCTGTGGTGACTATTACCGTTGTTGGTAGCTGTGTAATTTCCTTATCCACTTGAGGCTCATCATCGTAAAATTCTTCGATGATTTCTTCACCGTCAGCAGTTATTCTCTTCAATATGCGTTTTGTCCTTGTGATTGTGGTTCTTGTTACAGAGCCGCTTTGCAAAATCTTTGAAGTCGTCGTTGTTGTTGAACCGGTTTCAGTATTTTCATTTACCGAGGTTGAGGTACTTTCAACGGGAGCCATATCGAATTTCTCCACAGTTATAGCCTCAGGAACATCGTCGATAACATCATCTTCTACGATTTCCTCAACTCCATTGACAATTCTCTTTGTAATGCGTTTAGTTATGGTTCTCGTAGTTATAGTCGTTGATCCCCCAGCCGTAGTCGTCGTATTAGTCGAAACTTCTACAATAGGCGCATCTCCAATAACACTTTCAATTGCTTCTGAAGTCGAAACTTCCACAGTGGGAATATCTGCAACCGCGCTTTCGATCGGTTTGATAACATTTTCCACCGTTGTTGCTTCAATAGAAATATTTGTTGGCTCCCCAGGTTCACGGGACTTTTGTTTTTTCGGCTTTCTTTTGTCTTTCTTTGCAGGGATTTCCTCGACGAGGGTTTTAATTGTCTCGGTAGTTGTCGTATTGGTCAATGCTTCCACAACAGGGGTATCTTCAACTGCGTGTTCGATTACTTCTGTCGTCGTATCAGTCGTTATTTCCACAATGGGTGTATCTTCAACAGGCACTTCCATTGGTTCCAAAATCGTCGAATTAATCGATACTTCCACAGTAGGAGTATCTGCAACCACACTTTCGATTGTTTTTTCAACGGTTGTCGTTTCACTAGAAATCTTCGTAGTCTCCTCAGGTTCACGGGACTTTTGTTTTTTCGGTTTCTTTTTGTCTTTCTTTGCTGGGATTTCCTCGACGATGGTTTTAATTGTTTCGGTAGTCGTCGTGTTATTCGGTACTTCCACAATGGGAGTAACTTCAACATCCATTTCGATGGCTTCTTCGGCCTTTTCAACCACAATCGTTTCCGTGGGTTTTTCTAGTGCCTCTTTAGGTTCACTGGGCTTTTGCTTCTTCGATTTTGGCTTGTCTTGCTTTATGGGAGCTTCCTCAGAGTTTCGCTTTTCAGCCGCAATAAAGTCCAAAGTACTGGATTTCTTGTCCTTCAGTTTATCAAGTGGAGCGGATTCTTTTTCAGGCTCAACGTGTTCATGTTTTTCGGATTCACTTGGTCGCTTAGTTTTCTTATTCTTTTTGGATTTAGGTTCTTTCTTCTCCTCAGGAGTTGGCTTATCAACTGTCGTTAGAGTTTCCGTTGTTTCCACAGTGGTCGTCGTTTTGACTTCCGCCGTGGTCTCTCCATAAACATTGGATTCACTTTTCGGCAATTTCTTTGTGTCCTCCTTCGGTTTTGATTTCTTACTATCTTTAGTAACCTTTGTGTCCTTCTTAACGGTTGAGTTCGTTGACTCAGTGGTTTCGCTAATCACCAACGACTTCTTATCGCGATTGTTAACAGCGGTGGGCTCAGTCGCGTTCGCGGTTTTCGTTGAGGGTTCCTTTGCAGTAGAAGTACTCTTGACCGCCTTAGCTGGTACTTGTACTTGCTTCTGTTCTGGCCTTTGACGTTGTGACTTGCTGGGCTTTTGCATGTGTTTGTCTTCTTTAGTCTGGAATTCCTTTGAATCCCGAGAAAGAGACTTGGGTCTTCTGTCATAGCTCGTTGTCGAGGTCGTTGTTGTCGTCGTTGTAGTCATCGTTGCAGTTTTGTTTGTCACAGTTGGATGGGGTTGTGGTGCCTTTCTTATCTGAGGCGGCGATGTTGTTAGACGGACTTGCGTTTGTTGTCTTGGCTGTTGACTGGATGGCTGGAAATTATTTCCATGGTTAAGGCCGAATAATACCTCGGCATAAGTGGAGCCGGTTGTAGGCTCTGTAGTCCAAACATTTTGCTGTGGATATGATTCTTGAGTGGTTGTGGGTCTCGCTTGTGACACTTGTTGAATGGGCTTGATTTCTTCAGGAACATATTCTTGTCGTTCGACGAATTGTGTCGGCTGTTCTGGAATTGTCGCTGGGGTGGCTGTGGGCACTACTGGTGCCACTTGCGGCATTTCCATTGGTATGGATTCGATTTCATCGATCTCAAATTGTCCAAATGTAATGTCCGGACGCGGTTCTTCAATTTCAATTGTTTGTGGCTCAATTGATCTTGGCTCGGACACTTCTTGCAATTGGTGCTGCGTTTGCTGGAATTGCTGATGACTAGTAGTGTGTATAGTATGCGTGGCGGTGCTTTGTTGCACCATGGACGCCAGTGTGGTTACGACACGATCTAGCACACTTGAGCCCGTTGTTGTGGGGTTTGAGAGTTCACTGTGATACTCTGTCAAAAAGGGTTGTGGCTCTTGATCTTGCTGCGGCTCATACTGATACTGTGGGTATTCTTGCGGTTGTTGATAATACATTTGAGTCTGATCAGATGTGTAGATGGTTGGATAGGACTCGGTTTGGGTGGGCGGATAATAGCCCGCCATGAGTTGGTATTGCGTAGCTGTGGGCTGATATTGGTAGCCAGCATATGTCGTTTGTGTGGGCGTTGCCTGAGGATATTGCATTTGCAACATTTGCTCGTAGTAAGTCTGCGATTGCGAGGTCGTTTCGGGTTGTGCCACCGGTGGCTGAGTGGACGCGTAACTCCACTGGCCGCTATCGGCCACATTTTCGTACATGCTCTGATACAATTGCGGATCAGGCTGTAGGTATGCAGCTTGTATTTGTTCCGCTGTCATTGGAACTTCACTTACGTATGTGGTTTCGTATGAGGTCGTGCTCACCGGCTGCCGTTGCTCGACTTGGCGTTCAATGGGCTCTTGTTCTCGCTGTGGTTGCGTGTATTGCGAATAGCTTAGCATGGCCGGTACTGTCGGCTGCTGCTCATATAAGTTTGTAGCGCTTGTAGTAGTCGTTGTCGTCGTAGTTACCTGTTCCTGCATTGGCGCCTGCGCCTTTATGACTTCAGATACATGCGACATGGTAGGAATTTCGAATTCTGTTGTTGCCTGTTTTTGTGATCTTGTGGTTGGATCGGGCAAACCTTGCGCAGCTGCTTCTACGCGTAAACGCTCCAATTCAATACCGCGCAAGACTTCAGCATAGGAAGTCGAACCGGGCATCCACATGGGACTGCGCGAGCGTTGTCTGTCTTCGCTGGGTAAATGCAATTGTGCTTGAGTTTCGGTTGTGGTCACCGTTGTCCTTATCTGCGGGGTAGGTTGTACCTGCACCTGTCGCGTCGAATGTTCTTCTGGCCTGCGTCTTGGTGATCGTCCACGTCGGGACTCACGTGGCGCTTGCAATTGTTTGTGTTGCTGGTGATGCTGAGACTGTGAATGCCTCTGGTGCTCACCGTAGTGTTCAACCGAAGGAACGTCATACGGTTGCGCGGCCTCAATTGGGACAGACTCAATAGTGGTAATCGGTTCGTAATAAGCGGCATTCGCCTCATTCGTATTCGTGCGGTAGTTGGTTGTTGTTGTGGTGGTGGTAATCGTTTCAACCGTGCGTCTACCTCTTTCATCAACATTTTCGTATTGTTCGCGCGTTTCGCGCACCTCTGGCATCGCCTGATGCTGAATGGTTTCTTGGCGTTCAGCTACATATTGCTGAGGTTCAAATTCTTGTGATCGCTGTGGCACTTGTTCATTTGTAATCGTATTCTGGTCTTGACTGGCTGTCATATACCTTTCAAGTTGGGCATTTTGCACCTGTGTTGGGGCAACATTTTCGGTCAGTGCAAAGTTCACGGGACTCGATTGTCCGGAAAGCACTGCTGCATAGGACAGACCTATTTTCGAGGGCTTTAAGAGCATCGATACAGCCGACGATGTTGTCACCACTGAATGTGGGTCCAGGGTATATGACAAGGCAGCGATCATATCGTATCTTTGTTGCATGTCATCAACGGATGTACGTAGAGCCTAGCGTTGTTGGAAAGGGGAGATTTGCCAAATACGTTAGGTTTGATTGCGCAACAAAATTAACATGTAGAGTAGGTTAACAAAAAAAAACCCTAAGCTACTGACTGACTGACTGATTGATTGAATGACACCTAACACCTAAGCACTACTACGTATATGAGATGAAGAAAAAATCAGGTAACTGTTTTTCATTTTAAAAATATTCTTTGGTTTTCTTTTATTATAATTCGCAGGGTCATGTCAATTATTTTAAATAAATAAAAATTAAAACAAATATAGTTACTAAAATTAAAGACAGCAAATAATACGAGACTTCGACGACGCAGAAGCAATCGCCAGCCAACACAGTCTCACCCGACTGAGCTCAACGGGCGATGGGAGTTTGTGCGCCCAATGAGCGAACGCAGGTGAGCCCTGCTTGGCGGGGGACTGCTTCGTTGTCGGAAATCGTAGTTTCTTGGGCGGTGGCTGCTGCTTTTCTCTTCAAATTCTTTGGTTTCATTCATTTTTTTTCCCAATTGCACATTTAACAGATTTTTGCTTAATGTTTTTTTTTAAATAAGTATTTGCCTAGATTAAGTACGAGTATGTATGCAGAGTATAATTGAATATGCGCCTAAAATTATGTTTCTAATATTGCGTCATCTGGCGTGCCGCGATGTATCAACAACTTGATGCGCTCGTTGCGTGCAGTTATTTTCGAATGCAGATTTTTAACACGTTCCCGACATGCCTACAGATCGATTTGATATATATTTTGTTTTATTTTATTATTTTTCATATAAGTCCGTAGTACATAGTTGTTTGTATATAAGCACCCATTTACCAGAAGAAGAAGGCAGTTTCATAATTCGATTTTACAATGTGTGATGTAGTGAATTTTCATTTTAATTTTGGTTAACATTGAGTGGCGTTAGAATGGTGGAGGGATGAGTTCAAGATGTTAGTTACGCGTGGCATTATGCAATAGAAAGCGTTACAGCAAAGCCAAAGATAGGTTTTGGGGAGTTCATTTTGAGATTAGTGTCAATTTTGAGGTTAGCACAATGTTGGGTTAGAGCGAGCGAGCGATGTCAGTTCAATGTGAAGAAGCAACAAGAGTTGTGTAAATACCATTACCGTTGTAAATTTTACCATTTTTTTGTTCGAATGTGTTCATAGCAGAGGAGAGCAACAACACCAGTTTTGTTTTTTTTTACAAGTTATATATATATTTTTGAGTTTGTCAAAATATATATATACATACAGATGTTAAATGAAAATGTAAATAAAGGAAGAAAAAAAGAAATACAAATGTCAAATAAAAGTCGAAATCATACAGAACCCATTTTAAATACATGACCAAAAAGAGATAAATATCTATAAAGTTCGCAGGTACATATGTGTGTTTGTATGTGTGTGTGTGTGTGAGTGATGAAGGAGTAAATAAAGTGTATGAAATAAAGCTAACTACTTTTTACAACAACCAAAAGTGGACTACTCAACGGACTTGAGAAGGGAAATGCCTTCTTTATTTTTTTACTTTCCAAAGATTGTTTGTATGGAAAAAAGCGAATATGAAATTGTTCATTTAGTTCTATAAGCTTTGGTGAGCAAGTGATGTAATGTGAGGGTGTAGAATTGCAGTCTGGTGTTTATGAAATGTTCAGGCGGTTGATGAATTCGATTTTGTTTTGATGAGGTGCAGAACTGTGGTGCCAACAAATGGATATGGTTTTGTCCTCCACTGAGATTAAGTTCTTGGTAACAAAAGGGTCTTTGAAATCAAATAAGGCCTCGTAATTCCTGTCAGGTTCGACTTCATTCAGTTTAGTATTTATGAAAATTTTGTAAATTAAAAAACTTCACTTACCATTTGCGTATATCCCTTAATTTATAATTTAAACTAATTTCATACTAAGTAAAAAATCTCCCTTAAACTACATAAATAAAATTCCAATTTGCTATTCAAAACTTTTCTCATTATAAATATTTCGAATCTATGCCGAATGTTAGGATGATTCATTTGTTAACTTAAGGCAGCACAAAATGGCCATACCTACTTCGAAAAATTGGAGAAAGAAATTCAAATTCAAGGTGAAGTATTCGTTCTATAAATATACATACAAAAATGGCCGACTATTCTCTCGCTCTGAAACTACAGAGTAAACTGCTGATCGCTCATTCTCCAAAGCGAGTGTGACCCAGCCTCTGTGTGTTAAGCACATTCAACCGGACCAGACATTAGGGATTTCTATGCTGACCACTTCGAATATTTCGAATGTGTTTAAAATAAAATTACAACAAGAACTTATTTTTGGCTCCAAGAATGATATCGCACACGTGACACTTAGACTTATCGTTTCGCATGGGAGACAGTTAACATAAATAGTTTCTATTTGAAATTTGTAGGTAATATAATGAAATTTATGATTATGACAACAATGATTTTTGATGATTGGAATGTCAGGATGATAAGTGACGTGAGGCTGCACAGTGGGTGGTGGTGTTATTCAATGGCCGAAAGAGTGCAATGACAAAACAAAAAACTCAAAAGTACCAATTGTAGTGGAAAATGTGTGGAATTAGATCATGACTTGATGGTTTAGTTTAATGTGTGCCGCCGTGATATGAGCAAAAATTAAAAAAACTAAAAAAAACCAAAGACTTGTCGCAACTAATCGAAAAAAAAACGTTTAAATAATAATTACAAAAACAGAAAATATTGCAATGGAAAGAACTGAAAAAAATAATTGTAATAATAACACAAAAAAAACAAATAAAAATAAGTACTTTATACCATTTGTATTAAGAAAAAATTGAACTTTGCAGCCACCGTGCATTTTTCCTGCATTTTTCGCACTCACTACTTCCAAAGTATATGTATATCGTGTATTCAAACCAATTTCAATCTTTGTTGTATTAATGCAAAATTCAATATGCTGGTTATATATATAGATATGGTTTAGTGTTAGTTAATTTCTTTCTACGAACTAACTGTTGTTCTGTCAACTGTTTCGTTTTTATTTTGAATTTTTCTATTCAAACAGTAGATAGTAGATGTGGTGTTGTATGAAATGTAAATGACCAACTGCGATTTTGTGCAAATACAGCAACACTGAACTCAGTCATTTCATTCGAAATTCCGCTGGGGGCCCTACATAACCTAACAAACATGACTGGGACTGAACGTCACTCATTGTACTAAACACTTTCTCTAACTTGTAGATATTCTCTTCAAAGGCCTACTATATAAAACATTGTCCTAGTTGGGTACGTACCTGTTGCTCGGCTAATGCACGCTCACGATCGTGTGGCTGATACGTGGGTGCCATCACGAGCCTCAATTGTTGTTCCTCTTGTATGATCTTCTGGCGCAACGCTTGCATTTGCTGTTGGTATACTTCGATCTGGCTGAGTGTCTCTTCCAAACTGGACGATTTGGTTTTCACCAATTCGCCAAGTCCGTCCAAGACCTTCACCAGATCATCGACGTTTTCGCTGAGGCGCGGATCACCGCCCATACCATTGCGGAAGTGTACCTGGTCGAAAAGAATACATTTGCAGGGGGAATAGAATAGAAGAGGGAAGAAGAAGAGCGTTAAATTGTTTCCATATTGCTCAAGAGCAGCCCTTAAGTGCATTCATCCTCCATCCGAACGAATTCTCACCTCTAATTTTTCAATTGACAGTCTCAATTTCGTTTTCTGTACATTTATGTCCGCCATTGTTTTCTCGCAGAAGCCCAGTTGATCGCGCAGTGGTTTCTTCTTGTGTTGCGGCGATTCCAGCGATTGTTTCGTCTTATCTATCCAGCTGCGTATGTCCTTAATTTTGCGTTCGCATTGATCCCATTCTTCGCAGGCTTCTTGCAGTAGTGAATTCTAAGGTGTGCCGAGTTGAGAAAGGTTAAATCGTGGTATTTGAGCGAAGAGTGAGAGAAATAGACTGATGGCAAATCCTAGACAATTTCTAATTAACCCTTACCCCCCCCTCCCCTCCCCTCCCCCTAAATATTGTTATTTCCCCTCTACTTTCTGTTTCTCTATGCCAGTCTCTCGATCTCTTCCCCTTGTGGCTCCTTGGCCAACCTACCCTCTCTAGTAGCACCGCTTCCACGGTAACCTTGGCATCCTCGGCCTCTTGCAGTTTATCCTTGAGATCGCCCACAGTCGTTACTTGTCCAATGTGTTCCAGTTCCTTGTCCATTTCGCTCAAATGTTTCGCAATCGGTTTAATACTCTTCACAGCCGCCACATAATCGTTCAGTTTGCTACGCGCCTCAGGCAGGGTTCTCAGATCGATCGTTTGGTCCAGGAAGGTGCGCTTTTCGGCCACCCACGACATCACGATTTGATACAGATTCATAAAGCGTGTCCAGGCATCCAAGCTATCGCCAACTTGCTGTTTCTTCTCGTCCAACCATGAGCGCACTTGGCCCAATTGCTGGGCCAACTGATCGATGGTGGTCTGTACAAGCAGCTTCTCGTCACTATTGCGGCAGTTGTCAATGATCAGTTGTCCGTTTGTCTTCACCATGGTGAAGCGCTCGTAAATGCCGGTAATTTCCTGGTTGATGCGGTGCAGTAGTTCCTTCATCTGGGCCGGAGCAAGAGTGCGATCTTGCACCTGCATCTCGGCCTGCAGTAGCCATCTCTGGATCTCATCAACCCCGGTGAAATAGTCCGTGCGTATGGTCTTGGCGCGCTTGAAGTCCTTCTGTTTCGTTTCCATTGTGCCTTGTACACGCTCCGAGAGCAGCTCTAATGCAGTGAACTCCTGAGCGATATCGTTCGGTACCAAGTTCTGTTGTTTCAAGTATTTCTCCTTTGTCGCGGCAATCAGTTGGGTGCTCTCTGCAACGGTCTGGCTCACCTTCGTTTGTAGATCGCTCAAAGACTTTTCGGTCTTGGCGATATTCTCATCGAATGCGTGTATATCTTGTATCTCCTCGAGCAGAGCGTTGAACTTGTCCTGCAATTCGGAGATGAGGCGGAAGATCCGTTCGATTTCGGCGAGATCCTGGCTAACCTGACGATCCTTATCGCGTAAGTTATCGTTTAATCTGGAAAACAAAAGAGAGAAGAGCAAACTTAGTCACACAGAAGGAAGGGGGGGAAATGTGAATTTGAAATTCTTATATGAATTTCAGAAGAAAAAACCACGCGGTATCGATATGTGCTCGAACGAATACGCTAGTATGTATAGTATGTACGGCTTCCGTTGTGTTTTCACGCGCAGATTTTCAAATTTCCACACGCAAAACTTCCAAAATACAAATTAATGCGCACAAAGTAATTCTTCTACAAAGATTTTTCGAAAAGTTTTTTTTCCGTCTGTCTTTCTTTCTATCTATCAGAAAGCAAATCGACTTGAGTCACGAGAACGCGAAGATTTCCGTGAAATGGTTGTGCCCGTTTATCCACAAGAGAATTCTCTAAATGATCGATCGAATGATTTCAATCGGGCCCATACCCCGAAATCTCTAAAGTTCGAATTTTCGATGTTATGATATGTTCGAAAAATATAAATTATGAGAATTTTTACAGTCAAAAGGAAAACCTTGGACGCTCAACTTGTTGTAAAACAAAAGAAAATGAGCGAGTACAAAAGCCGGCAGGCCAATTTGCCAGGAGACAGAGCAGGAGAGAGGTAATTTCGCTCACGTCCAATACCATCGCTCGAATTGAGATTTTCTTTTAATAAATTCATAAAGCTTGTTTATTGTTGTTTCTTTAATGTTTCTTTTTGGTTTTTTTTTCAAACGGACTTCTTGACGACGAGAAACGTCCTCGTTAGCCACCGCAGCCAAGTTTATTTTTGGGGTCTATTTTATATTTTGAATTTTTCGATTTCGTTTTTGTTTTTGTTTTTGTTTCTTTTTTTTTTGTTTATTCGATTATGCTATGAAAACGCGCAGTTTTTAATTTATTGCTGTTTCGAAAATAGCGCGGTATTTTGTAATTTTCGTATTTTTGGGAGCAGAACGTGCCACCAGACACGTTGACGTCATCTTCTCCATTAATCTGTTGCATTTATGAGCTAACCGAATTTACGAGTGATTCAGTCGCATTTTTGGGCGTGCCTTGCGGTGAAACGCATTAAGTGAATTTGTGGACTTATAACTGATTTGAAGCGATAAGCAGGAAGCCTTGGTCGCTTTTTTATTATTATTATTATTTTTAATGTTACTCATACGCCACAGTGAGCGGCAAGTCTCAGGTTAATGGAATAGCGAGGGCGTGTGTTATTCTGCAAGTGTAATTGAAAGTACATATTTCCATCGAATATTAATTGAAAGTTCGAAACGAAATTAAACACATTGCCTGAAATTGAAATTGAAAACAATTTTTCGGACAATTCTATGAGGAGGGGAAGGCCAGAATCATTGATCGTGTAAAACGATGTGAGCGCTAAAAACGAAAGTCATTCGCTGTAGAGATGCCCTTTAACTTTTACAACAATAAGCAAAAAATTTAAATGGGCGCCGCTGACGCGTGTTTTCTCTTGAGATGTTCGTCTGTGATCTCGTTCTTGGCCTAGAGCCAAAATTAACGTATAATTTTGAAAATAATTTCGGCGTAATTTTTCGCAAAATCGTATTTTTTTTCTCCTCTACTATTTGATATGTTAGATAGCTTAGCTGTCGCTGAAATCCTAACAATAAAATCTATTTTAATGTTTAAAATTTCTGCGTTCGGCTGTTGCTTTCTGCCCCCCTTCTTCTTCTTCTTGTTCTGCTTATGCTTCTTTGTCGAAATGAACTCATTGCCTTTTATTTGTGTTACCTACTAATTCTAATTTCTATTATTCACTTCTGCGCTGTAAACAACAGTAATTAATGCAAGCGAAAAAGCGCCGAGAAATCGGGAATAAAATGAAGGCACAATTTGTGATAGGCAAAAAGCAACAACAAAGAGAAATGTTCTTTCGAACAAATAAACAAATTGCGGTTAAAGGCCGCACCAACGCATTTCCTCGACCATACTTTCCAAAAAGAAAGAAAAAAAATACTCAGCCCGCCCACCGAAGCAACAAAGATGTGAAATGAGATTATACAGAAATATGCAAAATACAATATTTTGAAAGATTAGAAAGAATTCAAATTTTTAAATAAAAATAGTGTGAAACAATCGCATTGGAATGTTTTATGTTCGTTGGTGAATTTTTCGTTCTTCATGTCTTTTTACTAGCCTACGAATATTTTCTCTGTGGTATAAGAAATTGTCCCCGAAAAACCAAAGCGACAAGCAACTAGCGCTGCCAAGCTAGAAAAAAGTTTGATCAATTTTCGTGTGCGACGAACGAAAATAAATAAAAATCGAAATTGGGTCACAAGGCAAGTAGCAAGTGGAGCGATGAGTGTGGAGCACCACGATTAGGCACTTGGAATTGCCAGGAGTAAATTTCACATTTTATTTAATGTATTTCAGTTCATGTGAAGCTAAATTTGCCGTAGCTTCGTTTAAAGTATTTTTCGTTTCTTCCAGAAACTTCAGCTTGTCAACTGTGCTAGCGGTGCGTCAGCGTTTAGACGGGCTCTGTTCGCAAGCTACCGCGCGCTTTAGAAACGACCTCGTACACAAAGCGCGCTTGTTAAGCATAAAGTTGTAGTTGAAGCCTCTCTCTACTGATTATTTGTTTTTGTGATTTTTTTTTCGGCGAATTATTCATGAGCGATGACTTAATCGCTGGTTAAAAATACAATACGAAAAAAAAGACTCAAATCGAAAAACCATTCAATTCGATTTCTAAAGATTTCTTTCGCTAGATGTGTCCGAATTTAACCAACCTCTTGCTTTTGACGACAATTGCCTGACTTTAGTGCGAATAATTGAGCAAATTCGTGAATTTTCTCAAATCGTCGTGCAGGTATTAGCTTTAGTTTCTCGTTTTTAACCCGTTCTAATTGTGTTTTTTTTCTTTTTGGTCAATTTCAATTGCAGCCACGACTGTCCGACCTCCTCTTAATCCACAGGAGAGGAGGTAGGTGTGTGTGCGTTTTGTATTGACGTTCGGTATTTGAACCGATCCTTTTTGTGTGTTAGGCTGTTGATTTTTGTTAAGCCCACTTTAACTTTGGAGTAAAGAGAGTTAATTAATTGCTCATACGCCGGGTAAACCACAAATCGGCTTTTCTCTCTACTGCTGCTGCTGCGTTTGTCTGCTTGCTTTACTCTGCCTTTTTTAGGAGGAAAATATAGCAAAACGTTTAGAAACTGTTAAAAATTTGTTCCAACACAAATAACAAGAACTATTTTCGGCAATTTATAATTTTTTACTCGCTTGCTTTTTTTTCAAAAGTAATCGTCTTTTAATTGCTGCAGCTTTTTTCTTATTTTTCGCCTTCTTCTTTGCCTAATGAATTTCTTCGCTTTGAAATTCCTTTTTGCCCTCTTTTATTTCTTTGAAAGTACTCCGCTAGTATCCAGCCATCCAGTGAATCACGTCCGCTAACTTATAAGTCTAAATTCAAACTAAAATTTATTTTTCGTTCGCCACGTTATGAAGCGGTTAAGTTCTTTGCCATGATCGTCGCACATTTAGTGGATTTTTCTTCACCACACTTTTTTCGTGTAGAGTGTTTCGATTCCACGAAAGCTTTGCGCTTGCCGAGTGAGTAGTTTTGGACTTTGTTAGGGCTTTATGGGGCTATGAGCAGATGTTTTTAGTAGATGACTTGGTCATCGTTGCTCAATTTCGATAAGATAACATGGCTTGTAGTATTAATATAATGCATTAAGCTAAATGCAGTCAAGTATGGAATCACATACATTCGATTGAATTTTCGTTTGCATGTTTAACTTGTGAATTGAAAAACATTCCTAAATATTAACAGTTGAAAAATCTGCTGAAGCTCATGAGACTCTAATTTCAAACGGGAAACAGAAAGAAATCGCTTAAAACGCATACGAAAGTTCATCAGTCTTCCACTTAAATTGAAATGGAAACCTTCAGTGAACCCATTCTTGCGCTAGTTTAGCTCCACTTAAATGAAATTTTCTGATTCTATTTTGCCGGTTGCGATAACATAAGCCGGTATAGCCGGTAGAACAAGGTAAACAATAAAGAGAACGTACGAATAATACAACAACAAAACGTTGATAAGCTTTTGCAAATAAACTGTGCAAAATGGCATTTCCGTATCTCATATCTCATAACAAATACCGTTTGGTGGTGTATTCTTTTCAACGCATAGAAACAAATTGGAACTGAAACAAAATACACTCTTCGTGGGCTGCTCTCTCTCTCTGTTTCTCTCTGTTGCTGTAGCTTTTCATAAGTCAAGAAATAACTCGTAATTTTGCAAAAGTAAAAAAAATATTATTGAAAACGACAAACGTTAAACCAGAAACAATAACAAAATAGCAAAAATAAATATTAATAAATTTATAATTACGCGATTACCTCATTGCGGCCCGCAACTAACAAATTGTTCATTTGTATTTGGAATAGTCGAAAAGTTAGTTTATAATGCAAAACAAGAGGGGTGGGGTCGCCTCGAGGGGTGGGGTCGCCTCGAGGAGTACCTACGTGCCGCCATTAACAGGGTGACTAGCGGGCGCCAGGCTACCACATGCTGAGTCTCTCTTATCGGCTAGGAGATGTCATAAGCAAAAAAACTAGCTGTCTAAAGTGTATTTTTTAATATTTATGAGCTTCGGTGGGAACTTTCTGGCCATTCTAATCAAATACGAGTACTCATCAAGCCGCTTCTCAGTTTCTGTTTTGATACGACTTGATTCATGTGTCAAATTTGCACAATTCCATTGTTTGTTGTTGTCATTCATTATTGACAGTTGTCATTCGCCGATGGCAAAGATGAAGTCATTATTTGTTTATCACTTTTTGAACATTTTCGTTTTTTTTTTTGCTACTTTAGATTTGCAATTATTTGTCAATTATTTTTGAATTTTTATTTCATTTTATACTGAACACAATGTTCAGTTGCGTTGTTTTGATATGGCGAAGAATTCTTTGCGGCCGAAATACTCCAGAAATGACATAATTCTGCATTCTTTTAATAGACAAAGCAGACTTTCGAAACTTTAATGATTTAATTTTTAGTAATTGATTGTGAGATTTGTTTGGCATTAATTTGGCTTTGAAATGTACTTTTTTCGCGTGTGTGTGTGCTGTTTTTTAATTATTTGCATTAGATCATAAACAAACAAGCAGAAATATTTTCAAGTGCATTTGACGCATTTCTAAACTTGGCTATGACTTCTTATATTCTCACAAACTTTGTATTTGGCGAGCTTCGAGGATTTTTCAAATGATGCGCATTTATGTTCGAGGCACGAACTTGAACATTGCACATTTTGTGCTCTAAAGAAAAGTAATAAAGTGAACCATTCTGGAACTGGGCATTTCACACTTGTTAAAACATTCGAAATGTGCCACAATTGCTCTACAGATTCTACTCTTCTTTTCAGCTAATTAGGCGTCCATTAAAATGGCCGCAACCGAAATTATGGCAGACCGCCATCTGTCGTGTGTCATTTTTAGACACACACACACACACACGCACACTGACGCATGTACAAGGCCGTGTACTTCTTCGTTGCAAAATCGTGTTGATATTTACGCTATGTTTTGTTTTTATTTTTGTTGGTTTATTGTTTCCTCTTTTAACGAGATTCAACCAGAAGCTGATTCTAGACATTTTCAGAAATGACGTCACAGGTACCCGTTCATTGAATAAGTACTGTCTCTCAGTAGGTATAAGATTTTGTGGCATGGATATTGGTGTCATCTTTCTAGCATCTGTGGAATGTCTAAAAAGATTCAACTATTGTGAAAAATGGGATCAGTGAAAAATCGAACCGATTTCCAATCGAATCCAGCAAAAAAAATGTACACTTCAAAACCCCATTTTAAGCCATATATGAGGGTGATTCTGGAACTTTGGACCATGTCGAAAATCTATTTATGAACACTTTCAGTCGAGTTCAGTAAGAAATAAATTTTACAAAGACTTCTTACTTTCGATATTTTGTTTGGGAGCGGCCCTTAGTTTCTGACCGATCTCGAACTTGATCACAGTTTAGAGAAGAACAACTTGTAAGACCAAAAACTCCCCTATACCAAGTTTGGCATTAAATCAGAGAAATTGAGCTATGTTAGGTAGGGGTGGCTGTGGACCGGTTCCGCCCACCTGCAATATCAACTTCAAAACTAATATGCAAAAATATTCCAACTGAACAAGTTGATAGAAACATGATATTGATGATTTCGCCAACTCATCGCGCTACATATGGCCCTGTAGTCTTGGGTCAAGTCAATTTTTTTGCACTATAGCGTATGAGAAATTCGTACAAGTTCAATTAAATGCTTTTACAATTCTTTTTTGTTTTTATATGCATAAGTATTTAATTTGTTTGTTTCAACTGGTTTTGTGTGGATTTCATTGTTGGATTGCCTTCGAATTCAATTTGAAATGCAAATAGTTCTGCGTCGTTTGGATTAAAATTGTGTTTTTTTTTCATAATTTTTTCTGGTTTTTTTTTTTGTGGTCCTATTGTATTATAAATTCGTTGTTTTTCTTACTAAAGACATTCTGTTTTGATTTGATCTTATTTTTTTGAAGCATTTTTTATGTTTTAAATTCTCGTGCGAATTCGTTGCCAATATTTAGCTTCAATTTGCTATGAGAAAGAGGTTTTGCTCGTTCTAATCTTTTTGGCAGCCTTTAAACTTTTGTTCGTTATCATCTTCGCTGTCGGCGGTCGTAATTTTATGACGATTACTGGTATTTTGCAGAAACAACAACAAATGAATTATTCACAAAAACCGGCATTTTGGGCTTTTGCTGATAAAATTGACATTTTCGAGTATTTAATTAATTTACTTACATTTGCTTTGATTATCTTTAATTTATTTGTATTTATATATAGAATAGTATGGAGTAAAATTCGAATGTTGGACAAGAATTAAATATTAGCTAAAAGAATAACATAAAAAGCTTCAATTTGTGTGTGGATAAACATTAAAAATGTTTTATTTTCTTTATTTTGAATGTGAACATATTCAAATAAACAATCGAAAATGGTAAACATTTCACATTTTCCGTATACCATTTAACCTAGAATCATATAAATTTCAACCTAAAAATATATAAAAACAACTGCCAGCAGCTGCGGCAAAGCCCTCTTCTCACAACCGAATAAATTGTGTGAAACTGTGAAAATGCATGTGACGAATTTCACGTAGTCAGAAGACTTTTCGAAATGAAATTTTATTTTAAGATTTTACACATATTTATTTAAAATTGTGTCAGCGTTGCATTAGTTTTATTTATTCGATTTACGTTTTTTTTTTTTTCTCTTTTAAGAAAAACTTATTTAAAGAGTGTTTAAACTAATCACTCATTAGCTTAATTTAATTTAATATAATATTCACATAAGTCATCCTAATTTTAACATTCTCCTCTAGTTTTATAGATTGTCAAAAATGCCAATTCACCGCTTGCTGTGGTGAATATCTTACACTGCTGATGGAGAGCGAGTGACGAAATCAAATATTTTTGGCTCAAATATGTATGCAATGGAATGCAGTGGAATGAAACGGAAATGTGGACAAACTTGAGCTTTTTTTGTACCTGATGCGACAGAAATGTTCAGTGAACAATTTCGACTCTGCCGATGCTACGAACATTTGGCAACAATGTTGCTAAACCATTCGTTGGTATATAGCTTGCAGCCCACAGTGTTTCAAAATTAAGATTTACGAGCTAGTTTGAGAAAAAAAAGTTGAATAGAATAACGGTAGATATAACAGGACGACAATAGTAGATTTTCGAGTCACGGGTATTCAAAGTGGAGTGACCCAACTGAGGCGCACATGTGCATTGCGATGCGTATGTGCATTGAAACACAGCATCAATATTTAGCCAGATAGAGTATTTTAATTGAGTTGCCACGCCCTTTCTTAAGGGTTATTGAAACATAACTGTACCAAATATCATCACTCTAGAGTCAATATTACAGTATTTGTAGTAATTAAAAGTGAAGTAGCTCGTAAGTTACCATTTTAAAGCACTGTGCAGTGGTGCCAGAGAGATAGAGACAACTATACTTTGGTGAATGTTCAATAACAAACCTAAAACACCCACACACAAGTGCTTTCCCATTCATTGATAGGATGAAGCCGTTTGAGGGCCGTTTTCTCAAAAGTGTCAACTGAACTGCAAACCAGAAATTGAGGAAACGTCCGAACCGATTCCTAGAAACTTAAAAGCTTTAAATAAAACTGCATACCACGCATTGAAACTTGGAAAAATGTGCACCGAAGGTCCTTCCATCCACGTGATTATCTTTCGCATAATATGCGTCGCAAGAAATTTATGCCAAAAATAGAATAGCAACAATTGGTCGTCGCTGCTAAAAATACTTGGTACACTTTTTTTTGTTATTTTTTAAAATGTCAATTTTGTTAAAAAATAAAAGCAAACAATAAAAAAAAACGCTTGCCAATTTGTTATGAAATACCCACGCATGTGATTTTTTTCTTCTGGGACAAATACAAGCGCCGTCACACACCACAACTTCCTCATGTTTCTGTCAAAAGCCGTTTGACAAAAGACTGAGTGAAATGTATCGATGGTGTATTGCGCTGTAGGAAGATAGAGAGATTGGTAGGTGGTTCAATTTGTATTGTGAGTTTAAAACATTTCTTATCAGCAGCATTTTTTGTTTTTGTTTAGATTCTTTAATTTATCGCATTGAGGTGAAATTTGTTTTGTATGAATGGCCCATTTTCCAATGTGATTTCTTCGCATTTGTTTGACAGATAAGAAATCTATGAAATTGATAAGTGCACGCGGAAAACGCAGAAGAAGAAGAAGCCGAAGAGCTTTATGGCAAGCGAAATGGGCGTCACGTTGTCGCCAATGGCCAACAAGTGGTTTTCAATGATTCGCGGAATTTCAATGTAGAAGGATTTCCTTTATTTATGATGATAGATTGTAGCAAATTTTCCAATAAACTTCCATTGTAAATTGCCATTAATACCTTGTATTTTGTCTGTATATGGCCATTGAGGAAGTACACAAAAAAATCTATAAAATTCCGATTAGTGTAAATTCGTGCCAATTTTGGTGAAAACATCTCAGAACTTTTCATGCTCAGACGAAGGTTTTCTAGTTGATTGTAATGGCGCTTGTCGCCCCTTTTGGGCAACAAAGCAATTACTTTTGCACACAGCAATACAACTTCAATAGAGACGGCGTCATAACTTATTTCTCATTTTCATTTCCACCCGAATACCACACAAGGCATTCAAGGCATTGAAATTGAAGTTACGCAATTAACGAAGCGTTGCGAGAGTGTATTCATTCTGCTGTAAAACTTTTAAAGTGTACCAAAGCGAATCAGCTGCGCTGCCGTGCACACGTTGGAAAGATCACTTGAAAGTGCTAACAAGTAATGGAGCCGCCATTCGGAAGGTCTGTGACTGGGAAAGAACTCAAAATAAGTTTTTCTAAGAATTCTCTACCCAAAACAACGCGCCGATCTTTTGCTCCATCCATCATACGAAGTAACTTGCCAGCGGTGACTGCATTTTTTTTCTATTTTTTTTTTGTTTGTTCCAGTCACAATTTAACTTAATTAAAGGCGGGAAGGTGCGAAGTTGTGATTTTGTGGCGCGTGTCATTTGTGAAAATATATTAGCAAATTTTGTTTGGTTTCTCGTGCCATTTTCTGGCTATTTCTGTTTTGTCCAGTGACCCTTTTCTGTTTTCAATTTAGTTTCGGTCTGATTTATCAATTTGATGCTTTCTAGAAATTATTATGGGCAATCATTAATCTCCTCCATGTGTGGTGCGGAGCATTTGAAAGATCGATACGTTTGGACGCTTTGGTTCGGCCTGAGCAATTTTAACTATAATGAACGCTTTTATATATTTTTAATGGCCACTATTTAAACGGCAATTTCCGGTGTAATGAAAATTCGTATTATTCACTTTAATTGGAAATTTAACGAAATAACCGAAACCGCACACACGTACCTGCACACTTTTAGTGGTTGGTTTTTAGTCGAATTGAAATCATTTTTCGGTGTAATCAAAACAATAGTCAATGTTGTACTCACTTTGTTTGCTGTTGCACTAAGTTATGCACTTTGGCCTGTATGGCCTCCGCCGTGGGTTGGTGAACTTCCCCAAGGAATGTGACGATTGATTTTGAGAGCGTCTCAATCTCTTTATGTGATGATTTAAGTTCTTCAGATTCACCGAGTATTTCCTAAAATTGCCATAAATATAATTTCATTAAATTTATTTCAAATCGAACTCAACACTAATTGAATTAAACAAACAAAAATAAAAAACTCAAGTCTACAAACATTTCCTCATTTCGGGCCACAATCAATTTCTGATTATCTCATCGAATTCTTTTAACATAATAAATCGTTCAAAACCAACCGAAAATGTTGTTGTTGTTGGTGGTGCTTTTATTCGCAGCTAAAAAGCCAACGAATAAAATTGAATGAGAGAAACATTCAAGTGACAAATTCATTTCGTTTCTGACTTGGACAGTGTGGAATAATAATACAAATAATTCACCGAAAGTTTACTTTATTCTACACGGAATGTTCGGCAATCCAGTCGACAGCCACTACAGTGAGGCGAAGGTCGGCCAAGCACAAGTCAAATTTGCCGGCGAGTAAGTACACCGAAAGCCAAAGTGGCGAGTAAAGTTTCAGCAAATGGTGTCCGTTAAAATGGTGTCTCGTATTCGAAAGATTTCGGGTGGAAAATTTAAATTTTTGTTATTTTGGAACATATTTTTCCTTAGTGTAGAGAGAAGCTTTTTGTTTTTGTTTTGTTCTTTATACTGTCATTGAGTGACACCATCACTTGTTTGCATTGTTATTGTATATTCTCTAAGCTCAATTTTGGTGTTTAGGTCTTTTTTGGAATCGAATGTGTACAACAACACATGGCCTCAACGACAATTCCAATGTTGAAAAGAATTTCAAATGATTTCACACATTGAAAAATATTTCAAAATGAATTTAAATTAATTAAATAATGACGAGTTTTTCATCTCGTACTTAGTATCTGAGGCTATTTATAGACAATCATGTCGAACTGGGATTGTAAGGAAAAACAACTACACGATATAATGAATTAAAATGTATAAGCATTCGCTTGGAAGATCTTCTCCGGCAGCACCCCGAACGGAATTCGCTGATAAACGTTTTTAATTTAAGTGTGGAAGCGGACAGACTTGACAAAATGTTGATTAAATGAATTCCTTGAGTAATAATGGCAGCTCGTGAATTAGCGCCACAACAACAGCAACTACTCGTAACCACTTGTTCACTCATTAATACAACAGCGCCGCATGACAATTATTCGCCTTCAAATGAAATTGAAATTGAATTTGGCCAAATTATTTATATTTCAAAAGGTTTTTCTTCAGGTGTACGCATAGTTGCTGGCACTAGATTACGTTTTAAATATTTCCTGCGCATATACACATACTCGCGTGTGTACGGAAAGCTTTTTCGGCATTTGTAGTCGGTCGGCAGTGAAACCGAAAGTATAAACTCAATGGCAAGCTATTAACTAGTTTTGTATCTCTAATATCTATTAATAGACGGTGTATCTCATCTTGGAGTAGTGAAAATGTTGACGGCAAAACTCTATGAAAATATACACTATGAGTTGAAAATCGCTGTTGTTGTTGTTGTTCCCCTGCCCTTTTCGTATTAAAATTATAGGTCGCCAGGTCTAACACTGGCACTATTGTATCCATTTGTTTGTATGCTTGTATGTGTTTTATACGAAGCTACAACAACAACAACAACAACAAACGTACAAAATTTAAGTTGACCGTGAACTTGAATTTCGTTTGTTCGTGGCTGCTGCCGGCAAGGAGCTCACGGCAAATGTCGTCAGCGCTATTTATTTGTTGTGTTCACTCAAAAGCGAAAACATTCATGCACCGTGTGTAAGTCACAAACAATTCAAAATACATTCTAATTTGTGCAAGTGTGTAGTCGATACTGCGAGAGACCCTATGTATGTTTTTGAGCAATTAATAATTGAAAGTGGCCCAGAGGCTCGAAATGTTTGACAAAAGTGAAATTGCTTGTGGCGACCTGCAAATGTCAAACGTCTTATGCCTAATTAAAAATTCACAATTGCTTCCACAGCCTACACAAAAATTAGGCACTGAAGACTGTGAAGTATGCGAGAGGCCAATAACTTCCGCTTTGCTGCTGGTCGCAAGTTTAATTTACCGAAAATATTCTTAGTTTGTCGCAGCTTGCTAAAAGCTGAAATTAATATAAATTTTTTGTTCATGGCAGAGCGCCGGTTTAACTGGTTTCGGATTCTCTAGTTTGTGGCGTCATGAGCTCACGTCGAGCGTATGAAAAATAGCACCGAAGTGCGTGCAGAAGGCACTCAACATTTCAGACTAGTTTGCTCAGTGTTCAGACAAATAATATGTTTTATGTGAAATTTGATTTTATCTAAAATCTGCTACATTTCAGTTCAATCTCCATCAATTGCAATTTATTGATTTTTCTCAAAACTTCTCGACTGCCAAAATTTGTTTTTATTTCTATTCTATATTTTCCTTTTTTTGGCTTGCAACTCACCTGGATGGCATGCTTCGTGTCTTCCAAATGACGTCGAGACCTTACGACTGGGTCGACATTTCGGAATTTGTCAGCCAAACGTTCGATTGCCTTCTCCCAGCTGTGCAGACGGTTCTCGAAATCGTCCCAACGTTCGGCAATGTTCTGCAAGGTGTCGCGACGATTCTCCAGGCCCTTGATCAATTCGTTCCACAGGCGATTCAAGTCGGCGTTATCCTGTTCGATCAGCTGACGACTGCGTGTGTCGGCCTGCCGTATGAGACCTTGGGCTTGTTGATTGGCAAGTGTGATGTCACTCGTTTGACTCTGCAAGAAATCAAACGAAATGTATGTGGGTGTCAGGACTCGGTTTCGTCACAGAAAAAAAGGATTGGACAATACACAATTTTTAGTAAAACTTTTCAAAAATATTGGCAAGGAATCTGTGTGGCCTTTCGAAGGCGATTTCAGGTTATAACTGCAATATGCTCTCGAATCTTATATCGAAGGAATTATGTGTTTTCTCTTTTCTTTTTTATTTTTTTTTTTGTTGGCTCCGACATGTTTTTTATTCCACGCACACGTTTTGTTGCTGCTTTCACACAGCCACTCTCAAGGGTAGGAAGAGGTCAATGGGAATCCGGCCAACTGGTTCCCAGACACAATTTCACAATTCTATAAAATTTTCACTCGGAATTCATGAGCAGCAGCATGTAGAAGAGGAGCTGCGAAAACTCACCTCCCAAAATCAAAACAAGTGCACTTGAACTTCTAGTGGTAGATGTATTCACTTAGCAGAATATTTGCTAATTTGAAAGCACTTTAATGTATTTGCAAATATTGTTAGTTATTATCTTTCAATTATTTCAATTAGAAACGTTCCTCCTCGCTTCGATGGGGCTCTTCTTAATGTTTTTTTTAACTTTATACTTCACAAACATAAAACTGCTCAACAAATTGTAACTGAATTGAAAAATAATAAAACACTCTCGGAACCGACGACGTCTCAACTTGTAATGATTTCATTTCGTGTTCAGCTATTCGCTGAAACTTGAACTAAAGCTACGCAGATACTGCCTGACGTTCACATAGATACGCACCCATACGTACGTAGACTTGGAGCCGCAGACACATGCACACAGATACGAATAACGTGGCCGCAATGGAGAGAGGCAGCGGCATATGTCAAATGGGAAAGAGAGCTTTTGACAGCGCCGAAATACCGGCACATAAACAAAAAAAAACCAAGAAGAACAAGACGATGAAGCAGAACAAAAAGCGAATCGAACGAAAACACGTTTTCGCAAAAGTCATTTTGAATTCTTCACACTTCGCAAAGCAGTACCTCGAACCGGCGAGTAGGTGGGTGGGTGGTGAAGGGAACTATAGTATACAGTTGCAAGTCAAATATTTACCCAATATATTGGCCAATCACATGTTATGAGCAAAGAATGTAATCAGAAATAGTGAAACAGACAAAAAACCTTAAAAAACTCCTTATCATAATTCCAGCCATGAACCTCATGATTTCTTTACTCCAAGTTGAAATTATTTTTTTGCAAATTTTCCAATTGTAACATATGCCATAAATCGAGTAAATGTGTATGTGTGTGTATATATACGGCCACAGCCCACGAAACCGGCACGAACCCTACACAATAATTCGCTGAAAAGTTTAGTGGACAGGAGGCAAAATGTCACACACATGCATAATAAAAAGCCGGTGTGGGTTTTCAATGTAGATATAACCAGAAAATGGAAAAAAATCAGCAGAGTAGATGATATCTCAGTGACGAAAGAGCATTCGAGATAAAAACAGAGCAATGATGTGGAAGAGTGTAAGCCCACGTGCCGAGATTTTGTGCCATATGTTTCGCTCTGGAATAAACAATAAAATTTTGCGCAAACGTGAATATGAATTGTATTGGTGTTGGAGTCTTCTATTGGATTTTATTTTCCTGCTGTCAAACTGGTGATGTCATATGGGCAGGCAACCTCTTGCTACCTTGTCTCTTCTGCATTTCCGTACAAGAAATATGATTTTATTTTATTTTGCTAGCACTTTTCTTCATGCCATTCGGTCTAGTCTCCTTCTCTGTTTTACTGTTTAAGAATTCGAGCTGCGCGATAAGAATTAGTCAAGGGTTAGAGGCTAACGAATTGCTGGGCAACGTATCAAATGACAAAACATTGAAAAAACAGAAAACCATGGAAAATACCAGTATGATGGCCAGTGTAACGTGAAGTGAATTTCACCAAGAGCAAAAACCTAGCTAAATAAGAGAATGTTTGCCATTGTCAACGCCAAGCGCCAACCAGTTCCAGCCAACGACTTTCTCCAGTTTTTGCCGGCCGGCATCATATAAAATCATCGAAAATTCCTCAACTAGACAAAAGAGCCTACCGCAATACTAAATCTACACAATTATACTGCATACAGACGTATTTTTTTTTTTCTTCAGCTACGCACAGAAAATGTTCACGAAGGCTGAACTTAATTAAACCTTCGTCTTAGGCTGCCTTTGTATAAAAAGAAGTTATTTTTAGCCTTTGTCCGCCGGGCCAGTTCAACGCTTATGAATATTTAACGGCTACCTTTTAGGCCGTGTTTCGCAAGGGACAAGTACATATTTGTACTTTTATGTGCTCATGAACTTGAGGCGTGACGTGAATTTAACATTGGCTAGCTTTTTTCACGTCATTTATGTTTTCATTTATTTGCAGGTAAATTGTGAAAAGCACAGGCCTTGGAGCAGGCGGAAAATGTACCATGGCAATGAATGTAAGAAGACAAATTGGAAAGGACCAAATTATGGACTCAGATGAGGTTTGGAAGTGCTACGGATAGCAACGGATTGAGAAGAGGCTGAAAATTGGATAGAAATGGTTGAAGGCTTTGAAGCTCACCTGAACATTTCCAATAGCGTGCGACAATTTCTGAATATTGAAGTGCAGACCAGCCAGGTTCTGTACGGGCTCATCTGTGAATTTGGAGCGGTCAATGGTGGCCTTTACACGATCCACCGACTGTTTGTATTCACGCCAGCGTTCGGCCTCCTTCTCTAGTTCACCCTGTTGCGTCTTGGCCGCAGCCAGTGTGTTCGCCAACTTCGTCTGGTACAGCGACAACTCACTGGACAGCTCGGATTGTTCGAAATTGTTAAGTGAGGGCCAAATTTTGTCGGCCGCTTCTTGTATTTGCTTGTGCACTAGATTCTTGATGGGCGTAACGTTGCCAAAGAAGATTTTGTGCTCCTCCAAATCGTTCACCAGGTTGTCGTAATCGATGCCATGTTGGCCGTTTTGTAGGCGTATCTCGGCCTCGTGCACCCAATCGTTGAATTTCGAGACAAGCTGCATGTATTCCAAGCGCGAGTCGCGATTATTTGTAAGATATTTCTCACGTTCGTCGAGTTCTTGTGGCATAGAGGACACCAGCGAACGACCCTCGGACAGCATTTCAACCAAAGAGCTGGGCATGCCCACTTCAGTTTTGACGCTACTGTTGATTTTATTGAACTTGTCCAGGTATTCTTGAATCTCCTTGTTCAGTTTGTGGTGTTTCTGTATCTCATGCTCAACCGATTCGGGATCGCGGTCGAGCAGAGGGCGTGACTTGGCCGTGCCTTCGTTGTTGTGCAGCCAGTCGAGTATTTCGGACAATTCGGCTGCCATTTTCTTGTGGTGCTCCAGCTGAATTTGATGTTTCTGGCGCTGGGATTCCACAGCCTTGCGTAAGTTACCCAATTGATTCTTGAGTGACTGCAGTTGCTCGGTTATGCTGTTCTTGTCAGCTGCTGTACCCTCGGAGGCAATCTTCTGACCCTTATCGGTGGCCGAGGCCAGAATGCCTTCGCACTCTTGTATTTTTACGATGACATCGTCATACTTATTGATCTTATCCTCCAGGCTGTCTGGGGAGTTCTCTATGTCGATTATCACATCGGTGTATTTCATAATGAAGGCAATGATCTCGTTGATCAAAGCAATGAATTGCTCGCGCAGCAGCAACAGTTGACGCAAATGAGCCAGCTGATCCTCAATCAATTTGATCATGTCATCCTGCTGGGCCAAAATACTCTGCAGCTCAGGCAGATCATCCATTTGCATGTCGCCCATTTTGCTCTTGCTGTCCTTGAGCTCCTTGAGAATACCCTCGTATGCACCAAGCAGATCCTGAACATCTTCGATCTTCGAGCCAATCGGTTTGTTCAGTTCGCGCAAGCGTTGCTGAATTGTGTTCAGGAACTGCATGCAGTCAGCCAACTTGCTCTTGGCGTCCTTGTACTTCTTGATGTGGTCGCCCAGCGTATTCACGCGATCCTTAATTGTTTGAGTGATCTTGCCATAGCGATCCTTCATGTTCTTGATGTCATCGTTCAGCTTCAGTTTGTCCGGGTTGCTGAGCGTGGATAAAATACTCTTGCCCTGTTCACTGACATCATTCATGAGGCCACCCATGCCAGATGCGTTGTCCAGCAGCTTCTTGTAGTGAGCCAACTGCTCCTCCAGCACGGGTAGACTGGTTGTGCGTAGCTCACCAGAGGTAGCTGTCTCCACTTCGTTCAGCCAATCGCCCATCTTTTTCATGGAGTCCTCGAAAGCCTTGCGGCCCTGCAGTAAGTCAGCAAGTGACTTACCACGTTTGTTGGTCTCGTCCTTTAGTGTCTGATAGTCCGCTGCTATTTCGTCAAGGATCTTCTGCAAGGCGGCCTTGTCTGCGTCAGGGCAGTCCTTCAAGATGTTAGCAGCTTGGCGCTGCACATCGCTCAGAACGCTGTCATTGAACTGCTTTGCATCGTCATCGTATTTCTTGTTCTCCTGCAGATTTTTCTCAATCTCTGCAGAAGTTAGTGGATGGTATACCGGAAGCTTACGCACCTCGGCTATCTTCGACTTCAGCCAAGCGCGAGCCTTCTCTAAATCATTTTCTAATCCCTTTCTGGCCTTTGTGGCATCCAAAGCGCGATCCATTTCGCTCTTCAAAACATCAGAGAGGTTCTTCTGTTCGGTGTTCAGATTACGTAAGGCTGACTCCAGCTGGGCATACTCCACGGGCTCCAGCTCTGGCTGCATGTTGGCAATACGCTTTTCTAGAGCATCGGCCAACGATTGCTTCGCCTCGGCATCCTTCATCATGCTCTTGATTTGCTGTTGACGAGCCTCTGCCGCCTTGGGTTCGTATCCCATGGCCGTGGGCGCCTGCAGTTCGGTGATCTTTTCCTTCACCCAAACCTGCAACTGATCGATTTCACCCTTTGCGCCATCTACGCCCTTGTTGGTCACATCAAGCAACTGAGCCTTGCGGTCGATGCGTTTGCCCAGATCGACATAACGACGATCCAGTGATTTCATTTGTTCCTCCACCTGTTGACCGTCCAAGTTGCTAATGACTTCGGCCACTTGTGCAGCCTTGCTCTTCAGATCCTTCATTTTAATCGGACCCTGCTCCTCAAACTCCTTCTTGATCTCCAAAATGGCGGCCTTCTTCTGGCCACAATTCAAGCCAGAGCCCTTGTCCAGCACATCCATGCGTTTGATCAGCGAATCGAACCAATTCTGCATATCCTGCATACCCTGACGGTAGTTATCGATGACGTTCTGACCAGCTTGCTTCTTGGCAATGGCATCCATCAGCTCTGATTCGAGTTTATCGAGATTATCGTCGAGATCGGTGTCTTCATCAGCCACTACAAGGGATGGAAAGAGAACAGGAATTTATTATTATGATCTATGGTAAATTGTATTAAGAGTGTAGACTTACATGATCCGGTCATCTCCAGCATAAGCTGTGAACGCTTGTCACCAATGTTATTGAGCAGATCGTTCATGCTGACCAATTCCTGCTTGGCGGCCTCAGGTCGCAATTTGCATGGACGTGTCAGCCAATCGCTAACTGAGCCCTGTTGCTTCTTAATCCAATCTTGCAGCTCTCCGCGCTGTTTCTGCTGTTGTTCCAACTCACTTACAGATGCGGTTAATCCGCCCAAATGGGATTGTACCTGATCATTGCGGAAGAATTGGTTTTAGCATTTCATAACAGAATGTAAACTTGAAAATGCCCACAAGCGAATTCGGATAAAGTTCCATTTAAGTTTGGACTGGAAATAGTAGCACTCATTGTTCCAGAGTTTTACTTTTTGGAAATGTAATCGAATGGAATGGAAAAATTTTGGAAATTGTTTCAATTGTTTACTTTAAGTTACTTCTATCTCCTTCCATTACATTACATTGTATTAAATTGGAGCTTCATCCAAACAGAAGAATTTCGCTTGGGAACTTTTCAAGTGCACTAAGACTTTCGACAAGCAGCTGACAAAGATACCCAAAGGCCCATATCCAGAGTAAGGAGATAACTCACAGACAAATTTAAATAAAAGCTTTATGAATTGAGAGAGGAGCCTAAATAAAATTAAATGTAACTCATCGATTGTACAAAAATGAAAGCGTTAAAAACTCAAAGCCACAATTAGCAACGGAAAAGAGCATGCAAAGCGGTGGTTATAGAAAAATGCAACGGTTCCAGCGTTCCACCAAACTTACCTTATTGTTTAGAGTTTGAAGCTTTTCAACGTGCTCACTATTTAAGCGTATTATTCTACGATAGCTATTAATACGCTCATGAGCAACCGGGTCCAATGAAGCATCATTAACTTCTGCTAGCTCAACATCTATATCATCTTCATGATCAACGTGGGAAGTTGAGCTGAGAGTTTCACTCATTGGCATCTTTGGCAGTGGTTTAGTATTTATAGCAATTTTTAGAATTTTTTTTTGTTTTGCCGCGGTTATATTGGTTAAATGGGTGTTTTGGGCAGGGCAGATATTTGGAGCGGGGTATTATTTTACATACAAGAGTGCGCATTGGCAAAGAAGTGCGGCGTAACGAAATTCAAACGAAAGTAAAAAAAAAATAACGAAACGAAATAAATTATAAGAAATTATTTGATTAAAAAAAAATTAGGATAAATAATATCAAAAATGGTTAGTAAAAAGAACCACGTACTACTCTCTGGATTGCAAAACTACTCTCGGGCGTATGTACTACTAAGGAAATATAAAACATTTTCATTGTAAA
Organism: Heteromyza rotundicornis; assembly: GCA_951394025.1. Classification (NCBI taxonomy): domain Eukaryota; kingdom Metazoa; phylum Arthropoda; class Insecta; order Diptera; family Heleomyzidae; genus Heteromyza; species Heteromyza rotundicornis. The sequence continues at coordinate 58,848,592 of OX596013.1, read as the reverse complement.
GAAATCATACCTGATCCAGCAGATCTTCCAGCTTGGCGCGCACAATTAGCTCTCGCTCGGGTATGGCCTGCATGGCTGTTTCCAAAGGCGAGCTGGGCCGGCTGATGGAAGCAGTGGCCGCTTCACATGCCTGCACGGCGGCAGCAAGACGAGACTTTTCCTGATTCAGTTTGTTTTGCATGTTCTGAAGAGGATCAATAATTACATTTCCCGCAAAGAAAGTTACATTTATGGAAACTTACCTGAGCACACTTGAGCTGGTTTTGAGCCATTTCCAAGTTGGTGGCCGGTGCATCAAGTTCGGTTATTATAATAGGCTCGTACTCTTCCAGGTTATGCATAATGCTATCCAAAGTGTCCTCATACTCTTGGAATTTGGCCAAAGACTCGTGCAGGCGATTCCTAATCTGTACGGAAGTCTGCAGCAGTGAATTGTAGCTGTCTTGGATGTTGCTCAGCTGCTCTTCAACTGTGCCCCGGATGGCCGGTGTTGTCGCTTCGTATCGCTTAATCTGGCCCTGGCCCTTGGCATTCAAGTCGTCCAAATTGGCTTGGTACTTTTGAATTTCATCCAGCAAAGCCTCGTGCTGTTTGATTTGCTCTTGAGTCTGTTCGCGATTCGAAATGAACAGCGAATTGTGGGCCATCAGTTGGAAGGATATTTGCAATAGCCACTTCTCGACATCCTGCAAGCTCTGGTGATAGGCGTTATAGTCGACCATCTCATTTTCCAAGTCCTTGATGTAGGCAGCGCAGTCGTTCTTGGTTTTTTCCCAACGCACTTGCAGGCGGTGAACACTGTCGACTTCTGTGCCCAGTTCCTTGGCTTCGCTATTCAAATTCTCCAGCTCGGCACCCTTCTGCTTAATCTCATTCTGCAGGGTCTTGTAGCGCTCGAGCAGAGTTTTCATTTCGCTCAACTCACCCTTGGTGTCGGGTGCCGATTTTAGTGTGTTCTCTGTCTCGATCAACCACTTCTCAATCTTGTCTTTATTCGCTGAAAAGTCGGACCAACGACTCTGCGCCTGCTTGAGATCGCTCAGTTTCTGTTTGACAGCCAAACCAAGAGCATCCCAATCCTCGCGCACCTTTGTCATGAGTACGCGTAGTTTCTCTTGCTTCTCTTCGGGCGTTACATTGGAAGCCTTCGAGTAGGCGTCTTGCACCATACCCAGCAGATGTTGACCCTCAGGCAAACGTGAGGCAAGCGACTATAAATAAGGCATGCTTAGAGTAACCTCTTGGACACAAATAAATCAAATTAGTGGAAACTTACGTTCACAATTTCCAATTGTTGAGCAATGGTGTTGGAATCGCCATCGATGCGACAGCCATCCAGAATCTGTTGAGCCTTCTCAATCCAAGCATCCATTTCCTTCTTGTAGTTAAGGAATTCGGTGTGATCGGAGAGGTTCTTTTCGACTTTAGCAACCAGACCTGTTTGACAATTAAAATAATTAAAATTACCGAAGGGAAACCAGCTAGCTAATGAACCTACCTTGGGCAGATGTCAACAGCTTCGTGTAGTTGGCCTGGGTATCAACAGTTTGGTCGCGCACTCTAGAGCAAGCACTTTGTTCCATTAGAATCTCGCAGGCATCATTCAGATCTTCTACGGTGTCCTTCTCCGACAAGACCTCTTCCAACAGTTTCTATTCACGGAAATACAATAGCAAAGTTAGACAATTACGCAATAAGAAGTTCCACCAACATGTCAGTTAGATAGAATGCACAAAGCTTTTTCAAAGAGAACGAATTACATTAGTACAGGGATTATTACAAGACTGAATCGATTTAGTTAAGCATTTGTGTTAAGAGTAGAGTGTGAGGTGCATATAGTGTTTTGGAAATGTGAACTACTTTATGGCTGGTTAATACGTGGTTAGTAGTGCATGGTAGTCGTTTTGAGACACTCGAAGATGAACTTACCTTGGCATTAACCAAGTCGTCGGATGTCTTATTCTCGGCTTCGCTGGCCGTAGCAACGCGTTTGCTGATATCCTCAATCCACTTGTTGATCTTATTGAACTTTTGCAGGAACGTAGTCCATGACGACAGGCATGACTCCAAATTGGAGCGTGCATCGCGCGACATGGCTTGAAGCGTTTCCCATTCGGTGGCCAGATGCTTAATCTCTTGTGTGACCGCATCTTGGCCTTCATTGCCGCTTGTGGCAATTACCGCCTGACTGAGCTCTTCGCAGGCATCAATCAAGGATTTACCTTCCAGCATTGAGGCGCCAATGTCACCCAATTTATTTAGGCGATCCTCCACTTGATCTTTCTCGCCATGACAGTCCGAGCACTGCTCGACTTCAATGCGCGCCTTGCGTAGCCAATCTTGGATCTCATTGAAGGCCTGCTTGTACTTATCGTGGTTGTTGACTTGATTTTCCAACGATTCAATGATCTTGCCTATAACTTCTTGCAAATTGTCGTACTTGTTGAGTCCATCCTTGAAGTCATTGCGGTCGAGGCTATTGTCCTCGTTCAAGCGGGTATTAATTTTCTCCACAATATCATTGTGGCCGTTGATGTCGCGCTGTATGGCACGGAATTTCTCCAGAGCAGCACGTTTCTCACTCAAGTCGTTAAGGAATTCGTCGCTAGTCTTGACAGAGGGCTCAACCTCTTCCAGCCATTCTGTCAGCAGCTTATACAATTTGTAGATCTCTTCGAGCTGAGCCAAACGATTGGCCAGCTTTTGTCTCATATCGTTCAAATCGACCAGCAACTTCTCAAAGTCTTGCTTCAGCGCTTCTGTGTCCTCTTGGATTTTGGCAGCGCCATTCTGTTCGGTATTCATGATGACCTTCTCCTTGAGCTCTAGCAAATAACGCAACTTGTTCTGACCAGTCTCGAAGCCTTGGCGTAGGTTCTTTACGGTATTCAGCTTGATTTGCACTTCATTCAAAGTGCCCGGCACCGTTTCACATTCGTTGAGCTTCTCGCGTGTTTTCTCGATCCACGACTGGCACTCTTCATACAATGTATGATGTTGTTGGTGCTCTTGATAGTGCATTTCCAAGCGACGCATAACTTCCTTGGCCAAAGTCAACAGGGCATTATATTTAGTGGTCAGCTGCATGATGGCATTGCTGATACGCGTATCGGAGCAAGTCTCCAGCAGCATTTGCGCCTTCATATTCAACATATCCAAAGTTTTCTGCCAGTCAAATAATGTTTGCAGATGGCCCTGGAATTGTTCCAGAACAACCTTCTTCTGGCCCAGACTCTCCTGCAGCTTATTGTAGGATTGCACCAAGGCCTCGGTTTTTGTGAGCCACTCAAGTGCCTCAGTGTATTGATCTTGGTAATCGGACCACTTAACGATGCCCACCTCCAAGTAGTCCTTGGCCTTCTTCAAAGCATCTACATAGGCATCGAATTCTTCCTGCAGCAGGGCCACCTCCTGTTCAATAATTTCACGATCTTCGGGCTCAGCACTGCGGCAGGCAATTTCTCCCTGCGCCAAGGCAGCCTCGAGTTTCTTTTGGCCCTCGGGCACTTCGCTTTGCAGAATCTTCAACTGATGAGTCTTCTCGGCCAATGCCTGTTTATCACCAGTGGGCTCAGAGCATTTGCTCAAACGTTCCTTGGCGGTACGCAGCCAAGTGGCGAAATCATTGCCAGCATCAATGAGCGCTTGGTACTGATCGATGGTGTTCTTTTGTTTGTCATACAAATCCTTGGCTTGCTTCGTTAAGGTTTCATATTTATTCGAAATCTCCGAGGCAGGGGCTCCCTGTTGCAAATCGGAAGCCTTAGAAGTGACTGACTGAATCATTGGTTCGAAGGAGACAATATCCTGAACAATGTTATTGGTTTGCCTAAGATACGCCTTACGTTCGCTCAAGCCACAACTGAGGCCGGGTTGGCCCTTCTGTGATTTGACAATCTTCTGTTCACAGGCTTGCTGCAATTTGTTCTCTCTATCCGAGATCCATTGTTGCAGCTGAGAATAGCTGGAGCTGTAATCGGCCCATTGCAGCAGATTCGTTTCCAATTGCACCTTGGCCGTGGACATCTTCTTCACCAAACGGTCCCAGTCATTTTGCAGTTCCTTCATTTCGCTATTAATAGCATCGCGGCCATCCGAACGAGTGTTTCGCACCACCTTTTCACCATTGTTAATAGCAGTATGCACTAAGTTTTGGCCCACTTCGCGATTTCTGATCAATTCCTGGATTTTCTCAAGACGTTTTTGCAAGACTTCCTTCGATCCGGCACTGGAGCTTTCGCTGCACTCACGTATGGTTTCCTTAGCTTTGGTAATCCAGTCCTGAGCAGACTTCATATTGACATTGTATTCGCGGTGCTGATCGCAATTGGTGTCAACCTTCTTCAATACATCCTTAGCCAAATTGACCTGTACTTGGTACATCGAGTTCAAATGTCTCAATTGGTTATTGACATACGTGTCCAAGTGGGACTTCAGCAAACCCGCAGCAGATGCATTAAATTTGTCGATGTCATCCTTGCCCTTTTCCAATCGAGCCATGACGCCACGCATATCAGCCACTTGCTTCACTTTCTCATCCAAGTTGGGACACAAGTTGAGTTTGTGATTCTTAACGAGAATATCGATTTGCTGCAGCCACTCCATGAGACGTTCGTAGTCCTCTTTGTAGGCACGCCATTGTACCATGGTGACTTCCAGATTCTCCTTCTGCTGATTGATCTCCCGGAAGAGACTCTCAAAGCTGTCGCGTAGAGCGCGTATATCATTTCGCACAATATCTTGACCGTGATTAGAAGTACTGGCCAAAACCACTTCCCCAGTGTGCACCAAATGCTCAACCAAGAGCTCACCTTGGGCTTTCTTATTCAACAAGGCCTCTGTGGCTTGAACAGCATTCTCAATGGCCAGTTTGTCGCTCAAGCTGCTCTGCTTAAGAGCGGGGAACTTCTCACGGGCACGACTAATCCAACTGACCAAATCGTCGTAGGCTTCCTTATACAAGCGATGGTCCCTATACTGATCCTGTCGTTCAGATAGTAATTTTTGGGACTTGGCAATCAATTCGTCGAATTTATCCAAGACCTTCTGTGCCTGGAAGGCAGCCTGACTTTGTTGTCCGCTTGCAATCATTTCCTTGGCTTGAATTTTGAGAGCATCAACCTCAATCTTCTCCATGCGTGCCTTCTCTTCGACAGTCTTCACGCGATCGAGTTGAGCGCGTTTTTCGGTCATTGTAGTTTGATGCTCGGACAGCTCTTTCACCTGGCCGTCCAGCCAGTCGTTGAACTTGCGAACATTTTCCACTTGCTCCAGGAAACCAGACCATTGGGTAATTGAATCATCCAGGTTGGCCTTAACATCCATGATACGTAGAGCAATTGATGACCACAGTTCTTGCAAATCGGAAAGATCCTTATTGATGCCTTCATGGCCTGCCGGGGCCGTATTGGCCAAAACATTCTGAGCCAGCTCAACAATGCTAAGCACCTTGGCAGAGCCTTCGTCCTTCAGTAAAATAACATCCTGAATGGTGGCCAATTTCTTATCCAGCTCCTTTTGACTCATCGACGACATGTCCGAGCAGTAGTCGAGTTTCTCCTTGATGGCATTAATCCAAGTTGTGCAATCGGAAATTGCATTTTCAAAGTCTTGGTGCGAGCTAACATATTGCTGCCAGCGATTGTTGAGCTCCTTGACCTTGTGGAAGATTTGCTGATACTTAGTGACCAATTCGGGGCCCGAAGAACGTGCGCCGGACGGACCCTTCAACAGCAATTGCCCCTTTTCGGAGACATTATCCACTTCCAATTCCTTGGCGCGCACATCACCTTGCAGTGTCTTCAGTTCTTCCAATTGCGATTTCTTCTCATTCAAATTGGGCTTCAAGTCTATGGCATGCAGATTGTTATCGGACTCGCGTATCCAGGCCAAGCACTGATCACGCATCTGCTCGTATTCAGCCCATTGCTGCAGACGCAGTTCGATGGCTTCAATGGTCGAGGTAAGTGCCGCAATCAGGCCCTCCCACTCTTGTTGGGTATTGTCAATTTGCGATTTAATGTTGACTTGGCCCACATCGATAGTGCCTGGAATAACTTTCTCTCCCAAGGCACGTACTTGATCGACACGTGGGAACTCGTCCGCCAGACTTGACTTGAGATTTTTCAGACGATCAAGATTCGTGTGCAATGAGACCTGCTCCAATTCCAGATCACCCCAATAATTGATGGTGTTGTGTGTCGCTTCAATGAATTCTTGAGCGTCCATAACTGCCTTGCAGTATTGTTGATGGGCACTCACTATACCCTCGTAGCGTTCGACAAAGTTTTGAGCACGTTTCTGCAATTTGGCAAATTGGTCGACAATCTCCTTGGTGGCCTGCTCTACATGTTCGGTTTTCTCGGGCAAATTGGCCGAAATATCTTGTAGATTTCCAATTTCTGGTTGATGATTGTTGATATCGTTAAGGACATCACGATAAGCTTGCAACTTGGCGCGCTTCTCGTCCAATGTGGTCTTCAACTCAATTTCTGAGGGAATGGCATTTTCGACCTCTGCCAACCACGTCTTCAGCTTGTCGGCGATTTCATCGAAGCCAGACCATTTGGACATTTTGTCTTGAATCTTTCTGGAAGTGATGGTGATATTATCGAAGAGTTGATCGAATGTTTGCTGAAGCTCCTCCAACTGGGAGCGTATGGCCTCACGACCTTCAGAGGCTGTGGACGGATAACATTTCTCTCCCAGCTCAATGGTGCTGTTCAAGAGTAAAGTGGCGCTGGGCTGTTGGGCTATCAATTCCTTAGTGGCTGTCTGTTTCTTCAACAAATCGTCGCGTGAGGTTACTTGCGACAAATCACTGCAATCATCAAACTTGGCCTGAGCACTGGCAATCCAATCGGAGCACTGCTTGTACTTATCATTGAACACCTGGTGATCATGTACCGATTGTTCGCACTTCTTGAGAATTTCCTTTGTGGTAGCTTGAATTGACTGGAAACGGGATGTGACCTGCTGAACATTAACCGCAATTCTTGTTTCACCTGAGCTTTGGATAAGTTCAGACGAATCATCCTTCATCTTCTCGAATTCCACTTCATTCTGACGTAAGCTCTGAATAAGCGACTGGAAACGATTCAATTGATCTTCCTTCTCTTCCATAGTCGACTTGGGATTGTAATTCTTCAAAGCATTCTCAGCTTCGCCGAGCCAAGTAATCAAGCGATCTAAGTTCACTTCGTAATCGTTCCATTGCTGCAGACGATTTTCCAAACCGCTCTTCACGTCGCTCAGCGACGCTCCAAACTTCTCAAAGTCAGCATGCAAATTGCTCAGATCGCGAGTCATAGCCTCTTTGGAGCGGGCAGGCAGCAATTTGGCGTTATTGTCGATGTGATCGGACAGAGTTTGTAGCTTGATGACACCCTCGGGCAGAGCATCTTGAATCTCAGTGACTTTGTTGAGACGTGCTTGCAGAGCCACCTTGTTGCCAGAGTAGTCCGAATAGCCAGTCAAACGGTCCCACAGATTCTTTTGGTAGTCCTGCTGGGCCTTTTGCAAATCGTTGAATTGTTGGTACACTTCAAAGGCTTCCTCCAACTGATTCAGCAGCTTGGCACAATCGCCTGCCACCTTTTCGTAGCGCTTATTGACATCTGCCACAGCATTTTTGATTTCATTCGAATTGGCGGGCACGGCACTGTCCAGCAATATGGCCGCCTTTTCGTTCACAGTCTCGACGATGCGTTTGTGCGAATTGATATCCTGTGTGGTGGTTTTGTACTTGTACAATTTGGAGCGTATCTCCTGAGCACTCGTCCAACTGGAGGGACTCTCATTTTGCAGTACCTTCTCAATTTGATCCAACCAATTCAGGGTCTGTCCGAGAATATCTTGATAGCTTGACAATTGCACGGTCTGAGCTTCTTGGCGTTTCTGCAAATTACGAATGCCTTCGTCCAGTTTATCCCAGCGGTCGCGTATATCGCGCAGATCTTTGCGAATCTTTTCTCTGCCCTGTGTGGAAGTCTCGGGCAAGGCCTTTTCTCCGGCCGCATTCAGAGCAGCAAACAATGTTTCAGCTTGCTCCTTCTCCGACAGCAGCACTTGCAAGATATTTTCAGACTGCGATGGTTCATCCTTCAGAGCATTTGCCAATTGCTTTTCGATCGGTTGCAGCCACAGGTCCACTTCATTGTACTTATCCTGGAAGAACTGATGATCGTCCACCAAATTCGACCAACGATTGACCACCTCCTTGCTCAAAACTTGCAGCAGTTGATAGCGATTGGTAATTTGCGATGTCAACGTCTTCAGCCGATCAGCTCCGCAATTGTTCAACAAAGCATGGGCCGCATCGGCAAAGGCGTCGATTTCCTTTTCCTTCTGCAGGATTAGATCGCGCTGGATTTTATACTTTTCGAACTGCTCCACCTTCTCGTGCAAAGTCGATTGCAGTTGTTGCTCACGGAACACCACCTCAGCACCGCGGCACCACTTGGTAAGCTCTTCCAAAGTGCTCTCGAAGTTATTCCATTGCTTAAGGACATCCTTCTGTTTGCCCTCGATACCTTCGATGTCGTCGAAATGACTCTTGATGGTGGTCTCCAGTTCATCGATTTCCTTTTCAAGCACATCGTTGCCCTTCTCAGACGTTGTGGTCTTCACCTTTTCCAACTGCTCACGAATGTCGGCTATTATCTTCTGAGCCTGTGGCTTATTCTGGGCCAACTGACCGAGAGTTTCAATTTTACGCTTGATATCGGCCTTTTCGCCGTAGGCATCGTCACAGTCGAGCAGTTTCTCCTTTTCGTTGGAAATCCATGTTTTCGCCGCAGCCAGTTGGTTGTTCAATTCGGTGTGCTTCTGCACACAATCGTCCAAGTTGCTCAGAATTTCTTCGGATTTTTGGACAATATTTTGGAAAAGCTGTTTGATGGATTGCAGGTAAACATTCAATGAGTTGTCCTTGATCTGATCCACCAACACCTGAGCCTTGTCGCACACATTGTCCACCAGCACGTTGTGCGTGGTGATTTCCTGATGCAGGAGCTTGTGGTTTTGCAGTTGGGCGCGCTTCTCTTGTAAGGTGGTCTTCAGTTCAGTGTGACTCTGCATGGCCTTGTCCACATCCTTCAGCCATTTTGTGAGTTGGTCCTGAGCGATGGTGAACTCATTGAACTGCAATATGCAATGGTCGATCTTCTGCGTGGCCGTATTCAAATCATCCGTGTAGTTGTCCCACATTGTGCGCAGGGTGCGCAATTGCTGGCGTATGATCTCACGACCATCGGGACTGGTGTGGCCGTACAACTTCTCACCGCGATCAATCAAGCTCTCAAAGGTTGTGGAATCATTGATGCGCTTATCGGACATTTCGCGCAGTTTATTCTGACGATCTTGCAGTATACTTTGGTCGCCCACGATTTCGTTATTCTTGGCCAAATCGTTGACGCAATTTTGCAAGTCCTTCTTGAATGCCTCAAAGTCAGTGTCGAAGGTTTCATGGTCCTTGACATAGTTCACATATTTAGCCATCGAGTCCTTGCAGAGATTCTTCAATGTCTGATAGCGTGTATTCAAGCGCGACAGTTTCAAATTCAAGTCCGTCTCACCTTCAATTTCACGGCCCTGGTCCATTAGTTCATTGACTGATTTACCGCGGTTTTCAATGTCGCGTGCCATGTCCTGCAGCTGCTTCAAATGAGCCTGTTTGGCTTCGGCAGTACTCTTCAAACTCTGGTTCTTTACAATGCCCTCGACATTCTTCATCCAATTGTCGATTTCATCAATGATGGACTCGAATTCGTCCCACTTTGAGCACAGTTGCTTCAATTTCACCAACGAATCTTGGCAGAGTAGCATAAATTCGTCCCAAGCCTTTTTGGGCTCATCGAAACTCTTCAATAAGGCAGGGTGCCCGGAGGGATGAGTTTGCGTCTGAACGGTTTGCAGTAACTTGTGACACGTGTCAAAGATTGAGTCGCCTTCGGGTTTGTGTTGCAACAAATTCTCAACCACAGTTAATTTCTCTTCAGCCCCCTCCTTCTCGAAGGTAGTCTCATTCAAAATGTCAATAGCCTCGGATTTGATGGTATTCAGCCAGTCTTGAGCCTTCTCCAGAACTTGGTCATAAGCTTCATGCTTCACCACTTGGTTGCTGACCACACCAATGCGGTCTGTAAGTTTCTTTGACAGGTCATTGTATTCTTGTATGGAATCCTCGGTTTTACGCTCCGATTCATCGTCATACAAACTTATTGCCTTATCCTGCAACTGCTTCAGGGCGTTCTTATGCAAAGTGATTTCTTGCAATTGCGTTTTGTAGTTTTGCAATGCTGATTTCTTGGCAGCCAAAGTGGGATACAAGTCATCGGCAGCAGTGACCTTAGCTTTCGATTCATTCAGGTAGTGAGACACTTGTGTGTAACTCTCTTCAATTGATGTCTTTTGGATGAGTACAGCTTCCACTTGCTGCAACAGCGCATTGGCCTCATCACGCAAGTAGTCGTAATTTTCACGTAGATTGCGCAGCTCGGCGCGTATTTTCTCGCGATTGTCGGGAGTGACGGTTTGGAAAAGTCCCTCGCCAATGTCCACGGCATTATTCAGCAAAGTCTGGCCGCTTTCGAAAGTCTTCAGGTAATTTTTGATAGTTTGCAATTGCTGGGCCGTGGCAGATGATGAGCCAGGCGAACCCATGCGTGCGAGTTCTTGGAATTCAATCTTGGCATCGGACAGCCAATCATTAAAGTCCCTAACAGCAGTATTGAAGTCTGCATTTGCGCGTTGTGCCACCTTCACCTTGTCGATGTAGGCCGACAAGCTCTTGGCCACCGTTTGGTAACGCTGAACCAAATGCGTAACAAATTGGCCTATACGCGCCTCGGGATTTTTCTCAATCAGCAGTTGCGAAGTCTTCTCCAAATTGCTGATGGTGGGCTCGTGGGCCTTAATGTCTTGCTGGAGTAGTGCCAATTCTTGCAATTTAGTTGCCACTTCGGGCAAATTGATTTGATTGCTAGTCTCCGCCTTGATGCGACCTTCAACGTCACGCAGCCAGGAAGAAATTTCCTCATTAGCCTGCTCGTACTGAGACCACAAATCCACATTTTCATCGAGAACGTTCTTAATTTTATCGAAGCTGTCCTGCAAAGCCTTCATTTCGGCATTCAGCAAGTCCGCGTCCTTCTTCAGTTCATTCAAGTTCTGGGGCGTCTCAACAGATTCCAGCATTTGTAGGGAATTCAGAATTTCCGCATGTCTCTTCTGGCAATCGTCCAGGCTTTTGGCCACCTCCTGCAGTGAAGATTTCTTGACATCCAAATTGTACTTGTCGCTGGTCGATTCGGGCTGGCACCACGCCACCTTTTCGCGTTGGGTTGTAATAATTCGCTTCAACATGCCCACCTTGTCCGCATGGAATTTCTTCAGGAATTGCAGCAGAGAACCTTCAATTTTCTTGGCATACTGGTCCACGCCCTCGAAGCGCTTCTGCACGTTATTCAGCTCCTTGGGTATAATGGACTCACTGAACGTGGGATACAAACTGCGGAGCTCATCAACCTTAATTTTGATATTCTCAATGTCATTGCCACTCGTATCCAATTCAGCGCGCAGCGCTCTGCACTGCATAAGGCGCTCCATGATCTTGTTGTTATCGCCGGACATGTCATCGCATTTGATTAATTGTTCGCGCAGCTTGCTGACAGTTTCGCCTGCGGTCTTAATATTTTTGCGCAAGTCCTGTTCCTGGTCATTGAACGACGATGTCACAGCATTCAAACGTTCGGCATTGTTATCGACTTCGGCAAACTGATCAGCCAATAGTTTATTCAGTGCAGTCAAGGCAGGAATTTCCACACCATTGTTGATCTTAACCAATTCCCTGGTCTTCTCGGCAATGGTATCCTTCAGTGTCTGGTAAGAAGGCAGCTCAGTGCGATACTTGCTCAAACGCATGGGACCGAATTCGATTTCAATAGTATTGTCCGCCGCATCGCAGAGACCCTGATTGGTTTCAGACAACCAGGGCAGCAAGTCCTTCTTGGCATCTTCAATTTGCGACCAGATGACTGTCTCCGTTTCATAGATGTGGGCATTCTTTGCGGTCTTATCGTGCAAATCTTGCCATTGATGTTTGGCAGTGGCAATATCATTCATGATCTCCTTGGGCACAACTTCGCCGATGGCATCGAACAGTTTGGCCACATTGTTACCTCTGCGCTCCAGTTCGTCCAGATTGGTTTTGGACTTGCGTATTTGTTCCATGGTCTTGCGAGTTTTCTCCGATGCCTGTTGCAATTCGGTTTCATCGCGTGGATGCTGGGGTATGGCATGGAAGAGGTCTTCGGCCTTTTTGAGTTCTTTCGAGAATTTGTCCTTTGAGTCGGCATATTCGCGCAATGCTTGACTAATGAGATTATACTTCTGTATGCGATCGCCAATTTCATTTTGCAACGAGTCATAGTCCTTGTCAAGAATTAAAAGGCTTTCCTGAATGGCGGGCATACTCGAAATGTCCTCACGCATCAGCATGGAGCCCTCATCGTGAATGCGATCCTTCAAGTCAGCCTGGTATTTGATGGCATCATTGAGCGCCACCAAATCAGCAATAATCTGATCAATATTGTCTAGATTTGGTTTTTGTTTCAAAATCTGATCTAGCTTGGCACGATTCTGTTGCAGAGCTTGTCCGAAATTCTGTTCGAGTGCATGGAACTTATCCTTACGCACAGTCATCTGCTCAATTTGATGTTTTTGGTTTTGCGAGCGCAACTTCAGATTGTCCAGCTTGTTTTCAACATCATTCACAATTTGTATGGCAATCAGAGGCTTGCGTGTCAGGCCATCTCTCAGCTGGATTACCGGACTCTCGTCGATCTCCTTGGCCTGGCTCTTCCAATAGCTGAGCGATTGTCCAATGGTGTCGATTTCATTAATGATCTTGTTCAACTCTTGGGGATTGACATTCTCAGGCTTCTCCAATTGATGCTTCAAATAGTTCAAATGACTTTCGGTCTCGTGCTTCCAGCCCAAGAGTTCGGTCCACTTTTCCAGCGACGTCTTCTTCTGTTGCATATTTGTCTCAAGATGTTGATAGTTCACAACCAAGGCAGTGTAGGCGTCATTCAGAGCGTGGGCCTCTTCTGGCGAAGCACTCAGTGAGAGTTGTTTCACCTCATCGTAAATCGCATTGAAGCTGGGCTTCTTGTCGGCATGTTCTTGCATGAGTGCGTGGATGACATGCAAACTAGTCTCAACACGCTCGGGATTGATCTCTTCAACTTGGCCCACTTGATTGCGCAGCTGATCCATCCAGTTGGAGAAATTGGCCATTTTGGCATTGAAGTCTTGCCGCGCAATTATCGCATCAGATACCTCATTGATATTGGCTCGTGTGGCTTCGGATAACTTCTGCAGCTTCGCTTTCATGCCATTCACACGGTCTTTCAATGCAACTGCCCCCTCGGGAGCCAGATGCAAGCTAATCTGATCGGCCGACTGACCGAGGGCCACCAATTTGGCTTGCTGCTCGGAAATTTCATTATTGAACGACTTCAATTTGACCAACTCCTTCTCGAGTTTGTCCACGTGCGGGGTATTCAGCGCTCCGGGGCGTTTGCCCATCTGTTGTTCACCTTTGTTGACCCAGTCCTCCAGCTTGGAAGCGTCCGCATCGAACGACTTCCAATTGGCGACGAGTTTTTCCAGCTTGGCGCTGGCCTGCTTGGCATTCTCATGGACCGATGTCCAACGGGAGTGCATGGCATCTAATTCATCGGGGGCATTGGTTTTACACAGCATTTTATGACTAATGTTTGAGATGCCTTGGAGTCTGTCTAATTGCTCGAGGCATTGTGTTTCGAATTGTTTGGCGTTTTGTTGCAGAGCAACGGCTTCTTCAAGGGTAAGGGGTTTAGGAACTATAGTATTTACCTTCACTTCGCTCTCCTCGACGATGGGCTTGATCTGCTGCAGTCCGGTCTGGTACTGTTGCCAATTGACCAGATCCTCACGCACAGCCTGTGCCTGGTGGTCCACATTGCGATTGATGGCGCTAAGCACTTCTTGAAGTTTTGAGATTTCACCCTTCAGACGCTTGGCTTCGGCAATGTTGCCCTCCTTCGGCGCCAATTCGGAGGCATCGGCAGCCAATAGATCCAGCTGCTTCATGCGCTCGCCGAGCACACCCTTGAATGCGTTCACCTTGACGACGCGTTCTTCGGGCGTAAGATCCTCCGATTGCAGAGCTTCAATGGCCTTGGGTGCCACTTTGTTGGCCCACTCTTGCAGCTCGGACAGGCGCGACTTGTAGTTGTTCCACTTGGCGCTGTAGTCTTCCAAGTAGCCTACACGATCCTTCACATGCTCCATGGTATTGAAGAACATCTTTTCGACTTCGGTGACCTCTTTTTCGAGTATGGGACGCTTTTCGGCAGCAGCCAGAGGTGCTAGTTCCCCTCGCAGTGCATGCAATTTGGGCAACAACTGATTCGAAGCCTGTTGCAGTTGCACGTTCAGCTCACGTTTGGCTTTCAAATCCTGGCTGACATTCTTCGGATCCGTTTGCAGAGGCGTCAGCGCACGCAACTCGGTCTCCGCAGTTTGCAGCATGGAGAAAATGTCGTTTTTCTGGTCGACAAATTCGTTCCACACAGCCTGAGTGCCTTTCAACGACTGCAGTTTGTCAGCAGTTTCGGTATAGGCCTGAGTCCAGCCGGTCTCCAAGTTCTTAACCTCCACATTGACAAAGGCGGGGGCATGGACGTCCTTGCTCAAGTCACGGCCACGCTGCAGCATAGACATAATGTGCGGACGCTGATGGTCGAGTTGATTGATGGCGTACTGCTGTTCATCGATCATCTTATTGACTCGGTCCAAGCTGTCCGGAGCAGGTATGTTGGCGGTTTGCTCCTTGACTTTGGTGAGTAAGCAGACAACTTCATGTACTTCACGACGGTAGGTATAGCACTTCGAGAAGACTTCTGTCTTGACCATGGTAATCTCAATGGTGGGTATAAGGTTCTTGTAGCGGGCGATCAGATCCTCGAGTTTTCGTTGTTCAAGGTTGGCCTCATCTTCGCTGGCATAGCCCAGCAAGGAGTCAAGCGTTTTAACGAGCCATTTCATGTCCTCACGTTTGTTATCTGCTTCTTGACAGATTTTCTAACAAAGAAAGAAGCACCAAAAGTTGGTATTAGGATCAAGTAAAGATTTTATTTCTGCTTAAAATTATACTTTTTTGTAAAAATTAAAAAAATTAAAATTTTTTCAAATTACGTAAGAAATGTCTGCAAAGTAAATATATATTTTAAAAACACAAAACTTTAATTTTTCAAAAATCTATTTATCTACTTATTAAGTTTTGATTTGGTTACCACAAGTTCCCTGAGCTGGATGTATGCATTGATTAATTAATTCATTTTAAAATAATTCGAGGCTTCATTTGGTATATCTTAGCTTACCTGGAAAACCACCTTCTCCTTTTCAAACTCCTCCATGCTGTTCACCTCATTGACGATATTCTTCAGACTCTTGTCAACGATGTTCATCCACTGAACCATTTCGTTGAACTTCTCGTGGTAGCTATCCCACTGTGCAGGAATTTGTTGCAGAGTCTCGCGCATTTCACCAATCTTTCCTGACAGATTGTGCCACTGTGATTTGGCACTGTCGTACGCCTGATTAAGACTCTGGTCGGCTGGTTTCTGTTGGCCGTATGCTTGACTCAGGCGCTGCATGTTCTGTAGGCACTTCTCAATGCGTGGAACAGCACCTTGCTGGCGGAAGAATTGCTCGTTGCGACTCAGTATCGATTCGACATCTTCGTTGCGGTTAAGAGCCTGCTCCTCCAAATGCAGTTCCTTTTCGAACTCCTTGAAGGTCTGGTAGAAGGCCGACTCGTCCAAACGGAACTCCAGTTTCAGCAAGTGTACGGGCGCTTGGGACAGCACATTCTGCCATTTCGATTGCAAATTCTCGACCGTCTCCACTACTGGGGGTTGCTCTTGTGCGGGCAGTGTTTTCAGCAGATTCTGGGCCGACTGCACTAGATCGTGCATCCAGCGTTCGTTGACATTCTCGAAGAAGTACTTTTGCGTTTCGATGGTGATCTTCGACTCGATGTGCTTTTCGATGAGCATCGTCTCAGCTTGCGAAAGCCATTCGCTGACCACATGCTCGTGTTCTTGGAAGGTATTCCAACAGCGACCAGAGTCGTTGAGGCGTTGCTCCCACTGTTGTGCGTTCTGAATAACATAGTTGAAGCGTTCGTTCAGTTGCTGCATGCCATGTGCCGCCTGTGTTGCGTCGATGTTGTCATCAGCAGCTACAGACTTCAGCAAATTCTGGAACACTTTGTTCTTGCTCTCCAGCATTGAGCGGTAGTAGACAGTGCGCGAGAAGAATGTCTTGTGCTTGTTTAGCTCCTCGTTAATTGCATCGCGTCCTCCAGATAAGGAGTGAGTACCCAGCAGAGCCTCGGCTTCGTTGAGCCACTGGTGAATTTCCTTCTGACCAGCCTCCAATGATTCCTGTTGCAGAACCAGCTGGTGGAAGAGATGCAGCTTGGCGGGTATCTGGGCGCGTATCCGCACCAAAGATTCCTTTTCCTGTTTCAGCAGCTTCATCATCTTGTCCACTTCATCGCGCGACAGGTCTTGTATCAACCCCTGGAAGTTGCGACTGATTGTCTTGAAGAGTTCTTCGTTGTCATCGATTTCTCCTGCCAACTTTTGCAACTCCTGACCATACCGGGCGATTTGTTCATTGTTGCCAAGCATTTGCTTCTGTTCCAAGACACTTTCAGCATGACGCAGCCACTTGGACAGTTTCTCAATGCCCGATTTGTATTCCTGGCGCGAACGTATTATATCGCCTGCATGCATGTATTGCTTCGTGTTGGCGAACAGGCGCTCGAAGCGCTCGGACAAATTGCCATGCTTCTGACGAAGATTGTTGGCAATCGAATCCTCACACGAAGCGATTAAGTAATTTGCGCCATTTGCCAAAGCATCAAACTTGTCCTTCCAAACGCTGATGTCCTGGAAGAACTCGAGACGCTCGTCTTCAGTTTGATTTACTTTCTGTTCGGCCAGCGACAGCCATTCCTCGCAAGTGGGCGCCAATTGGTTCCATGTCTTCCAACAACTCACAACTTCCTCCAGTGAGTTTTGGCAGCACTTCAGTTCCATGGAGACGCGCTTCCAACGCTCTTCTGTTTCATACATAAAGCGATCGATATCACTGGCGTCCTTGCGCGACACATTGCCGTCACGCTTGTACTCGTCCACCACCTGCTGCATGTCAACGAAGGCCTTCTGGAACTCCTGGAAGATCTTATTGCGCGACACGAAGTTTTTGTATTGCTCCAATTGTTGCACGACCTTATCCTCCTGGCCATACTTGCCAGTCCAGCCCTTCATCTTGTTCTCGACCAGATTAAGGAAGGCAATTAGGCAGCATTTGTGCTCTAGGAACTTGAGACGTATCCTACGTTCGGCGGCCTTGGGGCCCACCTCTTGCAGGCGACGCTCCATATTGCGCAGCTGCTCTAGTGGCACTTGCTGAACCAAGGGCGAGCGCTTGGCATTATCGAACATTGACACAATACGTGGCAAATCGGCGAAGAACAGCTTGTGCTCCTCCAGCTTTCTACTGATCACGGCAGCTGTTTCCTCATTCATGGCACTTGGTATCTCATTGTCCAGCAGCAATTTCTCGGCTTCGGCCAGCCACTTGCCAACCGCACCGAAGTCGCCGGGTAGTTCGGAATCCAGCAACCAGAGCCAGTACATCATCTGGTACTGGACGCGCTGCCACAGTGCATTTATCTCCTCGCACGTCTGACGCGGTACCTGAAGGAAGCCGCTCTGGCTTTCCATCAGCTGCTTCAGCTGATTGTACGCAGGCAGACGGGCATCAATCTCCGATTGTGCGATTACATATTCGGCGAAATCACGCGGGAACGAGTTCATCATGACCATGGGCTCATATTCGGCGGTTTTCTCCAACAAGAAACGACGAAGTTCGTCTAATTCTTGCTGAGCGTGTGACGAATCCCGAGACGTACCCTGCAATGAGAAGAAATGTTAATATTTTGTCCCCCATCATTCCTAAAGATTCAACTCACTTTTGGTTCAGGATACTTGTGCAGGAATTGCGCCACATATGTCATTATACTCTTCTCATCCGGCTTCGGTACATCCACATCCTCAGCATCCAACAATTTGGCAATGCCCAGCTTGCTTTCGGCCACATCGAAAGCAGTTTCCAGACGTTGACGATTGTTTGTCTTCTTCAGCTCAGCCAAATTCACCAGATTGGCCTTGATCGAATCGATAAGGGCGAGGAAGGCGACACCATCTCTCCAACTGGCGCCGAAGTCCTTTACCTCAATACCGCTGTCTCTGTGTGTGTGGGAAAATCAATGACACATTTGTAATGACGTAATCAGTATGCAAGGCCGGCGTTTCACTTACTTTGGCAAGGCATTGGTAACCCAATTCAATAGGGTCTTCCTAGCGCCCTGCTTCCATCGCTCAGCCTTTTGATCGCTGACATTTTTATTGCCAACGCTATCGAGAGAACTAACCGAACCGCCAATACCATGACCCAAATATTCAAGGTTGCGGCTGTTCTCCTCAATCTGTGGGAGGGGGGAAGACACAAGAACAGGAATGTGAGCATTTGTGTACTATTTTAATCCTACAATTAACAATTAATCATCTTAAACTAAAACAAGTGCTGGCTTTTGTACAATTCCAAATGAAGAGACTACAAAAACTCAAGTACGAATGAACAAATGTTGGAAGTATGTAGAAAAAAGTAAGAAATAAATGTGAACTGCTTCCAAAATAAGAAAATTATTACAGTTTCATCGAATACAACATTAACAATGACCTACCTGTGGCGCATAATTAATGACTACTACTAATTTTTTCCGCCTCTTTTTACGAAGCTTGCGTTTTACAAAAATAAAATACAAAAAAGTAAAAGAGATGGAAGAAAGGTAAAGATCGTAACAAATTTTACTTTTTACGGTTTTTTTTAGTTGTAAGTTGATTTTTTTTTTTTGGAATATGGTGTTGCAATATGTGAGATTTGTGTACTACACAAATGAAAAAAATAACAAGAAATTATATAAATAAAAATAGGTGCAGCCATCAGTGCAAAATGTGAGGAACTCATAAAAAAACACGTAGACAGACAGTAGCTTTTGGTGACAAAGTCCAAATTATTGTTGGAATATTAAATTGCAAATAATCCGCCGTATCCAGCTTAATGAAAAATGTAGTTTTGATGGTCTACCCAAGCCTTGAAGGCCAAGCACAGCACGAACAACATAACATTGACTCAAAGAAAAAATGTTGATGTAGATATGCGTATAGATAATTTAGCTAACACATTACACAGGGCGACATACATATGTACGTTTTTGGGCATGGGATTATCCTGCTGGAGTTTACTACTAAATATCAAATATCAATTCCAAAACATGAGTTCTCTGGTTTTGTTTAATGTACCTCATTATTTTCAAAAACTTGTGTAACATTAAGAGCTTGTTGGGAATGGTTATGAGAATATTGAAACTGTGTTTTCTGATACTATTTGGTATCTAGTCTTTACATTCCAGTAAGAAGATCCAAAAGAGGAAATTTATCGCACAGTGTTTAACTTTCAGTGTCGATCAATTACACTCAATACTTATATGAAAATAGCACACACACCACATTTATCTTAACACATTTGTGCACTAGCATTAATCATAATTTGTGTGTTATGTAAATTGAATTTAGCCTTCAATAGCCCGTCTATGAACGACCAACTCACCTGGAAGTACAAAATAATGGTCCATATTAAGCCCAAAACGACTGGTGGTCTCCCATCCACCAGATCGGCTGGATTAATATTAACCAACTTGATACGTTTGCTGGCTAGAAATTGTAAGGCTGTATTGGCATTGCTGAGGAAATGTGGTCGCCGTAGAACGCGGCCCTTCTCCACGGGCAGACGTTCGCCGGAAAGCACTTCCAAGAGTGCAATTAGCTTGGTGCCATCGCGTAAATCATTGATCAAGTCATCGACACGAAGCGGTGGAACACGCTGCAATTAGAAAAAGAGTCAATTTGAAAAAAGTCCTCAGGATAAGAAATAAATCTGATTATTGTATAAGAAATTAAGTTAATTAAATGTTAATTTGGCGCTACTTAGTTTCTAATTGGAATTGTTTGTACGTTGGAATATTGTGTAAAGGCCCTTGTTCATTCCAGGAAATGTAAAATAAAATTTCTGTTTTGTCTTGCACTCCCTTTGAAAACTTTTGAATGACATTCCCTTGCGGTATGACACAATTGAGAACGGCGCACAAAGTTTGGAGTTTGGAGCGGCGTGCAAAAGAACCCCACCTTTCATGGCACCTAGCACTAGAAAACTTTTGCTACCGCAATTGAGTCAGCTGCACTTTCAGAATATTACGACTAGCTCTGGCAATTCAGTTGCGGAAATTGTTATTGCCTCTTTAATATGTTTATTTGCCGGCTTAAAGCCTAAGCAGTGGTGCCCTCTGCCAAACACCAAACAACATAGATTCCCTCCCAATGACGGAATCCTTCTTTGAAATCCTGCAGGCGGGCGTATGCAATTTCAATCTAAGAATGGGTGTGCATGTCGTTGTCGCTGTCGTCATCGTCTATGTTTGAGGTCAATTTGGTGCGGTTCTGAATTGTAGCTCTTTTTTACGCTGTTACACCAGCCACCACTAATGTGGCGTCGAGGAGTCTTCGTGCGGTTTTGCAATTAGTCTTGAGGAATTTGCGTGTACGAGAGCCAAATCAGACATTTTTAAATGTTACAACTATGAAGGAGTAGTTTGCAACTATAGAAAGTACATAAGAACCGGTACTGAAAGTTCAGAATATTTTCGACTAATGTTGCGGAACCATTTTGTTGTTGTTGTTATATTTCTCGAATTACAAAATTCGGCTAACATTTGCATAAATTCTTGATTGCTTTGTGATGTGAAGTATATTGTTTTGAAATGCCAAAGGATGAACCCCATACATTCGAATTGGCTACACAGAAAAAAAATGTTAAATATAATCTGTAAGTGACGGAAATAAAAACAAATTTGCACAGTCATCTCTTTGCCCATTCACAACGAATTAAGAGGTTTATTAATTGAGTTTTAAAATTAAACAAAAATTTATGTAAAAAAATACACTCAGAGCTTTGGAATTCTCATTGCTCCCCCTTGGCAACATTATCATTTGCTCCAAACTTCTCTCTAAGGCCCTGATGAAATGAGATATAATATGCTGTTTGTATCTTAAGTGATTGCTTTTTGGTTACGAGTCATCCTCATCGTCCCAGTTAATATCCAACAATGGCAACTCGCTGCTCAAAATTTCCATTTGTACTAGCAAAATGTTGGCAACGGCTTGCAATTTCTCCACCTTTTGAAATTCTCGTGCTATTTTGTCGACAGGTCGACTAGAGGCCTCCACTTTGTCCAATTGTCGCTGAATATTCTCGCTGACCGTACCCTGCATATGCTCGCATTCGTACCACTTGGGTAAAATACGTTTGATAGCATTCCCAATCGAAGAATATTCAACTTTTAAGAATTGCCAAAAGCTGTAATCGAACTGGGCTTCTTGTTCTCTGATCTCCTGGGCCGTATTATAGTAGTCGAGAATCAACGTGATGAGCATATTCACAAGAATAATGGCTACTGCCACCATGAGTATGGCATATAAAATCAGACCCAACGTCTTGCCACCATGATTTAGGTCGCCAGGATTCACTTCTGTGCTGAAGCCGAACGAAACACTCATCGAAGAGGTAAGACTTCTCAGCAATTTGGAAAATGGTTCAGTATTGTTGCCATTGATGATCCCCGAGGTGATGCAAAATGCAAATAGGACAATGAATATGATTAAAAATCCCGAGGCCAAGGCGTATCTAGCCATAAACAATGTTCGTGTGAACAAGCGAAAGACGCCAGCAAACTGCAAGACCTTCCAGAGGCGTATGGTGGCGAAGCAGACAAGAAAGCCCGTCATTAACACGGTTATACTGTCGACTTGGCCAGGCACACGAAAGTCAATAAACTCCATCTTCACCGAATTCTCAATGCTCGCGACTAGATCTGCCACCAAAGTCTCGCGATGAACGATGAGCAGCATCACAACGAAGTTCAGTAGTATGATGAGAATATCGAAGATGTTCCACAATGAGCCCAACTGTTTGGGAGTATACCACGCCTTCAGCACCAACACTTTGCAGAATTGTATGAATTGCAGCACATAGAGTAGAACCACCAGCAAGGCTGTAGACGAGATATTGTTCAAGTTCATTAACAGCTCGCAGCTGTGCAACTCCACGCTGAACAAGGTGTTGCCAAACGGGGTCTGCTCGATCATTAAACTGCAAATGCTAAACAAATTCGCGTCCACATTGTAGAGAGTGAAGTCAATGAAGAGAGCAGCGGTCTTTTCGTCCAACCAATTGGTGTCGCGCAAGTATTGCAGTACCTGGAAGCCATTTTGCGCATTTCTAGCCAGAACTACAACGTAGCCATTGTTCTCAAAATAGGTGTGCAAATAGCCATAGTGAATGGATTTTGCCAGAACACTCACAGCGCCCGGCTGTTTCGCGGGCAACCAGGGCTCATAGATGCGCCAGTATTTGTCCAAATAATGCATCTTTTTATAGGGCAACTCCCAGTTGGGCATGAAGGCCCTCTCATCGAAGCTGGGATTCAGCAAACCAAAGGTTTTCTCCGTAATACGCACTTGCCGCAAGCGCACCACACCCACAAGCTTGGCCAATTCCAATGTCATCCAGCCGGGCTCTTCGATGACTTCGCCACTATAATCCTTGCCATCGCTCAAGGCTTTGATGAGCGTATGGTGTATAAAGTCGTACATGTGTCTTATGGTGCGGACATTCTTCAAACCGTTCGCATTAATTCGATTGTCCGTGAACACCGCCTCGATGGTGTGTGTATTGTTGTAGGCAAAGCGATTCTGAGAGCCCACCACCAGCAGCAATAAAAGTGCAAAATATTTGCCGTACAACCACAATTCATGGGCTATTAGTTTATATTGTAGGTTGAGCGTTTCATTTGAATCGGCGGGTCTTAGTAGCAGTTGCGACTTCAAGCTGGCCAAGTGTACCTTCAGAAACTGCGTGCGATTGGGCCTGAAATCGTGGGTTCTACTAAATGTCACTTTCTTATTCTTTGGGTACTTCATCCGTATGATTGCGTACGCAGCTTTCAAGCAGAAGAATACAGCGTCTCCAACTAACCACTGGAACAGCAAAACGAGGACAATAGTGACCAGTAGAGTTTTGAATTTATTCCGTTCATGTTGAAATCCCGACAGGAAGGCAATCAAAACGATACAGAGCACTAGTACTATGACGCAGCTAATTGAATAAATGTGTCTCTTCTTCAAAGAAATCATCGGAATTCTTTTTTTTTAATGAAATTACGACTTTGATTATTTTATTTTAAGTCAGAAAATGTATTTGATTGAAAGTACATTTGATAACATGATGCATCATGGTTTGATAGCTTAAATAAAATAAATCCTTTTGGAAGGAGGCTACCGGAGAAACCAGTAATTTTTTTTCTTTGAATTTTTTCATAAAATTCGACCATTTGGTCTTCTTCCATAAAAGAACCAACTGATAAAACAAAATCCTATACCACTCTAATATTCCTATGTATATTTTACAGACTTAAATGTCGCTATGCAATAATATGCTTTGTTGCAAAGAGAATCTCGAGACTCAATTTCGACCACCAACAGCGACTTGATGCACTGCACATGGCCAGGAATGTGTGTGGAGGCGTCCACCAGCATAGACTGGGATTTTCTTAAATATTGAAATTGCTTTGATTAATCGTTACGCTTGTACGACATGAAAATGGCAAAACCAAGGCCTCAATTTAACTTTCATCATACGAAATAGGATCAAGTTTGTACACGCCACTGGCAGCGAATGTCTCAACTCGAGCACAGTCGCGCACAGATAAGGTCCAAAATGCATATGCCGAGATTGCAATATGGCCCATGGAAGAGTTTTCACCTTGCATCTGGCGTGGCGTGGGCGTTGTTTACCGCCACCATTAAAGTGCGCGCACAACTGGCTTCAATCAAGTGTCAGCCAACTGCCGGATATTGTTTGCGAAAAGCGCACTACGTTCGCAAGTAAACAAAAAGTGATCTCTTCATATTGTAGCCAGAGAATGGCCTGCAGTCCATGTGTTGTAAAAATACATTTACTGGTTATTATTATGGAAATGACTTTACATTCTTCTTTCCTTGTTTTCTTTTTCTAATTTGGTTTACTTTTAATTTGCCTTTTAACAGAGAGAATATCAAACGAATTGTAAACAATTCAACAATCAACACCTTTCGTCGCAAGGAATTATAATCCCCATCAATGGTGCTGTCGATCAGTGTCGAATTTCAAAAAATGCCTCACGATCTCCGCAGTGGTGTGCCAATTGCGATATGACAGCTGAGTAATTATGGCAAACGAGAAATGCCGAGAGTGCAGCAAGGCACCACGTCTAAGTTGAGACACTAATGGTAAGTTGACTGGAGTTCATTGTAGTACACTCATAGAAAGACATTTTTATTTTAGATCATCAGAACCTTCTGCTAAATATGATCAACCCAAGAAAATTTCCAACTACGATCCATAAAAATGTCTAATAATTTTCAATTAAATCGAACGGGTTTATTGCGAATACTACCTATCATTTCTCAAAGTGTATCTAATTTCATTTAATTCTCAGCAAATCTAGCTTTGGAGCAACTCCATATACACGCAAAATGCCGGCCGGCAAATACCCACACACGCTCATGTTTTTCGCAATCTCTCAACTGAAAATGGCATTGGAAGTATGCAAGTAAGTAAACCAGTTGTTTGGCTTCATTGGCGAATGCACATGATGTTGGTAGTTAGTGTCTGCCTGGTGCCAGCCATATTTACAGGCAACCACTACACATTTATATCTTGTAGCTCCTCCGCCAATAAATAAAATAAATAAGACTGCATGAAACCAACAACAACAAAAATTGATAATAAAAGGAGTTGCTGCGCCATAAAGTGCCGGTGCCGGTGACGGCTACGGCGGTGACTGTTCAAAATTAATGCGTGGGCTTTAATCGAAAAATATCGATGTTAGGATATGGCGACTGCAGATAGAAGTGCTTGTTGCACCAGCGGTTGGTAAATTGTTATTAATTTGAAAGCATTTATGGAATAAATTAGTTTCACCGTTAGGAGACCTAATTTTTCAAAGCCAAACGGGTTTTTTCTTCTATTATTCGATTTTGGCTTAGGAAAGTTTTCAATCCATTTCATTAATAACCAACAAAGGCAATCTAAAAGCCTCTTTGATAATAACATTTTCAGTTATTCCACTCGAGTTTCAATCACATTTTTAAATAATTTAAAAATGTACTTGTACTTTTTTTATAATTTTACCCAAATTTATTAGCACATTTCGGTACGCCCATCAATTGCCTAGGCAGCATGATCGAGGCGTGTGTATGTTAATTAAGCTAATTTATTTAAATTTCAAATAAACGAAATTGCCTCTACTAATTCACACTCTACCAAACTGAATTCAAGATACAAAATGTATCTATCTGCTGTTTGAGAAGAGAAAAAAAGATGCACACTTTTGTTTGGGTCCCCCCGAAGAAAAAATGTAAAAAAATATTTTAATTTTAATCACATTTCGCTGTTCGAGTTCAAGGTGAACAAGATCTGTCGACCATATCTGGCTAGCGTTGATGTATCAACGCACATTTCAAACGTAAGACGACCAGAGTAAAAGGCTGCTGATGACGGTGTTGCCCCGAAATGTTCAATTCTGGCCTTTTGCTTAATTTGAGGTGGAACACATACAGTGAAAATGTATAAACAATTTTCCTTAATAAAAAAAATCGCTTTATTGCGTTGACTGCAATTTCACTTCAATCGTTTTTCGTGAAAAACTTTTTTTTTTAATGTTCAGTGGGTGGTATTTTTAAAGTTATTGCCTTTTCAATTATTGTTTTTTTTTTTGTGTTTATTTCTTTCTCTTTTGTTTATTTATGACTTGTTTGCTTTGGTAGAAAACAAAGTCCATTCATATAATTTCAGTTAAATAAATTTTCGATACGAGGGTGGGTGGTTCTTATGTGTGTGGGTAATGATTAAAAAATGATTTCGAGTAATTTTTACTTTTATTTTTAATTACCAGTACATTTACATTAATAATGTAGACATTTTCAAGAAATGGTTCTCACGATTCTCCTAGATTTTGTGAAAGTTTTCACATTGCAAAAAATGGGAGACTTCCGCTTGGCAAATACTTGAATTTGACAAATACTTGGTTGTATGCAAATTATCGAAATTTTTCTGATATTCTCGCTTAAGGCTATGAGCATAAAGAAGCTTTGTCTATATGCTAATTATCAAGCATTGAATTCGTGCCATGATGACCCACTAATACTCACTAATATTTAATCATTTTTTTCGAGAAATTTTTTAGTTTTTTATTTTGTTTACGCTGATGGTAAGTTTAATTTATATAGACAGCTTTGATGTCTTCCTTTTCCCTTTGTTAATGTTACTTACCTTCAAGAGGTATGAGTTAATCCAATTAGTAAATGTCTTCTTTTGAACACGTTCTTGCTCCTCTGTAATGAAAAAGAGGAAAAGTCAAATGTTTAGTAAATGCAATTCGTATTCACTACATTGACAATATAAATGGGAATGACTGTTCCAAATTCTAAGTTTTCTAAACAAATTCCAATCTAGGCATTAGCGATAAGTTATCGCAAAGTTTCGCACGTAGTTGTATACAGTAAACTTTAATTTCACTTTAATTAGTCAGCTGATAGAAATGAGTTTATTTTTATTATATTTTTTATTTAAGTATTTGTGGAATTTCTCTTCTATCTGCGGCCTGTTACATCATTTCTAATGTTTCAACTATTTAGACAAACTCAAATGTAACTGTCGGCGTCTATTGAAGTGAATTCACCAACAATTCCAACTAAACATTATAGTCAGAGAGATATTAGACTAAAACAAAAGCCCCTGCCAACCTTATCGCATCAGTTGGTTTCATATATTATATTTTTTATACTTCTAAGTATCAATAATCAAAGTCGAATTAATTGATAGCAATAATTGCACTTGCGATAGGTAATCTGAAGAATTTTTCGCGCAACTGCTGGCTGGCTTAAAGTGTTGAAAACATTGGCAGGTACTTAAGTGGATTACAAGCAGGGCCAAGAATTAGGCTCTAAACAGACCGAAAATGTAATAACTGCATTTGCATTTGCCCTTTGTTTTGCACCATTACTCGCAGTCTCACTTCCGCCTGCCAACTATGAAATTTTCCACATGTACCAACTGTTACGGTGGCCAACTGCGTAACGTTCGTCACAGCTCCTCCGGCCACAATGAGCCAATATGTTGTTACTGTTAATAAGGCGGGCGAAATGCGTGCTGTCCCAGAGCCAATAGCTAAAATAAATTTCCACTTTCGTACCGAAATAGCTCCGCATAGATTCGTGCGGATTCGACTATTAAATTTAAATCAAACTCACTAAAAATTGTTTATTTAATTTGAAATTAAGGCAAATACAAAGTAATTTTACTACAAAATATAGTGAGTGGTGCGTCAATAGATTGAGCATAAATGCACAAATAATTCTACAAATCAAGTGATTTGAGGTTTGAAAACAAAAACAAAAATAATGTGTATGTCCGAGAGGATGTTCAATTCATTCAGAAAAGTTTAATCTCAAGTGACGCACTTTTTGCCACAGGCCGCAAACAAAATCAACAACAGAATTAGAAAAAATTCGCAAATCTGTTGAAGAAATTTGTTAAAATAGAAATTAGTTCAAGGTTGATTTTCGATTCGTGCAAAAGAAAAGTCATTTCGGCGCGTGAGAAGAAACAAAATAATAAATTAAATAACGAAAGATACATATGTATTTGCAAATGTGGGTGCATACATCGATACAAAGAAAAGAAACGAAAATAAAGATTATTTCACAAATTTTGAATTTGCCAAAAATATTATTTAATTTTGAAACATTCAAATGAGAATTTTAAAGCATCTTCCCTTCAAAAGCTAAAAATAGAACGAAAAAAAAATATAATTTATTAAACTTAAATTTGACAATTTTCGTCACTCGTTCGTACCCAACACATTTTCACATTTCGAAAGCTCTATTCGAGAATTCTTCGGGTAACTTCAATAAAGCAATTTCGCATAATAAACTTAGCCCTGACGCCATTTTGATTTGACTGACTGAACAAGGCCGCCATATAAATCACAAAAGTCGCTTTTTTATGGACAAAGCGTGCAGTTGAAATTGTAGAATTAAAACAAACAAAAAACCTTTTCGTCTACAATGTGAATATTTTGAATTTCAGGTTAGCTAAAATGTAATATTTTGCTAATATAATAAACCAAAAAAAAATCCAAACCAAACTAGAAACAATCCAGCTAGTTGGTTTTTTTTCGAATATAATTTTTTCGTTAGACCTTTTATAGTTGTAAATTAAAAACTTGATTTTTTCGTGTTGACTTTGGATGGAGAAAAAAATGACTTCACTAAAAACGCAAATTTTATGGCCACAGCCGCTTTTTATCTTTGCTTTTTTTAGGTATTCTTAAAATTAGACTCTTAATTTTTATTGTGCCAAAAAATTAAAAATTTTAGTCAACTCTTTCAAGTTTTTTTTCGCATGGAATTTTTAATGAATTTTTTTTTTTTTTTTGTGGTCTGGCGTTTGTTTGATTTAAATTGAATTTTTAAGTATTTTCAGAGCGACCAAACCGAACACATGCGTGTACGAAATAGGCAAGCAGTTGCTATTAAGTTAAGCGAAATGAGCGACTCTGGAAAGCTTTCAAGATGATTTTAAAATTGTTCAAATAATTTGTTTGTTTTTTGTATGTTTTTTTTGTGTAAAGTTTAGTCAACGTCACCCTACAATTAAATATTTACAAATTATATAGTTTCATTTTCTATTGTCTCAATTAATGGGAATGTTATTTGATGTGTGTAAACTCCAGTCAAGATTAATGATCGTTTCGTTTAATTCACTGGAACGAAAGAGTCTCCAAATTTCCGTTATTTTCTATACAATTTCATTGAATGAATTTCCAATTCCTATACTTCTTATTCGTAATAAGACTTAGCATGAACAGATTGAAAACAATGACAACTCATCAGTCTGGCTTTTGTCTCATGGCTTGTTTTTAAAGTCACGCACTCAATCAGGCGCTCAATATTAATCGCCCACACACATTCAGTGGAAATAGTACATTCAGACGCGATCGTTCGTATTCCGTTAACTCTCGATTAACAAGTGCAGTTCGTACAATAAGAACAATTTATAAACCAATCACTTGCAAAATATCAAAAATAGCTCACGTTCTATGCTAAACGCTTGAATGCACCCAAGCCCGCGCGGCCGCCCCCCAAGCCATTTGGCATCCCCCCTTTGCTTAGATTCGAATAAAAATCAAGTGACTTACGTCATTTCAATCGTTGGAAATGCTAGAAAACTTTAAGTGTGTTTTTTATTATTAATGGTGGCGATGATTTTTTCGTTATGAAACGAGAAGCGACATTCCCAGATGTAAATGTAATTACGGACAGGTTGAAGATTTGTCATCGATTCGAAACTATTTATAAACACGTTAATGGACAGGTTGAAAAAAAGATTGAAATATGCAGAAATTCGCTGTCCGCTAAGGTTATTTACATTCTCTTGTTTACTCATTCGAATTACAAATTATTTTCAATTATTTGTGTGTAAAGTTCTACGGTAGCCACTCACCACTCCGCACTTCCGTTTAATGTACATCTTCTGGGTTGTTTATACAAAATTGAAAAGAAAAAAAACACACACAGTGGGGCTAATGTATGTCTTCCCTTCAAAAACATCTGAAGAAAGGCCACCGTGCAGCATGTGTGGAACATAACATCAAATTTTATGGTTGGAAGTCAAACTGAAATTTTTAAGTGGATCTCAGTGATAATAAAATTCACCACACACACGCACAAATCATACATGAACTCTTTGTTGTGTCAGTGGCTTGTGGGCGAATTTCTTAGCATTTGTTCTGAATTTATTGGATTCGAGTGTGTAGACAAATCTTTGAAAAAATATTTTTGTTGAATTTTTTATTACGAAAATTCTGCATGGGCGTTTGATACACCAAATACGCTTTATGTTGACCGTATACTTAAAGTGGACACGTTTTATTTATTAGTCGCAAAAAATGAAGGCGAGTGGGGACCGTACAGTGAGTGTAAGTGGGCTTCCAGGTACAATTGAGTTCAATGAATTCGTTCGTAAAGTAGTGAATTCAAGTGAAGTATTTATGCCAGCAACGTGTGAAAACTTATTTCTTTAATTTATGCAGAGCAGGAAACTTTTCCAATTTGCATATTTGTCCGAATAGGTGTCAACTTGTGGAATGGAGAGACGTGTACGAAAAAGTGTTAACTAAATTCTATTATTTTCTAATTTTATTCCACTAATTACTTGCCAATAAACTATCATCATTGTCTATTTTTGTAATTGCCTAGAAAAATTCCAACATAAATCATGTTATTAAAAAAAAAATGTGTACTTCTAACCTAAATTAGATTACACAAATTAAATGCTATTAGTAGCTGAATAAATTAATGAATACAATTGTACCAATTCGGTCATGAAATCCCAACTGGCTGGCGACAACAGCAACAACAACCACAACAACAACAACCAAAATAGTATTTACATGAAGTGCCCGGCTATTATGAAAATATGTAAATTTTCAACACGTTTAATTTCAGTTTAATTTAAATCTACTGCACTCACTTGAGTTGGGTGAGCTAAAAATAAAACGCGACAGCAATCGACCGCAACTCGCTACTTGACTACCTTAACTTGACTTGAAAGCTACACTTACATAAAGGTAACAATATACGGCAGCCAACTACGTCGACGGGCAGTAGTTGGTTGGCTGCTTGGTTAGACTTGATGCACACAAGATGCACACCCAAGCTGTAGCTGGTACATTTCGAGTACACTCGCATACAAAGTAATCTGTAACCTTTGCTGGAAACCGCAATTTAGGCATCAATTAAAAAACGTATAAAGTATTCCGAGATGATCTCATATTAACAAGGTTCTCAGGGTAGTGCCACTTTATCTTGCCATCGTCTATTAATCATGATTTGACAGCTTTGACTGTTCGCTGTTAGTCAAAGGCAATTTTCAATTACAACGAGAATCATTCGAAATTTTCATTAAAAATTGTGTTCAAACTTCAATTAACTATACTGCAAAAAACAAGGAGTGTTCGTAGGCTTTGTGGCCTGTGAATATTCCAAAAGGATTGGCATAATTTAAGCCCTGTCACACCTCAGAATGCTAGAGAAAAGGAACACAGAAAATAAGGTAGAGAAGCAAAAGTAGATTTACTCCTTTTTTGTACGAAAATCGACCGCAAGGTGATTAAAATGTTTGTTTGGTTGAATTTTGTGTGGGCTTTATGTCAATAAAGAAACTGCCATTCGATATAATTAAGTATGTTTGCATGATTTGCAAACCGGACTTGTGTCAATTTTGAGAAATCTCTTACCGATATTGGCATTAAATTTAGCATTTATCAGACAAACAGGACCTGAATTTCCAAATTGTTCACTTTGTAGCAAAGTAACTCACAGTTGAGTGGAATAGCAATACCACATCATAAATCTCGAGTATCGTAAACATGTCCGCTCACAATCTAACAATAAGCACTTAAAGTGAGTGTTACGGCACAGCGACTTTTAAGGCAACAAAAACGATTCGTAAATGGAAAGACTTTGTTGTTATTTCAATTAAGTAAATATTTAGTATTCAAAAGCGGTACGAAAAACCGTAATGATACTAGTAATTACAAATCACAATGCATAACAAAGGCAGCAATTGACACTATCGAACTGCGCTGCCAGTCGGTCACACAAATGCATTCGTAAAGTGGCTTCTGTGAGTTATCCGATTTTTGGGGTAATTAATTCAATTTGTTAATTTGGTTTAGCAAAGCCAGAACCTAGATAATGGTAATTGTCTGCACGCCAACAAATATTAAACTGCAGTTTAACATTAATTTTGCCAATTACGAAGCGCCACACGCCACAATCATCTAAGGCGCCTTAGTAAGTGGCCAGCAAACATCGTTAAGTTGTAGAGAAAACAATAAACGACAGAGTTAGATCTCAGAATAGACAAGCTCAAGTATTACGGAATGGCAACTACTCCTAGATGGAAAGTGGGTCAAAGAATAGAAGGAAGGATTGCTTTGGAAAAAAAAAACCTAGGTGCAAAATTGCAATTAATAGGCAATTTTAAAAAAAATTTTAAAATCCTTTGAAATGTTTTCTATGAATTTTCTAGCGCTTTTTCCCCATCAGCAGTAGTTATTAAATTTCTTGTTGAGCATAACATAATAACTACCAACCGAAACCCCACCTCCGTCGAGTGCAGTATTGGGGTTGCTGCTGCTGAAGGTGGGCTCTTTTTTGTGTGCCTAACTGCCAAATAACATTTTTCATTTTCGCTTTTTATTGATTTTCTTTGTATTTGAATTTTGGCTAACAAGCTGCTTGCCAACATGCAATGCAATCGGCTGCGGTCGAAATGTACATAAACTCGAATAACAAAATGAACTCACCCACGTGTCTATTAATTTTATTTTCCTTTTATGATTTTGTCATATAAAATAAAAGAAAATATGACAGCATTTTGTACACTGGGAAAAATCCAAATACCAAATTTTAAGAAAAATGGCCAAACAATTTTTTTAAAAGTCGATATGTAAAATTTTTTTATAGTTTTTTTCCCAGTTACTGTTAATTTTTAACAGAAAGAAAAAATATTTTTCGATAAAAAAATATACAAAATAGAAAAAACATAAGAATGGACTATGGATTCGTGATCGGCGATCTTATTATCACATTTCAATTAATTTTTATACCCCCACACACACTGTGGCAGGGTATACTCACTTTGTCACAACGTTTGTAACGCCCATAAGGAGGCGTGTCCGGTATGGAAAAGTATATATATTCTTGATCAGCATCACCTCCTGAGTCGATTTAGCGATGTCCGTCTGTCTGTCCGTCTGTCCGTCTGTCCGTCTGTCCGTCTGTCCGTCTGTCCGTCTGACCGTCTGTCCGTCTGTCCGTCTGTCCGTCTGTCCGTCTGTCCGTCTGTCCGTCCGCACGATAGAGGTCGCAGTTTTGGAGATATCGACTTGAAACTTTGGGTACATGTTTTTCTCGTGAATACTGAGATCAAGTTCGAGAATCAGCCAAATCGGACAAAAACTGGGCGTGGCTCCCATACACCGAAAAAAAGGTAAAAATTGTTCAAGTCTTTTTTATTGTTGTATTCGATTGGAAATGTTTAGAAACATATTTTTGACATGGTCCGAGGTTCCGAAGCCACATATATAAGGGTCTGAATGGGGTCTTGAGACCAAAATTTTTTTTTTGGTGGATTTGATTGGAAATTTTTTGAAATGGATTTTGGACATGTTCCGGGCTCCAAAACCACCTATAATTGGGTCAAAATAGGGTCTTGAGACCACATTTTTTTATATTCGAGGTACTTCTTCCTGCAGTGTGGGGGGTATTTCAGCTTCGGTATAGCCGAAGATAGTCCACTCTCTAGTTTTATTTAAATGTTAAATTCTGTAGATGAAGTGAAACAAATAAAAGTTGGACTTTTATGGTCACTTGGAAATTATCGTCTGTAACTAACAAATTAATGGCTTCTACAGTTTTTTCATTTTGTAAAATTTTGTTAAAGCTTCTTTGTATTGTAATTCATTTGATGTCTTCTTTGTATTATTATAGAGCTGACATTGCCATTGCAAATAAATACGTGAAAATAAAACTAGAATACAAACAACAATAGTTTGAGTTTGTTATCTCCCACCGCCATCTATTTTAGGTTTAATTTATAAACGTAGCTAGCGCAGATGATGTCATCTTTTGTTTGAATTAACTTTTGGGTTTTGGAATTAAATTTTTTCATACGCACTTTATCGATTCTTTGACAAAATGCCTATATTTGCTAGACCTTGGCCTTTGCCATTTTTAGTTGTGCCCTAATAGGGAAAATGGGAAATGGTGCCCATCCCTCACATTTACCTCTTTTCTCCTTTATATGGCTATCGTACTGGGAATTACTGCGTGCGTAGTTTATTGCCGCCATTGTGGATTGGAACTCCTGGAACTCGTCGTTGGTACTTTGTTGCTGTGAAGTCTGATAACCGGACAGACTCTTACTGAAAGTACTCGACGTGGGAGTGGGTATTTGGGGTGCACTTGCACTTGCACTCTCGGCTTTTGTTGGTACAATGACCAGACTACTGGCGGCGGCGCCCTCTGTATCCGAATCGTCACTAATTTCACCGTCGTTGCCGCGCCCGGCCCCAATACGCACTTTCGAGGTCGTAAACGAGATGCCCGAGGGTTTCGCGGAACCGATAATTACTTGCTTAGTGATGGCCTTTTCCTCTGTGCTCGTCGTATTGGTCGTTTGTGCTGTTCTGGTCGTTTTAGTTGTCGTTTGTGTAGCAATTCGTTTAGATTCTTCCGCTGAAGAACCGCTCAATTGGCACTTTTCCGAAACACTGGCCGTCTGCGGTTCGTCGTTGAAGCCTGGCGTCGTGGTTATCCTCGTCGTTGTGGTTGTTTTGCCTGATTTCGTCGTTTGCCATGGTAGTTGTTGTTGGTCGTGTTGTTGTTTTGTTTCCACGACCACGTTTTCGGCACGTTCTTCGATTTCCATTTGTTGTTCCTGCTGTTGCTCTTGGTAATACGCTCGCCGAGGGTTGCTACCCACGGTAATGTCAATGTTAGCGTGCGTTCCCATCGCAACGAAATCCTCCATTGCACCAGCCCTGCCATCAGCTGTTCGCTGAAATTGCCGTATACGCGCCTGCACCGAGTCAGTCTCGTCCGCCTGTTCATCGTACACGTTCGTTTCGATTTCGTCTTCAAGCTTAATAAGAATCCGGCGTCCTCCAGCAGTCATGTCGATGCTGCGCGGTGGCGTAACACTAGAGCGTCCACTGGAGTGTGAGTGCGATGAGTGACCGCCCACCGAGCACGGCACAGATCCTTCACGTTCATTGTCCCAGTAGGGAGAACGAAGCTCACGTTTCGGCGAGCAGCGTGGTGATACATAGCCTTCGCCATGCCGGAAGATCTTTTCCTCGTGCGATCTGCCATCACTCGTCATCGAAGAGGTGACAATGGTGCGTACGCCATCAGCGGCCTGCACTTCGCGAACGGTCTTCTCAGATTCGAGGAAGCGTTCAGAAGCAGACTTGGCATCAGATGGACTGGCCGAGCCTCCACGATGAGTGGTGGTGGTTCTAAGAGTGACATTGAAGGGGCTGCTATGTTCGGTTTGATGCGAGGATGACGTAGCGGAGAGGTCCTTTTTCACTATGCGGCGTGTAGTACGCAGTGTTACATTAAAAGGACTTGGCGGTGGTGTTACATCCTCCAGCTCAATGCGTCCCATTTCTGCCCCGGGACTCATTTTACTCGTCATCTTGAGCGTCACGTTGAAGGGACTGCCCAAATTCTCTTCACGGATCTCTACCATTCGTGGGGGAGCCTGGGGTGTTGAGCGAAGTTGGACTTGTTGGAAGGCCAATTTGGCTGCTTCGGCTTCGGCTAAACCACGCTGGCGTTCTTCACGCAAACGCTTTTCGATTTCGTGCACATCAATATCGAAGGGACTCGCTTCATCGTCATCGTCATAGGCCACATTGTCTCCCAGTGGCGTAGAAGTGAAAGCTCGGCGCAATTCGTCGGTAGTTTGTTCCGAAGAGCGCTTCATACCACCACCACCCGACGACCAAACCTTCTCATACAAGGCCACTTTCTCACGCAAGCTTTGCGGTGTAGACGGTGTCTGCGGACGGTCATCCTCGAGCACAAACTGCGAAGAGCTGGAACTGCTCTCCATCAGCTCCGACGAAGACATCGTAATGGTCTTCTTATATGTACGGGTAAACGTGGATGTCTCCAGCATTTGCTGTTCATGCTCAACTCCACCTGATTCCTCCGTCTGCACATCTTCGGAATGTCGACTTTCATCTTGGCTGCCAGTGCCGCTGGTCGTAACAGCTGTGCGTATTATGCGGCGTGTGCGTACCGCTGGAATGGGCGGTGCGGCATCATCCACCGTTGGTGGATCTTTGTTCTTGCCTGGATCCTTGTCCATAGCATCGGCTGGTGAGTTGTGGCTGTCACGTTGGTCACGTCAGTAACGCAGCACATTGGATTTTCTAGGTCGCAAGAGGAAAATGCGTGTGTGAAAAGTCTTCAGCACGGGGAATTGATTTTTCTCACGCAAAGCACATAACTGCGAGCGAAACGACTTTGAGTTTTCCCACTTGAGCGGCGCACATTAAATACCGGCAGCGGGTTGGGAAGAAAAAACACACCACCAAACACACCGTCCAAGAGCACACACCTCTTTATTGAGTTTTTCGGGATGAGATTTTCGATTTTCCTTGAACAATGCCGAGCTTTACAAATCAGTCACTAAAAAAATAATACTTGTTTCTTCCCACAAAGCCTTCAAATTTTCTTGTTATAAATAAAATCACAATTATTCACAAATATTCACAGGGGAGGGGCTTTTTACGACCACGATTCTCAACTATAGACGCAGTTTTCAAACTTCTTTCCACTTCGATATTTTATTATTTATTAAATGAACACAGGTCGCCTTAAAAATGTACATATTATTGTGCAAGTGCTTAGGGTTTTGCTTTTTTCTTCTGTTAAATCTTTCAACTGGTTTCCTCCAGCTTCTTCATTTGTGCCTAGCCTAGGTGCGAGGCTGCTCAAATTAAATTTAATTCCACTTTTTTCCACTTTTCTAGCAAAATTTTTCGTTTCCAATCCGTCGTAGTAGAAAGCCGGTTCGATACTGATTCGAATACAGGCCAAACTCAAAGCGCATACCATCGGTGGCCGCTCCAGTCGAGCGAAGACAAGCATTGATGAGTCCAGCACGAAAACCGGTTAACTAGAAGTTACTTGGTTTTGGTTAAATTAGTACAGTGGCAACTGGTCAGTTCGTGTTCGTAAGGTACGTACATACCACCACCAAGAAGACGAATATAGCAAAATGCACTTCACTTATGTATATTTAATTTTGGTATACAATGAATCCATAAAGGCCATTCGTAATGACGAAATTCCCTAACTCCAAGAGTGAAGTTAACTGCTTTCTGCTTTGTAAGCTTGAAGAGAGAATTCGCTATGGAATTGTGAATGGAAAATGAGTATCGCAATTCGAGTGCTTTTACAACCTTTTACTACCGCCGGCGACTGTAGCTGCGCAACTCGCAGCTAACCAAATACTATGGTAGGGGCAGAGTGCCCAGATGCTTTTTGGGAAATCTCAAACATATGGTAACAATCAAAGTACATACATTAGTTAGGGCAAAGGGTAAACCATACATGCATTCATATGGAAATATTCCACTTTTGCTTTGGAATTTCTGTTCGATATGCCTACATTGTACGCTGGTCACACTACCTTGGGGTTGATAAGAGTGGTGGTAAAAGTAAAAAATAGTAAAAAAACAAATTCACTCTCTCTCTTTAGATTGTAATGAATGTTTGCTTTTCTGTTTATATGCTCTTTTGTGTGCCATTATTATACAATTTTTTTTATTTATTTCTGTTAGGTTTGTTTTGAATGTGACATCATCTCTGAAACTAATTACGTTTTAGTTTTTTTTTGTTGACCTCTAAAAGGCTGAACTGTCAAGTGGAGCTTAACGATGGCAGAGTGCTAAAGTCACTTTCATATTCTATGTTATGGTTTTATTTTGGTTAAAGTTTTGGCTTCGTTTAGTTGTAGTAGTGACATTTTAACTTCACATTCCCAATTATAATTAAATTAATTATGGGATATAGGTCATGTTACAGTACATTTCTTTCTCACGAACATACAATAGTAATTCAGATTGAACCGGCGCTAACAACCACAGTGAAATAAGAGAGTCAAAGTTTAATATTTTCGCTCTGGAATGTGAGAAAGCTCCTAATCTCTTGTGGCTCTTTTGAAAATACTCCATAACGTACATCACGTTACACTATTAAATGTAGGTAACAGTTTTTCATAATTAACACTGAAATCGGTATAAATCGTTATGCGATGACTAGGGAACCAAAAATAAGAAGTTAAAAATTTGAGGCATACTTTTTAGGGTTTCAACATTTTAAGTCAATAGTTCAATAATTACTTTGTTAGCGTGTCGATCTGTACCATTTCGCACTATACTTGCACGATAACGTCATAGTTATTGAACTACAACTTAAAATTTTATCAATTTCCGGCTTTTTGGCCCCAAAAAATATGCAACCTATTTTAAAGATACAAATTTGCTCAATTCGTACTTATTGAACTATTGACTTATATATTTGTTAATTTCCGGTTTCTTAACGCCTAAAACTATACATCAAAATTAAAATCTTTGGCTACCCTATAGACGACAGAGAATATGAATTAACATTTATATTCTTGGGTGATGATGCCCTCAGAAACCGAACGAAGCTTTGAGCTAGATTGACATGCTTGAAGAAATTATGGGTCCACTAAGTATCTCTGTCAAAACTGTGAGCGGTTTTGTCAACCATGAACAGAATATTTGCTCCGTTTATACGA
Organism: Heteromyza rotundicornis; assembly: GCA_951394025.1. Classification (NCBI taxonomy): domain Eukaryota; kingdom Metazoa; phylum Arthropoda; class Insecta; order Diptera; family Heleomyzidae; genus Heteromyza; species Heteromyza rotundicornis. The sequence continues at coordinate 58,809,841 of OX596013.1, read as the reverse complement.
GAGCTGAACAGCGTTCCGTTGATGTCAATGCATAATGTTAAATTAACATTAAATTAACATGAAAAGTTAACATTATTTTGCGTTGGATCGAGATTTAAACTTGAATGGATGATAGACGGACCATTTTTCTCATATTTTTGTAAACAATCGTCAAAAATGACGTCACTCTGATGTTCATGCAAATAGTTACTTGAAAAAAGGGGTTTGCCTTGCCAGACTTTCGATTTGTTTAGTTTAAGGTAGGTAGGTGATTTTTTTTCATTCATTTATTATTAAATATTTTTGTTTATTTATGTTGTGTTGTAATTACATTTGAATGAACGTGCCAGACAGTGATCGGCTTTTTATGTAAAATACTAACCGCAAATACACACAAAAAAAACCTTTCTGGTTTGTGAATTTTTTAGCTCCAAACGAAAGTGAAATGCATCAATGCGTATCTAAAAAAATATTTAAATTAATTACCTCACTTGCCATGAGCAAACCTGCACAAGGTTCTTATCTAATCGATGTTTTATTTGCTTGTATCCGTTGCTGTACGACTGCGTGCCTGGCTAATGTGCAAGTAAATATCGCACAACCTGTTCCTCGAAATGTGTTAATAAAAAGTGAATTTTTGCAAATTTTCTGATAATTGAATTTATTGAATTCGCCACTTTTGCGATTACGATAAAATTGTTCAGAGAAATTCCCATTTTGGGCTTAGGTTGAAGTATTAATTTATTATTTATAAACAAGTAATTAAGCGCATTCAGATTTTGTTTGGGCTTTAAGCGCCGTTTATGGTCTCTTCATTGATGTTAATAAAAAGCTGAAAGTGTTATCAAATAATGTTCAGTTATTAGTCAAAGTAATCGTTTTTATTAGAACTCATAAATTATTATTCCGGCCAACAAATGTAATTCAAATACAAGTTAAACTTTTTGCTTGATTCACCCCAAGCGCATATTTTTTTCATTTTACTTTCTAGAAAAAATATTTCTACTTCACACCTTAGAACATAAACAAATAAATAAATACAGAACTGAGCTCTTCAGAAGTGTTGAAACAAAATTTATCAGAAAAAATCTGTCTGTTGATTTTCTATTAAATGTTGTTGTAGTTAGTTGCTTTTCAAAAAATCAATTTAAAAAAATATAGTTTTTGATTTTTGCCATTATTTGTGTAAACACAAATATTTTGGGGCAACACTATTAATGGTTAATGCAAATATTTATTTATTTAAAGAACATACAAAGTCAATTAATTTCTTGAAAAGTAAGCATTAAAGTTATGGAAATAGATCTGATTCGAGACCGAATCGAAGAGGTGCCAGCAAATCACAATGCCTTAATAGAGATTTTCGAGCGATTTCAAAATCTTTATTAAAACATTGCTAACGCAAATAAACGAAACTGACGACAGCAAAAACAAACAATTTTAATGGCCATTTCGCATTTGCGCTCTGGTGCAATTAAAATTTGGACAAGCAGACGGGTAAGAAGTCTGCAAAATTTATTTGCGAAAAATATATAAATGAAAAATAATTATGAAAATCGTTAGTCATCGGTTGTGGCCAGTTCTTTTGTGGGTGTTGAGTTTTCCATTTGAACTAGAAACTGCAAATGTGAAATGATTTTTTGTTGTCAATTAAACATTCGAATTTAATTTTAGTTAAACGAAATTTAAATATTTTGTATTCCCTTTCAGAACAGCCTTAAATTTTCCAATTTATTTCAAGTAATTTTGGTCCATTGCACCAGTGTGTGCTCGCATCTATTTTTAAGTGAATTACGAAAGTATTTTACACATTCCCTAAGAACTAGAATAGAGATTCCTCAAGAACATGTCGTTGGTTGTTCGGTTGGAAAGCCAAATTGTGCCTTGGATAAACTTCAACTAGATGAGAAAAATCAGCTGCACGATTTAATTATAAAATGTACCTACCCATAGACGAAATGTTTTTGAGAAGTCTTTAAATAGCCGCTGATACCGATTGGAGTTGATCCAACAAAAATGTATATTTTGATGATGTGTTTTGTGCTGGGGCATGAAGAGCCACTTTGAAGCTGAAGTGTGGCGAAAAGCACTTCAAATGAATTTTCAATTACAAAAACAATTCAAAGATCTATTAAATTCAAATTGTTTATGGACTTTTCATTATGGAAATGTACCATATCGCAGCAGTGATGATGAACTCTTTTATTTTAAAATAATGAATGAATGAATGAATAGTTTTCCCCCAAGGCATTTATGGTTCAAAATATAGATTAGATCACTTTCGTCACTTAAAATACATTTTGTTTTCTGCAAACAATAAAAGATTTTATTATAAAAAAAAATGATCTCACTGCACTGACACTGGCAATCTACCAATGCGATCATCGCTATTCACCATTGAACATGAAAATCAAATTGGAAAATTGCTAATTTGCATGAGGTCCATTGAGTAAGTCAAACTATAATGAACTTGTGCCTTCAATTACGTACTTGCGGCGAATTCCGTGTTGAAAAGTGGCTTCGGTTGAATGGGAAAAAATCAATTTCCAAATTGAGTTCAACAATTAAACAATCAATGAAACCAATTATTTAAACAAATCACCTCTTTACAGATTGCATCAACTTTTCGTAGTGTGGGCGGGCGGAAATGGAATATTGAACAAAGACTCAAGCGAATTTGCAGTCTATTTGCAGTCTCACTCAACGACACAATTCTAGTCGTCGCGCTGAGTTCTTGACAGAAATCAATAATGATGCAATTTCAATGTACGTTCCTGCCAAAAAAAAACAAAAAAAATTCTATTTATAAGCCAAAAAAAAAAATTTCAAATCATTGTCATAACATTTTGAGTTGCGTTCACCAAATGGCAAATATTAAGTCAACATTTATTTCTGGCTGCAACCGTTTGAAAGCGAAAGCGCTTGTGTTTATGGAAATGCTCAGCAGCCTCACCCTTAGCATTTTTGGATGAATCAAAATTTCATATTTTTGGCAATTGGCCGCCATAAATTTTCATTTCATTTCGAATTCCTTGGCGCGCGCGGTGGCGGAGTGTGTGGGTCAAGTTTATGCAGTTTTGCTGCAACTACACGTTAAGGAATCTGACATTTCTTAGTCAGCGTGTGCGCAACCAAATTAATGTTGCGCATCGAACACATCGCTTTTGGCTCTCAGCTGCCGACATTTTGTTTAAATAAATTGAAATTCTTGCGAATGTCGCATGGACGTTTGGCAATTAAAGTGATTTACATGCAATCATTGTCTGAAGCGCAGACTTGCACAACATGCATTAATTGGTTGTAATGGCGCCCAAATTGTTTGTCTACAATTTCAAAGCGACAAAGCTGATAAAGGGTAAACTCGTGGTGATGTGTACTAGAGAGTGTAAAATATAAATAGTTACACTCAAACAGAAGAGGACACCCATTGATCTGAAGATTTGACTTATTTTACTAGGCATTGTAAACTGTAAATTCTTACCTTGCAGTTGTAAAATGGTCATTTGATATTCGGCCAATTTCTCATCGATATAATCCTGCGATTGATTCGCTATAATCTCGGCTGTCGATGGTCCAAATTCCTCCTCATCATCATAAACCACGTACGATTTAGGTTGGGGAGGCTCCAACGGCACACCGACATAGTCGTATTGGTCTTGCGGTTGTTGTCTCGGATATTGCATCGGCTGCTGCTGCTGCTGATGTTGTCGTTGTTGTTGCTGTTGTTGTTGTTGCGGTGTTTCGTATAAATGGGACATTGGAGTCTGGCGATTGCTGTACATAAATTCAGAGTTTGGTGTCTGGCAAACAATCGGCGACGGGGTAGGGGACAGCTGAAAGGAACTAGTCGGACCGCCGCCATACGAATTTTGATGCTGGACTGGAGCATGCGACATGGGACGGAAGGGTCGTGGACCATTGGCGGCCACCTTGGACGGCATTTGCACGGGCGACTGTTGTTGGTTGGGATAGAAGGTGGGCTGAAACATGGCCTGCTGCTGCTGCTGCTGGTAGGGAGCAGGCGACTGATAAGGCGCTGGCGAATGATTGCCCGCCATTGAGGGTACCGCCTGCGGCCATTGTGGACGTGGATGGGGTATGTTATTGGAGCCACGCGTACCACGAATACCCTGTGGACCCGGCGACATGGCATGCTGATGGCCAAAGGGTATGGGGCTCATGGGAGCGGACGACTGCATAGAGGCGTGACGTGGACCGGATATGATGGGCGGTGGACTGGGGGCGACCGGTGTCCAAGGCGATGGCGGACGGTATAAGAACGACGATGGTGATGGCGATGCGGGATTATGAGCGCGTGGATTCCAACCACGCGGACCAGGGCCACCGTATGGCGGTTGGTGGTGTGGTGGTGGGGGCGGCGGTTGCTGCCCAGACATCTTCAGATATTAATTTTTATTTTTAAATTTTTAAATTTTAAATGTTTTGTTGTTTTTATTTTGGGGGGGGGGGGGGGATTTGGGCAGTTCCTTTCGTGGGCAGTTTTATTTTAATCCAAATTGAAATATTTTTAGCACTTTCATTAATTTTGTATTTTATATAAAAATAATTTAGTTATTTTAAGAACACTACGACGGCATTATACACTGTGGTTAAATTTATTTAAATTATATATTTGCATGAAGCTGTGGAAATTTATGTGTGCGTTTAATTTTTGGGACATGATCATTTCGCCTTTCCGAAAACATTTCCAATTTTAATGAACTTGTCCAACGAAATGTGAAACTGAAAATTTCAAATTTTCGCATAACATCAGGTGATGGATCTCTTGGCTTTCACTTTGCGTACACGAAAGCTGTCAAAATCCGATTTAAATAATGACCTAGAAAAACTAAAAATTTTGCACCATTTCCTGAACTACCTACTTGTGTTGAAAAAATATACAAATCGAAAGTGAAGAACTAAATTTTCCGACAGGCGGAAATAGGTTAAAAAATTTCTCGAATTTTATGTTCGTAAAAAATGAAAACTTAACAAATTATTAAAAATGGCGCTGACGGCATCGCGAAATTCGAAAGCCTCTTGAGGACGAGATGGTAGTAAACATGTGTGTCACCTAATTGTCACCGTAGTGGAACATTTTCCGCAATTTATTATATTTATATTATTTATTTTGAATTCAAAAGTATCAGCAACATTTTTTCATTTTCACCAATAAACACAAGATTTTTCAGGGGATTAGGCGCTGTCAAGTTTCACAGGGTTGAAGAATAAAATATGATAATGGCGAAAGGCACTAGTGAGTATAATAAAATTATTATTTAATAAATGTATATTTTAAAATACACAGAAGAAAAAACTTTAAACATTTATATTTATAATTGGATGGCAATCAACAGAAATTTGTCTGTGAAGATTGGAATACGAAGTGACAGTTTTCTCTATAACCGGGTGCCTATTTTCAAGAAATAGAGACAGTCATATGTCGATAATTTTTTAGGACTTCTGAATACGAAGAGTCAATTGAGTATAGTTAGTTCGACAACTTAACCCGTTTAGTACCCAACGAGAAGAAATCATATTCAAAAAATAGCCTACTTTCTAAAGTTTTTTCCTGCGGATGTATATTAAAACTCATGATTTTGTATATAGCTGGAAGATGCTTTCCGTTAATTGAAAAGTATACCAACAGAAATAAGTCGATTTTAAAAATAGATTCCGAATATTAAAATAACAAAAAAGGAAAGCGACTGGAGCATACAAAAATTAAAATAAATTGAGTTCAGAGTGAAAAGTGAATTTAAATTTGGCAAAATTGGTCATACTCGAACATAAGGAACCCTACTCCTTGACAAGGAAAATTAGAAAAAAAAAAAGTGTTGCTTAGTTGCTTGTAATTTATATTTAATTGTTATTTCTATTTAAAAAAAATTGTTGATAGGAAAATTTAATTTTTACAAATTTTACAAATTTTTTATTTTAAATTTTAGAAAATTTTTTAGATCTGTAGCTCAATTGTCTTAGTCTAGTAGATCAACAACCGCAATACCGATTGTAGGGCTTAAAAATACAAAAATTCTTTGCGAAAACAAATACAAATCGAACCAAAAATACACTGTAAAAAACTGAAGACCACAGAAGAATACTAGCAGATGAAAACCACAAATGCCATAAATTTCCACAGCCTTCATGTCATTTCCAATTTTATTCAATTTTCATGTAGACATTTCTTTTAGTGTCTTTCTCTGAGTGTGTGTGTGTGTGGCGGCACGTCGAATGTGTGTGCCATCCGGCGCACCACACTTTGCGGCCAATTCGTACTGTGAAATGCGGAGGAAAATGATTTCGAATTTCAAAAATAGAAATGAACTCAGTTCGTTAAACTTGTTCAAGAGATGTTCGGTTTGGCCCCACTTGTAATTTCACCATTTTTCTCGAAAGTAATGGGGGCCAATTTGAAGAAGCACACTTTCATCCGTCCATTGGAAAAGTCTATTACAAAGTTAATAACTTTTACACTTCACTGCGAAAAACTTTTCTCGTTTTTTTTTCCGTGAAGAAAGAACGTGTTGGGCACGCTGAATTTTCCTCTCAGTGATTATGTAACAAATTTTTTTTCAAAATTTCTCAAAACTTTTCAATTTTCTTTTTGGAAAATTTCACTTTTTTCTTGGGAAGCTTTGAACAAACCAAATCTTTTTCGACGTAATTTGACGCGCACTGAACACAAACGTTGCGATTTGTTGCGAATTTTTGCAGGATTTTAGCGAATTTTCAATTAAAAAATTTTCAAAATTCTCTATTCTAGTTGAATGGTGTGTATGTGTGTGTGTGTGTATGAAAAATGTGGAAGAAGATTTGTGTGTGTGGAACAACGACGAATCTTTCCGAGAAGAAAAACCGAGAACACAACTCGACGAGAACGAAACACTAACTGAAAGAACCAAATCCAATGACATCGCCAGCAACCCCCTACTCGAGAGATCCGTTGGGAAAATAAGAAAAGTCAATAAGAAAAGAAAATCATCAACGAGTGTCGTCGGCTTTCGTCGTTTCGTTTCCGGTGGGCGCATGTGCGAAAAGTTTATGTTTTTAGTGGACGCTTTTCTTTCATATCCACTGGCTTTCCTTGCCTTTCACAATCTTTGTTGTTATTTTTTGTTATTTATTTTTTGCATTGGTCGGCGCTAAGGAAAAACATGAAATTTCCGCTAAGAAAAAGTTTGTTTACGAGAGCACATCTCGCCAAAAGTAAACAGAAAGCGCCGGCTAATGAAACGATATTGTCTGTCGGCTTTCGAGTGAATTGAGGTGGTGTGCAGAATTCCCGAATTTTATCACTAGATTTGCTTTGATCGAAATTTTCAAAGAAAAACGTATCAACAAGCGGCAAAAAGCACATGGCACTCACGTACGACCAAAATGGTTGTCAGAAACAACTTGTCGCTGGTATAACAAAATTAATAAAATTTTTCATTTAACTTTTCGTTTTTAGATTTTTAAAAAAAGTATCGAAATGCTCCACTGTGACTGATCTACTTTTTTTCCTACTCCAGCATCACTTCTTCGTTTACTCAATTATGAAATAATTCCTTTTTTACTACCCTTAATTTCCAGTATCGTAAAATCCCACACACACACTCAGTACTATCTATACAGAGGGGCTTAGGGCTTCGTCGAATTAACGAATTGCGTCCACTGTGCATTGAACTCGGCTTCAGATTTAAGTGTTATCTCATTAATCTAAAGCAGCGGAGTATACAATTCGCCTGTCTCCTCTGCAGTACGCGATGTTGAAGAAGAGCCTCATTTGTGTTTCAGTTCTCGAGCTAATCGTGTCGTGTTTTCCTCCACAACGCAATATTTATTTAAAATTTCTTCCAACTACTGATAAGTGGAATCGAATCGATTTGGTTTCATTCACGTTTCCTTCATAATTTAAATAATGTGGCGGAAACACTTGCCTCTGCTGCTTGCAGTTGTGATTTTCAGTTCCTCGATTATATCGGCACAGGATAATAGTGGTGGGTACAATTGGATTTTCATACAGTGATACAAGAGAAGCTAATTTCCTTTTTTTTTTTAGAAGAACACGAGGAAGAACTATCCAATTCGATAGACGAGCACAACGTCCAAGTGAGCGAAAACCGTTTGGCCGCTCAGCTATTCGCTGTCCTCGAACATTATAAGCAAGAAGATCCGGTGGGATTTCCTGGTGCCCCTATACCCGATCCCATGGATTTGCCGGACATTAAGAAGTCGATGGGCATGGCCAATTTGAATATGATGTCGGTGAAAGGGCATGGCATGTCGAAATTCCGCATATCCAACATTAATGCCGATCTGAAAGCAATGAAGGTATGAACGGGCTGAAGAGTGTTTTTTAGAGTCTGAAGTAGTGATTAAAGTATTCTTAAAATTAATTGATAAGATCGCTTTCTAAAATGATCTTGCATGACGTGTGTGTGTGTGTGTATTTCGCTCAAATGTCGTTCGTATATTTTTCATGAGATAAGAGAAGCAACGGTTTTGCTTTCACAGCATTTCCTAACAATAAATATTGGAGTTATGGCATTCATAAATATTTCCGACTAAAACTAAAAATTGTTCCTTTGTTTTTTGCGAATTTTAATTAATTTGTTTTTTTTAATTTTTATATTTTAGCTTCGATCGAACCGAAGATAATTTCTGTATTTAATATTGTTTTAATTTGAATTCCTCTTCGCTCTTATAAGGTCGAAGCTGGCGTCGAGCTGGATGAATTGTTGCTGAAAGGCATGTACACATTGAGCTCTATTTTTTCCAAGGCCAATGGACCCTTTACAGTACTCCTGAAGAAAGTCAAAATACTGGGATCGGCCAAATTGGCCGTTGAGCGTGATGGTCTGTTGGTTGAAATGCAATTTCCATTTTAATTCCCCTTTAATGCAATGAAATTATTCCTTCCTCCAGGTCACCTCACCACGGAACGCATTAAAATGGACATTACCTTCGCGGACATGTCGATGGACTTCCAGAATCTGGGCTTCCTGGGTTCGGTCTTCCAGAGCATTGTCAATTCGGCGCCGAATCTCGTGTTCGATACCATGAAACCGTTCTTGCTGCAGGAGGCAGACAAAAAGATACGCACCGAAATAAATGACAACATTGAGAAACTAATGGGTGATCGACGCCTGCCCAATTCCATTACGCCCTTGGACATGGCCATTGCTGAGGGACGCAAGAAAGTGCGCTCGTTGGGCTACGATCCGTACCGGATGCCCGACTATAATCGCACAGTGGGAGTGTTCAGCATGCAATTGGCCAATACTTGGATCAATGGCATATCGAGTTTCTATCGCGTGGGCAACATGACCGTGTCGATGGCGAACAATACGGTGTTCTTGGGCTTCCAAGTGGGCACTCAGCAGATCGCGGGCGCTGGCCAATGGGAAGTTGGTTGTGGCCTTGTGTCGCGTGTTGGCCACGTGCAATTCACCGTACAGCATATACGCGTGAGTGTGGGTGTCAGTCAGGCGTTGGATACGCGCAAGAGGCCACAAATTAATGACTTGCAAATCGATATGGGCAACATTCAAGTACGCTGCGACGGCGCTGGCACCTTGGATTACATCATGGAGTTTGTGGTGAATGTGCTGCCGAATATGTTGCGCTATCAGATCATGGATGCCCTGGAGAATCCCATCAAAATGCGCATACAAGAGAAATTCAACACGATCGACGTGGAGCAGGCGATCAAGGAGAATTTCGAGAAGTTCAGCACGATGGACGAGGGCTTCTCATTCGATTTTAAGATGTGAAATGTTAAGTAGATTCGTGCTCATAAGAAAATGTCGATCGATCGTTTTAGTACAATATCGACTTACTCGATTGCTTTCTAATCGAATTATGAATACGAGACTAAACTTTGTATACTGTTTTAGGCAAATACTTTTAACGAATAAACTTTTTTACGAAATCTTTTATTTAATACAGCGTCTAATTTTTATTGAATTATTTCTCGAAGAATTTTTAACAAAAATATTGAATACTTTTAATGTTAATATCATAATTTAAATGGAATTCCGTTTGGTTATTAGATAATTTAAGGTTCCTTCACGGTGAAGCACAGCAATTGCAGCTTCATGCAATTCTTCACGTGCGCCAATATCTCATCCGCTTTCGTCAGTTGTTCTGCAGTTAATGGCGGATTTATAGCTTCCAGAGCTTCAAGAAAGTAATTTCTGAAAGAATACAAAAAATAAGATTCGATTCCATTTCAAAGGCAAGCCACTAAGAAACGCACTTTCCCGTTTCATTGGTATAGAACTTGAGAGCGTCACGCATCAATCGAATGTCCACATTAGCCTGAATGGATCCGGTGTAGCTGAACTTCTGCACCACGCTCATTAAACGAGCCAACTCCTCGGAGACGGTCAGGACAATCGGTTCTAATATGGGACGCAGCAAGGCGGGCGTGATTGTATATATTTCCGAGTAGACGCCCACCAAATTGTCACAGCACTCGTGCGCATAGGGACGCAATTTGCCAATTTCCATTTCGTTGTCCCACTGAAAGCGGCCCAAGTACATCGAAGGCTCAATAGTGCCCACCAAAGGATCACATTTGTGCTCAACATAGGCTTCCAGAAGATTTGTAAATAGCTGATTGACTGAGTAGCGTGCAGTCTCAATGGCCAACGTGGGTAGCGGGTAGCCATATCTATAAAAACAGAAATTCCTTGACAAATATCCTTTCGATGAAAGCCACTCCCACCTACTTAACAAACAGCTCGCCCACATGCGGGAAGAAGCTCTTATTGCAGTAGGCACAATTGGCCAAACAGCAGAGCATACGCTGCTCCCAGGTCACCACCGAAGAGCCCCAGAAGCGTCCGGAGGCCGGTGCAGCGCCTCCACCCTGCTGAGCATTCGGAAAGCCAATCAACTGGGACACATTGTGCGTGGGCGTGGCCTCATCGTCGTGCGACTGGAAGGCCAGCTCTTCGATAACACCACAGAATGAGGAGAGGAACTCCTGCAAGCGTTGCGATACCTCGCGCTGGCCATCGGATTGAGGCTCGAGTAAATTACCTTCTCTGCTTGAAGAAATCAAAACATTCAAAATAGAAACGTTGACGTATAACCAGGACCTACTGCACCTTATTTCTGGATTCATGCACGCATTCTGCGCCTCATCCAACGTTTCAGTAAGCAACTGTTCCAAGCAATTGGGCAACAGTGTGGCGCCCGGAAAATCCTCAACACCCATATCCCAAGTTTCCTGCTCTGCCAGTTTCTTGCAGCGATCTGTGGAGCGCTTGAAAATGATTGAATAACAGAAAAGACGTATTTCGTCGATCAGCTTCTGTATTATATCCAGAGCCTCCGAGGGCAGGTCCAATCGTATTAGGGTGGCATAAGCAACGCGCGTATAGCGCAGACACTGCGGCAGCCAAGGCAGGAATTGGTGTGTCGACGAAGACGAACCCATGGACCAAGCCAGGCCAGTAGTCTGACGCAAAGCACGCAAGTCTGAGGCTATGAGTATGGCCACGCGCAAATAAATACAGAACTTCTCTATGGAATTCAAAATCATGCGCTATAAGGTAATGGGAATTGGGAGGAAATGTTAATTTTGAAATTATTCCATTGTTCGACAGCCATGAAGGATACGAGCGTATTTTTATGCTAGTAAATACCTTAAAGTCGCCCGGCTTGGGGTCGTGGGTGCCACGCAATTCGCCCGTAAAATACAACTGCCCCAGGCGCCACAAATCGGGCAGTTGGGAGGCAGCCACATCGCAAATTTCCTCGCAAAACAGCACACGAGTGGGCGGTTGATTCGGATCGCGATTCTTCGTCTCTGTAAGGCGAAAAAGTTAGAATGAATGAAGCCCACAAAGGCCTATCGAACATACTCTCCTGACCAGTGGAATCCTTATTGGCATATTGCTCGAATGTTTGCTTGAATGTCATCTCCAAGTACTTTGCACGCGCGTCTATGGCATCCCAAGCGGGATCAATGTTGCGCAGCTTTTCCCCAATGGCAATACCGCTTTGTTGAACCTCCAGACTAGTCAAGGCCTTGATGAGTTTCTTTTGCTGTTCCACACTCTGGGGCATCTTGACCACTTTCTCGTGCAATTGTTTACGTATTTGTAAAATCCGCTGATCCACTTCTTCCAGAACTTGGCGGAAGATCTGAAATTCATTATATAGGTTAGGTTATATAGGTTGTGAGGATAAACCCATTAACTCACGGGAATTTCCGTTTTTCCAAATAAATTCTTGGCACGCGAATAATCATTCACCACAATATCGTACTCGCCCGCCTGCGCACGCCTGTCCACCGAATTCGGTAGGCAGAAGAGGAACTTGTGCCGCGACAAGGCAAAAAGGACCGCACGCGTCGAATCGGCCTTCTCCTTGCGCAGCAGTACGTCGGTGAAAATCTTCTGAGACTCGCTGATGGAATCTGTAATGAAGACCAGTTCAAGCATAATTCACTTTTCGTAGTTATCTCCACTTACTCTCTATGGACTTCTCCAGCACATTCAGTGGCTCGTTGCCATGCAGGCGCACATCCTCCTGCAGCTTTTCGCGTATATTCATCAACGTGTCCAGCTGATCGATAACCGAGCCCGCATTTGATTTGAGAAACGACAGCTGCCCCTCCTTTTGGCTCTCCACTTTGCGCTTCAAGTAAGCCAGCCCCGCCTTGAGATCTTCAAAGGAAGTGGCCAAATGGTTTTCCAGCATGAACCAGGCGGGCGAAAAGTTGTCCTGCGACAAATCGCCACTGGCATCGGGAAACAAATCACGCAAGTCTTCCGGTATCTTCTGTTCGTTGCCCTCGATGGAGAGGCCCAGTGGATCCTCCTGAGTGACCGACTGCGCCAAGGTTCGCCGTCCCCAGGCGAAATTCTGCGAAGGGGATTCTTCAATCCAGACGGCCGACTCTTTCAATGGCCCGATGGTCTCGTGATAGGCCCGAAACTGTACGGTCGATGTGCCCAAACCGCCACTGATAGTGTGGACAACGATATCACCCTTGCCCTTAGCAGGGCCCGTGCGGGCTATTATCTTATTCGGCGACTTCCATTCGGCAGAGAGCAGGCAGTCCGTGCCACATATTTTCAATCCTAGATTGTTGATAGAGTAGTAATAGTGTAATTCAGTTTTCCCAGGAAGAGTGGATAATTGATGCTTACCTATCAAATCCGTTGCTCGAGTACCCAGAAATTCACCGCGTATAATCACTCGTGTTCCGGGTGGGCCCTCTTTTGGAGAAAGTCCGGTTACCACTGGTTGTGGCGCCATTCGCTATTATTTTATTAAAAATTATTTAATTTATACACTCCCCTTCAAAACCGTACAATAACAAAAGTAAATATGTTGAGTGATGCAAAATTTAAATTGGTTAGTAGTTGGTACTCACTACGTTCGTATTGTTTTACAGGTACTATTCGGTACCAAGCTTCACATTTTGCCCAGCTCTGTGATTTATCCAACATAACAATAAAACTTTGAAACAATATAGAATGGATGATGTCGCCAGAGCGCACGGAGAAAACGAAAACTTGAAAAAGGTTCGTTTACGACTTTTGCAATGGGAGGCAAAGGCAAATGCGTTGGCGGAACTGAGTAGCCACCAAGAGGATTGTTTGGAATTGTTGACGAATGCGTGGCGGCGAAGCGATGATGATGTAGAGGTAGGCAAAATGCAAAATGATTCTTTACTGTTTGCTCTTTCAATATTACTGTGTCTGGTAGAAAACCACGGAGTTGGCGAACGAAACTCTTCCCATTTCTACTCACTTCTCTAGTGCCTCCTTCAACGAGCTGCAATCATTACCAGCTCCGGGAGTGGACACCACCAACGACTTCCTGTTGTGGTATGACCGCGTTCATGCTGAAATCCACCAGCACGGTGACGCAGCCTACCATCGCTACCTACAGCAGTTGGAGTTGCGAAGCAGCGAGTGTCGCAGTATGTTGGAGAAAATTGACGTGGCCACGGAACGTCTGGCCACACTCAACAATGAGTATGCATTCGTATCGCAAAAGACAAGCGCTCTAAATAGTGCCAGCGAACAACTGATTGCCGAACAGGACAAGTTGCAGCAGCTGGGCACTGAAATCCAGCGTCGACTGCACTATTTCAATCAGGTGGAGTTGCTGCACCAAAGACTGCAGAGTCCCACGCTTTCGGTGGCAAGTGAGACATTCCGCGAGTGCCTGGATCGCATAGACGAATGTCTGGAGTATCTGCTGGATAATGTGAGATTGACAACTTGATAGTATTGAATCACGCTTTCAGCTGCATTTCTGCTCTTCCACAGTCGAAATTCAAGGACTCGGCAGCCTTTACCGTCAAATATAAACACTGTCTGGCCAAGGCAATCACCCTAATGAAGAACTACTCGAGTACGGTAATGGCGCAGGCCACGGCTGCCACGTTGGCACACCCCAAGCCGCAGATCGCTGCAAATGACGCGAAGCCAACTATTGCTTCTCCCGATGCCGCCTTTGCCTTGTACTATGGCAAATATCAGACCTCGGCCGCGAAGATCAAACGCGTCTCGCAGTTGGTGGAGGCGCGTTTGCAGCGTTGCTCCGAGTACGAACAGTTGCTGGCCGAAATGCAGCAAAACTATTTGACCGAACGGGCGGGCATTATGTCCCCCGCCGTCGACAAGGCCATCAAGGACCTAAAGGCCACCCATAAGGGCGATCACTGCGCCCTCATGAGGAGTACGTGTGCCTTTCTAGTGCACGTCTGCCAGGACGAGCAGCGCTTGTATTTTCAGTTCTTTTCGTTGCCCAGCGAACAGCTAACGTGAGTCAAAGTTGAGGGGGTGGGGGAATGTTTAAAAAATTGTATTACTAAAACATTTCATATTTCTGGGGTCACCAGGGCCTATTTGGAGGGCTTGTGCACCATTCTCTACGACACAATGCGTCCCTTCATTATACACATTAATCACTTAGAGACGCTGGCGGAGATCTGCTCCATCTTACGAATGGAAATGCTGGAGGAGCACGTCCAACAAAATCGTAAGGAAATTGTTTGTACTTTTGCATTCTCCTCGCCTTTTTGCATTCCACACTCTTTTCATGTTCATCAGCGGAGGCCTTGGAAGCTTTTGCCAACACGGCCAATCAGTTGCTGCAAGATGTCCAAGAGCGCCTCGTCTTCCGCGCTCACTTGTATCTGCAATCGGACATTTTGAATTACAATCCCTCGTCAGGAGATCTGGCCTACCCGGACAAGTTGGAAATGATGGAGGTATGAAAGAGGATGAAACCTGAAATATTTTTGAACTTCTTCCAATGAACATATTTTTTATCAGAGCATAGCCCTGTCCCTGCAAGAGTCCCACCAGCTGAGACGTTCCGACTCGCGGTCTTCGTTGATCTCCAGTGTTTCCAGCGTCATGGACAATGACAGCGTGGACACGGCATACAGAGCCAGGAATATGAGTAAGCTCACTTGGTCAAGATTCACAGTCCTTTTGTCCCTCAATGCGTCACTCAATTGCAGATTCGTCGCCTGCAGACTTGCACGGCATGTGGTATCCCACAGTGCGTCGAACTCTGGTCTGCCTATCGCGCCTGTATCGCTGCGTAGATCGTCCCATATTCCAAGGACTTTCCCAAGAAGCCCTCAAACTGTGCATTCAAAGTGTCTCTTATGCGGCCTCCAAGATTTCTTCAACCAAGGTAAGCTTACCAAACATTCCAAAGACAGTCCAACCCACAAATCCACTTTAGACTCCCATTGACGGCGAACTCTTCGAAGTCAAGCATTTGCTGATATTGCGCGAGCAGATCGCCCCCTTCCGCGTGGACTTCACCGTCAAAGAGACTTCGCTGGACTTTAGCAAAGTGAAGACGGCCGCTTTCGGTTTGCTGCACAAGCGCAAGCAACTCTTCTCCATGGGCAGCAATAATGCCCTGCTGGAATTCCTGCTCGAGGGCACCCCGCAAATCAAAGAGCACCTGCTCGACTCGCGCAAAGAGGTGGACCGCCAGCTGAAGACTGTGTGCGAGCAGTTCATTCGCGATGCCGTTCAAATGTTGGTCGGCCCCGTGGTGGCCTTCTTGGAGAAGGCCCAAGCGCTGCTGGCCGCGTCCGAAACGAAAGCGGCAGGCGGCGAGAAAGAGGCCAGTCCGCCCAAGGTCAACTACGTTTTGCGCCAGAGCACCTGGGCCAGTCCGCAGCAAATCAGCAGCATCATTCAGGAGACTCAGCGCCTGATCAAGGGCAAACTGGCCATGCTGCAGCGTTCGATGCAGCTGTACTTGAGCAATCGCGATACCGAATTCATCATCTTCCGACCCATCAGGGTAAGTTGCAGGAGGGATGTAATTCCCATTCTTACACGCTATAGCCGCCATCTTCCTATTCCAGAACAATATCATACAGTCATTTGTGAAACTCGAGCAATTGCTGACCACCAATGGTTATACAACCGACGACATGATCATCACCAGTTGCCCCACAGCCGAACATGTGTCCATTCTGCTCTCCAGCGCCAGCATTCTGGCGGCCGAGGGAATTGTCAACTTTTATGCAGCCACCGCTCGCAAAATAAGCACTTCATCGAACGAGGGTACAACACCTCCCGCGTCAGCCACAGCTGTGCGTAAAATTAGTTTTGATAAAAAGATTTCCTTCGACGGCGTCGTCGCGCAAACCACCATGGAGAACGTACCCGAAATGTCGGAAGTGTCGTCGGGCGGCAGTTCGGCTGCCTCGCCAAGTGCAGTTTCACCCATACCACCGGTGGTGGTAGGGGCGAAGGCGGAAGAAGAAGAAGCAGTGCCAGGAGGAGAGGCTTTGGATTTTTCTTTCTAATTTCTTTTATTAATAATATTTATCATTTGTCCTATGTAATCAGGCTGCATACAGTGTTTTCGCAACCGAAATATGTTCATAATTATTAGATACGCTGTTAAAATATATTCAATATATAGGATGTGTGTGTGTGTATAATCAACGGAACGAGCAATTTGATTTTTGCTAATTGAAAGCAGTCCTCCACTACACTACTACTAGATCCTATTGATTCGCAAGCAGGTAATCGTCGTCAGTGTGCACATGTCGTATCAGGAATATGTTAAGTATAGGAGCGAATGGCCGCAAGTAGCCGCCTAAACTACGATAGTGAGCATTTGCCGCCGCTCGTCTGCTGGCCGTCTCGCCCTCCCACAGGGACCGTGGCATTGCGCTGCGCCGCCGCCTCATTGCGGCGATTGCGATCGGCCGTTTCGTCTAGTTCCATAATTGACAGAGCCAAGACTCGGGCCAAAGCCTCGTCTTCCGTCATGTCGCCTTGGACGCTTTGCACATGTGACAACGTGACGGAACGCTGTGCGGCAGCCGCCGCTCGACTTGGTTTCGTGTTGGCATTGAAGAGTGTAGTGGGCTTGTGAGAGCGACGGTACTCGGCCGCGTTTCTGTAATAAAATTAAATTTTTTGTATTTTCCCCCTGAGATTTCCGCCTTTCCATGTAGCTTCACTTACGCCGTCATCGCTCGTTGCTCTGCTTCGTTCATATTTCGGAAGTCGTTCGGGTGAGCTGATGCTCCAGCAGCGCTACTGGACGACGCCGAAGCAGCACTCGCACTGCTGCAATCGTGATCTGCTGTATGGCGATGGCGTAAGCAAAAGTTTTGCTTACACTGCGAACAGGTGACTGGTATCAGCTCCTTCCGCTTGCAGCCCTTGTACGTGCAACGATTGGTGAAAATTTTCTTCGTTTCCGAACGACACTGTTGGTCGATGTGCTGTCCCACAGTCAGATCCGGTTCGACTCCGCGCGCCGTGGGCACTGGCTCGCCACACATTGGACAAACGGGCACCTGCCAATCCTTGCGATGAGCGCCCACACACGAGTGGCGCTCGTAGTTGAAATGCGATGAACAGAAAATTCGGTCGCATGAATCGCATTGCATGGGCAGGAAATCTAAAAAAGAGGAAGTTAAGTTAAGAAGGTGAACAGGAAATGCTGCGGGAGAGCCTTGAATCGCGTACCCAGTCGGTTGCATGTATTCTCGCTGCAGTTTTTTCCAAGCCCAGGAAATTCCATTTTCACTTTATTTTATTTCTTTGAAATCGTTCTTTTTATTTCACCACTACTTTTAATATATTTCACAGTTTGAAAGAATTTTCTGGAAAAATGCTAATTGCTTTTCTTAAAAAACCAAAACAAAGAATGACTAAACACAAAAATTAATTTTATTGAACTCGAAATTCGCTAATCAGATGGTGGAATGACAAATTTGTTGCAAAACTTTGACATTTATACCTACCTGTGTTAAGTTAAGGTGCATTTAGACCGCACGATAGAAATGCAGTCCGTTCGGTCAGTGTAAACGTTTCGGCTTGCGAACTTTGGTTCGCGATCTTTGGCTGGTTCAAAATGTTCGGGCAGAATTCTGCCATGTTAGGGAAAAATATTCAGGCAGTGTGAAGGTGCATTCAGGTCGCACGAACGAACGCAACTTTTGTTGCGAAGTCTTATCGCAAACAAAATTCCGTTCGTGCAACCGTTTACCGTTTACACTCCCTGAATATATGTTCCCGAACACGCATCGGAAGGCATAGTTTGCCGGAAAATTTTGAACGAGCCAATGATGGCGAACCCAAGATCTCAAGACGGGCGTTTACACCAACCGAGTTCGTGCAATCTAAATTCACCTAATATAACAGGAAAACAATGTCCAATAATTTCACTTCATTTTAAAAAACCAATGGCAACTCTACTTTGTGACAACAAATAGACGCCATTTTGGGCGTTGGATTTTGTGGCAGAGTTCCATGCCGCTTAAATTTAGGCGGCGTCGACTCAACGACTGCTTAATTTTGACATGGCAAATAGTTTTTTTGACGTCAAATTTTTATTTATGCGTTATAAATTTTGCACAATGAGTAAATATTTATTTTATTGCTTATTTTCAACAAAATATATATTTGCAAATTTTAAAATTTTTGCATCGTAAAATGATTTAAATGCTTGTACTGAACATTTTTGATGATGGGACTGCGGCGCCTTTTTTGTTTTTAATTTTGTCGGCTAGACGAAGTTTGAACGCCGTTGATGAGAAATGGCTTAGAAGTCTGATTTAGTAAAAAAAAAATGAATGGAAAACGCTAGTCGAAAGAAGAATGTCCAACGAATTGGGTGCGATATAAAACGGGCGCGCACAAACGAGAAACAAATTGAAAAAAAAGATACATAAAATAAATTATTTAAACAAAAATAACAAACAAACAGTGATTAAAAACAGAATTGTGGTAATTTAATTCAATTCAATTACTAAAAGAATCTACTTTGAAGTTTTTACAACACTAAACAAACAAACGAAATAAGAGTGGGAAGAAAAAAGAAGAAAAGAATTTCATAAATACAAATTTTTTTCCGTGTACATTAATTGCTAGTTTTTTTTAACTGCAATTGGTTTTAAATTTGATTAACTTTTGCATAAATAATTTTAGAATTCTCTGACTCAGTTCACCGCTTTTTTTGCTTTACCTATCTTCCTCGTTTCTTCTTTACTTTATTATTCTCCATTGCGGCATATCCGTGGGATTGTTAGCTTGGATTCCGGATTTCGAATTTGTTGCATTTTTCGTGAACGGACGTGCATATTGCAATTCCTGCGATCGTTTTTTGATTGAAGTTGAAAAGAAAGAATTTTTTATTTAATAAATTGCAAGAGTGAATTTGGGTACATATTTCTTTTTGGTTTTGCAGCAGTGAAATCAGCATTACGCATTTTAAAAGACAACTCGAAAACATCGAAGAATTTTATTAAGTTTGTTTGCGGATTGCGAATAAAAAAGGTAAATTTAAATGTTTTTACATGAAATTTGATTGATTTCCATTTCTCATAAATTAAATAAATTTTAAATATCACAAATTAAGTCGACACCTGTTGGGTTGTGAATTATCCAAGAACTAAGAATATTGCCAAGGTCATTAAACATTTGTGAATAGATTTTACAGGGTGCGGGTTGTTTTTGGAACACACACGTCCATTCTTGGTAATATGTAAAAAAAGATTCATTACAATTATAAAAAAATTGTATAATTACATGAAAAATCATGCACAACAGGGAAAAAAAAACATGGACTTTTCTTGGGTTTTAAGCTGGCTCAAAATGCGTCGGTAATTTTTCGGATGATTCATACCAGGTGGGATTCTAGCAAACATGATTAACCCCCAAAAAAGTTCCATACTGCCCTTGGTAGTAGCTATAATTCCACCTAGCATGATTCACACAAAAAATGTCGAAGTACGCACAAAAAATTAGTTACATTTCGCCCATTTCGTGCCACAAGGACGTAAGTCCAAAAAAATCATATTGTTGGGAAATCAAGAAAAGTTTGGGAACGGTTCTCTGTCCATTCCGGATTTTTCCTGTCCGAGTCACTACAGTTCGAGGAATTACAGTTTAAAACTCTAGACCGCAACATTTTGTCGAACATTTCAATATTCGGTAATGAGTTACACAGTTTTTTTTTAATTATACTTAAGTTTTCAATTAATTAAAAATTATTTTAATTGTTTTTTTTTTGATAAAAATTCAATTTTTTTTGAAGATTTGAAATTGTTTTCTTGATTTAACGCATTGCAATTTGTTTCACAAGTAAAGAAACCATAGAAGCTCACTTCATCAGTAAGCGCCTCCATATCAACGAGTTTTCTCCATCTGCCTGCCCAACCCATCCCTCTTGTACCCTCGTGTGTCGCCCTATTTAAATTTCCTTGTGGCTTTCATAAAGAAAACAAATTAAAAATAGCAACGGGAGACACAAAACAGATAAAAAAAAAGCAGCGGCATACAATGTCGATGAGTTCCGGAAGTTTTGTTTACTTGAGGTCGTTCACATTTTAAATAGTTTTTTGTTTCGAGCACACATATATATTTTGCAGTAATTTCCTTCACCTCCACCCACATGTGCTGCAGCGACTGGGTCTTGAACTAAAAAAAAAAAAAAAAGTCATTGGCAATTGAGGGGGCTTACTTGCTTGAAGTTGGTCTCTTCAAACTTACGGATGCACCCAAAGATGATGCTTTCAAGTGTGGCTTTTCCAGTCAGAAGTTAGTATTTTAAGTGTTTCGTTTTTTTGTTATTCACTCCTTACTTTGAAGCCTCCACCGAATCCGTAGAATCTCAGCTAACTACAACTCCCAACTTGTTAAACGGGTTTTGTCGGTTTGCTGGTGCACCCAGAGAGCATTAAAAATAGATTTACAACCTAACGCTTTTTGGTCGATTTGCTGCTGTGCCCCACTGCATTTTCGCACAAGCGATTTCCTTCGTTTGCACTTTTGCATTTATTCTACGAAACGATTGGCTTTTCGTTAGGAGGAACCCATTTCCTGCCAGTTGCATTTGAATGTAGTTTCAATTTCCTTTTGCATGCCTCGAAATAGTCACTCACTTGTGTTCTTTGCTAGATTTCGCGCAGAGGATTTGTAGTCAACTTAAGGAGGAATTTCAATCACATACATAAGCCATTCAAAGCCATACGTAGGCAGAATAGACATGTAGGTAGGGAGCGCTGTCGTAATGAGCAGGTACTGACGTGAATCTTGCCATATTTGTTTTGGTAACGTTGCAGGTCGCAAAAATCGTCGGCCAGTCTTCGAACTTCCCAAGAAAATCCGACCTAGAGTAGATGAAGTCTTGGAAAATTATTTACTTTTTCAGCCATTGCAAATCAATTTTGTTGTGGCGTCCGTGGGTCCACTCTACAGCCTTTTGCTACAAACAAGTTTTCTGACAAAGATTTCTGCTTATTTGCTGACTCTCTTATATAACTATCTGCAGCGGTTCGTATGCGCCGCTGCGTGGGTATGATTTCAGTTGAAATTGGCGCTTCATGTTGTTCGCACTTTACTTCAATTTTTTTTGTCTGCTCCCCTCTAACCAAAAAAGGAGTTCGATTGGTTACGTACTCAGCTGAGATTATCCATAAAGAATTGTAAATTGGCCGTGATGGAGCCTTTTCGTGTACACGCACGACTACTCGAATCTCGTATTTATGGACTCCATTGTGATTGGCTTTGGTGTAGTGCAAAATAATGGAACTACTTATTGTTAGTGTTGAACTCAGTTACTGATTGTGCAATCTCATAAATTTCCAGTTGTCTATCTGTGTATTTGGTTTGTTCGCCATTCTCGCTTAAGATCGAATTCACGCGCCAAAATTTCGTTCAAATTTATTTCCCATTTTCGCTGTGTTTGTTGATTTAATCACCCGCCAATTGATTGATAGTTGTTGATTCTTTGTTTATTTACACTAAACGCAATTGTTGAATTCTTTATTCGTTTTTCATTGTTATTTATTTTAATATTTCTTCTATTTGTTGCAGGTTGTGTCAATATAACTCACTGTCTCGCGCCTTCTGTACGATTTGTGTGTGTACCTCCTTCTAAACTGGAAACATCAAAATGTTGAAATTTATACGCGGTAAAGGTCAACAGCCCTCGGCTGAGCGACAGCGCCTGCAAAAGGAGCTCTTCTCGTATAAGAAAGTAAGTGGAAAAGTTAATTCTATTAATAACTCGTAATGGCAGATTTTAGCTAATGATTCGATGATTAAGGTAAACCAAGAACTTTTAGTGATCCTGATTTACACTTAAGCCATGATCAGAATCATGTTTGAGCGTTAGAAAGACAGATTAGGGCGATTCATTTAAAGTGGGAAACCCCTCGGAAACGATCATGCAGATGAGCAGTCAAAATATATGATTTTTGACAGTTCTTTTAAGCAACTGCGCGTTTTCGAGGGGTTTCCCACTTTAAATGATATATATATATATAATTTTTCAATTGATGTCGAAGCAAATGTGTCCAATCCATTGGGAGATGCTAACAGTTGGGGAATGCATTTAATCGTTTTCCTTCTTCTTCTTCTTCTTGTCTTCATTCACACCCTAATAATTTTCATGCTGTTTGTTTTTATTTCAAAATATCTCTTTGAAGAATTTCTTTTGACGCAATTATTCCCATTTCTGATATTATTTTTACTGCAATGCTTCGCCTCTTAACAACTCAATTAGAATTTATGAACCTTAACGTTGTTGTTGTTGTTGTGATGTCATTTATTATTGTAAATGTATTATAAAGTCTGTCGTCTGGTAACGACTTCCTATGAGTTCCGCCACGCCGCTTGTCAACAGTTGCGAGTTTGCTGCATTTGTGAGCGTTCGGTGAATGCATCACTGACTCTTCAATTTACTACTCGTGCCACCGTCTGCTCCATCTTGCGAGCATCTTGTTTGACTTTTCCCACTTGAATTAACAACGAAGTCGAGTAATTTTTTTCCGTTCTCTGCTTTATTAACAGTGGAATTTCCTTTTAATTGAGCGTTGAATATTCAAGCATATTTATTGTGTATGGAAATGGTTGAAGGGGTTAGAAGGAAGTTTCAATTAACATCAAGTGGTTCAGCAATGTTTTATAAAATGTTTTCTAGATTTTTTTCCAGTCAACGCATTTTTTAAATTTTTATACGGCCTCATATCGTGTTGTTTGTGTTCCTTATCAATTTATGAGGTGTCTTAAAATCGACTTTATAAAAAAAAACCTCTGATAAGGCCAACTACAAACGAAATTTCAATTGACACTTTAATCGAAATTCTATGCCATAAAATCAATTTCGAAATTGGTACACACAATTCCTGCCCATGCGATGGTTACCTGGCTCACCTCATACACCTCATAACTACAAATTATCTAATAGATACGCACCGTACGAACGGCGAACGAACGCCGATTACGTTGAGGCGTCGTCATCGCCCAACATAACTTGTTTTTCCACTTTTCGTCTTGAAAGTTTTGCGTACAATAATTCTAACTTTTATATGTTGGCATGTCTTGTAAATTATGTGGGCGGGGAGTGGTAATATGGCCAACAACGACTCTCTCTCGCTTCGGAAAATCAAACCGAATAAAATACCAAACCGCAAACAACAAATTCAAACTTAACAGTGTGGTAGCCACACATGAGTGAGGAAATAGTTCAAATTGGCTGCGGGGAGGGGAGGTGGTCTATGTGTTTTTCTAGGTGCTGTCGTTTAGCTTCAGATTAAGTTTGAAGTTTGCGTGTCGAATCATCTTTGCCGCCCGAATTTGTCGCTTTTTGTTAGAGTCTTTGGTGCTTTGGTTCCTTCAATCATTCCACGTTTTTCTTTTCTTGGTGGCCATGAATCATTCTCTCTGAAATAGTAAATACACAATTCTCGGATAAGTGCAGTCGCTGTGCAGAATATATTATTTGCCTCTTCCGGTACTTGAAAGCCATAAGCTTTAATTTTTATATGGAAATTATTACAATTCAGTTACTCATCGAAACAATTCATTTGCTACCAACAACATACCGATTCACCATTCAAAACGGGTTCCTACAAATATTTACACTGTGGCCGCCTGAAACTCCATACTGTGCGTTCTTGGCCGAAAGTAAGGCAAATTCAAAAATATTTCTACTCAATGCCGAAACTTATGGTTTTCCTCTTAATTCCAACGCTTGCAATTCAATTTCCAAAATATTTTGTTTATCTTTTGTCAAGCGAATTTTTGGGTCAGTTTGCTGGAA
The DNA here is from genome assembly GCA_951394025.1 of Heteromyza rotundicornis. NCBI lineage: Eukaryota > Metazoa > Arthropoda > Insecta > Diptera > Heleomyzidae > Heteromyza > Heteromyza rotundicornis. The sequence continues at coordinate 58,785,298 of OX596013.1, read as the reverse complement.
TGCACCGACGACCACAGTCTGGCTAGGGTGTGAATGTAAATAAATATTGAAATGCTATTTACACTTTAAGGCCAACGGTCCAACACACCTTTCTACCTGTCTTAATGACATCATAAAATGGTGGCATTCTCTTAATTTTCACCAGTAGCTATAAATCACTTCCGTTGGCGAAATTTTTTTTCTTAATAGCAAGCAGTTTGGTAAAATATTTTTAGACAGGCTAAAGGAGCTGTACGAATGTTCATGTGTAAGCGAAGTGTTGAAAGAAAAAATGCCCGAACTGACGAAATATCGATTTCGATATTAATCTATAAGAAACCATTCTTGCAATCATGAAAAATCTATACTTAGGTTGCAAAGCTTTAACCAAGAGTTAACCTAATTGAATTCATATTAGTTATCGGTTATCGATAAATCGTAAAACTTTATCATACCACAAGAGCCCACGGAATGATTCACTGGTCTGCATACATGTTTGCTGTGCGAACAATAATAAAAATTTATCAAAGACTTGCAAAAGTAAAGTACATTTGAACATGCTCCTTCGTCAAACAAGAATGTCGCTTATCAAACCCGCTAATCACCGCAAATATTGACAATTAAAACAACAAAATAATGTTGGCAAAAATTAACTTGTCGTTTCGCAACCAACGTTAACTATACGCCATACGCTAACGCAGCGTATTGAATTCAATTCAATTGTTTGCTTGTTTGCTTTTGCATTTATTTGTGTCATTTAGTTTAGAATTACGGCTTATGAAATTGTATAAAGTCAACAGAAAATCACAAAACTTTTTTCATTTCGATTTTTCTTACCTCTGCTTTGTTGTTTCTTTTGATTATGAACTGTTGGTTTCAATTCATCATTGATTGGTAAATGATTGGGTCGGGACGGCGAAAAATGATATCACACATGAATGACACAATGAAACATAAGAATGAGCATTGACCGAAATTCGGTTCAAATGGCGTAAATGTGTCAAAGATATTGTATTTTCGGTTTCAATTGATAGCCGAACCGCCGAAACTTGCAGTCATTTGCAGAATTTGCATATTTAATTGTAGAGAAAGTGCGGACTAGAATTGCTTGGCCGTTGAGAAGACCAAATGGTCAAACGAAAGTACTTATGTACTCGTATGTATGATTGTATGTGCCTCTCGAAACTATCTCTGGATGCTTCACAATCATCAATTTAAATGATATCATTGCAAAGCACATGTTCCATGCTCTTCTTGTTCAATTCCCTGCCCACTTAAAATAAAAAAAACATTCAAATTCATGACCTCATCTTGAGAAATGTGCACAAAATAAAATCTTATTCATACGATACACAATTTGTTTGAATTGAAACTATGCCACAGACGTGTCTCAAGTACGTTTCGCCTTTCCTGTGGCTTTACTTTAGAAACAATTCGAAAATATCTGCCGTTTTTAGAGCATACACCCAGTAACTAACCAGCCACAGATTAGTCTTATTTCCCAATAGAATTCCTAGGAAGTACAAATTTGTAATGTTTTTCCAATGAAATTGTTACTACCATTCACCGGCAGCACTGTTATCGGCAACCGCATCAGGTTTTGGTTATCATCGACCGAAATAATAAATTACACCTAAAATACACACACCACAGCCCCACTGATAAGATTACATTAGCAGTTATGTGCAGGTTCACATTCAACACACGCAAATGTTAGTGCTGCAATGGCTCTACTTCGATTTGGGAATTAAAGGAAATTTGTATATGTATGTGGAAAAATGTAGCCTCCTGATAAGAAGAGTTTTGCCGATTAGATATGAAATTGTTACTCATGAAATTGTATTTACTTGGGAAGAGCTGCACCTGTAATTGGAGCACATTGTGTGACAAAAAAGGTATGGAAGGTGTAGGAGGGGTTTTGTTTATTTTTGGTATTTCGTAAATGAAAACATTTACAAAAACAATTATGAAAAGTGGAAATATTTTTGTTTTTTGTTTTTGTCATAAATAAGCTGCTGGCTAAGTTTCTATATGTGTGTAATCGCTGCGTCTGAGTTGACTAGCGGCGGAGCCATGAATTTTCGGGCAAATTGATTTAAAATCATTAAATTAACTAATTGATAAAATATGTTGACACAAATATTACCCAAACATAGTCCTGACAATACACAGATTAGGAAATGTTATCGAGATATGGTTTTTTTTCTGAAATAGGCCATATAGGCATTGAAATAATTGCACAACTTCAACAAAGAGTTGCCTATGCATTCAAAAAAAAACTAAATAGAAATCATTAACTAATCGAAGCTACTACACCAATTTATATAAAATTCAAACTTTTCTTTGAAGTTTTTTTAAAAATAATTTTAATAACAAAAAAAAATAATTAACATTTTTTAAACTTTCAATTCTTTTAAAGTTACATGACAAATAAAACATGCCTAATGTCTTTCTTTGAGATTTTTTAATTGTTGTGCTGGTCACCCTGTAAATTTATATTATCTAAAGCCCACTCCCTCTCCCCGCAGACTATGAAAATTCAAACACATACAAAATGAATCATTAAACTCGAAATATGACTTCAGGGCGATGGTACTTGTGTATTTGGAAGACTTGACGGCCTGAACATCAATCATCATAACAATCGCTGTAATCGTTGACCTAAATATTGTTCACAGCTCAAGATCTTTTAACGATTTTGGGTTTTTCAATTTGATTCTCCTCTCACGAGGAGCAAGTACCAACATCGCAGCACGATTTCGTTCTACAATAATTACAGCTTTGGAAGGGATTTTCATAAACGTAACTTGAATTTCTGTTGGAGTTTATCTTCATGATAAATGAATTTGGCGCTTTGATTTGTCTTTGGGACACAACATTCGTAACTATTTCGAATTTAATGAACCTTTTACGGAAAAAACATATAATTTTCCCATTTTTACATTCTGTCATCGAAGCCCAAAAGGTAGGCTAAGGTGTACAGTTAACAATGGAAGCTACTCCCCTTTTGCTTTCATCACACCTTAGTTACTATTGATTTTGTTCACAAACCATGACGTCGTGTTAACATCGGATGTCCCTCTTGCATATTTGTACAACAACCAAACGAAAAATCTCAACTGCAGTAGCTAACTAACTAGTTAGCCACAAATTTATATTTCGGTTCCATGAAATTGCTGACATTTTCACAGCGTCATCATTACAGGCTATGGCTGTCTTCACCCAGGCCAGCAGCAACTCTAATGCCAAGTTAGTTAAATGCCAATTGCTATGCCAAAAAAAAGAACACCCAAAGTTAGTCATAAAAATGTTTTAAAAAAAACCGCCACTAATCAAAATTTAAAACATGCTGGTGAGATTTAAACTCCAACAACAGTTGCCAGCCATCTCCCATCGCACAGCAAAAACTGCGCTCGTTCGCCGCCAGTCACAGTCGGTCACGGTGTAACCCATTCTTTGTCATAACTCTTCACGGAACAACTGCAAATCACAAAAGCATTACAACAGCAAAACTCATGATGATCTTGTCGAGGGTAAACGAACCTCAGTTAGTTACTTGTTGCGGTTATTGGTTGGAATCGTGGCCAAATCCGACATCAGCATAATAACAATAACAGAAAATGTTGCCTACTCGACGTTGGTATGAATTTGAATTAATTTTTATTCGGTTTTGTTTTGTTTTGCTTTGCTTTGCTTTGTTTTATTATTTTCGCTATACATTTCCCCCGGTTGGAGCGTAAATTATACTGACACACTGTGCACTGTGCTACACATAATTTGTTTTAACTAGTTTTCGATTTGGCTAACAAGCCGAGCTTGGACGACAGATTTATGTGTTTGGACTGAGCAATTTACTACCGAAGTTTCCCTTTACACTGTGACACTTGACATATTAACATATTTTCATACATATTAATTACAAATGGTAATTTATCGCTTTTTTATTTAAATCACTTATTAGCTTTGTTTCGATAATTATGCTGTATTGGATGCATTTGACATTTTTGCCTAATAATTCTGTAATTTATGTATGCCTAATTACAATAAATATCTGAAATATGCTAAATACTAGCTGATGTACCCGGCTTCGCTCAAGGATATTTTAGCTGTATTTTTAAAAAAAATCATTAAAATCGACTCAATAGTTAGAATATGCGTTACAAACAATTTTCATACAGGCATTTTTATTAAATAGTATAGATTTCCAAATCAACGAACCATCAATTTTATTTCGGCTTTGTTTGAACTTTTTTTTTTTAGCAAAATCTGCAGAACAATGTGCGATTTTATCCCAACATTAGCAATTTGAAATGTGAATTGAGCACAATACCAAGTTGATTATGTTCGGTGTAGAGTCATAAAGCATGCAAATACAAGGGGGAAGGAGAATCAAAGATTTGCCAAGTCAAAGTGTAATGCCAAATTTAAATGGACGGACAAACCGTATTTCTAACTGATTAGTGTATTTGCCTAATTGTGTAGGTCCTTTCCTTACAAACAAAATAAACATGAAATCAAATAAAAATGGCGAATAAACGTTTTCATGGCAAATTATATATTCTTGCAAGTTTGCCATTGCTTGGCGAGAAGTTCGCGACCATTTATCATGCTTGCCCCTAGTACAGAACTGGATGCCATACTGAGGCACCACGGTCGCACAGGAGGTGCTACAAGCCACAATCAACTTTTACATTCTTTTCCCACCTTTACTTTGTATTCTTTTTTTTTTTGTATTTCTATTTCTAATTCTATTTTCTCTACTTCTTCTACACAATGAAGCAAAAGCTCCGCCGAGTTGGCTTGAACCTTGTTCTATCCAAATTGGGTCGAATAGCAAAGTTCTTCACGGTTTCCAACTGGTTGTGTCTGTTTTTTTGTTTCATATCCAACTATTTTAGAAAGAAAAGAAGAACAGAGAAAAGCCGTTTGCAAAAGCACATTTTGGCTTTGAAAGCGTCTTCTGGATTTCTTGCCAATCAGTTAAGCGATGCTATTTTACACGGAAGGTTTCCTCAAAAGTTCACGTATCGGTCGCACAGTTCAAAAGGTGCCTTTGTGTGGTTTTTTTAGTGTTTTGAAATTTCGTAGAAGAAGTAAAAGTGTCACAGTCTTACGGTTACTGGCTGAAATTGAGTTTTAAATGCACATACGCACAAGTGATCGCATTTGACCGTTGAAGTTCATATATGGAGAGATTAGATCATGTTCCCCTAATTAGTCATAATCAGAGCGAGCTGCTTTGAATGAAATCAATTTATTAATGTGTACTGGATTCCTTTGAATTATGTAGAGATAAGAGCGTTCTCTCTACATTCCCCTTTGCATTTTTGTTCCCAGTGATCTTGAAATTCTTGTATACACTCGTCTTGAGCCGGAATGCAATTGTCAAGGGCTTTTGATTGCCTGATTGTACAAGAGACCGACCTTTGTTATATTTAGCATTACATATCTCTAGTAAGAAGCTCGGACGCAAGTATTTTTAAGCGATTGTGGGCTCAGTTCAATTGTGGTTAATTGCAATTTGCTGTATACACGAATCACACAACGGAGGAAAGTACATATTTGACTTACACTTCAAACATGAAGTTAATTCCCGAAAGGATGACTGAGGAAATGTCTCAAGATGTCTTGTGTAGACTGAATCGCATAAGAACTTTGCCATTCATTGAACCTCAACGGCCAGTGGCAACTTCCTTCCTGTGGCAATATTTATTAGTTGTACACGAAAAAAATAAAAATGGTAAAAAACCGCCGTTGTAAGTAATTGCCACACTTCTGCGGAAGTTTTTGTGGTTTTACTGTTGCTGTTGTTGTTGTTGTTTAGCATGTACGAAGAAGAAATCAGCAAAACAAGTCAGTCAAAGAAACCAATTAAACTAATCTACCGACATCATTATAAAGCGAAGCAAATGACTACAAAAGATGGCGGTAGATGGTAGTAGACAGTAATGAACGGGAAAACTATTATACATCATCGCGATAATTATACTCTATTCTTGTGCTAGTTTCTCGTCTCTGCGCTTGAGTTTGCTAATTCGTTTCTTTCTTCCTCCTCTCTCTCTCTCCTTTTCTGCCTCCTGTAGACCGCCCAGCATGGCTTTCCACACAAGCCGTCCGCGCTGGCCTATGACCCGGTATCGAAGCTTATTGCCATTGGCACTCAGACCGGAGCCATCAAGATCTTTGGCCAGCCAGGCGTCGAGTTCTACGGACAGCATGCGCTCGTCAACAATTCGGCTGCCGAATTGAATGTTCAACTACTGGAGTGGGTCTATGGTACAGGACGCGTGCTTTCGCTGACTGCCGCCAATCAGTTGATATTGTGGGAGCCTGTTGGAGCGACTCTTACGCCCATCAAGACTCTGCCCTTCGATGGTAAACTGAAGAAAGTATCGTCGCTGTGCTGTTCCCTTAACAAGGACATTGTTTGGATCGGCACTGAGGGCGGCAATATCTACCAATTCGATTTGAAATCGTTTTCCATACGTGAGCCTGTTATCTATCATGATGTTGTGTTGGAGCAAGTGCCGCCCACCTATAAGCTAAATCCCGGAGCAATCGAGTCAATCAAACAGCTGCCGAATGCTCTCAACCAGCTGCTGATCGTCTACAATCGTGGCCTGTGCGTGTTGTGGGACTTGGATACGTCGTCGGTGGTGCGCGCGTATGTGGCTCCAGGACATGGCCAGAGTGTGGGTGCGTTTGTGAACTCCAATGGCACGAAATTCACTTGGTATCATGCAGATGGCTCATTCGCCACCTGGAATATGAACAGTGCGGATGCTCCGAAGAACCTGAATAATGTGCCGTACGGACCAGATCCCTGCAAGAGCGTCAATCGTTTGTGCAAGGGCACTCGAGGGTAAGGCGTATTATTGCTTTCTTTAGTGAATGTTTTGCATTTCAACGTCTGTTCTTCCCAATAGAACGGCTGATGTTGTTATATTTTCGGGCGGTATGCCACGCTCTGCTTATGGAGATCACAATTGCGTGTCCATTCATGCCAGCGACGGCAGCAAAGTCTGCCTCGATTTCACTTCAAAGGTTATCGACTTCTTTGTGACCTTCGAGAAAGACAGTGACGTGGCCCAGGTACTCATCGTGTTGCTCGAGGAAGAGCTTTGCGCCTATGACCTCACCGATCCCAAAGTAGCCCCAATCAAGGCACCCTACTTACATTCCGTGCACACGTCCGCAGTGACTTGCAATTACTTAGCTTCCCAAGTCTCGCAAGAGGTTTACGATAAGATACTGCACGCTGGCGAGGAGCAAGACTCGGACTACAGCAACATCGAGTGGCCCATCAACGGAGGCGTTATCAGCGAAGATGTCAATGGGGCGGAGTCCAATGACGAAGAGAAGAAGTATGAAATCCTGTTGACTGGCCACGAAGATGGCTCAATTAAGTTTTGGGATTGCACTGATGTGGTGCTAAGACCGATCTACAACTTCAAAACGGGAATACTTTTTGGGTAGGTTAGAACACTTTGTACCTTGTTCTCATACTAAATAATTTATTCATCGTCTAGCCACGAGAATCAAGACGACATTCCCGCAGAGTCATCCGAGCCAGTTGATGAATCGGAGCCTCCCTTCCGCAAAGCTGGACTCTTCGATCCCTACTCAGACGATCCGCGTTTGGCGGTGAAGAAGATCTCGTTGTGCCCGCAGACGGGACGACTTATTGTGGGTGGCACAGCTGGCCAGATTGTGATTGCCAACTTTGATGGCGACAGTGAGGAGAAGGCTCCTTTGAAGTCGAGCTCAATGAACTTGGTCAGCGATCGCGACGGCTTCGTATGGAAGGGACACGATCAGTTAAATGTTAAACCCCAACTTCTAGAGGCATATGCAGCGCCAGTGGGCGATGCTGGTGTGCAGATTACCGGAGTGTTGCAAGTGCTTCCGCCCGCAAGTATTACTTGCTTGGCCTTGGAGGCCAATTGGGGTCTGCTGTCCGGTGGAACGGCCCACGGTTTGGTTCTATTCGATTTTAAGACCTTTTTGCCTGTCTTTCATCGTTGCACGTTGAACCCCAATGGTGAGTAGATGAACTAAAGAGCCAGAATGGAGCAGACATTAATTAATATTTATTACAGATCTTACTGGCGCTGGTGAGCAGCTTTCCCGTCGCAAGTCCTTCAAGAAGTCCTTGCGCGAATCATTCCGTAAATTGCGTAAAGGTCGCTCTACGCGCACCAATCCCACACAGGTGCCCACAACGGTTGGTATTCTCTTTAACTCAAATTAAATTTTAAATTAATTAATTCCCACAATTTCCAGTTGGATGCTCGTCCTGTGGAACGTCAAGTGGAGGCACGCTCTAACGACGATGGCATGGGTTCCATGGTGCGTTGTCTGCTCTTCGCCAAAACCTACATAACAAATGGTAAGTAAATGGAAATTGCATTTCAACCGATTAAAACCAACTCATCCCGTTCGCAGTAAACATAACATCGCCCACGCTATGGTCTGCCACCAACTCGAGCACTGTTTCGGTGTTCCTATTGCATTTGCCGCCCGCCCAGACCGCGGCCACTGCCACGCCCCCAGCCGGTGGAGATGCTGCGCCACAGCCACGTCGCGTATCCGCCCAGCTAGCCAAGGAAATTCAGCTGAAACATCGCGCTCCCGTAGTGGGCATTCAGATTTTCGACCAAACCGGCTGTCCGGTTGACCAAAACGGCAATGGAGGTACAGGCATGCCACCTCATCGTGTTCTCATCGCTTCCGAAGAACAGTTCAAAGTATTTTCACTGCCACAGTTGAAGCCCATCAACAAATACAAACTGACCGCCAACGAAGGAGCTCGCGTTCGTCGCATACACTTTGCCTCGTTCTCCTGTCGCGTGACCGCCGAAATGTTGCAAGGCGCCTCGGGCAGTCCTACGAAATCCACGCGCTCACACGATACGACCGGAGGTGATGCGGCCAATACAAGTATGGCTTCTGCTGGTGGCGGCGATTCCGACGCCCGCCTCTATCACGAGATGGCTCTGCTCTGTTTGACCAACATGGGCGACATTATGGTGTTGTCAGTGCCGGAGCTGAAGCGTCAGCTGAATGCTGCTGCAGTTAGGCGTGAGGATATCAAGTAGGTTCCTTGAATTGTGAAATGCGTTCACTTTAATACAAAATCTCTCCGGTTTATAGCGGCATCTCATCGCTGTGCTTCACAAACGATGGCGAAGCTCTGTACATGATGTCCTCTTCCGAGTTGCAGCGCATCTCGTTGGCCAGTTCAAAGGTGGTCACACCTCTGGGCGGCGTTGAAGTTGAACAATTGGTGAGCGAAGAAGAAGCCTCGGCGGACGACTCTCAGAGTGTAAACGAAAATGAGCAGGGCATTGAAGTGCCCGTGGCCAAGGAACGTGCGCGACCTTTGGAGGTTAACATCGACAGCAATGGCCTAACAAATGGTGTGGGTTCAAGCGGCGAGGGAAGTTCACCGAATCGTGGCAACGAGACCATCACCAGCTCTGTGGGCGACATCACCGTGGATTCCGTGCGTGATCATTTGAATACCACCACAACCACGCTCTGCTCTACTACAACGGAAGAAACAGTTGGTAAGTGTGTGTGTGTGTGTGTGGCATTAAGTGTACATTCTCCATAGACAATTTAAGGCTTATGTATTGTCACTCTTTGATGTTTGTAAAATGTCCCCGGTTCAGGTAAAAACTCACTCACCCTTTGTGCAAGACTCATTTTTTGAATATCTTTCGGTTTGCTTTTACATTTACTCTGATTTTCTTTCTGTTTTGTCCTCCTCGGTCGTCTGCGTCTGCCCGTGTATTTACCAAAACCACAATTTATTTCATTTTCTATATATATTTTTTTTTATTAATTTGCTTTTCTAGGCGGCGGTAGAAGATTTGTTTAATTTCTTAAATTTAAAATAGCTTTAGACATTTTTAAGTGCCTGCGCTCCTGTGCCGCCTCCCTCACCTTCGAATTCTTGTTATTGATTTTAATTTATAAATATGCAAAGAAGGATTCACTAAGGTAAACAAACATAATGGGCATTTTGTGAGTTTATGGGCCAATTCTGCGATTAAGTTTTACTGAATTCTGTAATTCGAATTAGAAATTTCTATCTATTTGCACTACTAATTGTCCATTGCGATTTTAAATTCCAGGTCGTTTATCTGTACTAAGCACTCAAACCAATCAAACGTTGACCAATGTCAACATGAAAGACATCACAGATTTCAATATACCCAATTTAATGGACTTGGCGCCACTCAGGTAAGCATGGAACGACACTTTTGGAATTACAATGAATGTTACAGTTATATACAGTTATACACAACTGTTCCAGATTCATTTCTAAAACTAATGTTAAAAAATTGTATTTTGTTTAATTTCCAGTAACACCACCGAAACCAGCACCAGCTCTGTGGTAATCAAATCCGTCATAACCAGCGTTTCACATGAAAAAACTAACGGAGAAGCCGAAACGGTTATAACGAAAACGACAACGCACGAAGAGAGTCAATTCTAATGTGATCGCGATTGTGATCGTGATCGTGATCCATCCAATGTTGCCCCCCATATCGCCACCTAGAATTGTACTCAATAGCATTGCATGAATACGATTAAAGCCGATTTTAATGTTTGATTAGTTTACAAATTAAGTTTTATTATTTACATTCACATTCTCGTTCACACTTGCACTCATCCATCCATCGATCGGTCGATCAATCGGTCAATCAGTTAAGCAAGGAGGTGAGGAATTTGCGCATTTAAAAATATATATATAATTTTTGTAGTTTCCGATACATTCGATTCGAAATATTACTCCATTTAGTTGTGTAAGCTGTCTATGTTCGTTTCTGCTTTCAGTACACTTTTCTTTCGCGAATATAGTATTAACTGTACGCCGTAATTTCGCAAAAGCAAACGATTGACTTTCTTAAATGTTGAACATTTTCTACTTTCTTGTTTTTCATATTAAATATATATGTTTTTTTTTAACATTTAGCTGTTTACATTTCTTTCCGCTTCTAAACTAGTTAATAAGTATTATTATCTAAGCAGCTAATATTCATAAATTAAATGTGTATACATAACTGTTATCGAGAAATTAAAATTGAAATTGAATTTCTATGAAAATTAAGCGCCGCATTAAGACAAAGCCCAACACCCCCCCCATAAGCACCACCGCACTCACATACACGGAAATTGATGACGTATGAAATGCTTACTAAATGTAAATTTCTCTTATGACAAGGTTTACAGTTTGTATTACAACAACAACAAAAAAGCCCAACGAATTCATTTATCTGGTAGAACAAAAAAGAAAACCAATTAAAAGTACAACTCGAAAAATTGCCTTAACATTTACAAAAGATATTGGAAATTGTGTGACAGTAAAAGAAATGCATTTTTAGAAAAATATTTTCGAAAAAGAACCACTTTATATACTCAGATTTTACGAGTACTGTATTTACCCACATTTTCAGCATCCATCGAAAGTGTCTGTTGATGTTTCGCTTTAAAACGCACATATTCGTATTTGCGTTTGTCATTTTTGATTTCTTCGTGTTAATGCGTAGTTAGTTTTGTACGCACTTTTTGCATTCATTTTACAAAGTATTTGATTTTTTCTTTACTGTGGACTGTATTCATCATGAAATACACGTCTTCCATAAATGTCATTGAAATATAAACTGTTTTTACACTGTTTACATCTAATGCAATGTGCATTTCCGTAAGATATACATATGAAATATTAAAAATATATATAACTTTATGCATGTGGAATATTTTTTGAATAACTATGTATTGAAACAGTTATTTTTTTAAATGTAAATGTTCGATATTTATAAACAAATTTATGAATAAAAAAGAAACATTTTAGTTTTAAATCATTGGACGTTATTTTATTGAATGGAACGGAAAAATTCTTATCGAATTGAAAGGATATGTGTATATGGGACGCGAACAAACCGAGTAGTCGAAGCCGATATTTCTAAGGTGATATTTATGAAAAATCACAGATATGGGATGGGAACAATGATTTTTTTTCTTGTGTTAGATGGCCTACCGTAAGATTTGACAAGGCACTTTTGTTGAATCATACAATCTGATTGGTATTTTTTTTAATTTCTAGGGTTTTCAGTATTCAAATCAGGAACGTATCCAGGAAAATATTTCGGAGCGGAAGGGTTTCATAAAATTTTGTATTAATACTGATGAAAAAAAACTGTAACTAACGGTTAGTAACTAGTTGTGTTCCTAGTTAGTAACTAGTTACATAATTTTTGTTTCTTTTTAATAATTTAAATAAAATACATTGGATAAAATGTGTTAACCTACTTTATAGCGTTTTTAAGGTTTTGAATATCCAAATTAGTATAACTTTTCTCCCAGGCACATTTTTTCTAAATTACAGTGAAGTCCGCACAGAATTCTTTAAATACCGCTGAAGTTAGTCCCTATATCTAAACATAAGTTGCATATTAATGAGTAAAATAAAATTTTCGCTCTTGTCGCCATACTGCTTTAATTGGTTTTTTTAGTACAACATGACTTATGAGTATTTTTTATTACACACAACATTGCATATCTTGATGCTGTGCTTAAATCAAATGAAAACATTCCGAGCGAATTTAGTTTCTACAAAAGTGGAACTTCTCGTCGTAAGTAGCACTTAATTATCTCGAATTTACCAAAGTACTAAATCGACAAACGTTTAGTAGAAAATTTCCCAAAAGTACTAAAAATTTGAACCTATTCTGACAAGAACTGTCAAAAGGCCTAAAACACACGAGAGCTCCAAGAGAGGCAAAAACGATGTATCTCGAACTCCAGAGTATCGCGAACAAACAGAAATGTGCTTCATTCATGAGTCGTCCGCAGCGCAATGTAAAATTTCAGTTTAGTCGTTAATTTCGATTCGACGCGTTGGTTTGTCGAGGAAAGAGCGCATGCGCGTAGTGCAATTCAAAAGCGAAAAAAAAGAAGAAAAATTGCCAAACCTACAGCAAAGAAGTAGAAAAATTTAATCCACAAGATACATACACACAAAAGCGAGGTGCTGCGCAAATAAAAACACACAAAACATAGCAAAGCAGGAAAACGTAAATTCGGCAGTAATTACATATATACATTTCCTTCTTACCTTCTTATTTGTATATAATTTGCGTGGAAATTTCTGTGGGTGCCAAAAAGTGCGACGTGCGAAGGGTGTTTCGTTGGTATATTTGCTGAACAGCACAAGCCACAAGCCGAACAAACACATAAAAATTAAAAAAAAACAAGCAAACAACAAAAAATAAAAAAAAATAAAAGATTGGCAGTGTGGGAAAAAGTGCCCCGAAGAAGAGGAACGCGAAAATATACGGAAAAAAAGAATCTTAAGAAGCGTCCGTCCCGCGTCCAGTAACTTTCGTGTGGAAGCTGCGGTGAAAATTAAAAGTGAAGCTGTTGCGCATGCGAATAACCTTAGGAGCGGTCAAGAGGAGAGAGAGCATGTAATTAAGTTTGCTTTTGTTTCTGTTTCTATTTGTTGGGTAACACTATTTCGTAGCTTTCTTCAGTGGTTGGTCCCAGATGCGCATGATCCTCTTACCAATATCGAATTCCTTGCACCTTGGCTCTATCCTGACAATGCTATTCGGCCCACACGCAACACACGAACACTACGACAAGTAGTGTTCGGTGCTGCCACTTTCTGAGTGATGTCTCGAGCAATCCTTTGTATGACTTCGAGGAATTTATAAATTATTAATTTTTGATTGTAAAAATGGTTTGTGATGCTTCTTATAGATGCTAAAACTATTCAGGTGTCCGAACGCTGTTGAGTTTCCAATCCAAACGATTAGACCAAAACTAATATTACCTTCGCTTAGTTTAAAATATATATGGCTTATTTCAAAAATAGTACCGTGAATATTTCCCATTAGGAGGAAATATTCCTTAGCCAAAGTTTCGTACACCAAAGCACTTCAAACCTCATCTTTTGACTCATCAAAGGCTTTTCCCGTATTTTGTATATTTCTCATACATCTCTGGAGCAGCGCCTCCTTCAAATGTCATAAATGTGAATTGCATCAATAGCAGCAATTCAACCGAAATTCAATTTACCAGAAGGTATCTGGATCTGAAAAAGAAGAAGAAGACCAAACACAAAACACAAGAAAATGTGCAGAGGCTGCGGAGGCTACAAAAACAATCGAACAATTCCAGCCATGGCATCAACAACAATAAAACACAACAACAAAACCGACAGCTACATCAATTTCAAAGCATTTATATGCGCCAATAAATTTCACAGAGAAAATGGGTAAAAAAAAAAATTACAAAAATCAACATGAAAACCAAAATCAAATGAAAGAAAGATATACCCACTCCACACACACAGCGCGACGATCGAGATGAACGAACGGCAGCAGGGGCACAAGATACCAAAGATCAAACAATGTATTCGAACGATGCCGCAATAGCAGCGGCAGCAACAGCAGCAGCAGCAGTAACAGGTATCCGGCGCATCGGCAACGGCCACGGCTCGAATGCATTTTTAGTTTGTTCTGCAATTCGATAAACCCGAACCGAACTGAACTGAACCGCCACGGCAACGGGCAACGGCATCTCCACTCCATCTCGGCAACCTGTTAGATACAAATGTATCGCCGCTGCATCTGGAACTAATGGCACATTCACATATTCCACACACAAAGTTCCAGTTCGCCATCGATGTAGATGTCGTTGTTGGCCGCCGCCGCTGCCGCCGCCGCTGCCGCCGCCGCTTGCACAGTTTGTCAATGAATCGGGCCGCAAAACTTTCTTTTCTGCTTCCTTACTTAGTTGCTGTTAATCGATGTCAGTACCAGTGCGAGCTGAGATACTCGTGGCTGTTGTTGTTTTTATTGTTGGCCGTAGTAGCAGGCTTTGAACTGCATTTCTGCACTTGCATATCAACGCACAAAATCACAAAATCTGGCCAGCAAAAATTTATTGCAATGCTTGCATCTCATTTTGCTTTGTTTTTTACGTTTTCCTTTCCAGCCTCCTCCCAGAGGTGGAAAGGTATTTATTGTTGTTTACACACATTTCTGTCATTTGCCTAATGAAAAATAAAAACTCTAATTGGCAAATAGTCAGGCAAATAGACACGCAAGGAAATGGCTTTTAGTTGGAGTGCAAGAGTTGAATCTCTTGCCAAGACCAAGAGCCTAATTTGAAGCTAGTTTCCGAAAACTATCATAGGAAAGGTATTCGATGCAGTGATAGGTAACAAGTTTGAGAAAATTATTATAATCACAATTATTCTTCATTCCGCTCCTAATGAAGTGGCTCTGTTTGACATATGCCATTTCTAGAGCGAAATCCAAAGATGCACGCAAAGGCTAAAGGCATTTGCCGCCTTTTTAAGCGCAACCGCTGATGGATGAGTGTGCATGAGAGCAGTTTAATTATGTGTGTGTGTGTGTGTGTGTGTGTCAACAGTTTCACCATTAGCTCGCACAAACTTACCTTTAGCTGTTCGCGCAATTTTTCCATTGCATTTAATGTTTTCGCTCAATTGCAAACTGTGCTGTGTGATTTGAGCCAGAAAAACGCGATCAATTTGTGCAGGCACTCGCGGTGGCCGGATGGACACAAACCGGCCTTCTGCTACCGATCGACCGACCTCCAATCGGATCACCATTTAATAGAAATGTTAGCCTTGCTGTTTGTGTAGTTGTTGTTGGTGTTGCTGTTGTTGCGGCGTTGCCGTTATGCCACTTATTGGTAGGCCAATGGACGGACGGACAGACTAACTGACTGACTCGAAAGCAACAGCAACATATGTTGCCGCTATTTCGACGGCTGTTGGTGGTGTTGTTGCCGCTGTTGTTGTTGTTGTTGTTAATTTAATGAAATCTCTTGTAGTTACTTGAGAAATTTCTATCACAGCAAAAGCTCAAGTAGTTGTTGGTTCATTTTTGTCATAAGACATGAAGAGAAGAGAAGGTATGGAGGAATTAGTTTGTGAAATCGTTTAGAAATTAGAAAGTACACTAGCGGCAGCTGTCTTAAGCGACGGAAATTGTGGGTTTTGTTATGGTTTGTTGTTGTTGTTGTTGTTGCTATCGTTACTGCTGATGATGATGATGGTTTTGTCATATTTACTGTATGAGTGGAGACCGAATTCTTAACATTACAAAGCGAAAGATTTCATCTGAAACTGGCTGAAACTGGAAATGCTCTGAAAGCTTACTGCTCAAATACTTACAGCCAAATTCAAATTGTTGTTTTCTATGCATACTACATATTTAAAAATAAAAACGCATTTCGACTTTCGATTTGTAGAAATTTAATTGCCCTATTTTGTCATTAAACCTCCACAACATTCACCAACATTCAGTAAATAACCCAAGAATTACCGCAATGGAAAAGCTAAAAGCCTCGAGAGTTGCAATCCTCATGTTCATGTTGCCAGTATTCATGTTGCAATCACCCACAACTGCTGCCATTAAAGCAAGAAAAAAATGTGGATAAATATGTAGGTACGAATACACGATGGCACACTAATGACGGTGCTTTGGCAGGGGAAGAAAGGGCAACGACAACTGCAAATAATACAAGACATTTGCATGGAAATTGAAAAATGCTGCATTGTGGTAAATGTCGTAGCAGAGCAACCAACACCTCTTCACCGAAACCTTTTACTTGCCTGGTGCTGGTGCTTTGTAATGCTAGACCGTTGAGGGATTTTTCTGGACAATTTTTCAATTTCGGTTACGGATTTGTTCTTTTGTGAGGTTATGTGTTAGCATATTTAAATAATAAAACTATTTTTTACTTTCAAAAATAGTAAAAGATTGATGAGAAGCAATCTCTCTGCCTAAATGGCGCACAAGCATCACATCAACTGAACAGAAAATTAAAAAAAATTAAAAAAATAAACAAATTTGAAAGATCAAAGCTGAAAGCTAAAAGCGGGGTTGGTGCTTAAGCCGGTCGATCGCGAAAATTTCTTACAAATTCGGCTGGACGTGAAGTCGAACATAAAATATGTACGTAGTTACAAAAGCACACCAATAAAAGAGAAACCCAATCGACATTTGTGTTTTGTTTCCTATTGTATGGATTTCGTAGTGGGATCCCATTCCATCCAACCCAAATGTTGGTCTACTCGTCCGCACACTCCTTCCATCAGTCAATTCGTCCACAGTATCAACAACATAATATCAGCAACTACAACAACATGGAAAATTGTGAATGTGACTTTTTGGACGACCTACCGCACCGTTTTTTTTTTGTAAAGTTTTTTTATGTAGTAACAAGACGTGATCTTCTCAGCGAATTCCACTCGGTGGCCTGGCCTGGTCTGGTCTTGTCTGCAAAAAAAACAACATTTGTTTTAGGGCTTTCAATTGTGCTCGCTTGTAGTTTCAAATTAATGTGTTGTTTACTTGTGTGTGTGTGTGTATTGGTTGTAATAGATTGTGTTTTTCTCAACTAATGTCGTAAATTCACGTTTAATGAAGCAATTTCTTACTTTGATTTTGAATTCTTCAAAAGCAATTTAGTTTTTTTCTTTACTTTCCGTTCCTTTCTGCCTTTCTGTATCCATGGAAATATGAAAATGCTTTAAAATCTTTCGCTTTTGCGGTAATTATTTTAAATCTGGTTATGCATTTCTCATCTCCAAACATAAGAAGCTTGAAAGCAGGTGTCTACTCGAAACCAAAAATAACAACGAAGGGACAAAGAAGAGCGAGTCCGTCTTGGCTTAAATTAAGTGTATTGAATTTCATTCCAACGCATGTCACATAATTTTTCGTTTTTTTAATTAAGCTCATAAATTAGTTTTTAAACCAACACCGAACACCACGAAAAGGTGCACAAATGCAAAAAAAAAAACGATTTACCTTATAAGGGAACATTTAATAATTCAAGCCGTCAAGTAAAAATACAATGTAGTCGCAGAGTTTGAACCTTTCACCATTTTTAAGAATTTTCTCAAATACACAATCGTGACATTTCTTCTGGCAGTTCATTCATTTTACTGGACTTTCTTCATGCCGTTAACTTCCTATTCTTTAGAATCCATTCCGTTGTTGTTGTTCTTGTTTATGTCTTCAGTACGAATCGATGACTTCCTGTGATTGGACAGAATTAGAGTAATGGCAATGCAATTAGTCTCTATCAACAAATGCAGCGGTAACTTCCATTGCAATCCGGAAGTTGCATGGAAAGCAGACAATAGACAAACGTGAATAGTTCTTCTTAAAGCCGCATTCGGTTTAAAAATGTAATCGGCGTAGCCAATTGAACGTGATTTACTGGCAGAATGGTCACGTTATTAAATTGCATTTTGTCAAGCCTAGACCTCGCCGGTAATTCTTATTGAACCACATGAAAGCTGTCTGTCTGTTTGCGTTGGGTTTTAATGGCTTCAATTAAATTTCAATTAAATTTCACGCTCCGTACCCCATTAATGCCTTGTTATAACTCTTTAGCCATGCCGTTTAAACAGTTAAATAATTAAATTGTTTCAACAAAATACTAACAATTAAATAGCGGCTCGTTCTGCCCCCAACCAGCACCGTATAAATATACATTAGGCACGTGCGAGCAATTAGCCAGCCTTTGTGATTGATTCCTCAAATTTGATTGCATTCTTTAAGGAAAACACACAACGACCCGAGACAGTAACCCCATAACCCAGTAAGCCCAACGAATATACTTTTGTTGAGAAACGAAATCCAAAGATTTCTCATTTCCCATTTCACAAAACCCACAGTAACATTTAACGGCTCTAAGTGTAAAACTTAATTAATGATAATCAAATGCGCGCATGGTCTAAATGTATGGAATGTGTTTTTACCCGGGTATGCGTGTGTGTGTAATTATGCTAATTGGCTAAAATCCAAAAATAGCTAGGCTAGGCTAGCTCTTTTGTCTACCAAGAAGCTGTGTGAAAAGGCGCTAAAATGCACATTACAAACAAACTCTCATGGCTTTGGTCTGATGATGTGGCCCGAAAGCCACCGACAGCCGAGCCAGTTAGCTGGCTTGTTTTTATTTTTACTTATTTGTTTAAATCTTTCAACTTTCGATTTTGAGTTGTGTGGATTTTGCGTTTGGGTGTTAGACAACTGACTATCTTGCAGATTGATTAATTGCTTTCGGTTTGTTCATTTATTTATTTATTTAGTTTTTGTTGGCTATACATACGTTGCGCTCTCATAGTTAAGTGGGCGCCCATTTTCATAGCTTTGCGATTTTTGTTCCTCGCAGAAAGACGTGTGTGCGTGGTCGGCAAACTGTAGCAACACACTTTAAATTCGCTCAAAGACAATTGATGAACTCGGCAATTTGCTGGGAGCAAATATTGCACAAAGAAATTTCATTTGATGACTACAATTTTATGAGCTGAACTTTTCCACGGTGCAACGATTGTTAGGGTTTTCCCATTGCCATTGCACTTTCAAGTATTCAAAGTAGGGGCTATCTTCTATTCGTCTAGGTGCGACCTTCGTGATTCTTTTGTTTCACTTCTTTTGTTTAGTTTCGACTGTCTGCTTTTGGTGTCACGTGCAATATAATCTCTTTCGAATCGCATTTATTTTGTACTTAAGAAATAAAGCTGCGAATGATAAATTAATATTTTCGTGACGATGTGAAGCAAGGGAGACGGAGGGGGCCAACCACCAAAGGCTTCTTTGTCATTGAGGCTGTGACTGAAGCTGTGTCGCTCAAAGCCTTTCGGAAATGGTGCTTTGCTTCATTTCATTTCATTCATGGAAAAAGCGTACACACAGACGTATCTTATGTCTAAAGTCGTTTGTCATCCGATCGGAGCCTGAAGGCGTTTGAAGTTTTTACATTGTTAATTCGGATTGTTGGCTTTCGCGTTGGTTTGTTGTTGTTGTTCGTCTGCGCGTATAAGTTAAATGGAGCGTAGTGAAAAAAAACAACAAATAATGATCATATGCAGTTGTGTGTGCCTGCTTGTGTGCGAGTGGGTGTGTGGTCCCTGGTGGGTAACTTTATTTTTTTTGTTTTCATTGTTTTTGTTGTCATTTCCGGATCGTGGGAGTTGCGTTAAACTTCTAACTTTCGCGATTTGAATGAACCGAATTTATGATCGTTACTGCTGACATGTACAGCAACAACAACGAAATCGCTCCATTTCTGGTAGCTCTCTAAATTCCATATGGCTTAGTGAGAAAAGTAACTAGTTTTACTGTCAGTACTTAACCCAGCATGACTTGTACTTTAGTATTTTAATTTTATGTACACAAAATCATGGCTCCGCATCCACTCACCAGTCAACACCACAAATCCAATTTAACCTTGAGAAGCCTCGAAAGATATATTTTACAAAAATGTTTTTAAATTCGAGTTCAAGCTGAAATTGTTTGTACGGCTTCGTCGTGACGTACATTTCCTTAATTAAACTCTTATTTAATGGCTGGTTGATCAGGCAAAAAATAAATAAATACACACGTAATGCCGAAACCGACCACATCAGCACCTACTTGTAGACTTGTAGCGCGTTCCACTTGGAAAAAAATTGTTGAAATTAAAATTATTGTACAAAATTTTAAATGTGGGCCTTTGTTTCAAAATGGCACCGCCTTTGTGTGCAAACATAAAAAAAACATAAATAAATTGTAAACTCAAATAACGTAGCAGGATTTAACAAATTAAGCGAATAAAAACATGGTCAACATGATGAGAACCGAAACAATTCTAGATTACACCAAACATAAAATCTTCTTCTAAACTTTAGCTCAATAGGTTCCAAAAAATGAATTGAATGCATTTGCGCTTGCTAGCTACTAAACCTTTTTCGCCAAGTGTACTTCAATGTGCTCCACGCGATCCAATTTGATTTAAGTGCGAACAATAAGTAATGCCGAATCCACAAAAAATTAAAAACCAAAAAAAAAACCAAAAATGAAAGAAAACAAAGTGCCTTAAGTGCGTCCAGTGTAACTGAAGGCCAAATTTAAATGTTTCTTGAAGTGTTTTTTACCCACAGAAGGAGGGGGCCTTTTGAGATCTTCTGTGTTTTTACACATATTTCGGGTGATGATTTGCTATTCTCTGGGCTTGAGAAACAAAAAGTTCAATCGCCGTTTCAAACCGTCCCGTCAAGTATCATCTTCAATTTGTTTTTTGTTGGCGTTTCAATTTTGGAAGGGGCCACAGTCGGTCCGCCATCAATAAATGTTTAGGGCATTTTTTGTTGCTCTACAGATTTTGGGCGCTTTTTTATTCAATTCCAAAAGAAGCAACATTCCAAACAACAATCAGACAAAAATACATACACCGGCAAACGAGGCAGCAGTCTTTCTGCTCATTAAGCGTAACTGACACACGAAGCTGGCTGCTGTTGTTGTTGTTGTTTCGCAATTTGTGTGTATTTGCCGGCGGGCTGAATGTTGCCGCTGCGATATCTTTGCATTGTTTGGGGCTGTTGGCAATTTCGTTGTTGTTTATTGTTGCTGTTGTTGTGGTGTTTCTTTTTTGGCAGTCGGTACTTAGAACAGGGTAATTCGATGATTAACAATTGTTGCTGTAGTACTTCTTATAAGACTTCATAGGAAATGGCCACAAAAAAGGTAAATGAAACCGAGAATTGTAAAGAGTTGATGTGAAGCAACTTACGGATATGAAAATGTCGAGCGAAAAAACGTTAATGGGAACTTTTTTCGCCTCAGCCAAGTCTTGAGTCGTTCATCAACTCAGACTCAGAGAGTGGAATTGAAAAGAGATGCAATATCCTATTCAATGACTTTTTTTTGTGGTTATTGTCTGATTGTTTTGGAAAAAGGAAACTCTTGTTCGTAAATGGAATTCCCTCTAAAAACCATACTCTTTTCGATTGTGTTCCTGAAGACAGAATAAAGCCCTTTGCCGGAAGAAACAAGTTCGCTGGCATTATATTTGAATATGTTTTGCGAAAATGGTTACTCATCGTCACAGTTGTCGCATCCCGTCTTGGCAATCAACAGTCAACGAGCTGTGACGAACAATAAACTACTTTAGGCTCGATATTTGTCATCATGTGCCGTATGCCATTCCTACAATTAGATTCGCATTTCACTTTCTTTCAGCTTTTGAAAATGGTTTAATTATGGACTCGTAATAAAATGTAATCCATTCCCCCACTCACTCACTCATTCGCTCACGAAATTCGTTCCAATTTCCGAACAACGACGTTCGTTTTACTGCTGGTTGCGTCATAAATAATTGCAACAATTTTATTTAATTTCAGCAGCAGCAGCAGAAGCAACAAACACATACACACGCTGACATGGCGGCGCAAGACGTTCTTCTGTAGATGGCCAGATCATCAGGAAGCGTATTAATTTTTGGGCTCACGATCGCCTCTAAGCAACTGCAATTGAAATCAAACAGCAAAAAATGTCCGGCGTCAGCAACAATCACAAAATTAATGGCAATTTGATTTTGAGTGCAAACGCAACCAAAGCAGGAGTATCCACAGTCGGCTCATCATCAATCAACTTGGCCAAATCGAACCACAACAACAATCAAAATATCAACGAGAAGACAGTTCAGCAACAGGCAGCCGCAATTGCCAGCAAATTGCAAGTGCCACAGCAACAGCAACAACAATCACAACAACAGCAGCAGCGTCGCTCCCTACTACCACCCGCATCGTCGCAGTCGCTCCACCACTCAACGCAACAACAAAGCGTAACGGCGACGACGACGCCCGCGTCAGCAGCAGCAGCCACACTTTCAGCGAACTCAAGCACTCATCCGAACCAACTTCAAACCGTGGCCACAATTCACCACCATCACTCGCAGCAGCAACTACAACAGCAGCAAACAGCGCAAACAATTGCCAATACGCAATCAGCAATCTCTTCCGCAACATCTTGCAAGCCTCAGCAGCAGCAGCAACATTCCCAACATCAGCATCCGGCAGTGTCGCAAGGCGCCGGAAACAGTCACTCGCGCCGCAGTCTCTATCACCTGCAGGCGCTCAAGTCGTCCAACAATCTGAAAGCGCCCGCCCACTCCATACCGCCGCGCTATCAGCCGCCACCACAGCCGCACTCAGTGAACGGCGGCATACTCAAGAATCTCAATTCACTCCACGCGGGAGGAGGCGTCCTAGGAGAGCGTGTCTCCAACGGAAAAGCGCACTCGGCTTATTTTTCCGATACGCCACATTTGAATTTGAAATACCCGCCCGATATACCCCAACTATCCGCTGTCTATATACCAGACTCGCTTAAGAATCAGGGCAACAACTATACGCGCTATCGACACCAGCAACAGCAACCACAGCCGCAACAGCAACAAATACAATTACAGCAGCGACATCGCAGCTCATTACTAAGCAACGGTAATAATCTCTTAAACAGCCACGGTCAGCAGCAACAACTACAACAAAACCAGCAGCAGCAGCAACAAGCCGAACAACAACAACAGCAACACCAACAGGATATGCTCAAGTTTGTGCGTAAAACTGATCAGGATCATCCATCGCCGAGTGCTTCGGTAACGTCGAGTGCGACGGGCATACCGACAGCAACAGCGGGCGGTCGCCTGACCGCAGAGCAGAACCGGCAATTGCAGGTGAGCATTCAAAGCCAAATTCGCAAATATAGCAGTTGCTATTATAATTCTAGTTTCGACACTAAACCAACCAATTTCTTCTTTCAGTCCTTGATCAACGAACTTCGTTCGCTAAAGGAACAAAACCAACGACTGCTGGACGACAATCAGGAACTTCGCGATTTGTGCTGTTTTCTCGACGATGACCGTCAGAAGGGCAGAAAACTGGCACGTGAATGGCAAAGATTTGGTCGGTACACAGCAAGTGTGATGCGTCAGGAAGTGGCAGCCTATCAGGTAAGTTCCTTACCCGCCTTACCTAACCACTTGTCTATTCACAATTTCCACTCAATTCACAGAACAAATTACGGCAATTAGATGACAAGCAACAAGAACTAATCACCGATAATCTGGAACTGAAAGAGCTGTGCTTATACTTGGACGAGGAAAGGGCACACGTGGCGGCGAATGCTTTGTGTGCCAATTGTGGAGCCTCTACGCGGAATACGCTGCGCGATGATGGCGATGGCAGCAGTTCCAGCACAAATGCCGATGAGACCATCTCTGCGCTGAGGAACTACGAACGTCAGTTGCCGGTAAATTGGATTTTATTTCAAATGTTTGAGTAATTTAACTAATTTTCTTCATCCAGCAGGACATGCATCTGCGCACCACACTCAACGACCAAACTCTACAATATGTACGCTCCCTCGAACGACGCATCCAGCAATTGGAGGAAGAACGCTTGACGGAGACAACGCCTACGGCAAATATTATGACACAACCGCCACCACAGCATCAGCAGCAGCAGCCACAACCTGCCGAAACCCAGCCAGAACCACTGCTGTCTGGACGGCCTGAGGCCGTAGTTCGCGCACTGCAAGTTCTCGAGGTGCGCGAACAGCTGGAACGCGATCGACTGGGCAACCTTACGGGGAATGCAATTGACCAAATGGATGACGGCGAAAAGGCATTGGTGCGCGAAATGTGCAATGTCGTTTGGCGAAAGCTTGAAGGCAGTCCGAACAATGGCGCTGCTAATGCCCTGGAACCATTGTAGAAGGAGCAGCTCAGTTCGCCTGGCTTGCAGAATTTAAGTTATTGTATTTTATTTGAGTTGATTTGATTTGTTTTGGCTTATCTACATATACATAGATTTAACTTTTTCAACGGGAAATTATAAATTTCATTCGAATCAATCTTCAATCTTGCCACGCATTTTATGCTGAAATCCGTCTAATTTGTACGTCCTTCTTTATAAAGTAAATTAAGATTTCTCTCCGCCCCTTCAAGAATTAATGATTAACTAATTGTACAAATTTATTCCACTTACTTGCTAAGTTTTAATTTAATACTAATTTTAACTATAAGCTCGTCTGTATTTTGCAGCGAATTGCAGAAGTTCGAAGGACTTCTTTTGTAACTGCCCTTACAGAAGATGAACAAATAAAGTTTACTTAACCTCAAAACTCGAATGTGTATTTCTATAAACTTAGAAAAGACAAGTAGCAATGGAAGGACAAGGTCAGGCAGAAATTGATTTTCAAATGGGAGCTGTGATTATTAAGTAAACAATTCAAATTGTATACAAAGTGGCCCAGTCACATACATACATTGATCACATTAATCGCTTCACATACTGCACCGTCCACACACAACTTTCTTCGCGAATTGCGGCAAAGTCGTTTAACCTGATTCTTTGCGCTATCCATTCAAGCCAGTATGCCACATTACCACCTCTACACCAACCCATTGATTTGTTGAAATGGTCCAGCGAAACGCTGAAAGGAAATGCGGCTGGCTGTGTGATGCGGCGGGGAATCGAATTGAAACCCACATTGCTAATTTCTGTTGACGCTAAGCGTCTGTTTAGCAAGTGAACGTATGTGAATGTGTGCGTGAGTGTACGTGTGTGGCTTTAGAATGCTTATAAATACCAGCGATTAACAACGAAAGTGATTCTGAATTGCCGGACGAGATCACGATAACAGGGTAAACAATTATGATTCTAAATTAAACCGATTAAATAAATAAATAAATGAATTAACAATTAAGCACACATTAAGTAACGAAACGTTTCTCAAATGGTGTGTGGCCTGGAAGCCAAGTAGTTGCTCGTTTAAATCCTCGGCCTCGGCCTCGGCGATATATGGTCAAACAGTATTGTGCGTAATTGATAAACAACTTAGCCGCTCCAGTAATGAGGACAAACAACTGAGTTCTATCGAGCGAGCGTGCGCAAAAACAAAACGAAAAACAAATAAAAAGCTAATACAAAGAAAAAACTACAACAAAACAAATAAAAATAAAACACTCTCGCCATGCAGAGCGAACATCATAATGAAGTTCTTCGAGATGATATTGCTGCTGCACACACTTTGGCCAACAGCGGCGACCAGCTTGGACCATCGTGCGCACTTTGAATTCTGCAGTGAAAAGGAAAAGACGCACTCAGCACACCAGCAGCAGCAGTCAATACCAAAAAAAATAAACAAAAAATAAAAAGTGGCCTTTTATCAAAAATTAAATTAAAATATGCAAATCAGCGGGCAAAAAGGCAAAAACAATGCATCGTTCTACAGTTGTTGTGATAAATTGAAAGTTCTAGCCCACATCGAATGCTCTTGGCTTCTAATAATCGTAATAACGTGCGTGGTTGTGGCGCCCAGACTAGATGCGGCCCCAAGTAGTATGGCTGGCGTCGACGTCAGCCCTGCTGCTAACAGTGTCAGTGAATCAACGGCTTGGCCTCCCCTGAAACATTACGATATTTGGAGTGCTGATAACCATGATGATTCTTCTTCTTCTTCGGATAGCATTGTGGATGAGGCAATAAGTGATTCCGAAGATTTTGAATATATTTCAAGCAGTTTTGGTGGCGGCGGCGACAACAGCAATTATGGCGGCAGTGCGGCGCTCAACAACAATACTCTGTCTGCTAGTTCAAACAGACAAAGCAAAGGTGGACATTTGCATTTGCATTTATGGTTTAAGTTGTGTTTTTTTCGTTGTTGTTATTGCGTGCATGTGTGTTGAGACGAAACGAAAGACTCAAGCGACAAACTTGTTGTAATGGAAATGTACTTTGTGTGATTGCAGTGGGAAAACTAGTGAAAGCAATTTTGAGCATGTAGTGGTACTGTTAACAGCCAGGGGTAAATAAACAAATTGAGTGGTTTGCAAAAAAAAATACAATATAATTTGTTGGTTTCACAGAAGAAAAAAATTTGTTTATTTGAACGGTTGCACAAATAGATGTTGTACGCTTAAAAATGTTTTTTTTTATCCAAAGATATACTTAAGATGAAGGTTATGTTTTCAATTTATTTATCATCATTCAATATTTAATGCGGTGATTTTCTTTTTTATTTAAATAAAACTTACAGTAATTCACCTCTTTCCACTTCCGGTCGATGGCGAATGTCTGTCGGATGATGGACGTCGCACGGGAACTTGCTTAAACGCATACGAGTGTCGCACAAAAGGTGGCTTGCCGAAAGGAGAGTGTGCCATGGGCTTTGGAGTGTGTTGTATATGTGAGTGAAGACATGAGCATTAATCCGACTCTATTTGAAGGAACTCTTTTTGTCCAGTTATCGCCAATTGCAACGAGACGATAAGCAATAACATTACGTTCCTCGTTTCGCCGAATTTTCCCAGTTTCATGCCAAATAATTACACCGCCTGCACGCTCAAGGTGAAAATGATGAGTGCGGACATCAGTCAATTGCGCATTGATTTCTATCATTTTTCAATGGGCCAGCCGAATCGTAGGACAGGTGTATGTGATGGCGATTCCTTCAATGTGAGTGGAGGTCCGGGTGGAATATTTTCGTTGTGTGGCCAGAACAGTGGACAACACAGTAAGCAGTAGAAGTGGAATATTCGCATTTTTTTTTCTACTTTTCACAAATTTTAGTTTACTATGATGTGGGCGGTCGTGCTGCTCCCCGTCAGACTCTGTACGGGTCAATTCGGCCTTTGACGTATGACCAGCTCTATCCGAATAGGAATACCTCAGCAAATGCTACAGACGAGCAGACGATTGAGATTAGTATGAGTTTTGCTCAGCGATTTCTGCCTATACGCCTTTGGGAGATTCGGGTTGCCCAGATACCATTCAGCCAACGTGCTCCGGCTGGTTGCTTGCAATACCACACCGGCAACGAAGGCATAATACAGGTGAGATACCTTCCAAATACTAAAGTAATTTTCATAAAATTTTTCTATATTCGAAAGACCTTTAATTTTGCCGACAATGGACGGCATCTGGCGAACCAGCATTACCGCATTTGCATGCGCCAGGAAGTCGAAATGTGTTCGATAATGTACCAGCCGTGCGACGAACAGTCATTTCGTATTGGGTCGAGCAGGCCATTGAGACCGAGTCTTACTTTGGGTGAGGTTTCAGCAGGTGGAGCAGGGGCGAGTCCAGGTACTGCAGGAGCAGTGAATGGAGCAGCTGGAGGAACTGGTGTTGTTGGGATGGGAAGTGAAGCAATGCTGAATGAAATTCCATCTGAAAATCCAGCTGGAGGCTCAACCGTAGCCGCAGATGATCCCAGTGCAACTCAAATGATGTCATCGTCATCAAATATGTCCGCCGCGACTTCTACACAAGCCACAACAGCCAATATGACAACGCCAGCAGCCACCACAACAACGGCAACAACAAGTACAAATTTTTATGAATTTTATTCACTAAAAATAATTTAAATTCGAGTTTCTTAGGTAGGGCCACAACCACGACGGCAGCAGTTTCTGAAACGACCACCACTGCGGCAATCACAACCACAACAGCCGCTTCTACCACTACGGCCTCACCCTCATCTCCATTAAGCGACGACGTCGAAGGTTCGGGTGATGCAGATTTTCCAGTCACACCCGTTTCCCGTCGACCACGCCCGGTAGGCGGCGGCGGCGGTGCTGGTGGCGGTTTCGACATCTTGGGTTTTCTTCGAAGCGCTTTTGATTTTGGTTTCCGACGTCGGCGCAGTTCTAGGTACTTTGACGAGAGCACCCAGCGGCAATTTGCCGCGTGTACAGATCGCATCACAATGCCTTGCATCATTGAAGACTTCATTGGCACCGGCTTCGGACCACTGCCGGGCTGCGAGCCAGTTCACTGTGGTGCTCAATTTTGTTCGTCGGGAGTGTGGCCCTGTCGCATCGAATCGACTGTGACGCCGTTTTATATGGGCATTAACTTCGGCAGCGGCGAGGGTAAGGGCAGTGCAGAGGACAACATTGGAGCGTGTTTGCGCTACACTCAGGTGCAGTGCTTATGAGAGAACGGATATTTCTACTGTAATTGCACTTGAATGCGTCGGTGCACTGTACTCTGTTGCTTTTTTTTTGTTCTGTGTATTGCTTTTCACCGAATATTGGTACAACCAAACTTCGAATCCCTTAACTGACCGACTAATTTTGTTTGTGTATTCTCGGTTAGTGGGATTGATTTGGAAATGTGGAATTAAGAAATTTAGCATACTAATCATAAATCATATTTTGTGTCAAAATTATCCTATAAAAAGGGCCAAAGGCATTAATAAAATTCAAATTTGTACATACAGCTGAACAGTGTACACATTAATCTATAGAGGTTTCGCTTGTACACCAAGAAGAAGGCGTGATAAGTATGGAAAACTATATACATATTCTTGATCAGCGTTCTGAGTTGATTTAACCCTATCCTTCTGTCCGTCCGTTCTTTGTTAACACGATTACAGGAACTATACGAAATCTAAGGGGCCCATAACTTTGGATTTATACTTTTTTGGTCCTCAAAGGTGTTGGTAATGTAAATGGGCGGGAACTGTCGACTGCCACGCCTACCTCCCATAAAAGTGAAAATCGTATTTTGAAACCTAATTCAGCTTAATAAGTTTTAAGCTTGATATGTGACTTCAAAATGCTAAAAAAACATTAAAACCTTGGACAACTTTGATCGTTTTTTTTTTGCAAAACAAAATTTTTTTAAATATTCAGTTTGATTCAGAATTGGAAGAAATGATATTTTGCTTGAAAATATCGATATATCGCCCATTCCTAGCAGAACAGCTGATGGCGGATAAGAAAACATTTAGGCCGGCTGAAACGTGCGTGAATTTATGTAGATTTTGGTTTAAATAGTAATTTTAAATTAAAGTTATGCTGAAAGCAAGGCACCTGATGTTGATGCCACGAAGGTGGAAAGGAGGAAAGACACGATGGGTATTTCGACATAATTTTTGACAAAGATGTGGGAGAAGTTACTCAATTCTCGTCATCCGTTTCAGTCCATTCAGCAGCGCAAGAAAACAAACACTGACCGGGCCCTGGACAACTTTGATGACTTCTATGGCTCCGTCTTTGGGGTACGTTGGAATAACATGCGTGCGGCGCTGCTCAGTGATCGGAAATACGTTGCAATGGTCAACAACTTTGGTGACACAGAAAAGACCTGCAGTACACTGGAAATGGACGGTAAAGAAGAGTTCAAGGAAAAGCTTCCAAAAATCTAGATTTCAACTCTTTCAGGAGCCATCAACATCAAATCGCTGATACAATTGAGCAAAGAGCGGCTGGAAAAGGAGGAGCCCATGTTCACGAAAAGTACCAGCTACAAGTTGGGTGAAAAACTGGACGATCTGATAAAGAAGCAAGAGGAGCGCGAGAAAATGTCTTTGTACCCGGACAGCAAACCGGATGAGAAGGCAGTCCATATACCGGAAAAGTTGAAGTACCGTGACAGTGAGGATGCGCCCAGTAGCAATGAAAATGCTATACAAAGTGTGGATTTCAAAAAAAGTCTGTCTCAGGCCATCGAGGAGGACATGCACTTGGACAAGCAACGTTTAGTGGATCCGCAATTCGGCACGGGCGGCTTGTATGACTATGTGCCAGCCAATACGATCAAGGGCATGGAGGACTGGATTCCGGGTAATTTTACTTTTTTCTACGATGAAGATCGAGAGATTTTAAAGGAGTCATAAAAAATTTCATTAAAATATTCATTTGTAATCCGTTCTTTAGAGTCTGACCACTACAAATACTACCAGACGTCTACGGATTTCCCTCTGAAAATCGAAATGGAAACGGAATTTACATTTCCCGAAAACCTGTGCTTGTATACTTACGAGATGGGAAATTGCGCAGATTTCAAGTCGCCAAAGAAATGCCTGACAGGTAAGAGAACTTCGGCTCAGTGGAGGCAGAGACATAAGACGATAAAAACTTTTGTTGCCAGGTGTTCTCTCACATTTCCTCATGGACGGTGCCTCTATCCTGCCTCCGCTCTTTCTGGACGTCAAGCACGGAGAACGGGTGCTCGATGCCTGCGCTGCGCCGGGCGGGAAGTCACTACTCATGCTCCAGACGCTACATCCGGATCAATTGGTTTGCAACGATGTACAAGAGTCGCGCCTGAATCGCTTGCGCAAGGTCATGCAGGAGTACCTGTTCGACTACCACGAGCGCTGGGATGGCAAGCGTCTGGTGCTAAATCAGGCTGACGCACGCAACCTCGACGAATACGGCAGCTATGACAAGATACTGGTGGACGTGCCTTGCACCACCGATCGTCATGCCCTCGTGGAGAACGACAACAATATTTTTAAGCCCTCACGCATCAAAGAGCGTCTACGCATACCTGAATTGCAAGCGGGTATTTTGACGAATTGCTTGCGCCTGCTGAAGCCGGGTGGGAGCCTTGTGTACTCCACGTGCTCGCTGTCGCCTGTTCAAAATGATGGTGTAGTCCACATGGCGCTGCAAAAGGTCTTCAGCGAACATGGCATTACTGCCACCATCAAGGACCTGAGCATGCACATTCAGTTGTTTAGTGAGATTTACAGATTCGAGAATCCCAAGGGTTTAAAGTACGGACAAATGGTGGTGCCCTATTTGCCCGCGAATTTCGGGCCCATGTACTTTAGCAAAATCACAAGAGACGCCGAAGCTTAGGTAGATGGTTTCCATTTGATTGTATTTTAAGTGTTGAAAAATAGTAAATTTAAGTATTTAATTGTTGAAAGTGAAATTAAACGCTAAGCGCCTCGACCCTACACCTTTTTCTTCTTTTTCGGCTTGGAGGCAAGTGGTCCGGGTATTTTGAAAACAGTGCTGCAAAGAAATTCAATTTAAAAGCTTTCAATGTATTTTGGTCATTCGGAACATACTGGCATGTAGTGCAGATGGGGCTAAATTTGCAGAATACTGAAAATAAGAAAAATGTTTAAATTATTTTGGTTATGCTCTCATGTTCCTCAATGAGAGTCTCGCATACTTGACAAGCACACCGAGCACACATAGCCAATATCAATCAGTTCGCGATGGCAGAAGCAAGCCGCTCGGTAGTCCACTTTCGTAGCCGGCGGGAGCACTAGGGTCGGACGCATTTGTGGATCGGGCAAGAACACCCACAGCAAATACTGCAAAAGTCCTTCGAGTTGCGTGAGCCGCAAATACTGGCCGCCTGTAATATCACAGCCTTGTTGCAGCAAACTCAGCGACTTGTCCAGCGCACAGACATCGAGAACAATGCCCAGTTTTTGGGCAGTAAAGAAAACATTCATATACGTCATGTACTGCGAGGCGCATTCGTTGCTGCCCGTGACTACGAGAACCCGGCTGTGCATTTTCACACCGGCCGCCACATTGCGTTGCATCTGCACAAAACCGTTTGAAATATGTACTAATGTACTCCAAATGAAATGGGAGTTCAACTCACCCTTGAAATGTAGCACAAGGCCATGGACAGGCTGCCCGCCAATAGACTCTCGCACGGAGCATTTAATTTCGGTGCATTGGCAATTATATGGCTCAAACGCTGCTTGATAGTCTTCTCGACCAGACTGAAGGCTTCGTACTGGCCATCCACCTGCCGCACATCCAACTGCTTGGCCGGCATGGGATACAAGAAGTCCCTGCGAAAATAGTTAGGAATTACAGTCACTTGGAATCTGATTGAATGGAATTACGTTGCGTGATGATGGCACGAGAGCACGGCCAGCTTGTTCTGTGACTTTTGCATAAGATGGGCATTTCCGAATGCCACAATTGCATCCAGACACTGCGTCAAATGTTGTGGATTTTGGCGTACAATCCGCTGTGATGGATTTGTATCTAAAACTATCACCAACATGCTCACGCTGTTGGTGTTGGTGTCTACGGGAGGGCATCCATGTTAGCATTTATTTTAAATTCCAAATACTGTTTATTTACCTTCATTCGCCGGTTTATCCATACTTGCAGTTCCTCAATGCTCAATGAAAACGATTGAGAGACGAAACCAAGAACAATAGATACAACAGAGTGCGCTTTCCCGAAATTCTCAGAATCTTCAATTTGTCGTTACGTCACTGGATAGGTGTTGTTAAAATTTAATTGTTGTGTACATAGTTACCAGATAAATGTCTCACAAAAAATGTCATAATATCAGACAAAATTTTAAACTAGAGAGTGGACTATCTTCGGCTATACCGAAGTTGAAATACCCCCACACAGTAGGAAGAAGTACCTCGAACATATAAAAATGTGGTCTCAAGACCCTATTTTGAGCCAATTATAGGTGGTTTTGGAGCCCGGACCATGTCCAAAATCCATTTCTAAAAATTTCCAATTAAATCCACAAAAAAAAAAAAAAAATTGGTCTCAAGACCCCATTTAGACCCTTATATATGTGGCTTCGGAACCTCGGACCATGTCAAAAATACGTTTCTAAACATTTCCAATCGAATACAACAATAAAAAATTTTTACCTTTTTTTTCGGGAGCCACGCCCAGTTTTTGTCCAATTTGGCTGATTCTCGAACTTGATCTCAGTATTCACGAGAAAAACATGTACCCAAAGTTTCAAGTCGATATCTCCAAAACTGCGACCGCTATCGTGCGGACGGACAGACGGACAGACAGACGGACATCGCTAAATCGACTCAGGAGGTGATACTGATCAAGAATATATATACTTTTCCATACCGGACACGCCTCCTTATGGGCGTTGGAACAAGTGAAGCGTTTAAGCCACGCCCCGATTTTTTTTATTTTTTTTTTCAAAGTAGGCTTTTACACCCTAAAACCGAATCTGCAAACATTTTGGTGCGCAAATGTCTAGTTTCCGAGATATTTAATTTTAAAGTTTCGAATTTTCCCATACGAAATGCGCACTATTTTGGTTTTTTCTTCACTGACTTTTTGTTTTTAATTTAAGAGAGATGTGTTGTAGGGTATTCGTACTTGTTTCAGTGTTCCAGCATTACTAGAACAACAACCATAACAACAACAACATTACAACAACATTAGAATAACAACATTACAACAACAGTCAGCAGTTGTGCTAAATAATATTGGAACATCAACATTACAACAACAACAGTCAACAGCTGTACTAAATAATGTTGGATCATCAACATTACAATAAGCATTTATGTTTTGTATTGTTTGATGATGAACACACCTTTCAAAATGACACCATCACAAAAGTCAGTGAAGAAAAAATCAAAAATCAAAATAGTGCGCATTTCGTATGGGAAAATTCGAAACTTTAAAATTAAATATCTCGGAAACTAGACGTTTGCGCACCAAAATTTTTGCAGATTCGGTCTTAGGAGGCCAAATACAAGAAAATCGGGGCGTGGCTTAAAAGCTTCACTTAAGCCCTAAATTGTATTAACCAGTTTCATTCCTTAAGTTTCCTACATTCCATTAAAATGCATTCCAATGCACACTTTGATTTGTGTTGCCCGCTCCAGTGCAACATTTGTTTGTTGCTACAAAATGAGAAACGCCACACCAATGGCCAAAGTGCGGAAGATCCGCCACCACCTAAACCACGCGATTGCACTGGCTGCCAACTGGTTCGCTATTGCAGCGCCAAACATCAACGAATCGATTGGCCCATCCATCGTGATTTTTGTGTGGCAATGCAAAAAATCATATCCAGGTTCAAGAAACACCATCCATACATACTCAACGAAGCGCCACGCACGGCAGAGGCAATGAATCGCGCCACACTTCAAGTGAAATATCTGCTGCGAACAACACTCGGCCGACCACTGCTATTCCACGAAGAAGAATTGACTTCGTTTCCGGCCCACTGTGCGGTCTGCTTCAGCTTTCGACGGCTCCAGTCATGTGAGCGCTGCTACGGCGTCTCCTATTGCTCGGATGAGC
Source organism: Heteromyza rotundicornis (assembly GCA_951394025.1). Classification (NCBI taxonomy): domain Eukaryota; kingdom Metazoa; phylum Arthropoda; class Insecta; order Diptera; family Heleomyzidae; genus Heteromyza; species Heteromyza rotundicornis. The sequence continues at coordinate 58,750,630 of OX596013.1, read as the reverse complement.
ATGCACGCTCGGATGCCGAACGGCACAATCGCCAGTGTGGCTTCTTGCAGCTGTACTATTGTGCGTATAAAGTGCAACCGCTGCCGATGAATATCGTGCGCTATCTCTACCAACGTGTGTCGAATGTGCACAAAACCGACCTGGTCGACACATTTCAGCGCTCGACGTTGATGCGTTTGCCAAAACAGCCCAACCTCTCGCTGGAGAGTTATCAACTTTTCTCCACTGCAGCCGATTTTAGCTGCATCGGCACGATCTGCTACTCGCTGGGCTTTGTGGACATGCGCTCCTACGAGAATTGTAAATTTGTGATTTTCATTTTGGGCGCCACTGTAGAGCAAGACTTGTGGTTTCGCGGCATTCACATTCGTTTCTTTTTCCTACAATTTCCGACAATCACCAAACTGGAATTGTATTTCATCGGACCGGAAGTGGTGCGAAAGGACCGGAAGCGTGAGGAGGTTTTCGATTATCTGGTATATACACAATTCAATGACTTTTTTTCCAAGTTTTTAATGAACTTTCCTTTCAGGGTGAGGAGCGCTCAGTACTATACTTTAGTTACGGAACTCTGTTCCAAAACTTCATCACGGCTTACAACATCAGACCGTCGCTCATAATTGCGTACAATTGCGGCTTTTCAGAGCACACCCATACCAGTACAGACACGCATTCGCTGGAAAAACTAGAAGATACGAACGTCATTGAAAAAACTGAAAAGGACACTTGGTCGAAGGGCATCACGGAAATACTGCAAACATTCGATCTGCCCATTGTCTTTACTTCGTTCACCAGCATGGAGGCCGATTTCGATTATGCGGCCTTGCTGCGCGTGGCTCAAACAGACCGCCTGGCAGTGCACATCGAGCGTATTTTCAATGTGAAGCAGAATCCATACCGCGACTTGAGGCCCCTGCGCAGTTGGCATCTCAGTGATAAGGAAGAGATCTACTATCGAAATGGTTATGTTCAGGCCGTGCGTACAAGGTTGGAATTCTGATGCGCCAAAGAAGGAAATGGGTGCAATTAATCAATGTGATTACAGTATCCTTTAGCTATTATAATGAACCTTCACTGTTTGAAGATTTGTCAAAAGCATTCCATTTGTTAAGACTTTTTCGATGACCAATAATTAAAATGAATCATTTTTTTTTTACTTTAAAACGTTTTGAAATATTTATAGAATTATAATGAATTTTTTTCTAAACTATTTTTTCTCTAATCCCTAATAATAAAAGGAAACGATTAACCGTTTATCACAATACAAATACTTGAAAAATTTATTTTAAATTCAAAAAAGAACATTTTCAAATAAAATTTGAATTACAAAATGAAACCGAAACATACAAAAAATGCCACAGCTTAAGAAACATTTCGATGAGAAAATCCCCGCAGCTTATTCCACATTGATCTCCTTCAATACCTTGCCCACCCAGAAAGTGCCGCCATCCTTGACCACTGTGCCAATGATTTTCGCCTTACCCTTATAGCCTTCGGGCGCCACCCATTCGAATTCCAGACTGTTAATGGGATGATCGCGCTGGATTTTCTTGTGAGTTAAAGTATCCTGAAGAGTACCGAAAATAATATATAAACGTTAATTTAGTCACTAGTCCCATGTTTGGACTACTCTACTCTATTTAACTCACATCTGGGCCCGAGCACTTCATTGTTTGCGATTTGTTGCTCTCAATAATTTTGAACTGGCCAATGGGATGACCCTTTGGATCGTGAGCCTGAATGGCGAAACCCAGGAATTCATCACCCTTCAGAGAGAGCGTAACTTTACCGCCACCGCGCACCTTATCCAAGCCGGAAAAACTATAAGGAGCAGCTCCGCTCTGGGGATCGACGTGATGTTCCGGAACAAGACCGTTTGTGCAAACTTTTTCTGGGGCTCCCGCAGAATTTGAGAACACGGGCACGGCCAGGCAGGCGGTTATAAGCAGGAAACGGAACATGTTGAAGGAAAACTGTGAGGTAAAGTAAACAAAAATAAGAATTTGAATTTCACTGAAGAATTAATTAAAATTGTAAATTTATTGTAAAATACAGCAGCACAACAACAACAACAACATGGAACAAACTAACTTTTTAAAATATGCACAACCAAATGCATTTAATTAATTCTCAATTTATTAATGTGACCAATGGGAGTGAGTGTGTGAGAAAAAAAGCAGTCGACACCAATTGTGAATTCACATTTTGCATGTTCGGATTTTATTATTTTAATGTGTTAGCCTTGGCAAAATGAAATGCTAAACACTTGCCAACCTGTACAAGCTGGCTAAAGATTTTTTTTGCAGGTATGTATTACCGATTTGGCATAAAAGCCGGCAGGTTTTTTATTAAATACAAGCAAGGCAAACAGTCAACAAGAAGTAGACGTGGATGGCTTAGTCCGAAGTACAAGAGTTTTGTTAAATTTCCAAAATATTTACTAAAAGCAATGAATCGGAAAATGAGTCAATTACTGTATGTCCTCTCCTACCTAGGACCTAGAAGGTATAATTGCATATATAAGGGCGTAGTAATAAAAATTTTGGTTCAAAAAAAGGGCTCAATTATACGCGCATTAAACTAGTTAAAAATAATTTTTTTTTAATTTTTAATTATTCTGATCTTTAGTATTCCTTTCATTGGTCACTCGCTCCTAACCTACAATAATTTAGTCATTGCTTAACCAAATTCTAATACCAAAAATTCAAAATATATTCGATTATAGGGTCGGGTACTGGTTTTGATGTAAAATTTTCATAAAAATGAAAAATTTCTATAATATTTAATTATATAATCGTTAGATCGCAAAACTCACAAAAATCCCCGAAAATTGTGTAAAAAAAAGTTCTTAATCGTTTTTTTTTATTCTTTTGAACCTCATGTTTATTTCCAACCAGTTTCTGTAGTAACCAGTTCCACAATTTATTACTGCGGTCAAAACTGAAACAATTAATTTTGGTTGAAAAAAACCAACTACTGCTTTTTTTTGCATTCAATTCCCGCCGCTTATGATACTTTAGCTTGTCATACAAATATACAAATAAGGAGAACCAAAAACGAAAACAAAAACCTAATTACCAAGGCTCAACTATGAAGTAAGTAAAATGTCAGTTAACCAACATGGCGTGTTGTGTGTGTGTGTCTATCATTCACTAGAATCTCACGAGTCTTTATCTTCAACTGGTTTATTGACTTCAATTAGGAATTCAATTATTCTACACTGATTTTCTGATCTAAAACTTTGTTGTTGTTGTGGTTGAGCAGTTTAGCAATTAGATTTATACGTTTTATTTCCTCAATTCATTAGTCTGACATTCGTAGTTACAATCATCGACCCAAATGACAATTTCCGAATAAATCAAACCAAATTTTTCAATCAATTACAAAGATTAGTAAGTCTTAAGTTAATTGCCTAACCAAATTCCATATTCTTAAAAATAAAATTGTAATAGTACATAATTCTGTCCACGTACTTGTACAGTCAATAAGTCAAGGTTTCTTCTTCGAGCATCATTCAATGTTATCGAAGTTTGTCAACTTCAATTGAAATAACACTAAAAAAGACACACACCCACTTAAACACAAAAGGTCATTTGGACGCGTATCAATAGACATAATTTATGAGACTTTAAAAACTTTAAACAAAACTTGGCCGTAAACAAATAAACAAACAAACACGACGTATTGTTAAGAAGTGCGTTCGAGCGTTAACAGCAAAATAAAACAAAGCCAAGCCTTGACAGTAACAAATAATTAGGAAAAATCTTCCATAAGTAATTAAAAACAAAAGTCACGAGATAACCATTCATCTTGACAGAGCTGAGTTGCCTTAGGTGGAAATTCGTAATATTGACCACTAACCTGAGTATAGCGTAATTGAAAATGTAATTATAATGGTTGATTTTGTGTTCAAGAGAATTAACTTTGGCTTTGTGGACGGCGGTCAAATGTAATTTAAATTCTACAAACTATGATTGCTTAAGTTCTTGAGATAATTCTTTCTTCTGACTTCTTCTCATTTCTGATGTAAATAACAACTGTACCGTTTCCAATTCTCTGCAAATGTCAGCGGCACAGTAATCAAAGTTCGTCGTAACCCAAAAGTCAATTAATCTATTATTTTAATTTCCTTTGAGTCGATTTACGCGGAAAGAAACTCGTTTCTTTGTTCAATGGCGTTTCTATTTCCATTTTTCGGTCTACCTTTTTTAATGGGAACTTTTAGATTTATTAACGTTGAGAGCTACCTACTACCTACTTGAATTGTTATATTATTCAGTGTGCTAAGCCGAAAACTAGTTTTACTTTTGACTGCTCTATGACACTTTAATGGTCTTGAATTCGTTTTCGGATATTCTAAAAAAAATTATGAAATACGTTTGAGCAATCAATTTTTAATTCGCAAAGCGTTTTACTTATTCTTTATTAAATATTTTATATTCTTTAATGCATTGAAAAAACACCAAACATTGTACTAAGCAAACAAGTAACAAGTTCTTTGAACACAAACCAAGGAGACTCCCTTTTCCTTCTTCGAAACTGATCCAGGTTTGAAACATTTGATTGTTCAATCTTGGATGTGATTCGACTCAAGAACTCACGAATCAAACTTTGTGGGTTGTTTTCCTTTCTTCAATTGCCAATTGTGCATTTAAAATAATTTTCTGTTTCCGCACGCCAGGAAAATTGGTTAATTCCCATTTCAATTAATTTACAGTCAAGGAAACCAATTTTCCAATAATGAAATTAATTCATTTGAATATCTTTCCTCTTTATTCGAATTCGAATTCATTTTAAAACAAAAAACCTCAAAATATGTTTGAGTACCGGAATTAATTAATCAACATTTGAATAGTATCCGAAATGAATGCTTATGTTTAGTCGGTATATTCCGAAATAATTGGAACAAATGAAGTTTCTCAATAAATCACAAACACGCTCGCCATGGTTGTCGATGGAACAAATTAATCATTGACTCTGACATTTCGCAACGTTTGAGGGCATATTTTTTGCTATTTCAAAGAATAGGAAGTCAGTAAATTCACTTAATTCAATATAATTTTAATGTTTATATTTTCTTTTCTCCAATTTTACACACTTTAAATTAAATTTTAAACAGGATAAATGTTTACCTTTTTATTTGGAAACAACTTGAAAAAAGATATGAAAGAGATCTTTTCAAAACGACCCACAAACTAACAATAAACTAAAAGTTCCAAAACAACCAACTTTTATTTATACACACAACGACATTTCATACAAGCCGAAAAGTGACTTAAGCTAAGCTCTGACAAAGAGCTTTCAGCAATTTGAAAATCTATGATTAGAAAAAATTTTCAAAGTTTTACAAAGTAAATAAACACTAGAAGAGACTGGCGGTGATGGTCAAGAAGGCGAAGAGACCGGCTTACAGCATTTTTGTATGGCTGAAAGCTTTCCTAGCTCTGAAATTCGTTACTGAAATCGGCATTCGATGCTGCGCAGCACAGGTTGTTTGTTGTATTCAGTTCGGTAAGGCAATTGTCGGACATGTTGTTGTAAACTCTGTGTAAATGAAAATACAACACAAAAATTAACAAGTTCATAAAAAAAAGGTAGAAAATCAATGAGTAATAAACTGTTTTGTCACATGAAATTTCTTAAAAATGCAAATCAAGATTCAGACTACTTTCTATAAAAATTAGCACATTTCATTTAGATCATAAACAATTATTTTTTACCTGCACAACGATCCCCGGTATTAACCCCTCAATGCTTAAATGGCACTTTAGTGAATCATCCTCTGTCGAATGCATTTCCTGCCAGTGTCGCAGCAAGAAGGCATCGTCTGCCACATTACGGCAGCCAATTAATTTTAGACTTTTTAAGTTCTCGCATATTTTCGGCAACTCTAGCAGATCTTCCGGTGAAAACAGTCTACAGTATTCGCAGGTAATTGACTGTAAATTGTGGAAGTTCCCAAATCTTTTGCATTGATTTTCAAGTCCTTGCCACACTTTTCCGTTTATTGTGACATTTTCACGCATCACGGCGTATTTGTAAGCACTCAGGCTCTCATGCGATTCGTTGTCTATAAAAAGGCGGTCTTGGCTGAACTTTAGGCTAATCAGTGAATTGCTTTTGTAAAGCCGAAGTTGTTCAAAGAGAAGCTCTTCGAAGGGTTCGAAGTCATTCAACCAATAAAATTGTAACATCCTAAGGCGTTTCAAATTCAAAATGGCCGTTATCATGTGTAGATCCGCCAAAGCCGTCATTTGCAGTTCCTCTAAACTATCCAGACTCTTACAAAGCTTCTCCATGAATCGTGCATTTTGCAAGCACTTGCACTCCACAATATTCAGGCACTTCAATTTCAATTCACGACAAATTCTACTTAAATTTCTGCGTTGGAATTTCTCGCAATCCTTCACATAAAGCTCCTGTAAATTCCTAAGCATATGCAAATCTTTACCATAGAACCATCTGGTGTCCGCATCGTGCAATCGGAATACCCTTAACTGCTGGCAATACCTCCTCAATTCGTCTACAGTAAAGTCAGCCAAAAACTTACCCTGCACCTCGAAGACTTGTAGATTTTCGAAAAAAATCAGATGTCTGCACAAATTCATGTTCATAAATCTTTTGGCATTCTCCATCAGATTGCCACCGCCTGCGGAATTCATCAAATACTTTTGTATTAAGGGGAAATAGAAAATGCTATTGAAAACCAGTTTCACCACAAAGCGGCCTGCGAGCGCACAGAAATCTTGCAACTCGTTGGTGGTCAAATTAATTTTGAACTCAAAATCATACAAATTATAGTTCAAAGTTTTACAACTGCAGCGCCAAATGTCGACGATCACTGCGAGGAAGTGGCGACACACCTTAGCCAAGGCAATTTGCTCTTTCAGTGCGCACTTTTCAAATATTAGGCGGAGACAGTCTTCGGGCAGCTTCAATATTGTTGGCAAATCGTTAGCGAATGGTTGTGGAGAGATAGGAAAATCACTAGATGCATACATTTTCAATTTATAGTTTAACAATGGTGGGGCTGAATTTGCATTCAAAAACCTAAACAAAATTAAGCAGTTAAAGAAATTTTAAAATTAAATATGTAAAAACCGTTTCCTATTTAACCTTTTTTTCTTTCCCCTTACCTTGAGCGAACTTCACTTGTTGCACAAACCACTTGCGCTATATTAAAATCTTCAAGTGGTATTATCTGCAAATGCCACAGGTCTTCTTCAACATGGACGGCGGCAAGAAGAGACTTAAGTTTGGCGCAGGACAACTAGGAATTATTAAAATTTCCATTATGAATTCAAATACTAAACAAAATCTAAACCAAACCAATTCATTTAGTTTCAGTCTCGGAAGTTTCAAGTGGATTTTAAAAATAGATTTTTTTATATTTTATTTTGGTTTATTTCTGTTTACTTACATGCTTCGATATGCCGTAAATTGTCAAAATATGCAGTGGTGCGTCCATTTTGTAAATATTTACAATGTAGGTTATTGAGTTCGAAAGCAATTCTACTTTTTAAAATAAAAATTAAATTATTTCCAGCGACACACAAGAAACTAGTAAATATTTACATTTTGAAATCTTCTCCCAGAAATCTTTCAGAGAACTTTAGAGAACTAGTCTTCAATCAGCTGTTTTATTCAGCTGATCGGATATACAGACCGGTTGCAGGTAACTAGAATCCGAGTGAAATTCTTTTCGATTGTTTCGATTTCACTTTTAATTTAACTCTAGGCTAATTGTTAATACCAAAGAATTATTTTTTAAAAATATTTAGTAAAATTTTTTATTTTTTTAATACACGTGAAAACGAGTTAAAAAGTAGAAAATGAAATAAAGTGAAACTAAAATGATTTTATTTTCACGCGGATCTCAGCCCGATAAAAGCATTTTACCTGTCTAATTTAGGCATTTTGGGGAATCCGAGTGAAAGTGAAAACGCAAGTGAATTTGAATCCAAGTGAATTTGAATCCGAATGAATTTGAAAATAAGCTAATTGCTCTACAAACCTCACACAAATGAAGGGACTGATTCTATTGCTCTAAACCCATTTGTAATCTTTCGCCCCACTATGACCCAACCGACGTTTCCAAACGAAATTACTTTTTAAATTAACAAAATAATTTTTTATTTAATTTATTTTACAATTTTAGTTATTTTGTAAAATATTATAGTCCTCTTCTGTTTATTACTAATTAAAATGTTGCCAGCTCTACTTAAAATTAACCTTTTTCAATTTCAGCGATTTGATCGGGCGTATTACACGCTTGCGCTCCTCACGATGCTTCTTCATTTCGTATTCGCGCTTCTTCATATCGCGCGACGGGGGCTTTTTCAAATCGAACGTCATCTGGCGATTGCCCAGGGAGCGACCCACGGCAGTCACATTCGCACTGATCGCCTCATCTGTGCGTACGCGATCTTGCAAGCTGATCTTCAAGGCTCGATCGCCCAGCTGACCGCCCAGGGCTACGAAATTGAGCGGCTTGCTGTTGGCTGTTATCTCGGCCATGGACTTCTTTAGTCTAGTGGGCTTCCAAAGCATTTCCTTGACGGGTTCCTCGGTTGTCTCCGCCTCGGCTTGCGCTTGCGCTTCATCGTCTTCTTCCTGCCGCTGACGTTTCACATCCTTGTAGGCCTTCTTCATTTCCTTTGCATACGTTTTCATATGCTCATCGTCCGAGGACTCTTCTTCGGCCGAAGAATCCTTTTCATTGTCGCTCTTCTCGAATCCAAAGAGATCCTCGTCGTTGTCGCTCTCCTCGTGCGGCTTGGCCTCATCCTCATGCAATTCGGCCACTCGAGCCACCTCAACGCGCTGCCTGATCTCTTTGATTTTGGACTTCTCCAAACGATTCAGCACGGGCGCCAGCAGCTTATACTCCTCGGCATTCTTATTGATGGTGAAGTCCGTATTCTCGAACATTGCCTTGAAACGATCGTCGGCCAGCAAATTGGAGGCGGGCTTCTTGGCCGTCGGATTGGCCTGCTCGGCAATAATCTTAAGCGCCAAGTCCTGGTTGACTTTGGGCAAATTGCTGCCAATTTGCAGACGTGATTTGCGCTCGCCTTCGATTTCCTGGCGGATCTTCTCTTTGCGGAAACGATCGAAGGCGAAGGGCTCGACCACGGCCTTGGCCTTGTTGTACAGACGAACATCGACGAAGTAGCTGAAAGGCAAGTGATTAAATTTCACACAAAAATCGGAAGCAAAACTGCTTACCCGTGCATGTAGCCCTTGAGCAAATTGGTGCCAATCAGATGTTCCAGACCCAATTCCTCCAGTTCCTTTTGCGTGATGAACTGATAGTCGTCGTACATGTTCTCCACCACCTCCGATTCGATTTCTTCGGTGAGATTGTCCAAGAATGAGCACCAACGTGGAGCCGGACCCATCGCAGGCACATAGTACGTCAACATTTTGATGTCCTCTTGGGCGAGGAACAGCATGCCCGTTTCGGGTATGGTACAGAAGTCATTGAATGTGGTGGCCGATTCGATGTAGGCGATTTGTTTGCCCTGTTCAATAAAGAGAATTTAAGCAAAACAAAATATTAAAAGTGATAAAAAAAACTAACGGTATTTTCGTCCCACAACTTGAGCATAGCATCATCCATTGAGTACACCGCCTGATGGCCCGGATTGAAGGCAATCCGCTTCACAGGCACCTTATTCAAATGATCCTTCACCAGCAGCGGTTCTCGCGAGCGTATATCGTACAACAGCACATGCCCCGAAGCAGTGCCCACAGCCATTTGCAAGCCATTCTTGAATTTCATGGTCGACACAGAGGGAAATGTCTTGGTGCCGGGCAACTTGATAGCCACGTCCAGAGTAGAGCAACGCGTTTTGGTGCGCGGATCCCACGCCTCCACCGTGCCCTCTTTAGAGCCCACCATGAGCAAATGGTGCTCCGGATTGATGTCGCATGTGTTGAGGCAGCTGGCATCGGTTTCGTAGGGCTGCAGAAACTGTCCACGCTCCAGATTCAAGCGATATATTTCCTAAAAGTACGAGGTGGTCAATGAAGATCCACTTGAATTTTACTCCACATACCTTTGTAGTGCCCACGATGAATAGGTCACAAGAGGGCTTGTGATACTTCATATCACGCCCGAATCTTGGTATCCGCAAGCGAAAGTGGCGTCCGTGTGCTGCATGTATTTCCACGAAACGGTCGCATTGCAGGAAGACCTAAATCACAATGAAATGTGACTATGAGAATGTTAGGAATTCCAAAATATTTACCATTTTGCTGTAATCATCGCCGATGCACTCGAATGTGGTCACTTCCGAGTCAAAGCAGCGCTCAAATTTAATCGACAAATTGTTGACTTCGAAACACTTGACGCGCGGTTTGTACGTTCCGGTGGCCAGTATGTACTGTTGGTCAGCACTCATGCGTATCGAGGTGCACACGCCCGGCATTTCGAAATCCTGTATCAATTCGATCTGGCGACGCGAGTCAACCTTTTTCATCAACTGCGAGCGTTTCCGGCGGTCCGTAAGCCACTGCAAGGAAGAAAATTGTGAGATAAAAAAAATGGTGCTCCGCCTGCTTGTTGCTTGTACTCACTTCTGGCACCGATTTGCCCGCGCTCAAGTTGTAAATTTTCGTTTCATTCACTTCGTTTACGAACATTTTTACAGCATTTTCTTACTTTGACTTGAATTGAAATTTTTTATTATTTTTTTTGTGAATTGCTAAATTTAAATTTGGTTTTGGTTGGTTTTTGGTTGCCTGAAAAATGTAAACACAAAGTACACACGTGCGAATAGGAAACGTCAAAAAATGTGCAAGTTCACAATGGATAACAGTGTATTATACCGGCCGAAGCTTTAGAACAAAAATTCACACCAACTAATGCCAGATCGTATATATTTTTTGTAATTAAAATTAAACTTGAATTTCGCTTTAACAAATTTTAAAACTAAAATTTGTATTAAAACATGAACTATAACAAAACGATGCTTTTAGCATGGCTGAAATCTCGAAAATAATTTGATAGAAATCGGTCTTTTTTTCCTTACTCCGTCTTTATTAGCGACAAATTCTCGCATACTATACATTGTATGAGATCAATCGTAAGTTTAGACAGTATGCGGTATGCCTGGTGGTATACAATAAAATTTCCACTAAAAATCAGCGAAAACGGTTTTGTGTAAGAGGAACGATAGCTAATATAGCTAATATAGGTTAAATGCCGTGATGGCATCGTAAAATTTTTATAAATCAAACATGAAATTCTTTTTAGATCGGTGCAGCCGATTTAACGTTTGCAAGCTCATTAGAAAGGTTTTTAGTAAACTTTCATATAGCTTCAATGTTTCAGGCCCAGTTTCTAAGTGCGTTAATTGTACTTTAAATGCTCGAAGTTGTCCATTTTAGGTGAATTTACTATGGGAAAATATCTATTGTGAATAGCAATGGAAATAAAATGGTGAAGGTGCATTTAGAGCGCACAAGCGAACCCAACTTTTGTTGCGAACTCCAATCTATTTGTGTTCGCACAACACTTTATACCGCCTGAATATTTGTTCCCGAACAAGCATCGGAACCTAGTGATTTCTTCGTTTTTAAGTGTTTACACTGCTCCAACATTTTGAGCGAGCATTCGGCTACGAACACAATTTCGCTAGCCGGGTGAGTTCGTGCGGTCTAAATGCACCTTGACAGTGGAAATCTTCCTGAGTACCAAATTCTTTTAGAGCAGTTACTATTCGATAAGCATTTTAAAGTCAAGTATCGATGAGTACTTTTTAGCCCATCACTAGTCAAGATCTGAATACAAGAAAAAGTGTTAAAATCATAGAAAATCTATTTTCATTGTGCAGGAAACCGTGAAAAGTGGAGAAAAAATTAAGAAATTACAATAAAATTGTTTGGAAAATAACAACAAAACTTAAGGTGCAACAAAAGTGCTAGAAATCGTATAGATTTGGAGAAAATTTTAAAAATTAAATAACTAGTAAAACGGGACAAATTTCCATAAAAACAAGTAACGCAATTAGTAGCAAATTACAAGGGATTACTTCAGCAACGGAAGGAGCAACTGAAATTGCAAATACTGTTTAATTATTAAATTGTTATCAGCAGTAACAAACCGAAACAACAACAATCGAACCACCAACCAAAGTGATTAATTGAGAAAACATTGAGGTGGGTATTAAATACTTATTTCTGTGCAGTAGTTGTATGTACACAATTCTGATTTGTCATCAAGCAATTAGTTGAATTTTTCACAATTTTCTAAATACTTTCTCCGCGCATAGGAGACCGCATTATGGTTACGTTGCTTTTTCCTTACCCTCGTTCCGTGTGGTTGCAATCTGCAAATCACCTTTTTCGCAATTTTCCCATTTGCACTGCTGACACTATAACGAAACGCATTCACCCCCCCTTTACCACCCACCCGAGGAAATAACAAAACAAAACAGTGGTTATGTATGGCAACGAGTGCCTAGTGCCTCCTCTCTAGCGTGTGTTGGAAAAATCAATGTTTATTTGTTAAATTTTTTTTGTTATAAAATTTATTTATAAACACATTGATTTTGAATAAATTTTGATTCGCTTTTTTTGTTTCAATGGTCTTGGTTGGTTGGAAATTCTGAAATTATAATAATTCCGATAGCAGTTACCTAACTCCAAATGGGAGTAAACATCTTGTTGAGACTATCTGATCTTATAACAAGGTACTCTGCCAGGGGAGGGGCGTCGTGTGTTAATGATTTAACACCACTGCGGTAGTCTCCAAAACAACCAACACCCCTTTCCAATTTGATAAAATGTTAAAACGCAATTAAACGAAACAGAATGGATTTTACGTTCGAAACCCACTTGAACCTAAACTTGTTTTGAAACGAAACATGATATCACACTCAAGCAATTGCGGAAAAAACACATCATACTATTACCTAATTCTGCATTAATTCATCTTTTGCAAATGATGCATGGGTATCGAAAGTAACTCTCGCCCATAGCGGTTAAGCTGATATAATTTTAATGGAATTACAAAGATTGCACAGAAAAAGTGTATCTGCAACTCGATGGCGTCGTAGCTGATTGCAGTGCATTTCGTCACTCCGGTAATTATCGTCTTTCCGTCACGACAACAGCGCAACGTGAACGTTGGCATCGAGTTCAGAGTGTCGTCGTGCCGTTGATGCTCTGATAGGGAAATCAAATTGGTGTTCTGATTGCGGCTACCACAGTACGACCATGAACGAAGATGTCCTGTACATGGAGCAGCAAATGAAATGAATAAACAAAATTGTTTAAATGACATTAAGGGGTGAAGTGAAAACGAATTTGTTTACTGAGTAGACGAGACTTCGGAGATACGCAGTCGATGGAGTTGAAAAGTATTTGCTGAAATCACGATAAAAGTTCATTTCACAAATGCTTCGAACAATGCCCAGTAATTCTTTCTTTGTACACTCTTGTTTGTATTAAATTTTCCAACACCGCCCCTCTTGCAACTCCCAGGGGATTGATAAGCCATGACCATGACAACAACAACAACAACACACTTCGAAACAAACGCAACAATTAAATGATACGAACAAATAGAAGAAACGTTAACGGGCTTCGTGCAATGTGCCAAGCAATAATGTGGCTGAGTCAACAAACAGCACAGAAATGCGATTTTTATGATTTAACACCCTACAAGTGATTACCCCTTTGTTGTGTGAAAATACGCTTATTGAAAGTTTTATTAGCAAGTAAACGAAAGCGATGATTTGTGTGCCTGTAAAAATGTTTAATTAAGAACGAAGATGTGTAGGAGGAGATTCGGAGAATGTTTGCCAAATGGCTGAGAAATTATTTGTTTGCAAGTTTGCTTTTAATATTATTACTTGACCTAGATACATATACACAGGCTGACATATTTCAAAGTATTGACTACTTTAATAATCTCATATAGACATCACGTCGGGTTCTTTCAGAATCTACAAAAATGCACAATACAATATTTACATGGTAACTCTTGAAAAAAAAATGTAGTAACAAAGTTAATACCCACCCACTTACATAATACTACTTTGATTTTACTTAAGCTACAATAAAAAAGTAATAAGCCCGGTATGCAGATGGGAAAAAATCGCTCTCATAAGCAAACCTATGTAAAAAAAACTAAGCGAAAATCAAACAAAAATTTCCATTCCGGCAAGTATATGCAGAGAAATCGAAAAAAGAGTTGCTTTTTTGAGTACTTTGGATAGATTTCTTGACAACCCGCACAGCAAAATGAATGGAATGACCTTTATGTTGCTTTGCATACAATTTATATCAGCCGCACAATCATTTTTTCACATTTTCATTAAACTTTATTTACAAAATTCAAAAATTTTCGCTCTACACATTTAATTTCTCAAAACGGATATTTAAAGAAAAAAAACGATTTTTTTAAATAAAATTTTTAACATTGTGCTCAAAGCATATTAATCAAAGTGAAGTGACGCATGGCTCAAGAAAAGAAGGTTGAACGAGTCGCTCTTTCGGGAGAGCAACATATGTTTTTGATTAAATGCATGATTCTGACGTTTAAAAATAAAAATTCAAAACAAAAGGAAACGAAATTTAATTTTCAAATTGAAAATTTGTTCTATTTTTTAAATAAAACGAGTTGTGCAATGAAAAACTGTTTAAATTCGCGGTATTTTTGCAAAGGAAGCTCTGTGCATTTCTTAATTTTTCCGAGAATAGGAAATATAAACCAAAAGAGAATACATGGCTAATTCTTCTACCATGAGTGAATATTAGAACACAAATATACAAAAAACGAAATCTCCAAAAAATATAAACAAAGAATTTTTTTCCAAAGTAAATGATAAAATTAGAATTATCAAAAAACACTGCACTTGTCAAAGTTGCCGAGAGTTACTGAGAGTGCTCTAACCTATAAATTCTTGAATCGAAGAGTGACGTTTCATATATTTTTGAGTACATGGTTTGTAATGTCAAAAAATGTAAAGAAAACAGTTTAACCGTCATCTGATCAAACAAACGCACTAAGAGCTATCCAGGACAACGCTGCAGTTCGATATCCAACCCTGCTGGTTTGCTTCACAACGAGACGGCTGGAACATTCCGCCATTACCGCACACTGCACATCGCTTTATATTTAAATTTCTCTTCATTTTATTTCCCAAATTCAAAATTGTCAACCAAATTTCTTATTTTAATTTTTAAAAATTTACGTTTATTTTGGGTTAAGATTTTTTTAAGTTTGACATTATATGCATTGAGAGAAAGAGAGAAGTGCGAAAATTACTCATACTTTGATTAAGATGTTTTGATAGTGCTCCGTTCAAAAATGTAGTTTGAATGTTATTATAGTAATGAAATGTCGAAATTATATTGAGTTTGTGTATTTACACCCAAACTCATTTAATTTACCCTTATTGACGCATTAGAAGTAAAACTCATTAAGTAGCTACAAATTAAAACTCCCCAAGTGCTTAATAAAACCTTTAAAATATTACAAAGAAAAATCAAATTAAATTTTATTACTAATTCGCGAAAACAGGAATACAATTTTTGTATCAATTTGAAAATTTAGTTTTGTTACAGATTAGGGTAGGTCAAGTCGCCCTTTGAGGGACCAGAACGCACATAAAGTACGTATTTTGTAATTGACTTACCTGCCTATAACAGACTCATCTGACTGCCAGGGTATGAGGGAAATTACGGGAGGGATACCTTTGTCAAGCAAATGCATTTTTGACAGCTTCTTCAAAGACGGATATAACAACTACACTCGCTGAATAGGAAATCTATCATGGTGGTTACATCATTCCTAATAGGGCATTTTTAAAATAACATCCAATAATTTGACCCAAATATCAATAAAGATTTTACATTACTGCAAATGGAATTGACTGACTTAAGTGTTGCCAGTTCAACACATCAGCTTTAAATGCTCAAAACCACGAATTTCGCAACTGTTTAAATATCTACACAATTCATTATTAACTGTACGGTTTTCCCTTTATACAACTTTAAGCTTCTTTTTTTTTTAAGCAAAAACAAAATATTCCTAAGTAGATTCTCGTACATATTCGCTGTGCCAGCGTGAATAATTAATATCGAGGCACCTAATTAAATTCCACGTTCGACAATTCCCCAAGCGCGATAAGACACGGAATTCCAAATTTGTTACTTGGCTTCAGTTGAAGTTTCGTTGGACGTAGCCCCTAGTAGAACAAGAAAACTACCGCTTAACACTGGAAAAACGACAATTTAAATAAAGCTTAAGGAAATTCCACTAACAAAAAAGTCTAATCCAAAATGAGGCAATTTTTTGTGAATATTTGCGACAAATTCGACTGCTACTGGGAAAAGTGTACCTACAACTTGTTCTAATTGCATTTAATTTGTGCATTTAATATGAAACTGAATTTCCATTGCAGCTTGCAAAATGACGTCCGGGCCGTACAATTACAATTACATTTTCAAGTACATCATCATTGGTGACATGGGCGTAGGCAAGTCTTGTCTACTGCATCAGTTCACAGAGAAGAAATGTGAGTAGATTGGGAAGGAAACAAATATTTGGGAAACCTAATTTTACTATTAAATATTTGCAGTTATGGCCAATTGTCCACACACGATTGGCGTTGAGTTTGGCACACGCATCATCGAAGTCGATGATAAGAAAATCAAATTACAAATCTGGGACACGGTAAGTGGCTACCAGAAATCCAAATAAATTTGAAATAATTTGTAATCGCATTTTGGTGTGTTAGGCTGGCCAAGAGCGCTTTCGCGCAGTCACACGCTCATATTATCGTGGAGCAGCTGGTGCCCTGATGGTCTACGACATTACCAGGAGGTGAGTTGTGGTGGCAGCTTTTCAAATAAATGAAATAAATATTTTACTAAAATGTTCCCTTGCCACATACTTCAGATCCACTTACAATCACCTCAGCAGTTGGCTGACCGACACACGTAATCTCACAAATCCAAGCACTGTGATCTTTCTGATTGGCAACAAATCGGATTTGGAGTCTACACGCGAAGTCACCTACGAGGAGGCCAAAGAGTTTGCCGATGAGAACGGTTTGATGTTCTTGGAGGCAAGCGCCATGACGTGAGTAGCGGTTTTTTCTTCTATTTTTTGGGGTTTTTTTTTAATTATTATATTTTTCTTTTTAGTGGCACAAATGTCGAAGAAGCTTTTCTCGAAACCGCACGCAAAATCTATCAGAACATTCAAGAGGGTCGTCTCGATTTGAATGCTTCCGAGTCGGGTGTGCAGCATCGGCCCACACAGCCGGGCCGAACTTCGCTCACAAATGAGACACCGAATGCGAAGGATCAGTGCTCGTGTTAAACTGTGTTTGTCTAAAGCAGAAAAAACCAACATAAATAGTAGTTTGATAGTATTTAAGCCGAAAAATGTGAACAAACGTAAACCAACAAGGAAACAAAAGCAAACAAAAAGAAAAATCACAACAAATAAACGAAAAACAAAACATTCGTCGTTTTAGGTAAACAAAATCGTCGTACTCGTCGTCGTCGTCACCATCAACGTTTCTCAATAATAATTTTAACAAAATAATTAGTTTAGAGCAAACATGCAGACAAAATTTATATGTTAGAAAAAGCCTGTAGACAGAAGAAAGCCAAAAGCCACAAATTGAAATTTAAAGCAAATTTAATAAAACAAACGAATCGAAAATGAAATTTTCTTCATTTAAAATTTGCGCTATATGCCCTCTTTCACAGTATTCCCCTTTGCGAAATTCTCTTCGAGGCTTTTGGTTTTCATTCTGCTGGACAAATATTCATAAAGTTTATATGCATAGTGGCAGACAAAACAAATAAATAAATAAAGAAAAAAACAAGTTTTTTATATAGAAAAAATTTTAAATGCAAACGTTGACTATTAATTTGATATACATAAATATATATATGTTTTTTTTATTAACAAAATTTATTATTTTTATTCCTGAAAAAAAAGACAAACAAACAGCACTTTCTTATAGTTCAATCCAAAGAAAATTTAAGCGTTGTTATTGTAATTCAAATTTTAAACATATTTTTCCTAAATAAATTCTTTCATTTTTCCCCTGCAATATTTCCGCCATTCACTCCGAATTACGGTAACTTTCAACGTTTCCTTTCCCTTCTATTTTGTATATATCACCGATTACCTTTCGCATAGATTACTTTTAAATTTCCATACAATTTCATGAAATTTTCGTTTTTCTACTTTAATCCAATTGAATATACATTTTAATGAATGTTATGTTATATAAATATAAAGAAAAGCATAAAACAATTCTAATGTGTACTAAAAATATAAATAAAATATAAAAAAGAAAATGGTATTTATAAATCTAGCGTTTAAATATTATCTTAAAATATACTCTATACAAAAAAAATGAAAATGAAAAAGTATTTTATTTTATCACCACTCTCACCCTAGCACCGTTTGGAGGATCTTATTGAATTGAGACATATAAATAGAAAAGAATGTAGAACATTTGAAAACTCTGAAGCCATAATATAGCCATAAATATAAGAATGAAACCGCAATAGGCTTCTATGATGGCAATTAGCTGATTGTGTGTATACTTTGCAGTGAAATTGAAACTTCTCGATTTACGATTTGTGTCGTAGAACTAGTTTCTCAATTTCATTCCGATTCTGGAACCTGTAACACTGTTCGACAGCCAAAAAAGCGCTGGGACGAGACAAGTCAATTGAATATACATTTATAGTATTTAATATTTAATTCATTGTATACTAAGGTCGCTGATCGGTTGCCAGATTTGTGAGATTTATCTTTATCTTGAGATTTTTTAATGACAAGTGAGATTTGTTAAATTTTTTGTGAGAATATTTAGTTGCTGTGCATTTTTCTCAAATTTTTTTTGAGACTGAGATATTTATCTGGCAATTGTGGCCCTCTCTTAAATATGAAATACAGTCGAACTTCTCTATAGTGAACTTCTATATAAAGAAGTTTCTATATAATGAAGTGATTTTCTGGTCCCGTGCGAATTCATTATAGGGAAGTATATAAAATAATAGAAATGCAGATGTTTTTTTGAACAGTTTTTTTTTCAAAATTAGTTTTTATCCAAACATTTCCTGGAACAAAATGTTCCTGTATTTGCAATAAAACTAGGTGAATAAGCCCTTTAGCAGAGTTTTTGTACCTTTTTTTGGGTGAATCTTGCCAGGTGATATTAGGCCAGCTCTATGCGTCCATGGACATTTTTTGATTCGAGTGGGATTGCAGTTGCCACTGAGTGCTTCCTTTGACATTTTTTGAGTTATTCATAACAGGTATGATTACTTATAAAAGAAAAAATAAAAAAATCACGGAAAACTTAAAAAAAATAAATTTAAAATGCCCCGCCCACTTATTTCACCTCTTTGAAAAAAAACCAAAATTGAACCGAATACCAAAGTACACGTGTGCACAGGTTTCAGCTCTCAGATACACGATTTATGAGAAAAGACTTTTATTTTAACTTTTTCAAAAAACTTTTAAATTTAAGAGTTATTAATGATTTTGTATAGTCGGGTTCAAGCTCAAGTGCAGCTTAAATCAAATTAAGACTGCGATTTTCATACAACCTCAAATTTAAGCCAAATTTTTTAAGCTGCACTTGAGCTTAAATCCAATTTTACAAAATCCTAAAAAATTTTTTTTTTAAATATACAAGTGAAATTTAAAAAAATTTTTGAATTTTTTAAGTAAAAATTCTTGAATTCTAATAACCTTGAATTAGTATGAATTAACTTATCTCATTTGTTGGACAATGCAATTACACTTTTGAACTTAGTAGTTCCGATAAAATCAGTTACCTCTCATTAAGGTAAACAAAGTCTTTCATAGACTTACCTACCGAAAAACCACAGAAATGTAGACACTGCTTTCTATATAAATGGACCATTACTTAAGACTGGTTAGGCGTGCTCTACTTAATTTACTAGCGTTTCAACTAGTCCAAATTCGCATGGGGTACTTTCCTGTAAATCAAAGGAGTATTAAATAAATTTGAATATTTACTGTACAGTCATTTTATTTTTTATTGCAGTGAAGGGGTCAGGTTTTATAATACATAAATATAAAAAAATATATTCGCAAACATTTTGATGTCTCACGCCAATTCATTCCATTGTCTACAAAATACTGTGGAAAATCAAATCAAACGAAAGGAAAATCGCAAAAATGAACCAATTTGTGCATAACAAAAAATCAATCGAAAATCAGTCTAACAAATTTCGTACAAAACAAAACTAAGTGGGCGGTTTCAGAACATTCGTTATCTTCACAATGTCCCAGGAGCTGCCGCTGTCCTTCGAGCACAGATCCAAAATGATGCCCGCGCCCACTTTCGCCTCCACCGAGCGCAAACAAGTGCCCGTGGCCATGTTGTAAATGGGACTGTGTTCCGCACTCGTATGTCGCCACTGCTGGTCGCCCAGCATTTCGTGGCACTTATTAATGGTCACCTGACCATCGCCGGACGCCTCCAGGCAGAGTAGCTTATCCAGAATAATTTCCGCCTTTTCGGTCTCGTACCAGATTTGGTTCTTCGTCTTGAGACACGGTTGCAGCATCAGGGAGCTGCCCTTGCGCCAGAAGCCCTTGATTTTGGGCGCCACAACCGAGGCGCACAGTTCGCTGTCTGCCAAACGCAGCATGTAAGAGTCGACATAGTTGCGCTTGCGAGAGTGCCACGGTTGGAAGGGTAGGGCTGCGGACTTTTTGCTCTCCTCGCCCGGCAGCCTCAGCTCGGGATAGACATTCTTCAGGTACCAATCGAAACTGTGACACTTCAGCCGCTCGCGCAGTTGCACGCGCTCCGAGATGTCACCGTAATCGAAGTGCGACGACACCTTCTCGTGTTTCAGGTAATAGTCCTTGTACTCGTCCATCCAAACGTGCGCCAAGCGCAGGGAATTTTTCATCATGGTGTTGGATCCATCGGGCGACGTGTACGGACGTCTCTTGCGGAAGATGTGGCCCACACGAGAGCATGGCACAATTTTGATGGCACCTCCACACTGCCAGACGCGGAAGGATATCTCGAGATTTTCACCGCCCCAGATATCCATGCCCATGTCGTACTCGCCAATGTGATGGAAATATTCGCGGTTCACCGCAAAGAGTCCACCAGCCATTGTGGGCGAAATAAAGGGTCCTTCAAGGAAATGTTAAACTTTATATGACGTAACAGAAAATGTGGAATTTTCCTCACCTTTGAAGTCGCTGGCGTTCTTTAGCGTACCCTCTGGTAGGTTTTCCCACTTATAGTGCAGACCCCAATTGAAACCGCCGCGCACTAACGGACTGGACGAGTACTCAAAGGTGTCCGCACTTATCAAGTCAATCACGGGCACCGCCAAGGTCGAGTGCTCCGCCTTGATCAAGCGCAACAGCGGCTCTGCCCACTGTTGATTGACCTCAATGTGCGAATCGAGGAAGATTAGGACTTCGCCAGCGGCATCGCGTGCGCCCACCACCCGCGATCGTATCAGACCTTCACGCCGTTCGTTGCGTATATAGCGCAGCTTGTCGTAGTCCAGCTGCGAATGCAGATCGGACAGCAAATGGAACTCCAGTTCGGGCAAATCGCTGAAATCATCCACCAGTATAATTTCCTTTAGCAAGTGCGCTGGTGTGCGCTCCAGCACCGACTTAATGGAGCGTATCAGCGTCATTTTGTGCTCATTGTAGAAGCACATGATGATGGAGGCCGTCGGCAGGTGTTCGTCTGCAAAGGTGAGCTTGCGCGGGCACACCTTGTGACGCGTGTCGGGCACTTCACGGTGTGACCCGATATTATTCGACACCAAAGCGTTGAAGGCGTGGTGTTTATAGCCGATGTCGCGTATGTATTTGTCCGCTTTGTTGCGCACCACACCCAGTGCTTGTATGGTATTCGGTCTAGGTTTGTCCTCCTCTTCTTTTCCCTTCGCACAGGCTACACGCACTCGAGCGTCCCACATCAGATTCGGATCTGGCTTTGCGTCCGAATTCCAATCGGGGATGACCCAACCACCCGCCTCAATGTCGCTACGCACATTGTAAAGGTAGATGAAGAATAGCAGCAAACATCCCGTCGTAATCAGTATATTCTTAAGTGTGGGCCTGATCAGGAGCCGCACGAATTGCATGTTTCCAGGAAGACGAAATTGGTAATTGGTTGTTCACTCTTAGTTATGATGTTTGCTAATCCGGTTACGTTTTGCCCACGTCACTAGGTTTATCTCTTTTGAGGTTTTGCGCTTATTTACTTTTACCGATTGCAAAATATTGCATTTTAATTTATAAAACCCAAAAACCCGTCTTCCGTCCACTGTTTATTATTGATTAGGAATGTGTCGAGGTCGTAATCGATAATTTTTATTCGATATGTGAATAAATCTTATAAGCACGGTTGCCAGACTTGTGAGATGTATCTTATATTAAGATTCTTAATGGCTTGTAAGAAGTGAGATTTTTGTGAGATTTTTTAGCTGCTCTAAGATTTAAACATTTTTTACTGTAAAATGTTGTCTCAAGGTGCATTTAGACCGCACGAACTCGCTAACAAAATGCCGTTCTTTTGGCCGGTGTAAACGCCCGGTTCGCGAACTTGTGTTCCTAGCCGAATGATCGCCCAAAATGTTCGGAGGTGTAAACACTTAAAAAAAGTAGTCAAATGGCGTCCACAAATTTTACGAGGCCATCACTGCTCAAAAGCGAACAAATCTCTATTTTCCGATACTCGTTCGCAAACAAATATTCAGACAAATATTCAGGTTGTCAGAACACAAAATTTGTTTGCGTTTGGAGTCTAAATGCACCATTACTTGGGATTTTTTAAAATTATGAGTGAGATTGAGATTTTTTTTTTTAAATGAGATATTTATTTGGCAACTGTGATCGTCGATTATTTTATCATTAGAAAAAGTATTCGTTAAAAAAACTGGCTCATTATTGACTACCCATGTTTTTAGCATCCCTAACTGGTAGCAGTAAACAATTGGCAATTGGTTGGAATTGGTTCGCGCGCGTATAAACGCTATTAAAAAAGTAAAAATGTCAAGAAACAAACATGCTAAAATGAAACTAACAAAAGTTGAAGTGGTGAAGTTAATAAAACTCTATCGGTACAACGAACTTTTGTGGAATATGAAAATTCCGGAGTACAGACGCTCCGACTTGCGAATTGAAGCACTGGATGATATTTCCAGCCAAATCGGTTTCCCGGTGGACATGGTGAAGAGGAAACTGCGGTCGCTGCGCTGCACCTACAACATGGACAGACATAAAAAAATCGAAGCAGAAGAAAAGTCCAAGCCAGTGCCGAAGGTAGTTTTTTGGTTCGACGAGATGAAGTTCCTCGATAACATAATTGACGAGGGAGAGAAGTCTTTTAATACGGCAAGCGGGGTAAGTGTAGTTGAAGAACATTCGTCTAAGGGTGCGTTGAGCGATCTACTCATTTTCTTTATTTACTCTTAGACCAATTACGATTCCTCTGTCATGGAGTACCTTGAAGACGAGTCAAATACATCATGGATCATGGACGAATCACTTTCTAATTCAGAACCCATCCAAAGTATAAAGCAAGAAAACTCACCACTCGCTCATTCGAAGCTGGACAAACGTCTAAAAATGGAGAACTCGTCCGACGAATCGCTCCCCCAATCAAGACCCACCAAACGTGCCAAAACGGAAGACACATTCACGTCCGTCGAATCACCGGAAATGGACAAAGTTATTCACAGAAATGGGTTAGAAAACAACGAGTTCATGGCATTTGGCACAAGCGTGTCGCTCCAGCTGCAAAAATTGCCTGAGGAAGATGCCTACACATTGATGGGAGAAATCCAGAATTTATTGACGCAATGTAAATTGAAAAATCTCAGAAATCCAACCAGGTCTGCACCAAAAGCCTCAAGCACCAATCTAACCGGAGGGTTGACTCTCATTCCAACGCAACAGTTGACGCACAGTTCCACTGAAAATTTTACTTGCAATTCAACTGAAAATTTTACTAGCAGTCCAACCAAAAGGTTGAATCACAGTACAACCAAAAATTTGTCCCGCAGCCCAAAATTTACTCGTTCACCATCATGCAGTTCGACGGAATCCCCTGGTGGCCTTTTAAACAATGCAGCGAATCGCAAACCAAGGGAACCTTCACCTTGTTCCATCGAAGACGAACTCGAAGAGTTATTAGGCGAAACTGAAGAGGACAACGAACCCAAAAAGAAAGGAATAGTTCGAAAGTATTGGGTGAAGCCACCGCTGGTAATAAAAAGGTCTCCCAACGACATTGAAGCCGATTTGCTGAAGGATTTGTGTTGGAAGGATCACGCGACGGATACGAAGAGCTTTTCCTACATAAATATACACCAGTTTGAGGAAGTGCTCAGCTTGGTATGTACCCCAACATAAATTTTGTAAAAAAAAGAGTTTATTTGATCAAATAAATACAAAAAAACTAGGTGCACGACAGTTTGAAGAAAAAGGAAACCTGCATGCGCGCACCTATTCCGCCGCGAACGAAGTTGGCCATTGCACTGCGCTACTTGGGTATCGGCGATTCTTATATGACGATAGAAAGAATGACGAATGTGTCTGCCAAGACAATAGGCGGCTTCATGCCCCAAGTACTGCGCGCCATCTGTGCATCGCTTCAAAGCACATATCTGAAGGTAACCGTCCGGACAAAACTGATAATCTTCATAAATTCACGCATGCGAGCATTTCTTTCCAGGTTCCGGACACAGCCGAAGAGTGGAAAATGTACGCTGAAGATTTTGAGAATGTATGGCAGTTCCCTCATGTCCTGGGCGCCTTAGATGGCAAGCACATACACGTGAGAACCTCGCCAAACAACAAGTTCTACAAGCTCAAAGGCTACTTCAGTATCGTTCTTTTTGCCCTGGTCGATGCGCACAGTCGATTCATTTCCATCGACATCAATGTCAAGGGCAAAGCGACGGACAGCACAGTCTACCAGGATGGCACACTGCTGAAAACTTTGGAAAGGGGGGAGTTGAATATTCCGAGGGCCTGCGAGCTGGAGGGACAAGTAAGCAAACTTCCGTACTTCTTCATTGGAGATGACACCTTCCAATTGAATAAAAACCTGATGAAGCCCTTCAGTCGGACGGTTCCGCTCAGCGAGGAACAGGAAGTGTTCAACTATCGGATATGCCGGGGCACCTTGGCCGTGGATAGTGCCTTTTTTAGATTAACAAAAAGGTTTGGCATCTTCAAACGGCCTATCGAAGCGGTAAATATCCTGGAACCAATTGTGAGGACCAGTTGTGTCTTGCACAACTACTTGACGAGAGATCGGACCACGGCAATGCCAAGCAATTTCGACGTTGAGAGTCTACCGGAAACGTTTTCGTCGCTTGGAGAGCAGCAGAATTTCTCAAGCGAAATCCAAAGTGCACTTTGTATCAGAGAGGAGCTGTCGCAATATTTTGTTACCGATGGAAATGTTGATTTCCAGTGGGCGAGTTGAAGATACGAATTTCGCTTTTTCAGTTTGGTTTTTTTTTTATAAATGAGTCGTCAGGAATCCAAGGAGTTTTGTGTTACCCCGCCTCAAAATTTTGCTAGTTCTATTGCTAGTCCAACACTGCATCTCTAAAAAAAAGACAACTTGCAAACGGCAAACCAAAAGTGTATATACCTCTACATCTCGAGGTGTAGGGTAAAACACTGAAAATTGGTTCAGAGTTTGTAACATATTTTGCCCTCGAAAGAAACAAAACCTAGTAATAAACACTTGATTCCTGATGACTCAAACGCACTTTTTAAAAATTTAGTTTTAAATAATGAAAATAAAGAATATATTGAGTGGGTAGCAGTGTTACCATTCTTATGTCATGGTAAAAACTGAGGCCCATATGCATTACCAAATTCAGTTCCAACTTGACTTTAGTACTCTACTAAGAACACAGATGATACACTGAATTGACAGTTACTAAGTTGGTACTAAGGTTTAGTAGTTACTAAATTTGACTGTGACTGCGCCTGACTCTTTATTCATCCATGATACTCGGTTGCAGATTGGTAATAGTGTGTGATTTATCTGGCAACTGTACGCGTAGCGTTCTTGCAGGGACGAGCGTCACGCTAAGGATGAGTGATACATCCAAAGTATCGATATTGATATATCGAAACTTATTTAATTTTTTATAACCCTTATATTAACTTGCTTTGGGTGGACTATATACGTATATAAAAATATCCTCAAATCTGCGGCGAGAATTTTGGGGTCCATCAGAGGCGTAGGGGGCAGTGGGGGGACTCAATCCCCTTTTTCTTAAACATGGCATAACTTCCGATTCCTTCAGGCTACAATGATTTGGTAGGTGGGTTCTTATTGAAAAAATAAAATTGTATAGAGGCAATTAAAGTTCTAATTTTCGTATTTTTTAAGCTACAGCGCCCAAACTTTGCACTTAGGTTCGTATTCGAGAAAAAGGGGGGGGGGGCAGTTTTATTAGGCTTCATGATCTTCATTTGTCCCATCGAATATATCGATACCTTAAAGCACAACCATACTATATCCGTTTTTTTCGAAATTGAGTTTTTGACATTTTTGGATTCCTGAAAAGAAGCTGCATAGAATAGGCTATTGTGGTTAGTGAAAATCTGACCGGAAGTGTTTAAAAAAAAACAAGGAAAAAGAGGAAAGTTTCATGTCCACAGTAGGATTTATTTCGTGTGCACAAAGGCGCAATGTTCAAATTTTGAGTGGTAGTCTTTGCTTATTTCATAAAAATATAAAGTTTTCACCTTTTTTCAGTACTCTAAAGATGGGTTAAGCTGCATAAATAAAGTATTGGACCCAGAAAACCGAATTGCAATAATAACGAAAAAAGAATTTCAAAACTTGTTTTTCGTTTTCTACAGTGTTGGAAAACATGGATAGGATGGTTGTGCTTTAAGGTATCGATATCTTATCGATAAGTACTGATAATATCGGAATTTAAAAAAAATTTAACATAATAACGAATATTATTTTTTGATATATCGCTTAAAAATATTTTCGATTTAGATAGTATCCCCCGATATATGCATTAAAAAAAAGAGAGTAAAAAAATAGTTTTTTAAAATATAACCCTTACCGACTAAAAAGCAGAAAATAAATTTCCTTTAAATTAATTTCAGCAATTTCGATTTAAAATTAAGGGTTTTTGGGTACGTTCCTCCGAATATCATTGCAGATTTTAAAGTCGCCAAAAACCCTTAATTTTAAATCGAAATTGCTGAAATTAATTTAAAGGAAATTTATTTTCTGCTTAGTCGGTGAAGGGTTATATTTTAAAAAACTTGTTTTTTACTCTCTTTTTATTTTCCTCTTTTTTAAAAAAAAAAATTTTTTTCTCCCCCCTTTTCCGTCCTTTTTTCCCGAATGCGAACCTAAGTAAAAAATTTCAGCCATGTAGCTTACAAAATACGAAAGTTAGAACTTTAAATTGGCTCCATCCCGATCCGCTTTGCCCCCACACCCCCCTTTCCAAAAGGTACACAAATTTCATCATTGTAGATTGAAGGAATTGGAAGTTATTCCATGTTTAAGAAAAAGGTGTTTGAGTCCCCCCACGGCCCCTACGCCTCTGATGGACCCCAAAATTTAATAGAATGCACTGTCACCGGAGTTCTATCAGTGTTCCAATGTGTATGAAAAAGCTCGCAGCAGATTTGAGGATATATATATATATATATGTATATATATACATTTTTCATTTTCATTTTGTTTTCGCCTCTGAACTCTTTCTTTTTGTACGATAAATTTTATAACAAATTCGAGGAACACGATTTTCACTTATATTTGAGGTAGGCGTGGCAGTCGACCGATTTCGCCCATTTGCAATACCAACTCCTTCTAGGGCCTAAAAGGGATAAATCTAAAATTTGGGATCCCTACCTTTCTTCTAGCTCCTGCAATCGTGTTTACAAGAAAAGAGGACGGACAGACGGATAGACGGACAGACAGATAGGGCTAAATCAACTCAGGAGGTGACGCTGATCAAGAATATATATACTTTTCCATACCGGACACTTCTCCTGTTACAAACATCAGACAAAAGTGAATATACACATACCTCATGAGGTGTAAGGTATCAAAATGGTATCATTTCGAAAAAAGAACGGCAACACTGTTCCCATATTGTTGCAAAATTATTGCGCGCGCAAATTCTCAAATTAAGATTAGTTCTTAGTTCCTCGAATTTGTTATAAAATTTATCGTACAAAAGAAAAGAGTTCAGAAGCGAAAACAAAATGGAAATGAAAAATGGAGTCAAACAGGAATTGAAGTTAAATTTAGGCTAGTTTGCGAAACAAGAATTGCCAAACTCCTCATATTTTTATTATTATTATTATTTCTCGTTGCAGATGTAAATGCGCAAAGGAATTTTGTAAAGTTCATTAACAAATTGGGCGAGGTAAAAGGAGATAACTCAATAGTAAATAAAAATGTAGATTAATTCGATTTCCTTATGCGATAGAAACCCAAGACGACAGTGCGTTTCTTCAAACGCACCGACTACTATTCGCTGCATGGAACAGATGATGCCGAACTCATCTCGAAGGTAGTGTACAAATCGACAGCCTACATCAAACAAATGCTGCCCGATGATCGGGAACTGGCGCTTCCCTATGTGACCATATCCAAGAGTAACTTCGACTTGGCCGTGCGAGATCTGCTGTTGGTGCGAAATTTGCGTGTGGAGGTCTATACCAAAGGTGACATTGGCAGCGATTGGCGTGTGGAGTACCGAGGCTCGCCGGGCAATTTGATACAGTTCGAGGATATTCTGTTTACGAATACGGAGGTGCTGGTGGGCAGCAGCATACTTGCGCTGCAGCTGAATTCAGCAGCTAGTGGTGCTCAACGCAAGCTGGGCGTGGCGGCTGTCGAGCAGAATGCCTGCCTATTTCAGCTATTGGAATTCGTAGACGATGACTTCTATACGGAGTTGGAGGCGACGGTGGTGCTGTTGGGACCGAAGGAGTGCCTGCTGCCATCAGCGGATAATGAAGTAATTCAACGAAATAATACAAAGTTTGGCTAGCATTGTCATGTTTTCTAATGTTTTCACAGTATGCTGCCGTGAAGACGCTTTTGGAGCGCAATGGCGTCATGGTGACCATCATAAAGAGACTAAACGTAGCAGAAAAATCCGAACTCGTACCAGATTTGAATCGACTTTTACGCTTTGCCAAGGGACAACAAGAGGATTGCAGCGGTCTGGCGGAAATGCAACTGACATTGGCTACAGAAGCCTTGGGGGTGGCCATCAAATATTTGGACTTGGTCAATGATGCTGCCAACTTGGGACATTACGAAATGAAGAAATTGAATCTGGACAGGTTTGTGACTGTTTCTATAAACAATTTTCTGCATTCTGCAATATTTCCTTCTCAGATTCGTTCACCTCGATTCGGCTGCGGTCGGTGCACTCAATATTCTGCCCAAACCTGGCACTCAAACTACTGCCGCAGCCTACCGCTGGCAGAGTATTTTGGGCGTACTCGATCACTGCCGCACCCCGCAAGGACACCGCCTGATGGCTCAGTGGGTGAAGCAACCGTTGCGCAGTCGCGAAATCCTCGACGACCGTCACAATATTGTGGAATGCCTGACGGAGGCGTCGAGCACGTTGGACTGCCTGCACGACGAGCTGCTCAAGCGGATACCGGACATTCTGATGCTCACCAAGAAACTAATGCGCACCAAGGCCACGCTGCAAGATCTCTTTCGGATCTACCAAGTCCTTCTGGGCACACCGAAAATCGTCAACACTCTGCTGAGTCTGGAGAATGCCACCGTCAATAGCGTGCTCTGCGATCCGCTCAGATTGTGTTTGGTCGATTTGCAAAAGCTGCGACAATTGGTGGAGAAGACACTCGACTTTGAGGCCATCAAGTCGAATGAGTTCCTGGTGACGTCCTCTTTCACCGAAGAGCTGCAAGAGATGAAGAAACGCATGGAAGTTTTGAAAATGAAAATGGAGAAGCTCAAGGACAAGGCGTCGGACGATCTCAACTTGGAACGCAATCAGCAAGTGCGCTTGGACAACGTCTCGCATTTGGGCTATCATTTCCGCATCACCATGAAGGACGACTCGCTGCTGCGCAAAAACAAGAACTACTTCATCCTCGATGTGGTCAAGAGCGGCATTCGCTTCGGTTCGGACAAACTCAAGGAATACAGCGACGACTTGGCTGCGCTGCGTGCCGAATATGAAGAGCAGCAGCAATCGATTGTGGAGAATGTCATCGAATTGGCGAACACCTATGCCGCTCCGCTGACCCTGTTGAACAACGAAATTGCCCAATTGGATTGCTTGGTCAGCTTTGCGTGGGCAGCCAAGTCGGCGCCCACGCCGTATGTGCGTCCCAAAATGTGCCCAGAGGGTTCGGGGGTTTTGCATCTAAAAGACATACGCCATCCGTGCTTGGAGTTGCAGGATCATGTCACATTCATTGCAAACGATGTGGACTTTCAGAAAGGTAAGGAAATGCATTGGAATGAGTGGCCGAAAAAAAATGCTTAGTAACTGTCGTCTTTCATAAACCCAGACGACTGCAACATGTACATCATCACGGGCCCGAATATGGGCGGTAAGAGCACATATATACGTTCCGTGGGCACCACGGTTCTCATGGCTCACGTGGGCGCCTTTGTACCCTGCAGCGAGGCCACCATCTCAATGGTCGATTCCATTTTGGGGCGTGTGGGCGCCAGTGACAACATCATTAAGGGCTTGAGTACGTTCATGGTGGAAATGATTGAGACTTCGGGCATTATTAGGGTGAGTTTGGAAGAACTTAATCGAAGAAATTTCTTAGTTTTAAAGGAAAAATTTAATTTCTCTTAACAGACTGCCACTGACAAATCTTTGGTCATCATTGATGAATTGGGGCGTGGCACATCTACGTATGAGGGTTGCGGTATAGCTTGGTCCATAGCTGAGTAGGTTATTTTAGTGCTACTGTCTTCTAAAATAACATATCTTATTCACTCTTCTGCAGACACTTGGCCAAAGTGACAAAATGTTTTACTCTCTTCGCCACTCATTTCCATGAAATCACCAATCTTTCGGACACCATAAAAACTGTGAAAAATTATCACATGGCTGCCGTGGCCAATGAGGAGAGTTTCACGTTACTGTATCAAGTGCGCCCGGGTGTAATGGAGAAGAGCTTTGGCATACAAGTAGCACGATTGGCACACTTTCCCGACGCTGTTGTGGAGGTGAGTTTACATGAATGAAAACTACATTTTCGATTCGGGCAGAATATTACAAATAAACAGTACCCCTGTTGAAAGAGGACGTATTGGGCATTTATCTAAACTATACCTGTTAGCAATAGGATTAATTCAAACACTAGTACATTTGATAGGCCAAGTGTGACAGTCTAAGTACCAGTAATAGTCCCGTAAAGGGTTTATGATAAAATTAGATTTTGATTACATTGACCTATTCTATTTAGACAATTAAATCCCCAAGAAATACTCTCACTGAAATGATGAGGAAGAAGGATGATTTCTCCCTGCAGTAGAAAATGTGATGTGTTCACTTTTACTGAATTACTTCAGCTCTCTGCCACCACAATGTAAGCAGTACATATTTTACGATTTTACGATCCAGAATTTTTCGGCGGTATTATACAAAAATCTTCCCATCAAACAATATTATGAATGCTCAGAATTTTAACTCTAAGTAGTGGTTAATCTTTGCTATCAGTTTTGCATGAGTATTACAGAGCTTTTATCTTTTTTTTGTACCTTTAATCGCTTCGTACGTGAGTTACTGTTTACTCAGACGGCGACAAGCGACTGATCTAGCATGTTCCTTGTTGCGGTGCTTTAAAGTTCATGAAGAGGGTTCATTATTCTAGGGGTCTTATAGCTCTTTTCAGAAACTTTTGTGAGAATGAATTAAGAATCATGAAAGAGTCGGCTATGACCAGGGAACAGATTTTGTTGACCTACAAATTTGTTGCATAATAGAAAATGTTTAAATTTTCGGTTCCCTGGTTATGACTCATAATTTATCTTATAAATAGGTTAATTTTTTTTGGGAAACACAAACTTTTTATTCTACGATTCTATGAAGATAACAGCTCCTAAATAAGAGTCGTTCCCGATAAATATTGTTCGGGACAAATGAGGACCCGATTTCGGTAATCATGGGGGCTTACCTCGAACAGTGTGAAATCGTTGAAAGTTAGCAATAGAATATCTTAGCTTTTCTAATGAAGGCTCCGTGGTCAGCTATATAAATATAGAGATGAGTATTCTTAAAAATTTAAATCTGAGGGTATCAGGAGGTATAAAAGAAGTATAAGTAGGATTTTGGAGATTTAAAGGGGAATTATTTATTGAGTGAAAAACTGCGCCTAACCTCTAGTCATCAATATTTTTCTTTTCATTCTATTTGCGCTCAGAACGCCCAACAAGTCTACAATGAATTCGAAGATGAAAACGCGAGCAAGAAAAACGAAGCGGATAAGGAACTTTTGGATAAAATCAACACCGCCATCGAGCAACTGTCCACCACGGGCAACAATGTGGATATCAATGAAAAGGACTTAACCGAACTGGTGGAACAATTTACGCGTGACATAAAACAACTGGACAGTGAATATTTTAAGGCCATACTGGCCTCGGGCGAAAAGTGATTTTAGAATTAAGGTTTCATCTTTCTATACATTTTGTGCTATATACTCTTACATTTGCCATCAAAAATTCATTTTAATTATAAATATTCGACTTGTATGGAATACTTCAACATCTGTGTGCCGTGTGCCATATAGAATAGGGCCTCACTATTATATTTAATGGACCATTTCATTTTTGTATTATTTTTTTATAAACAATTTGAAGCTTTAATAATCTCTACTACCCACCCAACCTTTATTATTATAAAAATAAAAGCCTTTTACTTGAATTTAAACACATATTGGTCTTTTCTTTATTAATATAGTTCAATTAAATTGGTTTTTGGTTTTATGTTTTTGTGTTTGCTTCCTTCAAAAGCTTTAAAACTTCTCACATCCTTTGGACTTTTTTTCTTTGGTTTTTAGTAAATTCTCGCTACACCATTTATCTGTTTAAACATTCCAAAAAATAATTCTTATTACATAATTAATGAATTAGTTTTCTTTTCTTTTCTTTGTTTTTTATAATATAACTACATTTAATAGTTAACTGTGTGGTGATTCTTGTTTTTTGATTTTCAATAATGTTTTTTTTTTTTGGATTTACTTTTGGTTTTTACAATTCATTGCAAGAATTAAATCCTTCATAATAAATTCATATATAATTTGTTTTCATTTTAATTTTTAAATACAAAGGCAATCGGTTAAATTTATTGGTAGGACGTTCAAAAGTAACTTTTCGACTTCCATGGGAGACTTTTCATATTTTAATTGAAACTTCAATTCTCGGGCTGGAAGTTGCCAAAAGTTACTTCCTCATAAATAAATTGTATAAATTTACTAATAAAAAGTATTTTCTCATAGCTAAATAACAATTTGTTGTACAAATAAAAACAAATAATAACAACAATTACAAAAATGTTTTTTTTTGTTGGATTTTGTAATACAAACAGTTTTAATTAACAATAAGAATAGCATACTTTTAGGTGGTTACTATTACAAAAATACATAAAAGCCATTGGCTTAGGAGTAAAACTCACAAAGTACATCGATTCCAAGCAAACATTGGGAAGATAGACGATACAGGGAGAAAACTCCTTTGCAATGTCGACCCTTCTCTCACAAGTATCCGACTGTTGGACAGAATGCTATAATATGATGATTGTCACCTCAACAATTCCTTATCATTCACGGTAAGAACAGAAAACTGGGTTAAAAATTGAAGTTCTAATTGCTTTAGGAAACCTGTGTAGGGTATGGTGACGTTGGGGCGCTTTTGGCTTTGAGGTTTTCGGGGTGGTGAGACCATAATTTCAAAAAAATCTTAATGAAAAATTGCAAATGCACTATTTTACTTAGCCTCTAGTTCACTAAGAAACAATGTAAAAAAAAAATAGTTGAAAAAAACTATGTTGTGTTCAAATAATCACTCTTTATAGGACATCAAAGATTTGTAAATCCATCCAAATGTTTCGAAGTGATGCCACTTTTCAAAAAAGGTGCCAAAGCTACCCCAGCTTCCCTACTTAGTGAACTTAAATTTTTAACCGACATGCGTACTTAGTGAATTTTCCATCTAAGCCAATGATATATGTACTTACAAATATATAAACATTGTATAAAATTGTGCAACATATGACACGTTCAGAATAAAAAGGCGATGAAATGTAATAAGCAGTATCGTTTTTTTTACTGGTTGTTATACTTATTTCATCGCCTTTTCATTCCGAATGTGTCATATATCGTATCTAGTATATTATTCGTTCAAATATGTGTGTGTGTGTCTGCATGTTGGAACAGGGGGCATATTCTTCGAAGCTTTTTCAAATTTGTTGCATATTTTTTGGAGGCAAAACAATTTTATGTCAAAATATTAGGTAAATAGTAGCTCAATCAATACGATATTGCCGGGCGAATAGAATTACAGACAGGTGTACACGATTATTGATCTCTTACTTAAAATTCTGTGAATCAAGTTTTCTTTGCAACCAAAAAGTATGCCATACAATTTTTAAAAGCCGAAAGTAATCTATCCTTGTTTGGGGGAAGGGAGTAGAGGCGTATTTAAATTTTACAAAAA
Source organism: Heteromyza rotundicornis (assembly GCA_951394025.1). NCBI lineage: Eukaryota > Metazoa > Arthropoda > Insecta > Diptera > Heleomyzidae > Heteromyza > Heteromyza rotundicornis. Next base: position 58,715,885 of record OX596013.1, on the reverse strand, counting down.
AAGGACACTTTTACAAAAACGAATAATGAAATACACTTTTATAAAAATTCTTTGGTTTTGGTTTTTTTTTTGTTGTCTAATTACACATTTTCGGGCACATGCACTTAGCACTGCACTTTGGACAAAATTAATTTCTTGTTCGTAAAAAGGAGTAAATGTATAGATAATATTTTATAAATCTTTTTTTTTTTTGGTTTGTTTGCCACGTCGAGAGTGAGTTTAGGTAAAAATTGGTATAAAATAGAAAGAAAATAAAAGAGAAAATTCGTTTACTTCAGTAAAGTAAAATAAAAAAGAAGTTGTTTTTTTGCTGACAAAAATCCGTCTAAAATAGTTAGAACACTTTTTGTAGCATAGTTTTTGGCGCTTGTTAAAGTCTACATCGGTTGGCATAAGACATATTTTGCTAGAGCATTCAATTTAATACAGTTACATAAGTTTAGTTAGGTTGCTTTTGTAGTTTTTGTATAGATTGTGCTAGTTTTTGTTTTTGGTTTTTTTGGTTTTTTGTTTCCCCACCAAAACTTAGTTTAATTTTAACTAGGTATTTCACAAAAATTGAATTTAAACGTGTAAATAACGTGTTAGTACATATATAAAAGTTGTCACTGCCACATTGATGACATTGAGACGGTTGGTGGTTGCATCGCCGCAGTAAGTGAATTCCTCTTCCTGTGAAAATGTGAAAAATGTAAAGAACTTTTCCTTAAACTCCAAAGATCGCCCACTCACCTCTGGATGTTCCGTGTAGCACTCCTCGATACGTCGCCGCACATAGAAACTCATATTCAGCTTATAGCATGGAAACTCCAAGTCATACTCAATGTTTTGCGGTTCCGTGGACAGGCGTACGCCCTTCGAAGGCATCAGCACATCCACCACTACCAACAGTAAATTTGTATTCGGTATTTTCTTCAGATAAAAGGGACGTGAAGTGGGCACTTTAATGTAATCCGTGATGCCCTCGAGAGAATTGGACTGCAGCACATACAGTGTGGACTTTGTGTCGCAGGCATGATAAATTGGTTCTGGTTCCTTTTCCTTAAACACAAGCTCACCATCATCGGCGACGTCTTTCGGTTTCGTTTGCTGGCCCGGAAAGGCGTCAGCCACTTCTTCGTAATCGTCGTCCAGCTCGCTGGGATAGTCGAGAACTGCAAGCACACATTTTTTTGGTATTTTCTACGTATGTATGGCGTTTATAACTTACATGGTGCACCATCGACCCACCACTGGATGCGTGTCCATTGCCAGAATAGCTCGCCCACTAACCATTTCCAGGCGAAGTTCAACAAGCGTATGGGCTATGGTATTAAAATGAAATTCATTTACTTGCCATTGGACGCATAGAAACAATCGGAACTTACATGCAACAGAGAATGTCCATCGCTGGATAGTTCCGCACCCTCCGGACATAAGGACTGATAATCGTACACGTCCAGTGTTTGGAAGATGTTCTTCTCCACCATGGCTGCCATAACGTCGCCTTGAAACTCGCCAAAGAACTTGCCCGTGTGATTGAGATTGTTTGCCAATATTATATAGGCATTATTGTCGATGACGTAGCATTCGGTTTCGTCACTCGAGCAGGTCTTGATGCAGCCTTGGCACTGTAAAGTTTGAATTGAAATTGATTGAAACTCAAACTAAGTGAAATCTCCTCGCCCTTACATTATCCACCGAAGTTATATTCAAAAACCGCTCCAACATCAGAGCGTGCGAAAACTGAAAGCCCACCACACAAGCGGGTGCCTCTTTGCCACCATCTCGGGGGAAAATGGCATGCGAAGCGGTCACCTTCAGCTCACTGTCCTCGGACGGATCGGTATAATGCTTCACCGAGTAGACAAAGCTCTCGGTACGCTCCTGATGATGTTGCAGTATGGCGCTCTTGTACCAAGTCTCATCGATGGCTGTTGTATGATAATCACCAAATTCACGATCCGTGTCCACTTCCACCTCACCGTAGATGAATTGCCAACGTGTCAGGCCGCTCATGGTGGCCACAAAACGCAGCGTCGCACCAAAGCCTTCGATCAATGAACGCTCTTCGGCATTGGCGAATTTCCATTCACCGTAACTGGAGTTGGTGACCTTGGCATCGAAGATGAGCAGCTGTACCAGTTCCTTGTTGCAGTAGTAGGCGTCATCGTTCAGTGTGCGCCGGCCGCAGTTTACTGGTATAGAGTAAATGTAAATGGTTAATGGGTATTTGGTATTTGGCAAATGTTGGCAAGAACTTGTACCATCATCATCGTCGTCATCGTCGCCAGTGTCTTCCGAGGTATCCTCATCGTATTGCTCCGACCAGGTCCATTCTTTTTGTACCATTTTACCAAGAAAATGGGCCAATTCAGCTTCGGGCGTCTTGAACTCGTGTCCCTCGAGGTAATGATACTTACAATAGACCCTGAAATAATTTCAAGTTAAATTAAATGTTAATTTTGATAATTTCAAAACTAAATAAATATTTAAAAAAAATTTTAATTAAAAAAAAATTTAAATTTAAAAATTAAAAATATAAAATTGATTTTTGAAAATATTTTGATTTTTTCTTTTTCCTGAAAACTTACCAATTTGGATGCACTTTCCAATTCTCACCCACAAAAAACTCCGAAATATTGACTTTCATGTGAACATTCTTCATCACTTCCTCGCCCACTTTGATCCAAGTCTTGCCGTATTCACTGGGCAAAACAATGCCCAGCGAAAACGGAGTATTGGGCAAGGGAGCAAAGAAATAGTCTTGCTTCTCCTCGGACACGCGACGCATTTTGTCGTAGTGAAACTTGACGCTAATATCTTTGAATTCGCCCATTTGATATTTGACCAATTGGGCACGCAACTGTAGAATGGAGTCGCCCGGTTCGCGTGGCACGTTGTCCTCATAAAGATGTTCGACTTCGGTGAAATCGATGCTATTGTAATTGGGATTCATCACACCATTTTTCTGTAAATTGTAGTACAAAATTTAAGAGAAGTCGAATAAATTAATTACAAATTTAATACTAACCGATATGGGACGCAAATCGGGATGGAGAAGCATGTAGCCATTATTTGACACCACAAATGAGTAGCCGTTGACACCAAGCTATGGTCGAACAGAGAACAAATTGTAGAAATTACTTAAAAACCTTTTTTATTTAATACTCCTACCTTATACGGCAATGTAAGCTTGTCTATGTCCTCTACGGGCACATCAGTACCCGCCACACCCAGTAGGCGTGCACGTTTTGTTGAATTCTCTTGTCGATACGATCGATCGAAGGCGGGCACGCCCACAGCTATCATTAGGCGCGCTTCTGTCGCATTGCCAACTTGTTTGTACTAAATTTTGCAGTCATTGATTTATTCTTTTGTGGACTTAAATATTTTGAAGGCAATTCACTGTACTTACCGTTTTATCCGCGAAGGAGTGCGTCCATGTGGGCGGATGCTCTTCGTCTTGTAGAACTAAAGGCGTGGCTATTACATCGACATACTTCAGTACCTCTTCGTGCACCTCGTCCAGTGTCTGGACATGCGAGTAATAGCCGCGATTCAAACAAGCCATCCATTGTATTTCTCTCACCTTCGTCACCTCCTTCCCCAGTAAGTACGTAAATATTCGAACGTGCATACTGGACGTGCCATTCGTGCCGTTGCCCCAATTGTATTTTTCAAAAATTTCGGTGGTATTTCCCGCAACACCATCGGTCACGAGCATGATGGCTTGATTGCAGGTGGACGTCTCATTGCAGCGACGTTCAATGTAGTACTGGCGGCGAAAAGGGATTTTTCATTTTAATCAAAGCAACCGTTGGACTCTTCCACTCACCCTTTTCAGCAGCTGGAACGCCCTCTCATAAGCAATTGTCAAATTAGCATAGCCCTCAGGTACTAAGTTCTCAATCGCATCATTGAAGACGTTTATATTCTCCGGTGTGGCCTGTACGAGGGCATCCTTGAAACACGGCACAGTGTCATTTATCCATGCCGAGTAGTTTAGAACCGTAAAGAAGTCATTGTTCGAGAAAGTATCCAAGATACTGCGTATTGTGAATTTGGCCACGTGATTGCGAAAGCCAGTCATCGAGCCTGAATTGTCCAGGAGTATAACAATGTCCTTGGAGCAGGTGGCGGTCTCAATGTACCAGGAGCGCTTGCGACAATCGTAGGTGTCGGCATTGTTGTTCTCGTCGTGCTCTTGCCATTGCGAGGCGGGATAGTGACGCAAAATGCCGCTGTCAGAACCGAAGTACTGCCATGACAGTGCGGGATCGGATTGGTAGTTCTGCTTGAAGACATCATCCAGGGCCTCGGACCACATGATGGTCTTCAGTACTTTGGGATCTAAAATACAAGTTTTCGATTTGAATTTGGGAAAAGTTCACATGATGCCGTGACTACTAACGTCGATCAAAAACATTGGAGGGTACATGGACGGAAGAATGCAGCGTATCCACTGATATATTGTAAAAGTGCGTGTCCGGATTCAGTGTCAAATTCAAATACATCCAAGCGTATTGTTCCTCACCCTCGAGCAATTTTTCGGCTCGTTTGCCCTCGTACGTGGAGAATTTACTCGAGTAGTATTGGTATTCACTTTCGGCATAGGTGCGATTGAATTCGAATTCCTCGTAGACAGATTCGGCCTTGTGCATGATGCACTTGACCGCATCCATTTTGCGTGAGAGCATTTTGCCCACATTGGCCGTAATGGATTTGATGAGTTCGGTGCCATTTTTGAGTTCGACGCGCGCATTGAACTCTTTGTATTTCTAAAATTAATTATTTTAATTTTTTTCCTAATTTAATAAAAAAATGTATTTAGCTACCGCCTTGATTTCCTGTGATTTGGTCATGCGTTGCGCTAATTCCCACAATTCATCGCCGAATTGTATTGCCCATTTGCCGACTCTGTAGTAAAAAAATTAAATAAAAGGTTAATAAATTTCCTTTCAATTTGAAAAGACTTTCAATTTCATTTCAATTTCATTTCAATTTCATTTCAATTTCATTTAATTTCATTTTAATTTAATTTCAATCTCAATCTCATTACCATTTTATTTCCATTTCAATTTCATTAAATTTCGCTTTCATTGAAAATATATTTTGGTTTATTTAAATTTCGTATTCAAATCATATCGTATTCCGATCTCCAACAAAACCATTAATTTCCTGTCCAATTCTGACCAAGTATTCGCATTCCCGTCAACACAATGTCAACCACCTGTCAAACACCATATTCTCTTTCTTTCATTCTATTTTTGTTGCGGAAATACCACAACCTTGTCTTTTAATTAAATAAGCACGTTTGTACGGGCGACGTCACAAAAGCGAAACATTTACCGCAAAAAGAAAATGCGTGTCATTAACACAATACTAAGAATAACAACAGAACGCCCACTTCGAAATGACACATACACATTACGCGCCCAGATACCATACGGAAAAACGGAATGAACAAACAAGAAACTCAACTCCAACGCAGCTGATGTTTGTTTACCAACAGAAAAGATACAAAGCGGAAACGCTAAAGCAACAAGTATGCGATGCCGACCAGAAGTGTTTATACTCTTCACGCATATCCGCATATCTTGCTACTTTATCAACGTCTCCCAGTTCGTTTCTCTTTATCACATATTTTGTTGTAATTCTCTAAATTTATTTTGCTCTCTTGTGCCCTGCCCTGCACTGTTGTCATTTGTTTTTGTTTTAATTATTTCAATTCTTGAAAATAATGCGAATGTGCTCGAATGGAAAAACATGAAAAATTTTCACCAGCCGCCATGTTTGTTTCTCCTGACAATTTGACAATTTTCCTTTTGACGTTTCGCTGACAGTTCCTGCTGTCTCTGTACTTGGCTATTTTTAGTGGCATTGTTAGTTTTTCATTTGAACACAACACTTTTACCTACAATAGAAGATGAGCATGTTTTGTATGGGAAACAACTAATCTCGAATTAATTTCTTTTGTGTAAATTCTAAAATGACACAATTCGGCGGGTGGGCATACCTACATATGTTAACAGGCCCAATGTGTATTTTTATATATTTGTTGTTGTTCTAAGTGTTTTTTCCTAAATGAATTTAATGAAGTGTTTAAATGTTAATTGGAATTATTGTTATTTGGATTTAAATTCATTTTACTCTGCTACATAGGAGGGTTTCGCTCATTAGTGGCTCATCTATAAATTAAAAAAGAGCACAAATGTTTTTGTTTTAATTTCAAAGGGCTTAAATTAATATGCATAGACAATTTATTATATTCTCAAATCTATTTAAATATATCACACTCATAATTTATAGTGTATAAAACTAGAGAGTGAACTATCTTCAGCAATGCCGAAGCTAAAATCCCTCCACAAAATCTGGACCATTTAGAAGAACCTCAAGCTTTGGGGTCACAGCACCCAATATAGGTGATTTTGGGAACCCCTGACCGTATCCAAAATATCTCTGAACATTTCCAAACGAATTCTGAAAAAATATGTTGGTCTAAAATATTTGTTCTAAAAATACTTAGGAAATGTGGGAGGTTCTCTTAAGTTGTCTAATTCGACTGATACGATCTTGATGTAAGTTTGAAGGAAAAATACTTGTAAACAAAATTTCATGTCGACAACTCCGAAATAGCTACCGCTATCGTGATGACGGCCATCAATGCCAATCAAGAATATATATTATTTTCCATGCCTACTTATGAGCGTTACAAATGCTGTGTCAAAGTTTATATAAAAGAAATTTTAATTTAAAAAGCTAAGAAACGAATTACTATTTTTGAAATATTACTCATACGCCCCACACTGAGCCAAAAGGGTGATGTAGCAAAAGGCTTTATCGACGACTATCGGCACCATTTTTCGGCATTCCACTTTTTAAACCCTGTACATAAGTGTAATGCTTAAAAGGACATGTGTTAGGTATAGAAAATGATATATATTTTTGATCAGCGATCACATGCCGATCCAGCACTATGCTTCCTGTGACCGAGTTTTCTGACCAAAATTCAAATATTTATGATATTGGAACGAAACTTGGTATCAGGTGGTTTTTGGGGTCGTTGATTTCAAATCTGATGGCCGAAATTTCAAAATTTTATTTTATCTTTACGAAACATGGTATACGGGGGTAAAAACCCCCGTATACCATGCAATTTATGTGTTAAAATGTTTTAATTATTTGTATAACAGTGTTAAAAATGTTTATTAATTAATACCAAATTTTCATTAATGAGCTTAGAAATAATATGAATAATATGGACTGTTCTTTTTTCCATGTTCTTTTGTGTTTATTTGTCCTTCAATGTAATCTTTTCTTTGCATACAAAAACTTATCGAACTACAAAAGCCTGAATATTAATAATATGCAAAAAGCTGATAACAACTGAATTCGGTAAACTAAAAACAAACTGTAACACATGGCTCTCGGCCTGGAGTGGCGTTTGTTGTAATGATCATACCCATTGCAACAACAACAAAATACCAAGCTATCTAAATACTGTTGTCTAAATGGACTAATAACCAAAAGCAATATGGTGTAAAGACAAGCAAACAACAAGAGGTTATTTGAATTAGCGACTGGTAACAGGAACACATGGAAGGGAAAACGGAATGCTATCATTTTGGTTCTTTCAACGCTAAATACCGACAAATATGTGGGAGGGGCTTAGTGGATGCAACCAATAATTGCAAATTGAACGTGCATGGTCTATAATTAGTAGACAAATTTGCATTCGGTCTAAAAAAAATGGTTACAATTCACAATTATTTCTTCTCATATACAAAAGTAGAAATAGTATGTTTGAACACAATAAGATCGGCAGGCGAAACAGAATGAGTCGCTGACGATAAATCTCGCGAATTTTGAAATAGTTATACGACTCAAGCCATGCTTTGTACTGTTCTTTTTTCCATGTTCTTTTCTGTTTACTTGTTCTTCAAAGTAATCTTTTCTTTGCATACAGAAATTTATCCAACTAAAAAAATCCTGAATATTAATAAACTTATAAAAACAATACAGTTCAATTAAAAAATTATCAATTTAAAAGAAAAAGTTTGTTACTCATATTGCTCATTTTCTAATTCTAAGTTATTGAGTAATTCCTCATGGTGATAAGGATAATTTCGGCTTTTTTATTAACATTTTTGTTAAAAGCCATGCCGCGTTTTGACTATGAAATAAATCGAATCGTCAATGACTGCCACTTTTCACTAATTGATCTGCATACCATTCTGGATTTTTCTTTTAAGGAGAGCGCATATGTGTTGAAATCATAATTTTTAATGTATTTTATATCCTTGTTGGGCGCATCTTTCCAAATGTCGAATACATCAGCGAATCCACATTAAAACTATCTGAGAAAAATGTGTATTATTCAAAAAGTGCAAAAAAAGTGCAGTGTAATTCTTTAAATTTCCGCCATAAACCTGGTCACAGGAACCATAGTGCAGCGAATGGAAATGGACAGGAACAAAATTAAATTTGAAATAACTTAGAGCGGAATAGAATGGAAGTATCCGGAACGAAAAGAGAATCAAACTGGAAATGGACCGGAACTCAATGAAAAGGAACAACATTTTAAAATGGATCGAGAATGGATTGGAAATGGATATTATTGATAAATTATCTAAAAATTATTAGCTATCGTAAAATTACTCGTACGTGCATGTATTTCAGCTTTGGTAAAAAATATTGACGGGAACGAAATGGGAATGACACCGGTAGGCACGGAGCAGAACACTCGCCTATATTTTCGATATAAAAAATGTAATTTTTAGACGGCTCGTCTGCCAATATTTATTACAGTTGACCGAAAAACATGGACGACCCTTCACTATATTTTTTGGAGGGTACTACACTGAACCCTGATTCTCAAATTTTCGATCGATATTAAAGGTTTTCCTTGTATTTATGCAATCTCTAAGGTTAATTTTTCTAAGGATTTAATTTTGATTCGTGAAAATTTGAACGTTTCGTCCACTGTGATATCATCACTCCTCCTCCATTCTATCAAGTAATACTTATTGTGCCAAACCACCAACCCATTTCACTCATTTCAAACACTTCATCATACGATATTCTTTCACTCAATTCGAGCAACGTAATCCATCATATTACTACCTAGTAATTAACAATTTCTTTTTGTAGCCACATCGGTGTGAAGGCTCCTTGTAGCCCGATTGCTTACATTGTTCATGATTAAATTCAAAATTTCACCTTGAAGCAAACTCAATGCACAATACACACACACACAGTCAATGAACAATTTCTTATCTTGCTAAGAGCAAGGCATCAACACCATGAAAAGTTAAAGCGCAGGACTTTCAGTGCAATAAAAAAAAGTCGGTAAGCTTTGGCAAGTTTAAAGTAGAAATAAACATTCTTAATTTATACCCGAACCATTTACATTATTTGTAATTTTATTTTGCTTTTTGGTGTGGGCTTGACATTTTCGTAGAATTGACCTTTATAGGTTGTGGGGGTTAATGCGAGTTTTTTTTCATGATCGAACCGTGACCCATCCAATTTAGTACTGTCTGTCACGCGACCAGCACAAAAGACATTTAAATCACATAATTCTGAAAAAATTTCAAAGGTGGAAATGTGATTTTAACTATTCGCGAATTCTCCAAATATCTACAATTTTTCCTATTTAATTTCAAAGTACATAATTAAAGTGCTAATAAAGTCTTTAAAAAATAAATTTACTAGCACTGACAGAAGCGCCTTAAAACAGCACAAAATATATACCGAAATTAATAAACAAAATAAATGTGCGGATAAAAGCCAACTTAATACCCAAAAAAGGAAAAAAAATCCACATTAATGACCAGCGATTAATGAGGATGTTCCACGCCTTTTGAGTTTTCACAGAACTTACGCTTCATCCTCGGGAGTGGCCTTTACCGTCGACGTTGGCAGGCATATCAATTGAAACAGCAGCAATGCGGTCAAAATGACAGAGAAATGTGTCATCAACTTATCGCACGGCAATAACATTTTGCTAGCATTTTCTTAAAGTGCTTGTTGTTTGTTGGTTAAACCGTTTAGATTGGTCTATGGGGGGACGGGACGTACTGCTCGCGGTGGGGCACTTTCAAATATAGTTTGTAGAATTAAATACGCGTTTATCCACGTATGTGTATCTGTGTATTGTGTTAGTTTTTCTAAAACTTTTCGAAATTGTAATTTTTTCCAAATTTGGTATAACACTGGGTGGAGCCGTTTCTTTTTTTTTGTTGTAACGTCAAAACCAAAAACAGTTTCACGTTTTACTCTTTCAGTTGCTTGTTTTGGCAGCACTTTTCTCTGCGGTAACTCCTTTTCTAATCACTTTGTGGTAGATTTTGCATCACTTTTCGTTTGAATTGTAAAATTTGGTTAAAATTTTCGCTTGAAATATGTTAAAAATCTTTTCAGCTGTGCGTAAATTTTCTATATATAAAAATTTTCTATTCTCTGCTCATGTGTGTTGTTGGTGTAATTGTGTGTGTGTTGGTGTGTATGGTATTTTCAGCCTCTGGTCTCGTGCTCCGTTTTTAGCTCTGGTTGGCCCCGGTGGCCCACCCGTCGTCGTTGAAAAGCTGCGGAAAACTGAGAAAAACTAAGGAAAATTGTGGGGAAAATGGTGAACGGCGAATGTGTTCAATTCAATTTCGCATATGGGTGCCTTCGTTGGTGTTCGTCACTTTCCGATTCGTTGTGCGCTTTCCGTTATTTGGTGTGTTCGGCATTAACCGCTATTAATAGCAGGATGTTTGTTGTGTTTGTGGTTGCGCTTTGTGCTCCCATTTGGCGTCTGGTGAGCTGTCAAAAATTTGTTGTGTGTTTTGGGGAAAATGTGGCATCCGAATAGAGAACATAAATGACAGCCGACCGTGTGAAAACAGCTGTTTGTATTGATTTTTCCCCATTTTCCCGTTTTACTGTACACGTTTTTTGATTTTCACTTCGATACATATTCATAACAGAGAGAACTTTTTTGAGAGGCTAAAAAACTAAAAAAAAAAAACAGGAGAAACTTATAATTTCAGTTGAGAGAAAGTGAACATAAATTTAATGTAAGAATAGAATAGAATGGTGAAAATTTCAAAAATTAAATTCCGTTATATTTGAAATTTTTTCACAAATGCTAAAAGGATCTACATATTTGTAAAATCTAATGGTTCCAGAAAACGTTTTCCGCTTTCTTAATTCGATGTTTATTTTAAAACTCGAAAAATATTTTCACATCAAACATAATAAGTCGAAAACATTAAATCATTCACTACCCAACACCAAATCAACAATATCACCGATATTCCTTGAATGGGGCCCGAGTAAGAGCGCTATAAAAAATTTGGGTGCGTGGCAATTGATGGATCGTAGAAATACCGAGTTACAGGGCATAACAAATTTTAGGGCGTGGCAGTGGGCCATTCATCACCCAAAACCACATACAAAATTTCAGCGGAATCGGTTAAACAATGCATGAATTATAGCATTTTAGAATAATATTTTCCACGACCACACTGAATGCCCAAGGTTATGAAATGGCATATTGTCTATGTCAAGGCCAATAAAATTTCCTACATTTTGATATGTGTCTAATTAAAACAACCCCACAAACATACATACATATAAGATCATATGTACATTGTATTTTGTCTGATTCTGGACAAATAATCCAGCTAGTTGTGTCACAAACACATTGTCAGCAGAATTGTCTCTGATAAGACTGGTTGACATTGTTGTTTTCTTATTCACATTATTGCTCTCTACTGAATCAGCCTTCAATTGCAACAATACTGACTAGTCAATAACAGTTCATGTTACTTACAATAACAAAATGTTGTTTTACAAAATACAAAGCATAAATTGACTCAGTAACAAAAAATCCATTACCATCGGTCCGTTCTTTTAGGTCCTAGAAGGAGTTGGTATTGAAAATGGGCGGCATCCGTGGACTGCGACGCCTACCCCCATATAAGTGAAAATCGTGTTTTGTAAAATGTCAAACTTGGCATATGGGGGTTTTTGGGGTTGCTGATTTCGAAATTAATGTTGAAATTTCCAAATTCAAGATGACGGATCCAATATGGTCCAGTAGGTGTAGGGTATATATAAGTCGGCTTTGGCCGACTAAAACTTACTCATTTTGTGAACATCCCTCAGTTTTTTGTCCGTTATGCCTGATTCTTGAACTTGTATCTAATTCTTAGTATTGAGTAGAAAAACTTGTAAAAATATTTCAGGTCGATATCTCGCACAAACCAACGTTTTCGGGCATTCAAAGAAAGATCTAAAATCCATCATGAATTTTATGAAAATTCAAAATGGTTTACTTGAAGTAATCATCGTTGCAAATGACTATGTATACTTCGGGCCCACATAGTAGCTTGTGGTGTTATTGTTATAACAAACATCTCCCAATATAACCTAACCTAAACATCACCTAACAGATGAACAGATGCCAGAGGCTTCATCAACTTAAATATGTACTCAACAAAAAAATAAGTGCACCTCAAAGCAAACTGTAAACACGAAGGACATTTGCATGAATCCTACTGCATTCATTTTTGTTTTGACCCCAAAATGCATTGTTTTTTTTTTATTCTCATGCATGTTAAGCATAATTCCGGCATACACAGGAAAACGAACGAAATACCGCTTACTTGGCATACGGAACGCATGCTTTCATGCTTCATGTTACAGAGAAACACAAGCAACCGCAACAAAGTGCAATTATCTTTTGGAAAAAAAAGTATGTTTGCGGTGACATTTTGTCCTCTTTGTCGTTTAGCATTTGAAGTGATTATTTTGTATGAGTAAAATGCCTACAATTATATGACCAATGCTGGTATTTGACCAACATTTCTCAAGAATAGTTTTGGAGAAATTTTAGTAACTTTGGGGAAGGCTTAAATTTGTATACGATTTGTGTAGAGAAATAAAGCAAACATTTAACACTTTTGCAATAATGGATAGTTCCTTTCACATTCCCCATTCAAGAATATACTTCCCTTGTATCAAAGTGTTCCTTGTCTCTGATTGTACTTACATAATTATGTCGAAAAACAGTCAAATGTCAATATTTTATCACTTGCAAAGCGGCTTAAAAATAATGAAGTAATTTACTTGTGGTGTCTTAGAACTTAGCCATCATTACAATCCATGCTACACCACCGCCTCGCACCACTCATACTAAAAGCAATTTATTCAACAATGAAGCCATTTGCACTACACGTAGCAGCGCCTAAAAGTATGCTTAGCTGTAAACTGTAAACTGTAAACTTTAAATTGAAAATTTCCTTCTCCTTCTGCCTAAGCAAATATTAATAAAACTTTGGTTTTGTTTATTTTTGACAGCCTTTAAGTTGTGTGGTGTTGTGTGCGGCCCTTAAACTCTAACCAAAATTATTGTAGGGTTATTGACCCACTTATGTACACTGAAACTACCACTTCAACCGGATATTTTGATGAAAAACTTATATTCCGGTTGAGAAAAGAATAACAAAAAGTCCCACTTAAGTGTGGATATGGAAAAGTCATTCTTAGCTACACTCAAGGAAAAAAGAAATTAATGGAAAAAAAAGCTTGAGAGTTAAATTACAACAAATTTAATTAAATTTAAAAAATATTTTATTTTTTTTAAATAAAAAAAAAATCCTTTTTCATCGAATGTTATTGAAATGTCAAAAGCCCCAATAAGAATCCCTTGTTTCTGTACTACCAACTTTCCCCAAGAGTCATTCCAAATTAATGTGAGAAACTTTGGCTAAGCATTTATTTGCTCCGACAACACAAACCAGTGGGTTGAGTGATGTTAACTATTATAATTAATTATGTAAGCTTGTAAAAGGGAAAAGTTGTATTTTTCTGCGGCAACATATTCATTTTGTATAGCGAACTGTGCTTGTTGTGTGTTGGGGTGGTATGAAAACTTGGCAAAGTTGTTGAAATAACTAAAAGAAGCCCAACTTTCGTCTAATCAAAAGGGAATGACATGTTAACATTTCAAATTAATTGCGTATAAGTGATAAGAAATTAATTTCTGAGTAGTTTTTCGGCGAGCGCACGCCATTGCGATTATATAGTGGAAATATGATATTCTACAAACATTGATACACATTTTGCAATTCAATACATTCGCTGGTGGTGCTGAAAAGTTTTAATTGCTTAACTCCTGCAGCACTTAAGCGGAGTGGAAGAGAAATCTAGTATTTATAGTTATTCCATTGTCTTAGAATCCAATTAATTTCGTATATGAATGTGTAGGTATATTTTTGCATTCACTTCTTGTTAGCCTTTCTCTTCAGCCTTTCTCTATCCATCTCTCAGCACCATCATAAATTGACCTAAATTGAAAAATTTCCTTTCATCCTGCTTCACATTATGTGTACGTACAATTGTGCAAGGACTTGTTTACCATTTGAAATTCCCACAGTTGGTGCCGTTTAGACTCAGTTCATTTCATTAGACACCCCTTTATCGACTTTTAAAATGGTATCATTTGAAACTCGTTCGATCGGCGAAGGGGTTCAGTGTGACAACTTTAATCCAGTGCCAAACTCTGCATGATGACTAAAATGGTAGCCAAAAATGAAAAAAAAAACACAAGTGAATGAATGAACGAATAAAGAATGTCCTCAAGGGAAGTGTTCACCAATGCGAAAGTCTAAAATGGGCGCCACAATGGCGGCAAATGGCTTAAAAAAGAGCGATAGAGACATTGAAAAATTGATTTTCAATTAAAGGCGAAAGTGTGAGCATTTTTTTAAAAAGTTTTTCTTTGCTTTCAATATGATAACTGGGTAAAAATAGAAGAGCTATTTAAGTGATAATTAATATTTAATTAGGCAGTTATTAATAAGATTAATAACAAACAAATATTTAAGTAATATTTCTATTTCTAAATTACATCACTAATTGCGTACTTAACCTTACAATTAAGGGTACAATTTTTGTTTTTTTATTATCTGTAAAAATAAATTTAAAAACATAAGTATTTTAAATTGACAGATTGCCATATTCCATGTGTCCTCACGAACGTATTGTAAAATATAATTAACAAATTAACAATTCATGTACATATTTTTCGTATCTCTTTAAGCATATCCATTTTTTTTCCCAACACACTTAATTGTATAATTACATTAAAACCATCAATTAAATTTATTTTATTCAGTGAAGTGTGAATTTTAACCAATTCGATGGAATTCACCCTCCGCCACTGTATTCACACGCTTATACGCACGCACTTAATCACGTGACTACGCACACACACATGCATCTTAATTTCAAGTTTGACACAATCGAATGTATGCATGGGCAAGTACGTGTCTGTTCGATATTTTCAATTTAAATTACGAGAGTACATTGAGTTTGCAATTGAATTAAAATTTATGCTACATAAGCGAACTTTTACTGAGTAATGGCCAACGTACCACGGTGAGTGGGGGCGGCGGCGGCCCGCGTACGGTCGAAAGGTCAGCAATCGTAAACATAAGTGTGCAATTGTAATGCGGTTTTCGTTTCGTTTTGGCTATTTTAATTCGTTTTTATTCGAGTGCACACGTTGAATTGTAATTGAAAATTGGCGTGCGAACTTTTCGGAAACAACAAAGCCGAAGGACCACACACGAATGCAGTGGATGGAAACATGCAAATTTAAAATATTCAAATGATAATAACTAGACTCAAATTGTATATTTACATACACTAATCTCTTCTTCGTCACAAACGCTCTAATAAAAATTTATTCTAAAAGCTGTGCTTTCCAATTTCGCAATAGAATTTATTTATTCGGAAAATAATTTAAATGATGTCCTTGCTGCAGGAGCTAATGGCGACAATTCACATTAAAAATGCATGTGTCAGTGCTCATGTGTACACAAACAGCAACAACTAAATATGAGCATAATTATGCAGTTTTAGACGGAAATTGCTATAAAATAAAATTATTTCAAATACATGCTGTGGGCATATACTACATTAAGGTGGAGCGAGCTTGTATGGGAGAATTATTTTTTGCAGATATCGCTAACGCCAATTTTGGAATCGTTTTTTTCTTGTTTTTTGTCATTCTAAAACGTATTTTTATTATTTTGTTTTGTTGTAAATATTTTTTTTTTGTAGGTTTAAACAAATACATTTTTTATTTATTTGTCCTGGAAGCTGGGCGACCGACAAAAATTAATAATTATGTTTTTTGCTCGTATTTTTCTGATTCTAAAACGCATTTTTATTTAAATTTTTATTTTTTTTTCGATGTACTGAAATCTTGCACAATTTTCCCAACTTCAACCGCGTTGTGGCAGTACAAAACGTCAAAATATCGAAAAAGTCCTAATAACACATCTTGCTTAGAATCCTTTGGAGCTTCCATCCCATACCGCACTTGCCGTTAGCGATATCTGGAAAAAAATTAAATCGCTCCACCTTAATATACATACGTATGCATGTGTGTATTTAACTAACGAAAATTTTAGTTTTTCTAAAATTTTGTTGTAAAATAAATCAATAATGAATAATTAAAAATACAATATTTTTGTTTACATATCTTTAGGCGCTTTTTTGTAGTAATTCTTGTTTCAAAATATAATTTTATACAAAGTATAATGCCTAGAAGAAGGCTTGTCAAGTACAAAACATTTTATATATTCTTGATCAGATTCATCCCTCAAGTCGATGTAGTCACGCCCATTTGTTCTACATTTTCAACATGTATATTCCGTGTGACCATTGTTGGAGACAATCGAGCCAAATTTTTTTTATTTTTACACAAGGGACTGCCACGCTAGTTTGAAAAAAACGAGGGTGGTGAAAGTGAGCTGTGAAAAGTTGGCTCTCCAGAAGCCATCAGTGCACCTAGAGATCTGAGACAAACCGCCTCCAGTTAATTCCTCTGGTCGAAACGAAAAAAGGGTAGTACATTAGCGTGGTCCAGAATTAACTTTTTTCGCTGGAGATCCACGATCCCCCTCAAATAGTTTCATTTTGTAAGAAAAAATTCACAAAAAAATTTGGGCATCCTAGGTCAACATTAAAACGTGCCCCCCAATCATTTTTCTAAATTCGGAGGAAAGCTTTTAAAATCGGGAATTTAGTGGAAATGGTAGACAACTCTTCAACGAACAAATCCATGTAAGAAGCGGTTTTTTTACGGACCTCCCAACTTCTTCAGGTACGGAAAAAGTGCACCAAAAAGTTGGAAATTCGGCCGGGAATGGAACAATAATGTCAATGGAATGAATTGAAAACATACTCATACCAGACGAAAATGGAATGAGAACGAATTTGGGAATGGAACAAACCGAATATGGACTGAAATGAGATTGAATTGAAACCCATTTGGAAAGCAAAAGGTTAAACTTTAAACAACGGGAAATGGAACGAATTGGAATGGAAAGGAAACAGTAAAAATACAAAATTAATGGAAATTTGTGGAAGTGTTCTACTTCTTAGAATTAGTTTACCTTTTCAATAGCTTCGATGAACTTTACTGAAGTGAATTTCCCTAATGTCATTCTCCCAGCCATCAATCGACGCTCAATCAAAGTTCATGTCCACTCTGAGTGTTTGCATATTTCCGCAAACATATTCCCATTGAACATCACCAGGTTCTACGAGTGGGTCGCCGCCACCACCACCCACATGAAATCTTCTCACAATATTTCATTGTAGTACGAAAAAAAAAATAGAGGAAAATGTTGTGTTTAAATTAAGACTGACATCTGCATTGACATAATTCAATTTAGCAAATCAAACACGCGATTTTTCGATTAAATTTTACCCTAGAGTGTGTTTCGTTTAAGTTTCGTCTCTTAGGTAGATAAAATATGCAATTTATAATTGTTTTTTTATGCTGAACACTTGTGACCCAAAAGCAATGAGCTGCTTGTTCTAATTGGTGAAAATTAAATTATGGAAATTTTGGTATTGCATAGGTAAAGTTTTAAGATTATAAAGTGTATGATTGATTATACACTCAAAATAAAAATAAAAAAAAAATGTTGGAATATATTTTTTACTAACAATTATTTTTTCAAGTGTCCATCGTATGATGTTCTAGCGAAATTAGCTTCAATTGCTGCTGGCACTCACTTACTTTCATTTTTTTTTTAAATATTAATTAGCAAATATTCCGTAGAGTATGTGTGCCTTATGCATGAGAACGCTGAGGTAGGTGCGTTGAGGCTGCGAATTGACCTCACCGAACACTTTCGCATGTCACACATAAATCATCATCATCAAGCAAGCAGTCTCTTCATCATCTCCATCAGCAGCTCAAAGCACACCGATGTGCGAAAGTGTCAACGTACTTGTGTGTGCAGAAGCGTCAAGAAATGCACGATTTCTTTTTTATTTGAATTAAAAGTTGTTCATTTAAGAACTGCGTGCTTTCATCTTCTTGCTCTTTTTGCAAACTCACTTTGCTTTGTTGCTCTTAATGTTGCTCTAAATGGCCCACTGATTCACTGCGGTACGCTTGTATATTTATCTCTCTTTGTCCGTCCGCATAGATTGATGCGAATTTAATTGTGGAAAATTTTTGTATTGCCCAATTATTGATTGTTAAAAATTGACAAATTTACCTATGACCGGTGGGGTGGCGTGCACAAGCTATTGGGCAGAGGGAAGAGGGATTGTGTGTATTTTATATTTTTTCTTTCGTTGTGTAATACTTAAATGTTCCCTTAGCTTCAATCTGCTACCCCTGCCTCTCAAAATATCACTTGAATGGACAAATTACTGTCGATTTTATCTGTGTGCAGTTTAAATTGTGCTCATAAATTTGTCAGATTTGATTTTAATAACTTCATTTAGATGCAAAAATATATTTTATGCTCAATTAGCTTATAACTTGTGATATATTATATTGTAGTTTTTAGACTGTAATTGTGATTACTATGTAAATTTGTCTGCACAACAGCCTATAGTCGATATTGCACATTGTATAATCAAGGTAAGCCTCGTTTAAATGTGTGTACATGTGATTGTGTGCGGGTATGTGTGGGTTTTGAATTAAAAGGTACACCAACACAAATATGCAAATCCCTACATGTGCTTGTGTATGTGGAGGTATCTCCCATAATAAATGTGTTGACTTAATCCATTGATTTTGTTGTTGTTTTCCCACTTGTCTGATAAGCGATCAATACATCCTTCAGCATACAATATGCATATATGCTAATGGCTGAATACAAATTATAAAATTCATTTACCCATTGAGGCAGAAAGCATTATTTTGCTAAAAACAATACAGAATTTAAGCAAAAATGAATTTTTAATTTTTTAAAGTTTCCTGCAATGTTTTTTGGTCTTCCACCAACATGCTCAGTTGGATTTCTTCATGGACCTATAAGAGACATACTCAACTAATGATAGAAAAAATGACTTCAACATTAATTTAATAGAATGCAATAAACACCAACAAATAAGTCAACATCTCTCGAAATGATTAATGGGCAGTCAGCCCCTAAATGTATGCAAATCTTTTCCGCTATACCAATTCAAGCTGATTATGAACTTTCGACTTGCTTGCTTGCGACTGAAGTAACAATTGAAATCATTACCATTGCCTAAACCCCAGCGAGCGCTAATTCTAAATTCTAAGCAACTAACCAGCCCACCGCCCCTAGCCCGACCCCACAAAAAAAAAAAACAAAACACAAAACTGGATGAACAACAAAAACAAACAGCAATTGTTACCAATACTACTACACAATTTTCAACACCTCATAGACCCAAACCCTTGCTCGTGTAGCATCATCATTTATCTTCTACGCTGCAACTTCTGCCTCTGTCAAGGTCTCCCTCCCCTTTGGCAGAAGAGCAAACACACACACACACAGATACAAATACAAATACGCCCATCCAACCACCACGCCTCGTAAAAAGCTTTCTCAAAACCAACTCAAGCAATACTCCCAAAAGGAAACATAACCTCACCTAATAAGAATTGAGATAGGAATTTCCTGCTGGCCTTCGTGAGGCAGGACGACGGACGCATCGTAGGTACACGAAAACGATTGTATACGAAAAATCACTTCACGAAAAACGAAAGCACGCAATATTTTAGCCAGCAAAAATAATAATAAGAAAAGAAGAACAAAAAAACACATGTGCACATGACCACGCCGCTGAGAGCTTTTTAAGGGTATCGCCTTAAAAAAGCTATTCCATTGCAAAATTGCAATTGTGTGCCGAAAGCTTTTAGGGTAGGTGCTGCTGCTGCTGGTGCTGCCCTGCTCCATGACTTCGTTTCTTGTTAGCAGGAAATGCATTCGGCTAACCGTTGCGAATTTGAGGTTCGTCATTTTGAGGTTCGCTCGCCGATGTTTCGCCATTCGTGCTTTTTACGTCACAGACGCCGGAGTGACTGTGGCGTGTGTCTTGCAGTTTTTTTTTCTTCTCGTATTTAATCGTAATTTTAGGGAGTACATTAAAGAGAGCTTCGGTTTAGTGTGTGCGAAATTTCGGTAGAGTTGATTTTTTTGGGGGTGCAAAAGGGATTTTAGTATTTTGAAAATGGGAATTGAGAAATGGCCACAAATCGGACTTGCATTGGAAATTTCAAAACGACAATTAAGGTTAGCCTCTCCAGCTCTCAAGTAATTACTCAAGAAACATTTGAAATGTTTACTGTAAATTCGAAAATGGTGGTAAAAAGTTAGAAATGTCAACTGAAAGAATCCATGGGGCGTATGTTTATTGAGAGACACAGTGCTGCCTTGTAGCATTTCATTGAAAAAAGGTAGTAAAAAGTGCACTAAATTTCTTTTGAGCTGGATACAAGCTCCTGAAACTAGAGTTGGATGTTTTGTTTATATAAAGTTTGGTTTTTTTTACGAAGCACGTTCTTTTGGATTAATTCTAGATTAATTGACTTTGTAGTGTAATTAAATTTAATTCTTTTAATTCTTAATTCCTTTGTACCTACCGTTATTACAATGGAGAGGGTCATGCGTATACCTTTTTAATTCGAAATCACTACCTTTTTCTTTGTTATACACATATGCTTTGCATACATTCCGCACATCCTTGCAGTGCCCAACACACACACACGCTTACTCTTCAACGAAACATAACATTTCGCCGGCTTTTTTCGGCCCAAACAACAACTTTCACAACTACCAACATGACCAAGAGAGAGAGAACTCCGCTCGCCTATAGGTACTAAAAGCCGAAATCTTCTTCTGGCCAAAAATACTGCTCTTTGCCGATAAGCGTTCGCGTGTTTGCTACTTTTCATGTTGTTGCTGCTATTCTATTTACTCAAAAGCCCACACACACGGTGGTATAAAACGAAGTCGGAGATGTTGCAGCTGAAAGCCGAACATGTGTGTGTGTTGTATTTTTATTTCATGCTGTGAGTGAGACTCCAAGTGAGGCCACTTGAACGCCACGACGAGCTCAGTCGGGCGCAATACGCGAAGCTGCACGCTACGTACATTTTCTGTGTGTACAAAAACACAATTGGAGAAAAAAAAATTTTTGACAAAAAAAATAATTAAAAATTGGTTTTTGTTTGGAGCATAGAAGCCAGGAGCAAGCAAGCAGTACCTACACCAAAAGGAGTATTGAAAATTTCTAGCTCAGTGAAAATCTCCAGGAATTGCTCAATTTTTCGCCCATCTTCCTTTCATTAACTTTCATTTTTGTTCAAATTAGCTTGTTCACACAAAAATCCAACAAGCCCGAATTTTCTAAGGTGTATCCTTCGTATTTGTAAAGTGTTCCATTGCACTTGTATATGTGTGTGTGTGTGAGACTTACTTTTTTATTACGGAAGGATATCGAGGTGTTATAAAAGTCAATTTTACTGTGCAAAATTGTGCAAAAGCAAAAGTGGAGAGAAAAAGTTCATGTGAGTGAGGTGGAAAAAAAGTGCATACCTGGTATACTATACATATGTACACGAGAAAGTACCACAAATAATAAATACCAGAAAAGAGTTTGCGAAACAAAATACAAAATACAAAAAAAAGAAAGATTCCAAATATAGAAAAATCTATATTCGAAAATATATTTTCAAACTTCATAGCAGCGTATCGAACTAACTACATTTGCAGTTTTGCACGAAGGCAGCCAACGAAAAAGGTAGGTTCGCACGATTGCAAAGGAAAGCATACGTTTTCGCCCATATTATCTAATACAAGTTGGTATGCGAGCCCACTGAAAACTGCTCTATTATTCATGATTACCTACATGTTACCATTTAATATTTACGACCATTTTCAAAAAAATAAAAAAAAAACACTCCCCTTCCGTTGTGATTTACAAAAAAATTCCGCATTTTTTCCCCCCGCACAGCATCCGACACAGCCAATCAAAAATCGCCATTGCTGCTTTTGGCATTGGTTTAGTGAGTTGAAATGTCAGGGGCATTGTCGAACACACGCACACAAACGCACGCACACTCACACATTTGCTTATCCCGGTTATACGCAAGAAAACAATGCGTTGCCAAGGTGCGTCCGTTCACTGAAAAAATATGGAAATTTTTAAGAAATTTGCGTACTTTCTGATATTTTCTTTCTGGTTTAGTTTGTATTTATTTCTAGTTCCCAGTACGACCACCTAAGCGTAACTTCATCTCATAACAATCGAACGCAGGGTTTCTTTGGAATGTCCTATATTTGTTTTGTGATTTTAACGAAAATGTTTCTGTAGATTTTAACATTTTAACACTGAATTCAAAAGCCAAATTGTGAAGCTTTTTATTGCAGAGTTTAGTAAGAGCCTAGAACCCACAAAAAGCCTCTCTTGGGAAATAATATTTCTCAACTTACATAGAATGAGTGAGTGAAGACCCGCCTGAAAACCGATTTCACACTCAAAACCTCAAAGGATAATCACAAAGTTTTCAGACCATTACTGTTTAGGACGCCATTGAGGTAGTACGTGTTAAGTCTTGCTTCCTCTGTTTTTCTAAAAATGAAAAAGTGAGGTTAAATGCGTTTTATAACATGTAAGCAGGAGTCAAGACTTTGAAGAACTATTTCCAAAAGAAACGAACAGAATTTGTCGTGACGTTATAGCAAACTGGTCAAATAATTCTCATTCGAGACCTCCTATCCTTTCCAAAGTGAAAGGAGAATGAAATAACTTAAAAATCAGACGGTTTTACGCTCACTTTCAATTTACACACTAAGGGCTTTAGGTTATCCATACATTTTATAGAATAGTTAGGTATCGGCAAGAATATACTCAATTTGGATTATATTAATTTTCATTATTTCTATACTTTTTTTTTAAATATAATTTTATTTTCTGTTGCACAGGATATTTTTTTTCATCATGATATTTATGTTCTTTGCATGCTCTTTTTACAAAATTATATATAAACAAATTTAGTTAGTAAAAATATCTTTAAATCGATTTCATATGTAGTAGGAATAAAGTAATGTGTAGTATTAAATGTAATGATCAAAAATAAATTTAAATTAAAATAGTATCAGGAAATCAAACACAGTTTTTTCATTCAGAATAGACAGTGCCAGCCGCTTTTACTTCTTGACCATTGCAACAAAAAAAACTGAGATACACCTGGAATGCTTTTTACTTCTTTCCATTTTTCGCCTAAATTATATAACAAGGAATGCTTTTCAATCTGATTAGATGACATAAAATATATGTTTCCTTAATTTCTGTTATGTTGATAAAATGATAAAATGAAAACGTTTTTGTATTTCGTTATCTGCCAGACTTTCCTTTTGATAACAGCACCTATAAATGGTTCAAAATGGGGTCTTGAGACCAAATCTTTTATGTTAGAGGTACTTCTAAATACATAATACTGTGTGGAGGTATTTTAGCTTCGGAATAGCTGAAGATAGTTCACTCTCTAGTTTTTTGAATCTTTGGTAGCCACGGAAATATTTTAGAAAGCAAACGTCAATGCATGACGTCTTTCTTCTTTATGAAAACAAAACGTGCAACAGAAATATCCAAATAAGAAAAGTGGTGTTTGTGCGACTTTGCATTCAAATATCTCTCACTAATTTTTGCATTAGTGTTTGCCTATGAAAATATGATAAAACCAAATGTTTTCAAGAACTCTCGGTGAAAATGACCATAGCAACTACTGCTATTTCCGAAGGAAAGCATGTTAGATCCTTTGTTCTTCATTTAGTTTATAGATGACATAAGTTCTTTTTCGAAATTAGAACCATGTTGGATGTGATTATATTGCAATCTGAATCAATCTGAATTAGTTGTGCAGCGAAAAAATCATTTGTCTTTAAATAAATTAAAGAAATTTACAAAGAAAAAAGTTTGAAATAGGAAAAACAAGAATTGGAAGGTAAATTTTGATATGAGTTACTCGTTCACGAATGTCGTAATTCGGCCCCAGTATTTTCTTATAGTTTCTTAATAGAGTATCATAACGTATCATAAAGTTGTGAGTCATAAAATGTTATTTGATTTTTTTTACTTTCTGGCGGTATTTTAATTTGTAAAATATTATTTTCAGTTGATAAAGTCGAGAAATATCACACACATACATGATAGGATATTCACAAATTTGAATTTCTTCCAAATATGTCTTTCGGACTTATGAGACTTTGTGAACTCCTTATTTAAACATGAACTAAAGTCTTATTTTTTGTTAAGCAACTCAAAAAGTATAAAAAAAAACCGATATGATTTTATCTAGGGTTAAAGCAATAATCCACCACAAGTAAATGTAAAGTTTGGTTTTTTATTTTTAACCATTTCAAAATTTTTGCATAGACGACTGATAGGTTAGAGTGGTGGTTATTTGCCGAAACGAAACCGTGTGAACTCCCTTAATGTGTTAAGTTCTTTATGATAAGAAAAAGTTTTCTTTGAAGTGAAAATTTTTGATTGTTCCTGTGAAATCGCTGATGCAAATATAAACAAAAACGATGAGTAAGTCAAAAACCGGAAACGTAGAAACAAATCGTGAAATATATGGATTTAAATATTAAGTAGGTAGGTTTGACCCCCTTAGATCCTATTAGACCACCATTAGACTCTATGTGTAATTACTGGTGACTTCAGGAGATCCTACATTAAATGTCACAGTCCTTATAAAGTATTTAAAATGCCAAAAGACCATGGATACTCTATCCATGGTCTTACAAAATGTATATGCTACTAGTGGCTCAAGAAAGATGAAGACAGACTTCCGGGTAATGAATTTTTATATATTGTGATACAATTTTGAACAAAAAAAAATATTTGTCACTCGAATCTTAGATTTTACAGTCATCTCAAACGGTTTTGTCAAATACAGGCACACTTCCCTTCATTATATAGAAGTTCACCATAGAGAAGTTTCACTGTAGCTACAGACATTGTTGTTATACTATACAGTTTGTATAACAAATGCATCTCTATTCAAGCTCATGCACGTTTCTTCGAATTCAAGGAATTTCAAGGTAGCAAATTTCAATGATTAAATTCGGCAATCGTTCATAAGCCATAGATTAGAAACTGTACTTTAAGTCAAATCAAATTCCATGGAATAGTAATTTAGCAGAAACGAATAAAGTGCACTTGTGTATTATCAAAGCTCGAAGCTTAATACTTCAGAAGAATTAGAATTTAGAAACTTTCTTAATATGCAAATGGCTTTTAGTGAAATTTACTCGTCATATCTTATTTACATGCTAATTGGCAAGTTCATCTAAAATTTCTGTGCATGTTAGCTGGTGCTGCCGATCTAACCATGACATTTGAAAAGGACAACAAACTTTGGTGGTGATTCATCAAGTCACCAACTACCTGTTCTCTTTTATGTGAAGTTAATCAGCTTAGCAACTGAAAATTGAAAACTTTTACCAATTCCCAAGCAAATATGAATGTGCAGAAAAAAGCAGCAGCAGCAGCAGCAGCAACAACATAAACTAAATCAATCTACAGAGCTTGTGTGTGCTGCCGCTTGTGTGAGAGCGAATTTTGCACATTGAAGCATGGATGAGTGCCTTCGAATGTGTCAGACTGACCACATCACGCGACTCAACCGAAAAGAACATACGAGTATCACACTAATGCACTATGTATGCCATACCTTCCGTTCTGGGTGCTTTCGAGGGAAGTAGACGGTTTTTGGTTTTATTTTCTCTTTTTGGGCCGAAATTTGTTTTGCGGCTGCAAAATGAAAAATAAAAATCTATTCGGAATCATCATCATTGTGTAGAATACCCCGAAAATCATGAAAGCAGCCAGCACAAACTCTCGAAATGAGCAGACTTTAGCCACGAAAAGTGTGCAGAAGATTAGTACCTACATTTGAGTTGTGTATTTGGTTCATATTCTCTTCGCTTTTGCGAATTTGCCGAATTGGTTTTATGCCTTTTTGTTATTTTTTGTTTTTTGGGTTTTTTTTTGTGTCTGTTCGCTCTGGATGGCAAATGCGAAAAAATAATTATGCAATTTTTACGTATACCATTCGCCTTTGCCGTTTACCAATTTTTTTCATCACTTTGTTCTTTTCCATTTTTATTTTTTTTCAAGTTTTTTTCTTTTTTATGTTATTGGTAGGCACGTGTTAACACAAATATGAAAATGAAGCGAAGTATGGAAATTGGTTTCACAAGAAGGTAGAAAAGGTAAAATGGTAAAGGGTGCACACGCAGCACGTGCTACAAAAGTTGTATTCCTTTTTACTTTAGTATTCTTTCAAAGGGGCATATACCAGATGATACAAAAAAGTAGGTACAACCATAAGTTATGGTAACTAAATAAAAAATGCAAGGAAACAAAAGTTAATCACCACTCGTGGTAGATTTGACTTAATTGGAAAATTCTCTATCGGTTGAATATTTACATTATTAGGTACTTAAGAGAAAACCATTAATATTTATTATCTGTCGTATCCACATCGGTCTCGTTAAATCGTTAGTGATTTTACAAATTACGAAATATTTATATTTTTGAACACAACAAACAAAATTAACAAAAACAAAATTTTTAAATTTTTAAATTAATACAAAGTATATTAAAAGAAAGTGTACAACCCTTCAGTGAGTACCTATTCCCAATTTTTCCATCTGCATTTAGTTTTTGAGATATTATTAAACCGTAGGACTAACGAGCATTAAAGTAGCGAGAAAAAATACCCATTGTAGAAATAACTACGATCGTACGTATTTCTATGTTAAAACAACTTTATTAAAATAACTTTAAAGTAAAGATAAAATACGTCAAACTAAAGTTGTCAATTTTAAAATAAATTAAAATTGCACCACTTAAAAATAAAAATTTACACAATCTCAAATTGAAATGGGAATTTTTAAAGAAAGCAACTCAACATCAAAAAAAGTTTGTTCCATTTTGTAATGAATTTTTAAGTTCAAAATGAGAATGTTTCCTACTTGTTTTGAAAATGTCCAACTTTACCAGACTTTCTAGAACAAAAAATATGTCGATGTCAATATTAAATGCACAATCATAAATTAAAAATTTTTCAATGTTGAAATAAAAATCACGACTCAAGTGGGAATTTTTGAAGTAAGCTGAAAAGAACATCAAAATAAATTTTTTCCATTTTGAAATGAAATTTTCCAGTTCAAAGTGAGATTGTTCATACTTGTTTCTAAAATGTTCCACTTTACCTGACTATCATGTACGTTTTGGCTTGATTTGAGGTGGATATTTTTGAACTTAGGTGGTTTTTTTCTGGGTGTAGTTCCATTCCTGATAAAGTTTTCAACTAAGGGCCTGTTTCCACCCGTTAAAGGTTTGCGGAAAAGGGTAATACATATGCCACTTAATCGTTCAGAGATAGAGTTTGGTTTGGTAACACAAATATTCTTTATTTAGGATGGCATCATAATTTTGAAAAAAAAAACAATACAATAAAACATTTAATTTGTATTAATGGTCTTCATGTAACGATAGAAATACAGTGTAAACTGCAGAAACTGAATATTTTTATGCAAGCGTAAATGAACTGTCAAAAGTTTTATAGAAAATCATATACACAAATTGCATAAAAATATTCAACAATTTCGATGATATTGTAGAAATGTATACAATTGCAAAATGTCAACTATTTTATTTTAAATTAAAAAAGATTTTTTTTCGTTAAAAAATAAAAAATTGAGTGAAAAGTGGCCGAGTTAAGTTTGAAATTTTATATTATTCCGTTCAATTCAATTCATTTATTCGTCATATAAAAACACCATCGGATAGTTTCTTCATGTAATACCGTATATAAAAACATGCAATACGCTTTGCAGAAATTTGTATCATTACATGAATCCCATTATTGTGTTGTCATTTTTTGCGAAATAAATTTGAAAAGTTCCATGTCCTACCACACTTGCAAGCTGTCTATTTCAGTGCATACACTCAAAGTTGGATAAAAGTAAACAACATTTTTTAGCTTAGATAGGATTTGAACGCGGGACGTAAGGCTTATAAGTTCCGCATATACACGCTCTGCCACTGAGCTACTTTCGGTGTGGTCGATAAAAACAATGCTTATATCGAATTCGATTTTAACGATTTTAACGTCTATTAGAAATCAGTTTTTAATTTACAGCAATTTTAGAAAGTTTCCAATAAAAGTAAAATGCAATACTTTTATTCTAAACTTGCAAATTCATTTATTATTTGCGGCAAAATGACTTAATTTGGAGCAAATGTACTACATTTGTTTTTTCGTTTATGTTTGTATTTAAAAGTAATATATTTGAAGCACCCGTGCTCCAAACATATTAGTTCTTTGAGTGTACAAGTGCTGTGCCACACTTTTTACATTTTCTGAACATACTCGGTGCTTTTTCACTGACAAACAAGTGTCATACATGTAAATATCGAGTCAACAGGAACCTGAAGTCTTGTAGAAAATAGATTGCAGTCACTTAAGATGACATTCAATGGCTGCTTGGGACGTTATTAAGTAAAAAAAAGTAAATAATTTTCCAAGAAATCCGTACTTAAGTTTTGTTTTTCTTAATAAATGTAAATTCTGCTTAAATGCAAAAATCTACATACAAATCGATTGAGTATTTACTGATAAATACAAACAAATGAAATAAATTGGGCGGACATTTAATATGGGAGGCATGATTCTCATTCGATGTTGCCAATTTCGAAACCAACGACAACTTGAAGTCGATGGCAAAATTATTACGGCGAAATGATGAACAGGCAGTCATGGCCCTGATCAAGAATGCATTTCTTTTCGACGCCTTTCTATTCTGGGCGTTTCAACGATGTGACAAAAACAACACTCTCCTGAACGCTTTATTATTGGGGCTTAGTCTGTAAAGGTTACGGCCAAACTATAATGCAAACACAGGACGCAGACGTTCCAATTAGTTACTGTAAGGCATTTCATTAAAAAATCGTCACGCCTCATTCGTATAGAAATTGAACAGTTTTTATCTTATGAAAATATTTGTGAGTCGAAAAGTCAACACCACACACCGTTATCCTCTGACAACCAATGCAATAAGACATTTTAATCTTGTTTTAATTAAAGTACAGATTTCATGCTTGCGAATTACCCAAGTAATACGTAAAGTACGTTGCGTTTACAAAATAAAACGTATTACATGACTGATATGAACTTTTCAATTACATAAAATATTGTTCATTCCTTCACTCTAAAAGGTTTTTATATAATTTTTGTGATACCTGGGTGCAAGCGGGATTATTGCGAAAAGCACCATTAAAAGGAAACTTTTCCGAAACGATTAAAATTAAATACGTTTTCCAAATGCCATTTTCATTAAAAATGCATGGCACTTGAAAAGAACTGAAGCATGTGTGTGTTTTTCCTGGTATTCATGGGGGGTGAATAAGTAGCAACTTACATGAATCGTATTTTGGTTTTCTTGTTCTATTTAACAATTTGGGGTTCTATGTCAAAAATTCAAATTTAAATAACACAAATTTCCATTTGCAAGTGCTAGTGCTAGTGTAATTGTGGCCTGTACGCCTTGTGTAATTATCCTACTTTGTGACTATCTTTTCGAGTGCCTACTTTAGCATTAAACAGAAGCCACCCTGCTCTACATTGGTAGCTTTTGACACTATTTAAGACACCTTGGCAACGGTGCAGTACCTATCTACACCTTAACTTATGCCAACTCTTCAAATTAGTGCGCAAACGAAACATTTAACCAGTAGCACGGAACACAACAATAACCAGGGCCGCTGTTAGCATTGATGTAGTCCCTGGGCGATCATATTTTATGGAACCTTGGCGAAACATCGGATGCTCTTTCATGATACAAATTGACTATTGATGGCCATTACCCATTGATAAATTACGGTATTTGCTGGGGTAATTGTATCGGTCAAGGGGGAACATTGTTCTTTAATGTGAATGGCAGCTGTGCAATGCGAAATATATTTTTATTTAGGAGGAAGGGGTTTTTTTAAAAATAATTTTTTTCGTTCCAAAATTTCAATAAAATTAGTAGCGTTGTTTAATTTTAATATGTTTTGGGAACAAACACATAATAATATTAGATATCAAGTAAACAAAAATGGGCATCTGAATTATAATTAAAAATTACACTGTGCGACAAATTTCACCATGCAACCTTAAAGCTACTGTTAGACGTAGACTCTGAAAACATTGGTGCACGTACATATTTTTTGTTCCTCTCTCGGATGTAACTGCCACAACCCCACCAATTTTTTTCGTGTCACACACTGTGTTAACCAACAATGACAAATTCATCATGGCGTACTTCATACTTCACACTGAATCTTTCAACTTTCACACTTTCAGTAATACAATTTCGAATTCCTTCAGTCAAGGAGCCCCCATTTTGATTGACACAACCAGCTCAAGTACCTTCCAAACCAGACCTGACATAAAACAAAAGGAAAAGAAAAGCCAGCGCCACGAGTAATCTAGTACCAGGAGCTGTGCTTGCAAATAAAGCTTAAATTACACTTAATCCACAAGAAAATTAAGCAAATGTCGAGTAGAGCAAATTGCAAGCGATTTTTACGCCATACCGTGAACAAAATATTCAACCCCACCCAGCCGTGCGACAATTGCTGCCACGTTTCTTTTTTTTTTGTTTTTTGTTACGTTTTCTATTTGGAAACACTAATGTTCGCCTTCAGTTGGCGTTTTTAGTTACACTCTGGCACTGACAATGGCGGAAGAGGGTGATGTGTATGTAGTAGGGGTGGCATAACAAAAAGTCTGTGCCTCTTTTAATAATAACAGAAGATGCGCGTAAACTTTCTTTAGTACCTACACAGTTTTTTTTTTGCATTTTTGCCTAGTACGTATCTCTGTATGTAGACATAGAAAAATTGAAAGTTTCAATGTGACCATGTCCTTGAATTGGCAGAAGAAGAATATGCCATAGTAGGGCGTTGTTGGTAACAGAAATGTAGCAGCAGAAGATTTGTCTATTCGGTACGTTTTTACGGTTTTTGTTTTCGCTGTTCATGTTGTGGTGGTGGGGATGGTGTTGGTGAAAATTGTGAGTGGAAAATTGTTTAGAAATTATGAGAGTAGATACAGTGTGAAACAGATAACTCTCGACCTTACGCATGTTCAGGGTTAAAGCAAATGAAGTAGAATTATGATTTTAATTTAATTTTAATTTTAATTTAATTTTAACCAGAAAATGTGCCAACCTTACTGTGAATACTTTTTACGCTGCATGATTTCTTATTAAACTCTTATTTACAATAAAATCTCATTCATGAATTCGAATTCGCAGAAATTGACTTTCCCACGCTTTCAAATATGATCGCTGTTCTGGTCGCTTCACTTCTAAAGAAAACACGCGAAAGCGAATGAGAAAGCGAAGCGTATGGTATGAAATACAAAACCAACCAGAACAAAGTAAGTACCAACCAACAAAAGTACACAAAATGTAATAAAGTAGTTGAAGAAGAAATTGAACCAAACCAAACCAAAACCGAACCGAACTGGAGCAAATAATAAAATAACAAGCGAAAAATAAACAACGACACGTGCCGAAAAATCCAAGATGAAGCTGGAATATTTCTGAAAAAATTCCTCAACAGTAAGAGAAGATAAACACAAGACAATATAAATATTTCTATGCAAAAAAAAAATGAGTAAAAGCAAAAATAATAAAATAAAAAAGATAAAAGCATAAGAGAAGCGATAAACGCGTCGAAATTCAAATGCAAAGCGCTGGCAACATTGTGCGAAAATTTTGCCTAAGTGGCCATAAAACGCGACAAGCAAAAAAGAAAACAAATGCTAGAGGAAAAAAATATATATTCCAACCAACGACTAGCGCCCGAAAGTAGGCAATATATTATTTGGCGCGTGTGAAGATTAAAAGCAGAGCAACGATTAAAATACACACGCATTCATATAACATACGCCCGAAATTGTAGAGCCGCACAATGGTTACACAATGGGGTTACGCAGGAAATTGAGAAGTTACAGCAAGCAATTGCTGCCAAACCTCAAAGTATGCTGCGCACTTCGAAAAGGCAAACACAGTTGTCTTCCTTGGCTTTCCAAAAATATTACGAACAAAAGCCAGATTACATGAGGAAACCGCGTGGCAAAATGCTAACTTAGGGCCCGCCCCCTAAGTTAGCGAAAAGCTTTAATTAATAAATGAATAATTATTTATTATTATGATTCTAGCTAGCTACTGCTGAGAGCGTGTGGGAAGTTAGTGTTTGGGGAATAAATGTACATACATAGACTGGTATGTGTGTAATTAGGTACAGCATAAGTACACACACACTCACACACAGATAGAGTCATGAAAAGAAGGTATCAACAGAGATGACATAAAAGCCTTCAGCAGCTGTCGGCTGACAAAGAAAATTGAAAAGTTAAACCAGCAATTGCCGCAAAGCCTAAAAGCAAGTGCTTTGTGTACTGTTCAAAAGCACAGTTGTTTGAATGACAACGAACAATGTACATTGTGCAAATGAACAAAAATGTACAAAAAGCAAACAGATTTAGCAAACCGTGTCAAAATATCTGTCATGCTTTGATTAATAAATTCAGGGGGAAAAGACGAGAATATTTCGCATTATGCCGAAAAGTATGCTTCATTTCCATTTGATGAGAGTTTATTGTATAGCAACAAATAAAAAAAAAATAGAATAGAAAAGGAAATTGTGGAAAATTTTTAGGGAAAAGTCTTTTAACTGCATTTAGGTCGAATTAAAAATGTACACCAATGGTTAGGCGCTCAAATGTGTTGAGTGACACTGATGGTTCGTATTAAGTTAGTTCAATTATTCAAAAATTTCATAATTTTTGACTTGACACATTCGTGCGCTTAGTCCTCTATATGGAATACTTACGCATATATATTTGTAAATCAATTCAGAAGTTTTCTGAGCCTGCCTATCGTACGTCCGTCTGTCTTTCTCACCATCAAGCCACCTTTGACATTGTTCAGTAATCCAAACGCTATTGATTAATTTAAAAATAAACAATGTTAAGGGCACCGAAATGTAGGCTTTTTGCGAAAATTTTTATAAAAATAGCACCACACACACTGCCTAATCTAGCATATCGAATGTCTGTAAATTCTTTACAAAATACAAAAGAAATATTTATATCGTGTGGAGTAGCTTAAAAGCAGACATCACATGCATAAAAGGAAATACACGTTAAGCTTTTATGCCATGTGCTTTGATTTTTTCACACGCCCACACACAGTTCGCTGCTGGTGGTAGTGTAAAAGCATTTGTCTGCTTTTTGTACAAACCAGCGCACTCCGCAACCCCTCTACTCATGCCTTTAACCACTTTCCTGCATACTTTTAGGCGTAATTGTTTATTTGTTCTACATGTTTTTTAATGCCAAATGCAAACAGCACCAATCCGCTTATTAGCCTTTTATTCTCTTGTTTGTTTGAGAGAAAGCAAAAAACCACAATTAAAGGGAATCGATGGTTTAAGCTTTTTTTCGATGTGATTGGTTTTTTACGTTGTTCTACAATTATTTATCACTTAAGTACAATGTTTTGTTTATCTTGAAATTTGATTTTTTAATTTGTGTGTGTTTAAAGGTCTCGGTCATCATTTCATACTTGAGTGGCTCTATATTTCGGAAATAATTACTCAAAACTATATTTTGATTGCCAATTTTTTTGTTTTTTTTCGGTATACTAACCATGAGCGGTAAATGTTGTTATTTGTTGTGGGCATCTACCACTCGTGCGTGAAATGCTCGGAAATTATGGTCATTTGCACAGCACAACAATATTCGTCGATGTTTGTTGGATTCGATGAAGAGCTTGAAAGGGGAAGGGAATGCTGTTGAAAGCAATCGTGTGTGAAACTTATGTTTAACTTACAAAATATGCTGAAAAAAAAATGTTTTTTTTTAATGTAAGTTAAAAGTAAATTGCATGGAAATTGTAAACAAATATACATATTGCCAAATTTTTTATTTACGCCGCAAACTAATTAATATATTTAAAAAAATAAGTTCTTTGCAGGCACACGACAATAAGTAATCTATTCCGTTTTCGTCAGTTGACATATGAAATTTTTGTGATCAGTTTATTAAAATTTAGATTATGGGAAATATGGAAAGACAAACCATTTCCACTAAATACTTTGTGCAACACCCAAAATGTCACCGACTTGTATTTACATCATTTATTTGATTCAAATGGATTAGAATCCTTTAGACTAACCAATAACATTTTGCATTCCTACGCTATATAATAGGATTAAGTT
This sequence comes from Heteromyza rotundicornis, assembly GCA_951394025.1. NCBI lineage: Eukaryota > Metazoa > Arthropoda > Insecta > Diptera > Heleomyzidae > Heteromyza > Heteromyza rotundicornis. The sequence continues at coordinate 58,681,265 of OX596013.1, read as the reverse complement.
AGTAGTTATTGTGAAACCCCCGAAGGTTCAGAGAGAACTGTTTGCAGGAATTGTATGTTATACTCCCAATATTGAACCATGATTTAAAAAAAATATCATTTACAAATTTTAGTCATTAATACTAATTTTGATTTTATATTCAGTCTGAGTAAAATCTATTGAATTATGATTTTTTTTATTAATGGATCTATACTGTGAGCATAACTGTACCGTGTAGGTAAAATGTTTCAACTCTTTCCAGAATTATTCCAGATTTAGTATAAAAATGAATACTTGTGTGTGTGTGTCTGAGAGAGCGGCACACACGTTTCGCGCGTTTCACGAAGATGCTTATAGTGTACGTGTACGCAATGCTTTCAGCGTTGGCTGCGAATTGAAACCCGGAAATGCCCGACACTGATTGAAGCACATTTTCTGGGTTTGCATTTCAGATTTTGTCAAGGGTTACTCAGATACCCCCCAAACTGGATCTCAGTAAATTCATGTCCAAACATAAATATGGATAAATTATAATTTATATAAATAATATATTATTCAAAAAAAGTAGGTTAAATATTGAGTGAGTAAAAATACTCCAGAGGAGAAAGTTTCTGAAAAAATCGCGTTTAGATTCCATAATTTATTACGGTATATATCTTTTAAAATAATGTAAGTAGAATTTTTTTTTTATTTATTGAGAATAAATCAAATTATTTGTAAACGCGCCATATCTAGTGAAAGTAGAGACGAAGTGGAACCAAAAATTTCAGTTAATGTCGGTTTTACGTAAGATACTTTAAACGTACAATTAAAGAATGACATACAATTTTTTTATAAACGGATTTTCGGCATGGACTTGTTCTGAGGTTCTAAAATCACATATAAATGGGTCAGAAAGCAGTGTTGAGAACCAATTTTTTATGTTGGAGGTACTTCCAAATGGGTCATATTGTGTGGGGGGCGGGAATTTAAGCTTCGGCATAGTCGAAGATATTTCACTCTCTAGTCTTATATAAACTTAAACGGAAAATCTGATATTCAAATGTTATATAAATAGTTAATAGGAAGTTCGATTAATTTGATTAAATAATCATTGGGTGTTGGATGTTGATTAAACTAATTTATTTTTGCTGTCGGTCAGTGTTATTTTACATCTGTAATTACTCTTATTACTTTAGTATTTGCTTATAAACGCTTTAGAAACGACATTTCCAAGGCTTTGCTGCACCTAATTGATGCGATTGCTCCCATTCCAGCAACATTGATTTCTTCCTATCAAATAAAGACGAAGCCTATTTATTCGTGAAAGACGTGATGGCGATCATATGCATGTCTTCTATTCGCATGCCAATTTCAATTGACATGTCAACGCACACATTCACCCATCTAACGAAGCACCCAAACAAACCAGCAAACATGTATTATGTACTAACGTACACAAAGCCATACATACAAGAACACTGACAGACAGCTGCACACCAACACAACCACACACGCACACACATGGACAGTTTAATTGAAAATGCGTCCGTTAGGAATTTAAATGCAACCACAAGCGCCGGCAGGACATTTGACAGAACTGAACGAAGGCTCTCGAGCATAAAGCAAGGAGTAACTTTTTGTTTGCGGTCGTAAATGGACAGGACGAGCAAGTGTTGCAGTGTTTCTGTGTACATGTATGCCTCGCAATAAAGAACGATTTGGACATTTGGCAAACACATACATACATACATATGAGGCTATAAAGCAATTTGTAGTGCAACATAACTGAAATGGTTAAAATTTGTAATTTAAGATTTAAACTAATTTTTTTATTTGAAAAAAATGTTTAAAATTTTATATTTTGTTGAAAAATGCATGTTTTATAAATTCTATAAATTTTCCATAACATTTTAGTGTTAATACTATAAACTAAAACGTTTTCTAAAAAAAAAAGAACTCTCGTACCAACGAAACCGAAAGGAAATAGTTCGAGGTTAAGGCGCGTTCTTGTCGCATCAAAAATGGATTCACAATTCACATCACTTTAAACCACCTTTTAGCCCACCTCACCCACTCAAGTGGATGATTGCGCTTTCTACTCTCCAGCAAGCGCTCTTTTTTTCTCTCTCTCTCACACACATACATACATTAACATCGCTCGCTCTACTTGGCAACAAAACTGCTGTGCTGTCGTAATAAAAAAGCAACGAAATAAAAACCGGATGTGTACACACTGGACGGGCCAAAAAATAAAATGCACACACACAAACACACACACACACACACACGAGAATAAAAACGAAACAATAACAACACGGGCGGAAACGGAAATGGAAGTGAAAACTGTCCAACAACACTATTAAAAACGACTGCCGACGCTTGTGCGAAAATGAAGCCATTGCCACACTATGTAAAAACGGCGCGCGACAGCACAACACAATATCGGGCGGGGGCAACAAAAAAAGTGTACAAATCCACTTTCGAAGAACGAAGCATCAACAGAAACAGCTACAAGAACAACTAGAGCATCAACGTTCGGAAAATTGGAACGAAAGGAGACCGAAAAACGGGACAACTTTCAGGGGCGTCAATGAAATTTATTCTTCTTTCTTTTTTGCCTTTTTTTTCGTTTTTAATATTTTGCAATTGAGAAATTTTTGCGAAATTTGGCAGCACTGCAGGCAGGACTCAATGGGCGCGCATTGGCGTCGGGCCGTTTTCGGGCCAGTGGTGTGAAATTGAAAAGGTTTTTGACAGTTTTTGGCGAGAAATGAAATACTTTCTGTGCTTTTAGTTGATTTACTGGCCAAAGTTTTTTGGGCAGGCACTTCGCTGCAGATAATTGTCAAAAGGTGGAATTGCTCAAAAGCAAAATAAACAAAGACCAGTCGAGCAATGAAATTGAAATGAAAAGTATTTTCGAAATTCAATTCAATTATCTTTTTTGTTTTTTTTCCTTGCAGTTTTTGTAATTGAAGGGGACAAGGTGATAATGATGCTATGTGGCTTGTTTTGAAATCAGTTATTATTACTTAATATATTTACATAAATAATTAAAAAATGTTTTGCAACACAACCCCTTTATCTACTTACCTGTTCAATTTTAAAAGTTAATTGAAAAATATTGCAATCATTTCTGGAGAAAAGTTGCAGTGAGCGATTCTGTTTCGTTTGAGGCATCCTTTTTCTCTGAACTGTTGGCATTCGATTCTCAGTATTATTTATTTACAAATGTAAGTAAGTACAACAGTTTATACCTTACATAAATGATTGAAGTGCATTGAGACAAAGGCACAAGCAATGAAGGCTATCGGCTCCTTTTGCTAGCTGAAATGCTATCAAGAAGTCCATTATGGAAAAAAGTATAAGGTAACCAACCCACTACGTATCAAAATTTTCTTTCAACTGATTCCGTTCATCTGCCTAGAGTATTTCGCAAAACAAATTCAACTTGTTTTGATAAGAATAGTTGAGTTTTAAACAAAATTTCACTACACGAAACTGTATACCACGAAAAAACCAGAGTATTTGTCGTTTTGTGTTTTTTTTTTAACAACATTTGTTTTTTGTTTTGTGTGAAATTTATTGCGGTGCTCGCTCTCTCGCAACAACCTTCGTCACGGTTCACCGTTCCTGGAATCTGCACTTCGTCAAAGCTCTCCGTTGTGCATAAAATATTATTCGTAGAATGGTTTTCCCTATGGTGGAAATTGTGCAAATATTTATTCACCAAAAAAAACAATGCATGCATGGTGGCACGATGATGGCCTGAGGAAATACATTCGTCCAGCCAGTCAGTCAGTAAGTTTCGCTGCCGAATTATACAAATTTGATATTGGTGGTAGCCAACCAACAGTCTTCTGAGAATTTGTAAACCATATATGAATAATGTAATAAATGTAATTCATTCCTTTCGCCTGATACTCCATCGTATTTCTCTGGAAAAAGAAATTATTTTTCCATTAATTTTTAAGAAGCTTAAAAGTACTTTTTCGTCAAGGAACTGCATATACATAATTAGCCTTGGATATTCACTTAACTCAAAGTTATTCATTATGAAGTTTAAAGCGCGTAATGCAAAAGGTAATATTTGGTTTAAGTTGACTTAAATGTAACGCACACACAATCCTTTGAGAAACAAAATGGTGTGGCTTGTAACTTCGGTTATCTTGATCTGGCGCTGAGGACATTGAACGCCAACTATCTCTTCGGTCATTCGAAAAAAATGGAAATGTCAAGTCCTACCCTTGATTTGAGATGTTTGTGATTAATGACAAACAGAAGCTTCTTCCGCTCCTTTAGTCGTATGTCTAATTTTGGTATCCGAAAAAGTTATTGCTTTATGAGATTAAATTGTTCCGAAAGTTTATCTCGGAAGTGTGTATGCATGTTGGGTAAATCAATATAAACAAAATTGAACATGAAAACAAAACCAAATTTTTGTTTGTGTTTCTTTCTATAGTTTTTTGTTGTACTTATAGCATTCAAGTGTTTCTATCGTTATTAATGCCACATCATCTATTGGAATTTAGGCATATAAATTTGCCCGAAAAAGGGTTTACAAATTGTTTTTACGATGAGAACATATTAAATGCGGTTTAAGACGATGGTCACTTAAAAGTGTAATCAATTTCTGTCAACCTGCTGAAGCAGTTTACCACACATAAAGAAATGGTTTTCATTCAAAAACATTGAAAAAGTAAACATATGTGGGAAAAATAACAAAAAAAAAACTTTGGGTTTTAAGTAATTTTTAATATTTTTTGATTATTTTTCGATAATTTCCATTTTTTCTCCATTACCGTTAGGGATGCAAACGATACATTGATTTTTTTAAAACATTTATATATCGCCCAAAATACGATGTTTTGGCATCGATGCTTTTGCTTTTGCAAGGTTTCAATTTCAGAAAGTTGTCTCATTCATTCGCATGATCAAAAAAGTTTACTTACACAACTATTACATGTACGTGGTTCACAGTAAAATTTTTTAGTATCGATATTAGTATTGATGAATAGGTTCTAAAGTTCCACTTTAAGTGCAACATAATTCAACTTAAGATGCAAATTTTGACAACAACAAATTGTAATGCCAGCTGAATTTCGCATGTAAGCTTTCCACTGGTACAATACTACCCAGCAAAAAGGATGTCGCAGAAACTCCAACCCAATCATGAAACAACATGAAAAACAAGTGTATCTATCGAATGTTATCACGTTTGGAAGTAAATAAGAAAACAACGGAAACAACGACCGATGTTTTTGTCATCGATTTTTGAATTTTCGATACATCGAAAAATCGATTTCGTTCGACAAAGTTTGCTTCCCTATTTTCCGTTCAGTTTCAAAATTTGTTCCGATTCATTTCCATTTTATCTCTGTTCCAATTCTGTTCTTTGTTGGATTTCTAAGTTTGTTCTAAATCTATTTTGTTTCGGTCCAATTCCATTCCATTTATATTCGCATTCCGTGCCCGACATCATGTCCAACCAATAAGGAATGTGGCATTGAAATCGGTTCAGTATCTCTAAAGATATACAAAAAAAAAATAATAAATTTGTAGTACATTTTGTATGGGAGGTAGGTATTTATCCGATGTTGCCCATTATCAATACTGTCCAAATAGTAGTAAACATTTTGTGTTCATAGCTCAATAATTACGTCAGTTATCGTGTGAAATGACAGGCTGACGGACATCGCTTGATCGAATCAGAAGGTGATGCTGATCAAGAATATATATACTTTTCCATATCTACCACGTCTCCTTTTGGGCATTACAGAAGGTGTGACAGAACAATATAACAATGATATAATGTCCAGGGTATAACAACCAGGGCACTTTGTTTCTTTGTTCCTACTCCCTTTAAAGTTTTCCTACATTTCCATGTTTAGTCGATTTCCAGTTTCTATTCCATTCACCTTCTGCTCTATTTTTAGTTGATTCAAGTCAGATTTTAATTCCGTTCTCTTTTCAAATATGCTTCAATCCCATAGTGGACCGGGTCTCTTTGTTCGGTTACCATTTGGTTCCAATAAATGTTTTACCGGTTCTATTACCATTACATTTCAGTTCCATTTAAATTTGGATTCAGTTCAGTTCCATTCCCGTCTCATTTTCATTACAGTTTTAGATCCATTCCGTTTCCAAAAATATTTGCGAATACATGTAAAACCCGATCACAAAACCTGTTCTCATTTGTCTAACAAATTTCAATCATAGCTCAATTATTGTTCCTAACGTTGTTGGCTCAAAGTAAAAGAAATTCGTTTGCTGGAAACATATCTGTCCGTGTGCAATTGATTTCTTTACCCTCAATAAAATTCATAAATATAATATTACCTCATTTAAATGAAATACGAAATATCCAAGAAACTTTGTTGTTGCAATAGTTGGCCAACAAACCAAATGAGAAAACAGCTAGTGAAGTAAAAGCAGGGGGCAGCAACCATAAAAAAATCCGAAATGTATCAATGAAAATTGATGCGCGCTGCGGATGCTGTTGCGGCGGCTGCTGCGACGGAAGCGTCAAGCAATCAATCATGGCGGATTCAATTTCAGAAAATGGCTGCTATGCAATTTCGAAATGATGGGCGGCGGCTGAAAAAGGCACAAACAAAAATGCCACGAAATCCGGTTGTGAGTGTAATAAAGGAAAAGTTTTTCGTTAAAGTGCAGAAAAATAAAAAAAAAACTAGTTGAAAAAAATTGGAGTTTTACTGCGCATTTTTCACACACACACACACACACGCTCATTCGTTGAAGTAACAAATCAAGCGGAACTTTCGAATGGATTTTGTTTGAAAGTGGCTAATAATTATTTTGCACAGCAAAGGCTTTGCCAGAATAGTTGTACACTTACGATGAATATGCGTTAATTGCTGTCAAAGTGAAGGCAATTAAATTGTAATTGCGACAATGGCAGTAAAACAGAAGCGGTTAGCAAAATAATCATTTTGCTTTTGGAATGATTACAAGAAAATGGCAATGGGCGTAGTAGTGAACTGTAATTATCAATTCATTGTTAGCAGTTGTTTTTCATTGGAAGCGACAGGAGGTGCCCTCAAGTACTGTGTGTGTCTGTGCAGAACTCCGACACTGTCCTCTCACATATGAGAACTTTCTTCCGAGAAATTTCCACACATGTAAATCGTTTGTGTTTGTTCACTTTTTGACAAGATGTTGCGTTGTTTTTGCCTCATCCCTGACAGCAATCAAACTACTTATTACACTCGAAGTATACTTTAGCTGGTGTGCCATGTTATTTGCCAAATGCCAACCCATTTCTTTTTTCTGCACTCAAAATTCGGTTCACCCATTTCTGGTACTTGTGTCACATCCGGCCACCGCTGCTGCCGCTTTTGTCTTGGAAAAACAAGTTCGGAAACTTTTCTTTTCCTACAATCTACCTCGTTTTTTTTTGTTTGTACCTAAATTTTGCTTTGGAAACGTCCAAAAAGCAAATATAATAGCGGAACACAGCAACTGCACACAAAAAGCACCCAACGAACGGACTTTGACAATTTTTGTTGTTGTTTTATTATTCGTCTTTGCCAGTAAGGTCAAGTGGTACAAGTGCAGCAGAGCACTACGAAAAGCAGTAGTTCTTGTTCTCTAAATGCCAGGTTTTTTCTTTCTTCCTCTGCTTCTGTGCCTTTTCAATAGTTTTTTTTGTTTGAAACACAAATTGGGGTGAAAAAAAACGAATTGAAAGGATACTTTAGGCCATTGTATTTATTTGGTCTTTAAACTCAAATTTAATTACTTAAATGTATTTTGGAACCTTGAAAGAAATGTGCTAGTGGCCTAGAATTTGAGTTAAATTTATTTTGTCCAACTTTACCCTTTGTAGGTAAATACAAAATTAAACCATGTGAAGAATAACAGACATGGCCCATTCTGAACTCATGCCAACAAAAATCCCCTTTAAACCTAAAATCAACATTAATTTAGACAAAACCTCATACACACCGCCTACAAGTATGCATTGAAAGTGGACTGCCGCAACGTGTGGGGTGTATTAAAATATTTTAAATAAATTACTTTCACTGTAGCCACTGTAGCTGTGCCGTGGGCTCGTGTATAATCGTTTTTCATGCCAATGCTGCACTTTCTGCAATTCCACTTTGCACTCGATTTTAAATGCGACTCGAATGAAAACACTTGCACACACACACACACAACTCACATACCTCTCCGCTTGCATGGCAACATTTTCCCACACAGTCACCTTGTCTTGTCATTTACATATTTCTTTTTGTAGCTCGTTAGTGGCGTTTCGTACTTAGACTCACACATGTACTCGGTGTGTAGAGGACGCCCACAACCCACCACACTTAAAAAAATATGCATTTGCGATAATGCGTTGCAGCAGCATTCGGTCTAGTACCAAAAACTGTGTATAATGTTAAATCAGATTTTACCCCGTGAAGGCACTAATAATGAAAAGTGGCAAATCTCATGGTAGTTGTGTACAAAGGGGGTGGAGATGAGGCGTATTACGTTATGACTATTGCATTTCAGTGTGTGCGTTTGTGTGTGTGAGTCTGTGAGTGTTTGTTTGGCAATGTGTGGCCCTTTGTTAATGCAGTTGTTGGCATAATGTTAGTTGGTATTAAGTAGATGATAATGAGAAATTAAAAGCAAGTACCGTTTTAAAAGCTTTTAATGTGGCAGCAAATTGTAAATGTTTTTTAAAATAAATATAGATTTAATCTAAAATTATCCAAATCGTTTTATTATACCAGAACGGCCTAATAATTTACATTCCATGGCACACACTTAGCAGCTTTACATTTTCAATGCACCTCGGCTACCATAAAGTTTCATCTTTTAGCCTTGGCCCTCAATTTAGAAGATTCCAGGAACTCCCAGAAAATTCCGTATACAGTTTTAGCTGCTAGAAAGGCTTATAATTTTCCCGGTAAAACACTTGCTAATGCCATGTCAGTGTGGTACAGGGCACAACCACACACGCATGATATTGACTTTTGCCAACGAGTGAGAGCAAGAGTATGAAAATGTTCACAACTCACAACTCACACTAAAGTGATAAAGGTCGTAGAGATTTCGTAAAATAAATTCAAACTAATGTGAAAATACAAATATATTAAGCTAGGTAAAATGAACGGTAAAATACCTTGGTTAAAACAATTAGTCTAAAGGCACACAACATTCTTCAACACGCTTGCAGAATTCGCACACACGGAACTTAAAAGTCGAAAAACCTTCGCAATAAAGTCCGGCACGTTGGGGCTAGATGCAGACCATGGAAGAAGGTCTACAATCTTCACGATAAGTAAAAGAGAGAAAAGTGGTATTGCTATGGACCCATTGCGGTCTACACAACATTCTGCTTTTTTCGAATTAACTGAGCGTATACAGAGGTCGTAGTCAACGCAGGCATACAGGAAATTATTGTCAATTACTCTATGTATAGAGCTTATAATTAGCTTGGAGTAAAATATACCCTGATCTGTGTCCATGACTGTATAGATGTCTTGAAGGTGTCGGAAATATTAACTTGGATTCAAAATGGGACTCCAATGGCCCCATAGACAAGATGGTAAAAAGTGTCGGTAACTATGGCCCAGACTGAACAAGAAAAGAACAGTGGATCTGCTATCTCTGGAGAGGAAATTTCTCAGCATACTGACGGGAGCTATCACTGTGCCATGGGATAGTGTTCAGTGAACACTGTGTCCTAGGATCGATGATATGGAGACCACTGATATATGTCGGAGTTGCGGAGCTGAGGATGGATTGGAAACAGAAAAGGAAGAGCATACACATATCGAAGCACAAATTGGATCCTTGAAATACCAAATATGCGGTGATACTATAGGAACAAAATGAGATAATTTTCGCGTTTATAAAATAAAGAAATACGCTAAAGGTAAAGGACATCAATGGCCTCCGAGTGGAAATGGCATATAGGTACCTGTTATGGTGCGAAGGGCTAGATAGTAGACTGATTAGAGAAAAAATAACGAAATGACTGCTGGCTAGCCTGTTCAGTATCGACTGATTTTATTAACAAGAAATTCTTACAATTTCAGTAGTTAACATCAATAATCGTAAACATCTGCATTATTTAGATACATATCAGTACCATACAACCTTAATCTAACCTAACCTTACCTGAATTTAAGCATTTCCAAATATTGTCACTGGGCTCTTTTATGGCACTAAAATTTAAACTCTTAAATCCATTATGCTTTTGTAAATTTTTTGGAGATATTTGGAAAAAGTTATTGTATCATTTCTCCAATGGAGGAATCAACATAAACGTATTCTGGAATTAGAACAAATTTCGTATACAAAATAAAACATTTCAGAGAAAAAGAAGCAGCTTCGAAAATCCGTGTGCTGTTATATAAGTGGCATTTACCATCGTTTACATTAATTCGCCATTTTCGTAAAATTATCGAACATTATCGGAGCATTAACAAAGCTATTTGGCAGGCCTGACAATTTTCCAAATAATGTAATATTAAAATATTCTTGTTTACACGATTGGTATTTGCCGAAAAGCGTTAACTAACACGACTGTACCGTGTTCCATAAGATGTGAGTTTTCATTAATATTTATGTGTGGTCAACATAGTGTCCTCTGTTACAAAATACATTCACTGGTCATCTGTTGTTATAAAATGCACATGTGTGCCTAGAGTAATGTTGCTTACTACACTAAAAATTAATTGTAAATAGTTTTTAAATTTCGAATGCAATTTATATTTGCAATAAACAAATTTTCAATTTGGTCAAAAACCATAATCATAAATATTTTCTTTACTGCTTGACCAGCTGTAACGCACATTCATTTCTCTTTAAAAAAATAAAGCGCCAACAAAGGAAAAATACGAGCGAACTAGCATTAAAAGCAAAAGCGACTAAAATTATGCTACACAATATATTATCAACAATGAAAAAAAAAGGGAAACGGAATAGCACGGACAACAAAAAAGGGCAGCGGAGAAAAATCTCAATGTCGCCGCTGCCTTACCAAGGAATATAATGCAATACAAATAGCAGCAACAACAAAAAAAAAACCAAGAATGGAAAAAAACTATATTGTCATTTAGCATGTTCATAAACACAAAAGCATCTAACAAGTACACACAAGGGCACGGGTCGGCTCCGGAATGGAATGAAGTTTCTTTTCGGCTATACTTTTGGGCGCACACAAGACAACGACAAGAATGACACAGAAAAAGATAAATGTTCAACCGAAATGGTACACTTGAATGGCAGCGTGTACGTATACATGTTTCGTTCACGTTTCATGCTGCATTTTTCAAATTATGTCCAGTGACTTCGGTCGCCCACAATTCACCCAACACATACTCGTCGAACCAGGAGACAACGGCAAAAAATAATAGAGCGCAACAAAGTATGAGTATAAATAACTGGAGTATATAAATTAAATCTAATGACCTGCAAAGTTAAATTTATATTTATGAGCGTCCACAATGAGAGGGCTATGGGGGCCGAATAACTATGACGGGGTGACAAATGTAGGCACGAAGAAAAACCAAACAAGTTCATAAAAGCCAAATTTCACTTTTAAAAATGTGTGTGAACCCTATTGTCGGTCACGAGGAAGCTTGGAGAGCCTTAACTGCTCAGGAAATAGTTTTTAAATAATAAAAAATGTTTTTTTTGCTTAGTCATTTCAAAAGGTATTCCTTGAGTTTTCTATTCCCCTCTATGGTATAATGTACGAGTTTATCTTGTTCAACAGCTAATGCTGGAAAAGAGATTCCACTTAAAAGAGTATCAATTCAAACATTCTCGTCATTTTCATTTCCTGTACAACTGACCTCACCTATTTTGGGTTTGAGTACTTTTACCCAAAAGCTAATATACTCACACACATTCGCTGTAGCGTGGCAGCACACCTAAAAGTTGTACACTAATGCGGCATACTTTCAGTTATAATTAAACGAATTTTGTAGCTAATTGAAAAATATGAGTTCCAAACTAACTAGCTCTCCGACTGCACACATAAATCAACAAAGTAGCTTTTTCCAACAAAAAGAATAATTTAAATTTGTACCCAAAAATACCAGCCACCTTGTTGTGTACTGTTGTCCTGTGAAATATTGTGTCCAATGCAAGAACACAAAAAGCCTCCCAAATGCCTCTATGACAAAGTGCCAAAGACCCAATTATCTACAAAGACACTCATACACACACAAACACTTACACTAACAATGGCGTACAAATAAACAAGTAAACATAGTGAGTGCATGTGCCTTCACATGTGTTGGCAATTAGGTAATAAATATTTGCCAATTCAATGTAATACTTGAGTGTATTATTGGGAAAAAGTACTACAGTGGTTGTTGTCGGAAAAACAACAACAACAACAACAACGGCAACAAGAAATACCTACTCGAGCCGAAAGTTTGAAGGTCGAAATTAAAAATGTAAAAGCGTACAATTTTTGTTGGCACAAATTTATGCAAATATGCGGGTTATGGTGGTGATGGTGCATACTTTTAGGCACTTGCACTTAAGCCAAAGGAAATGTGCAATTGAGATGACGTGGTGGCGCTGGCGGTGGCCTGACTGTGCCTGGTGCTGTTGAATTACAAACGAGTGTATGTTCGCATGACAGTAGGCAAGTTTGTGTGTTTATATGTGTGTGTGTTTTAAGGCTTCGACATAAATTGCGAGTAGATTTGCATATTTTTGGGTGCAATCCACAAATTCTATTTGCAAGAAAACCTCTCAAGTTTTTATCTACTTTTGAATAAAATATTAAAGCATTATGAAATAGAGTGCCTTCATTTGAGAGTGAACTTCTTGCCATTGACATTTGCTTGAATATTTTGAAGATTTGATCACTTCGACATATTTAAGTGCGTATTATTGATAGAAAGCATATTCATATGCATCATTTTGTGAGGTCCAAAGACATTGATTGACAATATTTGAAGTCAATATTATGTTGTTTTGTTGTCCTGTCAGCCATCTTGCACCATATGCGCATTCAACAATTGACTTGCATTTTGCCAATCTATGTTTTGTTTGACGCCAAAAATGATGCTTCAACTTTGTATTTGCATTTATATACAATCGCTCCCTTGTTTTAAATTTCATTACATTCAAAATATGGCAATGCGATCATGAAATTCGTCGTGGGCTTCACAACAAAATTTCCATTATTAAAATCAAAATTCAGGAAATTAATTTTAAAATATTCATGTCATGTGTTCATACGGAACTAGTTTGCAAACAATGCGAGTATGCTCCAACATGATGTACTGATGTTATGTGATTTGTTGAAACTTGAAAGCGTAACTAAAGCGTACATAAAAATAATAATAAAAATTGTAATAAATATGAAATTATTCTAGCATACATTTGGGCTATATAAAAATGGAAATGCACTGAAATGTGATGAAAATATTTGAATTTTAATACAAAAATCGATATGCATTTCTATGCCATTTCGATTAAATATTTCACACCTTCGACCTTACTTACTTACCAACCTGAATACCTGAACTTCGAACATGTGTAGGGTTTATTATTTCTCAATTTAAACAATTTCCAAACTCACTAACAAAACTTCTTCTCTAACTTTAAAATCGATACTAAAACGTTTCGCAGTTGCTGGCACTTTTCGTTTCGCCTTATTTCCTTCTTTTTTTTATAGCTGCTGGAATTGCCTCAGCGCCTAAAACTGCTATAAAAATTTCACAGTCAAACCTAATGCGAGCCACACTGTCTGGTGTGGTGGTGCCGCCTGGCATGATGTTACATAAGTCACATAAAGATATTTCGCAAACAGAAATCTGTCGACGTGCGTGAGCTTATGGGACATATTTCCGTGAAGATGGTAGTTTTTTGCAGGAAAAATGTAAGAGCAACAAAAAAATTGATAGCCATGATGATGGTGATGATGATGGTGACGATGAAGGGGCTAGGGCAGCAGCGGTTTACTTTCGTGCGGCTGCAGGCATACCACGCCAGTATGTGGTATTGCCAAAATAATAAATGGCTGCAAGTGAAGCGTAGATTTTTGTGAAAATTGTGAGAATAGCTAAAAGGTCACATGAGCAAAATTAAACAGGAACTAAAAAGAAAATATTTATTTCAACCAGAAAACATATTGCGATAGTAGAAATAAGCTGTAGACCACTTAAAAGCGAAATATGTGAATTTTTATATAATTTTATTGTTGTTTTTTTGCAATTGCATTTTTCATAAAGCTGCCCGCCCGCTATGATGTGGCTGCGAATTCCTCTTCAATCGCCGCCCACTCAATTTGCGCTGTGATCTAAGTGAACTTGCTGTGAATTGTGAATGTCAACGTCTGTACTCACACACACACACACACATATGCTGCCCCATTGCAAACAAAAACTAAAGCTTAATTAACATTTTTAATTTATCGCTGTCACCCGTATGAGGGCATCACGTGATGTGCACACACTGAACTCAACAGCTGTTCAGCTGCATTGCACTGATCATACTTATTACTTTGGTAAATCTAGAAGAAATTCCGCATGCATATAAATCAAAAGTGGAAAAAATTCATACTGTTTATGCGCTTCTCTCTGCCTTGCATACATTTGTGCGTTGATAAATCACTTCGATGCAGATTTAAGTTCAATTAAGAGGTTAACAAAAAAAAATGTACATGAGAGTATAAAAGAGATGCCATGTGGCATTAAGTACAGTCAATGTCTGAAATTTATGCATGAAGTTATTATTTACTGCAGAGTCTGACACTGAGTAAGTGTCATTGTGTGTGTGTGTTTGTGTATTTTGTGTACGCTTGGGAGAAAAGTTTTGCATAATATTTTGCTGTTACGACCAATTAAATGCAGTGCAGATCAATTGAAATGAGAAAACTGAAAGACGATAAGAGGTACTTTTTGGGTAACTTCCATAACGATTTAAAATTCTCAGTTCACTTATTCCTAAAATTAATATTAAAATTACGCAAAAGTATGGAAAGAAACTTTTTGGAAATTCACAGGAATTTTTAATTGTTTTAAAAAGTTAATAGTTCACCCAAAACAATGTATTAAACTTTTCCACAACAATTTTGATTTTCCTTCACCTGCAGGTATTTAGCAAGTTCTCAAAAATAGTTCCCAAACATTTCACTCATTTGGCAGGAACTTTCGGAAAAAAAACAACAACAACAACTTCTAACCCAGTTCACACAATTTTAATTAAAATGCAAATGAATTTCCGCAAATAGCACAAAATCAATGGGTCGCCCTCGCCCCGGCCGCCTTATGTTATTTATAAAAGTTCAAGTTTTTGGCATTTTGCAGTTTAACGCAGGCACTTCGCAGTGCCCACAAAACGTCGTAGTGTACTCACTTTTGACTTTCAATGACTTTCAATGCACCTTTCAAATACTTGTGAACGCCTTACATAGGCTCACACATCCGCAGACACACACACACACACACACACACACACACACACACATATACACACGAGTGAGCAGCCACATTGACAGTAAAAATTTGGAAAATTACCATGAGAGATTTTTTATATTTTTCTCCTTTGGATTTTTGTGCAATTTCCAGGAAGCTATTGCAAGCAAGTGGAAATTTCAATTACAATTTCCTGCGAACAGAAAGTGTATAATAATTTGAACCAGCTGCACTCAAACGTAGACGAGTGTTCATGCATATTAACGTGTGTGTGTGTTTGTAAAGAACTTGACACTACACCCTAAAAAAAAATTGTTTTTAAATTGAAGCAGCTTTAGCCCTTTTTCATGCGAAAAAGTTAGCATCAAGTGTATATATGCCCTCGGCACTATAATGGAAATGAAAGTGGATATAATTTTGCGTACATTTCCCGGTAGTTTATTATTTAAATACTCAGAAAAGAAAAGTAGAAAATTTGAAAAGTGAATTTAATTTGGCTAATTGTTGGAAAAATTCTTCTGAATTCGGAAAAGTTTTGTTAAAACACAAATGGAAATTAAAGCAAAAACCAGTTAATTGAAAGTAGCTGGGCGCAATTGAGATTCGTTCTTGCTTCACGTAATTCAATTATCTTTCGAGAGCGTTTCAATTCTCAGTTGTAGCGCATGAAATATGCAAAAATATGCAAGAAATATGCAAAAAATAAGCTGATTTTTTTTTAGGTTTTGTATAAAAAAAACATTGAAAAAAACATGGAAATATCCTTCCCATCTCTCGTAATAACGAAAATAATTGGGTGATTCATGTTCAGCTGCCACCAAGTGCAAATTATGATTGGATATTCAATAATGACAAGGACAATCATATAATGATCGACTTGAATGACGAAGTTTATGTATTTTGAAGATGGTTTAATCATAATATGACTCCATTGAAATATGATTCTGACAACCACTTTTTTTTCTCTGCGTGCAACAATGACCCGCCTTGCAAATCGACAAAGTGCAAAATGCTGCACCTCCTTTCACGGAATTTCAATGGATTTGGGGCAACCCTTAGTATTCTTCTCTGCCTGTGAATGTTATCTTCCCCATCACTTTTGTCAAGAAGGAAATATCTTGTAATCATTGAATGTTATTACAACGTTAAGTATATTAAACACAAAACAAATTTTACAATTTTAATTTTTCACAATCTCGGAAGTGTTTGGAAAGTGCTTTTTCACAGCGGAAGTGTTGCGAAAGTGTTTTTGGATAAAACGAGTAAAACGAGAATCGATAGTCAAGTTACGAGAAGCAACTTTGAAAATCGAGCTGCTGCGTTTTTAACTATCGGCGAAAATGTGTTTCGTGGTCGAGTTACACGATTGCGCCCCTGTACTTTAGGAGCGAAATTGATCCACAAACGCACAAAAGTTAACTTTTCAATGCAAAGATTCTCATTTAAATTGATATTCTTTATTCGCAAAGTCCTATTCAATAAATATCCCCTTTGTAAGGTTCAACTCTCACAAATAAGAATACAAATACTCACCATCCCCCCGTTACAATTTACAAACACCCACAAAGCATACTTGAAATCTGCCTTCAATCGTAATGTTAACGTAAACGAAATGTTAAATGTTTGCGCACAACGTTATCGCGGCAGCAAATCATACAGATGGTTTTTTTTTTTATTTTTCGCCATACGCCATACGCAAATATCGATACGAATGTAAAACATGAAAAAATACTCAACGCTGATGAATGTCAGCAGTCATTTCCATCAAACGGAACAAGTTAAAATGTAACGGAAAATGAAAAAAAGCGCCACTCTAACATTTGGAATGCTTTAACGGAAACAGGAAAACCACTGATGCGACAATGATGAGCCACCGTCAGCGTGATGAGCGTGATGAGCGTGATGAGCGTCTGATGTATTATTGTAGTTGAGCGGTGATATTTAATTAAATAAAGTTTCGGCGTGAAAAAGTTTGCGAAAAGATTTTAAATTGAAATAAAATAAAATCAAAAAGATTTAAGTAGCAAAAGTAGTATTTGACCGAATTTACCAACTTTTTTTTCTCTTAGTATACTCACAAAAGGCAAAGCATAAATTAAGTGTACACACAGAAAAAAAAAACGAAAAAAAGATACTGTCATTTTGCCCTGTCAGGCATTAAATCTTTTGGCGGCCATTTAAAAGCGGACAGAATTTTTAAATGAAACTGAAAATACGTTACATGTCGTTTGGCCGCTCTCTTGTCGGGCTTTTATCGTGAATTAACTTTGACGTGGCATAATTTATGGCCGAAGTTGTGGCAAAATTGAAGGCTGACATACCAAATTTCTCGTCACTTCCCCGACTTTTTCGCTTCAGAGGAGCGTTTCTTTTTCCACGAAACCCACAAAAGTATGCTTTATTAAATATTGTAATTAATTGCTTTGTACAAAATTTGTAGTTTTTTTTCTTTAATTTTCATGGCACGATTTAAAGAAAAAAAATTTAAATTACTTGAGAAATTTCTCAATTTCTTTTCCTACATTCGTTGACTACAGTAAACTGCAAAGATAGCACCATCAATGTGCAGAGAAAAGCAGCCAATGGTACGAACAAAAAGAAGAAACACAGAATGAAAAGAAAAAGTTGCACAAAACTTTATTACTTATTTTCCTCGCACACACAGCCAATTAACGAGTGCTGCCAACATTTGGGCCAAAGTTTTCATTCTGTTTTGGCCATTTCTCGGGCTGAATGGTGCCAATAAAAAAAAAAGTGAGCCATAAAAATATAAAACAATTTAAAATTGTGCTAAAAAAAATTAACTATTTAAGAAAATTTAATTTAATTGAATATTTTTGTTTTAAATAATATTAGGAAGATTCAACCAAATTTGTTGCATTCAAATTACAAAAGTAGAAAGAGTTGTTATACTACATCTGCAAAGTCGCTATTATATCCATTTTCCAGCTTATCACTATTATCTCATACGAAAATACTCAATATTTATGCGTACTTTCCTGAGCTACCGCGTTATATTCGGTAAGTTTCACCAACACTACTGCGTGCATTTTGGGATTTTGTTTGTACGGAAAAAGGTTTTTAATTTCTTATTTTTCAATTACTTCGATTTCGATTTCTACAAACCACAATAGCCTATCCGTTGCAGCTTCTTCTTAGGAATCTAACAAGTCCAAGAACTCGAAGAAGGACATATTATGACTGTGATTTAAGGTATCAATAGTATTTACCTTATTTAGTTTTTCAACATTTTTGGAGATATATCGTTCATTGCCTGTAATAAAGACACAACTCAAAATTCGGGCTTTTGGAGTTATAAATGCCACTAGAGCCCTCAGATATTTATCTACATGTTGCCAAAAGACAGAATTCATATCTTTAATTTTGATGTATTTAACCTTTTTTAAAAACATTCCAAGAGCTGAAATTCATACTGAAATTTTAAATTTCAAATCGTGATTTCCCAACAATATGATTTTTGAGTTGTGTCTTTATTGCAGGGAATGAACGATATGTTGTAAAAATTTTCCAAATTTGTTGTTAGGAAGCTATTTTTTTTTACTTATTGCCCCTCAGTGTAACGCCGTTCACGGAAAAATAACATGCTCAGAGAAAAAGAGCGATGAAATGCACTGACTCTTCATACATTTCATCGCTTTTTTATTCTGAGCGTGTCATATCAATATTCACAATTCCATTGAAATCGGTCTACCGTGACACTTAGCAAAAGGTTTTTAGTATTTGTGGGCCAGGAGTTTTATCGCAGCCAACTCTCTCCGGTATACCACCTAAAAATGATTACTAAATTCCAACGAATTAGTGTATTTTTTGTTAGTATTTCAGGCCGTGTTCTCATATTCTCATAATAAACCTTCCAAACCTATTTTTGGAATTCCAACGAAATCGAATCAACTGAGTGTCGACAATCGTTTAGCTGTTCTCTCAGAATATATATGTCGGTACAGATGAAAGTTTCAATTTTTGCAACTTTGTCACACTGGGCGTATGAGTAATTTTCATTAAAAATTTGTTTTTAAATTTCAAACTAACGTTATTTTATCTATGATCTAGCTTGATTTTTAAAATATCTTCGACCATATGAGTCAGTTATGTCAGTTAGTCGTACGAGCGACGATATGCGAGACTATCCAACTCATAATTAATTGTTACCCACAGCAAATTAATTTACATAATTTAACGATTCACTGTCGGTTGCAAATGATTAAATAAATTCAATTTATCACCAAAGTTATCACAAAATAAAATCGTGTGCATGATTTTAAATGTTAATTAAGAACTTTAAAGCCTTTACTTTATTTCCATGGAATGAAAATTGTAACAAATGTTTATTTAAAACCTAACCCAACTTAGTCAAAAAAAAACAACGAAAAACTATTCCCATTGAAAATGTTTTTATACATAATTGATTTAATCGGTAAAAGCGGAAATAAGCACAATAATTGTGGAATTCTAGGAACAAAAATTAGCACTTACTTTGTTAAGCATAATTATAGACTTATAGTGAATTAATGTGAAACAAAACTTTCAACAGAATTCACAGAAATTCCATTGCAAATGAGAATTTAAATTACTAAAAGAATTTTTAAATATGAAACAAATATAAAAAAATGCAGCTTATGTAAAGCATTTGTAAATTAAAAAAATAAAGCAGAGAACCACTAAAGTATGCAACTTTTATCTGCTCACCAACCACGCGTTTTTTTTTGTTGGACTTTTTTCTTCAACACAATTTAATCAGTTGAAAAAGTGCGAGTGCACGTTCCGGTTGGTACATGAAAACTGCATGTAAATGCGTACATATGTATGTGGTATTTCGGGGCCTACGCACACACTGGCTGCAGGCTGCTACGTTATTGCAGCTGGCCTTTCAATGCGGAAAAATTGCAAGCATGCTTTTAGGCATTACATTACTAATCTGTAAGCGAAACACGACATGGCATAGCTGAATAGTCTTTTGTGTGCCTCTCAGCATGCATAGAAGTTAAAAATAATGTATGGCCCATAGGTGAGAGCAGATGATAATGATGATGTTTAAAGGTGTCGTTGAGAATTGCAGTTTCGATTTCAAAATGGAAAATTGTGGTCAAATTAAAAAGCAAAGTTTACAAAATTCAACTAAATTTTATTAAATTTAATACTTAAATATATCAAAAATTAATTATAAAAAACATATATATATAAACTTTTGTTTAAAAAAAATACTGCCCCGAGTGAGGCTCGAACTCACGACCTTAAGATTATGAGACTTACGCGCTGCCTACTGCGCCATCGAGGCTATGTGAAGAAATGGCATAAATGCATAGTGCCACAAGGTCCAAATGATAAGACTTTTTGTTTTAGTTAATTTAGTTTTATTTTAAAAACCAATAATTTGTTGGTAGAAAATTTTGAGATCACATTTAAGAAACTCTTGAAGGCCATTTATATTTATTTTAGGGGATTGGAAGTGAAATACATTTTTTTCCCCCAATGGCAAACATTTTAAAGCTAATTTTGATTAGTGTGATTAGTGTGAGCAATCGACTCAAAATTTTGGAATTCCTATTTTTCGGTGTATTTGGAATGACCGTAAAATTTCTTGACAACCGATTTGGACGTCTTTTCTAGTATTTGATTGGAAATGATGTCGTGAACGGAAGGGGAATGAAACTGGAACGAAATAGAATTGGACCAGTATGAATCGGAACTGGAATCAAATTTTGAATTGCAGCGGGAATGAAGTCGAAATGGAAATGATCGAAAAATCGATCGATAGATTATCGAAAAAGTATCGATAAAATGTGCAAAAGTTATCGATAATTATAGAAAATTTATCAATAAAAAATCGAAAAATGATAATTTCATCGAAACATTTTCAATAAGTAATCGACAAAATTATCGTAATCGCAAGAGCCATGTGCAGGGTATTTTCGAAAACGGCCACATCGGCCTAATTACCACAGCGAAATTTTCTTTATATCCGTGTGTCTCAATTGATGTTGACGTAATTTTGAATCGGACTAGAAAGTTCCCATGGACCACAGAACCCAAAACATAGCCATAAATTCCCATGCCCTTTTTTCTGATTGTGTTACAACTTACTTTCCAAATCTTTCGAGTACACCTGTTATGGAGTTTAATATATGTAGATCGGATTGATTTCTGGATCGAGAAAGATTGACTTAAAAGAATACATAAACTCGCATACACGGGAATATATAAATGCCTCGATGGCGCAGTAGGCAGCGCGTAAGTCTCATAATCTTAAGGTCGTGAGTTCGAGCCTCACTCGGGGCAGTACTATTTTTAGTAAAAATTTGTGTTCAACTCAATTTAAATTTTCCAGTGGCCAGTATTTTGCAATTACCATTTTAAATATTTAAAAACCAATAAAATTACATGCATATGGCAATGCTTCAAAAGTATGCCAAAAATTCTGACCAAAAAAAGACAATAAAAAAAAACAAAAACGAGGCACAACCAGGCACAAAAAGTATGCAATTTAATTTTTCATGCAGAACCTCATAAAAGCCAAACACCGAAAATAAGTTCAGCTCCACTGCCGACACCACCACCGCAAAGAGCATTCTTTAGCAACATGGCGTCAAAGAACACAATGTATGTACTTGTACAAACAAAAAAAGGCAACCAACAAAAAAAAGTAAATGCATATAGAAGTACCGAATTTCTTTCACATACGCGATCACTAAACAAAAAACAGGACACGTTTGTGTCATAATAAAATAAACTACCTAAAGAATAATGTCGAAAGCCAAATGTGTGTTGTATGCGACAGGTTACACGAAACGAGGTATGTAGGTGCAAAAAAGTAAAAAATAAAAATGAAAATGAAACTGTTACTGAGAATTATAAAATTACCCAAGATAGCAGTGACAGCCGTGTCGAGGCATCTGCATATGCAAATCATTGACCACAATTAAGTTCTTCCTTTTCTTTTTTTTGGTGTGTACAAAAAAAAAGCATAAAAAAATGGCTTAAAAATTCCGTTGGCAGCCCAACCGCCGCAACATGTTGTGGCATATCGGACTGACAGTTGAGTGATGTGGGAAAGGATGAAGGATGAATTAACTTGTGATTGTGTACGTTTAAAGTTATGAGCATGAATTTTAATTCAATGTTAATGAATGCGGCCAGTGCACAATAGGCACACTATTCTTAATATGAGTAGGAGAATTGGATGAAATGGTTTAGTTGATGAGTTCTGCCATTTCAGTAGACATACATAAATACTTAATGACATTTTTAATTAAAGGATTAGGAAATTACATTAAAAAAAGTCCCTTTTGAATCAGTCGCATAATTGAAAAGGAATTAGTTCGACTTTTAAACTTACTCACTTTTTCTGTTCTAATTTCTTTTTAATTGCACAAGTATACACTCTTCTTTTGTATCAATCAAACACAATGACCTGTCGTTATGGTAATATAATGTTCATATAATTGACGCGTTTAAAGGGAAATTGCTGCAACTCACGTCGTGGTGTATGCATACCAGGAACTGACGTAATTTTTGTGAAATGGAATAAGAGATACGTCAGTTGACGCCGATGGACGACTTTTCCCCTTAAATGGCTCAATTATGATAATGTAAAATTTAAAATGCATCATTTTGATATATGCCAACCGGAAATTCTCTTCGAAAAATTGTGTTATATTTAAGTCGACTTGACTGCCATTTGACAGTTTTTCTTTTACTTTTTTTCCCCTCTCTTTTTCTACGTATTGCATGAAAATTTCAATGCATCTTTAATATTTAATTAAAAAAAATTATTTCCGTATTCATCTATCGAAAGAAGGCAAAGCAAAAGAAGCACCTCAACTGACACCGGAAGACCTGTATTTTTGTACTTTTTTTTTTGCTGTGAAATCTGCCTTTCATTTTGTATGCTTCTAGCAAAGAAACATATTCACGACAACTACAACAACTACAACATCTACAACAACGCCAACAGAAGCAACACAAACAGAAAAAAAAGATGCCAACAACAGCATGGAAACGAAACAAGAAATTCAAAGCATATCCTTGTAGGCTAATGTGTGCATGTGTATATGCGTGTGTGTGTACATATAAGCTATACATGCGCAAATGTTTATGCATGCATATGCATATTAATATTCATACACCGCAATACACACACACCGCACTCACACGCATTTGCGTTTTTCATATTTCTCTCTCTATGTGTGTGTGTGTGTATTTTTGTAAACAGGAAATCAATGGCGTCTGCTTGAATGCGTTTGTGCTGATAAAAAGCGGAAGCAGACTTGTTTACTCTGTTTTTCTTTCTTTTTCGGCATGGCTCAAAATTTCATATTTGTTTTTTGGAAAGAGCTTATGATAATATTAAATTTGGAATAGCGCAAAATTGTCGAGAAAATTTTAAAGAAATGTAATTTAAATTTGCTTTTGAGTTTTAATTTTTCAAGGCATTAGCGTAGGTTTTCTCGATGTCCGGTTAGTTCTTTAACGAATGATTTTATAGGCAAATCCTTTGGGTAAAGTGCCTGCTAAAGTGCTAACCACACGTGGAGAAAAAGATCTTAGATTTCCATTTTACAATAGTTGAATCAATAAATATCATTCTTACGCCCTGACGAACAAAAAAATTTGTTCCTGACTTTATATGAAAAAAACTTAAATTTTCCATTACAAACTATTTTACTTTAACTTGCACTAAAATTCTTTAATCTCTTATGATTTTGTACTGTTTTAATTTTTTAAATTTTCATTTTTAAACCAAAAGAAATCAGTTAATATGCTATAAAAAATAAGCTCAAGTTAAAGTAAATATGTAGGTTTTTTTGTTGCATTCTTTTTTAAGACTAAAGTATGTAGTGAAAAGGGAACGTGAGAACATAGAACACCCGCCACAACACCGCAATCCAGGGGGTGAAAAGAAAACTTTATTTATTTATTATTCAAAAATTTTGCAGCAAGTAGCAGCTCTTGCTGCCACTATGATATTATGCAGCCAACCATCGACAACATGTCAGAGAGTTGCCAATTAAATATACAAAACAGGTTTTTGTTTATGCTAAAAATGCCCTGCATGATGACATTGCCAGCTGGAGGACAGCCGGCGGGATACTAAAATTTTCATTTAATGGAAAAATAAAATGAAGAATTAAATTCATTTCTCTGTTTGTTTTTATTTAAGTGAATATAAATTCGTAGGAAACGATAATGATTTCATTGCAAATGTTTTACATATACTTAGTACTTATCATAGGTGGGCATCGTGCTTCGCACGTACCATAAAAATATCCCCTGCATATATGGCCCCTTACGACATGGGTAAACCTGACTAAATATATTCTGTCACTAAGCGGATATAATATAGACGCACAGTCGGAATAACTACAGGACACTGTTTCATCGACCACCACATAAGACGAATGGGGCTCGTATCCATCGATTGGCTGTCCAGCTTTAACCAGATGTAGATGAAAGAATATTGGTCGAGCAACGTTCAACAAGCACACAAGAAGTTGTAACCACTGAACGGACAGTTTTAAAAAGCTTCGCTTCAAAGTCCAGCACGTTCGGACTAGATACAGACCACGGAAGAAGGTCTACAATGATAATAAGAGATAAGAACGTTTGTGATATTGCTATTGATTTATTCGTGGTATATGTGATGCTTTCACCTGCCACCCTACACTAACCCAACCACGTATGTTCGTTCGGCATTAATAGCCTGCACGTCTGAATTTTGAGCTATTTATCAACGCCAGCGCCACAATTCTTCAGCATTCCTTGCTGATAAACTCGATAAACTTTTCGATAATTGTTTTCATTGTACCGGTTAAAGTTCAACCAATTTCAATACAGTTCCGGTTAATTTCCATAGTGTCAATCTGCCTGTTCGTTCGTCTCCTTTATTTGTTAGTGCGACTGAAAGAACTAGAATTTATGAATTTATCTTTCTTAGTTCCTTGAATGAGTTGTTATTGCAAATGGGCGGAATCGGTTAACTGCCACGCCTATCCTGCCATACAAGTGAAAAATCGTACTTTGCTAACATTGTAACACAAACTTGGTGAAACGAGGTTTTTGGTATTTGTTGTGATGTTGAGATTTCCAAATGAAATTTATGTCAAATTTAAACCACCTATTCTTGGAATCTACACTGCACAAAGATGGTGGCAATTATATGATGGCACACCATAAATGAATGAAATTCTTATGAAATTTATCTATTTGTTGAACATGAAACTACATTTTGAGTATGTAGTATTTATTTGTTCATTCAGTTGAGTAATGATGATGGTACTGATTTTATATATTGAACAAAATACTAAAGGTTCAATTCCATAGGAGAACTTTTCTTGGTATTGCGTCTTTAGCTTCTGTCATAAAATACACACTGGCTTACTCTTATTTTTCTTCAAACTGTTATAAAAAAAATACTACCAAACTGCAATTGCTCTTTTTAACCCATGGCAACCTTCAATGTAGCGTAAAGCTGCTTAAATTTGATTTGAACTGCTTTGATTCAGCAACATCCACATTCATGTCCATTACCTAAATAAAACAAACATTCTCTCTCTATAGAGTATATATACTAACCAATAATGATTTGCCGCAACATCCTGCTGCATTTCCCGTCTCCATCAACAGCCTACCTCCTGCTGCCGAACAATAAAATTTCTTCCGTTTTTCCGGCAGCAGTGTTCCTTTTCCGTTTTTGCACTCGGTCGGTCGTCAATCGTGCGAACGTTTATTATTGACTTACGTACAACGTACAACGACCAACGCCAGCAAACACCAACAACACTAACAACAGCAATAACAACGCCACCCCACGCCACACAGAAGACGTAAGAATGCTAAGCCCGAAAGTACTTGGCTGCTGCATTGCTCATGATTGCCACCACCGCGCTTGAATGACGTCAGCACAACATTTATGGCCGTTGTTTCGAGTGTATTCAATTAGCTTGAAATTTCGCCGCCGCCTCCCGCAGCGGAAGGAAGTGTGGACGTGGTCTTGCTTTATGATTCAATATAAAATTACACGAAATGAATGCTGTGCGAATTGACGAATTGAATTTGCAGTTTGTTAGGAGTTTTGAACTACGATTTTTCCATGCAGTATTTAATTCAACCAGTCTTCGCATAAGAAGAAGAAGAAGAAGCACATTTTCGTGTTAATCTTACGCACTGTTGCACTGAATTAAATTGAAAAGTTTTGCATTTGCAAAAATCTGACTTCAAGTTTATATTAAATTTTGTACATGATCTGAGTTGGTTGAAACATGTCAGAATTGCAATGCAAAAACTTGTCCATACTGCGGTGAGGAGTAGGGGAGAACTTGTCGGTGGTCCTTGCAAGTGTTTACATTTGCTGGTTGACTGTTGATGGCTGCTGTCTTGTTGGTCTAACATTTTCTTGGAATTCCTCACTTTTGATTAGCTTGTCGCTTTTAATATTTAATGATTGTGTATGGTTTCGGAAATTCCGGCAAATATAAATGTTTGGTTTATTCTGTCAGGCATTGACATGACAGGACATGGCTTCCGAAGAATTTTCGTTTCAATTTAACAAAATTCAATGAGATTTTATAGTTAATTGGAATTATGTTAACGAGAATTACACTTCAAATGTAGCCTTAGAGCGTAAATGTCATGACCACACATCAAACATTCACTAATTACAAAACGTTTTCAAAAAATAAAATGTTCGTCTGATTTAATCAATAGCAAATATATGTTCGATAGCTGCTATCTTTCATTCTTGTTTGTATACCTTCTTGTAAAGAAATATATTTTTAACAATTTAAAATTTGATCTAATGTTCATTTTTAAAGTCCAGAGCTTCATCACATTTTTTATGCATCAACAACATTTTTCTTTGTTATTTGTTTTTCTACCCTTCTTTCTAAAAAACACAAGAGTGCCACACTTCTACCGTCCTGCCGGTACACTGCCCGGCTGTTATTGTTGTCATCCTTTGTTAGAATGTCAACCTCTTCATATTTTTCCTCTAATTATTTTCAACTCGGTGCTTTTTTTCTACAGAAAAGTTAAAATATTTAGTGAGGAGAACTCTTTCGACTGTTATTATTTTGCACACTTCCACTGTACCTACCTATATTTGTATGAGCAAATGAAAAATTGTTTTTCTCAGTATGTTCTTTTGACCATATGAGCAAAGGCATTTTAATTGAAATCAGAGTATTTTCTAATATTTCTTTTAAAACGTATCAAATGAGTAAAGATAAATACATTACTAACAAAAGCATTGACTGAAATGCAAACATTGTTAACATTAAGCTACTTATCTTCGAGCTACTGGTCAACAATAAAAAAACATTTTCCAACCATTTTCCTATCAATATATTTAAAGTTTGTAAATGAGCAAAAGCGTAAATAATTCAAATCGATTTAGTATTTTCAGAGTAAATAATAAAATAAAACAACCAAATTAAAAGATTACATTTCCATTAGAGTGATCAAAGCTTTTAATCAGTTAAGTAACACAAAATTTCTACAAGTTAAAAAAAGTTTTAGAAATTTAATAAATTCAGTGGTTTAAATATTTCAGTGTTAACTTATTGATTTTGAAATCCTTGCTTGTTGTTATTTGGTCCTTGTATTGTTTACTCGTTCGCTTCAGTAAATGAAGAAGATTTTTTGCACGATGATTTGAAAGAACTTTCGGTTGCTTCTGTCAATTTAAAATACTTGTAATACTTGTGAAATCCTCGGTTTTGGCTTTTTCCAAGTATTAAAGAAATGCTTACATTTGGTATAGTAAAGACAATTGAAGTTGTAAGTGGGTAAAAACGTTGACATACCATTAGGATTTTCTCTTTTTGCCACGTCGGAAGTAGTAGATATTCGATTTAAGGGGAGTAGATTTGAAGAAAGGGGAGTAGATATGATTTCCTGCGAAGAGTAGTAGAAATTCTCTGAGAGTTTATCTACCCCGAATGGATAGAATGTAATGTTTTGGTTTAATGCCAAAAGCTCTTTCGAAACTTTACGTAGCTCAATAGCTCGATCGAAAGCTAAGCTATTATGTAAAATTCCTGAAAACAAAAATTTCTCAGTCAATTTGGTAAAGGCTCTAAAAAGCCCCAAAAAAAATGGGTGGCCAACTGTTGGACTCCTAAAACTCAATGTTCGTAATTGAAGTTAACTCAACAGTTTTAGTAAGTTTTTTTAAATGTTTATTCCTACAATCGAAGTAAATCGGGAGAATAAAAAAAAACATATTGAAATAGGGTGCGTCCACTGAAAATCGGGTTTTTGGTAAAGATTTTACAGGTGAATTTGAAAGTTCTGGTATCTGGTACGCGGCTTTAAAAAAATTTTTTTAAAAAAATTTTTAATTTCAAAATTGATTGATGAAGTTTTTCAATACCTACAAACTATGCCTAGTCTCGAGCTGAGGGTTTTTTCACTGTGACACAGTGTAATGATTCCCTAAAACTGATCATACAATGAGAAGAAACTTTGACGCTACGAACATTGTGACTCTGGCCGCGGAACACGCCTGAACTGACCCTCTCTTACATAAAATTACCGAAAAATGTAGTACCTACTTGCAGCTTCTGCCAGACTGCAGATAATTCTCTTATTTGTTTTTTTTATATATTCGTCTGTCTTTATTTCAACTAAGTTTCTTCTCCACATTTTATGTCGCTGTTAATTCGTGAACTCAAACTCCGATCATAAAACGAAATTAATATCATAATTTTCAATAATTTATAATTGCTAATTGCTGTAAATGATACTGAATCCCCAGCGTACAATATGTACCGACTTTAATTAATAAAGCGCCAAATCACAAGTGCTACTAAATTACACAGCCCGAAATGATTATCCACCCTTCCTGTGGGTAATTTGAAGCATAGCAATCGTACTGGCAAAACAATAAATTCGAAAAGTGCAATTGATAAATCATTCAAGCATAACGATGTGTAGGACGGCAGCAGGAAATATCATAAATTTGCAGCCAATAATCCGCAAGATATTTGATACTTGAAAAGATAATAATTGCAAAATTATAGACACCACACATGCACACATACACAAACACACACATGCATATAAACTCACACAAGTAATGGAAAAAAAGAAATTTCATTGCAAAATTGTGACACCACATCTTGTGAATCTGACAGTTGGCCAGAATTATGAGGTGTTCGAGGTGATGGAGTATTTTATGGATTTTATTTCGAATTCCCATAATACCTCTACAGACACGTTGAACAGACAGGCGAAAACCATTTCAATTAGTATTAGCACAACGTTGTGCTATGTAATCGTGAAAATAATATATGTATTTTAATGAGAAATGCAACAGAATTCATTTAGAAAATTATTGTTGGAAGGGAAAAAAATATGAATTAAAAATCACTCATACGCACTGTTGAGCAAATTAACACTATACATTACATTAAAGAGTTTACGCACCTCAGTTATAGTCATAGTTGAGTAATTAGCTTGGCGAATGTATGCATTCTTAATGTAGAACTTAGAAAAAAAACCCGTGCCTAGCGGTTTTTCTAAAAATTAAATTGTAAATATTACTCATACGCAGTGTGAACCACTATGCGTTTATATGTGGTCGACTTTTCCGGGTGCAAAGATGTGTCTGACAGTGTAGTTAGTTATTTGTCAGGAGCTGCAATGTTGCGATGCAATCGTTTATTAATCTTTAAAAATTCAGACAAATTTAAGAATAAAAATTGTCCTCGAATTGATTTGGTCCCATTTAAAAAGAAAAAGTAGAACCTTTTTGTGTTCTAATTTGCAATTTTAATGCAAGAAAGGGTAAGCAGAGCAGAGATGCCCCAAAGCGACTATGAAACCGATGAGGGATTAATCGGAACGTTCAATAGCTGTGTGTGTGTGTGTGTGTGAGTTACAAATTCTGCCGGGAATATGTTAACAAGTGAAAAGGTATAATTTATATTTCAATGTTATATATACGCACCGTTGAACAGGAACAATAAAGTGATTCTATTGTATCATTTCATTCAAGCTGCGAATTTGTAAACAAATTAGTTTTCCCGGACACACAAGACCTTTAGTATCCTTCAATATTTCGTCTTAGCTATCGGAAGTGTAGGCATAGTTTAAGCATCAATTAAATTGTTTTCAATAAATCATCATGTATTTGGCTTTGTTCTCTCTAAACGATTTACTTCTTTGCGATTCCATTGAAAAGTCAGATAATTCGTACGACTAACAGACACAGGATATACGAATTAACATCTGCTGATTATTTTGTCTCACTCATTTATATGAGGGCATATTTGAATAAGATATGTATGCTCTGGCGTATGAGTCATAAAATGACATCATACAATTTTCCAATAAAGAAAACGAAAACGATTCGATTGACAACGAAAATTGACAACTACCAGAAGGAGTTTTTCTTGTGGCTGAGGTTCTCTCAAAATTTTTTTTTTTTTTTCTTGAAATGTGTCTGTAATTAATGGCTACATTTGCTAGTTTCTAGTATCTCCATTTGAAAATCCTTTGAGTGCGAGTCTCCATTTTTTTTGATATTGTTTAGAGAACGGGTACAAATTTTCCTTGGGTGTATTCTGGATAGTGTTACCTCCCACTTAATACAATTTTCTCCTTTACTCGGAATTTTGATTTTATGCAATTTTGTCCAACATTTAATTTATTGCCTTACACTTGTACTTTACAAGGAATATTTATTAATTAAAAAAATTAAATTTTCCCAAAAAACTTATTTCAATTTAAGATTGTCTTTCAAGTGTCAACTGTCATTGCTTGCAATTAAAATTAGAATCCCGTTGCTTTTCGTTGTTTTGCTTTATCAAATACACGACAAAGTCCTTCGTTAAAAATGAAAATGTTGAAGGATTCACATCCTTCTTACTCAAGTGGGGGAAAATGTGTTCTAATGAAGCAAGGTTGCATTTTAAGTAGTCGACAGGTTTGAGACGAGCGAAGCCTGCTGAGATGTCTTAAAGTTTTCTTTCCTCACCAGACTCAAGAGAAATTTGATTGGAAAATAATATATACAAAAATACAGCTTCAAATAGAGTGGATAGCATAAAATAAAGTGAATCAATTAAGGTTACTCATACGCCCTGTTGGGCGCAATACGAAACTTAATTTGATGGACATTTCAAACGTCTTTTTCTTTTGCAGAGTCTAAATCGCACCACATAATTGCGCCTCAAATACATCCATCATCACATTGGATTACGCCCAGCTTTATCTTTGCAAAGAGCCAATTAGTGGCCAGCCGGCAGCATCACAGCATCAGCCACAGCAACAACTGCAGCAGTCACCCCACTACAGCAACTCAACGCCACGCTCCACGCCCACGCATCACAGCCTCTTCAGCTCGAATCCAACAGTACAGCATAACAGCAGCAATTTCATCAGTGGCGGTGGCGTAGGCGGTCTCACCCACATCGGACGCAATTATCGCTTGTATCAGTCCGGCGGCTATCCAGCCGGTACAGTCATCAATTTCGGTCGCATTTCATCGGCGGCAGCTCACACCGGTCCGCTGCTAGCCACCTCAGCATCGGGCGGCACAACACCGCTCGCTTCAGCACCACCACCGCCAATACTAGCCAACGCGCCCAGCGCCGCTGCTGCTGCTGCCGCTCATCATTACTTAGCATCGGTGGGGCCCGAGCTCGAATACGCGCACGCGCCGTCTGTGCACTCTGGCGCGTACGTCTACAATCCGCGACGCGAAAGCGGCATTGGTGCGGAATTTTACCCGGTACCCGGTACCGGCAGTCACATCAGCAGCATACACAGCGGAGGCACTTTGCCCGCTGTTGCCCACCATCCCAGTGCCGCCGTTGCGGTCGTTGGTGAGACGTCGGGCCAGTGCCCAGCGGCGTCGTCGACGAATTTTCTACACACCAACGTGCCCATATACACCGGCAAGACGCCGCCCCAACTGCAGCCGCACCACTCCCATCACCATCAGCAGCATCCGCACCAGCATCAGCAGGCGCCGACGCAGCACCTGCCACAGCACGACGACAGCTGCGAGGAGTTCAACAACATTGCGGACGACACGACGTGCGTCGGCAACAAAAGAATGATGGTCAGCAAATTGTGGAACAGTTGCTTTCCGGAATTCACGCCGGAGCATGTGCATCGCCACAACTTCTATCTGTGTCAGGTGGGTGTCGGGTGTCTCCTTGTCGAACATTGTCGAGTTGAACATTTCGATTTCCGTTTTTAATTACACTTCCAATTTCTCCTCCTGCAGTGGCAACGCAACACGCAAGTGTCCATTTTGAACCTCTTCTACCGCTGGATAACCGCCATCACTTGCCTGGCATGTCTGGTCTGTTCGCTGCTGGACGTTGGCCGCTCGGACGAACACTTTGAGAATCACTACGCCAAATGGTGGATCTATCTGACGCATTGGGGTCTGCTCTTCTGCACCGTACAGGCCTGGTTGGCGGCCTGGATTGTGACGCAGGGCATGATGGTGGAACGCGAGGACTTCGAAATGGTGCGACAGGCGAAGAAGAGTATAATGCATCATCTCTACTGGGTGCTGTATACATGCGCCACAGTCTACTCGTTCATCATAACGATGTGCTATTGGCTGCTAGTGCATAATCCAGGTGAGTGGTGGCGCAAAGGCAGGTTTTTAAAACTTCCTTGAATTGGCGTAGCAAATGCACTTCCAATTGCAAGAGTTTGAAATTCCAAGGATTTGCGGTTTCTTACCATTCCCCTCACTGCTCGCCACTGATTATTCACAATTTCAAAAACTACTAAGTCATGCATTCAAAGCAACATCAACACGACATTTTAACATAAGGACGTTTTGATATTATTCTTAGTTAACATTGTGTAGTAGCTGAAATCTTACGTATGCACGTACACGCATTTGATTTCCAATAATTTTGGCAATTTATCATAAACAAACTGACATTCCAATTAAAATGCCAAACCGGTTCAATCACTGGCTATGCAATGATATTCAGCCCGACCGAGGCCACCCACGTTGCAGACTTTGAGTTTACCATAAAGGATTTTTGCATATTTCCTCCGCCTTCTTCCTTTACGCCGCAGTCATATGGAATTGATTCGTCTAAACATATGCATTGTTTGTGTCTTCCTCTGTTGTTGTAGATGTACACAAAATAGACACATTGAACATCATGGTGCACGTCTTCAATTCGGTGATTATGCTCATCGATTTGGCTATCGTTGGACATCCAATTAAATTGAGTCACGCCTATTTTACCACAGGCATTGGTCTGGGCTATGCTATATTTACGGGAATTTACTTTTTGGCAGGCGGCACTGATAGGTAAGTGAACATTTTATTAACATGGAAAATAATACGATCCACATTGTTTAAAATCGAAATGAAATCCACATACAAGAACCTTCCACTTACACTAAATTGATTCCACACATTGAACTAAATTTAAAATCTCGTCTTCTGCTACCCTCACACAGAAAGAATCAGACCGCCATTTACCCGATGCTCGACTGGACCAAGCCTGGGAAAGCCATTATCGTCACCGCCTGTGCGATTGTATTCGTCTTCGTGATACACTTCTGCTGCTACCTAATGTACCGCGCCCGTGTCTGGCTGTTCACCAAACTGTGTATACGCGGCTCACACAATCGTGACGGCGACATGGGCGAGGGTCTGAACGACGATTCCGGATCACGTATGGGCGGTGGCGGCGGCATCGGTGGCGGCATCAGCGGCGGTCACTACTCACACCAGCAGCAGTATCCGATTCTGCACTCGGAACAGCCGCATCACTCGCACCATCATCAGCTGCCCAGTGCTGTGGCAGCGCCGCCAGCAATGCAACATCATGCGGTGGCAACGCCTGGCATAATGGCCACGCCCTCGCACACCTCGCCGCAATACCATCCACAGTATTCGGGCTATCAGCAGCAGCCGGTGGTGGCGGGCGTCAATGTGGGCGTGATTAATGCGTGCGGCATTTATCAGCAGCCACATGACAACAACAACAAGCTGAAGAGTCACTCGGCCGTGGGATCGGGCTCGGCCTTGAGTCGCACCGTGGCACACTTGGATGCAGCACAGCGTGAACAATTCCTGAATCCGAACAAAATTGTGGAGTACAAGATGTAAAGGCGTTGTACCCGGCACCGGTATACGTTCCACTTGTCCATGAAGTTTCTGCAGAGGCATTGCGCACAATGTCAGGCGGTCAAAGAGCAGGTAGAGGCGCGGGTAGGGGTGGGTGAGGCAATGGGAGTGGGGGTGACTGTCGGTGGGGTTGAAGGTGAAGGTGGTCTCAAAAGAAGGGGCCAGCAAGAACAGTGCTGTTAGAGGGGCGTCGGAAAGGGGGGAAAGGGGGGAAAGGGGGGAAAGGGTCGATAGAGAAATAGGGATTTCGATAAGGTGCTTGACATTGTCTATTTGGTGGGGAAACGAGGGCATATATTCCGAATATATTTCAAAATGTTTGAAATTCAACATTTCAGTCATTTGAAATTTTAAGGTTGACATGTGGATCTTAAGCATTTACATTCCACATAATAATAATTACTATGATTTAATTTGAAAAATTGCACGCAAATTTGTGGAGCATATTTTTTTGCTATAATCCACAGCAAGGTATTTTTTGAATGGGTTCCACTACTTACATTCCAGTACGATTTTTGAATTTTTAACTCTTTGTTTGGTAAACTTGGTAAAATTTTGTTTGTGGAACATGACTACTAACTGTCTTCCACAATTTTTACATTCCACATTACACATTCCACAAAACATTTTATACCATTTTATTTAAGAACTACGGACGAACGTTTTACGAATTTCGAACATGATTTTTCTGAACATTTTTTTTCTTTCGTTGTTCAACATTTTCCACATGCTGCCAATCTTTGAAAGATTCCCACATACACAAATCGTTGGTATTTGGCGTATAGATGTTTTTAAAAACTTTGAATATGCCTTAATGTAGATTATAAAATGCAAACATTATCATTAAGATCCACAAGTATCTACTCAACATGAATCGCTAAAACAAAAAATACGCCTTAATAGTATAAAAATATTTCACTATGTTCCACAAATTTGCTAAAGGGAAGGTAATTTCAAATTGTATTCTACGATCTGTGGGGAGGGTAGCTAATGGAACCATTTGAATTCGCTTCGAAAATGTTCCATTACTAAACAAACAACAAATGTGTTTCCAACAACTTCACTTTAGCCAACGAAATTGCACACAATTGATCTTCGATATGAAGTCGGAAGAGAAAACTGAAAAACGATTTCAATATTTTAAAAGTGCTCACAACTGTGGACATACTTAAAAGTGTTCTGGGGGTATTTGTTAAAAAAAGAAAATATTAGATTTCCAAATAGAGTTTTTAAAAGATTTTAACTAACATAGGGCAATTTCATTCAACAAATTCACAGTATTTTAAAAGTAGTCTTAATTGGGTTTTTAGATTAGAGGAGTTACCTTTTTGCATTAGTAATATTATTTGACACAAATTCCAGCGCAAATAATTTATTTAGTTCAAACGAATTGGGAGCAAGGTATGTTTTCTTTTTAATAGAATTAACTGAGGCACATCGCGATCAAATAGGATATATTCAGTTTTGGATAGGGAATGCAAAATTGGTAAATGCTTACAGACTTATTTAGACAAATTTTAGCGTATTCAGTTAGTATTCAAAATTTGCACTTCAATTTATTTATGTGTATAGGGTTTTTCTCTTTATTACTGGTTATTCTTTGCTTTTTCCCATTGGCCACCATTTTTCGCATATACATCACCACAAAGTACACATTTAGTATATCGGTGCAGGTTAGAAGAAAAAAATAAGAAAAAATAAGAAAAATAAAATAAAACGTAGTAGAATGCCTTTTACGTGCAAAAACGTAGTTGTAACTTTTGTCATTCTAAAAGAAGAAAATTAAATACGGTCTAAGAGACGTTAAATACATATTTATACAGTTAGTGCGTTTGTATTTTGGGAAAGTTAGATTTAGGCCGAAGTCGTGCGAAATTGCAAGCGCCTCTCCGGGGAAACTAAAGTCGCCCGAAGGTGCTTCAATTTCGTAATGCTGTTTTGGTAGTGGTATTACATAAAAACAAAATAAATAAAAACTAAATAAACATTTAGCAATTTAGCGAATATTAAAAATTGTTGAAATGAAAAGAAAAAAGGAAAAAACATAAAAAAAAAATCAAATTCAAATTGTATATTGAACTAAAAGGAATATTTAAATCAAAGCAAAAAGTATTACTAAAAACAAAAGATTTTATGTATTTTAAAAATATATAAAACAAGGAAAGCAAAAAAAAAAACAAATAAAAAGCATTGAAAAAAGAGAATTCCAGGATTTTCAAAGCAATGCCAACTAATATACCAAGTGACACGCAAGCTAAATAGAACAGAGCCATTATCAAATTGAATTGAAACGTTTGGTATGTTTCTAAGCAAAACACACAGAAAAAACATTCTCAGAAAATGCAAAATAGTTTAGTGAAAAACAAAACGATTAGCAGAAGCAACAAAAAATCAATTTTAATTACTATAATTTGCGTTTCACACAAATTAAAACACAAAAAAAAATAAATATTTTTAAGTAGAACAATTAAAAAAAAAAAAAACAATTTGCATTAAAATAAAATATATATATTAAACAGAAAAGCAATATTGCAAACACTCGTCAAGAGGAATGTGTTAAAATGTGCGTTAAGTGAATGCAAAAAAGAAAAATAAAGAAGACAAACAGAAAAGCAAATCCAAACAAGTATTTTATTGCCACACTACACTGATTGTGAGTAAAATGTTTTTAAAATCAAATTTATTTCCAAAAGTATTACTTACGAAAAATAAAATATTGTGGTGTAAAAAAGAAATATTCAACTACTTATTTAACAAGTAACTCACTAAGTATTTGCTACTTCTTTTCAATTCAGATAAAAACAAAACAAAAACCCACATAAATTCTCTTTGTAGTCAATTTTATGAACAAAACAATACATACACTAAAAATTAATATTCTGAAAAATATTAATAAAAAAAAAACTTATTACAATAACAAACAATTGATTAAAGTAGCCAGGCTATTGATGAAAATATACTAATGGTAGTAAAACATATGGCGACCTCAATAATAAAACCAACTACATGCAGTCTAATATAAAAAAATGCCATGAATAATAATTACGATCATGATTATAATAATGATAATGATACTCAACATGCTATTAATTATAATAATACATAATTACAATTATGGTCACAATAATAATGATAAAAAGTCACCAAGCTGTAAGTCTATGCGATGGGAGACAGAAGAACGATCAAAGCCGAGACAGGTGTTATGCCGTCGAACCTCACTCCTCGATTTCGCCTGAGCGTCAACAATTACTTTTATAATCACGAAGAAGAAATGTTTGGTAGGTGGAATTGTAGTTGTCCGGATGACTGTCTTCACCTTCCAGAAGACCCCACTGGGCTTAGATAGTTGAAATTTCACATGTAGCTTGGGACACTCGAGACAGATTTTTGATTTTCAGAAAGGGGGCGTAGCAGTTCAGAAAAAAAGATACAGTAACTCTCCTGAAGCTAACAGTGGACCTAGGAAGCTGTAATTAGGTGCAATGAATATACGTACGAAGTCATGGGTAATTTTATAGTCCATATACCAAAGTGAAGAAATAATGGAATGTTTAGAATAGGGTAAGACCAATGGCACCATATGTCAACATTGGGAGTCGAGCCCGCTAGCATGCTTCCACTCTACTACAGAGTTCTACAAAGAATGCAGAAGGTGTGAGTTGGTCTTTCATACAACATTTTTCTTATCCTTTGTAGTGTAGACTACAACATTCGGATAAAGAACCGAGCGTCACGGTAACAAAAAAGAACTTGAATGGCCTAATGCGCTGGGTCAATGCGCTGTCAATCTAACACCGAATATTTACAAGGCGATTTATCAGTATAATTTTGTCGACTTGCTTTACTCAAATAATACCCAAAGCGGCGATGGAGCTCTATGGCACTAACTGGGCTAAAAGACTAGGATCGTGATGAAAGCAGTGATGGGCTATAAACTTTCGCTTGCATTTTTCTAACCTTCAGAGCTCAAGACGATATTGGTTTTGCATTTCAATCGAAAGTTTTCTAAAATTGAGAGTGTTTTCATGTTTAAAAGGTGCTCGGGAGCCACATATGATTTCTTTATTAGACTTCATATTGTAAACTTTCTCGTTACAGGATTTCACCTAATTTTTTCTTACAAAAGTGTTATTTAATTGCAAATGATAAATGTGACTTTAATCCGAAGAAAGCCTATCTAATAAGCACATTCTGACAGTTAACTTTCAATGTTTAAACTTACTCATATACCCCCGGTACACGGCAGCAACTTGGTGACTTTTTTCTTTACAATAAATACAATAAACCAAAATGTTTTATTTATTAAAATGTAATATTTCATTTAATAAAATTTTAAAACTTTTATATTTTTCGCCGTTGCTTAGGAGTTCAATATGAAAAGTTTAAATAATCCTCACAATTGCTACTATGAAAAATCCGAGCAAAATTTACAACCAAGGCACCTAATAAATATTTAAAATTAGTAATTCACAAATGACTAATACGAAAAATCAAACAATTTAAATTTCACACACCAACACCAGTTTTATATATGTACTATGTATTAAAATAAATTATTTTGTGTTGTATTTAAATTATGCTTTTGTATTTTATTTATATTAAAAAATATATAGACTGATTCTAAAAAAAAAGAAAAGTTAAAATATGTTTATTTTATTTTTAACTGAAACAAAAAAAAAATAAAAATATGTATACACATTTTTAAAATATATATTATATATAAATATAACAATAAAAGAATTATATACTTATATATAATTATAATTATAATGTTTATAAAACTTATAAAGAAAAAAACCGATTGACAACTCATTTTAGTCATTGTGCGGCGTTGAGCGAAACCATACTTTACATTGTTGTTGTGTTAGATATAGTACGGAATACGGATTTCTAAAAATGGGACTTGTTTAGATTCATTGATTTTTGGAATTAAGTCTTTAAGAAAAATTTAAATAAATAAAAATTTTGAGAAATTTTTGATAATTTCTTGGGTTTTATTCGACGAAAATTGTCAATAAATGTCCTTTTAAAATATTATCCATGAAGACTTGTGACAAATCCCATTAATTACAAGTTCATTAACTGAAGGAGGCGCTTTCCAGAGATCGGACTAAGGAGTTCAAGTGAAAGAAAAAGATTTGGTATGTACTTTTCTTGACTCTTGTCTGCTTCTCAGTGCTTCTACAAATATTGTTTTACCGATATAAGGTATGGTTTCCTCGGCACCTCACATACATATAGAGAAAAGTCGCAATGTAAGAATGACGATTGACTTTTATGGTGTGCTCAAAACAAGAAGAAAAACCTATTAAATATTAATTATAAAAACAAAAAGAAATAGTAAATATTCCAAAAAATTAGTGTTTTATCAAGAATTTCATTATTTTTGACAACCCAAACAAAACAGAACAGAATGTAAAATAAAATCAAATAATAACAACAATAAATGTTTGGTAATAATTGATTTCATGAGAACTGTTCTTTTATTTCATGGCTTCTTTGATTTTGTTTTGACAAATTGATAAATCATTCAAATGCATTACACATTTTTATTTAAAAGAAAAGAAGAAAAGATGAAAAGCTTATTTCAAAACAGTTTCCACTCACACGCAAAAAAAGCCGTGAATAAAATGTTTCATCTTCTTCATATTTTTGTTTTAAATTTTCTAAGTTTTCATTCGAGTGACTTGAAATGTTCTACATTAAAAGTCTTCTTTAAATGCGCATGGGAATCCTCACTTCCTTGCTGTTTCTTTAAACCTATGACATATTGGTTTTCAAGTTTATAAATTCTATACTGTCACAACAAGTAGAAATATTTGAAAAATTCAAAGAAGAGAATAAGAAAAAAATGTTTTCAACATAAAATATTCCTTGTTGGTACACAAAGCCAATGGAGAGACTTCTTCCACGCTCTTCTGACGTTAGTCTTTCGTCTTTGGTAATTGTATAACTTTATTTTCCTGCAATTTCTTTCCATTTTCCCCATAATTTGCTTTTTACAGCACTTACATATCAACATTTCAGAAAATATATAAATTCCGTTCCTAAAATACAAATAACAAATAACCAAAAAACGAAAAACGAAAAGCAAAACAAAATACATATACGTACTATATTAAATATTTGAAAACTTTCCAACTTCATGCCCGTACAAAACATATTTTAACCCAAAATACAAACAAAAACCACAAGAACAACAAAAGAAAATGCTCATATTCTAAAAGAAATTTACCTCATCATGCAAAAACGAAAACAAATTCAATACATATTTATTTTTTTGTAGAATTACACCAAAAACCCAAAGAACAAAAAAAAAGCAACAATTGAATAAATAATGAAGAAGCGGAATGGTAGAGAATCATTAAAGAAAAGAAACTAACAAACAAAAAATATAATAATCTAGTGGACAAATTGCGATATAGAATTAAATATAAAAAAACATATATGTATAACAGAACATAAAAAAAAAATAAAAAGTAAAAAGGAAATAAATAACGAGAAAATGGAGAAAATCGAAAAGCTTTATATAGAAACTAGAGAAGAACGCGTTTTGCAGAAGAAAGTGTTTGAACGATGATTAACGAACTTTTTGCATTCTACATTTTTCATTGGACTTTGAGTTGAATTGGTTATTTTATTTAATTTTATTTTATTTTAATTAAAAAACCGTTTTTAAAATAAATCATAATTGCTTTCATTCAATTCATAATTAAATTACAGTGAATCTAATGAAAACAAATCAAAATCAACTGAATCAATTCATTCTTCTTCAGTCTCCACTCAATTGAAATTTCATTGTAATGGGAATCCATGCTTTGGCGATTCAACCATTCAATCGCTCAATTTTTCATTTCTTTTCCATTACACAGGAAAAAATATACTTATAATCATCAAACAAATAACAAAACAGCAACCATTCCAAAATGAATAAGCAAAAACACTATGAATTTTATTCTAGAACCTATATTCCAACCAAAAAAAAAATTAAACAAAATAAAAAATTCCAAAAAAAATTAGGCACTATTTTTGTAGCGAAACAAAAAGAAGTTGAAATTTAAAACTCTCGAAAAAAGCATACAAAAAAAATTAAATTAAATCAAATAAATATGTATATCAATATTTGTTTAAAATGTTAAAAGAATCACCAAAAAAGAAAAATCAAAATAGCAATTAAACAAAAACAATTAAAATATCATAAAATTTTGTAATGAGTATAAAAAAAATTATTTTAAAAACCAAACCAACAGTAAGCAACCACAATTTTAAGTGATATTAAACCAGAAAACAAAACAAAAACGTATAAATCATTAAAAAATCGCAAAAGAAATTAACTAAATTTGCATTTAGCATTGAATTGTATTATTTAAAAATTTAAAACCAAATGAATATAGCATAATTAACAACTTGTATTTCTTAAAAAAACCTAAGCAAACATAAAAAGTACATAATGTAGTTTTGAAATTAACAAGCAAAGATACTGATTTCAAAAATATATAACAAGAAATTAAACAAATTAAAACCACACAACAGCAGATTAACGGATTATTTAAATTAATTAAAGATTTGCAAATTAAAACAAGAAAAAAACAATTTATTTGAATTTGTAAATTTTGTGTGGCAGTCGAGAACAAACCACATGCATACAAACAAGTACATACATTTTAAAAGAAAATATTTAATAAAAACCCAAACATTATTATATATTTATCAGTAATTACTTATGTATTGTACAATGTTATATAAACAAAAACAACAATAGTATTACTGCAGAAATAAAGAATATATTTAAAAATGACAACAAAAAAACACAAAAAAATTTTAAAATTGTTTTCTTTTGCGAAGGATTTCGTGGGATCGAAATGAGGTACGGAGAAACATTCGCTTCGCTTCGATTTTCTCATTTGCATGCAAATTTTATGTCTTATTT
Source organism: Heteromyza rotundicornis (assembly GCA_951394025.1). NCBI lineage: Eukaryota > Metazoa > Arthropoda > Insecta > Diptera > Heleomyzidae > Heteromyza > Heteromyza rotundicornis. Next base: position 58,638,835 of record OX596013.1, on the reverse strand, counting down.
CTTTCCGGAGTTTAATTTGGTCCATGCGACTGTTAAATTCAAGTAGCGAATGACTTTTCCGTTTCTGTATCTCTTTGCGTTCGGAAAGCATTGTATTTCTTCGTGCCATCTACGGGGAGAGAATGCCAGATGTCTTGGTTGTTTTAATTCTATAGGGAAATCCACATGGCGCTAGCAACTTTAGGTAAATTTAGTAACAATTTTACTATTTCGTTATTACTTACAACATTTTTAAATGATAATACAATCAGTGTTCCAAGATAGAATGTCTATACCACATATGGATACCATTTATGCGTTTTCTTTGTACTCAAATGTTTTCTTCAGAGTAATGGTATGTTCCTGTCACTGTCCATTTGGAAATACCGAATACTCTTTGCAATGAAAATAAAAAAACATCAATTGGAAAATTAGTTTCTTATTTTCTACAATTGAAAAGGTGTAAGTAAAAGAAGCTAAATCCGGTTACAATGTATTTTCACGATACTCCGGGGAAATAAAAATATCCGGGCAATTTAAAGACAACAACAACACCGTCATTTTTATTTCAAATGTAGGACTATTTTGACCCTTTTGATGCCTGAATTATTTACCGCATTGGGAAGTCCAAAAAAATCTGTGAACGAACTAAACTTGAGGAAAACAAGAGGTTTCTAATTTTACTTTAACCCCATAAATTGAAGGCATCGGATCAGCCAGGCGATTTGTTAAATGGACAAGAAATGATGATGTCATTCAAAAAGTGGCGAAAATTTGTAAATACTACTATTATAGGGAAATTTTTGTATGGTAGTATAGTGTAGCGAAGTCACAGTTGGTACTTACACCCTTTTGATCCGAAGTATTTTAAAAAGAGTGTAAGCTATACCGAATGGAATCCAAATATATCTCTAGAGTGGTTTGGATTATGGCCAGGGACGTACCAAGAGAGGTTTAGGGTGTTCGGGGGTTCAAACCCCCCCTGGGCAATAGAAAAATTATGGAATAGTTATATAACTAGTTACTAACGGTTAGTTGTAACCGGTTACTAACAGACAAACAATGAAATTTTATATAGTGTGATGATAACGTCGATTTTAGAATGAATACATTTTTCATAAACTCCCCTTGAGTTTTTTTTATGAAAACCCCCCCCGAAATATTTTCTTGGCACATCCTTGTTTTGGCATCTTAGCAGTAGCTGACATTTGCTCCCATTTAGTGCCTTATAAATAGAGAGCGGATTGATATGCAAAATCATATGCAAGAAATATGCAAAAAATATGCAGAAATATGCAGAATTTTTTTAGGTTTTATATAAAAAAAAATTGTGGAAAACCATGGAAATATCCTTGCCCTCTCTCGTAATAACGAAAATAATTGTGTGGTTCTTGTACCACATTTTTGACCAAGTGGTGGTCAACAGCTCTTTACCAGGACCTAAATGTGCTGTTGACCACCACTTGGTCAAAAATGTTATCGAAGACACATTTATCTCATGGTCAAGAGCTGTTGGTTAGACATTATTCGAATACAAGTTGAGACCAATTTTTTGTCGCTATGTATTAATTTTTTTATTGGAATACAAAAAATTTCCCTACTAGTTTGAGGAATGAATAAAGAAACTCGTCAATGTTTATTTCTCGCATATGCAAAAAATATGCAAACAATATGCAGAAATATGCAACATATGCAAGATATGCACATATGCAAAACATATTCAAAATATGAAAAAATATGCAAATATGCAAAACATGGAAACAACGTGGTCAAATCGTAATATTTTTCAAAAAAAAACATTTCTGTCTTGGTCCGGAGTCAATCCGACGTTCCAGTAAAATATGCATTTGCATTAAAATCCGCTCTCTACTTATAAAGTTGGAATTTTTCATGCATTCTTTTTTTTTCAAATATAACAAATAATAATGGGATTCATGTAATGATAAAAGTTTTTGCAATGCGTACTGCATATTCGTACTTACATTGACCATTTATATTAATTTTTTTTTTTTATAACCCTTATATTAACTTGCTTTGGATGGACTGAAATTTGGAACACTGATAGAACCCTGTGACAATGCATTCTATTAAATTTTGGGGTCCATCAGAAGGGGCCGTGGGGGGACTCAAACCCCTTTTTTTAAACATGCCATAACTTCCAATTCCTTCAAGCTACAAAGATGAAATTGTAGCCACCTACAATTTCATCTTATTGGGTTCTTATTGGCAAAATGAAATGTTATACCCTTTGGAAATGGGGGTGTGGGGGGCAAAGGGGAGCGGGATGGAGCCAATTTAAAGTTCTAACTTTCGTATTTTTTAAGCTACAGGGCTGAAATTTTTTACTTAGGTTCGCAATGGGGATGGGGGGGGAAATGGGAGAGAAAAAAAATCTGAAATGATATTAGGAACAAAGTAGCCAAAAACCCTTAACTTTAAATCGAAATTGCGGAAATTAATTTAAAGAAAATTTATTTTCTGCTTTTTAGTCGGTTAAAGGGTTATATTTTAAAAAACTTGTTTTTTACTCTTTTTTATTAAAGAAATAAAAAACACTTTTAAAGCAACCCGAAAAATGAAACTACTGAAATATTATGTTTGGCATTTGTACTATATATTTTCCATAGAAATCGTTGAATATTTTTGAATATTTCAGTTTCTGCAGTTTACACTGAATTTATATCGTTACATGAAGACCACTATTGTATTTGATTTGTATTTTTTTGTCAATTTGCAATTGTTTAGATTTTTCTTGTTTGATTTGTGTGTTTTTTAAAAGCACTATCAACCATTCATGAAAACGACGAAAAGGTTAGAGGAAAAATAGTAAATTACCCGTGACTTTACACGTATATATATTGCATTCCTTTTGACCACGTTATCGTACCCCCTTTGAATCCCTTTTGGACCCAATTTTAACTGCCACACCCATTTTATGTATAGCCACGCCCTCTTTCAGAATAAAAACTCATCATTTTCAAATTGGATTTTTCACGATCAATTTTATTATTTAAAATAGTTTTTGTTTGTTATTGACTTCTCATTAAAATACTTTTAACTATTTTACAAAATTTATTAAATTTTGTTAAAATTCATATTTAAATGGATCATTAATACGTAATGTTATTATTATTTATTTAACATAATTTGGTTTTATTTCTGCTTACAAATTAATATAATATGCATTAAAATATAAATAAATGTTTATTTTTTATTAGGTATTTAAAATAATCACTTTAGTTTAGGTTTGTTTATATGTAAAAAGAAAAGGAAAAAAACATAAATCTGCTCAATGTCTTGTAATTGCAATTGTGTGAGTGAGGAAATGCTTCGGTTATTAGTTAAATTTTTAACGGTTTTTGTTTTATTTTTTGAATTTTCAATTCATTTGTATTGACTGTGATTACTTGAAAATGTTAGCATTAAAATTGAATTTATTTTCTTCTTCTGTTTTATTTGCGTAAAAACTAGCTACAATGAAGTATAAATTGCATTTGCCAAATCTTATTTGGTTTTTTTTGCCGAAATTTCTCACTTGTATGTCTTACAAACTCAACTCTACACGACGTCATTTACTTTACTTAGGGTATTACCAACTAACAACACAGTTTCATTTACGCTTACAAATTCTTAAGGGAAGTACATATTCTGGGGGGAAGAAAACTAATAAACAAAACTTTTTCAAATCGTATATATTTTTTTTTGTTTTTTTCTTTTTAATTTCTAGTATTTTCATAAAATAGTATCACGTTGAATGAAAATAAAATGTGCATATGAAAAGTATAAACAAAAACAGAATCAACAAACATAAGGCAGTCAAGCTTGCGCATTGACTGTGGCGGAAATATCAATAATTTTGGGCGATCAATGGTTAACAAATACTATAAAAATTATGAGATTTTTAAATACACGCCTTTTCCGTGCATTTTTCACTTGAAATTTGTAGAATTAAAAGAAATGCAAAATACTAAATAACACGAATAAACTTAAAATATAGTCAAAGTAAAAAAAAACAGCTGCTCTCCAACAAGAAAGGGCGCATGAGTGCAAATAAAAAATTATAGTTTTCTTTCATCAGTTGTCTTTAGAATAAAATTGGTCGCATTTAAACATTTTGAAAATTCGAATTAAATTAAGACTAAATCAGTTCCAATGACATTTCTTTTGCATTTCCGACCATTAGCCCCCTCATTGCTTGGAATTTTTTTCTTTTGGCAGCAGATTCTCTCATACATAACAGCGGCTTATTGCCCACACAGCTTACGACAGTTTCAAGTATGATGGCGGCGAACATTTCTTACGCAAGAACTTTATAATGTACAAGGGCAAGCACGACACCAAAGTGATTATCGAAACCTTCCAGAGGAAGTCATAGGACCAAATGAATTCCCAGTCTGCAAAAAAATTAAATAAGTTAGAAAGGCATAAAGTAGCAGAAAAAAAACAAAACCTTACCGAAATACTCATGTAGCACTGCTAGGGAAATGAGATACAGAGCCAAACTGAATAGTTCGGCCAGCACCATTAATCTGCAATGAAAAGCAATGGGTTAATCCAAAATCCAAAATCCAATTCCAAGCACTCTCCGCCCTCACTCACCTATGCCACGTGCGCACTGTCAACGCCACCATTATCAGTTCGGTCATAATCAAAGCGGAAAAGCTAATCGCCACAATGTGTATGAACTCATCCTCGAAGAGTATCAAAGCGCCATACATGATCACGCCGCCCTGGTATATGCTGATCAGAACCCATATGAAGAAGGTCTTGTAGCTCAAGCTGCGGCCCTTCGACAGATCCTTGTACAGCTCCGGATAGGTAACGGCTGTCGTCGAGGTGATATCCTGGTCCAGGACTAAGGAGAACACCGGAAACATGGTGTACAACGTGGAGTAGCCAACCATGAGGAAACCCTGATAGAGCGCCACCGAACTCAAATAGAAGACCGCCGAGAAGACCGCTTGCAGCGTGGTGATAATCAGGCCACGATGTATGACAAACTGCGACAGAGCGGCCGACCGCTAAGGATTCAAACGAATAGATAGAAAATACTCTTTCCATTTCCATCTAAACACGTACCTTATACGAACGCCGTCCGTGCACGAGCAGCAGCTTGGCAATGTGAGAGAACTGCGGTATGCTGAAATCGCCCGCCAGCGACGCTTGGCGTCCCTCGCGACCCTCAATGCCCACGCCTGCGTCTGCCTGCTGAATCATGCTGACATCGTTGCCGCCATCGCCCACAGCACAAGTGCGCTTGCCCGTGTGTTTCTGAATCAGTTGGACGACCTGGGCCTTTTGCGTGGGACTGCAACGGCAGCAGACGACTGCCGGGCATGCGGTGGCCAACTCCAAGAATTCAGGGCGATAATACTGCAAGCAAACCTCCAGGGACTCGCCGGAAACGACCAGAGCATGTCCCTGGCGCCGGCGGAATTGGTTCAGCTCCAAGTGAGCATCCGTGCGTGTTTTCACCGAGCGCAGAACGTGTAAGCCTTGATTGCGGCCAATGAGCTGCGACGACTTGGCAATGCAACAGGCGGTCTCCAGTTTGTCGCCCGTCAACATCCAAACACGCACCCCAGCGTTTCGCAAAAGTTCTAGAGTTGGGCGTACACCCTCCTGCAGACGATCTTCAACGCCTGATAAGGAAAATTCATAATAAGATACATTTCTCATTCTTCGAAGGCTATATTTACCCGTCAAGCAGAGCAACTCCATTTCCCGCTCCAACGACTCAATTACTGCAGCCACCTTAGTCACACGATCCGTCACACTCAAGCGCGCCGCATTGTAGCGCGTCTCAAAGTCATTGTATTGATCCTCGGTCAAGACCTTCTTTGCCACAACCAATGTGCGCAGACCCTCGCGCGCCATATTGCCCGACTCCTCGTTCAGCCAATCATTGTACTGTACAATGGAGGTCATCACAACGTCGGCACCCTTCAGATAGAAGCTTATCTCCCCAGAGTGTGAGTCCTTCACAATAATGCCCATGCGCTTGCTTTCGCTGGTGAAGGGAAACAATTGCAGTATCTGAAAGTGCAAGAGGCCCTCCTGTGACTTTTCGCCACCGCTGGCCTTCAACTGCAGCGTCATTGTGTTGATGTCACGCGCAATTAGTGTCAAGCCAACTTGTTCGGTCCACTGAACCAAGGCGATTTCGTCGGGTGAGGAGGCCTGATACTGATGTTCCGATGTTGGTGCAGAGGAGGCGGCAGCGTCAATGTTTATCACAGATTTTGTGGGTGATGTGGAACCAGCTGCATTTGAGGAGGAGAGTAATTAGGAATTTGTAATAGTTTACTTTCAGCAGAAATACTCACCAGCTGACGAAGTAAACGTCGATGAGGTGGAAACCGATTTATTGTCATCCTCATCGGTCACGGGCGTTACGTTGTGACACAAGGCCAAAGCCTTGACAGCCTCCCATTCGCGCCAACCTTCAGGGCGGCGCATGCGATTACCCGAGTACATCGAAGGCTTTGTCACGACGGAGGGCTGAGCTTGATCGCCTCCACTACTGCCATTGCCAGCACCACTTGGTTGATGCAAGACCATGGGCGCCAGCGATTGTATCATCTGACCGATATGGTGAAAAGTGTCGCTGTCATGCGAAACAATGCCCAAGTGGATTTTCTTGAAGACCATTTCGTTCTGAGTCAGTGTGCCCGTTTTGTCAGTCAGCACATACGAAATGCGCCCGAGCTCTTCGGGTATTGTCGTAGAACGTACCACAGTGCCTTGTATTTCGGGATCATTTTGCATTTGCCACGAGTAAAATGCCTTGCCCATGTCCAGATTGACGCGCAAACTAATCGGAATGATGTACGAGAAGAGGAGAACAAAGCGGAACATGTACCTATACCAGGGACCGCTGAAACCTTTCAGCATCATCATGACCAGAGAGAGGCCAAGCACAGCACAAAAGAGAACCTGCAAAAAATTAGAGTCAATAAAGGCCAACTAGCAGTTAAGAATCATCAAATGGCTAATTACCTTGGTCAAACCATTTATTTCCATATCAAGCAGTCCGACCTTTGAACGGGGCTGTGAATTGTTCATAACGCTGCGCGTCTCACAGCCCGTATAGATAACAATGCCAGTGGCTGTGCCCGCAGCAACGACCGTATTTGCCCACAGAGTATTTTCCACATTCAGACCAGTTTCTTCGCTGCCATCTTGCTGGAGGTGATAAGAAAATATAAAAAATGCATTTCAAAATAGGAAAGTACAACACTAACAGAAACTATCTCCAAACTTACCATCGAAAAGGTGCCAATGAACGAATGAATATCATTTTGAGGCTTCTCAATGTACACACTCGCATCGATGCTGAACAAATCCGAGTCCTTGTTCAGTTTCTGTGTCAGAGGCACAGCCAAGCGCAGCTTCCAATCTGTTTCGCCATCCAACTGATCGGTGCGCACAAACACCGAACCGCTCTTGTCGCTCGTACGTAATAATATCAGATCGGCTGGCACACGTTCGTTCTTCTCCACAATAATGATGTCGCCCACTTTCAACTTGGACGAGGGCACCGATTCATAGCCATGCGATTCGGCCACAATTAGCCTCTTGTACTTTTGTGCATTGACCTCATGATCGCGCTGATGACGCCGCAAATCGTCCACGGCTTCACGGCAAATGGTGACCATCAGGACAAAGCCGAGCGGACCCCAATACGTGTACGGATAACCAATGCGTATATCCGGTATGAATTGTGACAGGGCCATGAGCAGGAAGTACAAATTCAAAAAGAAACGAAACTGCTCGAAGAGAACGAGCGGCAGGAACGTTAGAAAATTGTACTTCTGATTGCGTATCTCGTTCGGTGGGAATTTTTCAGTGGTCGGGCGGCCCAGATGGACCGTGCGGGCGCGTAGTTCACGGGCTGCAAACCATTTGCGCCAGCAACTGGAAAGGCATACAGAAAAAGAATTGCTTTAGATTTGAATTGCAGGAGTGGGGATTATCAAATAATTGTCTGAGTTATTTATTAGATTTGTAGTCTTACAAGTACAACAAAAATAAAATTTTACGCTGGCACGTCAGTGGTTTAAGTTCTTTTGAAATTTTCGGTGAATTGTTAGCCATTTTCCAATTAGAAAAGAAATTCTCACGCAAACAACAAAAAGGAGAATAAATTCGAAAGTGAAAGCTTTGGAAATAATACGTGGATCTGATAATGAAATTTATAGTAAAACGCTAATAACACTTAATTTGTGGACAATTAAATTAATGTCGCAATAACAATAACAATCACTAAGACTAGTAGTTTCGCTATAAGAATACAAATGCCCATCAATTAATGCGCTTCCCATTAGAATTACAAATGACTACAATGAAAGGTTTCCGCTTTCATTAGCGTAAAAAGCTAAGGTACCCAAATTATATAAAACAAAAATTTCCATTTGAATAAAGGCATAAAACCGCAGCTTGGAATGAGGCAGCAAAGTAGAGCAAGAGTGCAGTCATTTGCATAAAAAAAACAAAAAATTGTGCAGCGTAAACAATGAAGAAAAAAAACAACTCCATGAAAAGGCAAAACGAAAAAAACAATAATAACAGAAGAAGGGAAAAATTGTGTTTTTTTCGCTTCTTCTGTTATTTATCTATAAGCGAACAATGCGAACAACGGCAGCGCAGAGAACGGCACAGAGAAAACGAAGTGCATTTCCTTTAGGTTCGTTGTAATTTCAAAGAAAGTTTGACCAATGCACAATTCAGTAATAGCAAGTGATTTATATAACCCAGAGTAATTAATTTAATTATCGAATTAATTTAATTAAATGAATATATTACAGGCATTCCAGGAGTGGATATAATACGCAAGTAAAGCAACTCAAGTCGACTTGAGCGAAAATTGTGTAACGAAATAAATACTGACTGTAGCAATGAATGAAATCGAATCGTAGCACAACTAAAATTAATAAAAAATTGTTTACAGCAGCTGGCGACAAATACTTCTACTCCTGGGTGTGGAGAGCAGCATAGTGGCTATGAATATGTGATTGACATTTAACTTAGCAGAGAAGGGCAAACATAAGTATGCATTGATAAGGTGCGGGATATTGTGTAATTCTGATAAATTATTTAGCAAAGTAACAAAGGAAAAAAATACTCTGCAGTTACTAAGCTTGTGTGATAAAAACACAAATGAACTGAATAGTCTTGCTGATGCAGGCATAATGTGGCCGCAATGACAAGAAGACTTGAATCCAACCTATTTTAGCAATTTAAGTTAAGTCTTGTTGAGAAAACAAGTGTTTCCATTATGTTGAATACGTCATTATACCCTGCACAAACTGTTTTCTAGGGTATATTGTTTTTGTCATTGCGATTGAATGGCCAAAAGAAAACGTGGCAGGAGGTTACATGTTTGACTGAAGGTATTGAAATTATCAGAGTCACAATAAGTGTCGTAATTATTGAGCTTCGAATTCTCTTATTTCGCAAGTTTAATTTTAACGGAAACATAATGGGAGTGGAACCAACACAAAATTAAGTGGAATTTAATAAAAATGGAATAAACTTGGAAGTGGAAAGGGTTTGGAATGAAACTGGACCAAAATGGAATTGGAACAAACTTAGAAAGGGAACGAAATGGAACGGAATAAATCCACAAATGAATTGAAAAAATTATCAAACATTTTTGGAATTGGGCACTTGGTGGTAATATCAACAGTTCGGTTGTACTTGTATTAAATTTCGGACTGACCGAAACAAAAATCTATTTTGTTGGTGGTGCTCAAGTGAATTTCTTACTTAACTTTAGTACAGATAGTATTCTGAATAGACAGCTAAGTTGGTACTAAGGTTAAGTAGCAATCATGGCAACTAAATTTGACTGTGAATATGCGCCTTAGTTAGCGGATGGTGCAAACAGGGGATGATTTGTATGGAAGCTAGAAGCTACGTATATAGGTAAACAACATGGAAGATATAAATTGCTACGTAAATACTGAATCTACGCACATTTTAAAAATGGAATAACTGAAAAAGTAAACATTAAACTTTTAGATCAAAATAAAGTAAATCAATAAGCTATTCCATTTTCGATATCAGTACACAGGGTATATAAGTAAAATAATTGTAATTATACTAAAACATGCATGATTTTAAAAGAAAGTTCGAAAGGGCCAGATGTCACCAACGGGCACCGTTACATTTTCCCTGCCTACAAAGGACCGACACATGGCTTATTTTAAATTTTTAAATGCTCAAACAGAAAATCAATAAAGCACAAATTAAAACAATAACAAAAAAACAAGTAAATTTAATTACATACAATGCAGAAACACGCAAATATTGCAGGGAAAATAGGAGGGGGAAAGTGGAAAACGAAAATAGGACAATAATAATATAGCGAAAACTGTATGTGGCAACTGCAGTAAATAGTTCAAAGAGAGCAAAGTGGGGACAGTAATAATTTCCCACACTATCAAATAACAAATCGAGGTTAACAGTTGGCCACCTTTTCATAAATATGAATTTATGTACACAGTATAAACAAATTAAAATAAAAAAATTTAATATTTTTTGCATGTATTTATTTTTATATCTCAATTCATTCAAGTAGACAGACTTTCTCTGTAACATTTTTAGCTCATTGGCAACGCTGTTCTCAGCAATGAAGGGGGCACTCGAGCAAAAGAGGGGGAGAGGGGGAAGCTTATGAATAATAGAGACTTTATCAGTAGTAAATGTAAAATATACATTATTTAGGAAAAATAAAATTTGCGATGAATCACCTGAACACTACCCAACGTCGTTTGGGGCGATTTATTAACGGAATATTCTCGCGAACAATCGGTGTCGTTGCGGAACTCTGCGAGCAGTCGTCCATTTTTGATATAATGTTCTCTAGTGGTTTGGTTTTTCCCCCAGTCGCAGAAATTCTTTTACATTTGCCTTTTTCTTGTTATCACTTTGGAATCACAAAATACCACGGCCAATATTCACAAACACTGCTGCAATATTTACACTATAAAGTGCATATAATTTCTGCAGATTTTTCACCAATTAAAATTGATTTTTCAGCAAAATTCTTGTGCACAAAAACGTAAATTTTGCTGCTGATTCAGTTAAGAAATTTCATGACTGTCTGGTGTGCAGTGGCGGAGTTAGGGGCACGGGGAGATAACAAGTTTCAACGGTTTTGAAAATCGATAATTTCCATATGGGTGTGAGTGGCAAAAATATATGTGTTCATGATTTTTAATGGGAGCGAAGGGGACGGCTAGGCACAAAATGTCTAAAGGCATTCACTTGGCAGCACTGTATTTCTGCTCTTTTGTTTTGTGCGCTACTTCTTTGTGTGTTGCCTTTGTTTTTGCAGAGAAACAAATACAATAACAGCAGAACAGCTGTTCTTTGAATTTGAATCTTTTAGATTGTGGATACACACTAGGGTGGATCGTCTTCTAATAGGGCTCTAAAGTTGCGTATTTGCGTTCAAATCGAAGACAATTTTATAGAAATTGAAGAGATTTAAGATTAACTAAAGTTTTACTATTTACTTTAAATGTTCATGCAAGGATATCTTGTTCGTAACATGAAAATTCCACAAAAGAATCGCTTTGACGATAAAATGTCAGAATGCATTAACCGGTAGACTTTGTAGCACTTATACCTTAAAGTTGCAATTATTTAAAGCTAAACAAATTCACTGTAACCTCCATCATAATGACCGACAAAACACCTTAAACGTAAGGTGATTCGTCAGTAAGTCGTAAATTTAATATAAATTTGGTTTTTACAAATGACTTGGCTTACTAAGTCTCACTCACCCACCTACATTTGTATGTACATTGAAAATTCGTGATTGCACATTATAAGTTTGCAAATATGAAAAATGGCGATAATGGCAAATTTAAAAAACTTTATACATAAAGCAATTGCCCGCGGGCCGCGTCGCAAAGTAGATCTCAGCAGTAAAATAGTTTTGAAATGTCATCATCTTAAAATACTGAGAAATCTACTGAAAGTTTTACAAATGAATAAATCTGCGAACGAAAAGGTCCAAAGAAATATAAGGCTGAGATGAAGATGCATCTGGAATCAACATTAATTTACGATTTGAATGCCTACAATCAACAACGCCAACGCCATCGATAATTGCAGTTCAGTAGGTGGACATGCTAATTAAGCAAATCGAAGTATGTATGTACTTTGAACCATTTAGCAAACAAACATAATACCATTTTGTAATTAGTTTTCAGCCACAAGCAATATTTTTTGAATAAAAAAAAATATTAATATTAATCGAGGTTAATTGAGGGGGAAATAACTTTGACCATAGTCTACACAACAAGAAGACTGTAAAACGAAAGAAAATGTTTGCTATTGTTCGCTATTGTATTGAATTGGTCTTAGAATCGTGTTGGTTTATAGAAGCTTAACACCAACATGCGAAATTGTTGAGCAAACGAATTTGCAATTGGTATTTGCTAGGAGTACTAGAAGAAGTATATGTAAATACTTGCATATTTATACCCCCACACTCACTGTGGCAGGGTATACTCACTTTGTCACAACGTTTGTAACGCCCATAAGGAGGCGTGTCCGGTATGGAAAAGTATATATATTCTTGATCAGTATCACCTCCTGAGTCGATTTAGCGATGTCCGTCTGTCTGTCCGTCTGTCCGTCTGTCCGTCCGCACGATAGCGGTCGCAGTTTTGGAGATATCGACTTGAAACTTTGGGTACATGTTTTTCTCGTGAATACTGAGATCAAGTTCGAGAATCAGCCAAATCGGACAAAAACTGGGCGTGGCTCCCATACACCGAAAAAAAAGGTAAAAATTTTTTATTGTTGTATTCGATTGGAAATGTTTAGAAACGTATTTTTGACATGGTCCGAGGTTCCGAAGCCACATATATAAGGGTCTAAATGGGGTCTTGAGACCAATTATTTTTTTTTGGTGGATTTAATTGGAAATTTTTAGAAATGGATTTTGGACATGGTCCGAGGTTCCGAAGCCACATATATAAGGGTCTAAATGGGGTCTTGAGACCAATTTTTTTTTTTCGGTGGATTTGATTGGAAATGTTTAGAAATGGATTTTGGACATGGTCCGGGCTCCAAAACCACCTATAATTGGCTCAAAATAGGGTCTTGAGACCACATTTTTATATGTTCGAGGTACTTCTTCCTACTGTGTGGGGGTATTTCAGCTTCGGTATAGCCGAAGATAGTCCACTCTCTAGTTTTAAAACTTATTTTGTAAGAATTTAATTATTATCAAGGTAAGTGGATAATACACATTTTACTGTATATTTTTGTAGCTTTTGATGATGAAATTGTAAATTTTGTGTTGCATCGTTCATTGACGATACACCTGCAGAGCTACGAATAGTGAATTCCCCTAATACAAAGGTTAGATAAATATTTAATTATGATATTGATTAGAACGTTTACACGTTTGTTTATTTAAAAACTCATAGTCATAAAATTACAAAACCACATAGCCGAAAGCATTTTCAGCAATTTGTTTTTGGTTCTTTTCTTGCTGAGTTGTAAAAAAAAGCAAAGTAATGCCAACAATAACAACAACAGACGAAAGGAGGTTTCGAAATGTAATGGATACAGTCAGTAGTCCGCTAAAGTATCTACCGACTAAGTCATAAAAAAAGAGTTCTTTCGAAATGCCCAAAAAAAAATATACAAATAGAAAAATTTGTTCGTGATATTTTCGCATTGCAACGCTAAAAATTGAATAAACAAATAAAAAAATAAATAACAAATACACCACACACAAGTCCACGTCTGTTTGCCCGACGCGAATGTGGCTTATGCTAGTAGTTACTACTCTAGTATGGAAGTGGCAGAAGGTGGGGCGAAGGGAATACTTGTCTTCATAAAGAGCTAAAGAGCATGCTTCTGTTTGAATTTATTTCGTTTGGGTATTTTCTTTTTGCCCAGACTAAAAAGAATCAGTATCGTTTTTTCGTGGAAATAAAATGTTTTATCAATAATATTGTGGATAAGAAATAAACTGAAAGGTGAATGTATTGCGAGCAATAAATTTATATTACTATGGATTTGTGTTTGTTTGGTTTTTGCAAATAGAACAATTTCGATAAAGGGTTTTTGAGCTCTCCATAATCTGCAATGACACAAAACTAGCCAAAACCCATTAATTTAAATCGAAATTGCTTAAACTAAATTTAAGGAAATTTATTTTCTACTTTTTAGTCGGTTTAAGGGTTAGGTTAGAGTGGCGGCTAATTGCCTCACATAGACCACGCTGGTCCATAGTGTTACCACGACTCTCCGTTCACTCAAAGTTTACAGTCCTTCCTTCGTGATCATTATCCAATCCGAAAGTTTTCGTCTGCAACGCGAAGTGCTTCAATTGAAAGATTTTTAGTTTGGACACCTCCGTTATTGAGTTAAAGAAGGCCCCTCCTAGTATTTCGAGTCTGCATCTGGCCAGCGCAGGGCAGTAGCAGAGCAAGTGTTCAACTGCTTCTTCCTCATCAGGTTCGATACAGGTTCGATACAGTTCCGACACCAGTTGTTGGACACGGTTTTAAAAACTTTTTTTTGACTCTTTTTATTTCACATACAATAGCGCAAATATACTCGAACGAAGCCGGGAAAGTATCTAGTTGTAATCATAATTTTAATAAAATTATATGCTGCTATAAAAAATTATAGCAAGTGAACTGAGTGATTTACGATTTGCTTGTGAAAGTATATAAATTGAATTTTCCGCCTGGAAGTGATATATTTCATTCACTTTCAAATTTTCTATTGAAAAAATAATAGTAAATTAAAAATCAACCACAAGCTCATAATTAATTCATACAATGAATGGTATAAGAAGAAATAGAAAGCATAAAGTATAAGAATTGTTTAAACGGTAATGAGCAAAATTATGGAAATTGCTAGGAAATGTTTAGAGAATTATGTATATAGAATTAACTTTTCAATTTTTCATTAAATACTTTGTCTAATAAGAATTTTTGAAAACTCACCACAAAGAATATACAAATATATTTTTTCTGCCTTTTTTGAACACCACTAATTTTATATTTTCGAAAAATTGTTTAAAATTAGCATTTTCTTGAATAAATGATGTCAAATAAAACCAACAAAAGCTGGTAAAGTTCCCTAATTAATAATTCGTTTGAAGTGAAACTTGTTGTTACAAAACAGAGAATATTAAAATAAACATTCAACAGCTGGGCTCAAAGCTACAAAAATTATAGCAAATATACGTACAAATAATATTTGAAATTTCTTTCAGCAGTTGTCACTAAAAGAAATGATTGGCTGATTGTATTTTTAGTTTCAAAGAACTTTTCTAGTTGAAATGAAAAATTTCCAAAGCAGGATCAATAAAACACTAAAGGCAAAAAAAGAATCAAATGGCCAAATGGCAAAATAGCAAGTAAACAAAATGAAATACAAAAGAGTTTGTTTACAAAATGCAACAACACACGTTGTTGTTGTTGTAGTTTTTTTTTCTATTTCATCTTTCACAACATAAAAGTATATTTTTGTCTAAATTGCGGTAGTGGGAAGTTGTGATGGCATAGTTATATATTTGAATAGTAAAAGCCAACAGACATTTCTCTTTCATTTAAAATTATGATAATTCGCATACACTCCCATACACAAGGAATACATTCAAACGAAAAATCAGACAGACAGACAGACGAGAGTAGCGACTGACAGCTTGTATAATATATGCGATATATTTTTTACATACATATATCTTTTTTGTTTCATTTCTATGTCAACAGTGGAACGAAAACGAAGCGTATTTTTAGCAATAAGCACTTAAAAGGCGTAGGTAGTGTAAAAATGCGCAAAAGAAAAATGAGGTAGGTAGGGGGAGGAGAGAGGGCGGGGTGGTGTGGTGTGGCGGCGGTAGTAGCAGATTCCAATGGAGGCCATCACTACAACCAGTTGCACTTAGGCTCGTCATTAGCCTAGTTATGAGCAGGCGATAGAAAAATGCCAAAAGGTAAGAGAGGGGCAAAAAGCCCACTAATAGTATTAAGAGTATAACGAAAAAAAAAACCAAGCAAAAGTACGAAAAAGAAAAAAGCCCGCATGGAAATTATCAATTATGCCACAGACGGAAGGTAAAACATGTTTAAATTAAGTTAAACGTGGTAGAAAGAAAGAAAACTAAAGAAAAAAGTCTAAAGGTGTGTCGTTGTGGTGGTCATTAGAAAAGAAAAATACTACGAAATTGCAAATTGCTAGTAAGTAGCAATTGCAATAAGTGACTTCTGCAGGAAATGAACAAAGCATGCGACAAGTCAATGTGGAGTACAAAACCCGTAAATAGCAAACAAAGGGAAAAAGTACATAAATACAAATTTCGAGATAAACATTTCAAATTACACAAAAAAACCAGCACTGAGAAAATTTTAGCTGAATAAAATATAATTAACAAAACACAAAATCGAAAAACGGAAAAAATTTCCGCGCGAATATAAAGGAAAAAAATAAAACTTGACTAATTCGAAAAAAAGTCTAAAATGGCCAAAGCACACAGAAATCAATAAACATATGCACACAAGGGTAAGCAGAGACATGCATGTGTGAGTTTAGTTTTATGAGGGAAAATTCAAATTTCACTAAAAATAGCCACGAAAACAAAAACAAAACAAAAACACAGAATTCATGGTAAAATTTTACAAAATTTATTTTGAAATTTTGTGTGAATTTAATTCAGTTTTTCGTTTTGGTAAATTATTATCTCTTCTTTGTGGTTTTAGTTGAGTCAATTTCGGATATGGTAAGTGCCTACATAAATCATAATGATAGCCAAATTTTGATGAAAAAAAGAGTATCAAATTAATTTTCAAGGCATGTGGACGCCATTGCTATGTGTATGGGTTACAGCAAATTAAACAAAAACGCTGTTATACCACAAGACATTGTAAGTCTAACATTGCACACAAATTAAATAATAACGTTAGTGTGTTATTAAAACAAAAATAATTCTAAAATTACAAAACTAATTAGTGTAGAAAGTTGTGTTTTAAGCAAATTTCTAATGAAATTATATATTATATATATGCAATTATATGCAATTACAAAAAAAAATCTTTAATTCAGAAAACATCAATCAAAAGATATCAGCACTTTGATCTAAATTTTGAATCGAAATTGCATTAAATTAAAATTACTTCTTTTTTGATAATTAAAATAAGCTAGCCAACCACTCCAAGCTCTTTAGGTCAGTTCGTGGCATTTCAAGGTTGCTCAAGTGTGGTAATTGTAATTTTCAATGAAGTTTTAACCACGAATTTGGAAAAACTCGAAATTCAAATGAAAGCCAAAAGTAATTGTGGCAAGCAAATTAAAGCAACACAAAAGTGAATTAGAAAGCACAAACAATAGACAAGCAAAATACAAATTAGAAGAAAAAAAATCTAGCTAGATTTAAATAAAATAGCAAAAAAAAAATAAACTTGAAACTGTAAAAAAAAATTTGAAACCAAAACAAAACGAAGCTAAATTTCAAACGAAACCTGAATTCTTGACAATAACAAAAAAAAAATAAAAACAAATGACTTAAAAGAAGTGGCGGTTGGCATTGAGGCGTCGTCATCACTGGCCGCTGAGACTCTTCGAATACCCTACATTTGAGTTTGGAAAAAAAGAAAACAAAAAAATATCTTCTAAAGGAATATATATTAGGAAAGGTAGGGAACGATTTTAAACTGGAAGGCGGAATATATTTCCTTTAAGCCAAAAACCCTCCCAGACAAAAATTTGGGGCCTATCGGATAACGCTTCGGGAGTGCACACAAAAGCTTAACTTGGTCAAAAACGTTTTAAAACCACAAGAAAAACCAGTTGGACCAGTTTAGTCATTGGGCGCGCCCCCTAAACGTTATCCGATCGGCACAACATTTTTTTTGATACGTTTTATTGGAAAACGAAGGAAAAACGCAACACAATTCGCGAATTGTTCTTGCAGAAGTGCAAATGCAAATATTTATTGGATATTTTTGCATCACAGCAACAAAATATACAGATTTGCATCCGACATAGCATATAAAGCTATACGTTTTCTGTGTTGCAATAAATATTTGTATTTGCACTTCTGCAAGACCATTTGCACCAACTCGTGAATTGCCCTAATATTTTTAACAATTATTCAAGTTTAATTAAGAACAGCGATACGAAGGCAAGAAAACGGCTAATGGCCTACTCCTTGTTCCACATTACACGACAATTCCTTTCAAATGCATTTCTTGGTTGTAGAAACAAATTTTGTTGGCTTTGCATTTTGAGTTTCCTAACATAATTTTATAAATATACTTTTGGGGAAACTACTACTCTGATGCCTCCAACAGGCCGGGCTAGTTTCGTTTGGTCTCTAAACATTTTCCTAAATTTGTAGCAGTAAACCCGCTTCGTTGAGGTCTAATATCTAATACCACGCACTCGAACTCGTTTTCATTTAGATAAAGTAATTCGTTTTGTTGTTGCGTTGAATTTCAGCTGAGCTTTTAAAGAACCATGCCAAGCTTGAAGATTTCAGCTCTTGATTAGAGCTGCTAAGCGCTTACACTGCTGACTGTTCTGTTATAGTGGTTGCTGTAATTTTTGGCATTTCAGTATTTAGGTACGTCTGTACTAATTTCGCTTGTTGGGTAATAATTTATGGCACCGCTGCGCCGACACGACGCAGTGACTTCAAGTAGGAAGCATTGCGTATTTAACGACTGGAACCGTAGCAACGGTTTTCGGAATTTTTTCTAATTTCGAAAACAAATCGAAATATGTAATATTTTTGTATTTATTTTTTCTATTTTATATTTTACATTCCATGCCCATGCGACAAGCAACCACTTCTGACGTTGCTGATAGGAGCTAATGGCCTTGAATTTGAAATTATTTGATATTGTCTAAAAAAACAAGCTAAACGTGTTAAATCTGTTTAAAATTAAAATTAATATAAAAGAACTAAGCACTTTTAAAATGTGCTCATGCGTCATTGGAGTCGAATAAATTTGCTGAAAACAGCATTAATCAATTTTAAAAGGTATTTAATTGCATTTGGGAATTTTCGTTTCGATTTTGTAAAGTGGGTTTATGTGTCGACTAAAACAATTTGAGCTTAATGATGGGGTATTTGTAAAAAAAACATATTAAAAAGTAATTAAACGGAAACGTGACATAGAATTTTATAGATTTTTCTTTTAACTTTAATCTTCACATGAATTTAGAATAAAAATGTGTTAATGTTTTTTTTTTATTATTTCACCCACAACACATTTGTATTATTTTAGGACTTGCGATCAAAAAATCAATTTATTTTTATTAAATTCTCTTTCACGATTGTTAACACATTTTTTCGTAATTAAAATTGCTCAACAATATCCACAACGTTGCTATAAAAAGAGGCTATAAAACGTGTAGATTATTTTTTTGGCGCACACAAATTTCATGAGAACTTTTTCAAATCACAAAGAACACTTTCTAATCCATGTCGTCACCACTGTGAATTAATCTGAATTGCGAATAGACACTCACCCGCACAAGCACATTTTGCAGAGATTCCCCAACGATCTGCGTTTGCTTCGCCGACGATTCTTCTGATAGAAAACGGTCGTCGAACCGTTTTCGGGATCGATTACAGTTTGAAGACCGCCAACGCCGTCGGCGGTAATTGTACCGCCATCGGCTGCATTTGCGGCATTGTTGCTGGAGTTGTGAGTGTTGTTGGGGCTACCGATGGTAGCAGCTGCTGCCACGCCCCCACGATACGTTTGCGTTGTCTGCGCCAGTTTCGTGTTAGCGTTCGCCTGCGTCGTCGTCGTCGTTGCGTTTGAGAATTTCGCGCGTTCGCGACTACGTTCATTTCTGAGACGTACCTGTCCGGCGTTGCGGCCAAGACTAATGTTCGTCGTTGTTGAGCTGCCAAAGAGATGACTGAGAAAACCACCGCCGCCACCGCCGCTAGTTGAGGCCGATGCGGCGCTATAGCGTCGATTTGCTGCGAGAGCGGAAGAATTCGTTGTGGAGTGGTAGTGTGAGGTGGGAGCATTGCTGCTCAATTTTTTACCGCCGGCAGCACGGTCACCGCTGCCACTGTGGCGTATGAGTAATTCAGTCTCTGAGTCAGTGTCGGTTTCTTCGTCGAAATCGCGTAGCTGTATTTCGCTATCGGCTACCATGGTGCTAGAGAGCGTACGAGAGAACTTGTGTATATTTTTGTGGAGAGCTTCGAATGTATATCGTTCGTGCAGCCTTTTTTTTATTGGAATTTATTAGTGTTTTCTTATCGCTCCTCTGGGAACTACCTTTGGCAGTGGCTGCTGCAATTTCGCTCACAGTTGCTGACTAATGTTTAGCTTGAACTCGTCACTCGGTCAATGCAGCAATTTGTGCTAGCCTTTTAGTAGGTTGTATGGAAGACTTTTTGCCAATAGTTATACATATATTTTAGCTGGAGTGTATTTAATAAATGCTTTGCTTATATCAATTTTGTAGGTAACTGAAATAGAAAATGTTAAATTAGGTTTTTATGTACATTAAAAATGGAATTGCAATCGAACTGAGTCAATCGGTTGAAAAGTGCGGAAGCATGGAAAAGACATAAGAAAATAGACGATTACTAGTATCTTTGTACGGTCGTTCGACGTGGCATTGTAAATAAATTCTTAACGCAAAGAAGCTTAACTTCCAAACAAGGCCAACGATTCTTGTAGATTTTAATGTACATATTCGAATATGAAACTTCTGCTAAAGCAATTAGCACTTTGAAATATTACCAATAAATTTGGTGCTAACGGTGTTAGTATAAGGAAAACTTAGGTAAATTCTATTTTTTGTAGCTGGCGCCTTTTTGTATGGAAATTTTTTTATTAACTAGAGAAAATTGTTTTAAATTGAAAATATTTTATATTGCTTGTAAACAATCATTTTACTGAGCGCTGCTTTAATAACTGCACCTATCTCGCAAGTTTATTGGCCCCAATGAAATGGGGCCCGGCTGCTCTTATCTGCTATCTACTACATAAACAATTAGATATTAGCTCATTTCGAGACACATTATTTTGTTTATTTGCTAATTGACTAATTGAGCAAATAAACAATTAAAATCGGCATAAAAATGTTCTATACTCTTTTCTACTTTTTTAACCCACTATCAGGAACTACTGTACTTTGCAATATCTTATCGTTACTCACTTATTTTATCAAGTCATCAATAATCAATTTATTAACTTGGCCGAAAGTCAAGTGCTTCTTGCTTCTGCCAACTTCCGATTTCGCTCGCCCACACGTTTTCCAATTGGATTTTTCCGTATTTGCCCGGCTTTTATATATTCTAGTTCACTTTTTGCTCCAACTCCCAACTCCACCGTTTCTGTTTGTGCCTTTGCAAATATCTAAATTTTATATTTTTGTCATTTTTTTCACACAAGGAAGCTAGCTGCATTTAAGATTTTAACACAATTTTTGGAAAAGTTAATAATTTCGCAAATGTCAAATCGAACAGCTGTTTTCTGTGCAGTGCTGCCACTCAAAATATTTGCGATACTGAAATTCGTGTAGAATGGCAAAATAAGGATAAGTGCTGCCAAACCATTTTACTAAAAATTTGCAAAAACAACAAAAGTAAACAAAACTCTTTCCATCTCTATCACACCTTTCCCTGGTTCACTTGTCCGCTGGATTTCATTCATTTTTGTGGAGCTAGTTGTAAAGATTATTTCTACTGTGCTGGGGAAAAAAAAAACTCGACTTTACCAAGTAGAAAACGAAAACCTTCGAACGAAAAAGGAAAAACTAGTAACAGATTATATTTGCACTCGAATATAAGTTAAAAATAAATTAATTCTATTAGTATGCTGAACTTCATTAAAGAAGCTATGGCGCCATCAACAAGGAGCTCAAATTTAACATTCATGAAAGGCTACAAAATTACGGATAATGGACGGACTAGGAAATTCGGCGTTGGTGCAAACTCCCTAAAAATGCTCAAGGATAAAGCTAAACTAAAGTTTCCTGTAAGTACTTTTCCATAAACAGCGTTAATGAATTTGTGATCTGTGTAAAGAATGAAATTGCGTCGTAGTTTTTTGGGCAGGAGCCTTTCCATCCACCCACTCTGTTCTCTGTTAAGAAATTCAAGGCCAATGCCGTTCGTCTGTCCTTGCACCCGTTTGTCCTTCCTTTGCCATTCAGTGCCAAAGCAACATTGCGTTTGTACACACGTCCTTAAAATTTCGCACTCAATTCAATGTTATGGGCCAGAGCGCATGTCCAAAGTCACTCTGGTAGTACGCTGAAATTTTTATTTTTGACAACCTGTTGCGTGTCCTTGCCCGTCTCTGCCAGCAGCCAGTCAAGGACAATAAACTTATTTTGTTTTGTTGCAACTGCTCGACTTTGCCAATTGTTTACGGGCTATGAGTTACGAGCTGCATTGTGAAAATGTTGAGAAGTGCACGAAATTCGGTCAGGGATCAATTGGAAAAAGGAAGCAAGGTCATAAGTCTTTGACATTCATCCTTTTTTTATTTCAGATCAAAGACTTACGTGTTTATCACTCCGCCGATGGCTTTGAAATTTCCGATGAAGACTATTTTCATACGCTCGAGTCACAGTCGCTGTTCATTATTGCAGCGCCAGATGAGATTATAACGACAGGTTTGTGTTGCGACAAGGCCATGTGAGCACTCAATTAATTTCTACTCTCCACTTAGACGCTGATTTTGACTTTGAAAAATTGCGTCAACACTCACCACTCCTCAGAGTCGCGGACATCATTTACGATTTCATTGAACAGCATCCGGACAAGTTTCGCCGCATGATCGCCGACTATGAGCGTCGCAAAGAGCAGCATCAATTGCTCGACAATGCGAAGACGCACCTCAGTCTCAAGTCGGAGCACCTGGAATGGTTTACAGGCCAAGAGGAACGTTGCCACTCCAAGGAGGAGGCGATGGCCAAACGTGCACAGGATCGCGTGCGCGGCTACTACTACAAAACCAAAGACGAACTGACGCGGAACAAACTCTATCGCCAGAATAGGCAAGCGCGCCTGGTCATCGATTCGATTCTGGAGAAGTTCCGCTATTTGCTTATCGGCTGCGATTACTTCTCGATGATATTCGATAGGAAGTGCCCCAAGAAGCATTCTTACGTGCAGGATAAATTGCACGAGTTCGAGGATGATGACGATGAAGCGGACGCTTCGGTGGTGCCCAACAAACGCCTAAAACAGGTGATCAAGGCCTATACCACGCGCAACGAAATACTCGATGAATGGTCCGTATCGCTATGTACTGAGCTGGGTGACTTCTACTGTCAGGGCGCCTTCTCGGACAATGGCAACTGCTGTACCATGCAGCACACCATCAATCCGTATGCTTCGCGTGAGAATCTAATCTTGTTTCAGGTGTGGAATTTGGATCATCAAATCGAACTGTCGCGCTCCATACTGCCCGCTTTAATTGACAATGTACGCGAGTTGGTGGAGCAGCCGAATCGGAAATGTGCACTGCACAAGCAATGCTCGGTGGTGGACATTTCGGTGTTGGAGTATTTTTTGGAAATATTCTCGCTGAAAAACTTAAAGTTGGTGCACATTGTGTGTCACGAGAAGGTGCAGCGCGCAAACAAGTCAAACGGACGACTGATATGCGAGCAATGCCACGAGTACAAAATCGTGCAGGAACTCATGGATGTACAGTGTCCGGAAGAGGTGGATGCTTGCTAGATTGGCCGGCGTGAATCTGGTCGAAATGTTTTATTTAAGATTAAGGCTAGACTTCCTGGTTTTTTTTCGGAAGCTAGCCAAGATCTCATTCCATATCATTGGGTAACAAAAAAGTTTAACTTGTAAGAAAAAACTATTGAAATTTGCAGCAAAGAAGGGGTTTTAAAAGAGCTTTTCAATTCTCTTGAATTAAAAAAAATAATGTCGAATAATTACCAGAACATATTAGCAATATATTATGCATTAGAATGTACTTAGTAGTGTTAGTCATTGAAGAAATCAAATTATATATATATACAAACTGCTTGTTACAGAAGTTGCTTCTAAATGTTTCTAACGTTTACGAACTATTGTTACGATTTATAGATTTCGATGCTGGAACCAAATACACTCTGGCACCGGAGTCAGCAATGTGTATTGAAAATTACAAAAAAATATATAATCAAAGTTAACTACTGCAAGAATTTAAACGTTGCCAACTTTCCATGACTATAAACATAACCGTCAAATGTTTTCAAAAACTCTTCTTTTTTACTCGTTCAACAGTTCAAATATTTGACTGGCAGTTGTTATTTATAGCATGCTCAAAAATATAAATCAAAAACCAATTACTGAAATAAACAAATTAAGGTTTATACTATTTGTTGACAAGTGTAGAAAAAATATATTAACACACAAAGTAGATTATTGTCAAGTATAAAGTATATAACCCAAAGTATATCATAATGTCTTACATTAAGTAAAATTCTTCCTGATCTCATAAGTAAAACTGAGGGACAGTAAAGTCGAAAGTTGTGCTTTGCCAAAAATATATTTTCTCGAAAATCAGTATATTGTCTAACGACAGACAAACTCTTCAGCTATTTTTACATAACTACACGTTTAGCTTTTTACTATCTATTATATGTTAACTTCCAACTAAAGTTCTAGGTTTTTACAACTGCATTTAGCTTTATATATATTTTTAACTTTTAAGCTATATACTTTAAATCTTAAAACCAATTCCTGATCTATATGAAGTTTAATAATACTAAATACAACAAAATGTTAACATAAAACAAATCAATCCAATAAAATACACTCAACGCCAACAAAATTTGATCCAGTCAATGTTAAGACTAGTGGGAGAGCTTACTTGGGAATTTCTTTTTAAGTACCTTGCAAGCAAGCGTACATCGCTTTGGCAGAAGTTAAAATTGGTACCTGTCCAATTCCTAATCAAATCCAATCCCTAATCACCAAATGATCGTATCTCACATTTCACGCGATATGTTGTCTATCCAAGCCCGTGCTGCCGGAACCTCCCACGGTGCAACTTTGACAGCCACATATTCATCATTGCGAACGCTACAACTGGTGATAACCCATTACCCACATTAATCTCACAAAAAAACTCAAGGAAAGCCGTAATTTAAAAAAATGAACTTCTGGAGGCTTATTGCAAAAGCTTGGACTTGAAAAAACCACCAAGACGGAACATGATAACGCCCACGATGTTAAAAGAACTGTCAACAGTTGCAATAACCCAACTTTTGCAAAACTTTCTTACAATGATTCCCAAACCTGGAAAAGATCCCGGTAATGTGACATCATACTGGCTGTTTTCCTCGAAGGACTTTTTTACAAATTAACGCAAATACTTCCAGCTAATTTGTACTGCCTACTTAAACACTGCCTACTTAAACACAAAATAAAAAATGTGTAGTAAAATTTAAAAGCTTTGTCTTCCAAAAAAAAAAAGTTATATTCTGGTCGGTGTACCACCAGTTACCCCTGATATATATTTTCTGTACTGCAGATATGGCCAAAAGTGATAGCACGCTCATATCGCTTTTGCCGACGACACTGCTATCCTCTGCTCTCACCCAAACCCGGACATGGCAACTCTTTACGTGCAAAAATATTTGGACACTCTAAGTAATTGGCTATCACGATGAAATCAAAGTCAACGAATCCAAAAGCTGCCACTTAACCTTCACCCTTAAAAGGGGCACATGCTCTGCTCTGAAGATAAACAGCCAAGCTGTTACCGAAAGTACCAAAATCAATCAGATTACATTAAATATAAAACCCATATGGACATATGGAATGGAACTCTGGGGTACAGCCTCTCCCTTCAATGTGGAAAAACTCCAGAGATTTAAATATAAAATCCTGTGGCAAATTGCCAGAGCTATTTTGGTTCATAAGAAACACTAACATCTACAGAGATCTGAATGCTTACCTCGAAGTACAAGCAGAAGCTTATGTTTCACACAAACATTCAATCTAAAAACTTACTAAGGTCGCTGAATGCCAGACGCCTTAAGCGAAACTAATATATTCTCCATAATTAGCTGCGACAACACATCATGCCTAACTCAATAGAACCAGAACTGTCAACTAGGCCAAAATCCCGTTCACACCAAATTCAAAGGCCACCAAAATAAAACGCATTTCATCATATAATTTTTCAAGTAAGTACCTTTATTTCGCATAGAAATTATACAACAGTTTTTTTAGATTCTTTTTGAATTTTCGAATATAAATAATTACGTTTCTGTTTAATAACTAAATATATATTTGAAAAAAAAAGTAGTGAGTGAACAAGTTTAGTTTTAATTTGATTTAAGTTTAAATTTCAAGAAAAGTTGGCAAATTAAAAAAAAAATTAAATATTGAAATTTTTAAAACTACTATAATGACAAATACGCGTTCGATTAAAGAGCTCGTTTGATATAGAAAAATTCAAATAAAACGAAGTTTTTTAAAACTTAAATTAAACAATAAAATATATAAAATAATTTTATAAAATGATAAATATGAGCGTTAGCGCATTTTTCGTATTTGGAAGTCGTTATTTTTTTAAATTTCTTTCAAAATTTTATTTTCAATTTTTATATTGAGTTCGTTACCTGTTGACCTGTTTAATTTGCCTAAAAATTAAATGTTAGTTTTTAATAATTTTTAATTGTTTTTTTTTGACATTTTAATATTTTTTTTGTCGCAAAGTAAACCCACATTTGCATTAACCTCTTTTAAAATTTCCTGGTGTTTTTTTTTCATTCTTATAAATCCCAAAAATATTCTTTTATCATGAAGTTTCCCGTTCAGTGCGACTGCTGCGCTAATTTTGGACATAAATCTAGAAACAAAAACAAAATCTATAATTAATTTCTATTGCATTGAGAAATAATTATAGATCCGATTGTCCAGGTCCTGTAATGAAAGTAAGAAGGAGAAAAACGAAAGGGATTAGTAAGGATATAATTGGATAAATCTGTAAACATTTAAAGCTAAAAAAGTTTCAAAATAAAAGCGGCGATTCGTAACGAATGAAATATAGTTAACTCACTCCAAAACATTTGAGTATTTCGGTTGAAACTTTAGAGTGTGAGAAGGGGTACAGATACTGGGCACATAAATTTGCAACAAATGAGTGAAGTCGGTTTCGGTTAATGGTAATTTGATTTCCACCCTTTTCGACTTCACTCCTTTGTTGGCCCGTCATTAAACAGGCCCGACATTAACAATCAATTATCGCAAAAGTACTTTATAAAATTAAGTAAATCGCAGTGGCACAAACAAATACAAAAGCAACAAAAGAATTCCAATGCAAACAAATAACAACATTTTTTTTTGCAAAAATTACGAGAGAAAACTTCACCTTTTTTGTAACAAAAAAAAAAGAATTAAAAATAATTAAAAATGCAACTTTGTGTGTGATTTTCTTCAATTAAAAAGAAAAAGTATAAAATCATGAGAAAAAGCCATTCATATATGTATATTTTCTTTCCTTTTTAAAGTAACGTAAATTAATATGTTAAGGGTTTTATTTAATAACATTAATAAAGTTAATTGTTTTAAGAAAACATTTAGAATGTAATTTTAATGAATTGTTAAAATGAAATATGAACGACTTTTTTACAATTTCTTTTTTCGTTTTTATTCAATATCAATTTGGATATTTTCCATTTAATTAATTTTGTTTTGAAAAAATCTTCATTCGTTCTTTTCAAATTCTAAAATGGAAAGTTCGATAATGTCATGTTCAAAAGCCAAAGGTGGAGTTCAAAGCCAAAGGTGGAGTTTGCTCTCCATTGACCATAAATAAATTCATATTATTTATAATAAAAGTATAATAAAAGAAAGCAAGAAAGAACAACTACAAATAATACTTGTACATATTTGCGATAAAATATTTGGACCTTTAGTTTGATTTAATTTTAATTTAAAACTTAAAAGCGATTATGAAGTAAATTTAAAAAAATTGTTAACTACAATGGTTAAAAAATAAAACATTTATTAATACAAACCTTTGTTACAAAAATAAATAACAAAACGTTAGGAGAAAATATTTATAAGTTTCAATTTTAAAATAAAATCAATAGTTTTGAATTTTATTGTTGCAGAGATGACAAAAGTACAATGGCTCGCTTTTATGAATTGATAAGTTAACCAATCAAATTCATTTTCAATATTGGAAAAATTTTAATTATTTTAGGAGTAAAAAAAATGTAGTCACATATTAAGCCAAATGACTTTCTAGGCTAATTCCGTACTGTCATATTTTATCGCAAATACGTTGGAAAAATTTAAATAAAAAAAATCAATGGTATTAAAAAAAGCTGCGCTTCGATTTTGACCGAGCATAAATACCCCACACCCATGCTTGTCATATCTGGCCCTATCCGCGAAATGAATGTAATCGCCAGGAAGTAGATTTTGCAGGAAAAGGGTATTTTTTTAACTTTTTCTCTGAATTTAACAGGCGCTTACAATACAATTTAATCCACTACATCTTTGGAATCAATTAGATTTCTGATATAGTCTTTAATACGTAGACGTATTTTACTCATTTCCATAAAAAATAGATCTCGAAAAAATTTCGCTTACGTTCATTTCGCTGATAGGGCACGAATGATTTTTGCATACAAATTAAAGTGCATATTTCCATTCCTAGAATACAAATATTTGGGTTTGACAGAAATGGCAATACTCTCCAAGGCCCTGTTGGTGTTTGATCCTCTTCCTAGTTTTTTTTTAACACTTTTAGAGCAGTGATGACCAAAACAGGTCCCGTGTGTAATGCAGCAGTTGGCTATGTATACGCTGTGAGGATTTTCATACAGTTGCACTCACAAATTGACAACATTTCATTGCTTGCGTAATCTTCACTGTTTTCTAGCATTTTCATAAGAATACGTAAACGAATCATCTATTCAGAGACGTCTGTGCAAAGAATCTATAATCCACGATTCATAAAAGCATAAATATATATCATTTTAGAAGGAAGGTGGTTTATACCCAAAGCTAATAAATTTGAACTACTTGTGTATGCACCTCATACTGAAGTATAAGTTATGAAGGTTAATATTTTTTAGTGGAAGTGTGGATGGCAAGAAGTTGTTCTCTCGATGGAGAGAGGAATTGAACACTTCCCATGCGAGTGCTACATTTTATTTTTAGCAATGTCTATAGATGTGGTCAGTTAAATACATGTATAGTACAAACTGGCCATCGTGGGTGTAAATTACATCGCGTAAATTACTCTGCCAACAATGGAAATCAATGCTAATTTCCCTTTGAGAGTTGTTGCAACATGAAGGTCCGTTCTAATTCCATGTGAGTTAAATCCACGTCATACCAAATAGTGAAACTTGATGACCAGTTGGATTCCTTTAGACATATCAGGATCAAAGACTCAAACCCAAATACCTCAGGGGTGTAAGGTATCATTAATGTAGCTTTTATAATATTATTAATAAAAAAAAATATATAATAAAATAATAAAACATTTTGGACGCACACAAACAGCTTTAAAACTAGCAAATAAAGAACAAAAAAAAAACATAACCAATTTATAACTGAAATTTGATATTTTTTAGGTACCTTAGGAATTTGAACGAGCTTTACATTATTTTGATGGAATATTTTTGGATACATATCGAAAAATTACGAAAATTAATAATGACTGTGAGTTGTACGGCAGAAGAGGTAACGAACGAACGAACGAATGAACGATCTTTGTTGATGTTGTAATTTTTGAAACTTTTTACAATTTTTTTACAATTTAACTTTTTTTACATTTTTTTTTGTGGTTTTTGTTGTGGTATTATTTATGATAATGTGGTTTAAGTAATGTGATTTATTTTTTTCCATAATTTCGTATGAATATGATTCGTCAAAAATGCAAAATCTGGTAGTGAAAAGCCGGCTGCCTTTTAAAGTAATTTCGTTTACAAAAGAATTACGTACAAAGGTTTTTTTGCTTTTAGCTTTGTACTCTTAACGTGTGTTGAGTTAGTATTTTCAGTCCAGTAAAAATGCAACTCAGTAATTTTAAATGCAACCTTGTCATTTCAAGTCGAATTCGTTGTTTGAAGTGGATTTCCAGAAATTCGGGTGTCACTCCTCACAAATGTTGCCTTGCAACCACATTGTTTTTTCTTTAATCGAATAGGTCATTGTGCCGAATGGCCCTTACTTCGTGTGTGTGTGTACGTTTCCACCTAAAGTTACCCTAATAGTAGTACCCTTTTAAATGATTACCCTGTATTGCTAAACGTTTTCGCCCCCGGCGAACTAAACTTTTTTCCATCTACTCACTGAACTCTCCCGCGATTGGGCGAAACACTCGGGACTCTTACTGCTTCGCGACAGAATTTCAGGGGATTCGGTTACACGCGCTAAATCGCGATTAATAGTCTTAGAACTCAATACTCGTGGGCAACGCACCGACCACGGACTGCGACGTGGACCATCCTGTAGAGCGCGAAAGGCTTTCGAGGGTACAATTTCGCCTGTACCGCTTGCATCGGACCACGACTCGTAATAGTCCGAATAGCTATCGTCATTCTTGGCCGCACCGTTCGGTGTCAGAGCGGGCGTCGAATCGACCGAAGTATTCTCCAGTGAGTCGAGCTCCTCTTCCAGCACCCGCTTGGCTGCCGCCTGTAACTTCTCCATGGGCATGTGACGCAAATGACTGCTGTCGTTCTTGAGCAACAGACTCTGCACCAGTTCATTGACCAATTTGTCGTTGACCGCACAACTGGCTGGCGGCTGGCCCATTATGGGCGAAGCGGGACTATTCGGTGTGGAGGGATTATCCGCATCGATGCTGGTGTTCTTGCGTAGCGGCAGCGAGAGGCGTTCACGCCTCTGCGACATGGACTCGGCACTGGCGAGAGCCTTGGGGTTTTGCTTGCGCGTAATGGAGACATTATGTACGATCTTGCGGCGACTGGGCTTGAATTGGAACTCGTCAGCCAACTTTTCTTCTTCTTTGCTCATCGTTTTGTCATCGTCGTTGTCGTCGTCCTGCAGCAGTTTGAAGAGTCTGGAATGTGTGGCAGCACGCTGGTAGCTCGTCATCTTGCGCAGTTCTGGGAAACTCTCCGATTCGGTGTCGGTCTCGGAAAGTTGCTTGTTCATGTCCGTTACACCCGAATCGTCCTCCTCCATTTCGGATTCGGAACGCTGTGAGCTGTTGTTGCGCGACAGAACACTCTTCGGTGTGCAACTTTCCACCGAAAGTGAATTTTGGGTTGTGATGTCGGGCTTTTTGCTCTCGGGTGGCTCTACTACGCCCGTTTCAAAGGCAAAGATGCGATCGCGTACTGATATTTTGCGATCGTCGTTCGAGTTGCTAACACCCAAGTCGGGCAGACCGTTCGGTAGGAGTTTCATTGGCAGTGGTTTGGGTTCGACATAGACCTCAGGCAGTTCTTGGGTTTCAGGCAGTTTGGCTTCAAAGTTGGTGGGTGTGGAATTGCTATCGGAGCTGTTATACTCGTTAAGATCGGCAGTGTTTTCATTCACTTCGCTTCCAATAGTTCTAAATTCATAAGGAGCCCCAGAGTCGGCAGAGTAATACGAAGGCTCTGGTACGCTTTCTGGGCTTTTATCTTCAACATAGATCATGACATTGGCGGCGGCCGGTATTTGGGGTTCATTTTGCTGGTACTCGTCTTGCCAATTCATTCTATTTGCTTCTTCTTCAATGGCGGAATTTCTATTCGACGATCTGCCATCTCTGGCATACCTTTCCACGATCTGATCTTTGTGATCGTCCACCGAGGTGGTAAAGAACGCCATTGCCTTGCGATAATTGCTACGTTTGATCTCCAGTTCGGCTCTATCTTCGCATTTCTCGGTATCAATTTCCACATTCTTCTCTTCCACTGGGATATTATCAGTTTCGGCCCAAAAATTGGGTTCTTCGTTGGCATAATTGAACTCATCCGATTTGGGTGCCCACACATTAGCCACTACAGGCCCATGCACGGAGGCAGTTTCTGTCATAATGTCATCATCAGCATAAGTATCCATTACCTCCTCCTGCTCCTCCTCCTCCTCCTCTTCATGAGGCATTTGATTGAATTCTTCGGCCAATATCTTCTCTTCTTCAACAGCAGGATCCACTATAATGGGCTCTTCACCCTTAGCGGCCTCTAATGCGGCCCATAGATTAACATCCACCGAAGGCTCATCCGGTAATTTGGCGGAGAACGCTTTTCGCTGCATTGGCGTGTACGGAGCCTCTTCTATCGAATTCTGACGCTCGCATTTCGACCAGAATGTGGCAGCCTTATGAAATGTGACTTCGTCATCGTCCTTGTTTTTCTTAGCCTCGATTTCAGCCCAAAAATCAATTTCTTCATCGGTATCCACTTCGCGTGGCTCTTCCGGATAGTTCATGGGGTCATAGCTCTGTGGGGTTATGTATGATTCCGTTTGATCTAGTTCAGCCCAAAAGTCGACTTCATCGTCTTCATTTACGGGCATTAAGTACTGATCTACTGACATGTTTCTACCCTCGTCTTGGGTGGTTTGAGACTTTTTAGCCTCTTCCACTGAAGTCCAAAAATCGTCCACCTCTTCATCTTCTTCCATAGTTGGATTGAATTCGAATTGCGGTTCGGGTTCCGGTTCAGGTTGTAGGTGAATTTCTGCTCTTTGAGCTTGTGGCATTGCTTCCACTT
The DNA here is from genome assembly GCA_951394025.1 of Heteromyza rotundicornis. NCBI lineage: Eukaryota > Metazoa > Arthropoda > Insecta > Diptera > Heleomyzidae > Heteromyza > Heteromyza rotundicornis. The sequence goes on along the minus strand of OX596013.1, from coordinate 58,606,177 downwards.
GTGACTTGAGTGTTGTTGTCCAGTATGTAACCTCTTTCATATTTTCCTGCACTATTTGAGTGCATGTGACTGTTTTCTTCTTCGAAGTCCATGTGTCATCTTCCTTTGATTCGTCAATGACAGCCCAAAAGTCGACTTCCTCCTCATTTGATTCAGTTGAGGCTGCAGTTTCGGTTTCAGAGTTTTTCTCTGTCGCAGCCACCGTAGACCAGAAGCTGTTTTTCGCTGATTCGAGGGAAGTTTGTGTCTTCGAGGTGACATAAGATTTGGGCAATGGATCTTCCTCTTTATCAGCCCAAATATCCTGAATCTCCTCTTCGGTTTGTAAAGGAGTGACTGGTTTTTTCTGATCATCTTTAGCTTCTGTTTTATTCACAATTTCTTCTTTTTTCTCTTCTTTCTCTAGTTTTTCCTCTACCTTTTTCTCTTTTGATTTACCCCAATAGCTAGCTGATTGCTCCATCATTTTTTGAGCTTGCATTTTCGTGGCCATCAAAGTAGCAAAGAAGTCCAACTCTTCTGGGGGATCTGCACACTGCTCGGTCTCCGTGGGCGATTCTTCTCTCTTAACTAGTTCCGCTATATTGTTGGTAATATCGCCATTAATCGTTTGGCCCATAAACTTATTACGCATGTTCAGAGAAAATGAAATCGAAACATCTTCACTGCTCGAACCCACATTTTCCGGTTTCTCTTCGGGTATGGGAATATCTTCAATCGGATATACTGCAGAGATATTACGTGGCTCCGATTTTCTATCAACCGAACCCGACCGAGATGACGGTGTTAGACTTATGGTAACACTAACATCGCAATCATCTTCGTCATATTCCTGAGCTCCAGCAGCCTCAACTTCAGTCTCATCTTCCGAATCATTGTTGAGTTTGGCTATACTAAACGAGCTACGTTTATCAGATAAGTTCAAGCTATTACGCCTCTCTTCCACTTGCGATGAGTTGCCCACCTCCACGGTGGCAATATTCTCATCGTTCGAAGAACGACTGAATGAGAATTTCAACGGGAGTCTCACGGTCACCGATGTGGAGTCATCTGCCTCGTCGTCATGTTCTTCAATTTGTTCTTCGATATCATCACATTTGCCCACAGTAGTGGCATCACTAACGCTTGAACCTTCTCGTTTGATGGCGGTCTTCAAGTGTTCGCTACTACGATCGAATTCACTCTCCTCCTCATAGATTATACTCAAGTCCTCTTCTTCGACAAAGTCGCTTTCGTCATTCTCCTCGATGCACTCGTCGATCTCGAGATCTTCAGCCGCTTCCTCTTCATCCTCCTCATCGAAAACATCACTCTCGCCATCAGCAGTAGTCACATCATCATCATCATCGTCGTCGTCACTTTCTTCATCAAGCGCCTCTCTAGCATGGCCATTGTAGACTTGTATATTTGTGACAGACTTGATGGCTTGCAGACCAACTTTCTTCTCGGGCCCCTTGGGTGTAACCTCCGAATCATCATCTTCAGAACTATCGGACTCGGTGGTCTCGTCTGTGACAGGCTCCACCAATACCGAATTTCTCTGAACCGGTGACGCATTATCAATGGGTGACTTCTCACCAAACTCCTTATCACGTTCGCCCACATAATTTTTCTCAATTTTCTGGGAATAGTTCAAATTCGACATATCTTCCAAGCGCTTGGTGAGCACATCAATAACGGAACCCTCGCGTTGTTGCCGCTTGAGTACTTTGCCGTTTTCCGTATCCGAAGTGACATCTTCGATTTCGACCGACACCGAACGTTTAGGACTATTGCGTTTCTCTACTTTGATATGATGTTGAAGTATCACCTGCGAGGGTACATCATCGGTGCTCGGGGTGACTATAATATCGGGCAGAACACTACTAGCGCGACTAGAATTCGAACTTTGACTGTAGCTGGGCGCCACGGGGTATGGATAGGGGTAATGTGGTGGAACCATGAAGGGGGGATAGGCTTTGGGATCGTAGACATTTTGCGAATCATATTCATGTGATGGTGGATTATTGGGATGAGCAAATGGTGGAGGTGGATAGTAGGGGTAGTAATAGGGATAGGGCGCATATTGAGGGTGAGTGGGATGAGCAGAATTGTCACCTGTCTGCTGTGGTGGTGGCATGGGATAGGGAGGATAATGAGGGTGAGTGGGATGGGCAGAATTTTCACCTGCCTGCTGAGGTGGTGGCATGGGATAGGGGGAATAATGGGGGTAAGTGGGATGGGCAGAATTGTCACCTATCTGCTGAGATGGTGGCGGTGGCATGGGGTAGGGATAGTGCCAGTTGGTTAAGGGCTCACCATTTGGCATATTGCCTGTGGTGGGGGGTACGGGTGGACACCAGGGGTAACCATATGGATAGGGATAATGGGGATAGTGCTGAAATGTCGGTGGATGTGAGTATGCGGAAGATTCCGAGTTCAATGATGATGTGGATGAGGAGGTGGTGGGCGGTGGTGTGGGCGTGGGTGTGGATGTATTGGAGTAATCATGATTTTCATTTGGTTTTGTTATTTTAGTTTCATTATCAAATTTTTGTTTATTCTTGTTATTCTCATATTCGTTCAATTCAACACTGTCCGAGTCTTCCATCTCGGCTAGATTGTTTAAATTTTATTTGGTTTGAAGTCGATGCGATAAAAAGAGAGAGAGAGAAAGAGAAACACAAATGAGAGTGAGACAAATTTAGTTGATGTGCATAGCAAATGCCGAAAAGTGACAAATTGCTGTCGTACATTGTTGTTGTGGTGTTCTTCTTTTCGATTTCTGTGTGTTGTTGAGACACATTCAATACGAATTACAGCCTAAATGAATTGTGGAACATATGTTTACATGTGGCGCATGTGGATGATGAATGTGGAAGCGGACTAACTAAAATTAGCCGAAAGATGTTTTTTTGTGCAATCCATTTTGGAGAATTTTCCGAAGAAATGATTTCAAATTTTGAGCCAAATTTTAAATGAAAAAACAAACATAATTTCTAAGGAGGTTCTACTGTAGATTGTTTACAGTTATGTTAATCATGCATTTTCTTAGAAAAATTATTGAAATGCTTTTTTTTACAAATTAGTTTTGAAATTAGTCTTATTTTAGTTCAATGTACATTTCCCCTAAAGAAAAAAATTATCCCAAATGGATTAGCTTAAGAATACAAAGGGTGTATATAATAATAAAACCAAAACTTAAATGCAAATCAAAAATTAATTATAATTGAAAACAATCACTAAAAAATAAACAAGCTTCCGCTAAATTCGAGACGAAGGTAAAAAAATCATAAACGTTGCAAAAAAGGTGAAATTTTCACTAAAAAAAAATAACTTGAATGAATTAAATTGAAATAAAACAGTTAGAAAAATTAACATTTAGAAAAAAATATGTATGCAGGTGTGTGTGTGAGTGTGCAATGTAAGTGCTTGTGAGTGGTGCGTCTGGTTATGTATAAAATGTTTGATCCAAGTACCATTTACTAAACAAAGTCAAGGTGCTCGTTAGATGATATTTACAAGTTCTTATGATTTTTGTGTGTTTTTAATTAAAAAAAATAATTATTTATATATTTATATTGTCAATAAAAGGTATTTAAAGATTTAAACATCCAAACGGTAAAATGAAAAACATTCGAAGACTTACCGGCATTTTCAGGTGTTGTCATTGCCTGTAAAATTTTGAAGGATCGACTTGGTATAGCGCTACCGGTATATTTTTTCGGTTCGGGTACTTGTTGTTCACTGGGATGGACATATTGCTTAGGCATATCTACAGAAATATAGGTCATTTAGTCACGAATTTATGGAAAAAGTTGAATTGGTACAATCGTTTTTTTTTTAAATTTATTTTTTAAAGTTAAAACAAGTCCTCTTTTATTAAAATTTAGAAAACTGACCATGAGTATTATTATTATTGAAAACTGAACGTTGTGTAAATTGATTTGGTTGCACTGCGGCTGAGTTACCTGCAAATAAACAAAAATAAAATATATTTATATTAATTTGATTGATTTTTGGTTTAATTGAATGCCCCTTCAGGCATCCCAATGTCTACATAATTTGGGTATGTTAAGAAATAAAATGTTAAAGCTTCAACCATTTCCAAAACCAATATTAATGCTTAAATAACTTAAATCAATAACAAAAAAAAAATATGGCAGCATCCAAACAGCTTTTAAACTATCGTTAAAAAGCTTTTGTGGCGAACGTTATAAAAGGCGCCAATAGCGGACGTTACACAAATAGTTTTACATCACCTTCATTCATTGATTTGCAAACTCTTTAGGTTCTTAAACTTTCGAGGATTCAAAAAGCTTTTATTCATCTCAAGCTTTCAATGATTCACAGAGTTATACGGCTTGAGCTTTTATTGATATAAAGCTTAAGTTTTTATTGAATCGAAGCTTTAATTCTTCCTAAGCTTTCAATATTTAAAAGCTTTTATCAACCATTTAAAAAAAAATAGCTTTTTATGAATTTTTACTTTCAACAAAAACTGCTTTAAATGTAGCTTATAAAAACTATTCATAGCTTGAATACTTTTTAAAAGCTTTTATTAAATCCCTAAAATGTATTTTACAAATATTTCGAAAACAAGTATTTGTATCTGCTATCAGATTTATATAAACACCTTATGTGTCCTTACATCAGTGTTCATTAGCCCGATACCCGCGGGTAAAAAGAGCTTTGCTCAATACGAGCGATAGCTCTTGTATGTAGAATTCCAAAGCTTCAAAGCTCTGGAGCGATTTTGATGAACCTTACATCCTTCTTCAACCTAATTTCTCTCGAAGACCTTGGAAGCTTTCGCCGAAAAGAAAAACGTACCTTGATTCCATGCCTGTGGCGACTGTTGCTGTTGATCCTGTGCGATTTGCATTCGTCTCATTTGCTCAATGGTTGGACTATTTCGTGCTAACTGCGCGCTCATTTGTCTCGCAAATTGTGGCCGCTGCAGCTGCGGCTCGGCATCCACATAGCTTTCGTTTTTACTGCTCGGCGCCATCGAGCCGCCACCATCCGAATTGGTGCCATCGTCAATGGTGTCTGTGATTTTTTGTAAAATTCTAAATGATTTCGATTGGACGGGTGGCGTACGAGGATCACTAGAAAAGTCGGGTGAGTAAATGTATGTGATTAGTGGCTAAATATGATTAGTAGATTTTGAACATGTGTGCGTACGTGCGTGTGATGGCTTTAGAAAGTTTATTTTTAAAATGATATTAAACAGAAGGCCGAATGTAACCCTTAGAACAAAGCGCTTGAATATTAGAACATGGAAATTAATTGAAAAAAAGTATGGCAAATGATATTAAGAATTACTTGAATGAGCTTTTTAATTATTTGAGCTTTGAGAGGTTAGAAATGAAGATGAATAAGAACGCGACTTATTCTTTTAGTAGACAAAATTTGGTGCCCCCATGTCTTTTCTTTTAAATTTTTTACATTTCTCCGATTTCTCAGAATCATTGAAAGCTTTCGTTAAATATTTTAGACACGTCCAGTTTAAACGTACATTAACAACACTTGGATGACATATTCAAATAACACTTGCACAATTGACAGTTACGACACTTCGTCAACTACCTGAGCCTGCTTTTTCTGTAGCGTATTACCGCCTCAATCGGACAGTCATGTACGAATAGATTATAATTTTCACTATAGACGGGTCGTTGGGCAAATTCATAGCAAATAAAAAGCCAGAGTTGAAAAAGCACAAAATTAATAATAGCTCAAAGTTGATTAAACAAAAATATATGTACTGTATATAAACAAGAAACGTAACGCCTAAGAACAACGTAAGCAGACGTTTTACTAACGTCTCAGATAACACATAAAACCAGCCTTAAAGCTCTACTTACTTTTGTATGACAATTGGAGCTTGTGAAATGGGTCCACGTGAGCCGTCACCACTCTCCAGGGCAATTGGTATGATGCGCGTGGTAATGACACCGCCAACATTACTGCTCGCTTGTTGTGTCTGCTGTTGCTGGATCATGCGTGGAGCATTCAACTGTTGCTGGGTCGGCGACATGACACGTTGCGCACTGGGCTCACGCATTTGCTGTTGGGTGGCAGCAGCCGGGTAATTGTTGTAACCTTGATCGACAAATTGATTGGGTGAACGAATCACATAGGTAGCAGGTGCTGTGTGAGAGCACAGAGAGAAAGCATTTGAGGTTAGATTGAAAGCTTTAGAAATGCTTAAAATTAGCGCTGAAAGCTTGTAATGCAGCTCAAAGTGTACAAAGAATAATTTTTACAAATCTTTAAAATTAAAATTAAAGCATTGAAGTAGGAGTAAGAAATGATATAGAATATAATAAATTGAAAAAATATTAAAACATCGAAGAAAAAGGTTCGAGAAAGCTTCACGTTTTAAAGCCAATTGTAAAGGTTTTGGAAATAGTTGAAATATGCTTAATGGCTTTGGAAATTATATTCTTTTAAATACTTAAATGTTGCCTACTCACCAACATTTGCGGCGCCTGCATTGCCAAAAGGTTGAACATTAAAACTCGGCTGAGCTGCAGCATAGGTCGGTGTTTGCTCCAATTGTATGGGTATAATGCGTTCCTGAAAGAGTAAAAGGTGCGCCGGTTAATTGAAAAGCTCATTGGAAATTCTTCTAATTAACCCACCTTAGGACCACTTGAGTTCGATGTATTTGATGAAGTTGTATTGATTACTAAACGCAGACCAGTGGGTGCCATCATTTGGTTGCCAAAGCTTTGTCCCATGGAGGACATTGGAGGGCCGAAACCATTGCCTTGGGGTGGCTGATATTGATATTGTTGCGGCTGTTGTTGTTGCGGCTGCTGTTGTTGTTGTTGTTGCATCTGCGGCGGCGGTGGCGATTTGATGCGGTTCAGCGATGATGGCATCACATTGCCATTTTCCTCGGGGCGCGCCCATTCTGGTTGCTCTTTGGGCGCAGCTGGGGCTGTCATCCAGCGACGTGTTTGTTGTTGTTGCTGCTGCGGTTGCTGTTGCTGCTGCTGAGGCAATTGTCGCATTGGTGAATCGCGTTGTTGCTGTTGCTGTTGCAATTGTTGCCTCACAATATTCTGTGCTTGAGGCTCGATTGGGGCAGCCAATGGAGCAATGTACAGGGTGCCAACATTTGTCTGGAAATTTTTATATATTTTTTAATACAAAATTTGATCTTTTTTTAAATTTATTTAAAAAAAATAAAATAATTTAAAAAATAACACCATCAGACAAAATTGCAATTTTGATCAGTCCCTGTATATCTGGTAGTGGAGCTCAGAATAAACAATCGATCGCTATCAGTTTTTCTACATCAAATTGTTTATGCTTGTGCTATTTCATTACTCATACGCAGTGTATGTCAATATATTTTCAGCTTTAAATTGGCAAAGTGAACGTCCGAGATTTCGGATTAAATACGAAAACGCTTAAAATTTATGTTTATCGACACCCTTTTATGATATTTGGACTAAAATTCAAATCAAAAAATTGATTTGCCAAAAAATTGTATTGGCATACACGGCGTATGAGTAATATAATTTACACCATTTGATCCAGAAAAACTGACAACGAGCGATTGTTTGTTCTGAGCCTTTTTAAAGTTTTGAGATGCCACTTTTTCGATAATTTTTCAATGGCAAAAGCAAAATGCGCTTATCAACACTGTTTGCTGTACACACAACGAAGAGCTTGTTTGCTAAATTCGACAATTTGCTCGCCATACAAAATTTTAGTTACTTGTATAAACAACACACAAAAAACAGCCCTAATAATATAAAATAAAAGTAATTTAAAAAAATGTTTTCCTGTTCCCATTTATCTTTTATAATTACAAATAACTAGTTGAAAATTATCTCTGATATGAAATCTTTCTAACATTCCTTGGTTTTGTTAACTTTACCAAATTCCTAAAAGTTTAAAGTTCAAGTTTAAAGTCTGTTGACAGACAACTTTATCAAAATGTTAACAAATATCAAAGAAACGCCAACAAAAAATTGTTACAATTTCTTCGAATTTAATTAAAAAATTAAGAATGTTATCTTCAGTCTTCCAGAAGCTTCACAACAAGTTGTAGGGTGCTACCCTTATCAATCTTATATTAGAATGATTTACAGAAATTCCACTCTACCTTATTTGAGACTATTTAAAGTTTTCTAGATTCTCGTAATTTGTTGCAAAAATTACATCAACTCGTCTAAATTTCGAACTAGACGAATTGTTGCTGTTTTAAAAATAGCCACTTCCGCATATTGCAGATTGCCGGCAGATCACTTTATTTTTGGCACAATATTTGCTTTTATACGCTTTTTTTCTTAGACTTTATACGAAATATGTGCATAGAGAAAAAAAAAACTCAAAGTCTTTTTTACGGCATTGCAAATGGATGGGCGCGTGTTTTGAAATTTAGTGGGAATAAACAATTTTGGATTTTATTGTGTGCCGTGGGCCATTTGCTGTTTTCTATTTTCAGTTACTTCAGACGATAAATGAGGAAAATTGAAGTCATCGGTTCTTTATTGTTTGTTTAAAAGTTTGCCATAAATTTCGAATGCCTTTTTTTACTATTTGCTAAATATTGATTGCAAATTCATTTAAGAATAGATTTGCTTAGAGGATTTATGACCCCATTGTGTAGTAATTCTTACTCGGAGCAATTTCCTCAGTGTTTTTAGTTACTCGCATTTATACAAATTAGAGTAATAAAAAACGATTTTTTTTATGAAAACCGGTGGTTTGATTCTGTCTTCTACTTACCGGCTTGGGTTCCTGATATTGCGGCTGTGGTGATTGTTGCTGCTGATTGCCATAGGTTGGACCGGGACTCAAGACATCACGAGATCGTTGTTGTTGTTGCTGTTGCACATTATTATAAATGGGCTGTGGATGCGATGCTTGTTGTTGTGCTTGTGGCGATTGTTGTTGACTACGCTGAGTACGCCATGGTACTGCCTGCGACGACTGTGGTGATGCAGTGGATGGCGCCGATGATGGCGTTGGTATCGAAGGTGTAAACGCTTGTTGTTGTGGTTGTTGTTGCTGTTGAGCCAGCGGTGAAATAGCTGGAGGCGAACGTTGCTGTTGTTGTTGTTGCTGTTGGGCAAATCTAAAAGGACTCTCTGTGGCACGCTGTGGAGGCGTGGCGGTGCCGCTTGCATCCGAGCGTGGACTGTCAGTTTGACGTGTATAGACATTGATGGCCGGCGATTGTGGTGCGGCAACGCTACGAAATTCGGGGCGTGGTGACTGTTGTTGTTGCGGTTGAAGTGTCTGCTGTGGTGGAGATGGTGGTGCACTGTAGTGTTGCTGTTGTTGTGGTGATTGTTGTTGTTGTTGCTGTTGTGGCGATTGTTGTTGTTGTTGTTGCTGTGGTGATTGTGGTTGCTGTTGCTGTGGTGATTGTTGTTGTTGTTGTTGCTGTGGTGAATATTGTTGATTGTAGTTATTATAATTAGAGTTGTTGTTGCTGTAATTGTTCGTTTCAGGTTGCTGGTTGATCGTAGTCGTTGGCATCGATTTTTTGAAGCCTGTTTGGGTGTAAAGAAAAATTGTAATTGAAATAAAATATTTGGAAAATGAGTTCCATACTCAGAAAAAATATCTGCTATTTTTTTTACTTTTGGAGATATTAGCTATTTTATATTTTTATTTCTAAAACAAATTTTTTTAAAATAGCAAAAAATTTTTAAGGTATTTTTATAAATTTACGGGAATGTTATAATTAGTGGGCAATTGAAGTAAGGACATTGATTTCTGTAGGATTATTAAAGCACCAACACCATTTAATTTGTTTGTATTAGTAAAGCCGATGTCTGTCTTTGCTGAATGAAAGATCTTTTACAATTTTATTTCTGAAAATATAAAATATTTAAAACAAGAGAACAAAGAAATGGCCACTCTATGGGGAACCTCAGGTCGAATTCTCTCATACGTGATTTCTTGTATGAGACCCATACCCTCGGGTAAAAAGATCTTTGTTCGATGCGAACGATAGCTGTAGTACAATACCAAATCAATAAAACTCTGCAAGGATTTTGGTGAACACTGCTTTATGACTTCGATGAGAGAATTCGACCGTACCTATTCTCTTGCAATGAACCATACATGTGAAATACCATGGAATCACATACGAAAACCAAAGCTTTGACAACAACCAAAATACATAGCTTACAAATTTAGAGAGCTTTTATTCGACGATCAGACATTTGTCATTGCTCGCAGACTAATTGATTGTTCTAACCACAACATAATTCCATGACAATTAGCACAATCCACCGTTCCGGCGATAATGACAAATGTCCAATTTGAAACTGCCAAATGAATGAATGAAACAACTAGATGAGGAGTTAGACGCTTTTTGGGGGCTTTGTCCACAAACCCTTTTACGCTTGGCGGCGCACTTAGCAGATGACTTAAACCAAAACCACGATTAGAAATGAAAGCCCAACACCGGAGGGGGGTGGAAAAAACCAGCTGACAGCAATCAAAAGCAAATCACAAATCGGAAAAAAAATTTCTCACCATCATCGTTACTATTGTTGTTGTTGTTGTTTTGGCCGCTATCGGTCTCACCATACCCCATGCCACTATTATTCGGCGAGCTACCCCTATCGTTCTCACCCACCATTGGACTCTTCGAGCGGTCCTTAACATATGCATCCTTCCAGAAGGTGTTCTTCTCCACTGGCGGCGGTACCTTGCGCAGCGCAGCCATTGGATTGGTAGGTATCTTTATTTCTGGTCGAAAACCCAATGGTGGTGGCTCGAAACGTTGCGGTGTTGGCGATTTGCGTGCCGCATTTGGCGAACCCGGCGCACTGCCGTTCGAGGGTGGGGCTAGTGTGGAGGATGGTGGTGGAGGAGGTGGTGGACCCGGTGCACCATTTGGTTTCTTACCGGCCATTGGTGTCATCTGTGGCGGTGGTGGCGGTGGCAACACCTGGAACGGCATGCCCATGGCAGCGGCACCCATTGCAGCGGAAGCGCTGCCGGCACCAGTGCCGCCCGGGGAGATTGGTTGTGTCGGTCTGTGCTGTTGTGAGGCCCCCGTAGCGCCCTCGGCCTGTGCGTTGCGCGCCAAACGCTTGGCCATGCGTTCGGATTTGATTTGTGAGAGATCAATGCCGCCGGGAGTGTAGGTGAAGGGCTTCTTGTCTTTTGTCATCATGGCGTTCTGGACGCATGCCGGCGCTTCGTATGCGGGTTGGCGTTGCCCTCCATACCTGGAAAGGTAACAGAGAAATGTGGGACAATTAGTAAATGTGGGGCAGAAAGTTTGCTATAATTTCGAAGAGTTGCTATAAATGTTAATTAATAGTTTTTTTCAAAAATTTGTTCCTAATCGATAAATAGTTATGGTAACTCTTGACTTAAACAAGAGTTACCAGCATACTTTCTAATTGCAACGGAATTTTCTAAAATGTTTTTCTCACTCAACAAATATTCTTTGGCAATCACGCATCCGTTCATGACCTTCCCCTTGGAAACACCAAAAATAATTTCAATTAGTGTTGCCAATTTTTTTTTTGGTCCAAGGCTTAACGTCACTTAGAAATTCGTGAGACAAGCGTCACTTGAAATGCCTGTTGACAGCTGTTACTGCATGCCATAAAACAAAACAACAACAGCAAAATAGCAAAAAGACACACAGTGGTGCCATAAAATCTACCACCAGCTTGGCCATTAATTTCGCTAATGTACTTGTATATCGAAAAAAGTTTTTAGCAAAAAGTGGATACAATTTTATATATATTTTCTTTTTTTTTCAATAAAAATGATAAACAGGCGACATTTTCTTTTGTGGTTGAAAACTTTTATGACACATTGACGTCACTGGTACTTGGTCTGCATATGCTTGAAATTTGTCTGCCATAAATTATTTTAGTTAATTTTGAATGTGTTCTGCTATTAAAATGAAACATTTGATAAATATTGGTTTAAATTGCATTTTGGATTTTTTTCAAATATTTTGTATTGTTCGCTTTTGGCACAGTAAACGACAACGCGTACGTTATCAACCGTAACCATTTCTTTGTTTGAACTTTTAAATGTATTTTTTTTTATATAGAAAAAGTATTGAAGAACAAACACGTGCAATTGACAATACATGAGACTTTGAAAATGTTCGACACATTCTTAAGTGCTGACGCAGGCTACGTTAGTGCGTATAGTGGTCAAAAAATTTGGAGTGACGTAGATGTGAATATGATTTAAACAAAAGTGATTTTTTATACTTCCTATAAAATTATAGGAGAATAGAAAAAAACACTTAAAAAATAACAAAATAAATATAGATTTTGTGTTATAGCAAATAAACTTGATCCTTCCAAAGATAACATTTTCAAACTGATAAACTTCCTACTTGATGAATTCTTTTTAAATTTTGCAATAAAAATTATTTCCCATAAAATTATAGGAAGTAAATTAGTGGCCTAAAAATATTAACTTGTATGAATTATGATACTAAAACTAAAATCAATCAAATCAAGTTTTGCAGGACATTCATACATTTTTATAAAGTGCTATAAAACTTATGGCAGAATCGTTTTTTTTTTAATTTGATTATTTAACAAAAAAATGCTAAATCATGATTTTTTCTTATAAAAATATTTGTTTTCCTATAAATTTATAGGAAGTCTTAAGCTGTCATCTGTGAGCATTCCGTTTAATTAAACCATATGAGAATGTGAATGATTTATTAATAATGTTTACTACCTACAGTTTATAGCAACACTTAAAATGGTGAATACCAAATATTTACTTTTAACAAAACAAAATCACTTTAAATGATTGTATGGAAAATTCCAAGATTATTATTGAAACAAATCAGTTTGCCGATAAACAAATTAAAAGCATTAACACCAAATTATGGCGAAACCAGCTGAACTAAAGCAAACCGCATTTTTATATAAAATCGAAGGTATTGTCAACACACACACACTCCGATTTAGTAGGTTGCGGCTAACATCACCCACATTTACTTTGCATACAAAATTTAAATCAGCTCAAAGTCAAACTAAAAGTGACGCAACAATTGCGGTTGTTGCGGTCTTCTTTAATGCAACAACTTGTTGCAGTTGGAAAAAAAACAAATAAACCTATGAACTCAATAAAAAACAAATTTAATTCTTGGCTTTTAAGTAACAACAGAATTAAACAAAATTTTGTTCTCAAATTACAGTTAGTTGACAAATTACAGTTATTTCACACACAAAAACAATACACATGTATGCATGACAAAGCTTAAAATTAATTAAGAAATTTCCCATAAGCTGGTTAATAAACCTAACCATAATCAATGCAAGGCGCCATAATTGTCAATACACTTGCTTTTAAGTGTCATCGTAATTCAAAGCAATTACTTTTTGGGCCATTGTGGAAATTATCAATTCACATTGAAATAAGCATTTATGGTAAAAGCTAGTTTTTCAGATAATTTTTTTTAATAGGAAATTAAACTCGTTTCGTGTTTTTTTTGTGTTGTTCACTGATGTTGAGCATTTAGTTTTCTTCACCGGAGCGCAACAGCTTGTCATGTGTCATTTGAACGTTTTGTTTAATGTCATGTTGTAATTGCACAAGCGTGCAAGCTATTCTTGTACTAGGTGCTGCCACAACCAAATTTGGGTCGGCGATTTATTGAAATGTATAAATAAGATTTGATGTGCACTTGAATTTATGCAGTCGAAAGAAAGTTTTTGTATGTAAATGGGAGAAGCTGTTCTCATGGGAAAATTTCCATTTCAAGTAAGGAAGTGAAATAATGAAAGTAAGCTGAATAAGGATGTCCAAGTGATGTTTCAGGTATTATCAAGTAAATGTCTTTATTTGACTTTGAAAACTATTAAAACAAAACCACATAAAAATGACAAAAATACCATTTTTCAATGCCCTTGCATGCAATCGATATCTCAAAATTTACCCTGACCCCTCAAACAACCGAAAGATGAAACACCAGTCCAAGAGCAGAGCAACACACTTAGACACTCATGTGCAAAGTGTGTCACCCAAATGTGCCACTTGCCACCTGCCAAACGAATCGCAACCCAAAACGAAGAAGTTCCCATGATGATGACAGCCACCAACTGTCACCGTAAATTCAAATCAAGTTTAGCCACTGCCCATCGTCATTGGCATGGGGAAACCTCTTTTGCACATACTTTTAGTTGTTGTTGCTTTGATTTTCTTAATAATTTCATCAAATTTAAAGGCTTTTGCGCCTACGGTCGGTCGTTGACAGTTCTGTGCAATTAAAGCTTTAATATCTTCATACCACGTCAAAGCGAACATCAAAAGCCACTTTCCGTAACCAACATCATGGTCTGGCTGCTTCATTTGATGAAGTCGACAGGTTCTTGTCATATTTTGCCATTTCTTATTGCAAGAATAATGTCACAATGTTGCGCGAGGGAAAAAAATTGGGTCACATGGACAGGAATCACAGTTGAGTTGGATGAAAAGTGTTTCTTGCTCGGCTTAATGTTGAATTTTGCTTCTTGCTAATGCGAAATATTCACGGTTTAATGAGCTTGATTCAACTTGATTTTGGTGTACCTAGGAGACCGGCAGTTTTTTAGTCGCTGAGATTTTTTTTTTTTGACATTTGCAAGGTGCAATTGAAAGACTTGACATGGAATTATGATTGCGAATTATGCAGAAATTTGCTAAGAATGAGTTGGATGGCATTAACCCGAATTGTTACAATGAAAACATGTTAAAGAAAAAGTTTTCAAACAATTTAATTTAAATTTACAATTTACAACCTCTAATGGGTTAAAGAAAATTTAAAATATCAATGAAGTCATTTGTATTTTTATATTCACACTTCACTTTTACTTTTCTATTATGCATTCAGGCCTCTTCAAAAGCGTTAAAAATCGCGCCAATTCAACTGTCAGAAGTGTCATTCACAGAAAATATGAAATATGAACATGAAAAAAAGTGGAACATTAGCCACACTCGCGCTCTAAACGCTTTAGGGCAAACGAAATGTAAACAATAAAATCATAATTATAAAAGAAAGCATAAATAAAAAATTTAAAAAATTGAATAAATCACGTTTTAACTCAAGTGGCGAGCGCCCTCTGGACTTGAAAAAACAACAACAACAAAGAACTGACTATTTTTTTCCTGATTATGGTTTTGCTGTATATCATATATTTGTGAAGTGGGCTATTATGCAAAAAAAAACGGTAATGTTAGTCAATTGAAAACATTTTGAAAACATTTTTTACCAAAAAGGCAAGATGTTTTATGTAGAGAAGACACATAATAGGAGGTCTGCAAGACAAAAAATTTATAATTAATTCATGATTCAGTTAGTTGCCCTTCGTGGTAAAATTATACAAAAGGACAAGTTCCGCTTGCCATTGACCTACCTTAACTTTTTACAAGAGTTCAATTTTAAGTCTATTTGAGACTTCTTACCGCAAAAATGTGTTAATTTCAAGGCAGGTAATAATTTTTCCTTCAATACGAAAGTGACTCACTTTGGTTAATTTTTTTTTTCAATTTGTTTTTTTTGTTGTTGTTATTTTTGTACATTTTCCTTGGTTGATTTTTTCTGTTCGAATTTTTCCCTCGTATGAGTAAGAATTTATTTTTCTTGTGTTTTTTTTTTGTGTAAACAAAACGTGAATCAAAAAAATATGTATTTTCTCTGACAAATGAGATAATGCGTGTACACATTTTACAATCGTTAGATGAACAAGAACAAAAATCGCACATATGTTTTTCGTTATTTTGAAAATCATTCTTCAGTCAGGTTTCTCTGCTTACTGTACACTTAAAATAAACTTTTGTTTAGTATTACATCAAATTGCTTTGAAAGCTGAATTTCATAATCTTTTAGATTGTTTGGGAAATTAAAATAAACAATTGACTAAAATGTTAAATTTTTAACATTTTTATTGTCTAAGCTTTAGATATTACAGCAAATTATTAATAATACGATGCAGTCATAAGTTACAATAACCTTTGAAAAAAAATTCAAAGAAAAACAAATACGTATTTTGTTTTATTATTAAAATAAACTAATGGAAAAGCCACATGAAATTGTCATTCAAAAATATTCCAAAAATATGCATATCCGTTGCCTGTATGAAGAATTTCTGTAAGTGAAATCTCAAACAATAAACAATTGTCGTATGTTACACTGAATTTAAAAAAACATACAACCTTATTTAAGCAGGCAACAAAATCATGAATTAACCAAAAAAAAAAAAAATACCAAATTGAACTTTTCCCGTGACTAAGTATCTTCTTCGCTTCATGTTTTTGCTGCACTTTTCGTGAAAAACTCATTTATTTTTAGGCCACTCACAAAATTAAATGAAATGTGCGAAAAATGACTTTCGTAATGAATTCATTTAATTATTTTTGTTACAAATTCCGAAATTAGAGAATGGCGCATTTCGCATTTCTGCTCGTTGAATGTGGAAAATATTTTTAGATCAAAATGAGTGAGTATTACGATTTTGTATTTTGAGCGCCATTTTCCGAATGCAGAATATTTTGTGAAATTTTGATAAATGTATAAGTAGGTATATAATCAATTTGTTTTTATGTTTTTGGTCAAAAATAAATGTCGATTCATTCCAAGGGGTGAGATGAAAAATTGTCACACATACAGAAACATGCAAAATCACTCAAAATAATTGCTAAAAAAATGTTTTTTTAATGGTGACTTTTAATGGACGAAAATCTTGAAAATGTATATGAAAGTAGACCGAAAATAGAGGTGAAATATGCACGAAACAGTAAAAAATATGAATGATAAATTTAATGGTTTTGTTTTGTTTCTTTTGAATGCTTTTTTATGTATAGTCCTAGTGTAGAAGATTTTTTTAAATATTGAATAAGTGCACTCCTTAATTTGGTGCCTTTATGGAAAAGTATTAAACTACTTTTAGGAACAAAAATGTTAATTCGAATAAGCCCGTTTTTTTGTTTATAAGAGGCTTAAAAACAAATTTTGGTTCCTTTGATCAAAAGCCCTTTCTTGGTGAATAGGATGGACCACTAAAAGTGGACATACACTGAATGGATGAATTCATCAAATTTGCATAGTTGCATCTACATTTTTGTATAAATATTGACGGAAATATGTACAGCATGGTTCTAAGGGTTCTCACGACGAAAGTAATAGATATTCGATTTTGGGGTAGCAGATTTGAAGAAATGGGAGTAGGTATCATTTCTTGCGTATGAGTATAAATTCTATGAGAGTAGTGGAAATTACATATAAAATTTTGAGGAGTAGATTTCTTATAATAGTAGTAGAAAATACCTTAAGAAGTAAATTTAGGAGTACAAATTTAAATTTCAAAGCGATAATAGTAAAAGTGAGAACGCTAGTATGGATTTATATGCAATACAGAATTTTAATTTTCTTATAATAGTAGTAGAAAATACCTTAAGAAGTAAATTTAGGAGTACAAATTTAAATTTCAAAGCGATAATAGTAAAAGTGAGAACGCTAGTATGGATTTATATGCAATACAGAATTTTAAGCATAATTTGTAAGATAAAAAAAACATTGATTAACAGTAGTTCAATAATTAGGTCGTTTTCGTGCACATGGAGATAGGTTGAATTGAATTATTGACTTAAGATTTCGTCAATCAGTGTTATTTTGATGCTTCAAATTCTGATTTGCATATAACTCTGCTCTCTAGTAATAAGAAATGAATAGATTTCATAAAAATATTATCGCTAAAAATTTACATTACGTCATATCATAAGAAAAGTGACCTAACATGAAGCGAAATTAAACCATATAATCTATGTAAAAAATGAACAAAACCTACAGCTTCACGTTTTCCCCACATGAAACCACGTTTTCCGTAGAAAAGTTTTTTTATTTTATTTTATTTTTATTTTGTTTTTATTTCCTTTTTTTTATTTCATCACCAACTAGTACATGAAAACTTTCTGTAACATGTTGGCGCGCAGCTGAAGAGGACGGTCTATCGTTTCCTTGGAATGCAATTCCAATGAACGCATTTGCACTCGTTTTTTGTCTGACTGCTGCACTCGCTGCACAAGCATTTTCAAGATCAAGGGCAGCAAAAGTGCTTGCACTGGAAATTGTATGTGCAACGAATGGCGGAAGAAAGGAAGACAAAAAGTGTACAAAACATAAAGTAAAAAAAGTATCTGCAATCTGCAACATGACATAATGCAGAATGACAAAAAAACCAAACCAAAGCTAAAAATAGACTTGAAGCGTGCAACGTCAGCGTGGTGGCAAGATTGTATTGATACATAGTACAGGGTAAGGCAGTGAAATTAGTGGAAAGTTTAAATACTTTGTGTTTTCGGTGGATAACAAAAATGTTTCATTTAAATAAATAAGCAGAAAATATTTTATAGAAACAACAACAAGAACGCAGAAATATTTAATCTATTGTTTTTTTTTTGTGTGCATTTGCTTGGGAAATATTTTCTAAATACGCTTATCTCGTAAATTATAATAAATTCGCTTAAACAAAGGAAGTTGTGTCAAGTACTATAATTTCTAGTTCATTGTTGTGATTTCATTTTTTATATGGTTTTCGCAAGTGCGCACTTACATTTCAGCCCTGGCATCCATGATGCAGGCGGAGGGCTCGAATTGGAAGCCCCGATCCTCCCGCACCAAATAGGCAGGCAGCGTTTCAATGATGGCATTCGCCTTGTCATTGTAGGAGCCAAGCAGCTCGCGATACTTGGAGTAGACAATGCGTTTCAGTTGGGGATTGGGTGTGTTCGTTGTGGGCGTGGCACTATTAGCCATTGACGTTGGCTTAGACGCAGCACAATGTTGCATTGTGGTGGTCATTTTGAAGTTTTATTTTTAATTGTTTGTATGTAAATACACGTTTTTAATTTAACACTTATCACTTTGTTAGTTTTTGTTATTTATGCATTTCTAAACTTTTTTAAAAAAATAAAATTAAAAAATTTTTTTTTTATTTTAATTATTTTTTTTTATTTTTTAACATTTTTTTATTATTAATAAATTGTTTTAAAAATGTTTTTTAATGCTTCCTTAAATTTTTCTGACTAATTTGATTACAATTTGTCGATCTTCATCAAATGTGATTGATCTTTCAACCAAATGTAATCGAAATCTTTTTCGAATGCCTCACAAGGAAATCGAAGTCAATCCATTTTTAAGCTGTCAATAAAGATTTTGACATCGGTTTCATTATTACTGTTTTTTTCTTCTTTAAAAATCCAAATTTCCGCAAAACGATCAACGTCAAGTCATTAAAACCAATAAAAGACCAGCCAGAGGATCACAATAAAAACCGAGCTTACATAATAATGAAACTAAAGAAAAAGCAATCAACAAAGATCAACAAATGTTTAACACAAAAACCAAAAAAAAAAAATAAATAAACAAAATCGTTCATGTTAAGTAATCAGCTTAGTTTAAGTAAAACCGATCACCGATTAACATTAAGTGATCACTGAGATTCGTTGAACATGAAGCCCTTTAACCTTTTCTTTATCAAGTTCTCTTTTAGTATTCTTCAATTTAATTGTTATTATTCTAAACGACATAAAGTGGCATTTGGGTGCTAGCCTTTGAAGAAATCTAAATTTACTGCCTTGTCTTCGAAACAGCTCAGCTCTCAGTATGAGAAATGCTGACTCAGCCAGCAGACGGACAATTGAAAAAGCAAAACAAAAAAAACCAAAAGGGTTTCTAATATTTTGTTTTGCTAAAGTGTTGTAGTGCTGTAGTGCTGTGTAGCATTATCAATATTTGAATAGCTCACACAGCTGTTCTACAAAAAAAAATGGTTCTGATCACGTCACATAAGTCATTCGACAAAATGTGTGTGATCATGCCGAATTCACATGAATTGAACAAAGTAAAGCTGGTGGTGGTCAGTTGGTTTGCTAATAGGGCACTTTTTTTCTCGTATTTATTGTATTGCTTCTATAGTATAAGAGTCAAAATGATAGGCCGTCAAACAGAATGCCTGAGCGTGTGCTGTTGATGATGTTGATGATTCATCTAAGTGCGAAGATCACAAAACGGCTGCGGTGGAATTTAAACCATCACCGCAAGAGCACACAAATAAAATACATGTGAGAAAAATTAGGCATTCTTGAAAGATAAAACAAAAGAACACAAAAAATACAGCAAAAAAGATATGAAAACGCGGGTGTTCAGGTAAAGAAGGTAAGCGGTTGGAGTTTATTTTTAGCTATGAGCTCAAAGTGAACGTGCGGAAAATTGAGGATCGCTCTGGCTTGTAAAATTTATTTGAAAAAAAAAATTGTATTTTCTTTAATTTATGAATTGATATTTTTAAACATTTTCCGTGGCGTGTTTTCGGAAATAATAAATTGTCCAAAAAGCACATTTTGTCAATTTTATTAATATGGAAATGGAAAATTTGCGCAGACTATTGAAATTTTTTTTTGTTCAATTGCTTTAAATGCTTGGAGCTAAGTAATGAATCAAAACAAAATTAGTTAGGTAGTTCTTAAAGAATTCAATTGAAATCAAACAAAAATTTCAAATCTTAAGTAAAAATTAAAAAAATTATGTACTTTTAAAAAAATTAACAAAATTAATTTTATAATTTGATATGTCCAAATTTTTTTTCATTATGCTTAAAATGTTTTTTTTAGCTAATTTAATTTAAAAATTTTAACAATATTATTAATTTTTTTTAATTAATTACAATAAACCGAAAAAAAAAATTTTAAATTTATATAATTTTTAAAAATGTATGTTTAAATTTACTCATTTAATATTTTAACAAATTTTATAACTTTTTTTTATTTTACAATTTTATAAATAATTTTAAATTTTTTAAATTATTATTTTATTTGGAAAATTTTTAAAATCACAAACTTTTCTTCACTATAAGTTTTTCACTTTTCTTTATTAAAAATCTGCCAAAACTTCACTACTTAATATACAACAACAAAGTACAAAAAAGCGACTGCTAATCGTTGCTATCTTCAAATTGAACGGAACTGAACTGAGCTGAACTTCACGCAGCGACGTTTGGACTCGCAATGCGATGTATTGTGCCGCTGCGTTACTGGAAATGGAAATGAAAACGAGCTCTCGTTGACTGTCTGTGACTTTGGCGGAGGTTTGAGGAGGAATTGTGCCGCTTGCAGTGGCCGTAGAGCTTCGACATACACAAGTTGCACACACAATTTTGCTGCAGAGTAATAATACCCAAATGCAGCAGCTGGAGTTGAAGCTGGAGGTGGTGTGGCGTGGCAGTGTTGAAGTGGAGAAAAACTGGATCTCTTTGGTTGTTTCTTGTAAGTCTGTTGTCTCTGTGGTCGATTCGAAAAATGTGCGCAACCGGACACGGATTGTGCGCGGATCATGATGATGATCTTCATCGGTTGTTCCAGAGAGAGGCCACCGTTGTTGACCGCCGCCAAAGAACAATTTATCTGTCATTTTCCGTTTTTGACGCAAATTTGTACATATCTGCTGTGGTCGTCAAATGCTTGTCTTTGTTGCTCTATGATAACTTGTTGTTGTTGTTGTTGTTGTTAGTTGTGTATCTTTCGCTATCACTTTAATTGTTTTCGTCTGTTACTGCTTTTTTTTTTAAAATATATTTTGTATTATTATTGTTGTTGTTGTGGTTGCTGCTGCTGTGGATCTGTAATTAACAGCTTAACTGCCACTTGTTAAGTAAAATTGCTGCTAATTTGTTGTTGGCATTTTATCTATGATATACTTTTGTTGCCTCATCGCAGCGATTAAAATCTTTTATTTAACCAAAAACAACAACCGCAACATTTTTCGTGATTGTTTTGATTATTTTTGCAAAATTTTGAGGTGAAAATTAATGATACTGTCTTCTGGCTTGTCTTGTGCCTTTTGCTTGACTTTATTCCTTTTTTGTTTCCGTGGGGGTCTATTTTTGGTAGCAGCAGAGTATTTTATCTCATTAATGAATATTTTAATTTTTCATAGGTTATGCAATTTGCTTTCGTTTTTAATAATTTCGTACTGCGATTAATTTACAGTTATACATTTTTTTTAAAGGAAATTGTGCATTTTTCATTGGAAATATTGAATGATTACATTTATTTACTGAGAGATTTACATGCGCTCCATGAAAGAATACTACAAAAAATAAACATTAATAAGAATAGCACAGTGCTCAGAACTTATCTTATAAAACACATTCATAAGTAAGTAAGTAGTTCAGCATTCAAAGGAATTCACTTTTCATTTCATTACCCGTAATTCATTTATGCTAATTATTCCATTAAATATTATAAAGTTGATTAAGTTATTCTGTAATGCTGTTCTAGTTGAAATTAAGTAGCCAAGAGCCATTTGCATGTGCAAACCTTTGCAAACCAATTATTCACACTTCATAGAGAAATTTAAAATTTCAGAAAATATTTCAATTAATTTTTAACGGCAACAGAATGCAAATTTAAAGTATTGAGTAGCGTGAAATTTTAATAATTAATTTTCTCTACAGTTACTTTAAGCAGTATGTCATGTGTTGAGCACTTTTTCGCATTATCACAAAATATAAAAATTACAAATTCCTGAGAAGATAAATCAGTTCTAGGGAAAGTAGCTGTGAAGGAAGGTTTATACAAATCGTCAAGCTACTCAATTTTCTCTAGAATTTACTTTGTTAGTATTAAGAATGTGTGATAAGTTATCACTGATAACCGATATGAACTTAGTGCCGTATCCGAATGCCGAGTAGAAGCTTTTACTGAATGGCAAATTATATGTACTCTAGGAAATTTGGCCTGAGTTGGAAAAGGGGTGATGACGATCTTCACAGACAAATTTCTCATATCGAATTGAACTCGCTGAAGTAGAGGCCACTAAGTAGCTACCGCAACAAAATTACTCCTATGCAATCAATAAAAAACGGACTGTCCCAAAAATATTTTTCAGGTGATCATTGCAGTTTTTTTGAAGGCCGCCTAGAAAAAATATTTTGTTTTTCCTAACTTTTTTCTGACTATGGTAAGGGGCTAAATGTAGAAAGGAATACCCTCAGTAACGCCGGAATTTCACAAAAAATATAAGGACCACTCTGTAATCACCTCTATGCCTCCATGCAATATTTACAAAATCTTTCGAATTATATTTTCGATGATGTTTGTATTGAGTGCATATTTATGGTAGTTCCCACTGCTTATTTAGATTTTAAAACACCATTAGACAAATTTCTGGAATATTATGTGTTAAATCAATATTTATTAAAAAAAAAAAAAACTGAATCGAAAACGCTGTCTCAAAAAATATTGATATTTAAATTGACAGTGGGCTTTCCAAGCGCCATTGATCATCCACACAAAAAAATACTCGTCTACTCGCCCACAAATACTAATTTATACTAAATAGTTCAATATAAGATCATCGAATCAATTGAGTCATTGATATATTTAAGCTGAAATTTTGTTGACAGTTTTGATTATATTTAGTCGAAGTGACAACAACAATGATCAATAAGAGAGCAACAACAAACCGGAGTGATAATATTTATAAATACCCAACAATACGTTTGTATAGCATTCGCCAGAAGAAAGTGGCAGAGGCGTTAAATTGTTCACAAATTAAGTTAAAATTAGTTTGGCTGAATTTGCAGTAAATTGTGCGAATTGGAAGAACACGTGGGCGGGGAAAAGCAGATCACAAAAGCTGATGAGGCAGACTATTATGGCAGCATTTAAGTAATTGAGTGGAACGATAACTTGAACTCAATTGAATTGAATTTATTGAGTAAAATAAAACGAAAAGATGTTTTATTTTTGTTTGGTTATATTTTAAAGAATTTTTAACTGTGAACCAACCTGAGTTAAATAAAATTTGAATGTTGTCTTAAAAAGTTGTCCACTTTTGTTTACTTTAAGACCTTAAGTCCAAATCAATTGAAGGTCTTCTTCTTAATTACAAAAATAATTCACCACACAAAGTAAGTATAAAGCAAAGTATCACCTTAAGTGTCGATAATTTTTTATTTTGTTTTTGCGAATTTCAACTATTTGTCATTTAAATGGGAAATATTCAGGGCCATTTTACCACCTCTCCACACTTGAACTTTATAAAAATTTTAATTCTTGAGTAAACATTAAAATTCCACATTAAAAGTGCCTAAAAAACACCATTAAAAGTGTCAAAAAAGAGAAGAAAAATATTTCACACTTGATTTGCGCAATATTAAATCTTCTTCTTCTTGTTGCTGTTGTTGTTGTTTTGTTAATTTCTGAAGCAATGCATCAAAATGTCGTAAAGCTTAAATATTTATTTAAATCGTTAAAAAATAAACGGAAAACCTTTCGCTGTAAAGGTAAACAAATAAAAACACAACAACATAACACAACATTTACAAGTTCAAAATATAAAGTTGATGAGATAATCAGGGGAGCAAGCACAACGAGCAGGAAATACGACTGGCGAAACCGTGAAGTTTGAAGTTGGCCGCCCATATAAGAGCGCTGGACATGAAGTGTCAAAGTGATTGTCAACAAATAAATTTACTACGCAATTGTTGAGGAGAATTTATTTCTTTGCTATAAAATAAAATAAAATAATTAATTTAAAATAAATTAAAGTACTGAAAAATTACAAATTTTGTAATAAATTTTCTTATCACATTGAAATGCAATAAATTGCAATTAAACCATGTACCAAAAAGAAAAAAGCTTTCATTTTAAATTATTTAACCACAAATGCTTATGTGTACCTAAAATGCTGTTGGCGCCGAAGAGCCACAAAAGTAAACAACAACAACAACAACAACAAGAAGAAAAAAACCAAAGCAAAATGAACCGCCAAAGTTATCGACCGCCGCCATGCTTTTAACAGCATTTGTCATCTTAACAAAACTCCTGTACATAATACTCTCGCTTTCCACACACACAGCAGCTGTGCGTACAACAGCGCTTCGCTGATTGCCTGACATTCGCCCATCAACTATGCGCGTAGTTACTTTTCAGCCACATTTATTATGATTATGATATTTTTTTGGGGCCACTTCCAGGAGGACCAAAACACACCGAATTCACTACTTGCATTTCGGAAGAGTGAAAGTAACAAGTCAACCCAAAACGATGCAAAAAAAAGACGAGAGATGAAGAAAAAATTATGCTGCCTTATAAATTGAGCCGCATGTGGTTAATGCTTCAATGCGCAGTCAAGGCGCGATTGTTGAAAAATTATCGATGCCGAATTGTTATTAATTTTTTGTAGTTGTTGTATTTTTTGTATTGGCAAAGTCCACCATTGACATTGGATGGGGAGAAGTCAGGCGTAATTTGTAGATTAAATGGATGAAGTTGGAAAATGGAAATTGATCGCAGGAAGATTGTGAATGGGATAATTGTAATTAGAGAAACTACGTGTGTAGATTATGGAAAATTCGAAATGGAAAAGAAAAAAAAAACCTTATAGCTCGGAGGTACAAAGTCACTGAAGGCCTAAGGCAGCAAATATACGCAGCGACTTTTGCCCTTCATCAGACGATATGATACATTCAAACATAAGCTAATCAACGAAGAATGACTGATTAGCCTTAACCCTTGGGCTCAAAATTTATATAAACTCTTCTCTGGCAAATGGAAAAATATGAATAAATAAATGTAAATTTGTAAAATAATGTAAAGAGTCAAAGCCGCAAGAGTTCATTCAAAAAGTCATCAATTGTTTGAATTTTCCTCAATAACTTTCGTTTGCAATCACATTTGCATAAAAACCATTTGTATGAGTCTGACTGGTTATTTTTATCAGCTTGGGGCTGCTCACATCACACCTGCTACTCGCACACGCCCACCCCCCATGTAAATACATATATTTTTCAGAAAAAAAAAATTCCGTAAAAAAAACAAGAATTTTTTCCTTAGTTTTGCTTAAAATAGTTTTTAAACAGTTTTTGTTGTTTGTTGTTGCTGTTGTTGTTATAGTTTCATGCACTTGCATTCTCACCACACTGATTTTATGGTGCACCGCTGCCAAACTAAAGTCGTTTTGTGGCCGCAGATGCTACTGCATCCATTTGAGTTTATGTCTTCCTAATTGATATGCTTGCACATTAACATACAGGAAAAATATTTCGAATTTCATGTAGGCAAATTTACAACAACCAAAAACAACAGCAACAACACACAAAATGTGTTTTTAATAGAGTGTAAAATGTTTTAAGGTGCTTCTGGCTTCTGGGTTATTTTTTGTTTAATTTTTTATATGCTTTGCTTGTGGTTGGTGGAGGACTAGAGCATAGAAGATGTTGCCCTAATTTTGTTGGTTAATTACATTTCTGATAAATGTGCAATGAAAAAAAGTACAAGTTTTTTTTAGTAGAATAATTTGAGTCACAAGTTAGAGCTTCGCTCTAAATATTACGAAAGTATTTTTTGAGGTAAATACTTTCATTACTTAAAGAAAAAAAATTGGAATTTTCGATTTTTTTTTAAATTTTGTTCACTTTTATTTTTACCAATTTATTTCAATCAAAATTAGCATAAAAATGTTTTTTACTAAATTAATAATATTCATGAGATTTATGACGGCAACGAAAAACCTTTTTTTTTTCCTATGAACTATTGCCATTTGGAATATGTCAAAATTGTTATTCAGAAAATATATTTTTTTGTTATTTATTTTCTTCGTTGATTTACGTATGATGATGATGTATTCGATGTGGCGCATGCAGACACGACAGTTCGACCGCAATTGACGTTTGCAAAAAAATTTCATATACGCATACAAGCAGTGGCTCGTTGCAGACTTCAGACGAAACGGAAACGCGCGTGACCTATTTTTCGTCTAATTCAATTGCCAAAATCCCTTTCAGTGTGTCTTGAGTTGTTGTTGTTGGTGTTCGTTGCTGCTTGTTTGTCAAACGTTCAAATGGAACTACTCATAAATCAAAATCTATTAAGTTTTTAGCTCAAATTTCTGGGGTGCGTCAAAGTATTTGTTTTTATTTTTTGTCAAATCAATATTTGACAGACTTGCTGACAAGTGTCGGCGGCTATGAGGCCAGGATTGCGAACGAGTTAGTATAATTGGGTCCGCTGTAAATCAATTAATTAGGCCGTATTTTCAATTACCATACACTTGGAGAATTTAAGAGAATATACATATATTTAAGAGAAAATCAAGTTGGTGAAATATTTTTTAGACAATGAGGTAAGGGAAGGAAGATTTCTAAGCATTTTTTAGTCCTCCATTCATTAGTCTCATGTCTATGAAACCCCCATGTCTTAGGCGAGTTTCATGGACATAAATGTCAATACTTATTTGCATTTGAGGCGCACAGTTAATCAACATTGAAATTAAGGAAACCTATGTTCTTAATGAAATGAAATTTAAATAAATTAAACTATGGAAATAAACGCCTCATGGTCTCCTTACACACGCATTTCTGTTTCTAAAAATGATTCATTTATAAAATAAAGAGTCGATTTGTTTGTTAATTTCGAAATTATTATTTTTTTATTATTTTAAAAATCATAACAGAATTTATTGAAAATAATCAAAACCTTGAAGCGAACAGCCCACTGTTAATATACTTCACCACCATCATTTTTGCGACCTAATTTCAAGAAATGTTCTAAAATCTATAAGCAAATTGAGGTCATGCAACCCCTCTGCCGTTCTCGGCCAAAGTGTGAATCATTTTCAATTCCATGAGAATATATTTTTCAGAATATTTTGCAAAATTCACGCAATTAAAGGCCACAACGAGCGATAAACATTTCGTCTAACGCACCTTAATTATTTGCAATAAAAATTTCACAAAGTATTAAAATTTTGCACATTTCGCACTGGGTGGAAATTAATTTACGCTAATTTATGTACACAAAATATTAAGCAGTCTATATACACAATAAAAAGCTTTCCAACAAAAAGAAAATATACAATATACAAGAAATACAACAACACGAGGAAACGCCCACTAAACTTTAACATAAAGTTTTTGTATAATTTTGTGAAATTTTTTGTTTAGTATTTTCTTAGTTTATTTAATTATTTGAAAGCATGTGTTTTTTAAAATAAATTTCTATGAAAACTTTTGTGTTTTTTAATGTTTTTTTTGTAATGAAAATGGAAATTTATGCCGGCGACCTTGAATAGTTTTCAACATAAATTTTCTTGGTTCTTTTTCGGTGAAAAT
This sequence comes from Heteromyza rotundicornis, assembly GCA_951394025.1. NCBI lineage: Eukaryota > Metazoa > Arthropoda > Insecta > Diptera > Heleomyzidae > Heteromyza > Heteromyza rotundicornis. The sequence goes on along the minus strand of OX596013.1, from coordinate 58,578,071 downwards.
TTAGAAAACTTTTTAAAATGTTTTTTTTGTGTTATATTAAATTTATAAGTTTTCTAAGGTCATTGTGTTGTTATATGACAGCCGGCGGTCACCATTTTAAATATTATTTTCATGTAAAAATTATAGACAAACAAAAACCAGACAGTATTGGGAATTTACGAATCAAAGCCGAGGCCAAAATGTCGAATCGAATCTGTAATATTTGAAAAGTTTTGGCCGAGTCAGACTTTTACTCTCCTTTTGTAATTGCATACACAACTTAAACTATTTAAGGCCAAAAATGCAATTATAGGTCCAAACTAGTCGATGCTTTAGGCCAAGCCAAACAACTCATTAAATCGCTCGAGTTCTTATATAAAATTTGTTGTCAAAAAGAAGACACTTTTGTATTTATTATTGGCAGAGATGCCACCAGTTTACTTTAAAAACAACAGAATTTTTATCAATTTTTGTTTACAAACATTTGATGGCCTGAACAAATGTTTTTAATTAAAAAATTTCATTGAAATAAATATTCACAAAATTTTGTGAGAATGCGGAAATTGCTTGCGAATGCATTTCTCAGATATTTGTAGGTAAGTTTTACTTTTAATTTTTTGTTTGCCCTCATAAATTCACACCCACTTACTGACAGTTAGAAACAATAACAATAGAACGCAAAAAGAAAAGTAATTTCAACGTGGCAGGAAAGCGAAAACTGGGTCAAGAAAAATACTATTGCAAATATAAAATATATTTGGTTAATAAATTTCCAAACCAAATCCATTGAACTGACATTTCGCATAAATATGATGTGACATGGCGAAAAAAGTGACAGCTTCATAATTATTGTTTATTTGCAAAGAATAGTATTTCGGCGCAGCATTTCAATTGTTTTGTGGAATTATATGAGAAAACAGCTGTTCGAAATACAAAATGAATGAGTTATGCATTTTTTTTTAATTTTCTAAGAATTTTTTCCTTAAAAATGTAAATATTTTTGAATTTGTATTTAAAAAAAACACATATTCAATTTTTATAATATCCCAAGAAAATCTTACTGAAAACTTCTTTCAATTAATTTAATTTGAGTATTTCGTATCTAATTTATACAGTAGTTCATTTCTTTCAACACTTCCGGCTTAAATTGATTCCAATCATCAATTCCCCGTAGGAACTCATGTGCGAAAGAAAAGGTTGTCCACACAAAATAAATAAAAATCAGGAAAAGAAATTACAATCGAAAAAAATAAAAGAAATCGAATATAAGAGCGAAAAAAAGTCAACGCCTGCGCTGCCGCAAAATAGTTTCGCTTGCCAAACGCGTGTGTATGGTGAGCGCGTTTTGCCAACGGCGGACCAGCACCGGCCCGGACCAGCGTCGGTCAGTGGGCGTTCATGGCCTTCAAGTAAATACAAAAATAAAAAATTTATCTAATTCACAGCGTGTGGGGAGCAAATTTAAAAATTATTTCTTTTCAAAATTAATTTATTTAAAATAATTTTAAATTTCCATTTCCATGAAATGAATAAAATAAAAAAAAACTTACCCCGATGAATTCATGTTGTTGATGAATTTGAGTTACTGCTGGTCTGGCAAATGAAGTTGTTCAATGAAAACCTTTTAAAGTTTTAGTTTTGATTGCTGATGATAAGCGTCCAGCAACTGTGAGCCCTCTTTGTAATCTTTGAATTTCTCTAATGAAATTTTTAATCGCCGCTTATTTCGAATTGTTGGAAATTTTCATTAGAAAGCCCCAAACGTTGTTTCAAAATGCACACTCACACAATTTTGTATTTAAAATTTTTTTTTACAATTCCTAAATGATCAGAAAATCACTGGAAAATTAAGAAAAAAAAAAGTTGTTATTTAATTTAAAAAATTAATTTTTTAAAAATAAAAAAAAATTATTTGTTTTTAAAACTGAATCAAAAATTTATAAAATTAAAAAACTTAAATTTATTAATTTTTTTTAAATTAAAAATTAATAATTGTAATTAATTAACAAAGAGTTTAAAAAAATATTAATCTTAAAGTATCTCCAACTCCACACGAATTCACAATCGTTTCACATTTTAGTTAATTTATTTCTTAATTAAAAAGTATTTAATTTTTATAAGCTTTTATTTAGTTTCTGTTCACCACAAAGTCTTTTTCATAGTATGTATGTCTTTTTTATGAATGTCTTTTGAGAATATCATTTTTTTATAAGTTTCTTTTCACTTTATATAACACAAATATTTTCACTAAAGCCACTGAATAGTTTAAAGTGTTAAATAAAAATTATCAAAGTTAAATTATAAAAATTTCTAGTTAAATTTTCCATTTTTTTTTTTTTTTGCTAAAATTCTGCAATTTTTTAAATTTTAGTCAAATTTTATCTATTACTTTTCAAATATTGAGTATATTCCTTTTGGCTGCGTGAATAATTTCACCAGAACTTTTTCAAAACAACGCGTTCGAGAGCCCAACTCGCACTGAAATCGCAAGAAATTTTCCCCAACGAATATTCCCCAAAAAAACAAATCTATTTCATTTGAAATTTGTACGGTCAGCAAAAGCAACAAAAACGAAAAGAAAATTGTCGGCGCGCATGTATTTCGGTTGGCAGGAAAGACTCACGAAATTTATTTGAGAGATTTTCAAAAAATTCTTATTCGAAAGCGGGCAAGTCACTTTTTCGGTTGGAAAATAATCGAGCAATAGTGCGAACATCGCACGAGCGAAAATTTTATTGAAATTATTCTTGGTGGTTCCTTTTATTTTTGTTCATTTGTTTGTCTGTTTGGTTTGTTCGGAAAAAAGGCGCACACATCGAACTATTTTTTTTTTTTATTTTTAAATGGGATTTTAGCAAATGAACACGAACAAGAGTTTGTCTGGCTGAATGGTTGGGAAATTTTCGGTAAGGCTTCTAAAGAAATAATTTGAGTTTAAAATAAATAAATACTTTCCTAGAGCCTTTATTTGAAATGAAATTATACTCTGTAGTTAGACAATATGGGAATGATTCACCTTTACATTCCCATAGTTTATAAAAAGAAGAAGAGATCCTATTGTCAATGAATTAACTTTTAATTCCCAGTTCAGCAAACAAACGATTTCCATTTCATAAACTCATTTTTCTAAAATTTTCAACAAACATTGACGTTTTTTGTGAAATATTTTTGCAGACATCTTGTTTTTTCTTTATATAAGTTTTTTGTTTAATTTTTCAATGTTTTTTTTGAACTTCTTATTTATTTTTTTTTCGCCTTTCCAACATAATAATCCAAGTATAAATAATAATAACAAGGAACGGCAAGTGTGTGTCCATCTAATTCGTGCTGAGATTTTGTCAAATTGGTCCAGTGCCAAAATTAATGAGCAGCCAACATACACACACACACACATACACACACATATGCGTCTGTACAAATTATAAGAAAAACCCACCAAACACTTGAAAAAAAGGCCAAGCAGAGTGTACCCAACGTCTCACATTAGTTTCATTTGTTGGGAGGCAGAGATTTGGCGTCTTCGGGGAATATGGAAACACATGCGAAAATCGTGTGCCAAAAAATTTGTGTTTTTTTTCTTCTAAATTATATATACAAGTATATGTATATTTGTATATAAAAAAGAAATACAGCAGACTTGAATTCAGTTAAAAAAACAAACGTACAATACAATTTTTTTTTGTAGGTTATGTGCGAAATGATTTCTTCCATAATGATTTCAAACGCTTTCAAATTTCCTAGTGGGCTGCAAAGTTTGTTAAAACTCAATTGTTGAGTGATTTATGCATTTGTTGATGGTGTGTTGGGAATCTTAAATCAAAATTAAATTGGCAAATTCGAAAATATTAAATGGAATAAAATTTGCTAACTAAATTGTTACTGAAATAGAATACTTTTTATGATAAAATAAAATTATGACAATTTATAAATTTTGAAAATAAATTATTTAATAATAAATGCTTTAATAATTACTTATGAAATCGGTAATTTTTCAACGCCATTCCGTCTTCTTTGTAAGTGGTCAACAGAAAAATACGAATTTTTATTGGACTCACATGAAAGAAATAAAAATGTTGCTAAATAAAGATGAAAATAGCATTCAAATTTTATAACGATCAGCACGTGTAAGAGTGATGCCATAGTGAATAAAATAGAAAATTTCAAATGATTGTGAGACCATTCCGAATTTCATTGTGTCGGACTATAATTTTTGTATCCACTTAACTTAGTTTTTTAAATTCCTTTAACGATTGATAAAACTATAAAAAAAAGAGTAATTAAGTAAGCTTATAGCTCTTGTGTTAACCACTGGAACATACAAATCTTTGTAAATTAAATATAAATGTTCGTCTTTCTACTCTTGTACGGAGCTTATTCCACTTAGCATCTTCATTGTGTACGGTTAAGTTCTCAAGTCATGTAGCATTTCCCTAATTTTTAAATTATTGTCTGACAACTAGAGAAGTTTGGTCCACCAAGTTCTCGGCTTCCTTGTTTGGTTCATTTTGCAAGGTATGGCTCTTCTCCTCTCTTTGCATAATTTTGTTTATGGTATTGGTCCCTTAATTGTTATAAAACATAACGTTCGGAGGGAACGTTAAGCGATCAGGGGTTGATTAAAGCGATGCTGAGGTTTAGACGTAGGCGAAGCCGAATCGCTACATACCCTTTGCATAAGAGATTTATCGCGAGATAGAGCTTCCTCGCTACTTTAAGAGTATCTTAATTTAGACCTCCAAACTCCGTGTTTCGACCGCCGAAACGAGTGGGTTATTGGTCGAGGGTGAAATTGCAAGCGTTGTGCCATCGCATTTAAGAATAAGGTTATGACGCCAATCCTGACGTTAGCCCTTAGTCCATTATTCATGACGAGGAAGTGGAGGAGGATACCCAACACTTCCTCTGTCGATGTCCAAGCTTACAACATCTAAGGCGTAGAACCCTGGGGGAATATTTTTTCAATGACCTGGCGGAGTTATCTGAGAAACCCCTTCATGATATGCTCGCCTTTGCTAGATCTTAGGGGTGGTTGGAAAACCAACTAATGGTTTGACGAGTGTGGGCCTATCCCACCTCATTAATTACGGGCATCACAATGGGTCAACTTTGGCCTAAGTGTGATGGCATGGTTGGAGCAGTCCTGCTCCAAGTGCGCCATCTACCCTTTTATCTAACCTAACCTAAATAGATTTTAGTTGATCTTGTCATATTCTCGTAAGTGGCATTATATTCCACCTATTGTTGTAAGACTGCCTACCTACATATGACTTTTTCAAAGATCTGGCCATCTATTGTAACATATCTTGAATTAATGTTGTTAATCAATAATCATCATAGCTTTTGTAAAAATAAATCTTTTACGTCCTCAAAAGTTCAGAAAATATTTATCAACAAACTAAATTGTATTTATAAAAAAATGCCTTCAAAGGAATCTCTCTCCATTGAGCCAATACATTGACACAGATTAATGACCGATTGCAACCACTACAGCCACAAGAAAACAAGAAAAATTCTTCGCAACTCTCAACTAAAATTAGCAGCGACGACACATGTGACGCTGCCAGGCAAAATAACCCAGAAAGGCGAAAGTACCTACGCTCAAAAGCCTATTTTTAATCAGCAACTAACAATAAGTCCATACGACAACCTAAAAAACTCAAACAGAAAAGGCGAGAATTAGCCTGCAACAAAAAAAGGAAAGTTCGCTGGCGATAAAATGCTAATTCTTGAATGTACTATTTGTACAATAAATAACGGTAAATGTCAATGTTCGCTGCAAAACTTTTCTAAAAAAAAAAATTAAAAAACGCATGTGAAATTATTTGGCAGAGATAGATAGAAAAAAAATTAGCAAGTAAATTTTGTTTTAAAAAAAAATCCAAATGAAAATGTTTTTTCTTCAAATTTCCGTTGACGCACAAACCCGGGCGCAATTAAAAATTAAAAGCAAAAGAAAAAATCAAAATATAAAAAAATTTATGTGGCCGGTACTGAACGCACGCACACACACATGTACACAGTCAGCCGCACACAGTTTATGCTAAAAACTAATTGCAAACTGAAAAGTACAAACGAAAATTCGACATTTCCTTCTAGCTAATGGTCAAGGCTGCTTGCACGCGTTAACAAAATAACCGAAACAACAACTAAATTTTCGAAAATTGTGCAAAAACTTGTGTTTTGAACCGTTGGAAATTTGCTCAACTGTTAAAATATGAAACATTTTAATGAATTTTTGATTTAGTCGAATTTGTTTGGAATAAAGTATGTTTTTGTGTTGTCTGTCAACCAGTTGGTTGGTGGGGATCAATGAACTCTTTTCTTTAAATTTTGAATTTTTTGTTTCGATTAATTAACAAAAGTTAATGAAAAACGTTTGCGAAAAAAATGTTTTTTTGGAATTTTGCAAAATTGAAACTTTCTGAAAAATAATGAGAATTTTTGGTTATTTTTAAAAAGTTTCTTATTCGTTTCAAAATTAGCAAATGAGGCAAATATACTCTTTATGATAGGTAATAAATGAGCATTTTTTCTAATGGGGTTAATGTGCAGGGTGACTCAGCTGGGTGGTATATTTTTAGCTAAATGGTTTGAATGGACTCGTAAAAAATAACGAAAATTGTATATTTAGTAAAATGAATGATGACCAGAAAATAAACAAAGAATCATTATTTGAAGAAAAAAAATTAAATCGAAATTAGTCAAAATGTAGAGTGGCACATTGTACTGGGTAAGAAAATGTTCACTTATTCCAATTTCATATGAAAAATGCACAAAATTTCAATTTTTTATTTTTATTTTATCAAAACAAAGCCATATTTTTGCCAGATTTCTCAGTCCAATGTTTTCAACAAAAGAAATTAAATTAAATTCGCCGAATAAAAATTAATCATTTTATTTAACATAAAACACATTTTATTTATGAAAAAACAAGCCAAGCGAAGCACACACACATTTCGTAGTGGGAATTTTTCGCATTTATGTGCGTTTTTGATTTATTTTAATCTTTTTCATCTTGTTTTTCTTAAATATTGGCGTATATATTAAATAAAAATTTTTTCTATTGTTTTGCTCTTTGGTACCTTTCTTTTTTGCTTTTCTTGTTTTTGTACAAATGTCTGCTTGTTGACAGTCCGTTTGCTATTTGTTATGATTTTTTGTGAAAAATGTTAAAAGCCCTGTTGAAATATTGATTGAAATTCATAATTAATCGATAAAATATGGGATGGTATGAATCAAAAAAAAAACATACGAGAGAAAAAATATTTTATGAATCCCATGACATGAAATACATTGTATCCGAATTTTTTCACTTTGAATAACTTTTTTAAAATTTATTTTATTTAAATTTTTTTAATTATTTTGGTACTCTTTTTTGCACCGAGTTTAGGAATGTCATCAAAATGTCTCATAATATGCGGCACCCAGTTCCAAAACTGACTTTGCAGTGAATCCTAGTTAGTCAATTATTCTGTGCAAGACACAAAAAACCTTAGCAACACCAAACAAAAACAAACATCAGACCAAAGTGAATATGCCCATACCTCATGAGGTGTAGGGTATAAAAATAGTCTGTAAATCTAATGTTGGTACTTTTAACCGATGAGAGATGGTAAATTTGCACCATTTTTTTCTCGGTTAAGTTGTAAATTTGTGAAAAATTCACATTTAATCAAAAATTTCGGTAAAAGAACTTATAGCAACAACAACAACGTTTTCGATTATTTGAACTATTTAATTCGAATTTTGAAGATTTGAACGGTTAATAAATTCAGGTTTTTTATACATTTTGAAAAGTTGTATGGTAACAACTTTTTTTGGTTACCAACACCAGAAAAAATCTCCAATGACTTGTATGACTGCAATAAACTTCAACTTAACATTTCCCATAATTGTATTTTCGGATAAAATCTACAGTGGAACTGAACGGCTCTCATATGTATCTTCGAACCCTTCTTTTGGTGGACTAAGTTATATATGAAAAATGCACAAGGCAATACAAATCTCGCATATTCTACAAAACTTGTAGGAGAAATGAATTCGAGCAACCAAGAAAATTTAAACATGAAAAATGTATTTATTTTAAATTATTACGTATACGCCTACATCGGCATGCTAGCACCTGTTCATCAATCACGATAATTGGCTCAGGGGTAAATGCTCACAGCGGTCGGTTTTATGCTTCTGCCTTTACTTGTGTTCATCTTACTCGATCAAGAACGCCAGACTCCTCTTTAAAACAATCAAATTTTAAGGTTTTGAAGAACGTGGATCCCAGTCGGTATAGTTCTTCATTTGAAATCCAGTTGACGAGTCACCGAATTCGAATTCTGCTCTGATTCTACTCATGTCTCGGAATATAATTTAGTCAATCGTTCAATAATTACGATGTTATCGTGCACGCATGGTGTTTCAAAAAATATGCCTCAAAATTCGAAATTATTGTTTTTCCGAGCTAAGTTAATCAATGGTGAATTGGCATAGTAGCAAATCTTGCATATTTCTAGGCGGGGAATGTTTAAACCATTTGATTACAAAAGCATTCAATATATTTTCTGCAAAGCCCTAAAACTAGACTAAGTTTATCAATCATTTCGAAGCAAATGCTATTTTGTTTTTAATTTTACAAATTTTATTTATACAAAAATATTCCTTGCTTATCACGTCTCTTAAACCAAAAGAAAACTACAAATTCCACATTCAATTTCATACATTTCATTTAATATTCTTATAAATCCAAGGCAACAGCGAGGTGATGCGCGTATATACGCCGGGATACTGGCCCTTGCCGCAGCCAATGCCCCACGAGACAATGCCAACTTGAGTGTAACGCGAGCCCTCGTTGACGATGAGTGGTCCGCCCGAATCACCCTGCAATGAATTGAAAAGTTTTGAGGTGCAACGAAGAGTCAAGAAAAGGGTATTCAGAATAGTAGTTAGGTTGCCAGATTGAAAAGGAAATCTTTTTGTAAAATATAATTTCAAATTTGGAAAATTCTACTTACACTGCACGAATCCCTTGACGCCTGGCCAGCACAAATCATTGATTCGATGATGCCACCTGGTGCCGCGTGTCCATACTTCCGCGCACATTCCGAATTCGTCCAAATGGGTATGTCCACCTTCTGCAATATCGAAGGCTGAGGGCCGTTCTCGCGCAGACTGCCCCAACCCGCCACTGTGGCCGTTTGACCACTGTAACTGCGGCTCTGTTGGGCCGTAGAAGTGGGCAGGCAAATGGGCTGAATTTCATAGGTGAACTTTATCGGTTCGTTCAGGGTGAGTATGGCAATGTCGTTGTGCTGTAAAACGGATAATGCCGAATGCCTGATGCTTTATGCCATGCTTTGGGATTTCACTTATTCATTTTCTTACCAAGGTACTGAACTCGAAGCCCTTGTGTCGCACTAGACGCTTGATGCGTCGCTCCACGTGCTTCACTTCGAAGTCCGTTCGGATGTTGTAGTCGCCGAGGTGAGCGGTTAAGGCAGCCACATCCCAAGAAGTCATACTGAAATTTGAGAACAATTTTACATTACTTCGTATGCCTCCGTTTCTATTTCAACTCACCGTGCCACACAATGGGCTGCCGTCAGTATATGACTATTTGTTATCAAAGTTCCACCGCAGAATTGTTTGCCGGACTTGAAGAGCACCGCAATCCAGGGAAACTCATGCGGACTGGCATTAATGCCGCCTACGATACGCTCCTGGTCTGGCGAAGTGGGATTCTTGATACCACACTGTAAAGGCAAGCCATTCGAAGAAGAGCCACTGCTGCTGCCACCCGAAGCGGCCGTGGGTCGCCTTGTGGTGGTTGTTGTTGTCGTTGTAGGCGGGCGATATGAAGGATAACTCGGATAGCTGGGATAGTTCGGATAACCCGGGTAACTGGGTCGCCGTGTGGTGGTCGTTGTCACTGCAGTTGTGGGCCGACGCGTTGAAGTCGTCGAAGTGGACGATTTCTTTGTAGTCTTAACGGTGGTGGGCACAGTCGTGGGTCGCATGGCGCCACCCGTGGAAGAAGGATGCGTCGGATAGTGGTGACCTGGCGGATGGGTGGGAATTGGTGGTGGCCAACTAGCAGCAGCAGAAGGTGGATGTGTTGGCAATGGAGGCGGCCATTGTGGTACGCCGCCAAACTGACCCGCAAACTGCGAGGGCCACTGATAACGGTAGTCATCATAGGTGATGGGCGTGGGCATTGCATCGCCGTCATCTTTTATGGGATCATACACAACATCGTTGACATCTTGAAAATCAGGCGAAGTGTCTGCCACAATGTCGGACACATCCAAGGTGGTTGAATCCTCGCTCTCATCAACGCTAGCGGAAGCTGGCCTTTGCGGTTCGTCCTTGGCTGGCTCTGATACTGCAGGTGGTGTTGGTGGGATTGGTATTGGTCGCGCCGGTGGCATCGCTCCCCCAAATCCACTTAACGTACTAGTGCAGCATACGCCACTGTATTGTCTGGCATAAGCATCGTAGAAACTACATATTTCATTGTCCAGCTGATTTGTCTGCGGCGGCCACTGACGCACTGTCGTCCAATAGGCAAATTGCTTGCCAAGACGATAGTATTGCTGCATACAGCTGCCGAAGCGCACACAAGCGCCTGGTATGCCACGTGAAGTAATACATTTACTGCCTTCCATGGCGAAGCTGGGCATGAAATATTGGTTGGGGTTGAAGAACAGCTGGCGACCATCTCGTGGGGATTTTTGCACTGCTTTTTGTTCTATGGGAGATTGTGTTGTAGCTAGAAGTGGAAAAAGTCCCAAAAATAAAACTTTTAATAAATTTTAATTTTAAGTTAATATAAAATTTAAATAATTTAACTAATATTTCGTTGGGCTGTAAGAGAGTATTTGAAAACCATAAAAATATTAAAATTGTGAATAATTCAAGCAGGTATGGGCTTAGCCTAAATATGCAAATTTATACGAGGCAATTGAGGTTGGCAAAATAGTAAATCAAAATGTTAAACGGTAAATACGTCACACTCACTCAGCATAAACTATAAATAAACAAAATTAGAAAAGAATATTCTATTTTGGAGTCAGACTTCGAAGTGGATGAATTATTGATTCAATTAATTGGTAATTTGATGCTGCTTACACTATACTCCAGCAGAAAGAAATGTTTGGTTTTTCCAATACTACCAAATGACTCAGTGAGAGTTTGCCTTAATTCTGTTTACATTTGAAAGGCATTTATTTAGTATGAGGTTTTTTTATATTAAAATTCCTCTCTGGTACAATTTCGGTTATTTGACTCAATTGAATCCTGTTACAATTTCTGATGAATTCTTCGAAAATTCCTCAACAATTTCTTACCAAAAACACAAAACCGCAAACAAGCTTACCCAAATACAATCAATTTAATTGAAATGCAGCACCCACAAAGCTGAGCTGTCGATTGTCTTTGAATTTACCTTATGTCATTCGCTTTCGCAATCATAATAATTTAAAAACCATAAAAGAAATGTCAGTAATCAAAATAAACAAGAAATTACAATAACAATTGCCGCAGTACAAAAATAAATTAAAATAATATAAATATCAGAAGTGAGTAACGCCATTTTTCGGAACAGCCTATATTGAAAAATGTTAGTTATGATCAGGGAAAGGCTTTTGTATAACACAATAAATCACTAAAAAACTATTTTCCGCCAATGGCCATATTTCTAGGCTTCTGATCTCCTTCTCTAACTACACGCAGAGAAAAAACATGGTTGGAGCATGATCGCAGAGTTCATAAATTTTTGCTACAATAATATTATGATTGTAGCGAGCATTTATGGTTGGGGTGACAAAGCGAATGATTTCAGAAATCATAATATGATGCAGGCAATAATTAACATGATTGGATATTCTATAATGATAATGACAATCATATAATGGTTGGCCTGAATGAATACTCACGAAAATGTCATATGATTAGTATATGTATGCATTTAGAACATAATAAATGCAAGGCAGTAGTAGCTAAACGTGCTAACGCGCTTCGTCAGCAACCCAAGTGTCCCGGGTTCAAATCTCGGCACGGCCAAACGTAAGTAAGTATAGAAAAATTTATATGAACTTTTATTTCTTTAATATAATATAACAATCAACTAATATTACATTGAAATATTAATAATATAATTTAAAATAATTAAAAAGTAGATATTGAAATATTATTAAAAGTTAACTAAAAATTGGTTTACATGATTGTAACCATCATCTACATTTTGGCTGCAATCATGTACATTTTGGCTGCAACCATGTACATTTTCAGTTTCCAATCATGTGGATGGTTGGTGCAATCATTTCGCCAATCATAATATGTTCCCCTTAAAACATGATTGGGTCAACCATGTTTTTTCTCTGCGTGTATCAGGGCGTTCGTTCCCCCCTTTAGGAGTAGAGGGTTTGGGGTGTTCGAAGACTCCCCCGAAATCTATGAACTAATAGAAAAATGTATGGAATTGTTATGAAATTTTACAGAATTCAGGAGGAACTGCTCCTTGATATTTAATTTTATTAAAAATTTGTGCGTACCAAAAAAGGCTAAAATTGAAGTTTTAGCATTCGATATTAAGCTTCGAATATCACGGTGGACATTTACATTAAAGCGAAACACCTTGTGAAAGTTTATAGTTATTCGACCTTTTCTCGGAATCAAATGAAAGTGTTTTTAAAAGAAAATCAGAGACGCACCCAGGGGGGAAGGGTTAAGTGTATTCAAAGGTTTTGTCTCGATAAGATATTATCTATCGTTCTCAAATCAAAAAAAAAATGTATTTAAATAAAATATTTGTATTTCCATTTAAAAAAATTTGTATATTGACTTGAAACTTTGGGTACCTACATGTTTTTCTCGTGAATACTGAGACCAAGTTCGAGAATCAGCCAATCGGAAAAAATCATTTGGTGGATTAGATTGGGAATTTTTAGAAACGGATTTTGAACGTGGTACGAGTCTCCGAAACCACCTATAAATGGCCCAAAATAGGGTCTTGAGACAACATTTTTTTATGTTCGAGGTACTTCTTAATGGATCATACTGTGTGGGGGTATTTCAGCTTCGGCATATCCGAAGATAATTCACTCACTAGTTAAAATTGAAAAATTTCTTTTCCAAAAAAGTGAGTAATAAAAAAATTTTATGAAAATCTCTCGGAAAAAGGTACGTCCCTGGCGACAGGAAAAAAGACGTCCCTGGCGACAATCATAAGCATATATTTCCCGATTCTTTGTCTTTTTAGTAGACTTTTAGGTGATTACAGCCTACTTTCTTTGATTAATAACCAGGAAATCCATTGCCCAGACATTCAAAGCACACAAAAATGTATCCCGACGCTGTACAAAATTCCTTACTAACATTATTCATTGGCTATAAACCAATTGTAATAAAAAAAAAAAAAAGAAAATGAAAATGAATTCTTTGCGCAGATTTTTATGACAAACACAAATTACCTTTTCGCTTCAATTGAAAACTTCTGAAGAGTTTATCTCTTGCCAATTTTAGTGCCACACAAACAAGGCAGTTTATATTTTAGCTCAGGTCCAAGCTCGATATAGTTGCCAGCATAAAAGTTACTTAATGGTAATTGCGTTGCTGTAAAAATCGCATTAATTTCACACCTCTGGAATTTTAGGCGAACTTCTTCATTAATTCCCAGTAAAGGAAGTCTTTGTAAACAACCAGCCAATTGTAATAAAAATGTAACATGTAAAAACGATTTGGGGCCGTTCTTTTTTCGGCAAAGTTAAAGAATTCACTGTCACTTAACCAAGTGACACTTGTAATTGAGTCATAAAATTGTTTTTGAAATTTTTATTCCAAAAACTAATTTTACACTTAACTTAACAATTTAAGCTAAAACATTTAAAAGTAAAATATATTGGAAATACCTAATAATTAGATTTTTATCAATTTTAAATTGAGATATTGTTGAAAGATTTCTTTTTGCATCTCCAAAATCAGTAAAGCAATTCAATAAAAATTCAGTAAGTGTTCCGCTAAAAATGATAAATTAGTTGACATATTTTGCATAAATTAAATATGCGAAAAAATTATAGGCAGAGACTCACAACAAAATGTTAGTGCCGAAGCAATTGATCAGTCTTCTACTTTGACTAGGAGAACAAAAAAATAACAAAAAGGCCGCCCTATGCCACACACGAGGTTAAATGACTTTGATGATGATGATGATGATTAAAATTAAACTTGTACTATTAAGACTTAAGTTAGTCCAATTTGGTCCATGTAGGATTTAACTAAGTATACGAACATTTTTATTTTTTATTTCTCTTTTGCACATCGAAAGTGTCAACAATGAGAAGTACCAAATAGACAAATCTCCTAACACACAGCCATGAATGCCAACTGACATCACGTCAAACCAATTTAAAGAAGCTGTCAATGAGTTTGACAAATACCTTGTCACAGCAAATTTTTTCTAGAAAATTTAGAACAAAAAAAAACATAGTCGCACGAAGAATCAAATGAATGCCAATATCTTCTTGTCAACGGAGCAGCAAAGAGCGTTCGCGCGTGCGCATATTTGCCCATAGAACATTTCTTCCTCCAATATTTTGGAACAATAACTCAGAGATTTTGGGTAATAAAAATGGCACATCAATTGTCATTCGGCATGTGAACCGCTCAAGTCTATTGTCAATATGAAGTAATAACGGCGAAACAATATGTGTGTGCTGAGTCAATATTTGCTTTTGTTTTCATATCGGAGACGAAATTGAAATTATGTTAAGCCGCCTAAGAGGGGGGCATTCAACTTTGCCATTTCTTGTATGAAGGGAAGAAGCTTAGGTATCTTTTTTTGAAAATATGAGTAAAATTGAGAATTAGGTACATAGTGTAGCATCCGCCAAATTGATGAATCATTAAATCGAATAAATTAATATGATAATTCCATCTCACGGCCATTCGCTTTTAATTCCATCTATTTTTTGTTTAAGTGTAAGAATTTGAATGAATGACATAAATCTTTGATGTTCTTATTCTTTTAAATTCTATGCAGTATTTTGTATTGACCCATATTGATTTTTTAGTTCACACACGACGGAATCTTCTGAATGCTTATCGTAAATCTTGCGAAGGTTCTTTAGCCAGTAACTTTCCTACGCTCCAGGCATCGTCAAAAGAAATCGAATTGGAATTGCGCAATTTGAAATTGAATTCTCAGGTTCAAGGTTTCATTTCAATAGCGCCAAGTTGTAAATTGTAGCTTTAGTACGAATAGCATTCGCAGGCCACTGCCAACTTGTAGTTGTTACTTCCTTACATTTTTTTGTTGCTTTTCTTGTGCAGCTTCAAGTTACAGAAATTCTGCTTGTAAAATGTCCCGCATCAGAGTGCATGGCGTGGTATGGAGCGAAGTGCCAGTGAATAGATTTGATTTAATTTTATTTCATTTGCAAAAAGGTACCAGGTGCGAAAGGTACCAGGCCACATTAACAAAGACAAATTGTATTCCTTTTAATATGGCAATGTTCTGAAGAAGTGGGGTGCGTCATTAATGGCTCTACTGCAGTCTTCAAGCTACTTTATAAATTTTAATCACTTGAGCATGGAAAAAAGCAGAATCGCTTAACTTTAAACGCCTCATTTCGTCTGCAAATTAAGACAAATCGAAGTGCTTTAATTTTTGTTCTTATATCTTTTATTTTTGCGGCTATTTTAAGACATTCCGTGAGTTTATGATAATTTTTATGAAGTCCTTTGAGTTATGCGTGTCAATAAAATTGAATGGCATCATTTATTCTGTTTGTTTCCAAATGGATGGACAAGGCAAATTTACTTATATTAACGAAGTTGATGACATTTTCTGGTCTTTTAATACGCATTGAAATCACTAAAGACAGAACCGATTTTATTGAAAATCCCATAACAATCTCCTGAGTATAATCTTTTCCAATATAACCCTTGTCCCACTCTATCAACTACTCCTTAATTTTATAAGTTCATTGACTTCGCTCGCCACTGGATACCTCTTCTGGTTGTAATCTGGTCACATAAACTTGTCTTTTCGAAAATCGTGTCTGACCTTCAAAGAAATTCCAAATAGCCAACAAGCAAACAAAAAACGAAATACAATACAATTTGGCAATGTTTACATTGCGAATGGTAATACTTAACACACAAAAAAAAGGCCTACACTGATAACAACAACAACAACAGTCGGAGAAGCCATGCCCAAATCCATTCTAATGCGGAATTGAGGATTTCGAAATAGAATTCGCCTGAAGCGTGCTTCAGCACAAATTAATTTACAGCCGAATGTTGATTTTTGACAGCGAACGTGTGCGCATGCGTGCACGCAGCATTTGTCGCTTGTGATTCGGTTTCTGATTTATGATGTTGATTTTGAATTTGATTTTATTTGATTGTTATTTTCTTTTCAAACTCTTCAAACGCCCCACAAAGCAATAAAAACCAATTATTTCGATATTCAACACCCTGTAATCGTCTTAAGTTATTATGTGTGAAGCTTAAGGCTTATTTGAAGTGTCCACTTGCACACTTACCGCAAATCAAGCCCAAGTCAATATTTTCTGGTCAAAAGGTGTTTGAACTTATTGTTAGCTTGGTGAGATTTATTTTGGGCATAAAGTTTGGATTTGGCTTATATGTTGGAAACCCACTTTCACATAATCAATTTTACAAAAACAAAACATAATGGCATTAAATTAAAAAATTTGTAAAATATGATCGATCCGAATTTCTATAAAAATACAATATTTAAATTTTGGAAGAATTCTAGGCATAGTTGTACATTTGAATTTTCAACAAAAATATAGAAATACTATCGGTGGTGAAGCGCAAAAATGTGTTAAGTGAAATTTCGAGGAAATTTTGGAAAATACTCAAGTAAATGATTAGTTCTTTACAAAAGCCGCCATAAGATACAATGTTAATGGCCTCAAAAATTCAAATAAATTAACAAATTTTCACCGAAAAGTCGCTTAACACATGTGTGCGCTGAGCACTCGCAATTTATTTTGAATTATTTGAATTATTTGTATTACTCATACGCATCGTAGTACGCATAAGTCAACGACTTATTTTAAATAGCCTACTACAACCCTATACTACCAAAAACATTATTCAAATTAAATATTTAATGAAGTCTTGCAGTAATTTCATCTCTTAAAAAACAGCCAAACTACAAAATTGTTCTACAGCAAACATCAATCCAAATATATCTTATCCCTGAGCAGAGAGGAATGCCGACTTTCGGTAGGAGTGGTAACTGGAGACTGTTTTTTGGACATAAAACCTTTAGAATGGGTATAGTGTCGGAACTGTACTCGGATGAGGAGGAAACACTTGATCATTTACTCTGTTTTTGCTCAGCGAAATTTTGGTTTTGAGTTTACAAATTATTTTTGCAAAAACAAACAATTTTATTACTTATCTAGCTAATAAGCCTGCCTGCGCCAAGGATTTGTCAAAGCGGGCGGGAACACCGTACATTATTCAAAGTTTGAGATTTTACTCATCATTTTCAACCTTCTATCTCATCAGGAAGTATGAAAAAAACTACTGAGCCACAAACATAGTTTTAATCTACAGTAAAACGGCCACGGTTTCGTGATAAGTAACTTCGATTTATGTTTGCGACGCTAGAATTATCCTAGAATTATTCTAAAAGTTTCAATTTGTGGATGAGTGTTTTTAATAAATAACTAAATTTTAAAAATTGTACAAATTTTTTCTTAAAAAAACAATTTTTAAATTGTAAAATTTACCAATTCTGAATGATTTTGTAAATTTCTTAAAACTATATATAAAATACCTTCGACCACTTCAGTGTCGTCTGCTGAAATAAAATCCACAAATGGCAAGTTACTCGCATTGGCCGAAGACGAAGGCAAAACCGATGCACTAGAATCCGCGGCCTCGACAATGGCAAGTTGATTAAAATGCAGCAAATGCGTCCAGAGCAATAATATCTTCAAAATTGCATGCATTTTGAGGAATTCTGCTTTTTTGCCCTTTTTTAAAACAAACAGCTTTTTCTACTTTGTTTTTTTCTTTACAATTAATGAATAACGTTCTCACTTAAAATGCGCCACGGCGCTCGTGCCCACACTAAAAGATTTTATTTTTTATTTTCAGATTTGCATAAATTCACTAGTTACGCGCAAAAATAAATTCTCTCACAAGAAAAAAAGTCACTATCGAACAGAAATTCTACCGCTACCAGGACCGCCTGCGACGAGAGTCCGCTGTTATCTGAGCCAAAGTTCTGCGCTGGAGTTTGGTCAACAGTTAAGACTCAGCACTCGGCTTGGGGCCATGAAAGGCGAGCAAGCGTACAAGCCAAAAGCAATTACAGACAATACAACAACAATTATTTGCGCGTACGCGTCTTTTTATTTGATCTTTTTTTTTTTGTTGTTCGATTTTGGTGACTCTTCGCTTTGACAGCGCAATTTTTTAATTCTTTTTGGGACTTTCTTTTGCGTTTCGTATATTTTTTTCCGCCAATATTTTTAGTTACTTACACTTTAATAAGAAGTGTTGCCCTGTTGTAATTTTTAAAAGAAACACATTTATGAACAAAATTATTTAATTTGTCGTGAACTGAATACCAGCCCAAGAACATTTTACACTAGAAATTTACTTTGGCTTCACTTTTTTATACGAAGTTTTCGATTTATCTTCTTGAGAGCTGCAACTTAATCTATAAACGTAATGGAAGATTTGTACTGCAGTGTATACCGTTTTCACTTCGTTTTGGCTCTCATTTATCATTGCACATTTCAATCTTTCTAAATCGATTTTCTACATTACACATTTCCAATAGGAATGCAACTATATAGATCGTCGAACCCTAATTGCTCAAGGAATCCCATGTACATAATTGTTCCTTTATTTTTTTACAATTTTTTTTCGATTGGAGTTGATTTTTTGCTGTGACAGCTTACACTTAATTAAACAACAACTCCAACTATCACCAATTGCTTTTAGGCACTGTAATCCAAACATTTACACTTGTCACTTCTCTCTCTCTTTTTTCTCTATGATCCTTGCATTTTAAATATATTCCATTTGTGTCATCTGTGCCTTTACCAGTTAACTGACACCAAACAACGCAACTATTTCTAGTCTAGTAACTCCGATTTGCGTGACTGAAGCTTCTTGGCAACCGGCATCCATTCACGTTCGCGTTGCCGTGCAGACTAACCAGTCCATGCTGGCCAGTTGGTTGCAACCGTCCTACCAGTGACAATCTTCTGCTTTTTTTTATTGGTTTACGCTTTGCTATTTTATTCACAAACTCTTTTTTTTTTTGCTTAAATTTGAATCTTTTTATATGGTTCCATGTTTTTTGTCCAGACTTTGTATCAATTTCTTTGTATTCGCATTTCCTTCTACACTTTTACTACATTTTTCGCTCTTCGTCATTGATTAGTGTTTTTTTTTTATTTTAATAAATTTGCATTTTTTTGCAATTTCTTGTCCCTTTGTAGTCGTTACATTAACTGCTTCGACTGCTGTACCGCCACTTGTTGCACCCGACTTCTGGTTTGAATCGTTTTTTGTATAATTTATTGGCATATTTGTGCTTTAGCATTTTTTTGTAGATTTTTATGCAATCAAGCAAATGTTTAGGTGAAACAGGGAAAATGTGGAGTCCTAAGGAAAAGATGTTGAAAAAGAATTAAATATTTTTTTATTGCAATTCAATTTAACAAGTTTCTGAAAAATTTCACCAAATGCTATTGAACCCTTTCTTCAAATTGAGCACACACAAAGGCTTATATCTTGACCAATTTGTTCCAAGTGAACCTTCTCAAACAAATTAATTACAATTTGATAGGACCAATGAAATCACTCAAAATAAAGAACAAAAAAACGTGGGTAGATGGCCGCTTCAAGCTAAAAAAAAGTTTTCCGTTACGAATTATGAGCAAATCCTGTTCAAGCCCCTCGAAAGTTCAACACAATTAGACGAACGGCAAAAATAGCCACAACCAACCAACCAACAAAACAAAAAAAGGCCCACCAAGAAGACAAAGAATCCAGCGAATCACAACAAAAACACACAAGTGACGGAGTGACATTCTCACTTTTCACAAAAGACAAAGAGTGGCTTATGGCCCTCGAAGCAGGGCATGATTAAGCATTGATTAATTTCGCATTTGTTTCGAATTAAGCCGCAAAATGATGTGGCAGTAAATTCATGCCTCGGGTGGCTAAAATATCAGCAAAAAAAAAGCATTGTCAAAAATGGCCATATTGACATCTGAAATGTAGAATCACAATGTGAATAATGAGAATTGCTGAATTTTTTTCGAACACAGCCTGGGGCGATTTGAGCTCAAAATTCCATTTAAATCGTAACGTCTGGTCGAGGAAGGTGTTGAAGCTTGTCTAAAATCAGTCAAATTGCCACCGATTAGTCAAAGCGATTCGTTAAAAAGAATTTTTATTGAAATTATTTCATTAATCATTGAGAATTATGAGATGTAATTTTTGGGTTCGAAGTTGATTGTAACGAATTTTGTATTTTGCAATTCGAGCCAGTTCGTTTTTTAAACGAAATTGGCATTTTCTATACAAAAAATAATTTCATTTTAATTTAATTTTTATATTTTAAGCCGATTTTGTCATTTTGTGGAATCATTCTTAAAATATTTTGCGCATTTAAATTATTTGCGAAAATAAAAGATTTTTTTGTTTCCTTGTACATGCAAGTTCGTTTCTTAAGTCTTTTGTTTTTCAAAAGATAAAATGGAGAGTTTTAAAAGAAATTCACTTAAATGTTTAGATTTCCATAAATGGTTTTCCTTGTGACAAGGAACATACCATGGTCGCGGAAATTATATGGAATTTAATGGCGCAGATTGTATTCTGTACCAATGATAGAACCCAGCTTCAATGTGGTAATCGTGGGAACTAAGCTTTATGGCTCATTTAGTCAGCTAGAATCGCCACGTTACGTGAAAATCTGCTTCATGGTTTGTGTATATGAAAGGATGGGACAGCTGATAAGTCAGAAGGCGTTATTAATTAGTAATTGCATTACTCTTCGAATTATTAATAAAGATTATAGAAGACTTTTGACATATTACAAGGAGAGATCTGTTTACAGGAATTGCATGTTATACTAACAATTTTGATGATCCTTTACAGAAAAATCATAATTGAGTAGATTATGAATATAAAATCAAAGTCAGTATACATGACTAAATTGTTAAAAATGATTTTTGTTTTCTGCATACAGTTCTCTCTGTGTAAATTTAGTGAATGCCCAGAAATATGCTTCGAATTACCTAAATAAGAATTTCTATTCAATACTTCAAAAACTGTAGTTCCAATAATTGCAAGATTATTATTAAATTGACTCAGCCTAAAAATCTGCAACGGATACAAGTTTTCTAATTAATAGGGGAAGATGGATATATATTCTAGTATTTTTATGAATCTGAAACATATTAATATTTAATTTTTATTTTGACTCATATAGAAATTTTGAACAAACTTACCCAACTTTGTGACCCCATTGTAACACTTCTGAAATTTATACAATTTGCTTGAAATTTCGGGAATATTTTGAGACCAAAAATTGCCAAAAAAAATCAGGCACACAAATAAATGGCACCGGAATGATCATTGTTTCATCTGGTTCCAAAAAATTTCCCAACGAAAATAATTATAAATTTTTGTAAAGGTCTTTTCCACAGAAATCAGAGTGTTTATTGATAAAACTTTTTTTAATTTTATTGGATTTTTTAAAGAATTTCCAATAATTTCGTACAAGTTGGAGTTAATAGGGAATTTTACAAATTTGATTTAAAGCAAAATAAAATGCCAGATCAATCACTCATATTCCATGTATTTCGTGGGTTCAAAAACTAAAATTAAAGTAATTTCAAGAATAATGCAAAAGGGGACAATTCTAATCATTGGAAATTGAAGGAAAGTTTAAGAAGTGTGCGTGACCTGATGACAAAAACTGGGAAATCAGTCATGACAACACACTATTGACGTGTTTCCCAGATTACCATAATTTCACTAAATTAACATGGCTTTGCGTCATTTTAAAAATAGTGGTATTTACATTGGCCTCGTTAGTTCGTTACTGAGTATTCGCTACTTTTGATGAACATTTTGTTTTTGAAAAATTATCGAACTATTGGCTAAACGAATATCAAAGTAGCGAATTGAGAGGCCTAACGGTTTTCCGACTAGCCAGTGTGAATACCACTATTGTTAAATTCCTACTTTAAAGACGTATGAGTACCAAATTTAATTTGCACAATCACTTTTTTTTATAGTTTTCTGTTACAAATTTGTGATTTTAAACTTCAATCTGGTGAAATAGTCCACTGGAATGTCTAGAACAGCTTAAGTACTTGTTGTTAATGGTCTAAATATCTACCTTGAGACACGATTTAGAATTTAGAAAGAAAAAAAAGTTAAATATGTAAATGGTTTAAACTTAAAAAAGAATGCTTTATTTTGTACACAAACATTACATAGAATTAGATGAATTATACTTAAAATACGATTTTGTTATGTTATTTTTAATGTTTTTTTTACAAAATACAAGGGTAGATAAATAAATAAAAACTTTAGTAAAATTTCAATGAAATGTTAAAAATTTCCACAGTTTTTTTTTTGGAAAAGCTACAAAATACTAACTATATTAAATTGTAAATTAATTTGTCTGTGAAGCGCGTATCTACTGCACCAGCAATTTTTCTATAGGAACATTGGCGAAGAAATCATTAACGTGAGTGACCAATATGGGGGCCCACTGATCACGAGTGGCCGGTATGCCAACGCGTATAATTTCGGGCAAATTCTCATTAACCAGATTCAAAATCATGGTGTCTGTGGGGAATAAAAAAATAATTTAAATTAATTGTTTAATTAAAAAAATTATTTTTTAACTCACTCAAATTACGATCGGAGAAGATGCCATTTGCAGTGATATGAGCTTCACCAATGGAAATATTCGCATTCAGACGATTCAGTTTCACACGCTGACCCACTTCGGTGGTTTCGATTAGGCCATCGGTGAGTACGGTGGCTCTGATGTTGTCTAAAATATTATTGGAAATTTATTATTTATTTATTATAAATATATTTTTTTTGACTACTCACCCAATGTGATATTGAAGGGTCCCTTGGGCACCAAACGCAAACCACCAAACTTAACATCAGCCTTGAAATGACCGCCTGCCTTCAGCTTTGGTATCTCAGCACTCAACTTGATGACGAAGCCATTGTCGGTGAAATTGGACAAAACATTGTTCACCTTTATCGTGCTAATGCCATGAATGTACATGTTCTTGATGAGCAAACCACCTTGAACGCCATCATTGGCATAGCGGAAAATGCCACGTCTGTAGAAGTAGGGATCAATGGAAGCCATATTGTACTCGGGCAGACCAGCCTGAATGGTATGAATGGGAAAGTTTGTAAAATTTTAGAAAATCCTGTTGAATCGTACTGAGAATGTTGAAAAAACTTACCTTCAACTTTGGTAGGATTTGCTGGAAGAGTCCCTTGAGGCATTCATTCTTATTGGGGTCATTGAGATTGCATGGAGCAATTTCAAATGAAGGTTGTCGTGGTACTGAAAGGATTGAAAAGACAATTGAAATGGTTTAATATTTTTAAATATTTGAATGGATTTTTTTAGTTTATGGTTGCATTCATTACTCGAAACAACAAGGATAAGTTCATTTCTAAGAAAATATATTTGAGAATATTTCAAAAAAATATTTGCAAATACAATCAGCGGAGTTTGGCAACATAGCGTTTATGTTTGTTAAGTCCAAACACAAATTCTCCTTAAAAAGGTTAACTTGGGAAATCCCTTAACTTTATAACTCAATTTACGGCTACCTCTACAAAAAAAGGTAATAAAAAAGGACCTGTCGTAAGATTGGATTAGCATTAAGTGGGTCACACCAGTAGCCACACAGGTAAACTGTACAAAATCACAGCAGTCATAAAAAAATACTACCTGTTACCGTAAAACACTTCTAGCTAATTTTGCCCAAGTTAATAAAAATATTAATCTTATTTCGGGTTTAGCACAGCCGTGCTTTTATTTCTAAAATCAAACAAAAGACTAAGATTTTAAATTTATTATTGCAGCAATATAATTAATAATTGAAAAAAAACCAAACGAACCGCAAGCAATAAAATACTTCAATAATCGCAACGAACTTCTTCTAAATGCAGTTGCATTTATTACTTAATTGCGCCAAAAATAATATTGACTTGGTATTGTTCGCTTTAAGCTAAGTTGAAGGCAGAATTCGTTTATGTAATAAGTATATGGCAGAATTGCATTTGTAGATTTTGTGGGTTTCTCTCAATTGCAGTGGAAAAAACTAAAGCTTTTTCCAAGCTTTATGCTGCAATAGCCAATTCGATGACTCACGTTTCGTGCAAGTATTTCGGTGGTGGTTTATGCTACTCAAATTCGCCATAGAAGGTCTACTGGTTTTGGTTTTTTGTGTATACACTTTCCTAGCTTAAAAAAAGTGTGTGGCGAATTTTGAAAGAATTTTTTTTTAAATAAAAATAGAATTGCAATTATTTGAATTATATTAGTGGCGGATTTCTTAATTATGTTAAGAAACTTTAAGGCCTTAGCAGTAACAAGTCAAAATACACTCAGCGTACGTAGAGTTGACTGAGTGCATGAATGTGTTAAGCGACTTTTGGATGGAAATGAGTTGAGTCTACTGTGAACTTTTTAACCTTTTGTAACCTCAAAAGCGGTTCAAGATTCACTAACTAAAACCACTAAAGTTGCTGTTGAAATCTGTGCACTAGGGCATTTTCCCAAAAATTCATGAAAGTTTCCATTTTCTTGACAAAATCATTTGATGTGTTTCATTTTCTCTCAAGTTGAACTTGGCCTAATTTCGTCGAAAAGTTCAAGTACCGCTCATAAATGCATGACACTTATGACAACAATTGAATGCAGTGATGAGGTAATTCCCAGTAGCATTTCAACCGGAATTAAGAGCGAATGTCATGGCAAGTCACAAAACACAGAAAATTTGTTAGGGAAAAGTTGGGCTTGAGCGAATATGAAAAGTGGCCTGAAGAGGTTAGGGCAATTACGGAAAGTGAAACTGCCAGTTACATGCTTGGTTGATTGCTAGTGGACAGTTAAGTTCAATGTTAAACTGTTGCATTGTTACGACCGACGGTCAACCAAGAGAATATTTGACAATTACAATTATTTTCTAAATTTAACTTATGTTGGGTGAGTAAAGGTTAAGTGGCGTGTTGCATCGTGTTGTGGATTTCGTTTCCAATTATAAGGGGCATGAAAATTGTCAGTTCGTTTTCTAAGTCTTTCGTGCCGTCAGAAATTGACTCCCCACAATTTCATTTCTTTACAATTAAATGTGAACGCTGTAGGCAAAACGAAAAGCCACAACAAATTCACAAAAGCGAGCACTTAGTAAATGCCACACGAAATTGCACAATTATCTGTTTGCAAGTGAGCTTTTGTGTTTTTTTTTTGTAACAAGACTTTTTTGCGTGTACCTTAAATTGGCGCAACGCATAAGATTGACTCATGAGTGAACACCACCACAACAGGCGCAAACGGTACAAAAAAATTACCGCTCGAACAGAAAAAAAGCACAGCCAGCTTACAACTGCTGTACGCGCTGCGGCCGCAAATTGATGTAGGTCAGTTTTTTTTTATTTTAATGTTTAAAGTCATTTTTGATATAACGCGAATTTTATGAACTGCTTGGATTGAGTGTGACTCTGGTTTCATTTTGTTTCTTCTTCTTTTACTTTTCGCTTTTTTTTGTCGTATCTCTATGCCCACCTTTGTCGGTGGTGTGTTTCTCTCCAGTCATGTGGCAGCCGGTTTTTGGTGTTTTCGTAATCTTTAAAATGTTTGCAAAGAAAATCAACACAAACAACACCAAAAAAAAAACAACACCAATGACCATAACAATTCAACAACGTAATTGTTGTAGTTGTTTTTGTGGTGGTTTTTTTTCTTTTAAACAAATATTTAATAAAGTATTTCTGCGTATTTTTTTCTTTTTCGTTTTCGTTCAACAGAAGTGCCAAGTAGGTGCGTTTATTTGCCAAAGAGCGTTAATTATCAATTTTTGTTGTTGTTGTTGTTGTGGAAATGGCGAACAAAAACTTCAACAGTAATGACTTGAGTTGAAATCAAAAGTGTGGTGTGGAAATTGTTTAATTCCATTTTTTCCCCCAAACTAATTGATTAATCAATTGTACTCACTTTTTGCGTATGTCATCTTTTTCGTTGTTATTGTTTGTTTTAGCAGGAAATTTGTTTATTCTCATTTTTGGTTCTATTTGCTTTATCAAATAAGCGTGAATTTCGCAAAATAATTGAAATGTTATTCAAGCAAAAATTCACACCTTTAAAATTAAGAATATTCCACCTACATATAAGTAGCATGGTAAAGTGGAATTCCTAGAATATCAAAAACAAATTCCGTACATTTATTTATTTAGATTATTCAATAGTGTCTGTTCATTAAGAACGAATAGTTTGACAAATAAAGTTTATTTATTTATTAAATATTTAATTTCGTTATTTTAGCAATAGACCGTAGAAATATGTTAGTACCTACTTGTATTACAATTGTGTAACACCTTCTAATAAATTTATAGAAAAACCAATATTCGGAGCTGGTCTGTACTTCCTGGCATAAAATTCTGACTAAGCATGGAGTTCGATAAAGTTCAACATAAAACTCTTAAAGAGAAAATAGCACATTACTCTGGTAGCTGACAAGCTAAAGCTACTTCTCAATGACTTACAACAACTACTCTCGTTAAAAAGAGACAATGTAATATACAATGGTCTGGCTAATGAATCACTGTGCATTGGTAGACCCACTAATTTATTTTAAATCTTTATCCATAAATAATAAATCATAATTGAACAGTTTATACTCATAAAACCCTAAGCTAATTATAAAATCAAAGTCAGTATTTATGGTTGAATTTTAATGTTTTATTAATCGATTAATAACACTTAATTTCTGAGTATATTTATATATACAGCTAGGAGATTTTTTAGTTGGGGATTTTTGGTTTGGGTTTCTTAGTATTCGGATTTCCGTATTGCTTTTGACTTTATTTCCTCCTTATAAACATTTGCAGTTTCCATCACGCACTCGGTGTTTCCCCATTCAAATTAAAACAATTAAAAATATTCCCACAATTTTGAATTTAATTATACTCTCCTAAGACTTTGTTCTTCTATTATTAGATAACAAATTACAAATATTTGCCAAAAAAATAAAAGACAATTGTAATTGTCACTAATGACTTGGCTCTAAACAATTGTTCCTCTAATAAGACGCACTCACCATTGCAACCTTGAGAGTAAATTTAAATCTTTTGAAATTTAATTGAAGAGATCATTAAGTATCATTTGGTATTTATTTATTTTTTGGCAAATCTTCCAATTGAACTGTCAACGAAGCCTGTCTATAACCATTTTTCTATGTCTATAATTAAAATTACCACCCAAAACAAAACAGAAAAAAGCACCATAATTTTATATTTGCCGAATTGTGCTGAGATGATACTGCGTTTTGAGCCATGACTTGCCATGACATTCGCTCTCAGCACCACTTGAAATGGTGCAGTAATTATGCTTAAAGCCTTGCACGCATTTATGAGTGACGTCGTGTGCCGTGGTGGTGCCTCAAAATATGCACAATTAGGTCAAGTTCAGTTCAAGAGAAAAATACAAACAAGAAATTATATGCAAAATTTTGTTGTTGTTTTTTTTTCTTTAAATAAAAGCAAATGATTGTTTGTTCAAGTTTTCTTTTGTTTTACAAAACGAAGAATGGGCAAAGGTGTCAAAAATATTTACCTTAATCATAAAATTCAGTAGCTGCAAATGTATTAATGAATGAATGGGTGGATGGATGAATAAGTAAACGAATGAGTGAGTGAGATTTCGAAGGTGTGAAAATGTTTTATTTGTATCTTAATGAAAGTGAACTTGAAATGGGTTATATGAAATAAGAAAGTACTTAAAATTTTATTAAGTGTGAAGTGAATTCAGTTTAATTTTTTTAAAAGAAACCCTATTACACTAGCCTTCCACAACAATTTGCACAAACAATTGGGAGTCATCAATCAGGGTACCTTTTTTACCGCAGAAAATTAAAAATTTGTTTAATTCAATACATTAGCTAAATGGAATATTTAAAATTTTGACCAAATTTCGGAAAACTCAACAGAAAAATTGCATTCCAGATCTTCTTGGAAATTTCACTTTCATAATTGGCATTAATCTCTAGCAAAAACCAAACAGCAGCGGCTCTATTCTTACGTTAACTTAGGTAATATTATACGTAAAACCTTATACCGGGAATATGCTAATAAGCAGGTATGGAAATAACCCACCCCGTTTCCCGTTGACCTGGTCTACCTGCGATCGCGAAAATTCGTGCTTCGCTGAAGGATTAAACGAAAGTACAAAAGAAGAGTGCAGCATGCTTTTAAGGCACCACTAGGTACGCATAGGGGAAAGTGAAACAGCAATCTACCTAATAGCAAAAAGGACTTCGAGGACTGCCTCGAAAAAGGACGTCTAACCATATAAATAGGCCACATTCCCTGACATCATTATCAGTTTCCTGTAAACAACACTACATCGATCATCACCGCTCTCCTAATTATCATAAGCGAAAAATCAATCATCATGTATACAAATTGGACAGAAGATATGGATTTCCTAAGCTACGAGCACAAGAAGTTCAGCAGACGTAGGCGCAGTACAGCATCGTCGGGCTATGGCAGTGAATGTTCCAGTTCATCAGTTGCAATTAAGCAAGAACAAATCACTCTAGCCACTTGCAAGGAACAGTCCGCCACAATCAATAAAAGGAAGGTGGAGACAAACACCAGCGCCACCACAGGAACGTTGGAGAAAAACTTTATTGACACAGATACGGGCAGCAAAAGATACAAGCTGCGCACCAGAAATACAAGAATCATTCAGCAAATAACCTTAGAGACTCAACTCAGCAAAACACTGGAAAGGGAAGCTGAGAAGGCCAACCGAATTTCGAGTAGAAAAATCAAAGTGGCCGCTCGAAAGACAAAGGCAGCCAAAGCGCAAAAAGTGAATGCAATTTTCTCTCATGTAACTGCTGAGACTACACAAGATCCTGAGCTTATGGTCAAAGCTGCCGATTCATCACCCAAAATAACTGAGAAGATCATCAAAGTTCCTGCGATTATAAACCTAGCTTCTTGTGCATCAACCAAAATACCACAGAAGATTACCAATGTTCCTGTGATTATAGCCAAAGCTTCTGGTGCTACACCCAAGATACCAGAGAAGACCATCAAAGCTCCTGCGGTTATCATCAAAGCAGCTGAAGAGCCACCCATAATAATTGAGGAGATCATCGAAGTTCCTGCCAATGTTGCGAAGCCAAGTGTTTCCAAAGATGAAGACACATTACAGAGTTTGCTGGACTTAATACGGCAAACACAGAGGACTCTTTACCATAATGACAAATAAGATGAGACAATTTATGAGCAACATGCACCACACATCACAACAAAAGACTTAAGCACACCAGTGAAGGAAATTATATTCTTAAGATTTAATTATGTTTGACTATAAGACATTACTGAAATATGTAAATTGTTTTAAATACTTAGTATAATTTTGTATTAGCTTTTAAGAACCTTTCATATTCAATATACAAGCCTTTACTTAAACGAAAATACAATATTTTTTCTTATTTAATTTAATTTAATTGGAAAAATCCAATGCCAATTCGTTTGGCTCAGCATAGAAAATAAAGGACATAAAAAATACTAATGCAAAAATGGGCAAAAAATCCAAAAATTTTCATAAATGAATTAACCAGAACTACCTTAAAAAATTGGCAATTGCACTAAAATAACCAAAAGAAGTTGGGTTTACAGAAACAAGAAGATTTTATGTATTTTTGGGTTTTTTTGACAACACCCTACACTCGTATTTGTCCTTAATTTATTCAACTTAATGAAAACAACTTTGAAATAAAGTGAAAAAACTTAAAATAACTATGTATTTTCAACTTTGAAACAAAGTTGCACCATTTTAAATCAAGGTCTAGCAAACTTAATATAAATTGGACAATTTTTGAAATAATCGGAATACAACTTTAAAATAGGTTTGTATTTTTTTAATTTACGTTTTAAATAAGTTTGTTGGTAGTTGTTTCAAAAATTTCCAACTTTACCACACTTTCTTTAACGTTTCTACTTGTTTTAAGGTGGTTATTTTTGATTTTAGGTGGTTTTTTCTCTGGGTGTATAGAAATGTATATTTTCGTTTATTTTGATTATTAAGGGATACCCTTTTCTCAAAATTTTATCAAAATTATATTAAAATCGGTTGTACAACAAATAATCTTTGAAAAAAATAGAAAAAATTTTAAGAAATGAAATTCAATTAGAAAAATACTAAAAAAATATTTGAGTTATATTTACTGTGAAAAGTGACAATCAGAACCAATGAAAAACAAATGCTACAGACACAAACATCAAAATCGTTTCCAAAAATAACATTACACTGGGTTAGGTTAGGTTTGTGCGTAGATTGATAGAGTCAGTGCTAACATTCTACTGCACTATTGGCCCATTGTTATATTCGTTGAGTCAAATAATTAGTTCCCTATTTCGATATGAAATTCACTTTTATTTGATTATCTTATAACGGAAGGAACTGCCCCATTCAAATTTCGAATATAAAAAAAATAAATTATTTTCCTGTCAAATTAAAAAATAAAAGACTTAAGTAACAAACTCGTTTCGTCTACATAGCAAAATTTCCCTGCAAAAGTTTTGGCACAGCATTTCGTTCAATTCACATTTGATATTCAAGTTCTTTATGCAATTGCTTATTGGCATTTCCACATGCAGCCATTTTCCTCAAAACATAACCAAGCCAAAAAGCACACAGATTTCATCCAAACACACACACACATAAACACACAGAAACACTCGACTCACTTGCACTAAATTCCACGCCATCATTGTCCAGGTCGATTTTATCGTACACACCGGCTACGGTGGCCGCTGTTGATACGCCAAATTCCACCGAGTCCGCGCCTGCTGCTGGTACTGTTGCTGCCCGTACAGCAGCACTTCCGACTATTGCAGCAATCGCCACAACCAAATAAACCGACAATAATTGCATGATTTTTCTGTGTTTTTTTCTCGTTTCGTCTCGTCTCGCCTTGTTATAAATATTTTCTAATAACTTTTCGTTAATTCAACGACTTTTCTGAATTTCCGAAAAGAAAACAAAAATTGTTCAACAAAATTTCAAACGCGAACTCGTTTAAAACACTTTCCGTTTCGAATTTATTTTTATTTCTTTAATTTTTGTTTTTGCGTAATCTCCACTCAAATAATAAAAGCGAAAACCGGCTTCACTCGGATTTCTCACAACGTTAACAATTTCTGTAAATATTTGCAATTTATGTATAGCAAATTGCCAAACAACCAAATGACTAAACGAAATGATACTAAAATTGATATGGTCTAAAAAGTCGAAACTAATTCGTGCACTGCCGTTGTCGTCGTCGCGCTTGCAAATCTTGAAATGAGCTTCAAATACGTTTATTTATAGTTTTTATACCAAAAAGTCAAATGGCTTTGGGGATTTTGTTAAATGCACAATTTTCGTTTTGAAGTTAAGAAAATTTGAAACGAAGCGCTGCTCGCAGTCTTTGGCAACGGCCTCTGATATGTTGTGGTTCAGCCCCAAACACAGGCAGGCCTCAATGCTCAGAAGTCGCCGAAAGCTTTTGTTTGGTGAGCTTTTTTTTTTGATCGGTTTTGCATTTTCAGCTACAAAACTACTTTTTTGAAGAAAAACATTTTACATTATTTGACAGTTGAGTTGGTTGTGTGCTTTGAATGCGAAATTCAATTTTTGCGTTCTTTAGCTTTTGTAATTACAAATTGTTTTGTCAGTTATTAAACTACTTGATTCAGCTGTCTGTGAATTGATGAGCTCGTTGAGTTCGTTGCTTAAGTCTTTTGTTTTTGAATTGGACTCTTTTTTATAGAAGTGAATCACTATTGCGATGGTGAATTTGTGTATTTCTAAGGACATTTTAAATATTATTTGTAGGTTTGGAAATATTTCAAGTAAGAACTTTTATGAATGTTTGTATTGTTTTGAAATTTTTTAAAACATTAAAAAGCCGCTGTCAGTTTTTATGATATTTTTTGAGATTGTCAACAGTCACAATCTAAAAGAGTACCGAAAACTAATTTAACTTCACTCAGAAAAGTTGAGAAATTCAACGAATCTAGATTCTTTATAAAATATTTTAAATGGTTACGGATTTTACACTGTTCTGTGTGGATACGATTACGAATCTGATTCAGCAAAAGAACAGGTGGGTCAATACTGAGGGAGATTTTAAAGCAAGGTGCCATGGGAAAGTTCCTTTGGATGGTCTAATGATGGGACAGCCATTACACAGCAAGCCATTAGTGTACAGATCACAATTCTTGCTCAGCATCGAAAACTGAACCGATTTGGCCATGTCCACTTGTCTGTCTTTCCATCTGTCTGCCCGCAAAGGGGCTCCCATACAAAACGACAAAAAGGTGAACATTTTTGACATGTTCCGAGGTTCCAAAGCTACCTATAAATGGGTCAAAATGGGGTTCTGATATGCAACATTGTGTGGGATATTTTAGTTACGGCATTGCCGAAAATAGTTCACTCTCTAATTTAGGAAGAAATGTGGTAAAAATAAATTTTAATTGGTTTAAATTCTTTGGAAAAATATAAAGTATATTAAAACAAAGTGACATTCTTCCATATAAAGTTATGGCAACTCTTACTGCCATTTTAATCATAATTTCGCCTATAAATAAGGGTAATTCTGTATCAAAAATGCCCAAAACTTCTGAAATTATTTCAGGCATTATGTCACAGACGAATGAATGCTTTCTTACGGAATACTATGCCTTCTGTTCTCTTCAGAAACTTCACTTGAAACTGTTCAATGAATGGAAACTCTTCGGAAATGTCGAAAGTGTCATACCTTCAAATGTTTACACAATAAAATCT
Source organism: Heteromyza rotundicornis (assembly GCA_951394025.1). NCBI lineage: Eukaryota > Metazoa > Arthropoda > Insecta > Diptera > Heleomyzidae > Heteromyza > Heteromyza rotundicornis. Next base: position 58,544,977 of record OX596013.1, on the reverse strand, counting down.
TAAATCCACTCATGCCCGAAGTGAAGGTTGCACAAATATATGCTAGTGCAATGCAAAAGCCAAATCTATGCTTGAGTGACAGACTATTACGTTCGAATTTCCTGCACTAAATTGCATTGTCTAAGCCCTAATGAGTACCTTCAAAAAAATCAAAAAAAAACTGAAAATGTTCACTGAGTCTGAGCTTTCATTATTTGCATTTGCAAAAAAAACTTTCCTCATTGGTATGCAGTAGAAATATGTTAACTAAATGCCATAATAAATTTACAGATAATATTAAAATTAATAGTGGATGGTGCACAGTTTGCATATTAAAATATATGGAATCTTCCACAATCATTTATGCAGAAGGTGTCTGCCTTAGACTTAATTACATTTGCTTACAGTAATTCGAAGAAAAATATATAAAATTCAATTTAATAATAAGTAAACTACTTAGGTGTGATCTATTTTAATTGAAATGGTTTATTTTAAAAGTTAACCATTGAAGGTGTTACGCCGCTTCAAATATAAAACAAACAATTGCTTTTAACAGTTTTTTTCTCTTCTTTTGAACAACCTTTCGACTGAATATTTATTGAGAAATTAACAAAAATTGACAAGTTCAATAGCAAACGAAGTGAAGATAAGTCCCAGCGTGTTCAAAATTAATCAAAGCCAATGTCTGCCGGTCTAGTAAAAGTTTTTGAGCAGCCATTTGCAGTGTGCGGCGCGGGTGCGAACACACCCAATTATGTATGTGATTGGTGTTGTTGTTATCATGTTTTTGTTTCTGTTTGTTTTAATTTCGTTTTTAATTTTCAAATCGTTTTATTTTTCACTTTTGCTTTCGTTGTCGTGTTTGTGCGTATTAAATAACCGCAGCAACAAATATTTTTACATTAAATTATAGCCATTTAATTTCAAGGTTGAAATTACGCATTTATTTTACATTTTTAGGTCAAATTTGTTTGATGAACACAAAAAAAAAGCACAATTGCATGAATGCCGTACACAAAGTACAGGTGCTTAAGGATAATGAAGGTGCATTAAAGTATAGGCAAGAGTGAAAAGGAAATTAGGAAATAACTGTATAAAAAGTAGTATGTTAATGTACGATGTACACAAATACAAACAAAAGACTTAAGCAACAAACTCGATTTACTATTATTAGATTACAGAGATTTTATACAAATTTGTATATTACATGTGAGGCGTCATTTGCAAAGACAAAATGTTTCTATATAAAATCGTATAAAAAATCGATTGTCTCAGTATACATGGAAGTGATTAGTGTTTGTCCTGTAAATCAATGCCTCATTTGTATTTATCCACATTTTATTGTATTACATCACACATCCTTAATATAAGCATCGACGGGCACTCGACTCAATACATCATTCAACATATCCAGCAACATGGGCGCCCAGTACTGACGCGTCTCCGGCAGCATAACAGAGTAGATTTGACGCCAATACTGATTGGCCATATTCAAGACGAGATCATCTATTTTTGAAGAACGTTAAAAAAGAAAGACATTAACGGTATTATTAGTAATTGCATAACGCCCTTAACATACTCAATGTGGGATCGGGAAATATGCCAGTGGCCTGAATTTTCAAATCAGCAATTTTGGGTTCCACGTCATACTTTGTCAAACGAATAAAGCGATGGCCATCATCTTCGTATAGGACACCTTCAGATTTCATATCAAGGTTGACATCCACTGCAAAGGAACATAGAAGAGAAGAAAGTTAGGACGCATTAACATTTCATTCATTTGCACTCACCCAAGGTAACATTGAACGTTCCCCTCGGACGCAGGTGAACATTGTTGAAGTTGAAATCGCCCTTGTAGTTGCCCAGAATTCTCATCTGCGGCACGTAACTCGTCATGCTCACCTTCATGGTGCCATTGTTGAGTTTCAGGTCCATCGATTTGTATTGCAATTTACCGAAGCCGTAGACTTTTGCATTGCGCATTGTTATGCGACCGCTGACTGCGCCATTCGTATACTGATAGGTGGTTTTATTGAGAGCGAACGGATCGATGGCTGGTATATTGAGTTCTTTGTCGCCATTCACGAGTCTAGGCATCATTTGTTCGAAAACATGGATTAAGCACTTGCCCAAATCGGTGTTTACCTGCTCACATTTCGGTATGTCCTCGGCTGGAAAGCAAATGCAATATTTAGATAAACTTCAATGAAGGGTGTTGTTGTTGTAAAATTAAGAAAATCTCTGCAGTCCTACATTTCCTATTAAAAAACTTGTAATAAAAACTATTGCCTAAACATATAATTTCTTTGCTCACCATGGCGTATGAGAAACTTTAATTATACAAAATCGCTTACTGCGTTGAAGTTCCAGAAATCTTTCTAAGTACAATTTATTTTCTTCTTCTCTCTGCGCTCTGCTGTCTAGACTGTAGACCATTCTTAATTATTTTGTTATTTATTTGTTTGTGTATTTTTTTATCATTGTTTTCTATCAGTACTTTTCTATGTTGATTATGTGGTAGTTAAGTCGTAAACAGCTTTAAAAAAATGGTTTACGCAATTTGTTTTTGTCTTAAAATTTCCGCTCATATTCTTTGTTTTTATTTATTTTTTCATTATAATCAATTTTATAAATCTAACCCAACTAGAATATTATGGTGTTAGCGAAGGCCGGTCACGACTATGACCACTAAAGCAATTATAATTTAAAACTAATTACTGTCAACCGGTCATTAATTTGCCGAGTTAAGATGTTGTAATTAATGTAATTTTGTTAACAATTCAAAAAGTCACGTGGAAAACGGTTTGTTTTAGTTCCCATAATTCCATAAATTTTATATTGAATCTTGATTTTAATAGAATTTAATTTCATTTTGGAATGATTTTGTAGCTTGAATCACATTTTCGAAAAAAGTTTATGCGATCAGCAATGTATTAGTTATGTTTTAAGTGAGGGCAAGGCCAAATGAAAAATTCAGCATCAGCTAGACCAGAATCTTGCTATTAAGCAGTATAATTTCGAAGTTGTCTGGTAGCTTATATAGTAAATATATTGGTTTGGGTTCCATATTGGCTCAAATTAAAAGCCAATGGCCTCTGCCGTACATGTAAAGCTATTGAGAGCGAAAGGTACTTCGCATAACTTTTGGATCAGTATTCATAGATGGATTCTTTAGCACTGAATTCAACGAACAATTGTTCCAGCTATTAAATGATATTCTCTTGGTCAATATAATCAAATGTCAATGGTTGCGCTGGTTGAGGCACGCGAATAGAAGGTGATCAACTGTCCGGTCGACAAGTCCTGGATAACTTAAATAGTGTCGAATGAGTCCCACCAGTTTTTGAATTAAGTACCAAGTCCAGACGAACCTAAAATGTTAGCCAGACTGCCGATTTCATGCGATATGGCTACCTTTTCAGCAAAACGGTGGCAATAAGGCTTCGAGATACGCCTAAGCATAGCTTAATCGACTAAGTTAAGTTCAGGGAGGCCTCAGTGAAGTTACGATTCGAGATTGGAAATCAACAGCAGTATCTCTATGTGGTCTATGACACTTTGGAGATCAACATAATGTAACCATGTTTTTATTTATGGAACTCTGCCCTTGGCCAAGCTTAGCCTTTGAATTCTATGCCCACGGACAACAAACCAACCGGGGCTTACTGTAAATATCAATAATCTTTGAGTTACTACGTTTTCCAGACAGATGTTAAGATATCACTCAGGCAAGTGTCTTAAGAACCGAACTTTAAAAAAAATATTTTAATATAATTATCTATGGACTATTATATGGAATTCACCTCATATCTAGCGGCGCACTAAACTAAGGATATTCACTTTCAATGTCGAATCGACTTTTTTTTGATTAATGTGAGACTTGAAATGCAGGTTTTTACTAACCGTTGCTTGCGTAAAAAATTGCATGAGTTCTGGCCAGAGACGATCTCCAATGACACAAGACAGATCTGAATGAAAACAATATGTTGTGGCGCTATGCTCCTACAAGGATTATATTATTATTATTACATAAATATTTGGATACGCCCGGAAAGTTATGTGTTGCACATTAGTTATTTCACAATTAGATAACTCGATTTCTATAATTTTACTAAATTACTTCATTAAAATTCAATCAGCATCACTAATCACAGGTAATCAATTTGTCAGCAAGCACTATTTGAAATAATAATAAATTTAAAATTTGTTAGTGCCTCTGTGATAGAGGTTATAATTGCTTAATCAATTAAATGATGTAACAAGCATGAACATATTCAAATTAGTTTATATGATTTGTCATCGAATCAATCATATTCAAAGACGGTTCAAGCACAAACACACAGACACACACATCTCATATGACAGATGAATTCCAATCAGTAAAAATCTGATTTAGTTCATTTACAATTCCACACACCTGTCAAATACTTGGGCTTTTCTTGTTTTCCAACTGGTGCTGCTGTCGAAGATGGCACTACTGTCGAGGATGACACTAGCTCTGGCAATGAGACAGTAGTTAAGGGTGCAACAGTGGTTGTAGTCGTAGTTGATGTTGTTGTGGAAGTGGAAGTGTCGTCCTCCGCTACCACCGGACCAATGATTAACAAACACGAAATGCATAGAACCATTAAATTCGACATTTTTTCAAACTTTTTTTTTATTTTTCTGGTTTAATGAAAAAAATTTTATGAAAAACCACAAAATACTCAATCAATTTTAAAGAACTTATTTACGTTATAAACTTCAAAATTTTGTAAACAAAAAAGCCACTTTGTAAAAAAAACTTGCGACCTTTTCTCAGCCGTTGCAGTGCGCTGCAATTGCAAAAAGTATCTGCGAGCTGGGAAATTTGTGAAGCCGGTTTTATTTGCTAACGAACAAATATTATACAAATGCAACATTTTCTTTTAACATTTTTTTTTTAAATTGCAAATTATTTCTACACGAATATTTTCTAACATATGAGTGTACGAGTAATCGTTTTTTGCTTATGTAGCGATTAAAGTGATTTCAGCGAGTGAAACGAGTTCAATTGATTTAATTGACTTAATCTATCGATTAATAGCAGTAGACAAGATGCAACTGCTTTGATATTTAAGAATTCTTGCGTATAGACTGAGTAATGCGATAGTTTGTCAAAGTTCTTTAATGTCATTAAATTCTAACAATAAGGTCATTGGCATTAACATTATATATTTAGTAAGAGTTCTAGAAAATGTTGAGAATTTAACTTAAGTTCAATTCATTTGCGGTATTTTTTACAATATCTTCACAGGTTTAATACATTTTTTTTACAAATATTTTATTCAATAATAGTTTAATTTAATAGCATTTTCGAATTTTGTAATCTCTGCGATTTTAAGAACAAAAAAGTCAGCATAATGTCGCTTGCATTAACCCATTAAATCTGAGCTTACGCCACGCAGAGTTAATAGTAGATTTGTATAAGTATTACTATTCGGATGCCCAGTTACCATTTATGAACCAATTAAGCACGACAATTGGTTATTCAGTAATTTAAAAATGTATTTAATGAAATGTATAGAAAAAGAAAAACCATAGGTAGTAATTAGAAAAAAATAATACCATCACAATATATAAAATCCCATTGTGTGTCTGTCTGTCCGGATGTATCTCTTCACCTTACAGAAGCCCCGAGAGGAGCTAGATAGCTGAAATATATGTGACATACATATGTCCTACGCATCCATGGCTTGAGACTCTCCAGCCGGATTTTTGAAAAGGGTGCATGGCTGTTCAGAAAAACAGACGTGGTAGAAATAGTACCTCTCCTGAAGCCACTAGTGAACCAAGGAAGCTGCAATTGCAAATAAGTGACAAAATTCATGACTAAAGATTCTTGAGCCAGATTTTGAATTTTTCTAAAAGGGGACGTGGCAAAAAAGGGTGTTTCGTCTGTGTAAAATTAGCACTCCTGAAGCAGACAGTGGACTTTGAGAGCTTCAATTGCACATATATATTCTGTGAGACCGTGGCTATAGAGTCAGAGATAATAATGCGTACATATGATCCATTGAGAAGTCCAATACACGTTTCTCAATTTTTGATATTATTGTGTCAAATCACCTGAAAACTCACTCGAGCTAGTGGAAAAATTCGGTTTGAAAATTGCCAATAACTTTGACAAAGTACATTTTTTTCTATAAGCACATTAAGTGATTTTATACAATCGTATGAAAAGTTTCTTAAAATTCGGTTTACTTTGGATTGTGACATTCTTAGACATTCTTAGAATTTTAACGATTAATTACAACTGCGATGGATTACAACTGCCTAGATTTTGAATTTTTTTCTTGTCATGGAAAAGTTGGACAATTTTTTTCAAACGAATTTTATGAATCTAATAATTGTTTGTGCAGTGTATAAGTTAAGCTCACCTTTAATGGGTTAATTCATTTATAAAAATAAATTTGCTTTGCAATTCAAAAGACTTTGGCGACAAACTTGAAATTTCAAGGGTATATCCACTCAACGGACACGAGTAATGAACTCATTGAAGTTCAACTATTGCATTTTGAGTACAGTGTGAGTCGATTGAATGTGGTGAATACAAATCAAATGTGATTTTTCAGTTTTTTTGCTGTGCATGAAATAGTTAAATAAAACTTGAATTAATGGAAATTTGTTTTTAAAACTATTTTAAACAAGAAAACACCTAATTAAATCAAACTGAGACGAAATTCCATTAAAAAATCTATATTTACTATGTTCATCTAAGAGCTAAGACTATTAAAGTTACTATTGTACAAATGTATATAAACGTTTTTGTTGGAATATGCCAAATGCAAAGAAATTTTAATTTTTCGTCAGAAACAAATCGAATGGCAGCGTTGCCAAAACTTCATTGGTTGCCTTGATCATGAAAGGCTCCCAAGTGCTGCGTGTCTCGGGCAACATGACCTTATAAATTTGACGCCAATATTGATTGATAAAGTCCAGGAGCACATCATCTGCAAGCAATTAAATTTAATGTATACTTTCAACTGACAAAAAATGTTTGTTTAACATTCAACTCACTCAAAGCTTGATCGGGAAACAGGCCATTCGCATAGATGCGCATATCACCTACATCGGGTTCGGTGTGAAATTTCGTCAAGCGGACATACGTGTGACCATCACGCTCATACAGTTCACCCTCGGGGCGAGACTTCATTGTGACGTTAGCTTTGAAATACAAAAAAAGTTTGGTTTACGGTCAGATTCAATATAATCGAAGTCACCACAGCACTCACTCATTGTCACATTGAAATAACCCTTTGGCGTCATTTTAATATCGTTGAACTTCATGTCCGCCTTGTAGTTGCCCTCCACATACACCCGTGGTATGAACGATTGCACCTCCATGCTAATGTGTTTATCGTTCTGCTGGAAATCGACCTTTTCAGTGATCCCTTCACTAATGCCATAGGCGCGTAAATTCTTCATGGTAATGCGTCCTTGTAGTATGCCATTGGCATACTGGTAAGTGGCCTTGTCCAGCACGTAAGGATCCATTGGCGGTATGTTGAGCTCTTTGATGCCGTCCTTGAGGCGGGGAGTCACCTGTTGGAAGGCAGCCCGTATACATTCATTGATATTGGGATCCTTCTCACTGCAGGTGGGTATATCGGTAGCTGGGATAGAGAAAGAGGCGAAATGTTAGGGAATACAACAACATTGCAATGAAAAATTTAATAAAAATTCTTAGCTATCAAAACAAAAGATCCAAGCAATGAACTTGAATTGTCAATGAAAATCAAATCATCAGCCTATTGTGCTGCCATTGAATGAAATTTTTGTGTTAATCGAAAATAATTACAACATGACGTCATCTCTAACCAGATTTTCACAAAAAAAAACGAAAAACCAGACTAATTTGTAGAAAAATCCTTGGCACAAAAAAAAATATATGAACCGCAGCATATCTGAGGTCGTCATCGTTTTATGCTCACGTGGAAACGTGACACTTTAGAACATTTGTTGTGTGAAATGTCAAAATCGCCTAATGGCCCATTTACGGACGCTGGCAATTAAATTAAGTTTGTTAGGCTCGCTCGTGTGACGTGTCTCGTTGCGGTTAATTAATTTGTTTGTCTCTCAGTTATTCTATTTGTTTTGTTTGTTTTCCGGTGATCACAGCTAATCAGTGTTGAGATTAATTGGCCAATCAGCACACCAGACTACTTATGGTTGAATTTAACGAGTTTTAAGTGAAATGTTCAGGCAGCTTACGATTTGTTGTAATTGTTGTTGTTCTAATAAATCATTTTTATAATTTACATTTACAATATAACCTACACGCAAGTGCCCAAAGGTATATTGTTGTTCTGGAGATGGAACGAGAATGGAAATGAAACCAAATAGAAATTAACCGCGTGCCGTAAGGGAACAAATATTTTGAGAATCTTTAACAATGAAAAATGTATCGAAATAGGAAAAGTTACCGAAAAATAGGGAAATTTTCTTAAAAGTGTAGCAAAATTATCGAGAAACTATCGTGCTCACAGTTGTACTGTATTTTAGATTCAGTCTGACCTAAATAAATTCTCTCACTAATTTTTATTAAATCAAATTCAATTTTCCGGATTTAAAAAAAAAATTTTTACGAGTAGATGCCATAAATTTAGGCTTATCATAAATTTGTCTCTTGGCGTAAGCAGTTCATGGTTATGACCACAGAAATGCCGCAGGTAATTGAGTCTGATAATCTAAAAAATTATCAATTGCTCTTTACCATTTTAGATGGAGTAAAACAACACCCTTAGTGCATAAAAAACAAATTACGACCAATTTAAACTTTTAGTTTCACAGATGGAAAAATCTTTCTTTATACGGTATCGCGTCGACTTTAAATCAGAGTACATACCGAACAAAGATGAACAGTTCGGTAGTGCTTAGTTTTCTTCTCTGTTTTGTAGTGAAAATGCGTAAGACATCGGGAGTCAATGAACGCCATGTTGTTAGGACTTATAATTCTATGATTTGGTGAAAAAATGTTCCTGTGAAGATGCTCTCTTTAATTTAAAACATTTAGTTTTTTGATTTATCTGCAAAATTTTTCAAATGTCCACTAAAAACTGTATCATTAAATATTTCTACTAATTAACTATATGATGCGTTCCGCTCTATAGTGAATTAAGCTCAGGAGTCAAATCAAAATTGAAATGCACTTAGTACATAGATTTCCGTAAGCGCTTAGTGAATTGGAACTGAGCGCCTCACGTGTCATATGAATTTTTCTTTAATTTCTTTAATTTGTGTTGTGGAAGCTGAGAAGTAGAAAAACCAAACATTCCAATGTATACGTTAGGGTACATTATGGTACTAAGGGTGTACTTAAGGCCAATGAAGTATCAGGCATTGTTGTAGGTCTCATCGTAACAATGGGATAATAAATGGTGACGATACGATGAAATATGTCAATGCGCTACCCCGTACGTTCGGTAAAAATAGCAATTATATTTGTTTTAAATAGTTCTAATGGAATAATCGGTATACTTCCTTTGCAAGAGTTTAATGATTTTTCGAGAGCTTTAATTTTCTGCAATTGGAATAATACATTAGGGTGGTACTCACTGAGATCTGGTTGGTAAGTACTAGAAGGGTGTACTTAAGAGCAAGGACCTCTGAGGCATTATTATAGGTCTTCTCGAGACCTAAATGGTGACAATATGAAGAAATATGTCAATTTCATGGCCGAAAAATTGCAATATGCATGTTTATTTTGCAGGAATGCATGTTTTTAAAAAATATCCAGGCTTGTTCAGAAATAATGTCGATAAAAAAAAGTTTGAATGATGATCTAGCCCTTATAATAAAGTACTTATTTTCGGTTTATTCCACTATGTGATATTTTAGTTCTTTCAATTGCTTCAAATTGATGTTTCAATGCCTAATAAATTTACAAACGTTAAATCAAAAAAAATATCAATAGAACAAAATTTTATCATAATCATCATTGTTCGCTCGACAGTGAATATTAGATTTAATGTTTAATCTGGGTTTGGTTAGCTAATAAATAATATTTATTAGATTTTGTTTGCAGCCATGCAACTGTAATTTGTTCATATATAATTTTACTAATAACATATTTTAAATATTTTCCATTTGATTCCACTTTAACATTGGCAAAATTATGCGCAGCTAATTTTGCATTAAATTAAAATATTCGCTATGAAAAATTAACTTTTTTCAAATGAAATTCTCCTTTAATATGTCACATTTCCAATTCTATTTTCAACTTTCACTTTTGTTTGTCACTTTTGTCCACTCACGCAATTCATACACAGGTTTAATTTCCGGAGACGCCTGAGCATAACTCAAACCCACCACCGCGACCACTAACAAGTTGCACAAAAGCCCGTTCATCACTGACCAAACACCAAATGGAAATAAGGATATTTTGAAATCTAAACTGAATACTGTTGCAAACTCAAATCAAATTTTAAATGCGCTTCACTCGAATGCACGCCCTCAACACACAACTGCAACGGAACATCTAAAGTGCAAGCCCACAGCAACCTTGTATTTATTGCAAATCATACATACGTCAATATTACAACTCCAACAATGTAATGTAACGTTCGAAATAATAAATTTATTAAATTTTCTAAGCCATTCGTTTTTACATACGTTTCATTCGTTTTTATTTCTGTTTCATTTACTGCACTTGGACTTAGGTTTCACTACTGCCAAGCACTACAAACGGCTTTTGGCTGAAGGTGTGCGTCCTCGGTGACCAGAAGCAACCCCTTTGAGTTGTTGTTTATTGCCTTCCTTCTGGCTGTGATGATGTTGTTGATGACGGTGACGTCGTCGTTCCTATTCATTAGTTCGTTTAATGATATGTCTCAGTTCCTACTGGTTTTTTTCTAATGAGTATTTTTTTACGTAGCCACTTATTAAAACTCATTGATCTGTGCTATTGCCGGGCCAAGTCAAGCCGAGCCGGTAGTTGCATCATTACTTTGAACGGGTTGCGAAATATATATTTTTTTTCAATTCGATTTTTTTTTCACGCATGGAAGCAATTTTACTTTTCAACATTGTTGATTCTACATTGTTGAAAGGAAACACTGAGGAAATGGAAGAAATGTTTGACCCAAATATGAATTAGAAATAAAATAAATTTGGAATATTTTGGAATCAAAACTTGCATTGTATTTAATTTAATCCAGCATAGCAATTAGAGATATTCTCACACTTCACTGCCACAGCGATGTCATCTAAGTGGGGGCCACTAGCTTAAATCTATTCAAAAGCCATTAGCGATATCAATCTCTAAACGTGATGGAGTCGGAGCTTCTGTTTTCTTTGTTCAATTATTTGCCATGTCCACTAAAAACTCGTTAGACATAAATTAAATAAATAATTAAGGAATACTTACTTAATTTAAATCGAATCGCAACTAACTTACAAACAATTCATAAACTTTGTTATTTTATTATTTTAATGAACCGATCATGACTTGCTGCAAGTGTTGTGGAATGGAACTCGTTCTATTGAACCTTCAACCTATATTGTATAGGCGACAATTAATGGAAAAGCTTAAACTTGTATTTAGGATTAATTTATTAAAATTGCTTCTATCGACGTATCATATAATTTGATTAAAATCAAACCTACAACGAATGGTTGCGTAATTGTTCTATTTATTTAGATTACTTTACTTTACTTTCTCTATTATTATCGTCAACATAAAAATTACGGTCAGATCGAAGACTAAATTACCTACACGTACGAGCACATCTTAACATCGATTTATGTTACCACACACGCATATATATATTTTTTGACAATAGAATGGAGCAATTTATTTATGGTCAAGGCACCATATGACACATGACCAGTACCAACGATTTTCTTCTGCACATGTGGACATAGAGCCGACTAAATAAATATGAACTGAAGTCGTAAAGCCCTCGGTAACGCCACAGTTGGCGTACGAGCAGTCGATACATATGAATTTGGATAGTACTTTACGCAACTGGGCGTTTTCGAAGGATTTCCGACTTTATATGAATCGCCTAAATATTTGTTTTCTCATGGCTACAAATGCTACTGCCACTGAAGCCGTAATCTTAAAAGATTATCAAAATTCGAAAATACACCCTTTATTGTGGAACTTTTGCTCTTCAGTTCTCTTACTGACTAATTCCACAAAATCGAAAAATTTTCATACGAGTCACAGTAAAGTTGAGTTTGGAGTGTCAGGCGCTGGGCACCACCTAATACTTTCTTGCATATGTTACTTACAATCTTTTGGGGCTTCTATCCTACACAGCGTTAGCGATATTTATTTCCACGAATTTCCGACAATTTAGGGTTTTTGCCCCTCCCTAGTTTCATTCAATCCATTTTCATTTTGATCCATTCCGTTTGCTTTCCAGTTGGTTTCAGTGCAATTTTGTTCCGATCAATTTCCTTCCGGTTTCATTTCCATTCATTGCCTTTCTAAACTGGGTCCATTGCTAAACATTTTGTATTACAAGAATATTCTATCACTCTTTTCTATATATGACACTTCGCCTTCTGCTTCGGTTACAAACGTTGTGACGAAAGCAATATACCCTTGAACCTTTGTGTACATGGCATAATGATTGATCACTCAATGATCAACAACAACTTCGAGTCTGGTTTCTTACACTTGCATGTAGTTCGATAACCGTGGCGCAGCGGCGTTTAACTTAAAAGTTTATTTAGATTCAAAGCGGGAACACTTGGATTTCATGAAAGTTTTCAGCAACAATATGGTAAGTACAGTAAATATCTGTTCATGTTTAAAGTCAGAGTCTAAAAATGAAACAGTGTGTTATACTAAATTCTATTTATATTTATTTATATTTCAATTTCTAACAGAAATTATTGTCAATAGCTTAAGTAAAATATACAAGTAAGTATAAAATTTTAAAATAATCTGAGATAATTAAAAATTGTAACCATTTAAAAATATTCCAATTACATAGTAATCAAAGGCACCTATAAGTAGGCTTCAATTTGTGTTTTCAGTCCTCATCACTGCCTATCAGATAGGCAATCGAGAAAGGTTTCTTCGTCTTCACCGCTTCAGCTTGCCGAGCGCAGTTATTCGATGTGGACGGACGATCCTCAAGCTGCAGTAATTGATGCCCACGACGACTATCAGCACTGCTAGCCGGGCTACTAGCACGACCGCCAAAAACCGCAGTCATCTTCATCAGATCATTGAGGTATGCCGCAGCGCGCATAGACTCCTCCACAATTTCAAAATGATGCTGCGTGAATTCCTTGTACTGCTCTTCGATGGCAATGTGCTCGAGTTTTTTGACGCGTCGACTCATACGGCAGGCAATGGTGTTCTTATTGCGACGCTCTTGATCCTTGGGAGTGCGTTCTTTTTTGGGGAATTTCCTTACCATGTTGCCGTGGTACTTGCAAATGCTGCGCAAGGTATCATCACTGATTTTGGTTAGTATGGCTTCAGTGGGCGGTGTGGCTAAGGTGGTGAGTATGGGTGTCGGTGTTGAGGCAGCTAGAGGCATCAGCCTAAAAGGAGCAGGTGTGTAACGCTGAAGCGTATCGGAACTGCTGGCAATCGAACTGGAGTCATCTTGGTGCTGCTGCTTCTGGGGTGTTACAGAAATGCCGCTGTCATTGTAGAGGCTGGCACTGGCGTAACTTGGCTCCAAACGCCTTCTCTTGACCAACGGCATGCTGATGGTGTCCTTTGAATTTTCCATGTAACCTGTTATTTCCACCGAAGAACTGGAATCACTGCTAATAGAAAATGGTGTCTCCACACGACGTTCCTCTTGTAGTACGTAGTGCGACCGCTTCTCCTCTTGAGATGACTCTCCGTCATCTCGCAAACGTTTAAGGTGATTGAATTTCTTGTGACGGTAGTCAGCATCTTCCAACGAATGGCTCATGGATAAGTTCATTTTGATTTAGTAGATTTAAATTTCTTTAATTGTTTGAGATGGGTTCCTTGCTGCTGCTGTAACGCACTTCTACGCTGTCTACTTGAAGACTGTTATCCTTCATCTCGCTGATCGTAGCTTTTATAGCTATGTTCGATTTTCTTTTGATACCTCTACGATAGCAGGTCTTAATCTAAAATTTATTGCCTTGTTTTTCTTTTCGGCAAATAGAACTTTTTCTCCCTTAATTTTGCAAAAAGAAAAACAAAACCATAAACCTTTTCGGAAGAACTGTTATCGCAATAACAGCTGGTTTGACCTGACGGACGCCCGTTGACAAACATGTTTGCTAAATCGTCGTCGTGCATGTTCGTTCATAATTGTGCGGCAGGTATGCAGCGAGCAGCATTGTCATCTTGATAATCCTTTTGTTTTTTCTTCTTTTCTTTTGCACTAAGAAGCGTGCGCCTGCGCCCTGTTTAGTCTGTGCGGTTGTGTTCTCTGCTAAAATCGGTCTTTGGTCGTTTCGTTTGCCTAATACGTTTGTTTTTCTCGCCATTGGTGGTAGTCTGGTGTTTTATTTGGCGCGATCATTGTTCTCCCTCTCTTCGCTTTATATTTATTTTAAATTTATTTACGATTGTGTTTGTCATAAGATTTCAATTGCCATTGTGGCTTCATGCTTCATATCATTATTGACATATGTATGTACATCCCGCTGTGACTTTGGAAAGATTTCCAATTTATTGAGCCATGGTTCTTTTTGGGTACGCACTTGAATTCTGTACAGTTGTCTTCTGTAATTGTTTAATCTGTTTGCTTTCCTCAAATCTTTCAATTTTTTTTTCGGGTGCAGGAAACAGATAAGAAGCTTATACAACAAATTGAGCATTACGAATTTATCTCATCACTTTTTTTGTTCGGCCATACTACAGTTCTGGCCCTTGTTATCATTTCTGGGAAATGTAAAATGTTGATTGATAAGAGTTTTGGATATACCTACGAACGAACGAATCGGTGTCAATAAAATACTATGTCTGTATGCTTTGTGGGCCGCATATTCGATCAGCATTGCATAGTGTTGTACTCCGTACAATAAATGATTACTAAATATTAAAATCATGCAGATGATCCGCTATCCTTCAGTTTGGAAGCAAGCGGCCTTAATTGGACTTTGGCTACGAACTATGTTGGGAACTGAAACATTGACCATGGCGATTCTGCTGCAGACCGTTAACTTTGGACATTGACTATTACGTTTTTTTCACGACCGAAGACGTGTGTTCTCTTAAAGATCTGAGTCCATATGTTATGCGTTGCCTGCTCCATACGTATTTCGTCACCATGTTTTTTAATTGTTTCCCGCAGTAGGTTGGCCTTTCTGATGATGTTCGATTTACAAAGATTGGTTGTTATCTTACCACAGTCATTGTCAAACCCTAAGAGAATGGGGTTTTATAAAATGGATGTATCAAAAATTCCGACCTTAATTTGGCGGAACAAATCCTTTGATTTCCTAAAATGGCTTACAATAAATTTAGACCAGTCCAGACCATATCATTCTAGACACAAAAAAAATGCAATCGAGTTTGCATTTATGTTATTAAAAAAACGTTTCTCCTCAATTTAAAATAGTTTTGTTAAAAAAACACGATAATTACCCCTTGATGGCATGTTTGTTTGCAATATTATTTATATCAGTTTGTTAAGTAATTCAGTTTTGTAATGAGGTTGCTAATTTGAAGGCTGTACTTTTCCGTCACAACATCTCAGCTGATAAACCGTTGACAGCTTACAGCATTATTATTGAATAAATTTACGTCATTTCGAATGAGAATTTCCATAAACTCTCTGTACAGGTTTAATTCATACAATGTTGATGAAAGAAATTGCAAGACAACAGCGAGTTCTCCACAGTGCATACTAATATTTCCTCTTCTTTTTGCCAACCCACGCAACCTTGCCAAATGTATTTATAGTCATGCCCTTTATGCCCTCCGAGTAAAATTCCGCAAATGAGCCCCAATTCAATTCGGGAATGTACGGCGGCAAAGCATTCGAATCGATGGTGTAATTTTCCAACAAATATGCAAACTTCTGAAAGTACACACATATGCAAATAATCGTTGGCTTCATTCATTTGTAATGCAAAACTATACAAACTTTCTTCAATGGACATTGCAGGGGAAAATTGGCAGTACGCCGCACCTCGGCCAGTATCATTTTTAGCAACATATTCTGGTAGAGATGACCCAACGACATACAGATGTCCAGCTCGGATTGCAAGTAGGTATCGTATTTGCCATTTCGTTCAATGGAAAATTTGAAGCGCACTGTCACATTGTTCAGCTCATGCGCCAGCCTTAGTTTGGCATTCAACATCAGCGTAGAGTCTTTTGCGGGCACAAGCCAACAGCTGAATTCCTCAATAAACTGAGGATTGTAGTAAGGACACTCGACGTGTGTGTAGAAGGCTCTGATTTTGGACTGTGTGTAGATTTGTAGGTTAATAAGCTTACCAAAGAAATTTCCTGTTTAATTTACCTCTTTTGCGGCCCTGGCACCCGGCACTGTTAGGAGAATCGACAATATTATATTTTTCACAAATGCGTACAACATTTTGTGTACAATTTCAAAAGGAAAGTGGATTAATTCTAGTTGCAGTATTATTTTTAGTTTATTTTATTTCTAAACTGCCACATTTTAATTTCATACAAAAAAACGATTAGTGATAACATCTTCTGAACTGTTTAAATAAGTACAGAGAACCAAATAAAACAAATATCAACTGTTACCAATATCCACTGTTTTTAAATGTTTCCGGTGGATGAGGAAAGTGCGAATATTATATTTCGATTATTGCCTTTTGATAAATGAGAAACAACATACATGTAATAACCACAAGTATCAGAAAATTTTAAATAATTAAAAGAATATAAACTTTTCAAGCATTCCAATTAAATGAGATTTTCCTTTAACCCTCTAAAGGCAATTTCTTAATCGTTTATTTAGTAAAGATTCAACATGTAGACTGCAGTGTATCACTGCAGTGCACCAAAATGATTTTATACAATGTCCACTATTTTTAGAGAGGTTACAAGTAATTTGAAATATGAAGTGAAAAGTGGAGCTGAGTGGGTCACATTATACACAGACCAGCTGACGACATTTCAGGAACTGCAACCGACTGGAACCGCCAAGGTAGCCAAAGTGAATTTTGAAGACCTGCAGACGTTCGATGAATGTACCGAGGTGAAAAAACTGCGGGTTGGTGTCCTTTGTTCCTCCTTCGAAGCGACAATGACACCCCATTTGCACCAACTCGCTCTCAAGCTATTAAAAACCCAAACAATTAACAAAAATATTCCCACACACGTTAAACCTCTTACTGGTTCTCCAATCAACCATAGAAGTTATATACACTGTATTGCGATCCTTGATATTGTCACCATAGTTTCCGCGATGTTGCTCAGGTGGAGAGATGTCTCTATCTACTGTCAGCTTGCGCCCTAAAACATTTTTCTAGTTGTTGCCTAATGCTACAGAGTGAGTGGTCAGTTAAGTTATGACCCGGCACCAAACAAAGTCTTACACTGTGCTGTGAGTTCAAGAGCTTGAAGATCTTTGCGATAGCGCCGAACAAGCTTTGATTTGATGTAATGCAGTAATGCGGCTATCAATAAAAATTGTAATAACATCGGCACTACCAAGACCTACGCTTGGAAGACCCTGCAGAATGGGTACACCAAATTTGTCATAGATTAAATTTGTTTATTTGTTTTAATTTTTGTTATTAATGAAAAACGAAAATGTCATTTATTCAGTTTTACAAATTTATTATGCGCCAAATTTTCCATAGCATTTAAATATTCTTCTGTATGTAAGTATAAATTTCGTATCATAAAAATTATTTTTATCTTTTGTATATGTTGAAATCATATTGCGTGTACTGAAAGTTATTAAATTGAGCCATTGAAATATTTGGTTTATTGTGGAATAAGGGGAGTTCATTATTACGATCAATAGGGGACCGTACAGGCAGACATACTAACGAAGTTTTCAATTCTTCTTCTTCTTCGGGGCACTTCTCGCCACCGTGCCGAAGGTATTAACAGATATTCCTCTTTTGCCATTCATTCGGAACTCCGCATACGAAGCCCAATTCAATGCTGGCGTATACGACGGCAGCAAATCCGAATCGATTGTATAATTGTAAGCGGCATACAAGAAATTCTAAAATTGAATAAATCAAAGGAAATTAATGTCGACACCTCTAAAATGATTTGGTCAACGTGTACACGAACTTTCTTCAGTGGGCACTTGAGCGGTAAATTCGTGACCCGACGCATCTCAGAAATAATCATGCCAAGCAACATATTTTTGTGCACTTGACCCATCGCCTCGCAAATATCGATTTCGGTAGAGAGGTACGTATCGTATTTGCCATTTCGTTCGATGGAAAAATTATACAGTATCACACCGTTATTCAACTCCTGGGCCAACTTTATTTCGACATTCATCATGAGCGTGGAGTCAAGGGCGGGTATTAGTGCGCAAGTTAAGTGGGGCACCATAACTAAATCATAGTTGAAACATTCAAGTTTTGTATAGAAGGCGCGTATGTCGGGCTGCAAATTCAAAGTGAGATAGTTTTTTTAAATAAGATTTTTTTTATTTGTTGTGCTTATTTACCCTTCGTGCGCCACTTGTGACTTCTAATTTTATGAAAATTAACAGGATTATCTTCGGCCACATTTTCTTCCACATGCCAAAAGCAACTGGGGGTATTTGAAATATCAATTTGACCATCACAAAATGGCAAATAGAACTAATTTGATGGTACATACCATCATACTTACATACCGTTTATTTGAAAACAATTAAAATGTCATACATTTCCATTGCACAACATTGAAATCATTAATACACTGTGCGACAGCCAGCTGATCAGCGCGTAATATTCACTGGGTTGTGGATTGGAAATGATCAAGAAAGACTTGTTATTAGTGGATACCACATCAGCATGTAGAGAAATTATCCTAATACTACCGGGAATCCCTGACATATTCAGATTCCCACAAATAAAGCGTCAACTATTCGCACAGTGTTATTAATGATGCTTTGATAATTTACATTTTTTTAGTGTCGCTGAAAACAATTAATAAATAATTACAATTATTTTTAAAACTTGTTGTTTCATTTACTGACACATACACATAACTGGTTCGTTATTAAATTCGTTATGTAATTTTATATGGATGGAGATACAAAATTTTATAAATCTTTCGATCACATAGGTACATTTTTCCGATAAACAATAATTTCACAGGCCGCCATGTTTTTACTTTTATAGTCTCGTTCTTAACACAATGGCGTTCTCAGTTTTTCGCCATCACGTCACGTATAAAAAGGATGTAAAGATTGGCAATTTTCAAAAAATCTGACGCGATGGCGAAAAAACTGAGAATGGGTTTAGAATGGTTCATCTTTACATATATAAAATTGTTTGTGAGTATCTTTTACTTATATAAAATTCTTTGTTTGTATGTTTGTTCCCTTATAACTCAAGAAATACTTGACCGATTTTAATGAAACACATGTCAAAATGTAGGTAATTTCAGTGAACTCGACATAGGCATTCGAGGTGGGCGTGGCAAAATATTCACTGGAATAATAACGCCTAATTTTCCGATAATTATGTAAGTATACGCCATTCAATTTTAGTTTCTTATAACATTTGTGGACCTTAACCACATGTTCGCAAGCAAAGTCCAATACGATTTACAAAATTATTCAACATTTTCCCAAGCTCATTACAATAATAACAAGGCTAAATATAGAGCAATGCACTCACAATTGCAACAACAACTATAGTAAAATACATATTTGCATATATGACGTACCAAATTAAATAGAAAGAAAAAAAAACAATGCAAAAAAAAGGTTTTAGTAAAATTAAACTTTCCGGTGCAACAGAGAAGAAAATCGAAAAAATTAAAACAAATAAGTGAATTAGTCCTATGATACCCTAGCACTAAGTCAAAGCTTTCGGCACTTAACACGTTAGTTCTTTATGTTCTCAATCTGAACTTTGATATTTACTCAATAATTTTATATTTTTTCCCGTTGATATTTTGCATGTTTTTCCTGTCCATTATTTATATTTTATTTTTGTTAGTATTAAATTAAATGGAAATTTCGTAGCTTCCACATAGTGTATCAAATGATCCAAGCTCAATCAAGGAAACTCAATTTGACTAAAAATATGACTACGCTACTTTACTCTGCACTTTACATGCATTACACCAACACATACATGCCTATCAGTTCACTCATTGAGCGGGCAAATTGCAGCCATGAAAATAATTTAATTTAATACGCCACTTTTACGTTATGATCGTCATTATGTAATGTTTGAAAAGTGAAAAACTGGCACAAAACTAAAAGCGCCAGGAAAAAAATACATACCACAACAACAACAAAATACTTTAAATGAAGTCGTTTTAAAGACTTCCGATGGTAGCAGTTATTACTTTTTTTTGCTCAAATTAAAATAAAGTGCAGCCATGTAAGAAGTTTCCGTTTTGTGGGAAAATAAAAACGCAATTGAAGCACTTGGCTGGTTTTTCGACGGTACATAGATTTTATTTTGATTTTATTTTTGATTTTCTTTGCGTTTAACATTGAAACGGCATTTTCTCACACACAGCGGTAAAGTTCAGCAAAGTGGCTGAACTTGAGCTTTTCGAGCGCGCACTCGGGCACTTTTGTTTCGATTAAAGTCTTTGTAGCCTAAATTTCAGACCTTCTGTTGTTGTAATTGTTGCAGTTGGAAAATCTAGTTTTTCTTCTAAAGTTAACCTTGATATTTTGCAATTGCAGATTATAAATGTTTGCGATAGATAGACAGATAATGATTGTGTTAAACGAGTTTGATTTGATAGCGAATATTTATATGATTTTGTGCAATTTGATTTGGCCAATTTTCTTAATGCGGCCAGAGCATTGTGTATCGTTTCAGCTGTAGTTACAATTCGTAGGAGTATAATAAAATTTGGATCACATTAACTTCATTCCAAGCTTTATTTTCACTATTTCTAGTTTGGAGAAATATTCTATAAGACAGTAATACCAACAAGTGGTTTTGTAGGAAACTACGACTCTATAGCACGAATGGTATAAGTATTCAATAATGACAATTAACTGTTCAAGAGCCATGATCTAGGGAAGGTATTTTTTGCTAAGACAATTGAATATTTTTTCTGCACCATACATCTTTCCCGTAAAAATGTTAATATATTCCCCGTGCTAACTAAGGGTACATAACTCAATCATCTCTTAATTAATTCATCACGTACTGGTACTTTGAATGATTTGAAAAAGGACATTCCTGTAATATACCTATTACCAAGCCCAAATATTAAGTGCCCACCTGGGGGAAAAACCCATGACCAGAACAATAAAATAAAACTATTCGGCACTTGAAATGCAAACGAAAATAGTAAACAAGATAATAAAACCTTAAGCTCCTTACAGAAACTGGATAATAAAGTGTGATCCTTTTTATGGTTAGGAACGCAAAGCATGGCAGGTAGAAAAGAGGTGCCAGCGCTTGAAAAGGTCATCCACCAGAGTGGTATAGAAAATAATAAAA
Source organism: Heteromyza rotundicornis (assembly GCA_951394025.1). NCBI lineage: Eukaryota > Metazoa > Arthropoda > Insecta > Diptera > Heleomyzidae > Heteromyza > Heteromyza rotundicornis. Next base: position 58,523,446 of record OX596013.1, on the reverse strand, counting down.
ACAATTCCGGGAAAAACGTTTGAAAGGGACAATTCGCATACCGCAATTGCCTAATGTTGAGTTTAAGAATCAAGGAAGTATTTGTGAAGGAAATAATCATAAATAGGTTACAGAGAAATAATAGAACGCGAAGACTTTTTACATGGTCAGGGCATAGATTGGAGAAACTATGTATAATATGGTCTCGAGTATTTCTTTCACAAAATCTATTATTGCATTAAATTTTTAATTAATTTTTCGTCAACAAACAATTATGGCATTACAGAAGAATACAAAAATTTAACTTACAACTAAACATACAAAAAATTCCTTAATTCAAGGCCGGATTTGAACTCTTGTCAAAATGCCCAGTACGGGCACTTTTACACCTAATTTGTGCATGCGCAATCGCTGAGCCATTAACATCAACTGATTCAAATACACCGTGGATTTGAGGGTCTTCTCACGCACTTCATCGAGTTGTTGTTCTTTCGCTTTATAATCCGCGGCCAGTGCCAATTCTTCGGCCTTCTGAGCGCGTCGATGAAGTAACAACGCCAAGGTATTACGATCACGAAGATCCTGTTCCTTGGCCGTGCGCAATTTTGGCGGAAACGTACGCGCCATTTTCGAACGATACTCCATGACCTGTACTGCCTCGGGCGGTAGTCGGGCGGAGATTTGCTTACGATTTTCCGTTTCCATTCTTTTCCATTCGTTGATGTCGGGCAATTCCAATTTTCCATCTTCCCAGGGACGAAAGAATGACTGAGTTTGCTTGCGTTTGGCTGGTCGCTCTTCAACGTACTCGTGCACTATTGTGGTTGGTATGGCCAATTCATGTGGTACTTGGTTATTACTCGGTTGCTGTGGTAAGTTTTCGGGCTGGTCTACACTTCGTTTTCTCTTCGCCAGGTGGAATTTCTTGTGAAGGTAAGGTGTTTCCATTTCCATTTTTCGATACTTTTTTTGGTCTACAACTTGGCGTTCAGTAATAATACAAATTTCGTGCTTAATACTTGTAACTATAATATTAGACAGCCACTATCCTGATCCCAATCGATCTGTCAAAACTATTCCCGACCGCATTACACCGTAAACCCCATTCATTACTTTGGCACTTATGTTGTTGCTTTTGTTGTCAGTTTCTTTAAACCTTATTCTCTCTGTTTGATCGATTGTTTGACTGCATTCAATTCCCATTTAGCATGAACCTTCTGACCTTCAATAAAACTTAAAACAAAACCCTCTTCTTAACAGAAGTCATAAACCATTTGTTGCTTTCGGGAAAACACCTTTACAAACGTTTTTCCACAGAACTGTCGGCCGTTCATAAACATTTTTTTTCTTGTCAATTTTTACCTGTGTCGTTGCTCTTTGTAAGTATGACCGGCGCTCCCGTGACACGCTGTCTTCTTGTGGCATAAAAGAGAACCATTGTCTTTGAATCTGTTATATTTTTGCAATTTATTCAATTGAGGCACCTTCGCCTTAGGTTGCACAAATGTTTGGGAATTTCTGTTTTATTGTATTTACGTATATTTATTGTTCGGGCTTTGTTACCTTTTCTTGAGCTGCGCTAGGCGAGAGAACACCCACAATTAGGGAATTTCAAATGCACGACAAGTCTTTTAAGAAAAAATCGTTTATTGTTAAATTAATCGTTTTTACTGTAAATCCCAAACTAATTCTGTCTACTAAAAGAATGAACTAAAGTTTTATTTTTAGCTTTTGAATCAGAGTAACATCTTGATTCATATGCGATTCCAGTGGAGAAAGAACTATTTATTCTTTCCAATTAAAATAGACTAAAAAGAATGCCAAGAAGCGGATCATCATGAATGTCCTTAAATATAATTGCATTTCAGTTTTACGGAAGCGAATCATTTTGGGCTAATTACACAGTTTTATTTAGGATTCAACACTGCGACTACCAAAAAAAAAAAAAAATACGGATTACAATGTCATAAGTCGCTCAATATAAATTCCAAGTTTGTTATTTGTATACAAACTTTTTGTTTCTCTCTAAAACAAAAATGCCTCAGAACTCTTGACGATTCATGTTGTGGTTAATTTTTCAAGGGTTTTTTTTTTTGCAGGATTTGCTTAAAACTTAGATTACAATTCCAATAATATTAACTTAAACAAACGCCTTCAAGTCTTTGTTAACTTGATGTATGAGGAATATGTCTATATTTCGATCTTTTAAGCTAAACATATAATCCACTCAAGAACCTCTCAGAAACATAACAGCTCGAGAGCTAGTTGATTGGCCTCACAGAAAGACAGAATAGTAAGCTTGAGATAAGTTAAGTAATTGATACTCTACCCCTAGTAGACATTAAAGAAAACGATTAAAAACACACAAAAATGGTTTGGCATCAGCTCTCTGGCAAAATCAAAAGCCGCTTAAGTCGACTTAAGCATGCATGAATTCATGGATTGAGTTTGAAACGCCATCGATTCCTTTCCCTGTACTGTATATTCAGGAAAAACCGCAATGAAATTAAAATTGCGATCGCTTCTTATTTTGCTTCGTTTAGAAAAGGTATATCAACTTCAGAAGTTATTGGACATTTCCTTTAAAACATTTCTGTGGCTGATTCCGATTTGCTTTACTTATAAGGAAATAGCAGCATGACTCAATCAAATTCAAGAAATTAAAACAATTTGTATTGAAAGAAAAGCTTAGGTCATTATTAGCGCATTTTAGATTTCTTGATTTGTGAGAATCATTTATGAATGGTATTTTTTTTAAAGACTCTAACCGAATGACAATCTGACCCATTTAGAAGTAACTCGTACATACAAATTGCATCTCAGAACCCCATTGTGACCCATTTTTGTTGTTTTGTATGGGAGCCCCTCCTAGTTTTTGTCCAAATGGGCCTATTTTCGAACCTGATGTGAGTTTGGAGGTGAAAAACATGTACAAAATTTCAATATCTCCAAAATTGCGCTATAGTGATGACAGACAGACCCCTCTACCTTGTTCACTTTACATAACTCACCCATTCAGGGCTTAAAGGAAAGGATATTAATGAATAGCCATAAGCCCGATTGTGCAAACCGAAGGAACTCGCAACGCGCCTTTCCGTCTGGAAGATTTTACAATTCCGAAAGATATGACTAATCCTCCGAACCGCAGTAAAACCGGAAGACAAGCAGTAAAACTATTTAACGTATTCAAAGTGAGGGAATGGGCACAATCAATACATTTCGTGCGGCAAAGGCAAATCGAAATTCCACTGAAATTGGACGGAAAACCCCGCAAAATGACCATTCAAAATGCAATAAATAAATGTTTGTCCCAAAACTAAATGAAAGTGATTAACGGAATATGTGCATCTTTGATACAAAAACGGAAATGTTGACGAGCACGGGAATTTTTAATATTTATTACCTTAGCGCACATTTCGGCAGACATTGTACATTGTATCGGTCGCTATGTAATTTGTGGAAAATGCCAGGAAGTCCTCAAAGAACATTGAAGATCAATAAAAGTGAAGAGAAAAGTGTGTGACATGGCGGCGGAGAAAACCTTTTAACTAAATGAACAATTAATTACGTGTGCACGCGAAACAATGTTTACCTTCGTGTAGTACTTGAGTGTAGGTCAGGTATGCAACTGGAACCTTTCTTTATACCCGAACACAAAAGGACATTCCCGAAGAGCGCAGGTAGTTTTTATAGCCCAACGAAGAAGGCATGTCAGAATCAATGCTCATAAAATCATAAAATCCGTTGAGGCCATTGTAATAAAATAGTTCGTCCTCTGGGGTGAAATCACCAAACAATTGCCTGTAAAGGTGAAAATTGATTGTTTGGAAGCAGAAGCAGCCTTCATTCAATGAAAATGACCTCCACTGGCTAATGATACTTTAAAGGTGGGAATTATACTCTAAAGGTGGGAACGAAAATTTCGTCCGAGTACCTGTTCTCATAGAGGAATGGCAGGAGTGTTCGAGTATAAATAGAGCGGCAAACGTAGTAAGGACAACAAACGCACTCAAAGCATTGAAGAGTACACAACTCAACAGTCACCAAATTCAAGAACAAATTGTAAAATTTTAAAAACATTTCATTCGAAAATGGCTTACTATCAATTGAACAACTATCAGCAATCCACACTGAGCCAACAATACCTCCAAATGGAGGCCAACTATTCGCACAAGAAATTCGGGCCACGATCAATGCCCTCTAATCCAGAGGTGTTGCACCAAACGAATCTGGATTACGTGCAGCAGATTAAGCAAGTTAAGCCAGCACACGAGTCAAGAGTTATTAATCCAGCCCAGCGTACGAGTTTCATTAAAAGCGACGGCCTCTTCAGGCCCTATGCCTTGGCTGCTGGTAATCCGAAAAAGCGCAAGATTGACGAAATCCGCGAAGACAACGATGGCCTGCAAGCAAAGAAGTTCGCCAGCTCACAGCCCATCCATACGCCAGCCCAACCCGGCTTAGTCAACTACGCAGGAGCGGCACAACAACAACACCAATTCGCTGTGCCAGCATCGCCACCACCACGAGCAGCAGCCCCTCAAGTTTATCCACAGATGCAGTCGCAGTTCTTGTGGACTAAACAAATGTTGGCTTTGATGCTGCAAAAGCAACAAGAGGCCATGTACATGAAGCAATTGATGCAGATGAATTTCTACAACAATGCTCAGCAATATCATCCAATGGCTCCAGTTATGGGAAACGGCTACTGAGAATGCCCGCAGAAATATGAACGGACTCACGAATTAATTATCGTTTGGCTCACCAGTGATTTAGAAAAACCTTAAGATTAGACACCTACTCATATAAAGTTAAATTTCATTTAACGATTGTAAATATTTCATGTAGAATTTTTTAACTTTAAGATTATTTTAGTATTATTTTAGTCTATAGAACTGACTTTAAATTTTATATAATTGCAAATATAAACACAAATTTTTATAAATCAAATTACGAAATTCTTCTTATTTTCTACACAATTCTTTTTTATAGTAAATTCAGGATTTGAATGATTTTTTTTTAGCGCCACTCCAAAAAATCCCCAGTTTCATTGTGGAATGTGTCGATGTTTTCTTAAACTGAGTTTGAGGCGAATCCTTTCATTCCCGCAGATCTTTTTATTCATGTACTACGAACATCTACTCGATTGTATATGATTAAGAAATGGAACAAGAATAAAACATCGATAAATCCTACGCCTTGTTGAATTTATTATTAACAGAAAAGCGTTGGCCAAATCTTTCGTCAACGAATCGGATATTTTATATTTATCAATCACTAGAACCACATACAAGATGCTTCTTATCGACGTATACTTACCTATTTAGTGAGTTTTACTTCTAGCAGTCACAATAAAAATAAAATTAAAAGTACAATAAAAAAAAATTTAAAAGTACTTTTTTTATGTTACAGCTTTTTGAAAAAAAAAACTTTGTGGATAAATTATTGCACTACAGTACATAGAAACAAAAAAAAATATTTGTTCCCTGTCGAAATTCAATGAACTGGTTTACAAAAAAAGCTAACTTATTTCTAAATATAATTTTTTTTTTATATTATAGCAAATATATATCAACTACTTTGCAAGTAATTGAAAAGTTTTGCAGAGATAGTCAGTTTGAACACTAGTTTACAAATAATTAATCTTTGTTTATAACATTGTGCAAACTATATTTTCTGAACTAATTTGAGGTCGCTGAACACGAAAATCACCATTTTTCTTGGGGCCGTTTGAGAAATATTGTCAATTTTCGAAATTTGGGTTATGGCTCCACTTACTTGAGAATATTTCAAGAACTATAATTTTGATTGAAAGTAACCTTTTACAATTGCAAAGATGAAAAAAATACGCATCCAACGAATATAAAGTCATAAAGATCGGATTAAAAATTACTGAGTTATCGGTGTAGGAAGTTGGATTTTGCTACCATTTTTGACCATTATTCAGATTGAAGTAAAACTGGAGAGTGGACTATCTTCGGCTATACCGAAGCTGAAATACCCCCACACAGTAGGAAGAAGTACCTCGAACATAAAAAAATGTCTTCTCAAGACCCTATTTTGAGCCAATTATAGGTGGTTTTGGAGCCCGGACCATGTCCAAAATCCATTTCTAAAAATTTCCAATCAAATCCACAAAAAAAAAAATTGGTCTCAAGACCCCATTTAGACCCTTATATATGTGACTTCGGAACCTCGGACCATGTCAAAAATACGTTTCTAAACATTTCCAATCGAATACAGCAATAACAAATTTTTACCTTTTTTTTCGGTGTATGGCAGCCACGCCCAGTTTTTATCCGATTTGGCTGATTCTCGAACTTGAAAAAATTGGTCTCAAGACCCCATTTAGACCCTTATATATGTGACTTCGGAACCTCGGACCATGTCAAAAATACGTTTCTAAACATTTCCAATCGAATACAGCAATAACAAATTTTTACCTTTTTTTTCGGTGTATGGCAGCCACGCCCAGTTTTTATCCGATTTGGCTGATTCTCGAACTTGATCTCAGTATTTACGAGAAAAACTTGTACCCAAAGTTTCAAGTCGATATCTCCAAAACTGCGACCGCCATCGTGCGGACGGATAGACAGACTGACATCGCTAAATCGACTCAGGAGGTGATGCTGATCAAGAATATATATACTTTTCCATACTGGACACGCCTCCTTATGGGCGTTACAAACGTTGTGACAAAGTTAGTATACCCTGCCACAGTGAGTGTGAAATGATTTTTTGCGGACAGAAGTAATTGCAAAAAAAAATAGGACATTTCATTGTGCATTGTTTTTTCAATGTCCTATTGATTAAAAAAGGGCCTCGTAAAAACCCCTAATGGTTTTAAAAACATTTAAAAAAAAATTTGTATTATATTTGAATTAACGTAGATCATTTGAAACAACGATCTGTAGCCCGTTTATGTAACACAATCGACCAAAATTTACGCTTATAGATAAATCCATACCTTTTTGTAACGTTCAAAAGAAGGCGTATGGAAAAGAATATATATTCTTGATCAGCATCAACTCCTGGGTCGATTTAACGATATCCGTTTGTCTTTCATATCGCACGATAACTACCATAGTCGCTATTGACTCAAATTTTTGCCAAATGGCCGCCCCCATTCTTTATATTGAGAAATACTGAATCGATTTTTTTCTATTTGCTTGGAAATTATTTCGGGAATGGCACTGGAACGAAATGGGAATCCGAATGGAAAGGGCATTGTAAAATTACCGAAAAATTGTAGATGAAGGTATTTTAGTTTCAGTCTGTTCGATCTAATTTCAGCATCTTAATTTTTTCTTTTCCCTTCAGGATATTACAAAATTAACACACTTCTCTTCTACGAATACAAAAGTAGTAATTTTTCATTTTTTAATTAAGAAAGACCGCCAACTATTCGGGACCAATTATCCTTTAAATGGAGTCTATATTTTGTTGGTTTTTTTGTGAATGTTTTTGCCCAATTTCGATTTTTGTGCGATTCTTTGATTCTCAGATCATAACTGAAAGTAAAAAGTCTAGGCAAGAGCAATAAAAATCCATTTAAGTTTGTTTGAAGTCCATTTATTAATAGCTTTTCTTAAAAGCTGATTATTTTCTGAAAATATGTACACATTTCCAAACATTACAGCATAATGGCTAATGGGGGATGGGCTTCGGACAAATGCATTCGCCTGAAACTGGCATAGGCAGAAATACAAAAATATCGAAAAAGCTGCGGCGGTAAGCTCGGTCAATCTCGGCTATGCGGATATGTCATGTGTGTGAAGAAGTCAAATGAACAAATTAAGTGAAATTAATATTAGGAAAGCCTTCACTGGCCAAGACAAGAACTGAATTAATGTTTAACTGTTGAAGCCCAAGCGATCAAAGACCGACGACGATGAACTGCGGTTTGACTTCGGCAGTGCTGCGGGAGCACTGCGTCGTTTCGGAAGCGATTTCGATGTTGATGATGATGATGATGATGTTGAGGAAGATAAATTCACTTTGCCTATGCGGCGCGAGAGCGAAGATACCGAGGAAGTTTTTGTATTCGCCGATGATGTAGCAGCAGCAGCACCACCACCACCACTTCCGCCACCCAAACGCTTATGAACGGGCATATCTTGACGCAAGAGTATCTCATCCGATTTCATGCGTATAGTTTTCGATTTGATGGGACTGTGCGACTTTGGTGGTGAGGCTTTGAGATTGTAGGACTTTTTGGTCGAATGCAGTTTAGCCGCTGAAAAGAGAAACGCAGATTTAGCATCCAAATCCTTCTCGATGTTCTAATCGAATTCAAATACTTACTCAACCCACCCAAACGCGATTTAACGCCCGAGTTGCCCGAGCCAGCCGAATTCCGTTCGCCACTCTTGAAAATGTGATGTTTCGGCGCCGAATTAAAGCGTGGCGCAGGCGCAATTTCACGCACTTCTGCGGTCGAGGCGAATTTAACGAATTTCTCGCTGCCTCCACTGCCAATCTCCAGATCCATACCGTCATCGTATGCTAAGTCGCTGTCATCGCTCTCGTCGTCGCTGCCATGTTTCACGGGAACTTTCTTCACAAGAATCACCTTTTGCTTTTGCGGCCGTATAACCGTGTTGGATACTGTGCTTTTTGCCTTGACAATGGTGGACAGACTCTAAAGAGGGCACAAAACCATTAAAAACGTCCGCACGGAAGGCAATTCGATTGAAAATCTTACATTCTTGGGAGCATTTTTCAAAATCGGCTTGATTTGTTTGGGCAACTCTTCGGTTTTGCCGCCCAGGCGTGAAAATATAGACGAACTGGTAGTGGATTTGAGGCCTACGCCGGTAATGCGCATACGCACGTCATCGCGGTCATTGTCATTGGACAATTCGCCATCCTCCTCCTCATCGTCGGCGCACAAGTCCAGCGTAAGGGAAGAGTTCTTCGCCAAACGATCGAAAATGCCCGGCTTGTTAAGGCGTTCGCGGTCGGAGTATACTGAAATGGAAATGTGGAAAAAATTCATATATGTATTATGAACAAAAAATTTAATTTTTCTCACATTTCGCTTGTTTGGCCAGAATTTCCTTGCTGCGTTCGGTGGTGCCCGTGGGCAATTTTATCTTATATTTTCCCTCATGTTCCGGTAAAACACGACGCGGTTGTTTCGGCAGCGGAGCAATAATGGCAGAGGAAGAGATCTTCCTAGCAGTGGACACCGAGGTGACGGCTATGGTGGAAGCGAAACTGTATTAAAAACTCTTTATGAATTAAAAACAATATAAAGGCCTACATTTTAATTTGAGTTTCGTTGATGACCTCTCCACTGGATTCGCGGTTATGGCTGCGACGGGCACCAGAACTTCCGAGCTGAGTACCCGCTCTCGTGCTGTCTGATCGTTGACACTTTTGGCATGCCTGTAAAGAAAACAGATTGTCAAAGATTATTTTCCACAGAAGAGTTATCCAAAACGCCTTACCGCAAAATGGCTATAATATCGCCCATCAGTGAGATGCCCATTTCCCTCAAGTAGTCCTTGTTCAAATCCATCAACATGTCAATTTGAATGCGGTTCTCGACGAAAATGTGTGCGTAGCTTGCCGCTGCTGGGGATGGTATTCCCGAAGCATTGAAGAATTTCACCCATTGGCCTGGAAACGTAACGGAGAAAAGGAAAGAAGTGTAATTTTACGGAAAGGAAAAATGTTGGTCCTTCGCGTTCTTCCTTTGGACAAATTTTGCACTCACCTGCACTTGTATTAGACATTCTGAAAGATCTCTTGTAACTTTTAGACTAAATTTTCTTGTTTTTCCTTTATTTATACGGCAAGAAATTGAATTTTTCCAAGCTAAAAATAAAATGTTCACAGCAGCTCCACTAAGAAGCCATGACAGCTAGTGATGCGCTAAAACGTACTCATCGAGTATACGCCAGGGCTGCAATTCTGGTTTGAACCGAATCATATAAATAACCAAAACTATGAAACAGAATGGGCGCGTATGGCGTTAAAGCGTATGGCGTAACAGCGCAAAAACGTTGACAAAATATGTAAATACGCCCGCTATGCACACAATTTTTTGCCAGCGGGAAACAATTAAAGAAATAAAGGAACAGATTTACTTTAGGGCCCATTTCTTTTTTTTGGATTCTGTTGGTTTTGACCCTGAAACCTTAAATCCGGAAAGATTATTGGTCGAAAACCTCTAGTTTCCGAGATATTTAACTTTAAAGTTTCGATTTTCACCATATAAAATGAAAAAGTTTTTTTTATTGATTTTTGCACTTTTATTATGAATTTTGACGTCCTGAATCGAAATCCGGGCGGCTATGGTTCCGGAGTTATTTGCATTTTTAATTGCAATGTTTTTAATATTTTATCAAACTCTATTCTTCTTCATTAGATGGTGCATTCGCAAAGGTTTGTTCAGGGTTTTGGTTTGAAGTAGTTTGAAAACAAATTTAAAATTTTTATTTCGAAAAGTAAGCTTTGAATTTTTGCATTATGTTCCATGACATGGAACACACACATTGTGAAAAGTAATTTAATGTGAGAAGTTGTAATTTTTGTTAAAATGGAGCTTAATATTTTAGATATTTTCAAGGTTTATGGATCGCTCGACTTTTTGTTAAAATTTTGGAAACTGTGAGTTGGAGTTTTGTGGAATTTTGGGGGAACTAGCGCCGCAAACAAAGAATCGCCAACTCTGTTCCACTCCTTAAGAATATATGCTTTCTAATTTTGACAGCGTATGTACGCCATAATCTTTTACGCCGTACGCGTCAATTCTGTCTACGGTTAAATTTATACCGATCTTCCACTTTCACTGAATGCACTCCCCAATTTATGAAAGGTAAATAAAAACAATTTTTGACATTTCATTTCCCACGCGTTTTCTTGTAGTGTAGTTCAAAAAGCCAATGTGCATTTTAATTCTAGAAATCCTCCAAAAAAATGTCGAATTTTGAATTGCTAAGTGAACAGGGATTGCGCCTCGATGGACGTCGCCCACACGAACTCCGACGCATCAAGTGCAAACTGGGAGTATTCGAGCAACCGGACGGTAGTGCCTACCTGGAACAGGGGAATACAAAGGTGCTTGCCGCTGTCTATGGGCCACATCAGGCGCACAGCAAAAAACTCGACTTGAACGAAGTGGTCATCAATTGCCAGTACAGCATGGCCACATTCTCCACGGCGGAGCGTAAGAATCGACCTCGCGGCGACCGCAAGTCGCAGGAGATTACCATATACTTGCGGCAGGCGCTGCGATCGGCCATCAAAACGGAACTGTATCCGCGTTCGCAAATCGACATTTACGTCGAAGTGCTGCAAGCGGACGGAGCCAACTATGCAGTGGCACTGAATGCGGCCACATTGGCGCTAGTTGATGCTGGAATTTGCCTCAAGGAATACGTAGTGGCGTGCACGGCCTCGCTGAGCAAAACCAATGTTCCACTGACGGACGTTTCCCACGTGGAGGAGGTATCCGGTGGACCCACTCTGACGGTGGCCTCGCTGCCCACTTCGAACAAGATTGCCTTCATGGAGATGTCACAACGTTTTCACTTGGACAATCTGCCGGCGGTGATGGAACAAGCTCTGAGCGGCTGTCGCGAAATTCAGGCCATCATGGAGAAGGCGGTGCGTAAGCATCTGATGCAAATGGGTTCGGCAGGCGATTGGAGTAACATTTCGAAATAAAGGAAACTTTGTGTATAACGGAACAAAATTGGTATTTTTAATGGGAAGACTGATATGAATCTCAGCTCTTTTGCTTTTTCACTGCCTCATCCTTATTGCTGTCCTGCCAGCTAGCTATCATTTCGGCCAACTTCTCCTTGCGCTTCGCCACAATTACGCGCTCTATGAAACTGGCCAAGAGAGCTCCTCCCTCGAAAACTTCGCGAAAATTGTGCACGGTGCCGCCCTGAATCCGATGATCGGTGATGCGATCCTGCACGAAGTTGTACGTGCGTATCTTCTCATTGCGATCCAAGTTGCCCTGCTGTGACTTGCGGGTGGCCTTTGTCGTGGCATCGGTACTTTCCAACTGCTGCTGGACAAGCTTAGCCTCTAGCCGCCTGAGGGCAATTTCGCGATTTTTGATTTGCGATCGTTCCGACTGACTTTCGATAGCAATGCCTGTGGGCAGGTGCACTATGCGCACGGCTGAATCTGTGGTATTGACGTGCTGGCCACCGGCACCACTGGCGCGCTTGGTTTCGATTTTCAAGTCCTTATCGGCAATGGTGACATTTACGTTGGCGGGACGGGGTATAACCGCAATGGAAGCGGTGCTTGTGTGCATGCGGCCCGATTTCTCGGTGGCCGGTACCCGTTGGACGCGATGTACACCCGCCTCGTATTGCATTGTGTTGTAGGCATCGGGACTTTGAACGATAATATTGGCATGGCGGAGGCCTGAAGAGAAATTTTAGATTTCAATTGGAAAAAATTCTTTTCTAACTACTCACCGCCTATGTCCGTGGTCTCCTCGTGTATAACATCGTACTCCCAACGGTTAAACTCGAAGAAGTTCGTGTACATATCGTACAACTCACGGGCAAACAACATCGCCTCCTGGCCGCCCGCCCCGGCATTCACCTCGAATATTAACGAGGGATAGAAATCGGTATCGGCCAAGGAAAGCATTTGGGTCATGAGTCCCTGCTCTGTTTTCAGCAACAGATCCGAATATACCTTTTTAAGCAAACATTACACATAAATATTTATGGAAGTTATAAAATGAGCCTGTTCCCCACCTCGTTTTCCTCTTCGATCAGTTTGCGCATTTCCTCATCCTTTTCGTTCGCTATATCCTCCTGGCTGGCCATGTTGCCCTTTATGACGCGATGATGTTCCAGAGAGTTCACCACTTCGCTTAATTGCTTCATTCGTGCACGCTCTGCCTCATGGCCCGAATTGTTCACGCGTAGGTCATAGAATTCCACCCGAAGAGACTCCAGAAACTTTTGCAGTTTCGGACTGTTGAAATCGATGCCAATGCCGGTTGTCCGGCTTACCAAACTGGTGGAAATATGTCGCCGCAGCGCCTTCGTGTCAGCGAAGACATGACTTGGGAATCTATTGACTGCGACTCTGGGCAACACTTGACGTAGCAACATTTCGAGACGCATGTTTTTAAACTGCTTTATTGATTTATTTAAACTAATAAAATTTATCCACAAATTATCTGATAATTTTGTGTGGTTTTGTGTTATGTGAATTTTGACAGAAGCAGTGAAAAAGCGAAAACAGATGTTTTACTTTGGGTATGTTCAGTGAGCTTCACTCACCACAAAAAGCAAACCACTTGTTTTGCAACAACAAAGCATAATTAATTCTCTCTCTTCAACTCTCTTTGCGGAACTGTCAAAACTGTCAAAACTGTCAGCTGTTTTTGCTTTGTACACAATTTTTCTCGTCGTCGAAAGTCAGGAAAAAACTGCGATGGGCGTGAATAAAATTTTTAAAAATATTGCAGAATTGCACAAACATTAAACTAAATTTAAACTGGAACAGCCTGCAAAATACGGCCTTGTGCGAACGAGTGTTGTAGAGTAACATAAAGTGTATAAAGTTAAAGGACTAAAACGAAATAAGCGAAAAAAGTCGAGCCTGTGCTGGAATTTTTTCTCTACGCAGTTTTATTGCCCCCCGTCATCATCACTCATCACCAAACATCATCAACGAACATGAACAGTTCAGAAAATCCAAAATTCGAGACAAAGTGCAGCAGTGGCAATTAAGATTAATTGAGACTAATTGAAGCGGTTGTGAAGACGTACGAATTCTCTAAGAAAGGGGAAGTGCAAGAAGAACTAGACTACTGGGCGGAAAACTGGAATCTCGAGAATATCACACAGCACAACTGGCCACAATGCCACCGCTGAAAACCTATTCGCGGCACAACGAATTCAATGCGAACTGTCGAAATGGCAATGCCAATTCTCCCACAACGGACGACAGCCCCACGGAGATCACAGGCACCGCTCTAAGCAATGCCATACAGCGCAGTGCGAATTCCACAAACCATCCCATCTACAGCAATGCCAAGTATCCCTTCAAAGTGCTGTCCAACCTGAATCAATTGCGGTTGCAATCACGTTTCTGCGATGTGGAGATAGTGGCGGGCGGCGCTACGTTCAATGTACATCGAGCCGTGCTGAGTGCGGCCAGCGCCTACTTTGAGGCGATGTTTCGTCCGGAACTGGGGCTGAACGAGGTGAAACAGAAGTCTGTCATCCTGCACACCATCGACGGGGACATTTTCAATATTCTGTTGGACTTTGTGTACACGGGACGATGCGAAATAACGCAGGTGGGAGGGAAATCCTTTAATTTCGAATTCAAATCATTTCTTTTTTGCCTTCCAGACCAATGTCCAAGAGCTGTTGGCTGCCGCCGATATGCTGCAGTTGCACGAAGTGGTCGACGGCTGCTGTGAGTTTCTGTGTCGCGAGTTGCATGCCTCGAATGCACTGGGAATTCTACGCTTTGCGGAGGCCCACAATTGTTCATCGTTGGCGAAGAGCGCTTTGAATTTCGTGCATGCGAACTTTCCAGCGGTGAGTTGGTCAGTTTTACACTTTTCCACTCAAACTTAATTTTCCTCCGTTGCAGATAACACTGGAAGATGAATTTCTCGACACTCCACAAACGCTGTTGTCGCAACTGCTTACGTCCGAGTTGCTGCGCGTCGATTCCGAGTCCCAAGTGTTTCAGGCAGCGCTGCGTTGGATCAAGCATGACGTCACTCAGCGCCGCTGCTTCGTTTTCGATATACTCTCGCACGTCCGCTTGGCGCTCGTGCCGGTGAAATTAATCGATCAGGCACTGAAAGACTGTCGCGACATGTCCGTCAAGATAGCATTGCGTTCGATTTGTCGCGACATTGCCTCGAAGCGTGGCCAACTGGTGCGGCTACGCGTTTGCCCCCGCCAACTGGCCAAGAAGAACATATACATTATCGGCGGCTCACGTCGCGAAACTCCACGCACTTGGAATCCGGCCGATTGCATATTCGAGACGGTGGCCAAGTTCGACATATTCCGGCGCGAATGGTCCGAAACAGCCCCAATGGAGATCGGACGTATACTGCCCGGCGTGGCTGCTTTGAATGGTAAAATTTATGTAATAGGCGGCGAGCGGGGCTCTCAGATTCTAGCGAACGGCGAAGTGTACGATCCGCAAAACGACATTTGGGCCCCGATCGCACCAATGATTGTGCCGCGTTGCGAGTTTGGCCTGTGCACCATGGGCGGCAACCTGTTGGCTGTGGGCGGCTGGATTGGCGATGACATTGGCGGTTCCATGGAGTGCTACGACCCCGAAACGGACCTGTGGCAAATGATAGGCAATCTGCCAGAGCCGCGCTTCAGCATGGGCGTGGTCAGTTTCGAGGGACTGATCTATATAGTGGGCGGCTGTACTACGTCCAGTAGACATTTGCCCGATTTAATAAGGTACATTTGGGGTTTTTTTTTCGAAAGCCAATTCTTCTTCAATTTATTTTTGAAAATGTTTGCAGTTACAATCCCGTCACCCAGGAATGGCAACCTTTGGCGCGCATGCAGACTGCACGCTGCCAAATGGGCGTGGCCATTCTCGATCGTTATTTGTATGTGGTGGGCGGCAACAGCAGCGCCCAAGACGTACTCAGCTCAGTGGAGCGTTACTCGTTCGATGATGACAAGTGGATCACAGTCTGTTCGATGAGCGTGCCTAGGGCCATACCGGCAGTGGCCGCTGCCGATGGTTTACTCTATGTGGCCGGCGGTGATCAGGTGAGGAATGCAAAAAAAGTTTTCTAAGCTACAATTAAAAAAATTTTAGTTTATTAGTTTTTTTTTAGAACAATTTTTTTTGTTGAAGTTTTGTTTTTTAATAATTTAGAAAACACAGTAATTGTAATTTTAAAAAAAAAAATTTTTTTCCAAAAAAAATCCGCCCATTTATTGACATTTACTTGTTGTTTTTAGCCCTGCGAAGTGAATTTCTATCGCGCCCAGATCACCATCAGCGCCGTCGAGTGCTACGATCCCCTATCGGATACATGGAAAAATTGTCCCGACCTGCCGGTTAGCCGCTCGGAGGCTGGCGCCGTCGTTGTCTAACGCTTGTTTTCATCTACGCGTAATCAAATGATCTTTGCATACAGCATTCTGCTGGTATCGTATTTTTTATTGCTCTGTGTGCTCGTGAAGCGTTTTATTTTGTTACAATGTTAGGTTTTTCTTAAAGATGATTTTTTTACATATTTTTTATAATTATTATTACATCACATTCTTCAAGTGCATACGCATATCCGATACTATATTTTTTTAGATTTCGTTAAAACATTTCATTCGTGACACTTTTGCTTTCTTGCTGCACACCACAAACACACACACATTAGTTCACCGTTTAGTGTAAACACAAAGATTACGATTCGATTATGTGTAGAAAATCATTTAAAGCACACAAATTCAACGAATCGTGAGCATTAAGTTGATTAAGTACAAGAATAAGTAAATTCATTTCAACACTTAGAAAAACCAAAAAAAAAAACAATTGAGAAAATGAAATTTGTATTTGAAGAGCATTCCTATGTTAGTTTTTGGAGAGCAATCGAAATTTGCGGCATAATATTAGGGCTCTTAAAAGTATACGCGCCTCATACCACAACCTCACGGAACATTCGAACGTCACCACAAACGGCAAACATTGATAATAATTGAAAAAAAAAATTAATATTAAACAAAAAAGCTTAAAAATTGTCTAGGGCAAAGTAGTCAACACTGTTCACTGTTATAAAGAATATTCTAAATATTAAATGCCCCGTACCCTACACAAGCACTCACTCACACACGTTTGCACATTAGTACAACTCATTCAATTCTCTGTAGGGTTAGACGCTATAAAATTACATCAAGTAGAGGACAGAGTGACGTGATGCACAGTGCAGAAGTGTAGGGTATAAAAATATCCATTATTGTTGTATTTGACTGCAACTATAGTCACTTTCATAGTTCGCAGCTCGCAGCAATTGTATTGCCCACTTCCAATCTATCAGCAGAACAAAATTTTCATTTCGAAAATGAATTATTTCCTTGTGCAATAAAAAATAATTCCGTAAAACCAAAAACACACACACCAAAAAAAACCCCCCGCACTTGATTAATCAAATCAATTCATTGTCTCCCAACAGCAGTGATCAAAATCGAATTCTTAACTTAACCAACAGGGCGGCAAGCATCAGTATGCATCAGCATACCAATCAATAATGAATATTTAGATTCACAAAGACCATCCATCTGTGTATGGCAATGTCTGACGCTCGCCCTGTGGTGTAATCTTCTCTGCGACACAATTGCATTCTCAGACTTTGTCTTGATTGGTAAACATGCATTTTTTTTTACTAAACTAAGGTGTGCATTATTGTGTCCAGTGAAGGTGAAAACTATTGGAACATGTATTATTTAATGTATTACTAAATGTAAACTATCAACAAAGAGGACACAAAATAAAATTTCTGAATGTAAATGTAAATCGTCGTCAAATTTGTTTTATTTAATGTGGGCGAACATTGAATCCAGGTGAGTACTCCCGGATCACCCTTAAAGGTGTAGAAATTCAGCAACGAAAATAAGGTTGTATCGGATACGCCCTTCGAAAACCAGACCTAAAAGTGGATCAGCACTAAGGCAGCAGGAAGCTGCTAAAACTCAAAAAGACCCTGGAAAAGAAGACTTCGCTATCGAGGACATAGATTTGCCGAAATATGACCAAAAAATATCAGTAAACTACTTTTTTTTTTAAATATTATCTTTAAACCGAAATTAGGCCTTTTGGCTAGTCCCTTAGGATTTCACCCTTCATTTTAGATCGAAATTAAATGAACTTCATTTTCAGCTTTTTAGTCGGTTTACGGATTATATTGAAAACAATAAGCGATCCTAAATACCAAATTTGGGTCTTGTAGATTGATGAGTAAGAAAGTTACTCCACTTTGGTCTAAAAAGGCGCCCAATCCAGTAGCGTTCAACCAAAATTTTGCTCTCTATACATTGTTTTTAAAATGGTTTTGACGTGTATATTGTAATTTTTGCTACAGTTGGTTATTTGATCATCATGGCTCATACCTTTTGGATCAGATTTTCAAGTCGCTCATTCCCTGAAATAGAGACACATCTCAAAATTCGGGTGTTTTGAGTTATGAATGTCACTAGGACCCTCCGATATTAATCTACATGCTGCAAAAAGTCAGAATTCATATCTTTAGTTTTTAATGTATTTTAACCGTTTTTAAAAACATTCCAAGTGCTAAAATTTATATGAAAAAATCAAAGTTAAAATTTTAAATCGTGAGTTTTTTTTGAGTTGTGTCTTTATTGCAGGGAATGAGCGAAGTGTTCGATATTATTTAAAAGATAACATTCCTCAATGTATTGGCCCATATTCATAGTCAAATGAAATGCCAACTTAACTTTAGCCCTTTACAGAATTGACAGCTAAGTCGGTACTTTAGTGGCTACTAAATTTGATTGTGAAAAAGCGGAATTAAGTTTAAAAAAAGTTATTTACAACAAAATATCAGAAAATTTATATTTTAAAAAATACTTACTTAACTTTGAGTGTAAAGTCCTGCGCACATAGAGACGTTTTTCGAACATTTTCTGCTCTTGAAATTTAAGTTTGTATTGAATTTGAAATATCGAAAGCAGAAAACGGCTCTGTATGCCCTCAATTCAGTGTTAAATCGACAAAGCGTCTCGACATCTACGATTTTATTGCAAAGTTAAATAATAGCAAAAAAAAACCAATAAATCGTTTTTAATTCAAATTTTAAAAGAAATAATTATAAAAAATTGACCGAAGCAAGATAGAACATCAATTACAAGAAACTATTTCGTTTGGAATGAAGCAGGGCTGGCTTTGCAAGAATAACTTAAACTCTTTTTTTTAAATTTGTTTTGTGTAATAAAAAGTTGCCTTAAGGAAACTTCATGCATTGGATAGAAGTTTCTGTAATGCGTATTTTTGTTAAAATTGCTCCTAAAACTGGTTCTGAAAATCCCGGGATTTTCAGTTACTAATAAAAATGCCCGAGATCCCGGAATTGACATGCCTAAACTACACTCGCCATAACAAGTCTCGGACAAAGCTATTTCATGGACATGCAGAGGCTCATAGCTACATTTTATAGTACTTGGACACCTTCATTCGTTATGAGCCATTCGAGAAAAATTAACCCAAAATAAACCTATTTTTCGAACTTCTTTCCTGGGGGTTATACAAATCTATACGTACGATTGAGTCCAGGGGCAATCGTGGGATCCTAGCTTAACGCTTTGTCTGGTATTGGTTAAACTAGTGACTAACTCCTTTATAATGATGTAGGATTTATTTATTGTTCATTACAGATTTGAGTAATATTGGTTGTTTCTTTGCTTTTCATATATGTATGTGGTATATAGTTTTCTCAATTTCTTACATTTACGTCGTACCATAAATAAATACGTACGTTTTGCCTTATACATGACATTGTGTTTGTTTTGTATTTTCCAAACCATATTTTACAAATGCAGCAATTTGTAAAATATTCCCATGCCACAGATGAGCTGGTCGGGAATTGTACATTACTGAAATAATCAAAAAATGTTAGTTCACTTCTTTGTTTTGCCTTTAAGGTTAGGTATTACAAAATGGATTTTATTACTATTCAAAATACAAAGAATTGAGGAAAGTTCGAACTGAAGAATTGGCATAAATTTAACGAACATTAAGTGGTATTTGATTCAAGCCAATTTCTTTTCTTGTTTGCTAATATTGTTTTGTGTTTTGTCATTTTATTGGTACTTTTTTCATGCATAATTTAAATTTAAAATAATTCCATGGATTGTTACACAGTTAATTTAAATATATTTGAAAACTATAAGTTAAAAGTTGAGTTTCATTTGCCTCTCTCTAGATTTGTTCTGCAAAAGGTTACTTGTTTTTTTTTTTATTTTGACTTAATTTCCTTGACATTTTCGAGGATTGTTTAGGTGATTATATTAGTATTATGTTAAATGTTTCATAACGGTTCTATTCGCTTCGTGTATGTGCGAGTGTTTTGCCTGCTGCTGACATGCTTGGTTGATTTTTTTTGTTCTCTAGAACTCCACAAATACCCTAAATTACAAGTTTAATATTACGATTTGTATAGGATCAAATTAAAATTTGTGTTCTTTTCCAAAGTTTTAAATGTGTATGGCCAAATGAAATGTGTATGGCCCGAAATTCCATTACAAAAAAGTTTTTAGGGTAATTTTCAGGTTATGATTGACGTTTTTGTAAACTTATTTTCCCAAAAATAAAACTATTTTAGGGGGTTTGTGGAGTTCAAGCGATCAAAATTATATTGTGGACCATGCTCCTGTCCATTATTCGGTTTTATTCAGTGGTCCTGCAAGATTAGGCTTCGCTCTCGCCGGGCGCTGCGTTCTCCTCTTCGTTAATTGGTACGATCAAATTCTCCTTGGACATGAGATTGTATTTTGTTACGAAATGCGTAAAGCGATGGCATAAATACGTTTCAGCCTCGAACTCATCGAATATCCGTCGATGATGGAAATATGCATGCGAAAAAATTCGATAGACCCGCCGACAGACCGAGCCCAGTTTGGTCACCGACGACTCCTTGATTGAAACCCTGTACAAATTATTATATGTTGGCTGTTCAATTAAAGATTCATTCTTAAGTATTTGTTTGTGAAAACGCACCTGCTTGGAAAATATTTGTTGCTATTCAAGAGGCATGCGGCGCCGTCCAATGTGTGTCGCGTATAGTCGATGGCGGGACATTCTTTTGGGGTTTTGTGTGCGGCGCACAGGAATATCCACTGATCGGTGGCCGTCATTTGGGTGCATGTTGTGGGTGAGCACTGTTTCTGCAGGCGCACAGCGAGACCGTTCAATTCCATACAAAATTGCCTATGAAATTGTGAATTGGAAAATTTGAGCAAAATATACTTGATTTACTTTGAATCCATGTTTTTTACCTTAAATGTTCGTACTTCCAAACGCCTTCGTCTTGAGCTTCTGGCATTGTAAGAATCAAATCCACATTGGATGGGTCTCGCTTTATCAACTGCTGGATGTACTGTTGCACAGCCAGAGTGCTGTCCATTTCCTCCAGTGGCTCATCAGGCCAGCGACAGAAGTCCTAGGAAATTGTATAAAAATCAACTTAAAATTTGTAAGAAAGCACCAGGCGCTGTCTGTCAAATTGGCTGGCCAACTTGAGCTTAGATTCTCTACACTTAATTGTTACATACTTAGTTTAGAATGCAGAATGCTACTATTCATATATATATATTTGATTCAATGTTTCCTCAATTTACCTTCGACTTGGTTCCTGGACTATTTCTTCGCAGAATCGTGCCGTCCGCCATCTTCATGTTTTTTCCACCTCCTTCTTCTTGTATAGGTATTCCCTGAACGTTTGACCTTTTCTATGCCACTTAATGCAATTACTTGCAATATTATTTAAATGGCATTTAATTACAATAAATCAAAAATTGAAAAATATTTTCACTGAGAATTTTTTTTCTCTATTCTGCTTTCCACTCTTTTCGTTTTTTTCGTATTTTTTGACAAATTAAAATGTCTATCGGCTATCAGTGTGGCCGTTGTTTAAAAAATCCAGGGTTAAAATCTACCAACAATTTTTATAAATATACTAATTTTTTTTTTATTAAATAAGTAAGTCAGTAAATAATTATTAAGACTTTTAATACAAAAAAGCATTTAAAAAAGTGCATGATTAATGATTATATTGACCAGAAAAACCAAAAAATAAGTGTCTGATAAATTATTTAAAAAAAAAATGAAAATACCGAGATGGTAAGAATTTCTTGTAAGTTCTTCAAACTGAAAAATGTTTGAAATATCAATTCTTTGATCAATCTATTGTACTTAAATAACTCGGAAAATTTATTTTTGCTGATTTTTGAAAATTAATAAATTGGAAAGAGCCTATTTACACAGTCATTCCCATGACGCATGGGCATACACTGACATGGGCATGACAAAATTTTACAGTTTTTATATGAAAATGTAAATAAACGAATCATGGAGTTGCCACCTTTTACGTTTTTTGTATGGATTTTAGGTGCAAAATGTTCTATCCCGTTTTGACTACCGCAGTTCTTATTAGCTCTTTGTCAGATTTTTCGCCATGGAACTGATAGTGTAGTTAGACTCAAAGAAATTAATTATTAAACAATATTAAACACTTGACAATCTGGTGTGTGTTCCTTGCCTCGATATCGAATGAAACCGATAGTCTTGCTATAATTTTAAGCTAAATGACACGGTATTAGCTGTCAAAGCCAAACATTAAACATCGAGATACGCGATATATACATTCAATCAAAGTCGAAAATAGTAAAATTATTTTTTTTTATGTACCTTTTTTGAAAGTCTACAAAACTTTCAAATCTACTTTGAAATATACTAGAGGCTTTTAAAAATACGAAAAATCTACTAATTTAGTAGGAAATATACCGAAAACGGTAACACAGATCGGTGTATTGAAAACCTGCGTCCAGTTAGCCACGTTGCTAAAAATATGGAAAACCCAAGTCGAAAAACAGGGTGACTCAGGTGACAAATAAACCAAATAAAATTAGTTTAAAAAGGCATCAATTCAAGAAACTACGCTGCCCTAACAAGCATTTTTTCCAAAATCGACTTTTTGATGGTTGATTAAGAGTATCTACGTGCATCTCTACCGACAATTTTAGAGCCATACATCGAAATCCTAGGGTTTTATAAATATATAAATAAATAAATAAATAAATGTATCATCATATGAATGCCCATATATGAAATGTTTTTAGCCTGAAAAATTTATTATGTCCTTTACAAACTAAGGCAATATTATGTGCACTTCTAGAAAGTATAATATTTTTTTTACAAATTTTTCATACTAATCTCAAGTTTTTTTTCAATCAAAGGTGAAAAGTTGTTTTTGGCCAAAAGCAATTCATGCCAAAAACACTTTTCTTAACATTTTCAATCGAATACAACAATAAAAATTGTTTAAAAGACTTTGAATTTTTTTTGCTCTTTTTTTGGTGTTTTGTTTTCAAATAATTCTATAAATTTAGGTTAAAATTTATTTGGCGGATGGGTTAAACAATACTGGATGACTTCGGAATAACTTCAAGCATATTTTCAAATCAAAAACGAATAGTATTTATTAAAATGGAATTTGTTTATTTTGAGGACACATCAATAGTTTGAAGATTCGTACTTAAACAAAAACACTGTAAAGTGAAGATGAACTGGAATTTTTACACACCTACACTCGAGGAAAGTATTTTATGTTTTGAGTAATTAATTAAATATAATTAGGTGAAATAAATATAAAAAAAACAAATTTTAGAAATTTCATAGTATACCGATTAACAAAAAGTGATGACTTAAGTTCATAAACAATAAAAATAAAAAAATGGGAACAAATACTACGAAGGGTTTGCCGAAACGCAAACAAATTCAATTGTAATTGCAATTGTAAAAACTGAAAATGGCTACAAATTGGCAAATGCCAATGAAATGCAGAATTCCCTTTTCCAAACGAAACGGACACGTTCACAATTTACAACTTCAAGAACAGCGTGATCGGGCAGTGATCGCTGCCTTTGCATTGCGTGCGCAACACGTTGTCCACGACGCGCTGTATCAATCGCTCCGATGTGATGAAATAGTCCAGACGCCAGCCGACATTGCGCGAACGGGCATTGCCCATGTACGTCCAGAACGAGTAGGCGCCCTTGCGCTGAGGATACAAATGCCTGAATGTATCAACATAGCCGAGGGCCAGCAGTTCGCTCATTTTATCGCGCTCCTCTTGAGTGAAGCCAGCATTGCGTGTATTTGCCTTCGGATTGGCCAAATCGATTTCGCGGTGCGACACGTTCATATCGCCGCAGATAATTACCGGCTTGCGTCCGTCCAGCTTCTGTATGAACTGCTGGAAGAGCTTCTCCCAGCGCATGCGCGGCTCCAAGTTGACCAGCTTGCGACCCGAATTGGGCACATAAACGTTGACCAAATAGAACTTTTCATACTCGGCCGTAATGACGCGTCCCGAATCATCAAATTCGGCATCGCCTATCCCGTATTCCACATTGATGGGCATGATTTTCGAGTAAATGGCAACGCCCGCATAACCGCCCGGCATGCACAGCCAATAGGGATGATAGCCGGGTAGGCGGGCAGCCTCTTCGGGCAACTGATCTGTGGTGCATTTGGTTTCCTACACGTTAA
This sequence comes from Heteromyza rotundicornis, assembly GCA_951394025.1. Lineage (NCBI taxonomy): Eukaryota > Metazoa > Arthropoda > Insecta > Diptera > Heleomyzidae > Heteromyza > Heteromyza rotundicornis. Next base: position 58,499,194 of record OX596013.1, on the reverse strand, counting down.
AGAGATGGTTACTTGGAAATTCCCCTCCGAGTCTAATTTAATTTGTCGATTGAACCCACCTGCATGCAGAAGATGTCGGGCTCCTCGTAGTCCAAAAACTTGAGGCCATCCTTTTTCAACCACGAACGCAGACCGGCCACATTCCAGCTGGCAATCTTCAAGTTGAAACGTTCGTCGTCGTCGCTGCTCTCCAGCGGTGGCAAATCGAAGTCGGCCTTATTGTAGATCGTATCGGTGGCATTGAGCGGAGCAGCCTTTTTGGCCTTCGAAGCTGTAAAACACGAAGATAGAAAGTATTTTAAATTGGTGCAGAAAGTCGGGGGCAACGTACGTTTATGGCCATCGGCTTCATCATCATCATCGTTATCCTCAACGATGGCAGCGGCACGTTTGCGTGCGCCACGCTGTTTCTTTTCAGCGGCCTGTGGAGGTGCTGAAAATGTAAAAAATTAGGAATTGCAATTTTAGGGTATTTTAAAAAAGAGGTGTTGGTTGCCTTCGAGACATGTTTCGTTAATTTGACGAAAGTTGAAAACAGAATTTTTGAAGAATTTCCAAATTAACATTTTCCTACCAAACTTTGACAGAGTAAATTCAAGTAAGTAAGTTTTATTGAGACTAAATTCAAAATGAAACTCTTCTACTTATATATAATGTACATTACAGTGGTACAGTGGTTCCTATTTTTCGAAATTGTACAAATGGTGATTCACATAAAGTCGGAAACCCCTCGTTTTGGGTGGGATTACAATTGCCATCCAGTGTGTATTTGGACTTAAGTTGTGTGAATTAAGTTAGGTGGGAAAACAGATGCCATACAGTGGATATTTGTTTGGGTGATTCATGTTAGTTGGGATTCAGCTAGCATCCACTACGCCCTTTGACTTTTCTTGGTTGTTTAATGTCAGGTGGGATTATAGCAGCTCCAGACTGCGTCCTTGGACTTTTTTTATTGTTTCGTGTCAGTTAGAATTACAGTAGCCACCAAGTGCGTTCATTTTTCGGGTGTGACACGTCACTTGTGAGTTGGTCTAATACCAAAGGAGGTGATTCACTCAAATGCAGTTCATGGTAGATGTAATGCCAACTGATATGAATCACCCAAAAAAAAAATTTGCAAGGACGCAATTGGTGGCCTTGATATGAATCGCCTTACGGAATTTAATAGTTAATTTGCACAAACGAGCGCTTCAGACTGTATGAATCACTTTTTTTTCTATGCATACAAAGCCATTTGAAGCAAAGGAAGTATTCGAAGCATTTAAAAAACAGCAATTGGTATCACGAATACTTTGACGCGGTAAACTGTGCTCAGGGTATTTTCTAAAATGCTTTAAAGTTTGTACCCAACAAAATTTGGGGAAACGACACCCCAAAATAGATAATTATGGCTTTTTGCACTTATTTTTCGGAATCTAAAATGCATTTTTAATGAATTAATTTTTAAACCCTACACCTCATAAGGGTATATTCCCTTTGGTCTGATGTTGGTAACACCAGGAAGGAGGCGTGGTAGGTATGGAATACTATATATTTTTTTGATCAGCGTCACCTCCGTCTGTCCTTGTAAACACGATTGCTAGAAGAAAGCTAGAGGACCCTAGCTTTGGATTTATTTTTTTTACCTTCCAAGCAGTTAGTATTGAAAATGGGCGGAATCGGTGGGCTGTCACAACTACCTGCCATATAAGTGAATTTCGTGTTTTGCAAAATATGCAACCAATATGGCGGATCCAATATGGCCCAGTAGGTGTAGGGTATATATAAGTCAGATTCGACCGACTGAAACTTACTCACTTGTTTGTACTGGAAAAGAAATCGAACATTTCTAATTTCGTTTTAAACTTACAAACCAAAGCTCCTCGAAAAATGTTACTTTTCGTTGGAAAATTTGAAAGGTAATAGTTTTCGATACTGTGACTGTAGCTGTGACTCATAATGGTTTTCTCGCGAAACAACGAAAGAATAATATTTTCGCCAAACAAGTTGAATTGAAAAATAATACTTTTCGTAAGGGGCGTCGATTTATACATTGGCGCAAAAATACAAAGTGATTGCGAGCAAAGTCGTGGGCATAAGCAAGTTTAAAATAGAAGTACTTAGAACAAAACCGCCAATTTACGTTTTTGCTCAACTCAGAGCGAGTCTAGAAGTTTCTATTTGTTATACAATGAAATATTACTTTCACAAACTCACCCTTAGAGGGTTTGGCTTCCTCCTTCAATTCATTGTCACTTGAAATTTCCTCTATGTCGTCCTCCGCCGCTGCTTTGGATTTTATTGTAGACTTTTTCTTTTCTTCTGCCGGTTTTGCTTTGGCCGCCACATTCTTTTTCGGCTTTTCTGTAATGGGAAATTGATGAGTGATGCATGGAAAATTTGAAATCCCAACTAAATCGAAAATAATTACTTTTTGGGCTGTCGTCTGCTTCCTCTTCAATTGTGTCGCTTGCATCTTCTGTTACAATTTTTTCGACCGGAGTCTTTTTGGCTCTGCCCCGCTTAGTAGCAGCTGGCTTTTCTGTAACCTCTGCTGCTTCAACCACCTTCTTGGCTCTGCCAGATGTCTTTTTAGGCTTTACTGCTTCAGTTATGACTTCTTCTTCTATGGTTGCAAGGCCATCGTCGGCGACTGCTTCAGGGACTTCAGCGATAATTGCTTTTTTGGATGAGCGTTTCTTTGGAGCTGCCTTCTCCAAAGGAGCAGCTTCTTCGTCTGGGACCACCTCCTTCGTTGGTGTGACTTCTTTTTTCTTGCGACCTGAATAATTTGAAATTGTATCGAATTGCAACAAAGTCTGATTTAAAACGAATTACCCTTTCCTGTAGCCTTAACCGTTTTGGCCACTTTTGCTGGAGTTTCTTCCTCTGGTTCTTCCCCGTTGGTCTCTTGAATTGGTGGTTCTTGCTCTATAACAGCAGTGGCCGCCTTTCTGCCACGACCCTTTACTTTTGGCTTTGATTCTACTTCCACTTCATCAGCGGCGATTTGTGTTGTCGTTGGTGCTGCCTTCCTGACACGGCCCCCTCTGGCAGCTGGCTTTTTTTCTTCCACCAACGCTACGCTTTCTTTCACCTCGCCCAGCTTTCTTCTTCCACGGCCGGCAGCAGCCTTTTGAACGGGTGCGGGTTCCTCTTCGACCTCTGCGATTTCATCCACAACCGGCGTAACACGTTTCTTGGCACGTCCGCGTCCTTTGGGCGATGCAACTTTTAATGGTGCTTCCTCTTCTTCGCTGGCAATACTCGTGGTCGAAGACACCACCGCATCTCCATTTTCGGCACCCTTTCCTGCGCCGGCACCGCCATTCGCTACCTTTTTCGCTGTTTTGGCTCGTGGCATGTTTGGTCGTACAAATTTCTCAAAATTATCAAAAGCACTAACTTTACTTTTCGCTCAAAATCGTTCCAGACTGTTTGCGGTGGGGTTGGGCTACTTTTTCCTTTTTTTTGTTTATTTTCTTGTACTATAAAACAATAAATTGTTCAAATGGGACTTATTTTTTGCAAAAACTTTGTTTTCTATTAATATTAAAATATTTTTACACTTCAGGAAAAAAAGCCGCTCCAGACGCGAAGCGACACAGAAGAAGAATTTTTTTTCAGTTGCTCAGTTGCTTTTTTTTCGCATTTTTGGCGCCTTTGTGGAATCTACATTTTTGTGGATTGTGAATTGACAAATTTGCAAATTTTTTCCACAAATCAGTCATGCAAGATTACGCTTTCAGTTATAAGAAAAGTGTGTATTTCAAATTATAAATTTCTATTATTTTAATGCCCATTACCATTTGGAGTGGCCTTGTGTGAGGACGTATTTTAATGTTGAGTTTGGGGCCCCTGCGATTTTATAAAATTAAAAGAATATTTCAATTTTAAATTTTTCTTATTTTTATACCCTGCACATTAGTTTCCAATTGTATATTGTTTTTGTATTTTGTTTTCCGCCTGAGTCGATAGCTTTTGAACTATCGAATAAGAACCACGCCTACCTCCCACACAAAATAGCAGCCTAATTTGTATTATTTTCGTTTATCTTGAGTAATACTGAACCGATTTGGATGCGGTTATTTTATTTAGCTGGAAATGAAATCGGAACGAATGGGAATAAAACTGGAACGAAATTTTTAAATCGATCGGGAATTAAGTTGAAATGGTCGATAAAATATCGAAAAATTATCGACAACTATCGAAAAACTATCGAAAAAGTATCATCGATAAATATGTAAAAATTGTCAATTAAATATGTAAAAATTACTAGTTTTAATAAACTTTGTCTATCTTGCAAGGTCCCATCTAGTCGCTAAACGTTATTGAAACAATTCTGGATTCATAGTAAAATATCTCAACTTCTTGGAGTTCAATTCGGGTATGTTCTTTTGCAGATGAAAAATGAGACTCACTAATTTTATAAAGGCTTGTGAGAAGTAAGATTTTTGTGGAGTTTTTTTAGATAATATGAGATTTTGTATTTGCTGTGAGACTTGTTGTGAAAATGTAAGATATTTTCTCACATGAAATGTTTTATCTCGTGTGAGGTTTTTTAATTGCTAGAGATGTTGAAACACGTGAAATTTAAAAATTTGTTTGTGAGATATTTATCTGGCGACTGTGGTGAGCATAGTTACCAGATAAATATATCACAAAAAATCAACATCTCACAGCAATTCAAAATTCTCACAAAAAATCTCACAGCAGATAAAATCTCAAAAAAACTGACATCTTACACGAAATAAAACACTTCATATGAGAAAATATCTCACAGCAATATACAATCTCACAGTAATTAAAAAATCTGACAAAGTCTCACAAAAGATAAAAGTCTCACTAACATTTCTCATAAGTTTAAAAATCTCACAAAAATCTCATATCTCACAAGCCATAAAAAATCTCAATGTGAGATACATCTCACAAATCTGGTAACCGTGGTGGTGAGACCGATTAGGATTGTCCAAGTTGAGACATTTTTTTTTACTGGAAAAATATTTCTACGTCATCGAATCAAGGCTTTTGTTTGTCATACGTAATCTTTGTATAGTGATTTGTGAGAAAAGTATTAATTTAATTTAATTTCCGATTCCCGAAGTAAACAAACAACAAGCTGAAGCTAAATATGAACATCGAAATAACAACAGAAAGTTTGATGAAGGTTTGCCGCATTTGCCTGGAAGAAGGGGAGTTGAATTTATGGGAATACAAAGTTAAGTTGCCGCCAAACGATGAAAAGCCGCTCGAGAAAATGCCGGAAGAGGAAACCACAGTTCACGAGATGATGAAAGTTTTCGGAAAATGGGAAGTGAGTACAAACATGCACTCATCACAAATTTGGGTAATTTTTGAATTGCATTAATTTTGCAGCACAATATTTTGGATTTGAGCAGTGAGCTGCAGTTGCTTTGTTACGATTGCCTTAGTGAATTAGTACCATGTTACATGTACTACAAAAAACTGGAACAGGCAAACGAACAAGTGACAAGACTTTTCAGAGAAGCGCTAAGAATGGAAACCGAACTGAACAGCGAAGAGGAGGTGGAATTCCTGGAGGACAGTAACGACGAAGACAACGCCTCGCAGAATGAACAAGTTGTAGAGAATGAAGATCGAATTTCAAGCGAAATTGATACCGACGAAGAAGAACTGAAAGAATTCACGAAAATCTGCAAGGAGGAAGCACAAATACCAGAGACTCCACCAAAGCAGCTGGTCGTCAAGCGAAGAACAGTAAAAAATCCAAAATTAATTTTAACGGGCGGCGTGAAAAAGATGTTAACGCATGCCACTAACAATGAGATGCCACAGAAACGCTACGCAACCACAGCTAGTCCACCAAAACGACAGAAAATGCAACGAGTGGCAAAAACCCAGCAGTGGGACAACATACCAATCAACGCATCGTTGGTGGTCACACAATTCATACCGTCGGCTGCCCAAATCAGCATGGAGACGCCACTGCAGCCCAATGCCACTGAGCAGGAGGGCCATTCTTCAGATGCCCTACCCACAAACGAACTGCGCACGATGGACTATGCGGCTGTAGAGATTAAGGGTGATCATATCAAGGAAATCATTGAAGATGCCCTAAATATTCAGGCGGCGTCTACGCCAACGGAGTTCCTCGAAAATGAGACGAGCGAACAGACGCAGCAGCCACTACCACTGCCCGTCTACGCTTGTAAATACTGTCCACAAGCCTTTTCCGCACCACGCTACCTCATGACACACGTACGAAAGTCGCATGTCTGTCAATTCTGCACGATGGCCTTCGTCAAAAATGCCGACCTGTACGAGCACATCAAAAGTGCCCACCAGGAGCATAAATGTGCCATATGCGGCAAAGTGCTCAGCTCGCACAGCAATTTGAGAGGACACATAAAGCGGGTTCATGGCCTGAAATTGCCAGCACAAGTAGCGCTGCTGGATTATCGTCCAAATGCCACGAATGAAGACGACGACGAGACAGACGATGCCACAGACAGTCAGAGCGAACATAGGGGAACACAACAACAATACATTGTAGGCGAACAGGGATAGATAGCAGGGCGAAGAGGTAATAAAAAGTCGGCAATGAAGCCTATTAAAGGGAAACGTAAATATTTGTATCAGAAATCTTTATTATTCCCAAAACAATTGGGCATTTTGTGTGACAATCTGGCCTTTCTCCTGGGCCGCCGCATCACCTCCTCCCTCAATGTACATGGGCGTGAATTCCCGATAGGCAATGCAGACACGCCGCTCTTCGACATCCTCACGTAGCACGGAATGTTCATATTGGTAGCGGGCCGGGCCATACAAAACAATCAGCGAACGGCTAGAGGATGAAATAAATTTTTTATATTGTCAGGAAGCAGTGAATAAAAAGTACTTTTCTGTATATAAATAAAAATTACTTTGGCATTGGAATCCGTATGACACGTCGCTGGAATGGTTCCAAGTCCCCTGCACTCGCCAGAGGCATTATCAATTTGTCTGCATAGGCCGGCACCAAGTCCAAATTATACTTGGTAGCCACCTCGGCGTCGTACAAAGTCAACGTAAGCACAGCCTCGCCCAGACAGTTCACAGTCACCACTCGCTCACCCCAGATCCAGCAATCGTCAATGTGCGCATCGATTGAGGCTCCCTTGGCGGGGTCATATTCCAACGAGCACTGCTCGATCGTCTGAAAGTCGCTCAGCAATTCCACTTGACGGAAGCGCTCTTGTACGAATTGTGAAAATCGGGGGAAGCCTCCGAAAGCGCCGTTCTGTATCTTTCGTTTCTTGAAGTTAGTTTTTGGTCCGAAATTCTGCTTTCGACGTCCACTTTGCGATACATCCCAGGGCAGCGTGTCCAGTTGTTTCATTAGCGTGCAGCCTTCGTCTGGCGTAAGGAAATCCTCTTTCACCAACACTCCCGGGAAAACGATTCCCGCAGAACCCGCATGTTCGGGATGTTGCGCGAGCACCGCTTTTGTATCCCAACCCGGGTGAAGTCGTTCGCAGTGAGTGCAATAGGTCAAGGCATCCAGTTTATGCAGGACATCGTGTGGGGACGGTTTTGCTATGTTGAAATCTTTCTCACACTGCAAACAAGTGCGTACTCCCTTGCAGCCACACGGCCTGATGGTATTCATTAGATGTTTCTATAGTCCAACTGAATTAGGAAATTGATAAATAGAAATGAAAGTTGTTGTTTTGCGGAAACCAGGTGTGTCTTCTTCTTCTTTACATAGAAAACATATGTTCAGTTGGATCTTGTGGATTGTAAAAAAAAAGTACTGTACGCACGAAAATTGTACGAATAACGAAATTTAATTTTTAAATTTGAATTTAAAAAAAGGAGAGGGGATATTTACAAAAGTAGCGGCACATTTTTGTAAGATTTACAGGAACTGGACAGTAAAGCTGTTCTTAAGCAGGTTGTGGGCTTAACAGAGTACATATAGAGAAATTCGAATTTTTTTCATTCAAAGCATTTTTTTTTTGCGTGAAACAGCAGTATTAACCCCACATGCAGTATAAACTATTCCTCCATTTTTATACCCCACAGGGAATACAATTATATGCAAATGCATATTGCATATGCGATTTTTGGAACTAAAATCGCAAAGACATCTTTATTATGTGGTCTTGAAATTCTGATATCCTCACATTAAAATATTAGGTACTTACTAAGTATTAAAAAAAAAAGATTGAATACATTTCAAAAATATTAATTGGCCATAATATCACTAAATTATTATAATAAGTGTCTGGTGTAATCCAAGTCTGGGATTTCTTACTAATTAAATCACAAATTATGAGCTAAAACCTACAGTGTTAAACAAAATTCTAGTCCTTCTAGGCAGTAAAAGTATTAATATAATCAGAGAGAAGCATTTGCTAGGCATCCGCATGTGTATTAGGTGAATAGTATGTAGTCTTTGCCTTCAGTCAGGTTCAAGCTCTTCAAATTCGTCTCAAAGGCTCCTTTGGTCAAGTCCAATTTCATGCAAATCAGCAAAGGGGGCTTGGCCTGCGTAAAGTGTAGAATGGGTATAGAGTGTGTAATTACGCGTTTAACAGCATCGAAGTGATGATAATATGTATGAATTTTCTCTAAAAGAAGGAAAAATACAATTTGTACATATTTAACTGCAAAAAATCTTACTCTTGTCCACATCACAAAAGGCCGTAACCTTATCTTTCACTGTCAGCGGCAAATCTCGAAAGAATTTGCGGCCTTGTTTGCCAGCATTCCAAATGGTAAAGCCCTCCTGCCAGCGCTCAGTCTGCAAGACGTTTTCGATCAAATGCTGCAAACGTATACGCCATATTGTTTTGGCCGAAATGGAAAACGTGGTGGCTTCTGGATGATAGCGATACTTCAGTAGGCATTCATCGACTCGCATAATATAACCGCCACAGTCCAAATGTTTGTAAAAGAAAATCAGATCCTCGGGCGTTCCAGGTCCATCTTCACAAAAGCCGTGGGCCACCTTCTCGTACACCGATCGATGACACAGCCATGTGGGCATTATCACTGTGGGACCATTCGAGGTGTAGATCTGCAGTGAGAGTTTCTGCGGGTCGAGTTCATTGGCCCAACGGGCGAAACGACAGGTCGAGTTGGACGGAATGCGGGTAAATTTTGAGCCAATTATCTGAAGTGAAGTGAAATCGGTTAGATTACAGAATCTTCTTTACTCATACAAATCAATATATTTTCTAAAAAAAAGTGTTTGAAAACCTTACCGCATCCTTATGACGCTTTGCTAAAGAATATTGTTTTAGAATTCGATTTGGTAGCATTTCATCGTCGACATCCTGGAAACACAAATAAGCGCCCGAGGAAGCATCAATAGCCATATTGCGTCCATAGCCAACTGGAAGTATTTTTGTCTAAATGTTTCCTTCAAATCGTAAAAAACAACAACTTTGGTTACCTCCTTTCGATTCGGCGTTCTCATTGCTCACAATTCTCATGTAAATATTACTGGAACTGGCAACAGACTCTCGAAATGTTCGCTGCCACATTTGCAAAAGAGTCTGTGTCTCATCTGTGCTGCAATCGTCAAACACACAAATCTCAATGTGGAACGTAGCTTCATCGTCATCATTGCCGCCCACACCATCCGCACAACCTAGAGATGACGTCAGATTTGGCATACTCGGAGTCTGCGCTGGTCGTTCTTGTTGCACAGCTGTTTGCAGTGCAATCGATTGGAAACACTTGTCAATCCATTTGGCCCCATTCAGAATTGTCATGATTACCGACTGGATAGTGGCGTTGAGTAATGAAAATTGCAAAAATATTTGACTTCTTCCAACCGAACTTCTTTAAATGCAAAGCGTTCTACTACTCACAATGGTTTCTTCGGTCATTTAACGCTTCAAAATGAAATTGCAAGTTCCACTGAAAACGGGAGCCGGCTGTTCTCACGCAATAACAACAACAAACTAAACCCAAACACCAATACAATCCAATTTTGTTTGTTTGATGACATTGGTGAATGTGGATTGTAACATATTTTGTGTGTCTAAAAACCGTTGACATTTCATTCAGAAATTCAAATTCCATAGAAAATATTACTCATACGCCCCCGCCCCCACTGTTGGTAGTAAAAAAGCCAATTTTTATTTTTTCAGAAATATGTAAATATTTATTAATGTTTTCATATTATTTTATAAATTAATTTAAATTAAACACGTAATTCAAGCTTAGCACACTAAACAAGTTTTACAGTTATTAAGTAATTTCTCAAAAATTAACAATAATAACAATAATCCTCAATTCTGTTTTATTTTCTCATACTTCAATTTAATTCCTATATGTGTGTGTGTGTGTGTAATGATAAATAATGTTTTATTTACAAGCGCGATATTAAAATTACTAATACGAAAAATGCTGAAGTTGTTTTTGCTTTCAAGTCTTTACAGGAAAAAATTGCGGTTTCCAATATGGAAAAAAGTAAAAAAAAAAGTTGCAAAGTAAAAACTAAACAAAAATGAAAGTAGAGTGCAATAAAAGCGTTATGAAATGAAGCGAATGCGTGTGAAATTTACAATTTGAATTGAAATGCGAGCGATGCAAATATCAGTCTTATGGCAACATTAAAACAAAAGTTTACAATAAAATTCTAATAAGTTTATGCAGAAAAAAAATAATAATAATAACAAATGTAAAAGGAAACGTCAACGCTCCACTGTAACTGAGTAACTGAGAGAGGCTATCTTTTTCAATGGTGAGGCCTCTCTCCTTGCAGAAACTTCTCTTAATTTAATTTAAATACAATTTTTTTACCCCCCCGAAAATGCACCCTTAGTCAAGCCCTAGGCATGACCTCTTCCTTAACCCTCTTAGATTTGCAGACACTTTCGCCCGCTTCCCTGCCTCGCATAAACACTCTCGAATGCATTAATTAGCTCATCCATTCCCTTGAGCAGACCCTCTTCCCGATTGCCGGGCATCCACTCGTTGCGATGACTGACGCTGATGTCTGCGGGCAGCGGACGCGATTTGGCAAAGTCAATCAGCCAAGCGCCCACCTTATCCTCGTCGTAGACAATGAATATGCTGGAGCCGACAATTTCGTGTCGCTGGAAGAACGCCGACTTCTCAATGACCGTACGCATATGCTTCAGTCGCTTGATCAGCTCCTTGTGTACGGAACGTTTTGCCCCCACAAACTGCTCAATAGTCTGAGCAATCTGATCGCTAGTCCTCACTGTTTTCAGATCTTTGACCGGGGCGCGTCCACGCAGGCGCAAGGCTTCGATGCGAAAGCCTTTGGTGTGCGATGAAGACATGGCCTCGCGAAAGAGCATATAACGCAGTTTGGTTATCGACTGTGACTGGTGTTCCTCGGCCGTCGGGGCAGTCGCATCCACTGCAATCATCTTCTGATACAAATCGGGACGTAGGGTCTTATTGGTCACCTCCGACTCGAGGAAGGTGCGACAGCCCATTTTGATGTCCATGACGCAGGGGTCCTTGAAGCCGCCCGCCAGCAGATCCTGCAGTTCAATGAAGTTTTCGCTGCCGTTCAGTTGCAGTGTGCCGTAATAGTGGGGCACAATTTTCGCCGTCTGCGGTTCGTGTGACAACTGCTGATAGGCGAGCACTTCGCTGTCCATGAAACTGGTCACACGTTTGCGTACAATGCCGGCAGTGGTGGGCACAATGCTTTCCGGATGGCCGGACAGTTGCATCCAGCCGTGTGGTGTGCTCTTGGCATTTGTGACATTCTCATTTTGTTGATTTTGGCTGTTGTGGTGGTGGTTCTGATGCTGCAGCAGCGCTGGTGTGGCGGGAGCACTTAATTCCAAAGCGTTCTGTGTAAAGAAACAAACAAAAATTTTAATTAACGAAATTTCATATTTATTTTATTTTTAATGGTATTATTTGAAACTAAATCAACACCAAAGACACAACCAATGATAAGCGTTCACAGATTAAAATCATACAGTCAATAGTCATGAAACCACAACAACAAAAAACAATTAGCAAAGAAGAAAAAAAAACAATTGAAAGTAGAAGAAGAAGAAGAAGTATCAGAGCGCCCTTGGCAGTGGTGCTTGTGGCAATAATATTTGAATACTTTGTCATAAAATTACGCACCAAGAATTATGAGAAGACAATAACAAAAGCTTGTGTCTGAGTTGGTGCAGAACGGCCGGCGACGGGTTGGTTGGTTCATGTGACAAAATTGGTTTAGGAATTTACGAAGTCATGAAAAGTTCTATTCTTTAGAGAAAGACAAGCTGTGACTCAGCTAATTTGTAAAATAAAAACCATCCACGGTATTTCCGTTAAGAAAAATTAAATTTAATTGAAGTTAAACTTGAGGGGTAACAAAGTACTTTACGACATTTTTAAAGAAGGTTTTTGTGCCTTTAGGGTTGCTTTATATTCTCCATGTCTGATTTTTTTAATTCACCTATTTCCAATGGAACATTTTGAAACAACTCAAAAGTATTGATTGTAGAGTACTGAAAGATTAAACAAGTACAAAAGTCAACTTCCAAGTTGAATGTCATTTTCGCTACATTCGAGTCGAGCAGCCAGACGTTTGTACAATAGTCTAGTGGGATTTTTTTAAAGTAAAAAAAACAAAAAAACCGAATTGGTAATAAAAATTTTAATTTTGAAAATTATCTCTATGACATTGATATTTTGTATTAATGTTTGTAAAATTGTAACAAATTTCCTCAATGTGAGGGTGTACGTTTTTCAGGTTAGAGAATTGTCACCACTAACTAAACGTTGTACACAATACGTTTTTAGTTAAATATTTTGCTAGAAACATACCAACATACATACGTATTTACACACTTCACTCGTAAAACAAATTTACAGTAGTTAAGTGTGTATTTGCCTAGATTTCGAAAGGTTTCGCTAAGGTCATGTAACAGTTTGCTTTTGAATTGTTTATACATTGCGGATTTGCACTCTGGTTGTTGTTGTTAATTAAAAATTTCATTATTCTGGTATTTACAAATGCAATAGCAACAAATAACCAATACAAAGAACGACTTGCGCACACAGTAATTGAAAAAAAAGGGCTCGCATTGCATTTGTGAGCGCGTGACGCACTTTTGTGGGTCTAAAGTTGAGACTTGTTTTTCTAAAAAGAAAGCAAAAAAAAATGTTTATGGAAATTTCGAAATGCAAATTTTTGCAAACGACTGGTATTAACGTGCGCACGTCAATGCGATACTGACGAGGAGAACAACGGACTGTTGTGCGATAGAAGAGGAACAATATGTTTTTAATTATAGTTAGTCATAAAGGATGCACCGATTTGTGGGCTTTAAAGAAAACCGAGAAGAACTTTGAATAAAAGCAAATCGAATTTCCTAAATTCAATTAATTTCTGCCACTGAGTTACAGTCTGTTGCCTAATTTGTGATGATTATTTTCATTCATTATATTTTCCATTACAATCTTTCAAAACTATTTACTTCTACTAAGACCTTCAACTACTTGTCGTGCCAGTTATTTATAGAATCTAAATTTCTCATCAGAAAAAATACTTCATGATCAACAAAAAGAAATAAACAAAGTAAAGTTTCCATTTGAAAAGAAATAAGTGATGCAACTTTTGAGCGGAATTTCGCTCCGCCAAAATGTTATCATTTAAAGCAATTAACTCAAATTAATTGAGGCGAAATGTGAAATTTATGTCTTGTTTAATGTTGTACCAAAATCATGTCATCGTAAATAATAATAATAAAAAAATTTTTTTAAAAATGTCTTAGCAGTTTTTGCCGAAATATCTTTTGTATTAAATGCATAATCTTGAGAATTACGAGTTTGTTCAAGCAGACAAAAGAAGAAGAAAAAACAAATATTTTAAATTTAAGTGCGAAACGTGCACTTGCAAAATATTATTGAGGTAAGGTTAAGGTAAAGTCAGTTGGAAGGAGCAGGAAGTGCCTCCTCCGAACTGTACACAACAATAACAACAGCCAACCACCACATCTGCGGTTGAGTGTTTTCTTTTTTAAATTAAATTTTGTGTAAATTGTTGTTGTTGGTCTTAAGCAATTGTTGTGATTGCATTTCAATTAGTATTGACTGTAGGGAATTTTAAACTTCATTTTTTTTTGTTTGTGGTGGAACATTTTTTGGAAAATATTGATTCAACTTACAATGGCCAGAAATTTCAGCAAAGACATACTGCTGGGTGGTAAGATGTCACGATTGGTTAAGTAATCGGCGAGATTCTCACAATTCTCAAAGTTGATCTTCTGCAAAGAGAGAGAGGAAATAGAAATTGATTAGTTGACTTTCAATAGTTGGAAAAATATAGGAAAATATAAGAAGAAAAAAGAACAAATTTTACTTCTAAATCCATTTTAAAAACTTCTCACTGTTTTACGCGTTCTGTGTCTTACTTGCGAAACTAACCGAAAGCAACTGTCCGCAATAATATTTTTTATAACCCTCAATTAACGTTCTTAAATTTGAACCAAAGAAACAAAAAATGTTGAACAAAAACTTCTTATCAGACATTTGCCATTTGATAAGGAGAAACGCCGCATTTTTTGTTTTTGCTTTACCACAACAGCACTTGACACAAATCAAACATTTTGATAAAAAAAATTTATACAATTTTTGACAGACATGAGCAAAGCACTTTAATATCTTTTTATTGGCCTGTCAAGGGCATTTTTTTGACAGATTTTTTGTTCTTTTCCTCAAGCAACGATTGATGTTGATGAAAAGCAAATCAACTTTAATGAAAAACTAAAAATAAAACATTTAAAGTGGACTAAATGTTAGTTAAGTAATATGCAAAATTGAGTTGATAGTCAAAATTTTAATTGAATTGAAAAAAAAAATTGAAAATAATTTCCAATTTTATAAAATTTAAAAACAAAAGCTCTTCTCTCATCCCACAAGAAGCTGTACAGTCATGCTATAACAGTTGTTTCTCGAAACACCTCGCCTTTTTAAGAAATGTTTCAAACTTTTCAATACCTGATCAAAGTCCCATCCTCAATATTCCACAAGGCAAGCAGACCTTGCTTACTTGACACTCATGAGCGTAGTAATTCCCAGTACTTGGAATTAAAAATAAATACATATATAGTCAAGCATGACTCATTGTGATTTCTTTCCCAACGCAATTAAACAAACCCGACTTCGATTTAATGCGTCAATAAAAAAAATGCATAGTGCAAAATTCAATTCAGCTTGAAGAATGAATATTAGAAATTCCAAAATTAGCACAGAATATCAATTTGCCAACTAGTAAGTATTTTACACTTGGAGAAAGAGGTGTGTGGAAGGAAATCCTCCAAAGGTGGTTAATTGCTTCTACTTGTAACGTGACTTTTGACAATGACTGTTGATTTGCAAGTAACTGCCAATTAAAATGTTAATTGCTGTGTGGCTGGAATAGAATACAGACCATGGGTGGTCAAATTCTCGATCCATTAACATCTAATTTCGTATAAGAGCACGTTTTCTCCACTCAATTGATTTATACTGAATGTGTATTGTAAATAAAAACAATTGAAACAGGTACTTGCTATTAAAAATTTCATATTAATCAAGTGTATAGTGGAAAAATGTTATTTTTAGTACGGCGACAATTTAATGGCAAGCCATAAATAAATTCACTAGAAATAAATGCAATTTAATTAACTATTCCAAACAGTTGACCAGTTTCTTTGCTGGTGGTCGTAGTCCAAGCCTTTTTTTGTTTTTATTTTTGTTACCCTCTGACAACTGTAATGACGCTGTTATCTTTACAGATAGCATTTTTATCATAGAGTACACAGGACTTTGTTTTTGTGCCATTTCTGTAAGGTAAATAAACAATACAAAAAAGAAGAAAAACATACAATTGCAAACAAAACTTGTTATCTGCAAGCAATTGGTAGAGGCATTGCATGTAAAGTGTGCAAATATGCAATGTTAATTAAATGCTCTGTTACTAAGCGCTGTTAGTAAGCTGTTAAGCAGTGAAACACACTTAAATATAAATTGTGGGATTGCAATGGGTTTTTCTTAAAATCAGTTTATGTGCTTTTTTAAATTAAACATTTCCACAATTTAGATAAAATTTAACTTCAGTTCCTAAGCCCCTTAACCTATGCCAATATTGTCTGGTGTTATCTTATACGTGCTGGTCTTGACTATACTTATTTTAAATCACTTTCTAAACACAAAAAGCCACAGCATGACTACACGAAAAACAGAAACTTTATGATGCTGTCATTTCGTGTCATTTCATTCTTGTGTGGTTTTTAATAGTGAAGATTTGTTTATACACAACAACAAAACTACAGTCATTGCTTGTACTTAAATTTTAAATTCAAATTCATTATTGCTATTTATTTATAGCTAATTGAGAGAGAATGGCTTTGATATTTTCAAGTAGAAGGTGTGTTTGCGCATTTTTTTTTTGTTTTAGTAAGAAATGTTCCATCCCTCTTTTAATATTTTTCAATGTTGACTTTAAATCGTCGAAACACTCAACAGTTTATTAACATTTTGTTTTGAGTCATAAAGATATGCATATACTTTTAAATGTTTAACAGAGCCTTAACATTTTTCACATTAACCGCATAGAAGTGAGTGAAACTTATATTTAATGAATTTGAAAACCATAATTATGTATACTTAACGGTATTTAATTATAACAGTTTCCCTATCATCACACTCAACACAATATTCACAGAGTAACAGGTGAACCTCTAATTATAACAGCTTGAAGGCATAATTTTCCACTTTTTCTCTCCACAGTGCCAAACTGTTGAATCAAATTCATAAATAAATATAACGCAGTTAAAATTTACATAATTTTTAATAATCATTATTGAAATTCATTAATCGTAAATGCCTTACGATAATTTATCGATTTCCGAGCAACAGCAGCACATTCAATTGAGTGAAAAATTATAGATCTGCTTTTAAAATGTTAAAAAAGTAGTTTAAAGAAATAGCAGCAAAGTGGAGAGAAAAAAAATGGTTTTGATTTTTTTTTCATACTAATGACGTCAATGCTGACCTTAATCATTAAGCGCAGCAGTCGTCTGTTTGATATTATATAGCAAACACGTTGATAATCCATTTCAATATTATAGTATTAGAATATATTTGCTACCGAATGAGGATAAGAAAATAAAAAAGGAGTAGGATAGTAAGAAAATACAAAATACATAAGAAGGCTTTTTTTTTTATCAACAGTAAATATTAATGCTGTAAAAATATGGATGGTCACTGTAAGTTGTTATGTTAAAATTATCAAGCAGAATGCAGAACCTGAATACAAGACGTACGTCCGCTTAGAAGTAAAATTCACTACGTAAATATACGCCTATTTAAAAAGGAAATTCCCTAAGTGCTTAGTACTTAAGTACATTTTAATTTTCAATTGACTTGTGCACTTAGTGGGTTTTCACTTCCAAGTCGACTTGTTTTTCTAACCATTTTATTATTTTAATGTATTCAATAGAAAAAAGTCCAACAAAAAATTCTTGTTTTTGTTTACATTTTACACTCACACTGAAATGTTAAAAATGCATAATTATGTTAATTTTATGCAAATCTGAGTAAATGTTACTAAAAAAAAACAAACTCTGCGAAAGGAACAAGATATATGTATGTGTTTAAGCATTTACTGCACGTTGAATTGGCATATTGTATTTTATTTATTTCGAAAAGGCTATTTTTAAGCAAATCAACATTTAAATTCGGATCACACAGACTGTCAAAACAAAATCACTTCCATTTGACGCTTTCAAAATAAATTTCCTATTTGCGAAAACGCAGTTGAAATGAAAACGTAAACGCAAGCTGTTAATTGGAAAATTGCCTTTCGAGTTATCTACTGCAATTATTAAATCAACTTCAACGAAAATTAGATGCAAGTAAGTAAACGACCAGGTTAGTTAAGTAACCGTGTATGTTATAATCTAATTATAGCGTTTTCACTAGAATCTCAAACGATTGACGGGCATTTGATATAATTTTGACACGCTTCCGAGAGATTTTCGTATGAGCTGTTTTCTTTGTGCTTGACTAAATCGGCATTAAGTAATATAAATTACTTCAATGAGCTTAGTAAATGCCAAATGAGCTGGCGCCTTCTTTCGAGGCAGTAATTAATTGAATTGATGAAATTGATAGATTAGAGAGCAATCAGATGTTTACTGTATAGTCCAGAACTTTTCAATTTGTAAATTTTACAAAAGTCTACAAGTAAATGATTAAAAATTAAAGCAATTGAAGCAATCAGTGTTGCAAGTGGCCTATGTTATAATGCTGTTATTTAACAGACCTAAGCTCGAAGGCGAATACGCTTGACACAAATCTCAAACAGTGTATTATTTTGTGATACGTCAAAGAAATGAGGTTACCTTCCTTGAAGCTGGCCACACTCTAAAATAATAACTACTCTAATTATAATTAACACGTGGATGTGAAGAAAAAAAAATAAAACAATTCCTTTCACCGTCACACAGTATTACTTTCGCATGAAGGAGGGGGGCGGAATTATGGCATATCTGCTATTTGCAAATAACTCAAAGATTTGTAGCAATTACATTTGTCTTTTTTTACACTTTGTTGTTTGCATTAAATTAACATTTATTAAATGAAAATAACGTATACCAAAGCTCGGTAATGAAACACAATGCACTCATTTTCAGGCATAATTGCAATAATGAAATGAATTTAAAATGAAAAGCGGTAGCAAGTGTCATAAAAAGTTTTGCTCAAATAATATTGTATTCCTCGCGTGTGTGTATTTGTTTCAAATAAGCGTGTAAAAATAATGAAAATAAAATAAATAAAACTTAATTTGCACAGCCCAACCAGCAACCAGTTTGCTGACAGGCGGATTTCTTCACTTTTCTTCGGTTCTTTTTTATTTATTTTAATTTTTTTTCTTTTAAATATTAATTGCAATAAAAACAAGTTTATTTGCTACAAAGTGGGCATAACTGGATATTTATGGATTTTATTAATGAAATTTGGCAAATGACGTTTGATGTTAACGCTCATGTTAACGCTAACAGAGAGTCAGTAAAAGCTAATAATTTCTAAATGAATTTTGAAAAGAAGGTTAGGATTAGGTTGAAAGTGGAAAGCACCACAATGATGTAAGCTAATATTAAATTTCACAAATTGTTTTTTAAAAACCTCAAAATGTTAGCTGACAACTGCCAATAACTTTTCACTTGAACAAGTCATTCACTTTTGAGTTGACATTAAAACAAAAAAATAATATTTATTTTAAAAATAAATTTAATTGTAAAATTACATGCCATTAGCTAAGGTAATTGTCATAATTACAATTTGACAGTAGTTTTCATTGCCGTACTAAATAATATCAAAGCTCAAACCGGAAGCTACATTTGCATAAACATATAAAACTGTCACTTTGACGCATAGCGAAAAAAAAGTGCGTATTTGTGTAGCATATTAATTGGATTTGGGTTTGTAATTTATTGTGGAATTATTTAAATTGTCATTATTATTATTTTTATTTTTTTTTATTTTAACATACAATGCCGCATTGTTATAGTTATTGTATTTGTATTCATGACAAAATCACGTTAATTCAATTAAGCTACGTTTTAACCTTCGCTATGCGGCCAAGTGAAGTGACTTAAATGTGATTTAAATATAAGTTTTTGTTAAAACAAACTTTAAAACTAGTCGGTAATGTGTTTGTGATTGTGTGTGTTTGTGTATATGTGGCAGTATAAGCCTACGAGTTCTAATGCCTTTATTAAATATTTATTTTATTATTTAGTAAGCAAATATTAAATATTAAATAAAAAAAAAGAATAATAATGACAATTTACATAAAAATATTTTGACAAAATTATGTGTGTGACGTCAAGCAATGGAGACGGATGGAGCTTGAATTTTTATATTTTTTGTGTATATTTTTTGTGTAAAAAGTGTCAATAAAATTGTTTGACAATCGAGCTGTCATCTGGCATTAAAGTTAAGCAACAGAGCAGAAGCCCAGAGAAGTGGGAGTGCAAGTGTACTAAAATAAATGTCAACAATTTGAATTTTTGTTCATATACCAACGCTTTAAGAAGATTGAGGATTGAGTTTATTTGACATGAATTAGTCGTAAGAAATGTCACTGAACTGTGGTTCGTTTTTTTTCCAAACTAACTGACTCTCATTTTGAGCGAATTGTCCATTCAAATTGAAAACTGAAACGTCAGTTGACCTCGAAAGGGTCTCAACAACAACAAAAAAATGCAATTTACCAAGAATACAATTCAAGCATAAAAACCTTGCATCATTCTAGAATCTAGATCCGTCTTTAGCCCTGACATTAAAAATGCATGTGCAATTCATATTGACGTTTCACTTTTGACAATCAGGGCTTCAGCCACAGATTTATGGCCACCATCATTGCAACAGTGTTGCAGTTGCGGCTTTTTGCTTTAAAGTTTCTTTTTTTTTGGCTTTTATTAAATAATTTTGAGTGTTTTTTTTACATCAAAACACACTGCCTTATCCACTGAACCGCAATTTTTGAACGCCGCTGCGTATTATGTTTCACAATGAAATAAAATACTGAAAAAAACAAAAAAAAAAAAAATTGCCTTCAGTCACCGCAACGTAAGCAAGGCATTTTTTTTCTCTTAAATTTTAATTTCGCATTGACGTCAGAGAATGGGTTTTTGTTTTCTTAATTTTTGTGTTTAATTTTTTTCGTGTATTTTTTGGGTTTGCCTTTTGCGGCAAGTCTTTTTAAATATACAAAAAAAAAATTGTAAAAAAAAGATTTACTAAGTTAGTGGCTAAAGTGTATAGTGAACCGGTTGAATTTTGAGGCAACACATGAAAAAAGCCATTGTTATTACAATGTAAAATTACAAGGCTTTTTAGTTGAATATTACAAGTGGGGCTATCAGTTAGTCATATCAACTACGGGTTGATAGTGCAGTTTGCCAGCCAAACGCGTATAATTACAATGCAGACTTAACAACGAACCTATAGGAATTAGGGCAACTGAGCACTTTTATCGCTTTACCAGAAATCGATAATGCTAATTTCTTCCAGCCCGCATAGGAGGGGATCTCTTATGGGATAGATTCAAATTCGATTCGATTAGAGTTTGCACAAATAAATGCAGGTATGTACTTCATTGTACAAGGGAGAACATATAAAAACTCACATGTTCTTAGAGGAGTTCAGTTTCAATTCGGTTCTACAAAAGTGAGGATCACTAAGTTAGCAAGTCCATATTATAAAAGAAAAGAACTGCCACGAAAACTCATCAAAATGCATTTGATTTTGTGGCTAACGTGCGGTTTAATACTTTTCATAACCTCTACGCCGCAGGCATCTAGTGACGAAAGTCCGGGCTTCTTTTTGAAGATCACCAAAAATGTGCCGCGTTTGGGCAGACGCTCCGATAAGGCAGCGGAGAATTACTTTTTCAAGAATATGAAAACCATACCACGCATCGGACGAAGTGGCAGAAATGTGAGTGAAATATTACCAACAAAATGCATGCAACTACTATTTGTAAACCTTTCAGCCCTTTGAAATGTCTGAGTTGGTTGCTTGGTTTGCGGGCGATCAACAGTCGCCCCAACTGAGCAAAAGGAGACTGCCTAACGCCGATGCTGAGATAGGCCGCGAGTTAAGCATGGTTCAGCCTGTGAATGCGAATACCCTGATTGAGCTGCTCGACAAGGATGCCATACCCTCGGAAAATGTGAAATTTGTGCACTGGAAGGACTTCGATCGGGCTCTGCAACTCGATGCTGAACTGTACGGTAAGGTGATTTCGCTGGGACGCAAACCGGACTATAGTTTGAAGAAGGATCTGAATTTCGGGGGCTACGTACCCTTATTTGGCAATTCGAATGATGGCGGCACTGACTTTATGTTCTACAACAGGGGTGATCAAGATCGCTATTCGGGAAAGTACGAAGACGAATTTCTGCATTACAATCATTTGAAGTGAAATGAAATTTTTTTAAAGAAAATTTAAATGGAAATGGAAACTTTTAAGGCATCCTAACGAGTTAATCTAGTCGAAGATTTTAGTTTGTAAGCGCAAGTATACGAATGTCGTATACTTCATTTTACCATTAAGTGCTTCATTATTAATTACTTGTCATTTACCAATTATACCACATCGTACGATATCATCTCTCGTATATGTATATCAATACAAAAACTTACCCGTGCATACCTAACTAGTTTCATTGTGCCACTCACTTATCAACAGCCTTGATCAAGTCAAACTTTTGACAATTTAAACTTCAGAAACTCCCCACCAACAAACCATACCAACAAGAGCAAAAAAAAAAACTAAGGCAAAGTCAGGTAACGTAAGAAAAGGTTTATGAACTTTGGCGTGGGAAACAAACAAAAATTATGCTAGTATGCTAATGCACTTGACTTTCAAAACAAAAAAAAATAAGGTTGAAAAAACTCAAAAATACAAGAACTGATACAGACAAATGGGAAATACAAGAATCGGTGGTTGCCGGAAATAATTGTTAATTAAAAAAATGAAATTAATCAATAAAACAGACAATTGGTTGCCAAAAAATTAAGAAAAAAAACTGATCACGTTTTAAGGAACCGAAGTCAATAAACTTTGAAAGAAACTGAAAATGAGACTTTCAATGGCCAAAGATCGAAGGATTCTGCCTTATCGACCTCAATGGCAATTGATATTAATCAAACTGTTTTGCTTGCATATATTTAGTTGTTTTGACCGCTTTGGTCATACGGTAACAAATAATTGTGACATATGACAATAGTAAATTTACTGCATTTCCCCCTCAATAAGTGAAATGTATGATTTATGGCAATTTACGTACAATTGAAAAAAATAAGTTTTGTAATTTTGTAAAAGGAAAAAAATTTCAGAAAACATTTTAACAATGATTAATTTGTGATGACCATAAAACTCCAATTACAAAGCAAATTGTCATTACGAAATGCCAACGTCATTACACAACTAACGGACAACATTTCAACAGATTTCCAAAGACGGTTTTATGTTCCAAGTAATTCATGAATGAAATTGTTGATTTAAAAGTTTCAATTGATTTGTCATAGATTGGTCAGGGCTACTAAAAATAGTGTATCATTCATGTGGTTTTCAAACGGATCGGTAACTACACAGAAAAGTGTTACGCGATAAATGGCTGGCATCAATTGAGCGCAAATGGCACACAATTGAAATGATAATTGCCAATCTCTGAACGCGCAGAACTGCTTTATCGACTGAAACTGAAAAATGTGAATAATTGAAAACAAATTTTCACATTTTTTAAAATTTTTTTATTTATGAACGATTGTCAAAAAAAAAAAACAAGAAACGTATGTGACATTTAACTCGCTTTCTTCGAGAGCTTATCAAAATCATGTCTTCCCCGGATGGTTTGTTGTCAATTGCGATTTTGCGGTGATTTTGTGAAATTAATGAAAGGAAAAAAATAATTGTGCGCCGCTATCAGTGGGGTGAACCGAAAAATCTAAGCAAATAAATTCAATTTTAATAGGCTTAAAAATAACAATTTTTGTTTATAAATTTTGAACAAAAGTTTTGCGATTGTCAGCTTTTTTTCGGAGGTGGTAGGTAGTAGGTGAAGATTATCGAAAAGTGAATACGTATAAAAATAGTAAGTTGATTAGAAATAATTTGATGATCGCTTGTATACATGCAAACAGCTGTCAAGTGTGATAAGCCACACACCACATCCATTCGAAAGGCATTAGGGGGTGTGATACTTAGTTGGGAATATTTTCTAAACAAAATTGAAAGTTTGAAATTACAAACGTTCTAATTTTCGTTCTATTTTTACTTACAATTTGTTCAATTGGCACAAAACTATTTAATACCTACTATATGACATACAAAGTAATTTGTGAGTGACTTGGAGAGAGAAAAAAAATTGAAATGAAATTTAATAGCTTCGAAATACCACAGATGTTAGTCATGCATGCCCAGCGAGACAAATTCAACATAATACAAATGTGTAAAGTGTATTTTTTTTGTGGTTCGTTTAATTAAATAAAAATTATAAACAATATGAATTTTTAAGGAATTTTTCTATTCAGCAAACCAGCTCAAGGCATGGGAATTTCCCATATTCTTATTGAAACAAGTGTTTTTCATACACTCACTGAATTTACAGTTCATTATGATCGTTGTTTTCTGAGAATTTTTTGGTCGTTGACATTTTAAAGGTATTTTCAGAGGAAATAAACGTCATTGAACAGAGGAAGTAGTTTAAGGGACGCTATACTTAAACCTTTAAAAGGTTTCAAAAATATTCTAAAAGAAAATGAATTTTTTATATTTGCCATTTGTCACTTTTGAGTTATTGCTAAAATTGAAATCACATTTTACGTGTTTTGCGTCACACGAAAAATCAATGAACTCTCATAACTCATGCAAGCGACAGCGATTCAATTCAATCTTTTTCCACACAAAAATGTAAACTTTCATTTTCTTAATGTTTTTTTGTGTTTGTTTTAAAATATTTTCATTTTGACTTTCTTCTTTCTACAACTTCGTCTTTGACCATCTTCAGATGGTCAATGGCTCAATGGCTCAACACCCGGATGTCCGTTCGACATTATTGCATTGCACGTTTTAACTAAATATTTCAGCCATGCATTGACGTCACAAATGCCACCTAAGAAAGACTCTTCTTTCGTTTTTTTTTTATAACAACAGACAGCAGCAGTTATTCACACTTTCTTTTGATTTTTGGTGTCTAGTGTTGGGGTGGGGTAAAGCAAATACCATCGAAGAAAAAACATGCTTTGAAGATATTTTGAATATACATAAAGTGAAGCTGATGAAGCAATGTGTGTGCTTTTTCTTCGCCCAATTTATTAGAGAGTGAATCATTTGTGGTTGTGCGAAACATATTATCGCAGATGTGAGGCTTTTCCCGAGAACACAAGTACCAAGTTTTCATTACAGACTAATTGACTGTGGTTTGGATTCAATAAAAAGTAAATGAATAGTTTAAATGAATGGCATTTTTTTTAAAAACAATTTTTTTAAAGTAATTGAAATGTCACGTTCCATAGAACAACATGAGCGTCAATGATATAAATAAATTGTTATGACAAATAACCAATCAATATTTTATGAAACCCAAAGTAACCATTGAAAGTGACTACTCTAACATCTAACCAATATTAACATAAAATTGTCCAAAAAAAAATTAATTTTATTCATAATTTTGTTTGATCATTTTTTTTTCTCTTCTAAATTTAAAACTTACCTCATTATTATTATTATTGTGGATTTGTTGTTGCTTTTGCTGTTGCAAATTATCCATAACTGTGCTTTTATTACTGCCATTACCATGATTATGATTGCTTTTACTATGATTACTCGTGGCATTGGTGTTCATAGACGAGTTGTTCGAATTTGTGGTGGTGGTGCTGTTGGTGTCCAATGCGATTAATTTCCACAATTGTTTCAAGCCGATATTATCGACGCACGAGAAGCGCAATTTCTCATTCGACCACGCCATTGCTGCCGTTGCCGTTGTTGTTGTTGTCGTTTGTGTAGCGTGTTGCTGCAATAGTGTGGAAGTCATAGTTTCCATACACGATATTTGTAGTGAAGTTGCAGATTATTGAGGTCGCTGTATTTACAGTTTTCTTTTAAGTACAATTGATTATATTTACAAAGTAATTCTTTGTATTTCTTAAAATTAATACTTTAAACACTTTTCAATCATTTTCGTTTATCAATTTATTATGTGTGTGTTCTCCTACACAGTATGTTTATTTTGCTTTGTAATTTATACTTTATCTTTCTTTTATTTTTTTTAAGTTGTGTCAATGTTTATATTTCTTTTGCAAGTAACCGGTTTTGCTACTTTTCATTGACTTCAACTTGCAATTCTTTCACTTTCCGTTCGACTTTATTTTCAAACAATTCAATTATTTCTTAATATATTTTTTCTGTTTCTGCTTTTGATTTATTTTTCTTATCGCGTGGCTTCTTGCACGTCTGTATCAATTGCTCGTAGCCGCTTGACTAACTGGTTTCGGTTTATAGCTGCCAGTTTTCTTCACAAACTTTGCGTACGATCCGATCGGTCGTATTGGTTGAGGCTTTTAAGTCTTCGTGATTTTGGATCGGCTACATTTTGTCTGGGTGTGTGTTTAAATCAGGGATGCCAACTGGGTGGATGTAACCTTAAAGGTATCATTGGCTGAAGTAATTGTGTCATATGGATTAACTGCAATTACCTTTTTGAAATTTATGTCCAAAGTCCTTCAGAATGTCCTGGTAAGATGAATTGGTTTAGAAAAAAGAAACACTTTGAGGAAACTTGAAGTAGAGTTTTCATGAAATATTGGTGATGGTACTTGAAGAAATTGGAAGAAAGACTCTTTAGCAAATACGCAACTTTTCACTTAATTAGTTTAAAAATGACCAAAAGTTGGCATCCCCGATTGGAGCTTTGCATATTAATCCCCCATAAAGGGAGTCTTACTTGTATATATTCTCTCTCTCTCTGTATATGGATCCCTCTCAATTGTTTTCAAACCAGCTTTTTGGCTGGTCAAATTGTGTCCATCACTTCGTACATTTACGAAACTTTGATTGACGCTCTGCATTGCATGCTTCTCCCCAATTTTACAATTACAATTTACAATTAGAAGGCGCACTTTCTGAAACATTCTGGTATTTCGTGCATTTGAGGTATATTTGCATTATATTTATCGCAGAAGTTGTTATTGTGTTATTGTGCTATTGGCTTGCCTTGCAGCCATTACGCATTCCTATGATAATCGTTGCTAACTCGTATACTCGCAATTTAATATCTGTTTGTATTAAGGCATTCAATCCCGGGATCCCGAAATCCCGGGATCCTGGACGTTTTCTCAATCCCGGAAACCCGGGATTTTGAGTCCGGAATCCCGGGATTCAAAAAAGGCTTTTTTTATGCATTGTTTAAGATATTTTTGACGGTTTTCTACAAAAATACAGCCGTGCATTAACATCCAATCTGATTGGTAAATTAAAAAAACCCACTTTGCAGATTTAGTGCTACACACACACAAAAATTGACAAAATTGACAATAACGGTTAACAATAAATTTTTATCGATCTGAATAAATTTTTTTTGAATTTAAACAATATTTTTTTTTTTACAAAAAAGATATGTTTTAAACAACAATTCGTGTATCCTAAAACTACTGAAAGTAACTTTTTCGTGTGTAGCATGAAATGGAGCTGGCAGAATTTCATGATTATATTCAGATTCAGGTGGCAAAAAAAAAATGATTTGTTCGATCAATGTAATTTAAAAAGAATTACTTTTTGTTCGAATTATTTATTTTAAATATTATTTGTTTTGTTTAATGTTATATTTAATAAATATTATTTCTTTGTCGAATCAAAATGAAATTAAACTTAAAATATTGTTGGAACAATTTTTTCTTTAATTTTATATTAATTATTGTATTTAATTGGAAAATCACGAAAATCCCGAACAAATCCCGGGATCCCGGGATTGTAATTTCAAATCCCTGGATTTTCAAAAACACTTCGGGATTGAATGCCTGTGTTTGTATGCACAAACACACACACACACACACACATTGCATATTCTGCAATCTCAATAATTGTGTGCTTCGGATAAATATGCATTGAATTTATGATAAATTTTTCTCGTTTATCATTTTGTGCAAATGAAAAATATTTTCTTTTCTTATCGTTAGACAACAGCAGCAGCAATTGGCGTTAATTGCAACAATATTGTAATGTAATATGTATTAATCAATGGATAACAGGTTCCGTGATTATTATTTCATATTATTTAATAATTCCATGGCTGGCTTAGCAAATATTTATTTGTGAGATAACCAAATGTCACATTTAGCTCATTTAGTTAATAAATTAAATTTAATATATGATATCGATTACTGAGTATACAAATAAGTTCCCTTAGTCGATATAAGTTAAATGATATGTTTGATTTTTTGTTATACACTCAAAGCATTGTCAAAAAATGTTGTAATGCTTGTAATGCCAAATGACCTACAAGTGTGGCATAGCTAATCGGGTCAATTTTAAAGCTATCGAAACCCAATGCTGGCTATTAACTCACAAGCGATTGCCGGATATTGCTACCCCTCCCCTTAAAATGGATGGTGTAGATGTTGTAGAGTCGGCCGCTCTTGATGTTCTCTGGGCATGTCAATCCAATTTGATCTCCTTTGTGTGGAAAAGACAAGTCAAGGCTTTCTGAGGCGGTGCAAGAAATACTTCTCTCCCGCAAAACTCTGCTCCATCTAAACCATTCATACCCGTTCTAAAATGGAGTATAATTAGCATATATAAGCAGGAGCTTCGAGAAAAAACCTTGAGCTCTTAGACCGTGTCCAGCGACGATGTTCCAAAGCATCACGCATTACCGTGATAGGTTCTTCAGTCGCACAATCCGCATGTGAAACAATCTCCCTTCGAATGGTTTTCCCACCAATTGCAGCGTTTCCAAGTTCAGAACAAACATTCACAGACGTTATTCCCTCTTTCGTCCTACCCACTAACCTATTATCCTTTATGAATCAACATAATGCTTTGCATGTATAGGAGCAAACAAAATATTTGGAAATTTGTCGTTGTTTGGTTACCTACCATGCACATCGATGACATTTTCTACGTCTAGCAAGATATCAAAACGGATTTGTAATTAGCAACTACAAATTACCCCAAACATATACCTTAGTAATGTAATTTGTTCTTAAAAGTAACTAAAAGCTTTGGAATTCCAACTAGCGTCTTGGGATTTTCTTAAACTACAACAAAAAGTACATATTTCAACAGAAGTCCAAGTCTCAAAACGTCATCAAATACACAGAAGAACAAATAAATTTCACGTTTGTAATACTGCGTCATAAATTACAGTTGGGGCATATTCAAAAGAGAACCAATGCGTCATATTTTGTTATCAATATGAGAAGCTTTTGAATGTCAGAAATACATTTTCCTCTTGTCAATGCAACATTTGACGCTAAAGTGTAAAAACTGATAATGTTAAAAAATGCAACACATGCAAAACATGGAACTTTTTTTTTGCAGTGGACTGCATTAATTTTATATGCACGCGTCTAGACTTTTGGCATTTGAAATGAATACGGTTTCGTTGCATAACTAAAACAAGCCAGTTGTCGTCGTAGAAAGGAGTGACTTCTTATATGATGAAGTCAGTTAAACTATTTTTTTATATATATAAAATGAAAGAAAAAACTCTTTCTAATTAAACATTTTTTACTATTTTTTTACTATAGGTGAGTTTCTACATTAAAGTGATTTAATAGCTTGTCGAATTGGTTTGTTGTTGTTTTTTTAGAACTCATGTGGTTTTTTTTATAGAATTAATGGCTTTTTAAGTACCCACAAAATTGCGCATTTAAATACCCGTCGGGAGCAACGGCAACCATTTAGCATGTGATTATGGGCGCCTATTAAATTTTTTGTTTAGACCAATTATAAAGTATTTTTCCCCGATGTTCTTGTCAATACAAACACGTGTAGCCCGCAGGCAGTCAAGTCAGTGTCTGTAATCTAAGCAAATTTTAAGCAAATATTTCGAATTAACGCCACCAAGTGTTGAATATTTAAAAAAAATCACACGAGCCACCTTGTACTTATGTAGGTGAATGCGTTTTCCCCCGGAGCTTATCTGGTGCATTCATCTATTAATATAATAAATTCTTTAAATAAGCACAATGGGGATTTTTGACATTTAAACTGAATGCGAAAATTTGCCCTCATATTTACGTCATCCATCGAAAGCGATAATATTTATTTACTTATGTTTTGTTGATTTTTACGAAAATAGCATTTCTTATTTATTGTTATTAATTCGAAAATGGGCGCAGTTTAATGTTAACTTTTAACTAAAAAACCAACAACAATGTGTGCATTACCGGGCTTATGTCATATGGCGAATGACCAATGTGAAATGTCAATGACAAATGTAAATTTCACAGTTATTTAATGCATCTTCCAATTCGACATGGAAGAACAAAAAAAAAACAGAAAATTCCAGATTTTGCAAAACGATGGCGCGTCCGAATGTCGCCAGTTTTTAGTTTTTATTTCATTTCATTTCATTTTATTCTGTTATTTTACTTTGTAGTCGATTTTACCATGCCATTGGGTCGTTCCGATGTCAATGCCATTTATTTTCAGCGCCATCTCCTTAGTTGCGGCATCATCCTCGCGATCGTCTGGAAGTTATTGATCTTTTTCGCCCATATAACACAATAGATGCTCTCTCCCGGCGTCGCCAACTACTGGCCTCACCTCACATGCAATCTTCACGGTTTTGTGGTTGACTTTGCATTGCAAATTAAAATATAAAATGTTGTTCAAAGTATTGCATGATTGAGTTCCATCAGTAATGCTTGAGTGCAGTTTTTTTTCACCTTTTTTTTTGTCCAGTTGCTGAAAGTTGTTTTGATTTTCACATGATATTGCTACCGACAGAGGCATTAATTTCTTTTTGTGGATTTGTGCATATTTTAACATTGGAGTTGTTTAGAATAATTTCAGGGTTCATGGCAGATCAAAAGAGAAGCTTAATGGCAATTTTGTAGAATTTCAAATTATTTCATTAATAAAAAGCGGCCAAAGGTGTTCTAAGTTTCTTGAGAACAATCTCATCTTATCAAGCTTCGAGTTGAAGAGGTAAAAACCGGTAAAGGGGAAGGTTAAATGCTATCGCAAACTACTATGAAGAGTTTATATTCAAAACTTTTAAGTTCGAACAATCGAATGAACACTGAGGCCTGCTCTTGACAATAGAAAAATCCTCTTCAAAAGATTACAAATCTCAGACTCGCGTCTCAAGTGAACGTGTCCAGCAACACCAAACGGTTGAATTGTTTCTGTTTTTATTTTTTTTTATCAAAGGCCTACCATGAAAAACAACACAAAACAAATGCTTATCTTGAAATGAAATAAAAAAACTTTTATTTATCTTAGCGGCATAGAAAACGCTTTCAATGCTTTTCAAAAAAAAGATGATAAAGAAATATAAGAAAACATTGTAACAGATAAAAAATAAAATTGAAAAAAAGATATATCACCAACTTCCGGGTTCTAAACGGAAGTCTAAACTGTTAATAGAGACGGAAGTATAATTCAATTGGTAAATACTCAATATTGAAAATAGCAAATAAGGAATTGATAATATCAAAGGTACATAAATGATAATTTTCGTTTAAATACTTCCAAAATGTTTACGCTTGTCGGCGACAATAAGTGACAATTTTAAAATAAACATTTTAAAATAATAAGCGATTACAAATATGAATGCTGATTGAAATTATGTGGCTTCAACTGAAGTTGATTTATCGAAAATTCTATTAAATTTAAGCATATTTCTTTACTGGCGGATCAAAGAGTTCTGTAAATTTGTACCTTCAAGGCAGACCTTTGTACTATTAACAAGAAATCGTGACCATCGCAACGATTCTTAACCCGCGCCATCGACCGGTGACAAAAAGGCACCCGTGCATATTGGCTGCATCCATTAAGCTGACAGCCGTTTTCGCTCAGCTGTCAAAATATATGCGCGCACGCGTCTTTGTCATGTGCAGAGGGAACTCATTTCGCATTCAGTTTGTCTCAGCGCACAGACAATAGCATGCAAATGAAGTGCAACTAATTCGCAACTAAAGCAGATACCAACCAACTATTACGATGTACCAATGAAACTAATTCGCTTTGCATGCAACACTTCTCTGATTGCATGTAAGTAAGTACCTACATGTCATGGAAGTGTATTTGTATAGGCCGAGGTCTTTATCCGCCACCATCACAGAAAACGATGAACTGTTTGCTTGAGCTTCACCATTGGCAAGCTTCGTTACGTTGTATTCGAACGACATACGTTACAGATTCAAATTCGAATTCAAATTCGAGCAAATTAAAATTTTCGATTCATGCTTTGACGTCAATCGACGAGACCGACGGCCAATGAGCTCTCCGTCATGGAAATCTGGCTCGTACAATCGCCGTAGAGGCGGCGATCAGCGTGCCAAGAAACTTTCCAAACCCGCCATTTAATATCAATTTTCGTTTTATTAGCGTAGTGAGGACATCGCTCTGCTCTAAATGTGAAACAAATAAATTTAGTTTCATTTGATTTTATTTTAATTTTTATTCAATTTTAATACTTAACTACGTTTGCACGTGACTTTTGTTATTCTTCTGGGCGAACAACAGAAAAACAGAATTGTCTAAAATGGGTAAACAAGCTTCTAGGTACATACACTCTACATGTTGGTATTCGGAGTATATTGACTTAGCACAGTCGCTTGAAATATTACTTAACTGAATAAAGAAATGAGTGGCAACGATTAAAGCGTTTGACTTCACATCATTAAAGATTCACATGCTTCACATTTAAATTTTGTATAATTTTAGATTACTTAATGCGATTTTTGTAATAAATTTAATATTCGACAAAATTCCACTTTTGGTTACACTCATGGGAAACTTAAATATATTCTGAAAGTAGAGCTAAAAATGAAGCATATGTGTCTGACCGTTTTTCTAGATCAATTCGTATAAATATTTGAAAAATACTTAGTAAAATATATCACTCATACGCCCTGTTGTACACAATTTTTTTTCTTTTGAATAGAAAATGTATGTACCGTTATTCATGATAGATACAAATGAGTCGATATATATTAAAGTTCATCAAAATAAAAGTTTTGAGAAATGCGGGTTCGAAATTTTCAAGCAATTTTTGTTTGATATTAAAACACATTGAGATTTGTTGTCAATGATAAAACCTAAAAGATTCAAATAGAAGTTAAAGAAAAATAGTGATTACCTATATATGTATTTTCACTAAAATATCTGCCGAATCTCCACTAGCTTGGACCACGCTTTAACTTTTTTCACTAAAGAGCTCCCAAATCCCCCTCAAAGTTTCATTTTGTGAGAGAAAAAATCATGGTCCAAAAAAATCGCTTCTTACATTTCAACGTTTCCATGTAAGAAGTCATTTCTACTGAATTCCCAATTTTTTAAGTTTTACTCCAAACATTGGAAAATTAATTTTAAAAAAATAAAAAAAATTTGTTTATACAGTTTATATGGGAAAGTCCGAGTCTCGAGGGGGCACGTGCTAATGTTAACCTAGGATGCCCAAATTTGTTTGTACATTTTTCGCACAAAATTAAACTATTTGAGGGGGATTGTGGATCTCCAGCGAACCAAAAAATGTCTCTATATGATTTTGGACACACTAATCTCCATAGCTCAACCGATTTTGGTCTTTTTATATTTTATTTTCACTCCCTCACAATAAAGGTTGATAACTATACGATTTCTAAAATTGTAGTATTTTCCAACATTCATCAAATCAATTTGCAATTTGCACGTCCTTTTGATAAAAAAAATAAATAAATATGACTGAAAATACAAGGTTTCACACGTAATGTGTTTCAAAAGCATTAAATTAGAGCACATTTGTGAGTACAGCTCAGTGCACAGTTCTACTTTTTTTTATTATTAATTTAATAATTAAAAATAAAAATTCAAATTATAATTAATTTTATTCAATTATAATTAGCTCAAAGTGCACAAAGATACCAGATGTATACGCAATTGAGAATAATGCAAAAACCTAATTGACGTCAAATAAACAATTGAATTAATTTCCAAGTCATGTGATTTATACATAAAGTGTTTGAAATATCTATTTTGATTTCTTTTATTGTTAAAATTAATGATCTGGTTATGGACGTTTTCAATATGTTTGCTGTTGTTTTCGTTTTTCATTTACAATTTCCAAAGAACGCAAGGAAATGACAAATGTTTATAAAAATGTGAATGTATTGAACAAACTTTTATGCATTTGTTCATGCATTTTGCTAACAAGCCCAAAATCAGTGCAATTGAAGACTTCACACAACCGAAACGTTTTGTGTCACACTTCTCAATTGTGCCGCTGTCATTAATTGCAACAATTGAAATTGCCTCAATTGCGCCGGGCAAACACTTTGATTACGCTTTCATTGAAATGTTTGTTACTTCGTATTTATTTCGGTTTGATTGTGATGGACGTCAGTGTAAATAGTAGCAGCTGAGCGATAAGTATTTGAAATAAATAAATTAAAATAGCTTAAGGATCATATTTTTATAAATAAAAGGAGAAATGTTGTACAGTAGCCAACAAATACTTCAGCTATCTTTCCATACTTCCCATTTACAACATCACTTAAATCATTTTAATTGATATTTATTTTTAATACAAGCTGCAGGCAAAACTCAAGTAAATATTTGAGCTCGTCAGCTTCCTTTTGAGTACGTTAGCACTTAAGCTGTCATTGATAAGCGTTCGTTACGCTTCATGAGCGATTTTACTACGCGATCGTTTCGTCGGTCGGTACATGATCTTACGATATTTATATGATAATAATCTATTATAATAATCATTGTGAAATATTGCAACAATCTCAATCACGAAAAAGATTAATTTTGATTGAAGTGACAAGTGCCATTTGTTGTTACGTTTTTTTTTTTTGTAATCAAAAATAACTTTAATCAATTTTTGCGTTATTCCAATTAAGTACAACTTTTATTACAGTTTCAATAAACTTATAAAAATGGCTTCCAAAAAAAAGCTAATAAATGCCCCATCTGACGTGTTTAATGAATTCTTAACACTTTCCATTCGATTCAGTTGTATTTGTTTGGCTCAACACTTAATTAACAATTAATAAAGCCTCAGCATTTCTTTTGTCATTACGAGCTGCTTACGAGTTTAATGACTTTTGGCACATTTTTAGCTTGATTGTATTTCTGATTTTCGACGATTGCATTCATGATTAAAAATGAGTTTTTAAAAATAAATTCGATACACTTAAATTATATGAAAGACGGGCTAATTTTAAACATAACTGTTATTGTTGCGTCACTTAGGGGATTATGACTACAATTTTCATGACGTAACCGTAAACAAAACCAACTGACACACCTTTTGGCGACACCACAGCTTCTGGGCATCATCATTGTGCAAATTTAATTAAATACCCACACCCGTGACGCCTTGCGGAAATGACCGAACGTCTCACATGCACAGTAGCTGGACTTGCATTGTGCACCTTTATACGCCGGAGTTGGTGGAAAATTTTATTGCATTACTTACGCATGACTAAAAAAGTAAATATTTTCTCTAAAAATCGCTTAAACAGCATTTATTTACATTTTCGTCAAGGGTTACGAGTTTTGCAATCAGAGTTAGCAGAGAGCTGAACGCATCTTCCGAGGCTTTCGTTTTCTATTGAACGCGAATGTGGTTGGGAGGGTCGAACATATTTTGAAACCTTGTAATATCCGGTTAATACAGTGGTTTCCCGAAATTTGAAAGAAATTTAACATGAAATATTTGTGAGTGTGCGATTAATGAATTGAGCAAAGCTGTGCATAGTTAATCGAGAATTTAACTTCGTTAACCCAGTAAAAGTTAATCCAAAATTTAACCTCGTTTATTAAAAAGTTAATTTCATCGAAAAGTTAACTTCGTTAAAAATTAAATTTTCCATAGAAAACAAAAAAAAAATTAAAAAAAAAAAAACACATCAAAAACATTTTAACTATATTCAGTTGAATGCACTCAGAGAACCTTTTTCCCGGTTTCTATATGCGAAAATAAATTATCAAAATGTTTATCAAAAGCGAAATTTTGTGTATAAAACAATTTATTTATATTCATATAGAGGCATACAAATTTTATTAGAATATTAAATAATAAGAATGAAACGAATGAAGTTTGGTTTAGAACTTATATCACAGACCATTCTAAACACAATGGCGTTCTCAGCTTTTCGGTATTTGGAGAAATTTGAGAAATGGAAAATACGATTCAAACATCCTGACGATGTAAACCTCACGTGATGGCTGAGAACGCCATTGTGTTTAGGATGGTCCATTCATACATAAAAATAGAATATCACTTCGAAATATATCGGCTTGTGTATTTAATTGTTTTGCGAAATAATTTTTAAATTAAATGTCAGTTCAAAAATAGTATGAATTCTCAATTTTTACTTTTTTTTACATTCCATAATAAAAAAAAAATTTTCGTTTTAAAGTTAACTAATGCCAGTTACCCGAAGAAATTTAACTTAACTAAGTGAAAATGTTAATGGTTTTCGAAATTAACTGAAACGTTAAAAGTTAAACAAAAATTTAACTTCGTTAATTAACTATTAACCAATTAACTAGTTAATGCCCAGCTTTGGAATTGAGATAGCACGAAACAGTTATGCTTAACAGATTCTTAAATATGACTAGCGATGAATGTGATTGCCACCGTGTGGTATAAAAATGTTTACAATTACAAATGTTCACATTATACAAGAGAAAAGAAAGAGAATGATTGCTCCTTAGGAAACAGGCATTAAAAACAAATTCAGAAAAAAATTCGATGAAATATTCGTAAAAAAAATGTTATGAAACTCCCATGAAAATTTTTCCTGGTTACGTTCCTGTTCTAAACGTATCATATAATCGGTATAGAACTGATACATTTCTCTTAAGAGAGCCTAAAATTTCAGTTAGTATTTTTATTCACAATATATGTGACACATTTGGTCAACTTATTTCATATAGCGTGAAAAAAGCCACATCACTTTGGGTCGGTCGACTCATGTATGGTGCCAAAGAGTGGTTTTATGACAAAATTAAGTGGCTTTAGGTCCTGCGCACATAGAGGCGTTTTCCGCTATCTAATTTCAGAACCATTTCGAAAACGTCAACTTTTAAAACACAGGCAGCGATTGGGTTTGTTATTTATTATATTGCTAATAAAAACACTCTGTTTCCGAGATGAAACCTTGTCTTGCACAATGTTAGACGATGTTGGAAATTTTGGTGTTTATCCAAGGGTTCATAAATGCCCACAAATTGCAACAGTACAACAAAATTTTCCACCCAAACAATAAAAAAAAACCGAAATTCGTTTCAATGTACATACAATTCTCACCGAATCATTCAAATAAATTGGATAATTTTTTCGGTATGACTAACAGGTCTAGTCTGTTAGACGTATTTTATATATGGATTTTCTTTATATCGAATTTGGAAGAAAATAATCGTTAAAACAATAATTTTCCCATGCAGTTGACATAGAAAACTTCGAGCCCCACTGACACGTGTTAGTGTTGATAAATAAAAAAAAATTATAACAAAAATCAACTATGTATGGGTATTTAGCCATTTAAAAGGAACTTTCGAATTAAAGTTACGTATACGCTATAGATGCGCTCGGCTTGTGTTTGAATTTTATATAAAACCCAGCGACACGTTTCGACCAATCAGCATTGAGTACACACGTTATTCGATTCCCAATAATCTAACCGATGGTGATGATGCAGCACTGTTGATTTTCCCCGCCACACTAATAAGATGAGAGATTCTGAAATTAGAACAAGGCTAATCACTTCATTTTTATGTTTTTTTTTAAATTTTTTTATAGTTTCAATTTCAATTGACGCACATTGAAAGTTTATGGGTGGTAGTTTCAGATTACAATCAGAAAAGTGTAATTTTTCGAGAATAATAATTTCACAAACTTAAGCCACACAGTGGTTTTATGCTACAAATTGTGTAGGTTTGATGGCGTGAGTCTAACATCGAATGATCAGTTCATGTGACGTATATTTCCGCTCCAAATTATTCCGCTTCTAAAATGTTTTATTAAAAAATTTGACAATTTTCAAAACGAATGTTCAAAACTAATGAGTCACTGAATTCGATACGCGCTACGTACAAACGTCACACGATTTCTATTTGTACTAATAAAGAGAATTGTTATTTTTTAATTTACATACGAGTATTTTTCGATTTTTTCGATTTTTGTTTCAGTTTGTTTTGATTGGCCATAATGGTCATAACTCGAATTGAATGAGTGTTTCGTATAAATATTTTGTGTTTCGACTGACAGCATGTGTGGGTTTTTATTTTCACACTTACGTTGCGTCAATAGCGTTTGATTTATTAGCCAATATTGTAAATTTTTTAACCACAAAAAAAATGTATTTTGAAATGTTTACGAGTAGGTGGCAGACGTAGTGACGAGAAACATTTGTTTTGAAATCATGAAAACAAAAACAACTATTTAATATAAACTTAGTCCACCTGTTTCAATTGTTCAAGCTATCAAAAATAATTATTTTCATTTGAAGTAGCAACTGATGGAATTTCGGATTTGTTTTTCATTTTAATTGGATGTTTTTTTGAGTGCCTTCTGACCTTAAAAGGCAATTGAAGAAACCATTTCTTTAAATAAGACAAAAAGAAAACAAAGTTTTTCTTCGATTCCATTATCAGCGGCTCGTGCCACAACCACCATTCATCAAGCGGCGATTCTCTGCTAATTAATAATTATTTTTTGTTGTTTGTCAATTTAGAGTTTATTTTGTCTATTTTTGCGTACCCGCCCAAGTCATACGATGTGACTCGTTAAGATGTTGATAAATTGTATTGTTGTTTTTTTGTGGATTTGGTAACAAATAGCCAAAATGCTTGATGATATTTATGCTATTTTCTAATCTGCTGGAGAGGTTGACAGCCATCTTTTGCGTGTACGGCGAATCAAAATTTGCTATCAATAATTAAAAGTTCTTTGACATAACTTTGTTTATGCCAAACTTTTTTATGAATATTAAGGGGATTCATTTAAAGTGGGAAAACCCTAAAAAACGCGCAGTTGCTTAAAATAACTGTCAAATTTCATATGTTTTGACTGCACATCTACACATTTGCACCGTTTCCCAGGGATTTCCCACTTTAAATGAATCCCCTATTTTTTTAGTTATCAGAAAAGATTTGAAATTCAAAATTTTTATTGGTTGTTTTCACAATGAACCCATTCCAGTTCCATTTTTCCTACAAAATTACGTTGGAGCGATAGAAGAGTATTTGCGAAGGAGTGAATTAGAATAGGGCAACATAGAGGTAGCCTATTGGCCTTCTCGCCGAATCAGTTCCTACTTCGCAAAGGTCGTTTACGAAAAAGCCTCCTTCAGCTGGACACAGGGACACAGCAGATCCAATATATTCTCATCCTCCTCTTCATCTGTACAAAAATCGTTAGGGAAGTTCCCTACTATGGAGGCCTTTTAAACAGTCACAAGCAATTACGATCTCTACTCTCGATATAGAAGTTTCATGGTAGAGAGTTGAAAATACTAGATTGCTTGAAATGTAGCATTGGCACAGTCTGGGTTGTTGTGTTGCAAGTCGTTCCATCGCTTCATCTATTTTGAGTTTTTCGTTAACAGGATATCAAGTTTCTCCTTGCGAGTTAAGCAGCTGTAGACTTCCCTGGAATGTTTCTATGCCGCGACATCCAGTCTAGGGGATTCTGTTCGGAGAAATCGTAATACCCTGAATTCATTACTTCAGCAATATACATTACACCTGCCTGAAAATGACTGCCGCAGCATGATAGAAGATTAGACACTTACCTTAAGCTCATCAGAGAATACTTCGTCTTCAACTTTATTTTTAATTTTGAAGGCATCCTTTTAGAAAGGTACGTTTGTACTGTACATTGTACATTATACTGACAATGGTTTCATGAAGTTGTGACATCTGGGCACACTTTTTTGTTTTTTAAATTATGAGAACCGTCATTTTACTTTGAGCTCCTGGCGCACACTTTACCATGATGCGATTTGACTGAAAATTTTAAACAATAATTTTCTCACCCAATAGCGTCTTTTTAGGGTTTGTGTATAGTGTACATACCAGACAGCCCGAAATAGTGGTAAGGAAGTGAAGAAGTGTCTTCCATTTCTGGAAAATGGAGTAAATGA
This sequence comes from Heteromyza rotundicornis, assembly GCA_951394025.1. Lineage (NCBI taxonomy): Eukaryota > Metazoa > Arthropoda > Insecta > Diptera > Heleomyzidae > Heteromyza > Heteromyza rotundicornis. The sequence continues at coordinate 58,459,387 of OX596013.1, read as the reverse complement.
ATCAGGCCAATTAGATTGAATGATATTTTCTCTAATAATATGCAGAAATATTTCTTCAATGAATCGCTTGCTCATTGTTTGCACTGAAAAAGCTTACAGTAAGATGGCCTATACCACAAACTGTTCTCAAATTACTTATCATAAAATCAATGGCCGTATTTGTCGTTAAACTAACCGAACCGAAAACTAACAATGAAAAGGAAATGAAGATTAGCCTAAAAATTTGTATTTCAAAAACCAGACAAGCAAGCAGCACACACCCCCACTGAAAGACCAGACAAAACAGCAAAAAAAAATTAATTATAAAAACAACAACAAATTAAATTATTTAAATTTGTAAGGTATTAGCAGCTTCGGAACGATGACGTCAAAAAAGTCATTGAATTATGAATTTAAAAAAAAACATAGTTGATATACGAGTAGAGTGTTGCGGTATTTTTTTCCTGGTACTAGTAGTTGTAGCAAATTGGAATTATGAAGTAGTGGCGTCTTCATGACTGCAATATTAAATAGAAAATTGTATTCTGACGTACTGATATATGCCGTTCTATAGTTAAGTAGCGTTTGCAGTGCGTCAGACCGTGAGTTCTTCAACTGAAGAAGCCTCTTCTTCAGCCTTGTTCTCAATACATTACTAATGATTCTAAATGTAATTAAAAGCACTCAAGTGATCATTACAAGCGTCACATGTGTGCACAAAAAGAGCACACAAACAAAACAGTTCTTTATTTAAACAGAAAGAAGGAGGTAAAAAAAAGTCCCACCGCAAAACTTCAACGTCAAAAGTGACAGTTAAGTAAGGCTTCAAACTGGGAAGTGATGTGTTAAAGATGGGCACGTCGTTCGCCACTGCTCATGTGAAAATGAGTAAACATGAAGTGATTTTGATGAAAGACAACAAAGAGCACGCAACAAAGACAATTTATTCATCTTCAAAGAAAATGATTGTACAAATGAAAGAAGAAAAAAAATAAATGCAGAAAGCAGAAGCCGCTGAAATGAGGCGAGAAACAAAATCTGACGAAGAAGCCGCTGAAATCACTTCAACTTTAACATTCGATTGACGTCATAATGACAGTTTCTTTTCTTTTACTTTATTTTTTATTGCTTTGTATTTTGTTTAAATTGTTTATTTTTATATTCATTAATTAGTGGCCGTTGCTGTTGTTGCTTCTCTCATTTTGACATAAATAATGCATAAAGAGCAGTCACATTGAATAAAGATTTACTTTTTTCTTCAGATGTAACTGAAATTGAGCAACCGAAATGAATGAGAAAACATGCTGTGGTATTTCATAAGATAAAATAAAATTCTTTAAATTAATTTTGAAAATTCCTTAGAAATTAATTACAATTAAATAAATATGAAAAAGACAATATGATGAAAGAACAATAACATTTGTCTACAAATATTTAGTGATCATAAATTTCTCACAAAATTTATGGCGGCAGGAATTGTTTGAAGAAAATTCATGATAAATTTATGATACTCCAACGCACAGCATTGATTGCTTTTATAAGCCTTAAGTGGCCACACATTCTCGATAATCGCAAATATTTGCCAAATGATAATAGTTGGGAAAATAACAAACAAAAAACAATAGTTATTCCAGCAAGTGAGTTCAGCATAGCACTCTCAAAAGTATGCAATCAAAATTTTATTTTCTTTACGGAGTAAACAAAAATTTTCGTTTGTTTTCTTTTTATATTAAATAATACAAAAAACTTAAAACTAAACTGACAAAATAAACAACAACAGCAAAGACATTCTTAATATTTTTCAATTTGCCATTCGTTTATGAAATATTAAAGTGAATCACTCATGTTGGCTTACAAAGTTTGTATATGTGATCCCATAATTGTTAATTATTTCCAACAACTTACAAAATTACCAAAACGTGTTACATTTCTTGGCTAATTATTTAAACAAACTTTGGCGAAAGTTACTTAATCGTTAAAATTTCGAAAACAATACAAAAACAAAAGTAAACTTTGCTTTAACAATTCACAGGTTTGGCAAAATATTTATACGGTTTACTTGTTTTGCATCATATTAAAAAGGTATTTTAAAAGGTATAAATGAGGAGAATAGAAAAGTATAAATTCCCACATTCCATTAACCCTGCTCCACGTATAAATTCTTCGATCAACGCTTACTTTAGTAGAAACTGGCAATGGATATAGGAAGATAGGAAGATCGTTGCAACCAGAATTATGTCTAAGGTAAGTCAAATATTATTTTAATAACTTTTTGACAATTACGTCTACCTCCCATATATAATTCTCACCCAATTGCCTTTATTTGAGTAAATCTATGGAAATACTCATTACAAAATGTGGTTCACGAATGCTAATGTCAAGTTTTTTAACCTTCTTAACATGTCCTTTGGGACAAGATAATTCTAAGATTTCGAATCTTAAATGTTGTCAAAGCTTGAAAAGTTTAATGGCAGTTCAATAAAACACTGTCTGAGCTTTAAGAAAACATGACAAATTAAGCATTTTTGAAAAGTGATTTGTTAAAATTTCACTATCCAAAAATCGGTGAGTATTCTTCAACTATTAAATTAACAATTACTGATTTTTATATGTTGGTAAGGAAATGGCCTCGCGACGTGTGCTGAGTGAAGAGCAGATAATGGAAGCATTAGAAAGAGAATCTGATATTGAACAAGAAGTTGGCTATGATGACGTGGTGGATATTGTTGTTGCAAGTGTCCAAACTGCAGAATGTCACATCGTTTCATCACAAGAAAATCAGAGACGAGATGATTTTCGTAGCTGCGGAGTGCGGTCAAAGTCACTGGAGTTGGAACACCATACTCATACTTTAGAAAATATTTTGTTGAAGATTTTGTATGGAATTTTGCCTTTGCTTACAAGGTGGAAAGTCGGAAAGATGGAAATTTGGTCGATAATGGAATGACGATTAAATCGAAACTAAATAGAAATGAAACGGAAAAAAAAGGAAGTGGAACAAATTTAGAAATGCAACGGATTGTGAATGGAAGTAAAACAAAATGGAAATGCACCGGAAAAAATAAAAATAAAACAAATTTAGAAAGTGAACGGAATGGAAACGCTGCGGAACTGGAACCTAAAGAATGGGAATTAAACAAAATACAACAAAGAAAAAATCAAAATAATTTTACAAATTCTTAGATTCTCAAAAGGATTAAAAAATTTCAAATTATATCAGGTGTTTTTGTGAAAAGAATCAAGACAGGCAATTCTGGTCTATTTCAACAATGTTGACTTGACTCTACGGAAAGGAGATTAGTGCAAGGGAGGAACTGGGGAATATAGTTATTTTTTTTTTTTATTTTTGAAATGAATTTAATTTGGAAATTTAATTTTTGGTACTTTGATAAATCTTTTTTTTTGTGTTTACAACACAAATTTAGAGATTTAAAAAAAGTGAATTCCGTAATTAATTTATTTTTTTTGTTATTTTTTTTGTTTTGGTATTCAACTTATTTTGTTAGAACAATACACATAGTTTATGAATTTTCCTCACTGTGCTGTTGCATACTTGTAGGGCGCTAATGATTTGGATACTTTTCCGCCTAATATGTACAACAACGGAAACTTGCACTAGATAATTTTGGCGATAGCAAAGCATTGCACATGAAAAAGGAAGTTCCCTCATTCATATCTGTCATAGTATAAAAACACCAAATGTATTTTCAACGAGCTTCATTCAAGTCACAACTTCAAAGCGAAATGTTGCCCTCACAAAAGCCACAACGACATCCGATCTATCATGTCACATTCGAGGACTATCTACAACCGCGTAAGCCGCACAAAACCAAAAGGTTGCAGTTTTGCACAAGTAATGCACCAAACGGCAAACCGGACATGCGTTTGAAGTTATTAGAGCATCCGGCATTGATAGCAGGACGTCCTAGCAAATGGCATAGATTTTGTGAAAAGTTTAAGAAAAACTTATTTCCCCTCAAAAAAGAAATAAAAACTGAGGCGGTCAAAGTGTCAACAGAATCGCATTCAAAGGATCTCGAAAGCGAATCGGCGAATTCACAGGAACTGAACAAAGTGGCGGAATTCGCCAGACGTTGGCAATTGCGCACGCAATTCAAAAGTCTTCGGAAACTTTCACGGTTCCGCAAATTCCCGCAGCTGCCGAATTTCCTGGCTTTTCTGCGTGCACGCAACGATGATGGCCTGTGCAAGCGTAAGTCAGGCTTTGAGATTTACTGCGAAATGGCCAGCATTCATGGATTTGTAAATTTTGTGGGCGCCACAACGTGGCAGCGTGTCTTCTGGTGCCTGGTCGTTTGTGTGGCCATGTTGATGTCCACCATCATTTTGGTCATGTCCAACGTGATGAATATTGACACGCCAACCATTTTGTATATAGAAAGTACAACATATCCGGCATGGACCATACCCTTTCCGGCGATTACAATTTGCAGTTTGAATCGTATTTCCAGGAAGAGGGCCGAGAGAAGGGCCAATCAGTTGTGAGCTGAATGCATTCACAAAGGAATCTGAAATCTATAATAAATTCTATAATATATTCCAGTCACTCTCACTCTACGCGCTCTCAGCCGGAAATCATGCAACAATTACGTTTGTCTCTGTACACTACCGATCGCTTGAATGCCACGTCAGACGACTATCGTTTCCTACAAACACTACTCGATCGCTCGAATTACACTCTGGCCAAATTAGAGCATGACATCTCACCCGACTGTGAAACGGAGCTGTTGCGTTGCAAGTGGAAGGGTCACACCGAAAGATGCGATCACCTCTTTCAGAAAGTCGAAACGCCTCAAGGCATTTGCTGCAGCTTTAATTACCATGCCCTAAAGCACAACCCAAACAGGAACAAGTTGGGGCGCACATTTTTCGATCGCCCGGAACAAATGGCAAGTTGTGGCTACAAAATGGGACTCACGGTGCTGTTAGATCCTCACCTCAGCGATTATATGGCTTCAACTGCAATGACTCCGGGCTATCAAGTGCTCATACACGACTCATATGATTATCCAGATCAGGGAGTGGAACGCCTCGTCATACAGCCACGCACTGAGACCACAATCAGTATTACGCCACGTCAGACCTATGCCACGGAATACATCAAAGGGGAAAAGTTACGCAGTCGTCGTTGCTACTTTCCGAACGAACGTAGTTTGAATAACTTTTCGACGTATAGTCATACCAACTGTTTGGCAGAGTGTCGCAGTAAATTGATTTTCGAGAAATGTGCCTGTGTGCCTTCGTTGTGGCCCAGAATGGCCAAATGGCCCGTGTGTCGCCTCGAGCAGTCGGCGTGCATTTTGGCCAATAGAGGCAAGTAAAAGTAGAAGGTTCTACATTTGTTTAAAATTAAAATTTTGCTTTTAGATATTTTTACCCAACTACTGAAGGAGCCAACAAATCGTTACAAAACCAATCACTACTCGGAGAACTTCATCTGCGATTGTTTTCCGCTTTGTAGCTTCAATCAATACAGCAGCATTGTGGACTCGGCAGTATTGAATAGAAATTTTTCGCTAGGTGATCGGAGATTTTTGTAAGTACAAGTTCGGCAGACCCCTCGATGATTTAACAAATTAACGAATTCATTGCCCATAGCAAAAATATCGAAGTGGATAATCACATCCTTTTGCATGTCTTCTATGGCGACTTAATAGCAGAGCGACTACGCATGGATGTCTATGAGAATTGGCTGTCATTTGTTGGTAATACTCTAGTATTATCTCACAAAATCAAATTTAATTTCAATTTACTAACCGCAATTAGGTACCTTTGGCGGCATTACTGGCCTGCATATGGGCTACAGTTTCGTTTCCGGTTTCGAAATGATATTTTTCGTATTTGTCCGTCCCGCATGTAATTGGCTGACAAAGAAGCAAATACGCTATCGCATTAGAAGAAGACAAAAGAAGGCAGCGGCAGCAGCTGCCAAAAAAGCACAAGAGGAAAAGGCCAAACAAGAACAACAGGCAGCTGAAGCAGGTGGGGAAGCATTGACAAGTGCCGAACAAGTTTAGTGCTCAGTAGTGAATAAGCTAATGAGGTCAAAAGGGCACAATAAACAAAGAAAATTAATATGTTAATTATATGAAAATGGATTTTGGTATTATATTTTGTTAATAGGGAGTAGTTGGACTTGTCAAAGTATACATCTCTAATTGAAGGGCTACTAAAGGGACACGTTTGTTCATCTTCTAGAAGGAAATATAGACCAATTGGAATATTAAATGCATTAAAAGGACTAAGCTGACCGGAGCATTAGCTCCGTTTACAAGATATTACACTTAAACCAGACTTACACAACTTTGATCCGTTATACACTTTACGAAAAACATTTTTTAATTAAAAAGTACGACATATTCGTTAAAACGCGTTGCTCCTTTTGACAGCTGAAACACAACGTCTAGAGTCCCACTATTTCGGAATTAAGCCTATGGCATGAGTTCAGCAAAAAGTAGTAAGAGAATTATAATCTGTCTGACCGAAGTATTTCCAAAGAAAATAATACAAATTTGGTGGCCATTTTGTACGGGAGGTAGGCGTGGATCTTTATCCGATGTTTAATACCGTTCAATGAAGTCGATAGCTCAAAAGCTTAATGGACTCAGGACGTGATGCTGATCAAGAATATACAGTGACTTGCAAAAGTATTCGTGTAGTGGCTCACTGGCATTTACGATATTGGTATCAATGGAAAGGTCTTTTCCACACCGTTAAATTTTTAATCCGTTAAATACAATTCGAGACAATCCCGGTAGAAAAAGGACCTATTTGCGAACTTTTTTCCTGGGGTCTATATATTTTTTGTATATACTTTTCCGTGAGTTAGAAACGGTGTGGCAATTTCTCATAGAAAAACTTTGACTTAAATTAAATTACCGCAGCATTTGCATTTCATAAAAAACTCTGATATCATAAATAAATAAAATGCAATATCTATTGCCAGTGGAGTTGAACATTCGTCGTACAGTAATATACGAACACCGAACAGCACACAATTGACACAAATTCGTGCTCATTACAGTTGATTAACAAAATAACCACAATCTGTCAATTACTCTTGAAAAGAACTTCCAAATAAACGTTCACTTATGATTGATGTAATGTGCTTAATGACGAATAAAACCCAGACTATACGCGTACTTCATCAAGTTAGTAACAAAATAGTCTGTTTACAGTTTAGTAGTAAAAATGCAAAGTGGTAAACGAAATGTTCAGCGGTTATATCTGCAAAAAACGTACAAGCAACTGTTTTGGGAATTCCTAAAAGAAAGCTCCATACATGGTTTGAAGTTGTTGATGCTCTTCACGCCAGTACGTTATGCCAAGTAAGTCGATGGGTTCATGCTAAAATTTGAATTGTTCAAGAATTTAACTGACAGAAAACTATGGATAGTCTTCATGACGTTCGTTATCATCTGGGCACATTACATTGTTTTAAATCTACTGGCGGACTTTATTGGACAGCCAACCGAAATTCACATGTCCACAAATAGAGTGCATGTGGCGCAGAGTCCATTTCCTGGAGTGGCTATTTGCAGTGCAAATAAGATTAGCCGCCATAAGCTGTTGGACTATGCGGAGAAGGTGTAAGTAGCTAAGGATTCAAGTGGCAAGACTATAATTGTGAAATATGAAATGAGTAAACATTAGAAGATGCTTGTAGGAGTTTAAAGCAAATGCCGGTCAAGTGGCTTAGAAAATGATAACAAATTGTTGCAAGGAATTCAGGTTTATAGGCCACTATTGACTTCGTGTAAATTGAACGGAGTACTTAAGACCCACTTGACTATTTATAAACTGAAAAATGAGGAGCACTTCAAAGCGTTCTATATTTTCAAAACCAATTCTTTCTTTATTTCTCCTTCGAACACAAAAGTTCGGTCGTTCGTTTAAACATTGAAGTAGCCCAACTTTTGGACTTCGTTGACCATGGCCACCATCGAGTCCAGAGTCTCCTCGCCAGTGGGAACAATTTGTGCAGCGGGTAGATTGAAACCAGTCAGAATGGAGTTCGAAGAAGGACGGAGCTCATAGCAGAATGACATCTTGGTGTCAACATTTCCATAGGCCCAGTCAACGCTGGCACCGGCAGCTGGATAGATAGCATCGTAGATATTACCACCGGTATACTTAGTGCCGTAACGCTTGTTCATGGCGGCCAAACTGGCATCATAGACCTGTTTCAAGTCCTTAACGTTCGGTGGCAATTGCGAGGTGTGACCATAAGGATACAACAAGTACTGCGAGTAGGCATGGAATGAGACGTACAACTGGATCTTGCCCTTGAGCGAGGTTATGTACTGCGACAATGAGCGCGTCTCGATTTCAGAGAAAGCTGAGGGTCCAGCATAAGTGTCCGAACAGGCATTGTTGCTGGCGCCCACCTCGTTCCAGTGGAAGCCCCAGTTGCGGTTGGGGTCAGCTCCAAAGCAGCTGCCGTAAGGAGTCCTCGTTTTGCGCCACATGCGATCCTTGGTGTGCGTATAGACATAGCCATCGGGATTGGCGTGAGGGAACACATACCAGTCGTAGTTCTCAGCGATGTTCCTAACGGAATCCAGCTTGGAGGTCAACAGTTGATTGATGATATAAGTGGCCGTGGCTGGTGCAATCCATTCGCGTGCATGAATGCCCGCCTCCAAGAAGATGCCTGGATTCTGCTTCTGTCCCTTGTTCATCGAAATCTTAACGCCCAAAATCGAACGGCCCTCATACGTCTTGCCACCCTCGATCAGGGTAACGACACCGGGATACTGCATGGCCAAAGTCTGCATCCATGAGTAAGTATCGTCCAGTTTATAGTATGAGGTCCAGCCATAATCAGCATTGCGTGCAGCCACCTGAGTCTCGTCCGTCTCCAAAGCACTTTGCAAATTGCTCTCAACCAATTGGTAGGCGATTTCGTTGGTGCCCATAATTTGCAAGAAATCGGGCACCTTGTGCGGGGCCACAACCACTTCAACATCACGACCCACAATGTGAATACCATCGAGGAACATTATAGAATCGCTGGCGCCATCCAAGTTCTTCAGGGCCGCCAATTGGTCTACGCTCGACGTAGTCACCTTGTAGACACGATAATTGTCATAGCGCGCACGCTCCCCGCTGCTCACGGTGAAGGCCGCCACCAGGCAGAGCCCCAAAAATAGGGTAATTTTCAACGACATTGTTTGCAATCGCGTTGGCGAATGTTTTCGTCTACATGACGGCGCTGCGTTTATATAGATTTCCCATGGCCTGTGGCAAATATTTTCAATTGTTTTGCCTTTTTATTTTGGTCTAGCTTCGCTTCTGATAAGGCTGATAAAGGTGGCATTACCTCGTCTTGTCGTACAAGTGGTTCACCTATTTTTTAGTGCTGACGGATAAGTTGGTGCAGTAAATTTTCTTTTTCTATTTTGAGTTTATCAATTGAAAACAGCACTTTTCGCATTGAAACATCTCGTCAAATTCATTTATTCTTTTTTACTCTTTGCATTAAATATTAAATACAATGGCGCACGCGGTTATCAATCGAAATCCTTTGGGCCATAAACTAATAAATCGAAACCAATTTTTAATTCTAAGTGCTTACGTGCGCTGCTTGCGGAATTATATATGCAAACATAGTCTTATTAATAAACTTGAACAAGATTTTTCTGGAATACCAAAATTAGACAGGATGTCGTCGGATTTTCTGATAATACCGCTCAATGTACCCATAAAAATACGAGATCTTTTTTCTCAGCGTAACTAATTGTACATTTGTTTTAAAAGGATAATTTTGAAGCCGTTGATACCAACTTTTCATAACAAGTTTCACTTAAGAAACATTACACCGTGCGATAAATTTCCACTTTTGGCTTCAAACATGGAAGGGCTCAGTAATAAGTTGGTTGTATCAAATACGAATTTTTATTGCCGCAATGCGCAATAAATTATTTTCGGTCCCGACTGCACATCGATACCTTAAAGCACTATCATCCCATTTCCGTTGTCATGAAAATCGAGTTTTTGGCATTTTTGGATTCCTGAGAAGAACCTGCATCAGAACGGCTATAGTGGTTTGTGGGAATCGTAATGAAATAAATTGAAAAATGAGGAAATAAAAATCAATTTCCATACAAAACATACCATTTTGAAAACTTTTTTTTCATTTTCTAGAGTTTTGAAAAAATTGACATATGTAGGTTGGTTGTCCTTTAAGGTATCGACATATCGTTTCGATATTTTATTGATTATTTTTCAATCATTTTCCTTTTCACTTAGTTTCCGATCTATTTCAAAATTGTTTCCATTCTTACTCCGGTTCATAACAATTTCGTTCCTGTTTCACTTCCGTTCTGTCTATGTTGGTTCTAATGCCATTTTCCGGTGCATTGGTGTAGTAGCGGCGCTAGACACTGTCGAATTCGATGCCCCAAAAATTAATAATCCAATCAAGCCTGCAATGTCGCAATGTGGTTAAAAATATTGTCACAATTAAAAAGAAAAAATTTTGAAAAAATTTAAATTTACCACAGCATTATTTCAGACAGTTTCAGGAATGGGTTTTTTCAGTTGGAATGGAAAGAATTTTCATGAATTTGGGTTTTTTAATTACTTAACTTTGAATTGCAAAATAAAATGTTATTGATTCAGGACCCATCAGTCCCAATCATAGTTGCCAGATAAATATCTCACAAAATATCTCACAGAAAATTTGAAAAAAATCTCACGTGAGACAACATCTTACAGCAGTTCAAAATTCTCACAAAAAGTCTCAGCATATAAAAAATTTCACAAAAATCTCACCTCTTACAAACCATAAAAAATCTCACTGTGAGATAAATCTCACAAATCTGGCAACCGTGGTCCCAATATTAACTTCCTTTGTGATGAATTAATATTGTAAGGTGGCAAATTTTTTTAAACGGACAAAAATCTGGTTCTTTGTCAAGGTATAAATGTTTTAGACTAGCATTCAACAGCACTGACCTCAATCCATTAGTCCCTGTACAAAATGAGCAAAAGCTCGATATTGGTGTACTTACTAAGTACTACTTAGCAAACACAAAATATCAAGTTTACGACTCTATAGTGTCAGTATCTCATAAATTCAATGAAAAAGACAAAAGAAGCAATTTGAGTTCGAAAAAAAAAAGTTACTTCAAATTAAATAAAGACTTCCTTCCACTATTTGAAGAGCATTAAATTATGTACCTATTTCATATGAAACATTTAACCATATTCGGCCTTCTGTGCCTATAGTTAAATCCAGCACTGTTCTGGAGCATCACCGTCTGATTAAATTTTGCCATGTCGTCTGACTGTCCTTACAAGTGTCCGTAGAAGTGATCAAGGATTTCATATCGCAAATGGTCGGAATCGGGCAACTGCCACATCTACTTCTCATACTGAAATACTAAAGTGTCGTGTTTCAAAAGTTAAAATGTCGGCTCCAGCATGGCTGCCGCAATTTCAAGATACTATTTCCATTTTTTTCGGTTCTTTTCCATTTTATTTCATTTCATTTCTTTTGTTCCATTTCTATTTCGTTCCGGTTCCGTTTCCAGGGTTTTAGTAGGTGTAGGTTTCATATAAGTCGGTTTTGACCAACTGAAGTGGGTACATTTTTCCGTATACTATTGCTTGATTGTATGCTTAAATATCTCTTCACACTCCACATTACGATAATGAAAGTAAGTGTGCGAAATCTCAATACCAAATCAGAATATACTTGTAGTAAATAATTTAATTATCACCAAACAATCGCCATCGTAAATTTAATTAGATTAGATAGTTTAAGACATGCAGGGAACAACCTTAAGGAATTGATAAGGAAAATCGAATAATTAATTATGGTGCTTGAAGAATCCACATAACCTAATCAGATTATTTACTGGCCATAATAAATAAATAGTGACTACCGACGTTTGTGGACGGAAATAATAAATATCAACTGAAAGTTTCCCTAACCTTCGCCCCTGGATAAAAGACAACTTAAGTTCATTCAATTCATTTCGAGATATACACGCAAATGCATTTTATTCGTATAATAGAGCTTATAAGAAATTCGTGATACCGGCCTCCTTGATCATCTCCACCAATGAGTCCAAAGTCTCTTCACCCGTGGGAATGATCTGGTTAGCAGGCAGTTTGAAAGCAGTCCAAAGATTTAATCGGGACGGACGCAATTCATAACAGAACGAATATGGCACATCCATCAAGCCATAGGCCCAATCCAAGCTAGCGCCGGCCGCAGGATAAATAGCGTCATAGATATTACCGCCCGTATACTTGGTGCCATAACGCCTCGACACACCTACCAGAGCGGCATCGAAAATTCTCTTCAAATCCGTATAGTTGGGCGGCAATTCACTGGTATGGCCATAGGGGAACAATAACAGTTGCGAGAACGAATGGAAGGAGATGTACAGCCAGATTTTGCCCTTCAGTGTTTCGATGTAATCGGCCAAGGTGCGTGTCTCAATTTCCGAGAAGGCATGCGGACCGGCATAAGTATCAGAGCAGGCATCATCGCTAGCGCCCACCTCATTCCAATGGAAGTCCCAGTTGCGGTTGGGATCAGCACCAAAGCAATCACCATCGTATGGGGTCCTGGTCTTACGCCACAATCGCTCAGTAGTGTGCGTATAGACAAAGCCATCGGGATTGGCATGGGGAACGATATACCAATCGAAGTTTTCGGCAATCATGCGCACCTGCTTATCCGAACTGGTCAGCAGTTGGTTGGTGATGTATGTAGTAGTGGCCGGACCAATCCATTCGCGAGCGTGCATGCCGCCCTCAAGGAAAATACCCTTCCTGCCCGGACCATAAGAGATTTTAATGCCCAAAATCTGACGTCCCTCATAGGTTTGGCCGGCAACGAAGACGGACACCAAATCGGGGTTTTGCTCGGCCAACGAGTAGAGCCAACTGTAGGTATCATTCAGCTCGTGATATTCCTCCCACGAATAATCGCTGATGCTGCGCCGATTGGGATCGGCCACCAGTTCATCGTCTTCCAATTTCGATTGAGCGTTATCGTCCACCAGCTCATAGGTCACGCCTCCCTTTTCCAAGGCATACAGGAAATCGGACACACGATGCGGCGCCACAATCACATTTATTTGCGAACCCACGTAGTGGACAGCATCCAAGAAGATGTACGAATTGCTTTTACCATCCAAGGCCTTGACGACGGCCAATTCGGCAATGGTCTTGGGCTGCAGCTGATACACGCGATAATTATCGTAACGTACACGCTCGCCGGAAACAATGACAGCCAGACAGGATAGGGCAGCTAGCACTACGGCGCTGCTAAGTAGACGCGTCATTTTGAGCGTTTTCTGCACAAATGATCGTTGGGACTTGGCTACGCTGGCGTTTTATACCAAGAAATGAGGGAGAGTGATAAGCCAACGCGTGTTGCTACTTGGTAGCTTATGTAGACGTTTGTAAGAAGAAGAATTGTACTATTAACTCGTACTAGCCTATGTTCTGCGGTAGGTGTGCAGTGCGTACGAAAATTTTTTGGATTATTCCGAGCGATAAGAGTGGCTGAAATGAAACTGTTTTACACAAATTCCTTCCAATGTTTAAGTTGTAATTTGATAATGGAACAGATTAGAGAATTCGTGAGTGGACGTACGAAACTGTAGAACCAATTTGTTTTTTCCTTAAAGCTTCCACTACCAACAGGCCTACTCGCCTGGCTTATTGGCCCGGAATGCCAACGAAATGGCTGATCATCTACTAATTCTCAAAGGCCTCTATGTGCATCCCTTGGACAATTATGCGTTCGCAGACGAACGCCTGGAAAAGCTACACAACATACTCACTTACATGTACAATACCAGCGATTATCCCTCACGTGAAATTCTACGTGACTTGGGGCAAGACTGTGAAAACCTTATAGTGCGAGGCATGATCTTTGGCATGCCCATTAATACGAGCACTCTGTTTCACAAACGCATGACCTCGTCGAGTGTGTGCTGTATGTTTAACTATCATAGGCCGAGTTATTCGCGGGATAAGTAAGTTAACTTTTAGAAATTCTCAATTGAAATTTAACCTGTTTTTAAACTAGAAAAATGCGCACTGAGATCAATGATTACATTTTGAATTCCGAGAAAATCAGCTTTGAATCGAACTCCATCTTGAATAGCGTACAATTCGTTTTGCAGCGCGATCCCAGCGATTTCACCTATACGGAATTGGCGAATGATGCCTTTCAGGTGGGTGGTAGATATTTTATATATATTATTTCATTTTTTTTTTTTTTTTTAGAATTAAGTAGAATTATTGAATAATCATTGTTAGACCTAAGTTAATATTGGGTGATTCAAATGAATAAATGTACAATATAAAATAAAAAAAAAATTTTTTCGTTTTCCAGCTTTTTATATTTCCCAAAGAAGACTATCCCACCATTCAATCGGATAATAGCGGTGAGATATTAATTGGCGATAACAGCATTGTGGAGATACCCATTCAACCGGAATTCTTTGGTTCGAGCCATTCCATACGACAATTTTCGCCCCGAGTGCGGAAATGCTATTTCCCAGAGGAAGGCCAGCAGTTGTTGAACCAGTGAGTATATTGGACAGAGTGATTATCACTAATTAAATTTCAGATCATATTATTCGATTGATGAATGTCTGCTGATATGTCGCATGCAGAGCATGATCCAATATTGTGGCTGTGTGAGTTCGCCCATGTTTGCTGATCCAACAAATGCCACCATTTGCAGTCTGTTGGACCTACCCTGTCTGTGAGTGGGAATTAAATACGAAATATGGCTTGACGTCCTACAAGAAATTCGTTTGTACAATTTCAGCACGCAATGGAAGGCTATTTGGCATCGTTGGAATCGCTTCGATCATGTCAAAGATGAGAAAGAGGACGAAAAGCAATTGGATAGCTCGAAATTTGAACGGTGTGATCATTGTCTGCCCACGTGCGATGGTGTGGATTTTAAAATTTACGTCAACGATCTGACGTTGAGGAAAGCGCGTAGTGCGGTATACAGTAGTGGTTTGCTGTGAGTTGGTATTAAATACGAATTATGGACCTACATTATTCAAACACATTTCTCAGGGAAGGACTGTCAAATGCCAAACCTTTGGCCGTCATTAAGCTATTTTTCAAGCAACGTTTTGCTCAGGCCACTGAGGAGGATATTGTTAGCAATTGGGTGATATTGTTAAGTATGAGGATGACTTCTTTACTATATTTTAAATATATTAAAGATTTTACATTTTCAGATCGCTTTGGTGGCATTATGTCCTTGATGTACGGCTTTAGCATTATCAGTTACATTGAGATTTTCTATTACCTTACGGGCAAATGGTTTATGCACATCTATAGAGCCTTGAAGCTACAAATACAATGGAAACGTCTGTCCGTTGCTGAGGCTATAGCGGATGAAAGTGCTCCACCGGATTATGAATTGTATTGGCAAGAATTGAAACCCAAATGTCAGGATTTGTCTATGTTCCGAGAGGCAGTCATTTTGAATTCGTATAAAAGATATTGAATGTTCGTTTTTGCCAGGTGTATACATTAGACAGATTATGTTTCCGTTGCCAATATTTTTTGCCCCACAGATAAAATTGTTGTTTTTTAGAACAAAAACAAATAATAAAAATACTTATTGGAATGAGAAAAATACAAGAAAAAAACCAAAATATTGGTTTCCCTGATAACCAATATGACCAAATTTTTTCTTAAAAAGGGACATATTGTTTGTTTAGAAGGGCGAGCGGGGATAATTACCAATTTTGGTTTATTTATTGTATTTTTTAAATTTGAAGCTTTTTATACCCTGCACATTAGTTTCCAAGGGTATATTGTTTTTGTCACACCGTTTGTAACGCCCATAAGAAGGCATGTCCGATATGGAAAAGTATATATATTCTTGATCAGCATGAAAAGAGGTCGGGAACGAAATGGGAATGAAACTGGAACGAAATGGAATCGGACCGGAACAAAATTAAATTGGAACAAAATTTTTAAATGTATCAGGAAATTCAAGTTATCGATAAATATTGGAAAATTATCAATAAAATATCGATAATATATCGAAAAATTATCGAAAAAAATAAAAATATCACAAAACTTTCGATAAAAAATTTTGAAAAATTATCCATTAAATATCGAAAAATTTTCGATAAAATATCGACAAATCCTCATATCTCCCATACAAAATAGCCGCCAAATTTCTACTATTTTCCTTTATCTTGAGAAATACTTAACCGATTTGGACGCGCTTTCTTGTATTTGATTGGAAATGATGTCGGGAACGAAATGGAATTGGAACAAAATTGTAAAATGAATCAGGAATGAAGTGGAAATGGACATTATCGACAATCAATCGAAAAATTTCGTTAAAATATCGAAAAATTATGAATATAATATCGAAAAACTATCGATAAAATACAGATTTTCAATAAATTTACTAACACATGGTCTCAGAATGTATCGCACTCGCATGTGCAGGGTATTTTAGCTTCGGCCAGACCAAAAATAATTCTCTTACTAGTTTTTATTAATTTTATTTTTGTAAAGGTTCCAAAAACAAAATTGTTATTTATACGTCTCGGGGGATAATTATGGTTTTTTGCACTTATTTTTTTTTATAAATTTTCCAAACTTCGGGGTTTTACAAGACCGTCTAAAAATCCATATTTTTTTCTGAAAATTTGTCAGTTTGGTCCTTTTTTATAAAGGCACAAACTAAGGTCACATAATAATTTCTTTAAAAAAAAAATCAATAAATAATTTTCTTTTTTTTTTTTTATAAAATTTCATATTAACGTTCATTTTATTAGGTGATTTTTGAAAAATCTTCATTATTAGTAAGTATAAATTGAAATACACATCGTAATAAGTGGGCTGCATTTGTTTTTTGTTTAAGTACAAAACAACAAAAGTAAAAGCTTCAACAATTTTGCCATTAAAAATTTATAATTTCGCTTTTCAAAAAATATAAGGAAAAATTACAAAATGTATAGTATGTATTTATATATATATCTGTGTATGGGTGTATTGAATATCGACGCCACGCCATTATTGAATTATTTTTTGGTAGAGAGAAGATGAAAAAATTTCAAACCATTTAAGGGCAAACAAACAATTGAAATTAGATTTCGAAGACAGTAGAAGATGAAGAAGAATTCCAACAAGTTGAGGCGCCTTTGCCTTTCGGATGTAACACCCTTGAGCCAGCAGCGACTAATAGTCGTCGCCACGTGAGACAATCTCCTTGCAGGTGGGTCTCAGCATAATGGTGTGCTCGTACTGAGCGGTATAGCAGCCCTTGATGTCGCACAGCGGCGGATAGGCCTCGACCACGCCCTTGTCGCACAGATCCTTGAGAGCCATTTGATACTTGGTGGCGCCCGCACGATCCAGCCAACGTTTGCAGAAGGCCAGCGTGCCGAAGTGCTTGTTGATTGTGCCCAAGAGCTGCTTGGACGATTGCAGACGCAACGGGACAAATGGCGCCTCGAAGTTCTTCATGTAATGCGAGCAGTCCATGTCGTCGTGGACGAGACCGCGTCCAGTTGAGCCGAAAGTTTCGATGGCATAGAATTCGTTCTCCTCCATGCGTGTCGATTCGCCACCCTTGACGATCGGTACGGTCTTGCCCGAGTGAATGCCTGGGAAGAGAGAATTGGTGGTTACACTTACAACAATTTTTTTCCAAAATTTGTTCACTCACGATAAGGACTAATCGAGTGTCCGTTCAAGTTGCGTATGGACTTGACCTGGTACGTCTTGCCATCCAAATCGATCTCGTACGACTCCATGACCTCCTGAATGGCTGCGCCAATGTCGCATAGACGCACATCAATGCCCGCCTCGCGGATGCCCGTGTTCGTGGCGTCCTTCACCGCCTGCTTCAGCTTGTCGTACTTGTCGTTGAACGTCAACGTGAAGGCGCAATCGATGATGCGCCCCTTGATGTGTGTGCCAAAATCGATTTTGCACACATCGTCGTACTGCAAGACGGTGGTGTCACCCGCATTTGGCGTGTAGTGAGCCGCACAGTGGTTCAGCGAGCAGCCGGTCGGGAAGGCCAAGCCCGCCTCCAGGCCGTTTTCGCCTATCAAGCGGCGAGCCGTGGTCTCCAGCTCTTCGCATATCTGAATCATGGTCATGCCCGGCTTGATGTAGCGCTGCATATACTGACGCGTCTGACGATGGGCCTCGGCTGCCTGGCGCAGCTCCTGATAGATGTCGGTGTGCATGCGGTCGAGAGCACGTTTCTCCTCCGACGTGAAACGATCCTTGGCAGTGCGATCGTCGGGCCTGTCCTTGGGAGTGGGATGGTGCATAATCTCACCCTCGGGGTAGTTGCTGTCGGCATAGAGTTCCGAAATGGGAATAGTAGGCGGCTCAGTTTGGCCCTTCTTGCTGCCGTTGCTTTTGTTTTTGTTCTTGTTCTTTTTCTTCGCAGCCGCGGCATTCTTGGCTGCCTCACCATTAGTGGCGGCCGGCTTCGCTTCGGCGCTTTCGACCTCTTCCTCACCGTCCACTTTCTTGGCCGCTGCCTCCGCTGGAATTACATTTAACAAGATTATAGATTATGGTATAATTTCGTACTTTGTATTGCAATTTGCATCAATATGCAACTCACCCTGTCTCAATTTTTTATTGTTCGGCTTTGGCTTCTTTTGTTTCTTGGCTTCTTCCCCCCCTGCCCCAATTGCGGTTGCAGTCTCATCATTCACCTCCTCACCATTGGTCGCTCCAGCGCAAATTGTTTCTTCAACTGCCGACATCTTTGTTCTTATTAATTTATTGTTTTTTTTTTTTATTAATTGTTAATTATTTTAAAATATTTTCCGCAAACTTTCCGGTTCTTCTCGTTAGTCGGTGCCGATTTGCGAAAAAAGCACGAGGTGATCAGTGCTGCCAGATGTTTTTTCCGGAAATCCATATTTTCAGTTTTTACTGTAAAAAAAAAAATTTGTCAAATCCTTACCCGCATCTACATTAGCGATAGATAATCGCATACTATATATCGCATGCGATAAATACTGAGTGAAGACTGCATACATTTTCATGGTAAGCTAAAACTAGCATACGAAATTATCTGCAATTGCTGTTAGATATAGAGCCAATTTCACAGTACTTCACTGCAACTTAAATGCAGAGAATCCCCCATTAAAATTCCAATTTAATAAAACCCAACTTAAATGGTCACTGCGAAATTGGCCCACAATCTCACATGAAATGTTTTGTTTTCCTTAAGGTGAGCTTAGATCGCACAAACTCGCGAACAAAATGCTGTTCATTCGGTCGGTGTAAGCACTCGGTTTGCGATTTTGGGTTCGTAGTCGATTGCTCGCTTAAATTGTTGTAGCAATCTCTCGCTTCTGATGCTTGTTCGGAAACATATATTCAGGCAGTGTAAACGGTTATGCTATTTAAATGAATCTCTACTGAAAACAAAATAGCGTGCCGCCGACATCAGAACAATTCCGAAGTTGCATTGTAAACTGCAATTTTGAACTATCAGCCATTGGCAAAAAAAAAGTTAACCAACACTGCCTTAGGTCAAGATAGATAGAATACTGGATAGCGCCATGAGGCCGTTTACCGTTATGTAAAATAACGTCCACAGATACTTATTGTCACTTTGACAGAAAAATGCAATGGGTTTCGCAAAAGTTCTACCAGATTAATGGATTTTCTATAAAGTTACTTCCCACGTTACTCCGGTATAATCCACTTTAGCAGAAAATGTTTCAATTCAGATCTTTCTGCCAACGTAAACCAAGTGACAAGAAGTATCTGCTGACGTCACGACAAAATGGCGATCCTAACAGTAAACGGCATGTCGTCATGTGTATTATAACCTTCTTGTTTGACAAATGCATTGTGATTGGCAGCTAATTGTCAATATATAATAAGAAATAAACAAAAATTAACATTTCTAATCTAATATCCTGGAAATTTGAAAGACAAAATGGACGAAATACTTTTTCCAACACAAAGAAGCAATTCGCTAAGCGAGGGCGATGTTGATTTGAAATTCTTCGATGCGGCCGATGGCGATGGAGGCGATGGCGATGGTGGCTCCGAAGATGAAAGTTTTGGTGGTGATATGGATACCGACATTAAAGAGGAGAAAACGACGGATAACGAATCCGAAGAGGCACCAAAGAGATTAAAAACCAAAAAGGAAATGGAAGAGGAGGAACGCGAAAAAATGCAGTAAGTAGTGGACGAGGGACAGCAAAGTTGCCATTAAATTGAATGATGAATGACTCCACTCTCGAATAGGGTTTTGGTGTCCAACTTTACCGAGGAACAGCTGGATCGCTATGAAATGTATCGTCGTTCCGCATTCCCAAAAGCAGCAGTAAAACGTCTGATGCAGACTATCACGGGCTGCTCGGTTTCACAGAATGTGGTCATAGCCATGTCGGGCATAGCCAAAGTGTTTGTGGGTGAAATTGTGGAAGAAGGTACACACTCCACTTATTGAAAGAAAACCAATTTTAACTGAATGTTTTTTTTTACTAATAAAGCTTTGGACGTCATGGAAGCTGCAGGCGAAACGGGCGCACTCCAACCGAAATATTTACGTGAGGCCGTACGCCGGCTGCGACAGCGTGGACGCATGCCTATAGGGAAATTTCAGAAACCATATTTTCGTTTAAATTGAAAATGGAAAAACATCAACAAATTAGCATGTAAGATGTGAACCTAAACTTGTATTAGAAATAAGATGTGAGCAACGTGAGAAACGCCAGAATTTATACTGCCACTGAACGCAAATGAAATAAATTTTTAAAAATATATATGTATTCGAAAAATTGTGCAACTTTATTGGAATTAGTTCTTTCTAATTTTATTACTGATTGAAAGTACATATCACTTAAGTTAGCCTAAGTAAAAAGTAGTGAAAATGAAAATAAAATAATACGAATTTTCCCAAAATAATGCTTTAAATACTAACGAAAGTTAAACAATTACATTGACAACCGAACGGAAGAAAAGCTCTGAGAAAAAACCCACAAAATATTAAAAATGGCCCGATATTTCTTGTAAAGAATTTTTTTCTATGAAAAATTTTTCAAAGATTTTAGGCGAAATTAAATTTTTTTGGGGATATCTTATAATAAGTTGATTATGAAAATTCATCCTCAGAAAAAAACAACTAAAAATAGCTCAAAAGTGATAATGGAAAATCGCCAAAAAAAAGACCAACAAAAGAAGGACACTCCAAAGTTTTTCGTAAAAGGCAAATGGTAGTTTCGAGACATTCTGAAGAAATGGAATGGATTTTCTCGGGCGATTTTTAATTTCTGATTTGAGTTCTTTATTGCGATCCATTTTTTGTTAGACAAATTTTCATGATCAACTCTTAAAAAATCGCTTAAAATTCAAAAGAAAATCGTCCAAATATAAATTTGCATTCCATCATATTTTGTTGGGCAATGGATATTTCATTTCCAAATTTAAACGACTTTTAGGCCATTTTTCACAAAAGCTTAAGCATTTAAAAAAAAAGTTTTTTCTTGAGAATTCTCTTAATTAAAAGATGACGAATGAGAGTGCGAGTCATCGACGAATGGCGACACCATCATAGGCGGCATATGCAACAAATGAGGCAGCGGATGTGCCAGATGTGGCGGTGGTTGTGAGTAGTTGAGCGGCACAGTGGCCATTGGAGCCGAAGGCTCTGAGGGGAAATTCAATTCCTGAGCCATCGGCAAGTCACGATCGAGCACATCGCGAGCGATCAGCGTATTCGTTTCGCCGTACTCGAGGCCAGCTTCGGGTTTGGCGCCCAGCAGTAGGTTCCCCTTTTGCACGCCCATGTATTGGGTGGCCTTTGCGTTGAGGGGCAAGGCGCCGCACGTGTCGGCGTGCACTTTGCGATGAGCTTGCAAATTGGAAATGCATGTGAATCGCTTGCCACAGCCATTGCAGAGGAATCGTTTGATGCCCGTGTGAACGGTCATGTGCGTAAGCAAACTCTCGCGGTAGGGGTACTCCTTGGGACAAAGCTACAATTGAAGGAAGAGACCGTGTATAAGAAAATGATGAAGAATAATTTCCCAACCAAATCTCTACTCACATGACACTTGAACGGCTTGTAGTCCGTGTGCCTCGTCTTGATGTGCGTCTTGTACTGAGCCTTCACCTTGAACGTCTTGCCGCACACATCGCACTGATAGGGCGTGTCATCCTTGTGCAGCAGCAGGTGAGTTTTCAGTATGCCCGCCGTCGTCAGGTGTTTGCCACACACCGAGCACTGATAGAGCGGCACCCGCCCGCAATCCGAGCGCACATGATCTGTCAACGAAGTGCGTCCGGAGAACTTCTTGCCGCACTTGTCGCACACCAGATTTCGCTTCATATTGCGCGTGCCCTTCTCCAAGTGATGGTTCTTCATGTGATTCTTGAGGCTGTCATGGCCCGTCATGAACTTCTCGCACAAATCGCAGTACAGCAGATCGCGATGCTCGGCCTGAGCGTGAGCGGTGGCCGCCTCCTTGGTGGCGAAGTAAATGCTGCAATAGCAGGGACACTTGAAGATCAGATTGCCGTCTTCGCCGTGCAGCTTCTCGTGTGCCAACAGGCGCTTCTCCACCAAATAGATCTTGTCGCAGATCTGACACTTGAAGAGCTCCTCGTTGACCACGCCTATCTCATCGGTGCGGAATGTGGCCTTGATTTCGTCCTCGGGGCGCTTGTGATCTTCGCGCAAATGCTTCTCGAACGGCTTGCGCATGTGGTAGATTTTGATGCAGTGCGGACAGGGCCAGGACTTCTCCTCCTTCTTAAGCATTTTCAGGCGCGCCTTCAGCTCGAGTTGGCTTAGCTTGGCCATGCGCTTGGGACCGTTCGGATTGGGCTCTTTGGGTTCGCCACGTTTGCGATATTTGCGTATGGGCTTGCTGGCGCGTTCGCGCAATCGCTTTTGATTCTTCGAGAGCTTGAAGAAAGGCGTCGAGTTGCGTCCCACTCTGACTGAGGGTTCCTCGCGGAGTTTGGGATAACGCAAAGTGACATCTTCCAGTAGAATTTTACATTTTGTGAGTTCGCTGTCGGAGAGCTGCGGGAGGGGGAAAGCAAAAAAAAATATTTTTTTAAAGACAAATTTTATGAAAATTGACATAACTTCCAACTCACATCCTTAACATCCAAAATGTCCTCTTCATCCCGGGCGGCACCCCCTTCATTGTTTTCATTTTTGATCATCATCACCTCGTTCTCTCTTAGAATGTCGTCGTCCTCCATTTTTACGCTATGGAACGAGGGCAACTTGGCCGATGTTGAATTTTCATCGTCGTTCAACAGGCAATCGAGCAGTTTGTCCTTTTCATTGAATATATTCACATCCATCTCGGACTTGACAAACTCCGCGTGGACAAATCGACTGGCATCGGTGTATTCGAACTGGTCGTGTTCTTCACTGTCCGGATCGGGCTTCTCCTCTTTGATGGGCATTTTGGGCAAGGGCAACTTGAAATCCTTGCGGTCCTCAGTGCTCTCATCACTGTCTGCGGGATCAAAATCGGGGTAATCCTCCTCCGAATCAGAGTTGTCGTTCCACCGCTTGCTGTCCTCCACTTTAGCTGAAGATGGAGTAGTTGTGGTTGTTGTTTCTACTGCAGCCGAACGGCGCGTTTGACGCTTGGGCAACTCATCTTCGTCCACATCGGATTCGGTGTCATCTTCGCTGCTCATTTCATCTTCCGATTCGCTCACCACTTTTTTCTTTCTCTTGGCAGCAGCTGGCTTGCGTCCTGGCAAGGGCCCAGGACCGGTGCGTTTACGCGCCGTTGGCTTTTTCACCTTTTCCGTGTTGCTCTCCTTTTTGCTGATCTTCTTGATTTCCTTGTCCTTGTCCAGCGGTTTGATTATCTTATTCATGCTGCTCACCTTTATCTCCGAGGTGGGATTGAGTGTGGGAGGAACTGGGATTGAGAGAAACAATTGATTAAATAAAGAATATAGAGAATATAGAACCGAACTACGAACTTACTTCTGGAACGATGTGTGCGAATACGATTCTTAGGCGGGTCGTATTCTGGCAAGCCACAAGTGTCCGGGCGTGTACGCCGATGTTTGATCAAATTTGAATAGCACGAGAATCGCGACAAGCAGCAGCGGCACTCGACCAAACGAATGCCCGTGTGTATGGAGGAATGCGTAACGATGCTCTCGCGATGGGCGAAACATTTGCCACACACCTGTAAAGTAAAAATTGTACATTTCCAATACAAATTGTTTTAAGCTCCTCCCCACTTTACTCACATCGCATTTGTAGGGCTTCTCGCCCGTGTGGGATCGTTCGTGCTCGACCAATCTCCCCTTTTGCAGAAAGTTCTTGCCACAGTAACTGCAGCAGAACTTTCGCTCACCCGAATGCGACTCCTTGTGCTGTTTTAGATTGTATTTGGTGACGAAGGCCATATCACACTGATCGCACTTGTGCGGTTTATTAGTGCCGCACTGTGTGTCCATATGCCGGCGATACGGATCGATGGTCTTGTACTCCGCCCCGCACTTGTCACACTTGAACATCTCGCGGTCGATGCCATTGTGTTCGTGGCGTATGTGCTGGCGGTAGTCCTCCTCGTTGGTGAACGTGACCACTTCCTTGCACATGCGACAGGCAATTGTCGTGTGCACTTCATCGCGATGCCGCTTCAATTCGTCCTCGGAGCAAAAGCGTGCCTCACAGTAGCGGCACACAAAGCCGCCTGGCGGTTCGTGCTTCTTCAAATGTTTCACATAGCCGTTGAGTGAGACGAGCGCTTTATTGCACACGGGACAGTGTAATTTGGGCACACCATCTGTGGTTATTTGCACCATCATGGCTTGGATGGCCGCTTGAGCGGCTGCTGCTGTAGCCGCCTGAGCTGCTGCTGATGAGGCTGCCTGAGTCGCTGCCGCATCGCTGCTACTCTGTGCGGTTGTATCTGCCTCCACTTTTGACTCAATTGCAGTTTCAGTATCTGAAAATGGAAGGAATTAAATAAGTTCAAGCTTGGTTTCAGCTGTCAAGTCAAAATCCCATTTTGTCCCCGAATTAAACTTAAAGTATTAACCCTGACAAGAAGTTGAAGAATGCATTACCAAGAACTAGCTGACCCTGCGAACTCCGTATCGCCTCAAATTCGAATAATGGATGGTGTTTTACGGGATCGTATTGGAAAGCGGCGCGATGCAACGCGACAGAACGGCTTCTTCGTTCAGTACGCAATTGTGCCATAGAAACACGTTTCCTTTCGTTGTATTCTGCACGTTCTGCAGGTGTTCGAGTCGCATGAGATTTTGTAGCTGACCGTGTATTACGACTGCGTGGGCCGATATTGGCTTTACGGTTTGGCGGCATAACGTTAGTCAATTAAGTTATATACTGTAAGGGAATTGTTGAAATCTTTGAACCCAATTAAGGAAATAAATATGTAGTGATAAACAAAGTAGCTGCAGGTGTAATACCCTTCCGTTTAAACACACAAAAAAACCGGTTTTCCAATTGCCAACATTTTTGTCAATATACGGTCAACAAAATAATTTTATCAATTTGATCTATTTTTTTTGTCAAAGGGTAGCAAATTTTGTTCAAATTGAGTTTTAAAAAATGTACACTTAGTAAAAGACACATGAAATTCCTGTTAGATTTTCTGATATTAATTTATACTACAGAGAAACTGAATAAAGAATGCATTCTCCGTTTTTTCTCATAGTCTACTGGATATGGAATGCATTGCGTTTTACATTCCAAGGTAATAAAAAATGAAATACATATAATTTTTTCCTCCATAGCTACTTGCATTTATTAAATAGTATTTAATGCCTAATTTTGGTCACTTTTTCCTACTGGGCCCACAGTACTACTGTGACTGGGCCATTCAATGAAGAGAGCCAAATGAGAGGAAAGAAGTAAATCCGATAAGAAATGCACATAGAAAAAGAATAACTTTTTTTGCCTCGAAAATCAATTTTCAACCTCAGTCCACATTACATTAAATGTAAATTTGCCATGCAATTATTGATTTGTTTAGAACTGAATGAGCATTAATAATGTTTGCACTTTACCCAGTCACTTACCCATATTTTTATTGGTTCCGAAGTAAAAACAATTGTTTAAAATTCCTATAAATTGCAAGGCGTCTTCGCCGCTTTTCAATTAAAATCGAGTTTATGTGGTTTTTTAGTGTGTTTCGATGCTTAAGTCGAACGCGATTTTGTATTTCATTTATGCATTCATTTCGTTTACTGCATACTACCGCTATTTATAAACATAAACAAACGCACTGTGAAAAATTATTAAAAGTTTCTTTTGTTTTTCAGATTTACACATTGAAAAAATATACCGAGGAAATGTGAAAATTTCGCTATCCGAAAACCATTTTACACTTAAAAAATCCACGTCTACTGCGGTTGAGAGTTCGAAGCCGTTTCGCGACTCGACGAGAAACAACAAACACATTGAATCAGAGTTCCAAGTCGTTTCGTGGCTCGTCAGCGGTAGGCGGCCAGCGGCGGCTAGGCGACAGTTTTTCAGATGAAAGACTTCCACAAGATGTTTTTATTCATAGTTTTCAATACATTTCAGCTAGAACAATTTTTATTTTGTCCACCATATTTTTGGAATTTGCAAATATTTTGTTTGAAGAAAATTGGTTTGCTCAAAGTGGCTTTAACCCTGCTTGCCGCGCCGCTGGCTATTTTTGATCGACTTGGAACTCTGCATCAAATCAAATATGGCCGCTTTCTGTATTCTTCGTGGATATTCGCGTTTGGTATTTTTCTCACTGCACTGATAGAGGGTTACCATTGTATAATATGAAAAGGTGCAAAATGGTAAGATTTTCAGAGAATGTCAATTTTATTTTACATTTTTCTTATTAATTTCATTGGCGCATATTCATAGTCAAATTTAGTAGCTACTAAGCCTTAGTACCAGTAATTCAGTGTATCATCTGTCAACTTAATAGACTACTAAAGTTTAGTTGGAACTTAATTTGACTATGAATATGGGATCTTGGATCGCATTCTTTCTAAAGGTGCATTTAGATCGCTCGAACTCGCGAACAAAATGTTGGTGTAAACGCCCTGTTTGCGAACTTGGGTTTGCGATCATTGGCTCGTTCAAATTGTTCCGGCAAACTCTGCCTTCCGATGCGTGTTCGGGAACATATCTCCCGTTAGCGAAAACATCTCATGTCGCCATAAGTAAAAATCGAGATTTTTATGGCAATACTTTCGCATTTAGGATACCTACAATTCTGTGTCATCGGTTTGCTCCTATTGCAATTAGTTGCTTAGTATTTTCAATTTTGATTAATTGGACGAAAGAATGCAATGCATTTAAAGTAGTGTTGGGCAATTTTCGAGTTTCCTATGTACGCGTTCATAGGCTTCAATTCGCTGCCAACGCAATGCTTTCACACGTACACTTTAAGCATCTTAGTGAAACGCGCGAATGCATACTTGTGTGTGTGCCGCTTTCTCAGGCACACACTCAAGTATGCATGTTTATGTATTGGTTTGCCCAACACTGATTTAAAGGTTTTAGTGACTTAAGATGTTATCGCTAACGGGTAGAGATATATTCAGGCAGTGTAAACGGTTGTTGTGAGAACGGAATTTTGTTTGCGATTAGACTTCCCAACTAAAGTTGCGTTCGTTCGTGCGATCTAAATGCACCTACACACTGTCACACACGTTTTTGTTTATTTACTTTTTTCTGTGACCGTCTTGATATTTTATTTGAAAGATTTTGAAAAAAGTGTGGAAAGGGCAGGTGGCAATAGAAAGAGCTGAAATGACACTTACGTCGCACAACGGCAACACTGCTGATTAGTTGAAAGAGCGTTGAGGCATTGCCAAGTGTGTATTTTAGGGTTAAAGAGTGTTTACAAACACTGTAGAAAATTACACAAAATAAATTGTTAGGAAAAATTGAAACAAATTTTTTAATTTATATTTTTTACACAAAAAAAAGTTTTAATACAAAATATAAAATAATTCAAAATAGTCTCCTACTTAGCCTATAGATAAAAAAAGTTTATACAATTTATTAAAATTTGAATTAAAATTATTTATATATATATTTTTAATGATTATTTACACATGTTACATATCTACTTATATATAAATAAATTAAATTATGTACAATAATATTTTGTTAATCTCTTCTTAAAGAATTTCACAAGCCATTGAGTATTTATGCATTATTAGAAGATTTTTGGTCTTAGTAATTCCATTTCTTGAATAAAATTACATATATATTTTACCTTTCTATAAATCCTAACTAAAATTGCTATTTACAAAAATATTACCTAATAATCTCATCGATTTTCCATTTCATGTATATTTATTTTATCGATAATTCTGTCGTTTATCACTTCTTTGACACTGACGGACCACAGAAAATCGTAATGATTCCAGTCTTCATAAGGCACCCGATATAGGTCTGAACAGGGCAGTAACGTGGCAAGATATTCCACATCGGCCACCGATGACATGTAATCGTTGTTGCTATAATACATATTCACACAACTGCGTATGTTGGAAATGTCATACGAGGGGGGCGTGGCCTGGTGGTACAGCTTCGTATTCAGTTCGATGCCATGATCATACTGCCGGAAGTCTCCGGAAGTGTAGAGTTGGAGGTAGTGTATAATTTGCGTGGTCGAGGCACCAGCGGGATGGGTTTCACACACATCGGGCAGTAGGGTCTAAGAGAGAAAGGTGAATAAATAACAAATTAATAAAATTGACGAAATTAGGAAGGAGAGCTACCACAACTCACATGATTCAAATGTTTCGTACCCCAGCCCCCAATGAAGTCCAACAGACCCGAGCACAAGAACTTAAACACCGACTCCACCGAACACACATACTCGCATAGCAGCTTCTGTATGCTTGTAATGGGCAGCAGTTCCATACCACCTAATATCATGCTCAGGAACGAGGGATACCCCAGAAATAGACCGCCCAATTTCGAAAGCAAAAACGAATGATTCCGCATAAAGGCGATCGGCGCGAGCAAATGTACAGTCTTCACTTTCTCATTATACGATGGCAGTGATGACATGAGCACAAAGAATGTCGTGGTGCCCTGTGAATGTGCTACGAAGTGTACCGAACTCACATTCGTTTCGACGAGTATATAGTCCAACATGGAGGCCAGGTCGTAGACTCCTATTTCGTGCCAACTGAAATTCCAGAAATCCGAAGAATCCGGATGAATGTGTTTGTGCTGGCGGGAGTAAGTATTGCCGCGCGCATTTCCCAGCCACACATCGTAGCCAGCGTCTGCGAACATGTAGGCGAGCGACGTTTCTGGTCCATTGATAATCCAATCATCTGAGGCGCAGAGTATGCCATGCTGTAAGAAGACCACGGGCTTGTTGGTGCTGTTGAGATGCTTTAGTTTCGGTGAATCTGGTATGCGATAAATGGTGAGTATATAATCGTCGGCTGTGTGCACCGTGTGCTCTTCCACGGGGTAATTGTAGTTCGAGATGAGTTTAGCCTGGAGAAGAGAAGGAAATAATAAAGTAAATAAAAGGAAACATGAAGACATCAGTGCTTGTGCGAGCCTCAAATACTTTAGGAGAGTAGCTTTAAATTTTAATAATTTTCAGTGTAGAAAACCCTGTACTCCGAAGTCGTGGGCTGCAATCGTCTATCTCGATATTTGAAATCGATGGTATTGTTATCGTTTTAAGTTCATTCTTCGTTCAAACACTATCGAAACATGTCTGCCATTGTTTTAGCTTGGGTCTACTATAGTCGACTTACGCGATATAGACTAGGCCACCTCCGGAATTAATGATCGAGCTTATAATTAATTAGAAGAATGCAGTAGAAACGTTAATTCAAAGGGAAACGATCCATGTCGCTGTAATTACATAATTACGTAACTCGATACTTGATTTTTGTCGACTATATCTAAAGGAAACGTTTTTCGGTAGTATTTGAATGATACATTGCCTAAAACGAATCAAAACCCAACATGAAATGACAACAAGACCATCAGTACCTTATTATATATTGAGATACGAGGATTACGCCACAGTTCATACTAGCGGGTGGAACTTGTGCGGCCTCTTGAGTCCATTCACAGAACTTTAGCCCTAACAAAACTATTGACTGGTTTAATTGATCGAAAAGTAAATAAACCTTTGAACACTATCCAACCAAAAAGAAATACAATCTTCAACGTAAAACTATTTCCCCTTTACTAAACATTGAACCCAAACTAACAACGTTGCATGTACTATATAAGTACGTTCACTAGACTCTACTTTGACCCTCAATTCGAATTATTGTCAACTCAACGAATTCCATTTAATTATTACATTACCGCCGGTGTTAATGACCATGTTAATTATTTCCAACAAAAGAAGAGCAACGAGTGACAATTAAATGTAGATAAATACTATAATTTTGTAATAATATGTGTACTTTTATACACACATACTAAATGATTGCAAATAATAAAAAGAAGAAATAGGAAAACAAATTGAAATGAGACGTAATAGTTATAAAGTTCAAACCATAAACAAAAAAAACACTGAAATACGAAAGAAAAGCTTTTTTCCAATGGACAGGGGCAGCGCTGCGCGTATCATTTGCTAATCGTAGTACTTATGGCTATGATGAGGAGAATGCGCTAAAGTCCATGCTAGTTATTCGGCGAGTGTGTGCCAGATATCGTAAGCGATATATCATTTGAAAGCTTCATTAGATCGCCTCGTCATTGGCACCACGAGCTCTGATATATACATATTAGCTTTAATTAGCCGGTAGTTTTTGTCGTTTCGGTTTCTTTCGTTTTCGTTTTCGATTTTACTTTTTCTCTATTTTTATTATTTCTTTTCGCAATGTGGGCTTTTTATCGATTGTGTTGTTTGCTACTTTATTTATTTAGGCTATATTAGATGTGGGAAAGCATTTGTGAGAATGAGAGGCTTGTATTAGGGCTCTTGAAATTATTCGAATAATAAAAAAACCAGTTAACCGAACTTCCGATTAGTAACCGTTTGTACAAATACTATTCGGTTAATGATATTCGATTAGTCGCTCAGCTTCGACCATTCGATTTACCGTTCACTGTAGACTAGTCGGTTAACCGTTCATATTCGGTTAACCGAATAAGAGTTCAAATTCAAATCAAAAGTAACTAACCGAATATCAACGGTTAACCGACTAGTCGACAGTGAACGGTTAATCGAATAGTCGAATGCGATCGACTAGTCGAATACTTCTAATCGAATAGTAATAGTCGAATAGTTGGGTATCCGGTTTATTCGGGTAATCGATTATTCGAATAACAAGAGCCCTAGCTTGTATATATGACACGTTGAGAGGAAAAAAGCGATGAAATATATAGAGCGTCAGTACATTTCATTGCTCTTTTCCTCTGAGTGTGTCATATTGTTGGTAAATGATATGAAAGATTGGCGATAATTGGCCAAATCGTCTGACCAAAATCGTCAAAAAACCGACATGGCTTCAAATTCGATTATCAAAATAGCCACAAAATTTAACGACAGTGTGTAGAGTAACACCGAACAAATTTTGGGGTTTTCATTGAGTAATTTTGGCCGTTTATCGTTCGTTGAAGCAGTTGAAGGCAGTTCCATTTTTTGCTTCTAGTACATACGATCGATCTATCAATCTCGTGGGGTGGCAATCGATAGCAGGGGAGGGTTTGGAGCTGGTATTACGCGTGTGCCTTAAGTTTGATTCGGTTGAAAGTCTGTTGAAAGTCTGTTTTCATAATTTCTTATGGCTATTATTTGTTGTGTGTGTTTTTAATTAATTTATTAATTGAGGAAGTATACGGTATTTATCACCGAACCTATGTACTCGTTATTATCTAATCGCAAAGTAGGGGTTTTCGGTATGATTACCAAACGCGTAATCGAAGAAGGCAGATAAGTCAACTGATTGATATTAAAAATTTACATAATTTTAGAATGGAGATAATTCTCAATAATGTTGCTACTCTACTATTGCCTAATGCAACTGAACCGGCTTTGTAAGATGTAAATTGTCTCCTTAAAATCGTGTTGAAAGCCGGATGGACTATCGCCTTTTACAATCTCTAATTGATTTTCTGTATTCGCTGGC
This sequence comes from Heteromyza rotundicornis, assembly GCA_951394025.1. Classification (NCBI taxonomy): domain Eukaryota; kingdom Metazoa; phylum Arthropoda; class Insecta; order Diptera; family Heleomyzidae; genus Heteromyza; species Heteromyza rotundicornis. The sequence continues at coordinate 58,427,290 of OX596013.1, read as the reverse complement.
AACTCTGAGAATTGCATCCGAACACACGCACACACACGATAAATTCTAGTTAGAGATATATCACTGTATCGCCTCTCTCGCACAATTACGATACTGAAATTTGCATTTGCATTTCCTTCCGTTCGCCGCTACTTGGCCACTTGTTAGACTCACCGTTACTTTATGCGCTTCCGCATAATCAAATTGCGCGCCAAACAGCAGCATCACAAGCGGCAAACATACTGAGTGTGACCACCATCTGCGGTCTGGTGTTGTCAATTTGCGAAACATTTTTTTTTTCGTTTAATAAAATTGCAAATTTTTATTTGAAACTTTTTACAATTGCAAATTTATTTCCACAATTACACTGGCGCTTTGGCAATTTTACACTTGTTTTTTGTTTTTTTACCTTTTGTTTTGAAATTTTGTTTTTGTATTTTATTGCAAACCCAAAAAACCAATTGCAAAATGAATGTAAGTAATCGTTTATGAAAGAAGTAATAAGTACAAAAATCACTTTAGCTTTTTGCGCGTCGCCGTCCACTCGGTTGACCTACTTAGACGGGACTGACTGTGTATGGTGGTCGTACGCTGGGCTGAAGGGGTTTGTTTGCGTTTTTTTTCGTTCATTCAATAATAATTCCTTCTATTCTTTTCTTTTTGTTATTGAATTTAGTAGCGCGTCGTCGTCGTTTTGATTATTTCGAACACATTTTTTTTTGATTATTTGTTTTATTGTTCAAATTCGCATTTCATGGTTTAATGGCAATCGATTCTTCTTTGTTATTGTTTTTGTTGTTTTACATATGAGCAATCAGCTGTTCATTTGCGTGGCAAATTAAAAATAGTTGCGACTACAATAATAACCTTCTTCTTACTTAAATGGGAGACAATGTGTTGTTGTTATTTTGAAATTATGGATTCTGGAGTATGCAAATATGTTCAACTAATGTAAATCATTGCGGTACGTCTGGTTTGCATAATAATTCGAAATAGCTACAAAATTATGTCAGTTGGAAATTTACCAAAATTTGGTAAATAATTCATTTGATAATTTTCAGTACAGGGTTACTGATTGTTCAGTTCAGAAAAACTGCAATTGGTTTTTACTAAACATTGCTAAGTCAATAGCAAAATTGAAACATGGAGGAGCAAAAAAATGGCTATTCTCCGAAAGTATTCATTTTTACAACAGTGTTGTAATTATATTTCATTGGTAATCGGTTTATTTAAAATCCACTTTGTCCCTCTTCCACTCTCATTCCGTGCCAATTCTATCTCATTCCGGTTCATTTGGAAGTCAACTGAAGTCAAAATCGATGAAGTAGTTCTCAAATAGAGATATGACCAAAGCATATTAATCAAAGTAGGAGTGACGTTTCATATATTTTTGAGTACAGGGTCTGTCCTGTCAAAAAATGTAAACAAAACAGTTTAACCCTTATCCGATCAAACAAACGCGCGAAGAGCTATCCAGGACAACCCAGCCGTTCGAAATCCAACGCTGGCGCTTTGCTTCACAACGAGGCGGTTGGAACATTTGCACACTTCCACCATTACCGCACTGCACATTGCTTTATACTTAAATTTGTCTTCATTTTATTTCCCGAATTCAAATTGCCACACAAATTTCTTATTTTTAATTTGAAAATTTACGTTTATTTTGGGTTAAGATTTTTTTCAAGTCTGACATTATATGCATTGATAGAAAGAGAGAAGTGTCAAAATCACTCCTACTTTGATTAATATGCTTTGGATATGACGATCATTTTTATGGGAGGTAGGAGTGGTTCTCTTCGAATGAAGAAAGCGAATGCCAAAATTTAACGTAGATATCTAACTAACTACGTCAGTTATCGTGCGAATTGTTGAACAGACAGACGGACATCACCTCAGTTGGTGATGCTGAGCAGTTGCTTGAGCTTTTCTATATCTGACGCATCTCCTTTTGGACATTACAGACGGTGTGACAACAAACAATATACCCTTGTGAAGTATAAATATTTGATTAATCAAACAGAATGCTATTATTCGAGTAAAGGAAAATTTAGTTTAAAAAATTACCATTGATCTACATTAATTGACTAGAATAAGAGCCGGTCGGTTTTCAAATGGAATAAAGGTAACAAAGAGTGACAAAATTGATACCGAAATAATGTTGTGGGAAATTATTTTAAATCACATATTAATGTTACTAGTGTAAATTTAAGTTTACGACTGAAGCGTTTTTACGTGACTAAGCCCTAGAATTTGAATTTAAAAGGTCCAAGCTCTACAGAGCTGTAATTGCTTATATCGCTCATTCCCTGCAATAGAGACACATCTCAAAATTCTGGTGTTTGGAGTTATGAATGTCACTAGGATCCTCCGATATTAATCTACATGCTGCCAAAAGACAGAATTCATATCTTTAGTTTTTAATGTATTTTAAACGTTTTTCAAAACTTTCCAACTGCTGAAATTCATATAAAATAATAAAAGTTAAAATTTTAAATCGTTATTTCCCAACAATGTGATTTTTTGAGTTGTGTCTTTATTGCAGAGAATGAGAGATATGTGCCAATATTGTAGGAACATGGCCAGAAGAAACATTCGAACTGATTATTTTTATTTTTGGAAGGTTCAAATTAGGTTCAAATTAGGTTCAAACGGTTCTATTTCACTCCAAGAATTTAGTCATTGCTGCAATACGGTTTATCCCTCTTTTAAAAATAACTTAGCAATTCAAGAACAAACGGGGTTTAGTATTGTAGTTTTAAAATGCAAAACTTTTTTTTCAGGCAATCCCCTAACAAGTTGAAATCGTTTGATTCAATCTTATGTTTCTAATAAATTTCTCAAGTCCTACAATCACAATATATGTACTTTTTGCTTATATTTTGAGCATTTGAAATTTTCGACACTTCTCTTCACATATTCAAAGTCCTTTGAGCACTTTTCGAATGCTCTGTGCTACTTATATTTTGAAACTTGTTATAGGTAAGTACGTGCGAATTATGTATAAAAATGTATTTTTTTTATTTGGAATTTGCAACGGAGTCTTTCCACCGAAACGCGTTGTTTTTGCACAAACCCCAAACTTAAACTAGCCTGAGCTAGTCTTTTGCCCAAGCTTTCGCATACCTTAACTGAAGTTTGGAGCTTTTATTTTCCGCATTCACCAAGTGAATGTATTTAATGAACGACAGACGGGCACACGTTGGCTCTTAAGTATATTATTACATATGCAGTCTGAAGTTTTTTTTTACTATAAACGACTATAAACCAGCTGACGCTCTGTCTGATCTCACTTGATCGCGGAAGCTTGTCAATTGCTACGCTTAGAATTGGCAAGCCTCACTTTGATTCATCTCACGTTCATTTCATTTCTGTTCACCTCTTTCGCCTTTGGGCAAAGCTCAATTTCGCTTTAAAGTTTTACGCATTTCTCGAATGCTCGCTTTTGTCATCCGCGTCATCAGCGCTTCGTATTTATGAGATAATCTTTTATTGGGGTTACTAAAGCTTAAGCGAGGTTATAATCAGGTGAAGTTCAAAGCAGTGTTATGGTTACGGTGTCAAGTGGCGTTAGGGTGACCAGTTGAAATATTTTATTGCATTTTATTTTCCAAACATTTTTTGTTGTTGGTACTATTCCACAAACAATTTACTAACTTTTATTCAATTTGTTTGCTCGACATGACGTGTTCCTTCATTTACATTTATTTCTGCTTTTGATTAGATCTTCCCTATCGCCACCGCCTACGATGTGGTGTGACTGCTGACTAACTCCACTGTCCGAAGTACATTTTTCATAATTGCCAATAAATCGAAATATTTTCAAGGTTATGCACAAGTTTTGCGATGGGAAACTGGTGGGGCAGCACAACTGATAAATTTGTATATGGAAAAAACAAATTGAAAGCAAATAAATAATGAAAAAAAAAAAGATAAAAGCAATAAAAAAAACACAAAATATACAAAGAAAGAAAGTGTCAATGAAACTTGGCGAGTTTACCTTAATGTGTTTTTTTGGTTTTACAAAAATATATGAAATAAGAAAATGCTATTTTAAGCATTGGAGTGCTGATTACAATGAGGTCTGGCATAAAAAATCATTTCAAACAAGCGGCTAGTGTAGCTCATAACATTTAAATTTGTATAAGAATATCAAAGGGAAATAGTAATAATAACACAATTTCACATGGAATTTAAAAAAAGTTAAAGCTGCAAAATTGAGATTTTATACTATTTGAAATGATTTAATAAATTTGTTTGGCATTTTATTTTTTTTCTTCTAATTCTGTAGTAAATAATATGAAATTAGTTCCTACTTAACTAGTATTAAATATGAGTGTCACATTAAAAAGTAAAGGAATTTTTTAATTACAAAAATTTATTTGTAAAATTTTCTGTTTGAACAACATTTAAAATTGAAAATTAAATAAGTTTTCCACAAAACAAAAATAAGTAAAGAGGAGAAGGTTGTTTTAAGGGTTCTGTTTGTTTTTAAGTATACATTGATCATACCACACTGCAAAAAAAAATTATATTTTAAAACCAATTCAATTTTTTGGAAAAATAGGTCCGAAAAATAAAAATCGGGCAAGCGATTTAAGTCTCAACTCAATTAGTGGAACGTCCACAGTTTAATTCCTGAGGAGTTTATGCTTTACCCACCATTTTGAAGTATTAGTAGTAAATGGTACATCTAACGTTTGTCCGTAGCACCTGTATGTAAATCTAGAGCTGCGTATGAGTAACATTTATCACACATGAAGAAAGAATGTCACTCATTCGCCCAGTTGTACACGAAAATTTAAAGAAACTTTATTTAATATATATTTGTTCAGAAATACTAATGAGATTTTATGCGATGTGCTTCAATGAATTATTTTATTATTTGCATTCCGTTTCATAGTGAATTATGTAAAAAAAACAAAATGTTGACCCATTTTGAGTTCAAGTTGGCTTCAGTCCTGTAGACATGCAACTGCTGTTTCAGTGTAAAAAAATTACTGTGACTTTAAAAAAAGTTTAAGAAAAAATGTACCTATAAACAAATTATGTAAAATTGAAATTGCCTGCCTTTCAATTTTAATTTCATGTCAAAATTTGTTAATTTAATGAGAATTGTATCATTTCATTCGTTTTTCATATCATATTGATACTTTTTTTTTTTAATTGGTATGAAAAACAATAAATTGATAGTATCACGTTTTACACTGCATTATCAATTCACAACATCAAACTTGCAGCACTACTTATCAATTAATATCCTATCAATACTACTTAACTCCCGTAATTTTATTGAAAATAAAGATCAGAATTCAAATATTAATTGAATTAAAGTTCAGTAAATTTTATTAAATATCCAAAATTATTGAAGGGCGTACATTTTTCAAGGGGTAGATTGAAATATTAGCCGGTGAAATGCAATTCGCGTCTATTTTCCTTTCCTTTGCGACATTTTCAGGCATCATAATAAGCATCACATATTATATAAATTTTGACATCAAACATAAATTGAAACATCTTTAATTTTTATGTGTTCGTTTTTTGTCGTTTCTAAAACGAATACATTTTTCATTTTCTTTTTCTCCATTTTCGTAATTATTTTTTTTTTTGTAAATTTTCTCATGTAAATTTACGTTGGATCCCATCAATTCCCCACTCTTTCGTATCAAATTTGATATGTATCACTATCGGCCATATTTTGTCAACGAAGTTTGAAGATTTGATGGTATTTTTAGCATTTTTTTGGTTCGGTGTAATGTAAGGAATTTATGGAACTTATGGATGAGTTATTCCAGTAATCAAAAAGAAAAATGTGTTTAAAAATAATGCAATACCACGAGCGGTATCCAAAGAAGGCGGTGAAGAATATTGGAACCATTAAAGAATGTAGAGCTCCAAGAGAATGAAGAGAATGTCCCCTGTGCCATCTTTTTATAATTATGTACGTGACTTAGTGTCTTAGTTTCCTTTTGCTTCGCGTCGCTAAAAGTCCAATAAAAGAAATGATGACATTGCCTATCGTTTTGTTTTTGCAATAACATTTACAAACTAATTAACCAAAGTTATTACATGCAAATAGCATCAAACTTTAGACTCAAATATATCAGCGCCGGAATTTTAAATTAATCTGATCCAATTAAGATTAACCTGACCCACAACAAACTAAAAATAGATTAAATAAATATTAATATAAAAGTAAAACAAATAAACTGAGATTGCTTCGCAAATATACAACCACTTAAATTTTAATACGAGCGAAAGCATAGCATAATTTTAGTGTCACATTTTCTGTGGAACCTATTCAAGCGGCTTATTTAACGAAATTGATACTTTGGTCTCTGAAATGCTATAAAAGAAAATATTACCATTAAAATGAATGAAGCAATTGACCGATATAAATCTAATCGTGGGAGACCACAATGCCTTTGATAGTAGAGTAACGTGTGTACCGACATTTGCCAAAAGTTAATTTGCAGATAAATATATAAAATTAGTAAACAACATTTGTACAGTGTTTATTGTTTATTGCGAAAGGCGATAACTAAAAGTTAACAGTAGCTAAAGAGACCAAAATACTTTCAAGCGAGGCCACAATTATAATGTGTGGGAATTTCACAAAATACTAACAAAGATCATTGCAAATAGGGAAGGTGAAAACACTTGATTGTTTATAAATTCACAAAAAATTAAATTAAAAATGCAATTCATCATAATAATTCTGTTTAGTGCACTCGTTAAAATAGCTGTGGCAGATAGTATGACAGTTGGTACTTTGAATATATATTTTTTTTTGTCAATTAATTCAATTTCATTTTAATTTCAGGCTGACTACATCACTGGCAATGGCTATCCTGTGGAAGAGCACAAAGTAATCACCACGGATGGCTACATTCTCACCATTTACCGCATACCGCACTCAGCCACATCACACACACCAACTCAAAGCAGCCACCGTCCCGTTGTATTATTACAACATGGCTTTGTTCTAACCTCCGATGCTTGGGTGTTGTCCGAACCCGATTCGGGCTTGGCCTATTTACTAGCCGATGCGGGCTGCGACGTTTGGCTGGGCAATCAGCGCGGCAATACTTATGGCCGCGAGCATTTAACACTTTCGGCCAAAGAGCGTCCATTTTGGAATTTTAGTTGGCATGAAATTGGCCACTACGATCTGGCAGCCATGATTGATTACATTAACCTGAAGACGAATACAGCGGCCCTACATTACATAGGCTATTCACAAGGTACATCTGTGCTGTTGGTGCTGCTCTCCACTCGTCCCTCATACGCCCAGAGAGTGAAGTCAGCCCACTTGCTGGCGCCAGTGGCATTTATGACGCGCATGCAGCAACCTTTGGCCAAACTAGGCCGCTTCGGTTTGAGCTTAGGCACTGCTGTGGCCAATACTTTGGGCTATCGCGAAGTCTTGAACTATGCTCAGCTAAGAATTTACAAGAGCGTATGTGCGTGGGCATGCAGTGAAGGTTCAATGCTGCAATTTGTTTGCTCTAAAATGTATCAGCTAATTGGCGGACCAAGTGCAAGTGAATTGAAAAGAGTGAGTGGAAGTATACGAAAGTAAATGAAATAAAAACGCAAATGTCCTCTTTACAGTCGCTAATAGCGAAAATTTGCGAAACTCATCCGGCAGGCGCTTCCACCAAGCAAATTCTACACTTTCTGCAGGTTTACAAATCGGGAAAATTTCATCACTTCGATTATGGGCACACGCGCAACTTGGAGTTGTACCAGCAAGTTAGTCCGCTCGCCTACAATATCACCAACATTGCCAGCTGCATTAGCTTATACTACAGCCACAATGACTATATGTCTGCAGTCGCAGATGCCAAGCAGTTGGCTGCCGCTCTGCCGTGTGCGGAGTTACAACGTATGCCAGACGATTGGAACCATTACGATTACTTATGGTCCAGTGAGGTTAAAGAGGTGCTCAACCAATTCATCATTGAGAGAATAAAAAATCTTGAAAAACTGTGAAACTTTAAAGCGGAAAGTTTGAGAAGTTCTTGAAGGTAACTAACGGTTTGGTTGCCTTCAAAAGTTTTTCATACTTCATTTAAATTTTTATCAATATAATGAGAAATTTGCCATCATCGTCATCATCATCATGCGAATAAGGTCAAATCCCACGAATGTCATTTAAACTACAGCGATTTCGGAGGTTGGCAGGGTTTCCGTTGTAAATCAAAACTTTTGTTCATTGAAATATGTTTTTATATTCCCATTTCTTACTTTAAAAGAGAAATGCACTTTTCTTTGTTGTTTTTTTTTTCGTGTAGAACGACATTTTGTAAAAGTTCAAGTATACATGGAAAAAAAATAAACTAGTTCATTGCCAGCACTAAATGATGTCGTTAGGTTAAAAATAAATAATTTACAATAACTCATGGTTGCCATGACAATAACATTAAGCTTGTGTGTGGCAAGTATTTATATGTATATGTTCACAATAATTGTTCTACTTAGGTAAATTATCAAAACAAAAAGGCAAAAAGAATGGAATTATAGGAGGAAGAATATAAGAATTTAAGTTAACCACCCAGTAGGAAAAGTAACCGGCAAGACTTGGTGAATGATTGGTTATTAGGGAAACTGACTCATTTCACTTCCGAAGGATTATACAGCAGCAACCGGGGAATTCCACATGGGGTTATCATAGAATACACGTACATCGAATAGACACATTTCAACCAGTTTAGAACCGATTTCATTATGCCAAAGTGGTGTCTTAGTTCAGAACCGGTTCTCATGCTTGCTTCTTTGGTGTATAAATTGGTACAGAGACATTTTGGGTCAATGGGAATCTAAGATTGTGGAACTAGAATAGATAACTGAACCGGTGTAGAACTGATTGAAGAGAGCCACAAATTTGATTAGTGTTTAAATTCGCATGCGACAGCTTTGTTTAGCTTACTTCGTACAGGGAACGATCTACAAATGCGACACTCAGTTCCATAGTAGATTATGTCAATACGACTTCAAATTCATTAAGTGCTTAAGAGGAAGTGCACGCCTCAAATGATGCCGGGAAGCGAGGCTATACTGAGGTGAAGTCATACTCTCCTAAAAGCTTCAAAGCTCGTCCGTTACGAGGTGTCAACCCTCGCGATGTGCCAATTAAATCCCTCTCTAATGATTGCATTGATCTGCTCTTGGGTTACTAATTAATTTTACATATTTACACCATTCAAAATAAATAGTCCAAACTAAAATTAATTTCTTCGTTCTCAATGCTGCAATTCTGCAATCTTCATAAATCATTTAATCGGTGTCAAACCGTCGTCTCGCAGCAAATCGTGTTCACTGCTCCCACTCCTGGTACTGACGTTCCACAAATACACAAATACACCCACACTCACACACATACACATCCACACATGCACATGAATAAGACCAACATGGCAAACATATGGCAAATTTATGTGTCATGTGGACCAACCAGCAGATGAAATTGCAGCACGTGTCGGTCGAAGAAGCCAAACCATGATTACAATCAATTGGATTTGCAAAATGGGTGGCCTGACGAGAGCTTGGAGGACACATAAATGTTGATTAATGATAAAACTATATAAACGGCAAATGTACATATGTGTATGTATGGAGGAAAAGAAATGCGGCACCAAAAAAAAAAAGAAAGAAAATATAAAAAAGAATTCCACAAACACACAAGCACAACCGTAATTTGAGGCTTAAAATCACTGAATAAATATATGTATGTTTATCGGCGGAAATGGGTCAAACGCAACATTTATCAAAATTATTTTGTTGTAATGGACGTAGCGTAAACGGCTAAAAGATTTGACATTTGGAAAAAAATACCGATTATTGCAAGAAAATTTGTTTACCAAAAGGTGGACAAGGGAATTACAGAAAAAATTAGTTTTTCTCTTATATAATTTGCTTGAAGGTTGGGTGAGTTCGCCAAAAAATATCCTAAGCAAAGGTCAAATCTATTTGCGACCATGCAGTTTATATTACAACCCTTGCAACTATTACATTTTCAAAAGTTTTTTGCAATTTTTCCGTAAAGTTATCGTAAAGTTATCGAAACTTTACGATATATTTTGTATTTACTGTTACACTAACAATTTTCAGTTTCTTTCCTCTTCATTTTGTTATATATTTCCATTCCGTTCTCTTTCTAAGTATTTTCCAGTTTCGTTTTGTTTCGGGCCATTCAAATTATGTTGCAGTTCCATTCTAGCCATTCCCGTTCCATTTCTAAGTTTTTATACCCCACACACACTGTGACAGGGTATACTATCTTTAACACAACGTTTGTAACGCCCATAAGGAGGCGTGTCCGGTATGGAAAAGTATATATATTATTGATCAGCATCACCTCCTCAGTTAATTTAGCCGTCCGTCCGTCCGCACGATAGCGCTCGCAGTTTTGGAGATATCGACTTGAAACTTTGGGTATATGTTTTTATCGTGAATACTGAGATTAAGTTCGAGAATCAGCCAATCGGACATGGGCGTGGCTCCCATATAACGAAAAAAAGGTCAACATTATCCAAGTCTTTTTTATTGCTGTATTTGATTGAAATGTTTAGAAATTGATTTTTTACATGGCCCGAGCTTCTAAACCCACATATAAATAAGTCATTATGGGGTCTTGAGATGAAATTTTTGTTTGGTTGGTTTGGATTGGATTGGAAATTTTTAGAAACGGATTTTGAACGTGGTCCGAGTCTCCAAAACCACCTATAAATGGCTCAAAATTGGGTTATGAGACTAAATGTTTTTACGTTCGAGGTACTTCTAAATGGATCATACTCTGTGGGGGTATTTCAGCTTTGGCATAGCCAAAGATAGTTCATTCTCTAGTTTGTGATTTGTGTTTGCTTGATTTGATTCACTTAAACATGAATTATTATTTTCCCTTTTACCATAACCAATAATCAGATGGAATGGATTGTGCAAACAAAAATCATAAATTATGATTAATATTTCATAATTTAGGCTTAGGTGAGTATAAATGAATCGTTCGTAATAATAATTTGAGCCCAACAATTATAACATTTTTTGTATCCTTTTTGATTTATTTATTGCATAATTTGTGACTAATATTCATAATTAATGATTATAGTTTGAAATTTGAAACCATAATTTTATGAACTCCTTAATCGTAAATCATGAGCCAACATTTCTCTCCGTGTAAGTCCCTCTTTGACACATCTAAGTCCCACCCTTCGACACTCTAAAAATCCAGCTCCAGTGTCCAGCCATGGTCTCGCAAAATACATATGCATGTATAATTACAGCTCTCAAAGTCCACTGGTGTTATTCACTATTAACTCACTACATATATCACGCCAACATTTTTATCTGACACGCCTCTTTTAGAAAACAACGAAATCTGCTACGAATGTATCTAGAAATAAATAAATAATTTGAAGAAGAAATGCCGAAAAATCGACTCCTTTCGCCTATATACCTACCAATCAATAAGTCGACACTAAAATAAGTCCAAAAATAAATCTCAACATAAGAATCGATTCTTTTGCGGCAAAGTAATAAGGTTCCATTTTTTATTTTTTGCATAACCTCAAGCTAAACTACATTTAAACACACTCAAACCTACCCTTTCACGAGAATAGTTTTATTTATAGCTATTTCAAAAAGGTACTCCAAGCCAATACAGCAACGTACGCAAATACGCTGCCTTTGCCGTTGTCGTTGTCGTTGTCGTTGTCATTGGGCCATGTACATTATGTAGGCTGTGCTGCCTGCCTGAAATCGTCTGTAATTTGCGCGCACACACAAAGCACCAAAAATTTACCAGCAGCAATTTTTCAAAGCCATTCAAAATAGTTGCGCTCCTGCTGTATGCATGAACGTACTTTGTGCCTTAAGTAAGGAAGCTGGTAAGCTGATTTTCTTCAATGTCCTCGATGTTGTCGTTGTCGCGCTGACGTTGTCAACATTTGCTTTAAATATTTTGTTATAAATTACTTATAATTTTTTTTTTAGCAGTTTGTGCTTGTAGGTATTGTGTCGTTGTTGCTGTTGTTGTTGTTGCACAGTTTAACCTTAGTTTGGCGTTGTGCTAGTGCCTCTTCCATGTCTATCTTTTGCTGTGTCGTTGTCAATCAATCTCAGCAGCTGTTGTTCGCCTTGAGGTATGTGCAGCAGGAGGCATTCTCTAGTCTTTATTATTTTTTTTGCCATCCTGATCTGATTCGTTAAAGGCTGATTTTTGTTCTGCATTTTACTTGCCTGCTGCTCTTCATTATTGTGCATTTCATTGTCCCGGCCTATCACTCTTTTTTTTCACCTTTTAACCTTTTGTAGTTGTTGGAGTAGAAAAAATGCAAAAAAAAAATAAGGAAGAACGCCATTGGATGTGTCGTGTCACTTCTTTTGTATGTGCCGAAGAAAAGAGGCTATAATTGCAAACTTTGCAGTTTTCATTAATTACGAAAAAGCAGCAACGATAGTTGCCCGAAACAAAGGATGTACAATTTGACAAAATATATGCGATATGATGGAATATGATTTTTTGACATATGATATGAGTTGGCTTTGTGATGTGACACATCAGAGAAATTGATTTTAACAATATTTTTCCTTTCAGCTTCAATTAACCACATCTGTCACACACACACACACTCACACACGCACACACAAACACATATCATAAGCACAATTAATAAATGTCCTTGCCAATTGACACAAATACCAGATAAAGTCACTAGCTTATGTTGTCACTTTATACCACAAAAGACATTTTGTGTGGCCGCAATATTTGAAATTCGTAATTAATACAAAAAATGAAATGAACGGATGAAATGAAATGAACAGCTTTAACAAAATGGTCAAATGACAAACATATTTCCTGTAAATGTTGACCGTTTAATAACAGTTGAGAACATAATTAATAAAAAAAAATATGTTTTTATTCACACATGAATGAATGACTTGCAAGCAAATAAATCACATGCGATTGAATGGCTAATGGTCATAGTTTATAGCTTAGTAAATTATTGCCTATTTGTAATTATAATTACAATGGGAAGATTAAGTAGTATTATGTCTGATAGAAATGGCCAATTTCCCCACCAGATCCTCCTGAATTCGACAATTTCAAAAAAATTTCAAACTTTTCTCAAGTTTTGATTTAATAAATTTCATTAACATATCCTTAATGTACAATCATACTATGTCCATTGTCATGAAAATCGATTACTATATTTTGCCCAAGTGATACAAGGTGACCTATGGGATCAAAACAAGAAAAATATTGTATGGGATGGGGATTCATCTATCCCTAGTTAGGATCTACAGATTTAAGTATGTCGTAAAATGGTATTTGGAGGTGTCATCGCGTTTTAAGCCATAAATATTGAACTAGTGCCATACAAATATTTTCTTGTAGTGACCACAGCAATCAACTCCTTCATTATTTGCACCGAAGCGTTCTGAAAACGAAAAAAGAGTTGCTTTTTAAACTCGCACGACGCACGTTTTATTATTTTACTGATTTGTATGTAGATTTGATTTGTAAAAAATTAGCAAAATTCCCCTTCTACCCACCTTAATCGAGACTCCCTGCATAATAAGAGAATGGAACATTAGAGAATGGTTAAATTGTGATGAGGTGGCTGCAGCCACACCGACACACTAGGTCCGTTGTGGTACCACTCGATCAGGATTTCTTACTTCTACATGTCAAGCCAATTAGAAATTGTGACGATGTACTAGTGTAGAGGTCACAGAAACTTTTCAGAAAGAATAATCCCAGCCAAAGCCTTTTTATGATGAGACAGCGTTGGAAATGAGCAGAACGCCTCCTCATCATCTCTGCAGCTTCGGCAAAAGTTAGTGTTCACGTCTATCACTTTGAAATGTTACTACTAGGTTGCTGCTTTCAACGATTCAGTAACGAATTACAAGTTGTTCCAACTAGGAAACAACGGTAGTAGTACAAAGTAGTAGTTAGGGCAAAAAAAGGTCACTGAAATCCAGTTTAAAACCGAAATGAAAGATATTTAGTGGTAAATAAAAAGATATTGAGTGGTAAATATGAGTAGTAAGTAAATAAAACACCTTCGAAGAGCGTAAATTATATTGAATGAAATAGAATAATTTTGAGTAGTAGATTTGTTACAGTGGTACTAGAAAAAAAACGTTGAAAGAAAAATAAAATTCCGTACGAGAGTAGTAGAATTATCAAATTCTGAGTAATAGATCAACTCTGATAGTAGTAAAATGCGAACTCTGGCTCTAGCGGACCATCTGTTGTTAGCATTGGTAATATCAGAATTGAGAAGGAAAATTTTAATTTCTTGAATATCTAAATCGCTTTAAATTTATCATTTTTTAAATTTAAATTTTTTGTGTTTAATTTAATTTAATTTAATTTATGTGTTTCATTAAAAAATGTGCCTGTAAAATAGTGTTGCATATGTGTTGTAGAGTCCAAATGTTCCATGTAATTGCTCGTCTGCTAGTCAGATGTATAAAGTCTTTACTTGTGACATGTGGACCCTTTATGTGCAATACTATTATTAAGATTTATCTTACGTGATTCAGTATCTGTTTTAATGTAGTATGTATCCTGATCTATCTTAATTGCTTAATAGTTTTCCTTTTTCAACGTATGTACATGTAAGGTGCTAGTGCTATAATTATAAGATTTTAATCTTGTTGTACTAGCAATCCAATATCAAATAAATAAAATAAAATTTGAGTTTTCTCACTGCGACCGGGAATACCCAGTTTCTTCATAGGTAAGACGTGAAGTGATAACTTAAACTAAATAATTTTCAAACAAATAATTGTTAGATTTTGGACTAGATTCAATCAAAAGTGAAGTCCATAGACTAATCCTATTAAAGCTCGATTTCCGACAGGGTTGTTATTTTTATTTCAGCATTTTTTCATTTTGATTTTTTTCATTGGTCGTCTTTGAATTTTAACTAATTTTGAATGCAAGTTGGAATTGTTAACTGAAATGAAATGGTTTAAATGAAATTTGAATTGAACATTACTCATACGCCAAAGTGTATGTCCACACAATAAGTACTCACACTGAACAAGCAATTACAATAATTACTTGAAATGAAATCACCATAAGCTCAACAATGGCATATGCAAAAAAGTACAAAAGTATTCGGATTGTTTGAAAGCCAACTAAGAGCACAGTTTCTCATTTAATTCGCACATTTTGGAGTAGATATTGTTCGAGTAGGGTACAACAAAAGTTAAGTGGTTGCTAATAACAGTTATTTTTGTTTCTTTTTTTCCACGCGTATTTTACGCTGCCTTTGTTGTCGGCAAGGATTTTCGTTTCAATTTCAGCAACAACAATAACAACGACGACAACTGAAAAGACAATGCAAGGATTTTTCTAAATTTAAGTGTTGCAATGTCACAAGCGCGCAGAGACAGCCAGCATGTGGCAAGATGTGTTTGAATGCGTTTGTGTGCATGAGTGTCTGTGTACGAAATGCAAAATTTAAAGCGGCGCACATGCTTCATGGCACGTTTTGCTTTAGCAGCAAAGTGCCTGCAAGGATTTCAGCTTTAGCCTCTCCTCTTACTCGTCCATGCATTTCCTTTCGTATTATTATATATATTTTTTTTTGCTTTTTTATTGTTGTACAACACACTTGACGGGCGATGCGTGCATTTTAATTAGCGCAATAGCAACGAAAAATACGTTCTAAAATATGTACTTTTACGCAAAAGCGACTGCTGCTGCTGGTGGTGGTGGTGGTGATGATGATGCTGGCGCTCCTGTCACTGCTGTCGCTGCGGCAATGTCCTTGAAAAGTCGACATTCATAAACGTCACTTCAATTACTGCTCAGCTCGTGTTGGCTGCTTCTATAAATTTGTCTTTAGCTGCAGCAGCTTCTTCTTCTTAGCCATGTCATGTGTATGAGTGTGTGTGTGTGTATGTTCACGCTTGCACTTGTCCTTACAGTTTGTCCTTTTTTCATATATGTGTGAAAAGTTGTGAAAAGATGTGAAAAGGCGTAAAGCATGCATTTTTTTGAGTATTCACTAGTTTGCGTTGCTTTTATTATTGTTGTTGTTGCTGTCACTTGCAACAAAAACGACCTTATATCATCAACACCACCGCCATCAGCAGGGCAAGGGGGCTGGGCACACCCCACCTTGTAAATTACTTGCATTAGCAACCACTTGTGTTATATGTATTTTTTTCTTCTCACACAGACACACACACACACACACACACACACATACATTTAAAAGCACATGAACACTCTAACAATTTATATTTTGTATTTTGTCGTCGCCCTGCACTTGAATTAACTGATTGCAACTCATTCGCCCCTTTATCCCTTTGCTTCCTTCGTCCATGCATTCACTGTAGTTAGTTGCGTGCGCCCTTTAAGTGTGTAGCTGGCCCGGCCTTGGGGCGGTATGTGTGTGCACGCGTGGCTCTCTTTGGCATTTGGTTTCGGTTATGAAAAAGCAAATTTATTAAAGCGTGTTTTGTTCCGCTTTAAATGAAAACCCTTTTTCAAATGCTGTGCAAAACAAATTAAAGAAGAAGAAAAGGGAACTCATTCGTAGACTGGTGGGTGCAACGTATGCGTAATTAATAATTGCAATTGCTGCACGACGGAGCGTATGAGTGATGTTAAAGTTTTTTCTTTTCAATTAAATGTTGCGTAGAAATTGGAGGGGTGTTTTGTAAAAAAAAGGTCAAGTCTCTGGGCTTCACCCCTAATACTGAAGTAATATAATATTTCGTGGCCGTGGATTCTGGTACCAAACCGAGTTCTGAAATATTTGTTTTTCCCAGACAGGTTAGATGTAGCCCATGACAAGACTTTACTTTCGTGAGGAAATGTAAATATGCGCATCCATAGTCTTCGAATTCCCTCTCAAGATCACATTACTTTGGAACAGATTTTCCATTTTATTAGAGAGGAAAAGAGCGATGACATGTACTGACAATTCACGCTATGTCATATGTCATTTTTCAGTTGAGTTATCATATTTGTGATTTGAGATTTGTATGGAACCGGAACTAAATACAAACATTTGATTTCGTAAATATTCCACAATTTACACTTAAAACACTTGCACCCTTAAATGATCCACAAATATCCTTTAATTCTATTACAAATAAAAAGTGATGACCATAATTTATTTATCATTTTTCATCTGTTATTTTTTTTCGCTCACCAATTACGCTTGATTTATTTCATTTCGATGCAATCAAGCATTAACATATTATGTTCGATTAATTATGTAATTTTGTTGTTGCTTATCCGCTACTAAGCTGTGTGCAAATATTCATAAATCCTCACATTTATCCCAAAATCACACACAAACAAACGGCAACGTTCACTCATCCACTTGCCGGAAGTGCGTTAGTCGCTTGCTGTCGTTTCCGTTTTACTTACCGGACTTCTTTATTAATTATGGGAATTTCAAATTTGCTGCCGCAAAAGTTGACTTCTTTCAGAGGAGGCAGCGGCGGCGGCCTGACAACTTAAGCCCGAGTCTTTAGCTAGTGTTTGTGGCTGTCGTCTGTATGTGTGTGTGTGAGAGTTATGGCAAAAATATTTATTAATTGTGGATTTCATTTATGATGACATCATAAGTTAATTTATCTTTTGTTGATGTATTGTATGTGCAATTTTTTTTGGTACTGGATTATTGAATTTCATCTGCAACATTTGTTTAACTATATTCCTCTTCCCTACTAAAAGCATAAAGTTGTTATTTACACTTTTTCTTGTTCCGATTTACAAACTTTGATTTTGCTTTTATTGCTTTTGTTATTGTAGTCGTGTTGTGTTGTAGTTCGCTTGTAACCAAATTAAATCACCAGATTTTGTACGTAATAAATTGAGTACTTTTTTACGATACAATAGCAATAACACACAACAACGACAACAACAACAATAACAAAGTAAAATGTAGAGGGCGCACAGTCGTAAAGCGTTTCACAAATTTCTACTCATTTCTACTTATTTTTTTTTTTGCGTGTGAGTCTTTTTTGTGTTGTTGGTTGGCAAACATAAAGCTTTTGGCAAAAGCTTTTGTAATGGAAAAAATAAAATGGACTCGTACTAATTTTTTGCTCGTAATGCTTAAAGGATACAATTTTTCTTTTGATAGTACATAGAGGAGATTTTAGATTTGCTTGGTATTTTAGTATTTTTGTCGTTTGTGTGTTTGCATTTAGCCGGAGATTTCCATGTGTATATGTGTGAGTATTTCTTCGTATTTTTGCATGTATGTGGGCTCTAAATTCCTTTTGACTTGGCTTGGAATGGCGTGCACCTGTGCTTTGTATTTTCCCTCTTTTCCGTTTTCTAGTCCCTCATCCTCTGCGTTTTTCTCTCTATCTCTCTCAATGTTATGTGCCATAATGGAAACTTGAGGATGAGTGAAAGATTTTATTACAAACTGAAGAACAACATTAACCGTTTGCAATGAGCACACTCAGGGGCCTCATTGTCAAACGATTTAAGTTTGTATGCGTACGGTCGATATAGCAGTGCGCTTAACTATTTAGGTATTTTGGAAGAATGAATTATGTGTGATACTAGTGATAGAAGAAAATAGTTACTATTGGTGGTAACAATAGCCTTTGAGGAGTCCAGCTGGCTTATACTTAATACTAGACCAGCATGAAAAGGGAACGTTGGCCTTACATTTGACAGAACTGATTTTTTATAAATATTTTTCCCCTAGAGCTTAAAATGATTTCTTTTCAGTACGATAGTATCATTCATTGATATCCCCTTCTCACTTAAATTGCAGCCATTTTTATCAGCTCACTACAAATACTGCCAGCCGATACTGTCTCTCTCTCAATTTTATAGTAAAAGCGTAAAAGCTTTCATTCCCACCGCTTACAGCGAAGAAAATCTTTTGCACGTCAGAACGATTCCTTCGCAGCCAACAGGGAAAATAACGTTCTCGTTCGTTGCGGAGTACACTTCGCCGCACAAAACGACGCGGACGGTAGCACTAGATTTTGTGCTGAATAGTTTTTGTGAGCTCTGCAGAAATTTTTTTTTGTGTGAAAAATTAAAGATTTTTATGATAGTTAAACTAAAACAAAAAAGGCCACTAATCGTGAATAATGTAAGCAACTTGAAGTTATAAAAGTTTTTCAACTCTTTGCATTGCAAAAAGATGAAATTCCCTCGCAATGTCCAGCAGAAAATTTTCAATTTGAATGAAAAACCTATTTTATATAATCACAAGCACAGGCAAAATTTTTGGGTGTGTGAAAAGGATACTCGACTGAGTGAGTGTGTGTGTGTGTGTGCAAATGTGTGAGTGTGCACGTTGCGAGTGCGAGGGAGTGAGCTGCAGAAACCTAGGCAGATAATGAAAGAAGAGACGGGCCAGAAGCATGCGGGTATCCAGAAGTAGGCGCGTGTGTGGGGAAAAAAAAATTCACAATTAGGCGAAAAAAGTGTGTTAAGCTGGGAAAAAGGAAGTGATAAGCAGAGCGGACTTTGAAAATTCCATAAAAATGGTTTCAAGTTTAATGTTACAAAATGTTCAAATTTTTGTAATCTCAAAGACCAATTGTTTAAAAAAAAAAAAATTCACAGAAATGAAATGCCACAAGCCAATGAATGATTTAAGTATAACAGAAAAGTTTTCACTTCTTCACATTTCCTTTGCTCTACTTACGTACTATACCGTATAGTCTTTCACTTTGCTGCGGCGAATGTTATTGCCAGCAAGAAAGAACAAACAAAAAAAAAGAAAAACAACAACGAAATCAACTGAAATGTAAAAATGTTGCAAAAGTATGAAACGAAGAAAAATAAAAGTGAAATTGTGCAAAACCTTTGTTTGTGTTCGTGCGTGGGGGTGTGTGTTTGAGTGTATGTGTGCGTCTGCTAACCATAAAAGCGTCTTGTCTATGTTTTGTGTGTGTGTGCGGAATTTTGCTTTTGCTGGTGGGCGTTTATGGTGTCTGTTAAGTGTTAAGTGTACCACTGATAAGCGGCGTCCAATCTACACCGACCAGCCAGACTAAGAAGCGTCGAAGTGTTTTTATTCGCAAGATTGTACATTTTTAATTGGAACTCTTAATTCAATTTCACTCCGCATTAAAACTGAAGTTTTCCCGGAAACATTTCGAGAAAAATTCTTACTATTATTAGTATTTGTTTCTTTTTAATGGAACTTGCAATAATTAAAATTGGTTTCCATTTTTAAGATGCAAATTAATTAATTTAATTTAGGAAAAATTAAAGGTCATTGTTTAATCTGAAAAAAATAATGTTTCTCAAATCATTAAATACAAGAGAGAGCACTTACAATATATTTCTGTCAATAATATCGACTTATTTCACATATTATACCATTCAACTAAATTCAACTTTTGGCTACACTCAAGAAAAATGTCTTTATATACTGACTTAAAAAAAAATACATGCGACTGGCCGTTTTTCTAGATCAACTCCATGCATTTTTTTAAATGAAATAATGTTGAATTATATCAAAAATTTTGTTTTTTTGCCATTATAAACTGTTTAAAATCATTTTATTTTATCATATTTCGATTCAGCAGACAATTTCACATGGGATCATTACCTTATAATTAATTTTTCGCAAATAAAATAAGTGTACGTAGTAAGTTGGCGTATGAGTAACTCTTCGTACAATCAGAGATTTTCCCTCTGAGTGATTACATTTTTATTTTAAAACAATTTAAACGAATTGGTCACTAACTAGTAAGACAATTAGTTTCGATCGAACCGAAGCTTTAGCGAATATGTCGAAACTTTGGATGATGTTACAACCCATGAACTTATTATACACATTAATATTATATTTGCGGAAATTTTGGATAGCTTTATCGATAATCATTCTTAATTGTTTCTCCCAACTATTCTTAGTTACATCAATTTCCAATTTGTTCCCATTTAATAACTTTCCATGTCGGGTCCGGTCCATTTCCTTTTCGGTGCGAAAATTTTGTATGGTGTGTAGGGGTGGTTCATGGTGAACATTTTCAATTCATATAGAAGCAAACAAATTGGAATGTCACATTTTCAATCAATAGACAGCGGCTTAAAAATTACGGCATGTGAAATAGCGGATAGACGGATAGACAGACAGACGGTTATAATTGAATCAGGCGATGACTTTGATCAGGAATATAACAAATTTACCTTTCATTAAGTTTCAGACGGTATTTGGTATACCTTATTTTATTATAAGATTAACCAGTGGCGAGGTATTGAAAGAATGTGTTTCACCCGCTAAAGCTCAGAACGAAAAACTCACAAAAGTTTAATCAAATTTTAAGATTAAACCTGTCAGTCATTGGCATTACCGATTTTATTAATGTATCCCTGAGTAGCGCATATATCACATCTTTTCAAAAGTTAAATTAATAAAAATCTAAACTTTCTAAAAATTAGTGCGGACTACCTCCTACCTTCTGTTTTATGGCCAATGCCTTAAGCACAAACGAAAATACAAAGTTGGTACGACGCTACTGCTTTCATACACATATACACAGATACACACAGCTGTTGTTTGTTTGTTTGCTTGCTTGTTTGTACGTGTATATGTGTGCAACGATAGCATTTACACGATAAGCATTACGTTACGCAATCACCACTAACGACAGCAACAACAACAACAGCAACAAAAACAACCAACAAAGAAGTTGTATGGAAATAGTAGCGAAATTTGAGCCACAAAAAAATAACGACTACACTCACTGTACTACGCCAAAAAGTAAGCAGTAAGATTAAATGTGGTGGGTGGGTTCTTGAATAGGGAATTATTTTAAAAGGGAACAACAACAACAACAACAAAGCTGAAAAGGAAGCGCAGGCATTGATAGGAAGCCATGAAGGCAGATTATATTCACAAAAAAATGAGAGTGAGAAAATTTGATATCACACTGCGTTAATGCATTATGCGGGAAATGTGTATAAGATTGAGACTAAGAAGATTAAGTTGGGGTTTTCATGATTTTTTCTTTTAAATAAGGATCTATTAAGCAGAGAAATTTAAACAAAAAACTAAAATAGTTGCAAAAACCAAATGAAATCCTTATGTTTTCACATTGTGAAAAATTCAGTACATAAAAATCTGAGTAGACTTTTAGGTGGTCCTCAACAAAAATAGCAACAAAAGAAAGGCAAACTAGAAAACCAAAGCAAAATTAGAAGCCACTCATACAAATGCAAACACAATAAAAATGCCCGCAGGATATCCATGAAACACACCCACACACAAACACACACACACGCAATCGCACAGACGCACTCTTACCTAGTAAACTAGAAAAACCCCAAAACGCCATGCATAAGGAAACCGAAGCTGAGCCAAAGGAACGAAAAAAAACTACAAAATAAAATCAGCAGAGAACGTGACCAAAGAGTAAATCCGCTCTGGCACATAGATAAGCAGCGGAGATAAGCACACAAATGGCAAAATTATTGGAGGAGAGACGCCATAGAAAGTAGACTCGAAAAAAAGCTACAAAAAAAAGTAGACTTTATGAAGTGGATTGCGGTATTGTGGGCCAGAGTATTTTTTTTTTACGATTTTTAATTTTTTTTCGTTGTAACGTTTTTGAGGTTTTGGGGCTAATGAAAATCAGCTGTGTGTGTGTGTGTGTGTGTGAGAGAGAGAGAGAGAGTAAAAACTAGGGGAGAATTTTTATTTTTATAGCAACTTTTATGCTCCTGGATATTCCAAATGTTTAAATATAAGAGAATCGCATGGGAAAAATTTTGAGTTCCTGTAGAAGAACTTTGCAATGGGCAGACATTGGCTTTGAGTAAGATTGTTCAGAGAGAATGTAAGTTAAGGAATAAATGAGTGACAATTGGAGTGAATTAGTTCTCTGTGCATGCTACTTTAAGAAGGATTCTCATAATTTGTAAAAGTCATTGAGTATATGGCAATTTTTGAGCACTTGGTGACTTTTCACGATTTTATGTTAGAGAAATATATAATATTGTTGAGATTAATAAAATTGAGCAACTCCATTAAATTTAATATTTTTCCTCTTTCTTTTTGCACAGGTAAAAACTATACCGAACTTCCAAGAAGTCATCTCGAGGAACTCACTCAAGGCTCTCTCCAACCACAATGAGCACAAATATGTAAACAACATTTATGGCGAGCTCTAAGGGAATAACCGTTAAAAGCTTATTTCCCACAATTCCAGTGAAAGCTTTCACCGACCAAATTTCCACCGCTGCAGCCTGACGGAAAATCCACAAATGCCCAAAGCGCCACTACGACGTGAGCACGCGAGCGAGCAGTGTGGAGCGCTTGAACTCAACTAGATTTTTTCCACCTCTATCACATTTGTGGAGGAAAAAATATTCAGCAGCCATTGTTAAATTGAAAAACGGTTTAATTGCAAACGTTTAACTTGCAGTGCAATGTGAAAAAGTGACAAAACAAAAGTGTAAACGCGTTAAGTTCCGCCCCCGGGGCAAAACAATTGCTGAAAAGAAAAATGATATATAAAATTTTAAATTTCTATAAAATGTAGCATACTTTTAGCGGCTGCTGAAAATTGGCTTTAGATTCTATTCCCATTCCCATTTCGTTTTCTTTAATTTTTTTTGTTCACGATGAGCGCGTCGAAGGTGTAAAAATCCAATGCGCGTGTATGTGCGTGTGCTGTCTTCGTAGCCGTCGTCGCCGTCTTGCGTGTTTAAAATATCCACGGGGGAAAGAAATGTGCGTGGCATATAAAAAATTTAATGAAATTGTATAACAAAAAAGAAGCAGCAGCAAAGCCAAGAAGTATGCAAGGAAAATGTGATAAATTGTTAAAGTGACAAGCGCCGCCGCTGGCTCACAGAAGAAATGAAGCAGAAGAAAAATTCTAGTCAAAGTGTGATATACAAATAAAATTATTAAAGAAAAAATAAATAGTAACAAAAGGTAAACAAAAAAGTAGTAGCTACAAGAAAAGGCAAATAACCGAAAAGCAGTAAAAATTGTTAATTTCTCAAAAATTCAACTCTTATGTATAGGCATAATTGACTTAACAATTTGAAATAGCCACTAATACTCTTCAAGTCTTCTGCATACATACATGTATAATATATATAAAAAATACTACTACTATTTTAACTTGCTACTAAATATACTACTATTTATATACATGCATATACCACAGATATATATATATAATCTACGAGTATAAGCAAGCACCTAATTACTAACCAGTACTTTGAAAACAAAATTGTTGAAATATATGTAGCAAAACTAAGCCGAACAGTTAAATGTTATTAGCATAAATTTATATAAAAAAAAGAAGGAAATTAGCTAAATTTTTAAAGAAAAGGTGTTGCCATAGCAAACTAATATAAGAACGTAATAGAAGTAAAGTACTTAGTGTTAAATTTGCAGCAAACAAAAAACGTAGTTAATACCTAAATCAAATTTTCATTACTACTACCTACCATTTCGAAAATTACCTACTACTACTTTTTCCACCACTACGAAATAATAACTAACCTAAATTAAAAAATTAAAAATTTAAACAAATTATAGTGCAGTAAATTGTAAAAGAACAACGATTAAAACGGTTTTAAAGAAACATTTTTCATAATTCCTTACCCACACACACCAAAACCAAAAACAAAATCAAAATCCAACCAAACGCAGACACAAATTCCATATTGGGTCCAATGTTGCAGCCAGCAAAATGCCTAAAGCAACATCACAATTTCAGCAGCATCATCAATGAAACGCATTCTAAAGCAAAGGTTGACGGAAATGTTGCAGTGGAACGATCGGACGAGAGGATAACACCACAGCAGCATGTTGCCGCAACATACGAGCGAACATGTGTGGAAGGAGAAGAACTAAAAGTTGAAATTGAAATTTTGGCCAACAGCGTAGAGTGTACAGAAAATGTGGCCCAGGCTGCGCAATGTGTTGCCGCAACAATTAACCACAGCAACAACAACAACAAGAAAAAACCAGCACAATTTTTTCTAACGCACTCGAAGCGAAAATGTCAAAATGCGCAAACAAATCTTAGCAACATGTTGCCGATACAACAGCAACACCAACCGCAACAGCATACTCCAATTTCAATAGCAATTCTCAACAATTGCAACAATGCCATAACAACAGCAACAACAATAAAACCACACAGTGAAACCCAAGTTGCTGGTGCCACAATGTTGCTGGCCTCAAGCACAGCCACAGCAGCAACTAGCGGCATCGACAACAACATTTTGCACTTGCAACACAATACGGAAAAGACGATAGATTTCAATAGTCGTCGCCGACGCGGTCGACTAAGGTGCAAATCGACCCAATCCTCCCAGCATGCTGTCACCGTATGCGGTCGCCTGTCATCAGCCAACATGTTTGCCCAACATGTTGCTTGCCGATCAATGCTTTTGTTATCGTTGTTGTTATCGTTTATAGTCGACTATGTAAATAAAAGAAAAATTATTAAATTAGTATTATCAAGAAGACGCCATGGTCCAGCAGCAGACACCAAATCCTCCTGTTCTCACTCCACCTTCGCCTCAGACTGCGCCGCCTCTAATGCCTCAATTGCAAGCAAACAAATCATACAAACTGAAAGTCAAACGAGAAAAGACGAGAAGAGCAAAAAATGCCAACAGCAACCGCAACGCAACAGCAACAATAAGTTATCAGCTGCCACATCCAGAACAGTTTTGCGCTCGAGCAACATGCAACTCGTCTATGCCTTCATACTCTGCACATCCATATTACTTCCATGCAGCAATAATCTCGTTTCGGCTGCGAAGCCCAAATCCGCCACACAACTGCAACAACAGAAGCAGCAACATCAACAGCAGCAGCAGCCCGGCTTTGCCTACGCAGATGGCGGCAGCGACGGCGTATGGACGCCGCCATCGTACCAGGTCGTTTCATCGCAAACATCGAATGAGGAGGCAGAGCTATTATTTCCATCATCGCAATCGGAGGAGCAAAATTTCGACGAGGAGGAACAAAATCTGATCAATCTCGACGAGGAGGAGGAAAATTTTGTCTATGATACTACACACGGCGGCAATGGTAAGTAGTCAGTCGACAATCGTCGCTTCATAGTAATTAGTTGGAATTTAATTAACTTCTGAGCATAAATACAATTTAATTAAAGTTGCACAACATTTCAGGGGGGATTTGCAAAATTCCATTGACTCTCGTCAATTAAATGCAAAAGTCAGTGTCACAAATCGAATTTCATTTTAATGGATTTGAGCTGTAATTAACAATTTTTTGAGAGCATTTATGTTGTAGGCTACTTTGTATAGCAGCAGAAAACTTTGAACTAAAACTTATAATTATAGACGGATTTGGGTGTAAGCACAGCCAAATTTGTTGCCCCAAAAATCAAAAATCAAATCAAAAGCCTGTATTGTTGCAATTTGTGTCAATTAAATGTTGACACAAATAAACAAGAATTTTTTGTTAAAAACATTATAAATTGCTGTTAACAGAATTATTTCTACAGCCATTCGATTTCACAGTGCGACAGACATTTTCAGGAATAAATATAGTTTCATATTCAAATAAAAGACGTATTTAATACTGTAGCTTTACGCATTTATTTCTTTAATTATTTTTATACCTCACAGGGTATACTAACTTTGACACAACGTTTGTAACGCCTATAAGGGGGCGCCGGAATGGAAAAGTATATATGTTCTTGATCAGCATCACCTCCTGAGTCAATTTAGCCATGTCTGTCCGTCCGCACGATAGCGGTCGCAGTTTTGGATATATCGACTTGAAACTATGTGTACAAGTTTTTCTATTTAATACTGAGATCAACTGGGCGTGGCTCCCATATAACGAAAAAAAAGGTCAACATTTTCCAAGTCTTTTTTATAGCTTCGAATAGATTGGAAATGTTTAGAAATGGATTTTAAACCGGGTCCAAGCTTCCACACCCAAAATTTTTTTTGCTGGATTGGATTGGAAATATTTAGAAATGGATTTTGAACGTGGTCTGAGTCTCCAAAACCACCTATGCATGGCTCAAAATTTGGTCTTGAGGCAACGTTTTTTATGTTCTTCTTAATGAATCATACTGTGTTCAGCTGTGGAATAGCCGAAGATAGTTCACTCTCTAGTTTGTATTCAATTCGATGCTTCTTCAAATTGCATTCCTTATTGTTGATTTTCTTGCTTCTATCCTTCCATATACTATCGACACGATTGCGATGACGCCCTCAGCCAAACATTTCAGACTTTCTCAGAAATCAATCAAACAATAAAAATGAAATCAAAGCATTCCTTAAGTTTTAATGAACTTATCAGAAGAATACGTGCTTTCCAAGTTGAATGAAGCTGCCTTTTCAATTTGTCTAGTTGCTCCAACGAGTGCTGCTTGGTTGTTTTTGGTATTCTAGAGAAGAAGCTGCACTGGATAAGCTATTCTGGTTTCTGGTAATCGTAGTGCAATTATTTGAAAAATAAGGAGAAAAAAATCCATTTCCCTACAAAGCAATTTTAAAACTTTTTTTTTTTTAATGTTTAAAGATAAAATTTTTACGTGCAAAATCTCAATTTTCTAAAATAATATTGAATATGTAAATGAAGAAAATGAAGGAAATCATACAGCACACTTCTTACTCACTTCACTGATGTAATGTTTCGTATCGATTACCGAAACCATCTTCCTGTGATCTAACGTTTTTTTATTAGTTGAAAACTACTTTACACATTCTTAGCATTAATTAGAAAATGTCTCAATAAATATTATACAACACTTGACCTTTTACTGGCAACACTATATAAATTTGGCACTAGCCACTTGCTCTAATTGAAAATATGCATTTCAATCACACCACATGCCAAAAAATGATATATGCAGAGTAAAATTACCAAAAAAAACCCAAATGCAAACCAGAAAGTTTGCAAATGTTTTGAAAAGCTTCCAAATAAAATGATATATTTAAGAAAAAACCGTAATTCACCGTAAGTCAAAACAACGAGGGAAAACCCATGACACTCTCAAAGTAAACTAGAATTGAAAAAAAGTCAAAGAGGAAGAAGAGACCAACCAGAAAAGAAAACTTTTGCCAAACTGAAATAAAGCGAAAAAAAAATTATAAATTGTGTTTATAAAAATGAAAACATGACATCATGAATTACACGAAAATTTGCTTAGAAAAATATGCAAAAAAAAAATCAAACGAACCGAAAGGAAACCAGCACAAAACTCGACCCTCAATCAAAGGTCAAAGGCGAATATTGTGTTAAGCCAGTCAGCGTGCAGCCAGGCCAAATGAAATAGAATTTAATTCGAAAGTTAAAAAAACACACTGACAGCTGCAAAAATAACAAGAAGAAAAAAGAACGAAAATTCCAAAGTAATGCAAGCGAGAAATTATAAACAAATGAAATGTTGTGGAAGTACAGAAATCGCTTGAGCATGCAAGCGGAAATGTCTTTATCTTAATTACGAAAAAAAAAACTACACAGAATAAGTGCAAAAAATACACCAAAAGAAAAAGGAGAAAAACAGAAACAAACCAAACAGTATGGCGTCAAAGGTCGCAAATGTCATAAAAATGTCAAAGGCGCTGTCATAATGAAATGTTAATTTAAAAATTCCTATGGCACATTTTACGCCATTTCCGTTTCGGTGCTGCTGGTATGTTGTCTTCTTATGGATTCTTCTTTTTCGTGTTGTGCTCAGTTTCCTCGTTGTCGCCTCTGCTGCCTTGCATATTATATGCAAATAACGATAATAAGAATTGTCCGTCCGCTTGTCATTATATAATTTTTATGGGTATTTTTGTTTTTGTCGCTCTTGCCATTGTACTTTAAATGCACATATTCTCCAATCTACCCTTCAGAGTGTGCGTGTAAATGCGTGTGGTTGTCGGTGTGTGAGTGTGTGTGTGAGCCGTTGTTGTTAAAATGAAAGATATCGCTTATATCATTTGATATGACAGATTTTTATTGACGTTGACATTAATGCGATGTGCATATTTTATTGCATATTTTACAGCGCCCAACAGCTTACAAAATTTATTGCCCTGCAGAAGTGTGCCGAAACGAAGGTTACTTTGGCGATGCATTAAATTTGAATTTAAATGATAGATTCTCGCATCGAACTGATTGAGTGGACGGGGGGAAATAGCCTAAAAATATGTGATTAGATTTTTAAAATGTTTCCAAATTAAAAAAAAATATTTATTGAAATGATAATTTTTATTGTATTCCATCCACCACCTAAATTTGCATATTGCAAATTGCACTTAACATGATTTTTCTTCACTTCTCCCGATTCCCAACGATGACATCACAAACTGCTGTAAAAAGAAACGAATTTCTCCCCAAATACTGAAATTGAATGCCTGCCAAATCGCAGTACAACAAAAAATTGCAACGTACCAACGTGCCAACGTCATCAACATCCTTCTCCTGCCATTATTCTATGCACTTTACCTCACTCTTGAGCTGATTTAATTTTTGTTGTTGCTGGTGTTATGCTAGTCCCCTGCCACACACAATGAGCTTTACGAGTTTGTTGGCTGGTAGGCAACGTCATCAGTTTTCTTGCTACTAAAAATTTCAACGAAGGTGGCCAAGTATGTATAAGGGAGTGAGCAGATAGTAGCTAGTTGTTAGCAGGCGACATCGTTGGCATCTCCTTGACTATGACGAAGTCATCTCAAGTGATGGTGTCCTTTATGAGTGTGAAGATGTTATAGTTGCGAGAAGTTATTTCTTTTTTTTCCAATTTTCCTGAAGGATATTGCGTTGATTATAACTACCATGGTGGCGATGATGGTTCTGAGTTGTGAAGAACAAAAAACGAGATTACCCTCCTCTCGTTTCGCAATGAGCTTTAGCCATTTTATTACTGTTCAACTACCATCGTCAAGGTACTAAAAATAATAATAGCAAAATAATTCGTAGCATACTTTTGGGAGTGGTTGCATATTCAGTAGTTTATTAAATTTAAATGGAAATTGAATTATGTATGCGTTTTTTTATATTTTCAATCAAAATATTATAGTTTTATAAACATTTAAATTTGATAATAAAGTGCAGCTTTCGGTTTTAATTTTGAGAACCGAAATTATTCCGAAATCATTCGAATCCTTTGTATACTTTCTGGGGTCGTCATAATTTATCTTTGAACGATAGTTTATGTTCAGAATTGCATGCCTACGGGGGTCGTTATAATATTTACATTTACAAAACTTGGTACGGGGGGGTTTTTGAGGTCACTGATTTCGAATTTGATGTTATTTATGGTTGGGGAGTTCCCCTTCCCTCCTCCCTCCGCAGGGTACTTCCACTACTGCAAATACATGTCCGAGCAACGCCGGTCGTATTAAGCCACTTGTATATATTTCTCACCGTTGTGCACCGTTCTATGGCCCAAAAGGAGGCATGGCAGGCATATATTGACCAGTGTGTATTGCACGATAACCGTTTGTAATTATTAAACGATTGATTTAAAATTTTGGTATTCCACTTCTGTTTGATTCTATTAAATGGTATGGGAATGAAACTGAAATAGAAACGAAATAGAAAAGAACCGGTAAGAAAATGGAACTAAGTTACCGAATGAAATCGGATCGAAGTGGAAAACGGAATTGGAACAAACTTGAAATGGAAGCAGAATGGAAAGAAAACTAGAACAAATGGAACTAGAAATGAAAAGTGAATGGAACAGGGAACAGGAACAGGAACAATGAAACAAATTACCACAAATCTATAACGTTTTTACGAAACCTTCCAGAAATTTAATTTCTGAAAAAACCGTTAAGATAATACTTCTTGGGCAAAGATAATAGAAACTACATAAAATTAATTGCAATCCTTTTCTTGCCGTTGCTGTTGTTGTTGTTCTTCCAATTACCAAAACTCAACTTTATTACGCCAGCGAACCGAGCTAAAGAAAGCATTAAGTGTTATCTAACTGAGGACATAAATCTTGACTGCCAACCAACACCACCATCACCATCAGCGCCATACACGAAAATAAAACGCCGCAAAAGAATCGACTTTAATTTTGCCCCTACCCTGTCCTAAAAGGATGCCACAATTTCGTTTTTTTTTGTCCAGCACTTCTTCTTCATCATTATTATTTTTCCTTTCTGTGTAAAAATAAATGAAAATAAGCAAGTCACATGGTACTGCCATGGTGGCCAGGTCGCCATTCAGTTTATGGGCAGAGCGACATCGTCAAGAAATTCAACTCAACTCTACTGAACTGAACTCAGCTCGGCACGGCTTTTGTGTAAAAACAACAGCCAAAAATAGCAAACATTTCACGGAAAACCCTCGAAAGATGAACGTGTACGTACAGACAGGCAGGCTGGCAGGCAGTTAGGCCTTTCGTTGTTGTTGCTGTGGAGAAAAGCATAAAATTAAAACTAGGCTAAATTAGGAAAAATGGACATGGCTGAAAAGGGTCGACATACCACGCGGTAAAAAGGCAAGGCAAAGTAATATAAAAGGAAAGAGGGAAGAAAGTTGGCATACACAAAAAAAAACTCTACACAAATAATGGCTTGGTATGCAGTGTGAAAGAAGAGGTGGGGGGCGGCGGGGGTTGGGGTGAGTGGATGGGGACAGTGGTATAAAACGGGCACGTTCTTGTTGTTGGCAATTAGTTGCGCTCAATAACTTGTTTTTAGCTAAAAGGGAATGACTGCAGCTTCCTGGTTTTATAGCACTTGCTTGTCTTCTTTGTTGGTTTAGTTGTTGTTGTTTTTTTTTTGTATTTTTAGTACACATAATAGTGTAATTAGAGCGTTGCCTAAAAATAGGTTATTTTATTTTTATCTTTTTCTTCTCCTTAACACAACACAACTGTGTTGTGTTAAAGGGGCTCTACAAACAGACTCCCATTAAATGACTCAATTTGTGTTTGTCGAGTGCTTAAAACTTTACTCAAATCTTTGCATACTTTTGGGTGTAATAGTTAATGGCTGCTTTCGTATATACACGAAAAAAGTGCTTTAAAATGTTTTGCAAAAAATAACCTATTTTCACACTTGATTAGTTTTCAATACACTCCCTAAGTGTATGCTACTTACTACCTTTTTTGTTTGTTTTCTTTTTATTTATTTCATTTTTTTTTTTGCTTTTTTCAAAATGGTCCATTAGCTTAAAAGTTTTCTAGTCAAGCGTGATTAACTACTTACAGAAGCGTGGACAATTTCTAAAAGCTTTTTTTTTCAATTTTATTTGGTAATGAAATGAAATGGAATTTCAAAGATAACAACTGTTTAGCCAATTAGTAAAAAGGAAAACTTACAGACTTTAATTTGAAAAATTTCACTTCACTACAACGGTTTTTTAATTTAGTTTATAGCTAATTGAAAGCAAGCTCAAAAAGAGCTTAAGGTCTTTGTTTCTATTGGCTCATTTGAAATATGTTTATAGGTAGTCTCTTTTACTGAAAGCATTCAAATAAATATTACCCTTGACTAACTAGTATTTGCGTGGCTTATGTGTGGTTTTTGTGTTGTACATTCAAAAGTATTACAAGTATTAAGTAATATGCTTCGTTGGTAAAGTACCTACAAAATTATACTCCATATCATGAAATAATTTCATTAATGAATGTGTGGCATGTGGTGGCGTCGAAATTCACGAATGACTATGTATAGGCTAATGAAACCGGTGAACGATGAACACGCACTGGGAAGAAATTAATTGCAACCACATTTGAAATTAATTTTGGATACTGAAAAATTCAGTGATATTTGCAGTGTACTTTGGCTTCGGTTTGAGATTTGTCTTTACCAGGGTAAGAGTGGGTCTAGTTTATTTTAGATTAGAAGTTGGTGAAGAATCAGAGAATCTTAGTAAAATTTTATATAGAGGTATGGAAATAAAAGGTGGTTCAGAGAGTTAGGCACTGAAACGAAGGCATCCAGTTCTTCTAAGTAACATGGCCTTCGTTATTTGAACTCTTTCTGCTTCATTTAGCGTTCTAAAGTAGCCAACATTACCACTACCTATAGTGAGTATAACATCTGACTTACGATCGGGAGTGTTAAACGCCATCCCGGGCCGAAAAATAAAAACATTTCTCATCAAGCAATGGCCAACTAACGAGAGTATAATTTGCCGTGCAGATACTTCACTTGCCGTTCAGAACCGGCACTAAACTGTAGCCCCCCGCAACTCACAGAAACGATTTCGTAGCAGCTATAAGTTCGGCCAAGGTCTGTCGAGGATCTTAGTGTCAAATATTCATTATTTATCGAATGGTATGTGCCTTAAATTTTCTTTAAGTTTTCATAGTATTTAAGAATTATCCGAAAGAATCATGATTCGTTGAAAAAGAAACGGTATTGTGGGGTTTTTTTCGTTTCCTGATTCTAGACGAGTGAGTTTTTATGGCATTGAAGGTTCTGGTTTTTGTTTAATTTCTAACTTTAAGGTGATTAAGCATGTGACTGTTAATAAGGAAAACATTCCATTTGCCAAGTTTGAACATAAATTTATTCTCCATGCGGACCGGAACTGTAGCCACGGCAGAACCAGTGTTTTCCAGTTTACACCGCATGTATACTTTTTTGATTAACTCACACACACACACACATACACACGGCATAAACGGCAAAAGCACACTCACACCAACATCGACCACAATTTCCGCTCCGTTTCATTTCCGTCAAATGTTATAAATTTCAAACTAACTTCTTCTTCTCCTTCGTGGCTTTCGTGCCTCGGCTTCTTCGTTGCCTCGTATCGTATTTCGGTGTTGTTTCGTTTTTTTTTCTTTCGCTATTGACTGCAAACGTTTTTTCCGCTTTTTGCGTGTTTTTGCGACCCTACCACCCGCCACTTCGCTGTTGTTGTTGTTTCTGTTGGTGTAGTAGTTCTTGTTCTTCGCCTTGTTAGTGTTGTTCTTGTGTTTTTGATTTATCGATTTTAATTCGTAAAGCTTTTTTCTACATATGTGTATGTGTGTGTGTGTGTGTTTTTGTGGTTTGCACTCTACACGCTGCTTTCAAGCCACCCGCTACACCAGCAGCAGCAGCAGTAGCACCATGCCAAAAACACACACACACACGCACACTCATACACCGCAACCACTCCTCACTTCGACAGTGGTGCCTATTTCCTTTTTAGCCCCGTTGAATGTCTCTCGCTACTCGCGCTCAGTTGGTGGTCTTAAAAATTGGTATTTTTGCGCCGAAAATTTCGCCCACTTGGAGAATTCCTTTTGTTCGCGGTGAAAAAGTTCCTTTCTTTCTTTTGTCTGTGTGCGCGCGCTTGAGGGAAATGTGTCCCGGTGTGAGGGTATCTGTGTGTTTGTGGGTAAAAATGTACCCTCAATTGCTAGTTGCTGCTGCTGCTGGTTGTCGTTGTTGTTATATTTTTTTTTGTTTGATTTTGGTGGGTCGAGGTCTTTGCTAAAATCCCGTCATACACTAGTACCTTGCTTTTGCTTTGATTGCAGTTGTTTTGGTTGCTTGCTTGCTGTTGGCATGTTTGCGGGCGTACCACTGTAGCTTGTTGTTCTCTCTGTTAAATTTATGTTGTTGTTGTTTTTTAAGCTTTTTTCGAGTGTGTTTCTGACATGCAATCGTGAATTGGGTCGCACTGGTAAAAGCGCTTAAGTGCAGTGCAGCACGAGCACAACTAAATGAAAATTACTGAAATGAAATGTTTTGATTGTCAATGGCACTTGCAATTCGAATTCGAATTCGACGACGACAATTTAAATTCTTGATTTATGTGCGTTCGTTCGCTGGTTTGGCTGCGCCGGTGTATGAGTGGGTCGACAGAAGCCGAATCAACGTGGTTTTGTGCAGCATATACATACAGTTCTGTAATAACTGTTAAACGAGGTATTTTTTTTCGTGACAGTGCAATTTCCACTGCTCCCAACCCAACATGAGAGATTATCTTCATTTTTATGTTACAATTGTTGTTGTTCTTTTTTTGGCACATGAAAAATGTTTTGAGGTCTTTTGTGGCATTTGAGGTTGACATTTATAAATTAAAATCTTTTGTGGTTTTAAGAAATTTTTGCATGAAATATTTAATAAAAAGTAATTGAGACTTAGTGGAATTGAGACTTTGCCAATATATATTAGAAATTATTTTAAGTGGGAATATAACAAATACAAAATTTTTAGTTTATTAAATTAATAACAATAGCCGACAAATATTAAATTTAAAAATTTTTTCTTATATAAAATTCTTTGTGAGTTTGTTTGTAGGTTTGTATGTATGTATGTTTGTTCCCTTATAACTCAAGAAATACTTGACCGATTTTAATGAAACGCATATCAAAATGCACTGTTTAACCGATTTCGTTGGTGATTGTGCGATCCGCCAATTGCCACGCCCCGAATTTGTATATAACTTTAATTCGGCTCCCAATTGAGGGATTTTTTGGATTTGCTGCTGAGTAGTTTTTTTATTTCAGTCGCTTAAATAATACATAGTACATTGACGTGAAAATACAAAAATATTGCGAGAGAAGCTGTGGGTATAAGCTAGTAAAGGAATCAAATTAAAGAACTTATTAGTTCAATATCTATTTTACTCATACAATCATTTTAATGTATATATTTGGCCCAAATGCCTTCAGTAGAACTTGGGCCGAATTTCTTAATATAGAAATTAAAAAGAAACTAAAAAATTTGTCCAAACTACAAAGGACTCCAGATAAATTCCGAAGACGAGCGGCGAATTGTGAAGCTTTTCATACTTATTTATGGTGTTCTTGTCAGTTTTCCAGTGCTTGGAAAATAAAAATATAAGTTTCTGGTGTTGCTCATTCTGCACCATTCAGTAACTACACAATTGATCTGAGGATTGAAACACGACAGACTGGTAAAGTCAATGTAAACTGGAAAATTTACTTTCAAAATGCAACGAACTTATTTTAAAGTTGTTTTCTGCTTACTTCAAAAATTCCCGTTTCAATTTGAGGTCGTGTAAAATTTTCATTATGATGTGGTGCAATTTTAATTTTATATTGTCTACTTTATTGTTAAACTAGCTGGACCCAACCCGCTTTGCTGGGCCTAAACAACTTTTATAGTTGCATTGTTAAACTTATCCCATAAGCAAATTTTTTCCCTGAAACCGAAAGGTAAAAATTTCACCGAAGTTGAAACCCGCAGATATGGTAACACTGGTTGGGTGGGGAGAAATTAAGTGGTAGGTGGCAGCACCACCAAGTTAATTGTTGATCATATGATATTTGCTATAAAAAAAGTTTCTGCAAACATGTGAGAGCAATAAACTTTTGGGCGCTAAAAGTGGTCGTGTCAAAACCTATCCCACAACACGACTCACCTCACATATAACACATGTATAAACTTTGGTGAAAATCGGTGCAGTAGTTATAGAATTTACTCGCGACAAACATACACGTCTCTTTTATATATATATAATGACGATTTTGACGTATTTCAACTTTATTCTAAAGTTATTTTAATGAAGTTATTTTGACGTACAAATAAGTGCAATGGTTGTTATTTCTACAATAGGGTTTTTTTCTGAGTGTAAAAGTTTACATTAAATGACGAGGCGCTGCTTGTGTTTAAAACCGATTTCATACTCTATGAGGTTTTCTTACCCAGTGTCAGCAGCTGTTGTGGTTGATTTTCCCTTCAAAATTGCACTCACATTATTTCTTCTTTTCGCATAGGACTGTGAGCATATTTTAATTTATATTAATCCAGATGTGCCCCAACTAATCTCATTTTGCAATACTTTTTTCTGCTGGCAACAGCTGCCCTCAGCTCACCCAAGCTTAACCAAACCACGTAATCAGTACCAGTTGGTGTTCTTGGCCTACTAAAAGCGAACAAAAAAAACATTAAAGCGAACAACATATTCGTACATAAATTGCTACAATCTCAATTTCGTGCTCGAATCGGCATTTAAGGATAACGAAATTAAAATTGTAATTCTTTTGCCAAGTACACGAACGAGCAGACAAACAAACAACTCTAACGTTCCACTTGTTCAATAGCACGCGGCCTGAAAGTATGCAATGTTTTCACACACGCTACAATGTACCCATGAAGAGTAAATTTGCTTAATTTCGTTAAGGTTTATCACTGATCCTCCATTGATCAGCTGTAAACAGGGTCGATTATTCATCCAAAAAATATGCAAAATATTATGCCCTGGAAATGAAACCGTATTCTATACGGATCTTACACGTACTACTGAAATTAATATTGAAGACAAAATGTAGGGTATCTAAGCGCTTTCGCATGCTTTGACCCATACCTTTGAGCGTGTACACATTTTCGTTGCAACATGTTTTCGCAATTATTGGCGCATTGTGTTTTATTTAACATAGTGCGCCTCGCGGTATGCCATGAAATTTTTATGTGTTCAATTTGAGCTAGCATGTGATTTTCGTGTGGTTTCGCTATTTCATTTTTTTTTTGGTTGAATTCCGTTCCGCGAAGCGTGTGTTAAATTGTTTGCGAAACTAATCGGTTTATATGCTGCGCTTGGGGCCGAAAGAGGATGATGGGTTGGGGTATTGTATTATGCCATTTCCTTATTTATGCTATTCGCTTTGTAGGCTTGAAGCAAGCGGGTGGTGCTTCGATATATTGTGCAAATGTAACCATTTGCATTGTTTGCGTTTGGCTTTGTGGTTTTAATGTGAGCGTGTAATTTGTTTAGCGGTTAAATTAATTAAATTTTGTTACGGATAATGTTTTTGGCTTTGAAAACTGTATCACGCCGAGAACGTGAGGCAATTGGAAATGCTTTATGTGTTCCGTTTGCGAGAAAGTAGTGTGTTTTCGAAATTAAATGTAAATTTTACTTTTTTGTTTATATTTACTTGTTTATTTTTCTTTTGTTTTCGCAGTTAGTAATATGATAGCAGATTGGATAAATGAAATTAATTGTATGTAGTGTTGATCATATTCATTAATACCTTGAATACAAAAACGAAATCACTATGTATGAGTGAGAAATACTTGAAATTGTGATTTTTTAAATTTGTTCCAAGGAAATGCAGCATTGCAATACACTTTCTGTTTGTCCATCTGCCTATAACTATTTATTCGATTTCGTAATCCCACGATTTCGACTTGCATGCAAGCGTAACAAAAATGCACTCGAACAAAATGCCATGAAAATCGATTAAAACGAAAGATATTTATAAATAGAACTGAAATTGAATTTTATATTTTAACGAGCTCTTGGTGCTTAAGTGAATGATTATGTATCGTAAATCGATTTAAGAATGCGAATTTTTACAATAACAAATTGCTGTGCCAGCAGGTAGTAGCCCACTACGGCCCACTACGGAAGATGTACAAATTTACATTTTTTAATTGATTTAAGATACATTGGAGTTTGAACTAGACTATGCGCAAAAAATTTAAAGAATCAAATTACCTTAAAAAAATCAATATATATTTTTTTGTTCATAGATTTGTTCATTACAAAAATTTGGAAAAATATAAAAAATATTTTTTTTGGAAACTTTTATTTATTGATATCAACCTCAAAGGAAAAGCTGATAGGAAAGTGTTTTACGAAGTGTTTATAGGAAATTCGATTACCTTTCATTTGATAATAGACAATGAGAACGGGTCATAAGAGTAATTTTGTGTGACCACCTCTTCATACCTACCATATCTCCTTTATCCTGCCGATATTGCATATTTTGCATAAGAAATTGATTTAAAACCATTTGGAAGAAACATTATTTTTAAAATTGTGGAGTTGAGCTGTTTTTGCATCAGGTAGTTATTGCTAATCGCAAAGAATATCATTCATACGACAAAAATAAACTAATTTCCAAACTAAAATATAAACATTTTCTAATTAGCGTTCAATTTAAACTAAAATTTTATTTAAATAAAAAAAAATTAGTAATTTTTTTAAGGGGGGTTTTTCAGTCTATTTTGTATGGGAGCCTCTCTAAGGGTTTAAGATAGGGACTTTCATAATGGTGTTAGTCATACAAATAAAACCTCTAGCGGCAGATAAACGTTCACTTTGTATGGTGGCCCCTCTAAGGAGTGGAGATGGGGGCTTGCTATGTTCCAGAAAAATGTAGAAAGATGGGGTCGTTCATACAACTTAACCCTCTAGGGGCAACACTTCCACGACTATGAGGCTAGAGGTCGATCAATCACCCATTTTTTTAACTTTGACCTCGATGAGGGTTAATTCACCCCATCGCACCCCTAAATTTTCGGCTCATGCTTTTTTACAAAATTCTTTTTTACAAAATCCAGTGAGCACGAATGAAAGTGAAAATCTAAAACCACTCAAACACCCAACTAATATTTTTTTATCGAATTTTCATGAGTGAAGTTCCATTTTCATTAGAGATATATTTGTCCATGTCAACTGTACATGAGACTTTTAGTTGTATATCAGATTACGCACATACAACCGAATTCTGCGAAATTTGTATTCAAAGTTTGCAGCAGTAGTCATGGGAATCATATGGTTGTCATTGGCGATTATGACAGCTAACAGAGTTTGAGAAAAAAATTAAGTTAATATGTGTGTCAATAATGGTATGAAATAATAACAAAAACTAATTATATTTACATATTTTAAATTCACCTAAAAGTATGCCAACTATATTACAAAATCAATATAAATAGTTTCCAAAAATACAAAATTTACATAAAAACTTAATTGAAACTCAAAAGTACAGCCACAAATTAATTAGTTTTTTTTTTGTTGTATTATTTCATAGTAAATACCAGACCGAAATTCCTGAATATTTCCATTCAAGGCGCATTGAGCCATAGCTTAAATGTTTTTACACAAAATATTCGTTAACGTCACAAATGTTAATTTCTCGCTCTCGAGAGCTCCACACAAAAGCAGTTAATTATTTGTCAAAGTTCACTGCCAAAGTGCCACATTCAAATATTACGTTAATAGATGAGCGCCAGAGGTGGGCGCAATCGAGCACACGAACGCCAACTAACCCACCTTGCTCCCCCACTGACTTATTCATGTATGTGTAAGGCAAAAAGCAAATAAATCCGTGGAAAAACAATAAATTGCCGTCAAACGTCACACAATCGCACATTGTGGGGCTTCCGTTTGGGTTCGTAATGAACTTCCGGTTTAACGTGTAATTTTGACGTTTGTTTAAAGGGCGTGAGAATGAGATTTTGGAAGAGTGCCCTAAGAAGCATGTAGAAGTGTACCTCATTTGTGTCAGAGTTCCATGTTCATTGCCTTGCCTTGATTTTGTAAAAAGAAAAAAGAGGAAAAACTTTTGTGCGCGCTATAAATTTTCACAAAAAATACATTATTTCACTGTTGTAATGACGCACAGAAGACGACGACGAGGACTACGACGACGAAGAAGAAGAAGAAGCAGAACAGGAAGAAGTTGGCACAATAAAAAGGTACGGAAACAGAAAAGTGCACACAATATTTGCTGGTAGTGAGGGTAGTGACTGATGTGGGGTGCTCGAGCCACTATGGCCTGATTGAAAAAAGGGTTGTAACGTTGGCAAAGTTTTGAATGAAATTTTAATGAACCTTTCGAGCACAATTTCAATTTCAATTAAGCAAATTAAATTTTAAATAAATTCGTTGTCGCTTTTACGGCCATTTAAATGGCAACAGCTGTGTAGAGTGTTTTCCCAACTTATTTTCACCAAATGTATGGAAATTCATGAAACAATAAATGTTCATTTATAAAGTTAGGGCATTTTTTATTTAAAGAAAATAACAATAATTTCAAATTTCGTAGAATTATATTATCATTTAGGTAATTTTTAACTGTTATCTGTAAATGACAAGTGAATTTGGTTATCACGGGTAAGGTTTCAGTTTGTATATTGAAAACATTCCATATTAGCGGTTCCATTGAATGGGCTCATTTAATTTTCGATTTGTAAAATGTTCCATCAAATTCCAAATGAAGACTTCCGTTTTTAGTTAAATTATTGCACTAATTTATTAATTAGAACCACACAAACAAAAAATAGATGATAAAGAAATTCATTCAAACTTTGCTTTCGCCGCCGAATTCATTGACGAGCGTATGGCTCATGAGCCAATTCAACTGGCTGTGATAGCGTTCAGCGTCCATGAAATTGGACACTCTCGTAATGACAGTCTCCTCCTGGCCGTAGACTGTGGCTGGCGTATAGCGATCATTGTTGTGCTTATGCGGCGGCTGCTGTTGCTGCTGCTGCGCCGTTTCCGTTGGCACAACTTCCGCTTCGATTATGGGCAACTCGTCGGGCGGTGTTAGCACTTGAGTGTGCCATTCGAAATCATCGAATTCTTTTTGTTTCTGTTTCAACTCGAGTGTGGCACTGGATACGTAGATTTGCACTTCATCTGCAAAGGCAGTGGGCGTAGCTGTTATAGTTTCCATCTCTTAGTTTTTTTCAATTTTCGTTCGTATTTATGAATTTTATTTTCAACCGTTTTGTATCGCGTTCACAACGTACGTTTTGCAACTGACTAATGTTTCTGGTTGGAATTTTTTCGTAGGCCGCCAGCGTCGGCGTCATATCACATTCAATATTTTTTTTTTGCAATATATATTGTATTTATTTTGAAGTTATCTTGAACTGCATGCAAAATGAGCAAAAGCAAACAAATGAACAAACTCCACGGAGGCAAAGTGCCTGGGCTCATTTACTTCTTTAAGGAAGTTAATTTTGATATTTAGTTGAAATGAAAATTTATCGATATTTATCGCTATATGTGATCGATAAATGTACCCTCCATATGGAGGCGTGGTCGGTCTATATTTATTCTTGAACAATATCGACTTCAAAGTTTGGGTGCAATATTTTTCGATTGGATATGTTTAGAAATGGATTTTAATACGATTCGGGGTTCCAGACCCACATATAAATGGTAGAAATAGGCGACATTTTTGTATGTTTAAGGCACAAATGGGCCATATTGGGTAAAGGTGTTTAAGTTTCATCATAGCCAAAAACAATTTTTAAAAATGTAAAAAAAAAAATTTTTTTTTTAAATTTTTTTTATGTAAACATGTTTTTTTAAAAAAAAGGGTATCAAATTTCGCTCTGTATACATAAGTATGTTATCGATATCCTCTGTTATCGGTATTTAAAGTTATCTGCTTATAT
The DNA here is from genome assembly GCA_951394025.1 of Heteromyza rotundicornis. NCBI lineage: Eukaryota > Metazoa > Arthropoda > Insecta > Diptera > Heleomyzidae > Heteromyza > Heteromyza rotundicornis. The sequence continues at coordinate 58,385,271 of OX596013.1, read as the reverse complement.
CGATATGTTATCGATATCCATTTAAAAACAAATCGATATTTGTGGCAAATGTGCTCATCCGTTTGCCTTCGCCTACGTGACAACCACTTCAACTCATATTAAATTCTTGTTAATACATTTCATACACGTTCTTAAACTTGAAAGAAAACGAAATGAGCAACAATAGCAATAAAATCGTTAAACGCTACTCAACGCAACTGCTGCTTCTTGCCTTCGTTAAATTTTGCAGTGATTCATGGTTTTTTTTTTGTTTTTGTTGTTGTTATGATGATTGCTATTCAACTTACACTCACAACAAACAACTTTCAATGTTGTTGCTATTAATATTTTGATATTTTAGTTATTGTTGCTTTTATAGTTGTTGTTGTCGATTTTTTCACTGTTCACCCAACACTCGAAAGCAAGCAACTTTACAGGCATGTGTGGCAACAGAAGTGATTCACAAAGCCACTGCTGGTGCTGCACTTAAAACGTAAAGCAAGTCTCAAGACTTCGGCCCACAGCGTGGTTCTCTGTTCTTATTCGGTTTTTTTTTGTTGCGATAAAGTTGAGCGATTATTATTTCTTTGTTTTTCTACAAACATATTTATGTTTATTATAAAAATTATTTAATCATTCCACCACTTGTGTTGACACATTCAAGTGCTCTTATTTTCTTCATTTGCGGTCGAGATAAGCGGTTTGGGTTTATTTTTAGCGATGGCTCAAATATTTCGAATTTAAGTTTTTATCTTTTTTTATAAATGCAATTAGCATGAACATTAAATTACATACATATTATTAAATGAGTGCAAACATACAATTATTGCTTGAGCACACAAACTCCGGCATTGATTACCCGCTTCAATTAATTTGCGGTCGACGGGTAGCGCGTGTAGCGGCAAAACGTTTGGGGTGTGAGTACGAGGCGTGTCAGTTATGACAATGATAGTATGAAATTAGTTCTGTGTGTGTGTGTGATTGCACTGTACGAGGGGTTTCTGGTCACAAATACATTTTGAATCAAACAAATCAATTTGGAATCCAGAGAAAAAATAATTTTAAAAAATCGATAAAATATCGATATACAGAAAATCGATTAATACCTACACTCAAATCTATCGATACCTTCCCTAATTATAGCCCACATTTAAATAATTTCTGCCTCTTTGTGTACTTCCAGCCACGGCCAATGTGACCCTGATTCCGAAAACGCCTCTCTTCCCCAAGGATCTATTCACCAAGGAACAGCTGGAGAGCGGCTTCGTTGTCTGTCACATCATCGGTGTGATCTACATGTTTGTGGCGCTCGCCATCGTTTGCGATGAATTCTTCGTGCCTTCCCTGGACGTGATAATCGAGAAGCTCGACATTACGGACGACGTTGCTGGCGCAACATTTATGGCCGCCGGCGGCAGTGCGCCCGAACTGTTTACCAGCGTCATTGGCGTATTCGTGTCATTCGACGACGTGGGCATCGGTACAATTGTCGGCTCGGCTGTCTTCAACATTCTGTTCGTGATCGGCATGTGTGCGCTGTTCTCCAAGACCGTACTGACGCTGACGTGGTGGCCGCTCTTCCGCGACTGCAGCTTCTACAGCATCAGTCTGATGGTGCTGATATATTTCTTTCGCGACAATCGCATTTACTGGTGGGAGGCGCTCACGCTGTTCTCCATATACATTACGTATGTGGCATTCATGAAGTGGAACGTCCAGGTGGAGCGATGCGTCAAGAAAGTGATCACGAAAAATAAGGTGACTCGCGTCCGAAGTACAGATCAGCTAATGCCAGCAGTAAGTAGTTGGGAAGTTTTTTTGCAAGAACGAACATTTTTAAAATGAAAATCAAATCAGACGAATTCGAAATTTAATTTCAAAAATCAAATAAATTTCAACTAATTAATCAATTAAATGCAACACTGTAATATCCTCTGTCGGAGGATGTTTTGATGTTGTTATTGCTTTTGAATTTCAAATTTAAGAATTCAATTCGAGTTGTTCGTAATCAAATAAAGTACAAATTTGTCTGTACTCGTACTCAATTTATTTTTACTATTTTTTTTTCTTCAAATTTTCGTTACCAATTCTAAACTTTTTATTTGAAAATAAATTCTGTTTGTATTTGGAATATTGTTTTTACGTTTTTTTGTTAAACTCTTCAGTTGGTCTATGTTTTCTTTTTGTTTTGGATTTTTGAAAATCGCACAAAGCTGCATGTAGTACAAAAGTAATAATAAAAGGCTTGTATTTTCTGTTTGCAGTTAGTATGTATTGGTATGTGTGTTCAAGACGATCTCAACCAATTTGAGGTTTTCACCATTTTTATGTTCCATTCACGCGATTTTTGAAGCTATTCTGCACAGTAGTTAGGATTTGATACAAATATTGAAATATGTATGTATAGTCAGCTGAAATCTTTCAGCTTTAACAGACCAATATGATATTTAACTGAAAGGTATTGTATTTTCAACTAGCTTAAGTTTAAAAATTCATCACTTGAAGTTTTTAATGTCTTTCGAATGCATGACAAACTTCCAGGATAAACATAAATAACAAATAATTATATAGAGTGAACTGTGAAATTCTAGTTTAACCTAATGTGTTTCATCATATTCTGAATACAGAATTTGCTAAATTGTCTGTTTAAGCATTGCAATTGAAGTCGGATTGAAATAATTTGATTTCAGAGTCACAATAGTCAGCTGGAAAGTAATGACCCCAAACAATGATATGCCGTTGCCAGTTCAACTGGCAGATGAATCGAAAATACATACTCTAGGTTAGGTTAGGTTAAAGGGTAGATGGCACACTTGGAGCAGAACTACTCCAACCATGCCATCACACTTAGGCCAAAGTTGACCCACTGTGATGCCCGTAATTAATGAGGTGGGATACTCTGGTTGAATTACAAATATTTGCATACTTATATGAGGCGCTTAAGATCTTGTGTGAGATTCACGTTATGTTGGTAAAGTATATTTTATAAGCCCAGCGGAAAATTCAGTAAAGCAAAATTTAATGCCAATGAAGCTCTTCACTTCTATATACCATTATATACCGTTTTATGAACATGAGTGTATAACTAACTCTAAAAATTTGGCATTGTTTAGACAGAAAACATTAAATTTTTTTCAATGAATGATTTCAGAGATCATAATATGATACAGGCAATAATATAATATGATTGGATATGCAAAAATGAAACTGACAGTCATATAATGATAGGTTTGAATGATAAAGTTTACGTTATTTGAAGATGGTTTAATCATGACATGATTCCCTTGAAATATGATTCTCTGCGTGTATATATTTTAATCTTTAATTAATGAGAAAGGATTAAGAGCTCTTAATCCTTTAGAAAGCCTAAAGTATATTGGGGAATTTCAACACTGAACTGACGATATCTTTCATCGATTAATAGTAAAATGATTTTTTTCACTGAATATTAGAATAAAGAATTGTATAAGTATGTATTTAGATATTTTCTTTTGCTAAAAATGAAGTAAGTACAGTGATGCAAGCTTCATTGAATGCTTAACAAATGATTAGAATAGTTGTGTAGTTCTTAAGAGTTATTAGACTTAAAAATCATGATTGCAGCTTAAGTAGTTAAAAGTCCACTAATTTCCCTACTTAATCACAACTAAACGTATGTAAACGTTTTCTGCCGAACCACTCGCTCTCCTCGTCCTCTTTAGACATTCTTATGCTAACAACAATTAAAAGTAAATTAATTGCAAATTGTGTTTGCCATCACTTGAAAACTACTATCTACTTTCTTGATGGCAATTAAATTAAAATTTATTAGTGCTACCAACGCACACAGGCACAAGCAAGCGCCTACAACTATGCAAAGACAAGTAAATTGTAGTTAGTAGTAATTACGTAATAACAGTGGAAAGTTCAATACATATATTTTTGCAATTGCGTAACCAAAAGAAAAATTAATGCTTGAAGAATTCACTTTTTCTTTGAAAAGAATCAATGACAAACGAATTGTTCACTTGATTTTACTACTTTCCCTTTTACAACCGCCAAGGGATGCCATCATTTTTCATTTACTTTTATTTCTTTTTTTTTTTGCCACGTCTTTTTCTTCCTGTAATAAATCTTGGTGAAACTTTTGTCACGTTTGTTCTACTTCAACTATGAAATACACAAAACCAAGTGAAAAGTACTTTTCCTTGAGCAGGATTTCACTTGCTTGTGTATACTAGTGTGTTTTTGTGAATGCTCATACGTATGTGTGTGTGTGTGCCTTTGTACACGATTCGTCTGATGCACAATTGTTGTTGTTTTTGTTGTTTTTCAGAATGCCAGTAGTTTCTTAGAATTTGAAAACTTTTCACTTCTCCGTATTCAGTGGAAATGCAGAAAAACAGAAAAACAAGAAGGGAAACAATTTTGTGTGCAATTAACACTTGGATGTATGAGGATGTGTGTACTCACACACACACACACACATGGAACCTTCTTTGTCTGTAGATTTTTCATAAGAAAATCCCGCTCATGTAACCGAAGTAGCAAAGCAAGAAAGTTCACTTTGTGAAGGTGTTCAATTAATTATGCAATTAATGGCGAATGTGTTTCGTGCAATGTGCAATTGTGGGTTGGTTTAATTGTGCCACCGATTATTTGAATTGGTTATGTGGAAAATGAAAGTTCTACGGAAGTTTAGCGTGTAACAACAAGAGTGCAAGGAAGACGTACATATAACTTCTATTGGATAACAAAAATCATTCATACGTCGTGTGGTGCGATTTCCATAAAATTTCTTTTACGATTTCTCTAGGAATTTTTGTGCGGGAAATATTTTACAAATAAATGAAAAAACTAAACAAAGAGTTGCACACAATAAATGTTCACCACTTTATGTTACCCACAGTATTTATTATGATTGTTGTTAGTCCAAACTGTAACAGTTCTGATTAAAAAAAACAACAAATCGTGCAGGCTGCCTAACCTAAAGTAATTTATGAACTCTCTGCTGTAGCTACTCCTTTTATAAATTATTATTTTTATTATTTTTTTTTAATTTTCCTGTTTAACCACTTTAAAGACTTTTAAGGCCTTTAAGCCATTCGCCAATATTTTTTTTGTTAATTTTCATTGCTCTAAAAAAAAAATTTAAAAAAAAGCAAAATATAGACCAGAATAATGGGGTAGTCGTCGGCGTCGTCATGTTGGTTGGTCGTAAAAAGTGCACCAGTTGTGCAGTTTGTCCAAATAATTGTTTTGCTCTAATTTTTATTTGCCAGCCAACCGTTTTTTCATTTTTTCTCTCCTCCATTTGGGTTTGTTTTTGTTTCATTGCAAGTACTTTTGTAAATTTAAATTGTAGCTGAAAAATTAAGTCGCGCAAGCAAATGCAAATGAGCACGCAAGTTAGCAGTTGTTGTTGCCATATTTTTTTTGCTCTCTGCAGTCTCTTTGGTGAACGAATATATAAATTATGAAAAGTGGCGGTTAGCAGTAAAAATGTGGGTGAGTGGTAGGTACAAGTAGCGCAAGTTTGTTTTAAAAGGACAATCAAGTTAATATATTTTCCTGAAATAATGTTGACGTGCGCTTATTTTTGCCTAAAAGCTTTTAACTTTAACCAGCAATTTAACAAGCACGACTGGGTACAAATGCACATGATTGATATGGATTCCCAGTCTGCTCGAAACAAGTTATTATTAACTTATTTGATTTCGACCCAAACTGCCACCTCAATGCGCAGCAGTTCTTCACAACTTATCCTTGACTTATTTTGCTCTTTTGTTTGGGAAAATATGCTTCGAAAATTGAGCTATTTATTACAATGCATAAGTGTTGAGTAAGCTATAAATATTTATGGCCATAAGTTCTATACTCAGACACCCACACATACACACACAGCAGACTACAATAAATGAAACAACATTTGTTGTCAAAGTGTGTAACAAAACTAAACAAAAGCTCACACAAAAAAAAAATGAAATATATGCCAAAAGTGTCAAAACTAACATTTTGTATGCAAATTGCAGAAAAGCTAAAAATAAAATATAAATTGCAAAAATTTCGAATTTTAAAGAGGAAGAATTTAGTGAATCAAGAACGTTAAAGAACAAATGCAAATTCAAGTAGGATTATGGGCATAAATATTTCAGCTGGTACTCACACCGGGTTTCGTTAATTTGTTAGTGGTTACTACCTACTATTTTCAAATACAATGTGTTTTTCTACTATCGAACTAACGAACATCAAAGTTGACAGTTTACAGACCTGATTAGGTTACAATATATTATAAAAAGAGGAGGATTCACGGCAGTATTAAAGTTTGTGAGAATACCATCTTAACACACTGTTTAAATTCTTTCACATATTAAATGATTAAAAACCATTAATACCCATCACTTTGACTTGAAAAAAAAATAGCTGTAAATTCGACTTGACCTTATGCAGATCCCATCCATTGTGAACACACCTACATATACATGCATGTCATTTGGTAACAGCCCCAGTGAGTAGTAAGTTCACAGTTTAATATCCTGCCACTAACGTTTGGGTTATAAATTATTTTAGGGGGAATACTGGAAGAAGAAAAAAACAAAGAAACAAGGAATGTGACTTTTACACGCACACAAAAACACACACACACACACACTTAAACAATTATACAAACAAACATTAGTATGTATACAAAGCAAAGGATCAAGTGTGTATGTTTGCTGGTAAACATATACGGGGGGGAACTCACACTCGCGCACACTCCCACAAATATCAATAAACAAATGTGAGATGTGTGCGTGCGTGTTGTGCAGATGCTTGTCTGTCTGTCCTGCCCTGTCTTGACTTGTCTTTAATATGCTCATTTCACTGTGCGTACGTTTTGGTTTGCATATTTATTCTTCTTGGCTCTTGTATTAAACTCCGAGTGTGTTCTTTTACTCAGCAGAGGCTTGTCTTTTCTTTGTTCCCAACTCTTCTGCTGGCATAATATATTAATGTGTTTTACACATTTTTTTTTCTTCTTCAGCTGCTACATTTCTTGTTTATGGCCATGTGTCTCCTGCCTGCCAGCAGGACACTTGAAGATGTTATTTGCAGTTTTTAGTATTTTTTCTTTTCTTTTTCTTATGAACCTTTCGTTTGAAGTTATTGCATCAAGTAGGAATTGCATATAGTATTTGCATAAAGTCTAACAAAAAAAATTTAAAAAAAATACAAAATATTTTTTTTGTTTGCAGAAAATGACCATAAGTGGATAAGGCTTATTAGTTAATGCAATAAAGTACAAGTACGCCAAAATGCGTTTAGCTGGATTAAGTTTACAAATAGGATAGTTAAAAATGCATTGCATACTTTTAGGAGTTTAAATTGTCAGCATTTAAAACTGCAACTAATTTACTTTTAAAGCTATCAGAAAAAGAGAAAATTTATTGCAAAATATTCAAAAAAATAATATAAGAAACTTCCAACTTTTATTCACAAAAAACCTATAAAAGCCAAACCAAATAAAGTCTCTGGTATAGACTCTAGTGTGCCTAAAGTATAAACCTTTCAGTGCTCCCAAAAGTACTTGATATGAGCGCACATTTGCCCCAAAAACAAAATCTCCCTAGCTGCTGGTAAACTTCATAGCTTCTTCACACTTAAGACTTAAAGTCAACTTTAACTCGCAAAGATTGCCCAGCTCTTTTCCTTATCTTTAAAGCCAATACTAATAAATACTACACATATTTCCTTGGCTTTGTGCAAAATAATAAATATTTCGCTTATCACCATTTTTCTTTTGCACCAAAAGCAAAAAAAAACGCAGCCTTTATCCGATATGAAAAAAAAGTGAGTTATCTGCGATAAAAATTATAATTTTTCACTCGGCCTGCTGCTGTTGTTCCACACAAACCGAAAAATGTCCTTTGGGAATTTCGAAGATGGTTTCTCTGACACACAAAAATATGTATATAGCATAACAAACGCAGAAATACCAAATAGGACCGACCTCCTTCAAATAGTAGCCAACAGAAAAGAATAAAAATTACAAAAGAAAATTTGTTTGGCATGCCATAAAAATGGGCAAAATCCGCAACTACGCCCTCAAGAACCTAAACAGAAAAAAAGAGAAAAAAATAGAACAAAAATAAAAATAAAACAACAACAACGCAATATATATACGTTACGTTTGTATATACAAATGACAATGAAGCGTGCAAGGACACGCAGCAGCAAGGGAAAATAGAATAAGAGAAGATGGGTGGGGTGAAGACACCGGAAAATGTTTAAGATAAATGATATAAAGGCCAAGAAGACAAAAATCCAATAATATAAAAAAAAATCGCACACACACGCACATACGTATATACATAGAAAAGTACTCAAAGGCACTTAAATGCGCTTTACTGTAAACCCTCCACCACAGCCCACTCCCCGCACTTGCAAGTTTTTCGATCAAATAATGGCAGAAAACCGAAAACGGAAACGGAAGTTACAACGCTGTCGAAGTTATACTTTAGTATATGTTGTTTGTTGTCGTTGTTATTGTTGTTGTTGTTGTCTTCCATTTGGCCCCAGGGAAACCGCGCACCGCTCCCCACTCGCTTCAAACATTTTTAGCTTTTTATATGCATAGCAGTAATAGTTGCTATTGCCGTTTTGTGAGGCTCGCACGGTCGTTGTTGTTGTTGTTGGTGGCACTGTAAGAGGCCAACCTAACACTATGTTGTTACCATTGCCATTGCTGCCTACTTCCCTTCTCCCACCTTCAAATTTCCTCACTGCAATCAGTTAGGGGATGCGCGCGTTAGGCGTCGTTACGCTTCAAAGGCAATTTCCCATTTCGATGTATTTGAACATCAAGAATTTATGTGCAGTATGTAGTTAGTTTTTCGGCAAGAAAAGCAGACAAAAAATATATATAAATATGTGCTTACACAAAAAAAGCAAAAGGAAAAAAGGGAAGAAATCACATCCGCACTGAAATTATATTGTCGCACTTAATTAAGGAAGTGGTGGGCGTCTCTTAAAAGGATGCGCTGAAATGGGTAGAGCGAGAAGGGGGAGGTTTTTCGAAAGATAAAAGCCAGAGGAAGATGTAAAGGAAGTTGCTACAAATTAAGTGTCAATATGGGAATGTATTTTGCAGAGCGTAGAAATGTCAAGTGATTGTGGTCGAAAGTGTTGTGTTGTGGTGTGCTGTGTGTGTGATAATTGCAATTTATTTGTCAATTAAAGTAATGAGCAGCACGTGCTGCACCAAGCAATGATTGACTTCTGGCATATGTTATGTATATAAAAGGGGTGCGCAAAATGATTTGCAGTTGCTTAGTGAGCAAGAGAGAGAATAGCACAATTTTGATATGAAATGCGCATCTCTGGTATATAATCACATCATAGTTGGTGCCGCCTCTCAACTTCATCCTTCTACCACTTGCTATCCTTAAGACAAATTACCATGAAAAGCGCATTTGACATTTATGTCAGCCTCAGTCAAAAGCATACCCATAAACACGTCACTCACAGCCGTGGTGACACTTTTTTAAGTATTTTTTTCTTTTCAAAGAGTCCGCTGAAGATGACAAAAAATACACATAAGAATTTATGTAGAATATGTTTTGAAGCATCATCATTGTCAAATGCAGCAGCAAATGGATCCTACTTATGACAACCGACAGTCGACGTTCCGAACAAAAATTCAGTTCATTTTTGGTTTTTGTTCTTGTTGGCAAAAGTGTCAGTTGAAGTTGGGTCACGGGAAATAAGTCGGTGGTTGGGGGGGCATGGGGCATTTTGAAAAACGAACGAATAACAAGCTTTAAAGTGACATTGCGAAGGAAAAGTTTCAAATATGTCGCTTAGCCTTCTGTTAGGCAAGTGTGCAAGAGGCGAACATAATAAATGATTATTATTTGGGCTAGTTTTTTTTATGCAGACACTAGAGTGGCTTTCTGGTTGTGATAGAGTCAGTTTGAATTTTCGATTTTTTACTATATAAAAATTAATATTTCGAAGCTTTTTGAAGTTAAATTGCTGATTTGAAGGCATTTAAAAAAATTGTTGCATAATTTTTGGGGCACAAAAAAATATTGAGTGCCAATTTGAACCATCAACATGATGGTTCAATAATTACGATGTTATGGCACGCAAGCACGACAACGACGTAGTTATTGAACTATCGAATTCAAATTTTGGCACTCGCTTTTTCTTGCCCCATAAATTATGCAACAAATTTTGAAATGCATCTTATTTCGGTCGGTAGTTATAATCTTCTGATTAGTTTCTGTTTCAATTATAAGAAAATGAGTCTACCAAGCCTGCCTGATGGAGTATACATACTTTAACTCTCTCCCAGTCATGCCTGCTAGCGTTTCAATTTATATAAAATGCCTAAAAGTATGCAATAAATTGCTAACATGTCCCTAACTCGTTGGCATTCCATTTTTTACTCTCTACTCAATTTACTTTGATTAATCTGACAAATTATCGTCGCCTCTTCTCCTCCGATTTCACCAAACAAACTTGATAAATTGTGAAACCGAAATTTGTAAAAACCACACGAAATAGGTTATTAATCATGGCTAAACTAAACTATTTGCAACATCTCACAACATTTCACAACATTCAGGAACAACGAAAGACCAAAAAAAAAAAGACACAATGAAACGAAAGTGGAGCCAAAAAATGTCAAATTCAAATTAAGCACATATACAGACTCACTCGCACACAATGTGATACCGAAGAAATACAACCACAAACACAGACAAACATTGACATGCCAGAAACAGCCACAGAGGAGACTACAACACATAAGCCTCCTTTTTGAAGTACCACTAGATAACAGCTGCAAAAGACAACACCAACAAAAAACCCTTTCAGCAGGAAGAAGAACACTTTAGGAAAAAACCCTTTTCAAAAGAGGAAAACACAAAAAAAAACACACCAAACATGGGGAAAAAAATACATGCATAAAATAGGTAAAATCGTTTTCAACGATTTTATGTTTTGCATAAGCTTATATATAGCCACTTCCACCACCACTACCGCTGCTACCAACCATCATCATTCCTGCCATACTTGCTACGAGCTAAGCTGTTGTGCTCTCTCTTAAGGCCCTTACCATGTCACATACATATAGTCGCCTGGAAGTGCGCTCGTATAATTTTGGCATTTATTCAGGCATGACAATAAAATACCAAATAAAAACCATTTAAATAGGCAACAGAAGTACACAATATGAAATACACGGGCATAGAGCATGGAACACGTTGTGTATTGCCTAGTTTTAGGCAATACCACCAGCAGACGATGACAATGCTTAGGTACAAGTGTTGGTTTCTCCCTTGTTTATGTGTACGTACAAGTATTTTTGAATTGCAAAACGAAAAAATATGTCGCCTAATGTGTGTGTGTGTGCGTGTGTGTATGAGCGTATTCTATACACATTCATGCACGTTGAGCGTACACACATGCAAACAGCAAAATACTTTTAGGCTTTCGTAGGAATGCCACATGCTTTTGACATACTTTTGGAAGTATTTTATTTAATTTGCCCGCACACACACACACACACACACTCATGCACAGATCCACGCATACCACTTCACATACACGCATACACCATGCAGAGCAACACAAAATTGGTTTTTGTGGTGGCTCTACGTGCGTTTATTTCGAGTAGTTTATTTTTAAGCTGGAAAGGGCAAAGGTTATTAAGGAACATTTCTGCTCTTGTTCATACATTTTTGGGCCATCGAAACTTTAATACAAATTGGACGTTTGATGTTTGCAGCGTTTAATGAAATTGTTTCAATACTTTGAATTTATTGAAATTTTTCACATCAAACTGTGTTTATAAACTAAAAACTTTACACTCTAAGTGCCTTCAATTAACTTTAAATTATATGAAATTAAATTTAATTTCATACAACAAAACTCCAACTTCCGAACTAACATGATTTGAAATAATTACTAATATCAACATAAACTATTAAATTAAAGTTGGAAATTCATTCAATTAACTGTAATTCAAGGAAAGAAATTTTATACAAAAAATAATTTCAAATAAATTATTACATATTTAATTGTGTAATAACAGTAGTCAAATTTACCGGAAAGAATCTTTTATAAAACTAGTAAGAGAATCTGACCAAAGCTAAAATACCCTGCACATGCGAGTACAATACATTCTTCTTGCTAATTTTATTGAAATTTTATGGATAGTTTCGATTATTTATGGATATTTTATTGATCATTTATCGATATTTTCTTATAACTATCGATAGTTTCTCGAATTTTATCAATAATTTTTCGATATTTTATCGATAACTTTTCGATAGTAATCGATTATTTTTCGATAGTTTTTCGATAATTTCCATTTCCACTTCATTCCCGATCCATTTCAAAATTTGGTGCCAATTTCATTTTGTTCCGGTCCAATTCCATTTTATTTCAGCTCCATTCACATTTCGTTCTCGACATAATTTCCCATCAAGTATTACTCAAGATAAGAGGTTTAAGAGGTAGGCGTGGTTCTTGATATTTGAAATAAAAACATTTGAAACTCCAATCTACTTAAGCCATGTCTATATCACAGAAAGTGTCATCAGACTTGAGTATAAATTGGTTGAAAAAACATTACGATTTTTATGTATATACTCCTTAGGACTAATAGAGACAATTGACTCGCAGAGTGTAGTCCCACCCAATAGAAACGTCATCGATTCGACCGCGAGTAGACATAAATGCCAAGGATTTTCATGAATGCCATTCTGTATGACATTGCATCAATGCCACTCTACTGATTGATTGACTGGAGTAGTTTTTAGAATATATCAATTCAATTTAATTCCTCTAAGCAAAACATGTGACTTATTTCATCTAAAGTGACTAAGCAAGACCTACACGCTGCAAGTACTTAGTTTCGAATTTATTTCAAATATTTGTTGATATTTATTCATATTTCCCTAATTTCATTAATTTGTATTCCCTTTAATCATATCAAAGCCTCAATGAGCCAGTAAAACCATGACGATGTCATTAAAAAATCAAAAATTAGCCCGCATGTGTACAGCATACAACCCACACCAAAGTCATCACTCACATATGAGTAAAGCCGAAATTATTAACATCGAATTGATTTAAAATGTCGAACTTATAATTTTACTAGCCGCCCACTGCTACCCCCCCTCCCTTACACACACGCGCTCACATGAAAAGAAGCAATTTAATGTCATGCAAACTCATTTCTGGAAAAGAAAAAAAAAACCAAAGAGGATGACAATATGACGCTCATCAGCAGCACGTGTACAAGTGGCATATGCACACACTCATAGGAACTTATACATAAATACACTCACATGCTTGTGTGGAATAGGAATTGAAATAAAAATAAAAATAAGCCCTCCGAGCACAATCAAAAGCCAAATAATTATTGTTATTACATACGTGGTTAATATTTCACTATGCACGAACATGAGAGAAAAGCTTGAGAGAAAAGGATAAAAATGTAGATGTAACTATATGTAATAGCTGTGGGCGAAAATTTAAAAGGTTTTACTATTATGCATTGGTTTCAAGGAATTTCGAAAACTTAAATTTGCCCATGAGAAAAGAACAATAATCGAGAAAAAGTAAGTGACCTAATGATTTTAATTGTAACGCGTGTTATCAACGATGAACGGAAATAACAGTAGTCATCGCCTATATAGAAGTAATTCTCGAAGCAAACTAAACTGTAACGTAAGGTACCTAGGAATTACCCAAATCTGTACACTTGTTCTATGTACTAACAGAGTCAACATGAATCAGCATTAATTGCAATACCTTCCTCGATTTATAGGTGATTCATGAAAACTAGGAAAACCCTTTTAAACCCACAGTTGTGGTCTAGAGCAAATACATTAATATGGCATTTCTCCTATTGTATGTAGTATATTGATTTACTTGAAAGTAATACCTAATACCTAGCTCGGCGTCATCATCCTCGCTTTCTGGCACTTGAATTTGAATTTTTATTTTGATTTTTTGGTTCCTCATTAGGCATTCTCTTGAGTGTTCTCAGGAAGAACCTAACGACTAATAAGGCGAAGAGTAGAACACAACTTTCGTGATTATAGTACAAATAAATATTCAATCCCCTAATCGCAACTAAACATTTTACAGTAAGTACATACTCACATATGCAGCCGCCTGTCTCTCTATTTACCTGTCTACCTGTCTGAGTGTTGATACATTTGCGACTTAATAAATGCATATTTGCCTTGTTGCGCTATTGTCGTAATCATCGGCGCCGCTGTTGTTGAGCCTTTGTTGATCTATTTTGTTCTACGAGAATGCATGATACGTATTTATTTTATAAAAATCGTTTCGCATGCCATTCTTGTCAGCATATAATTTCGAATAATTATTGCTTTCGAAAAGCGGATAGCCCATTTATTCCACAGCAACAATATATCATAAATAATTAAATGTTTGTCGTTTTTGCTTTTTTTTTTTTGGAGCACTCACTTGGTGGGTATGCGTTGTGTGTACTAAGTACAGACATGGAAATGAAAAAATATTTTAGTATTTGCTATGAAATGACTTTGAATTGGGCTACTCTAACTGTACAAAAACTATTTTTACTTTTTCTGGAATAATTGATTTTTCTCATCCCAAGATGAATTAATTAAAAAGTATTAATGTAACCACCCTTTTTTAGAATAAATCTGCAAAATGTTTCCAAATCTAAAAGAACAATTTTATTTTAAATACTACATACTTGTAATTATACAAAACGGCTGTAAATTTCCACTGATTTATGATTATGTAAAATCACTTTTTTTTAACTAAAATTTATTACATGTAATTCCCACCAACTAGTGAGTGTATTGCTAGATTTATACACTCCTCTTTTCTTGTATATTGTACTTTTAAAATCACATCACTCATATGTTGCGGCGCATATTCATAAAATAAATATCACACACACAAACACACACGTTTCGCTTTGAACCGCCTCGAAATTTATATTTTCTCATTACTCATCAAGTCCCTCTCCACCTGTCTGCGATAAATTTTCACCGTTTCACGAAAACTATATTTTGTTGTGGCTTTTTTTCCGCTGCTGCTGTTGCTGCTTAAACCACAAAACAGAAAATAAAATTAAAAAAAAAAGTAGCGAAATACCATGCCACCATAAAGTAGGTTCGTGTAAGGAAAGCCAACGGCAGAGTTCATATACTTCATATGAATACATAAGAGCCGATATATATATGGACTGTGTAAACACACAACAAGTATATTTTATTATTCATTTTTTTTCGGACTAGCCGCGCTTGCTGTATGGCCGCCCACTTGAAAACAAAATATGCAGGCTTTAAAATAATAATTTAACGCCCATTTTTTGCACACATCGTGCACTCCAGAAGTAGTATTTATGAAAAGTAGTATTTAAAAAGGCGAACACACACACAGACACACACACGCACAGTAAAGGCCTCAAGCATGCTGATAATTATCATAGCGCTTGAGCCTTTATTACTTTGTATGTTTGCATGTGGAAGTTTCAAAGTGATTGTTTATGCAGGGAGTATGCACTCACACACATACACAATAATAATAACTGCAAGTAATTGTGCCATATTTTTTCCTTGTTTCTTTTTACTGTAAATTATGCCTCGGTTCGGTCGGCTCTTTGTTGCACTATGAGTAGGAAGGAGGCTATACATATTTTCTTTGAACGAATGAACGAAAATTGCTTTATATATTTGTTAACCTTTTTCTGTAGGTTAGCGTGTGCGTTGTCAATTACTTTTATTAACAGTGCAATGCTCTATTAATTAAACGGAATAATTTTAAATTTTCTTTAAATTTTGTGATACAAAAGTTACTCACTCCACATGAGAGCTGTGAAAAAGCGTATATGTTGCCACTCCCACCTACTTTCTATTCATCTGCCCATATTTGATGTGTCTCGAAATGAATACACACACACACACCAAAAAAATGCCAATTCGCAACAAAAATCAAATTTTCAAATCTAACATTCAATTTCCTTTTATCGCCTTTTATTTGCCGCTTCGTCAAACGTCAAACAGCATTTTCTCTTCAGCATTCACTCTTCTTTGGGGTTTTTTGTGTACATTTTTTTTTGCAATTGGAATTTTTGCAATTTCTATGCGCTTCAAATATTGATCTTGTTTGCTGCTAACATTGAAATGGAAATGTTGCGGAACTGCGGAGCATACGCAACACAAAAAAGGCAAAAACGAATGAACGCAAAATCCTTTTAGGCTTTTGTCAAAAATCAGGGTAAATGGAAAAATATTTGATTTTTCTTCTCCAACTTGTTTCTTGTCGGAAAGAGACAAAAGTAAATTTGCCAATAAGTGTCATTTGCCTTTGCTGGCAATATGTTAAGGGCAACAAGGGGTAGCAGTATTGGATTTGTTAATTTTTTTTATATTGTAGCGGAATTTCACATTTATGAACAAATTGAAAGTGAATGGCAGGCAAAGTACAGAAATTCACAAAAGTAATATGTCAATAAATGCCAGAATGATCTTTTCATTTTAATTAATACATTAATTACCGTTTGTCGAACAGCTCAGCTATATTATTAAGAATAATTTAATTATGCATCTAAGGTTGTCGACCTAATACCCACTTTGCCGTGAATCATCATTAAAATATTCATATGACTAGCATGTAAAATGTATACAGTAGTGTATCTCCAACAATCGATTGAGTAATAATGCCTCATGAATGCATGACAAATTATCGCATCGAAGCGTTTTGTAAATACCAGTTTCAGCTTTGAATGCGCACTATGGCTGTGAGACTATTTGTCTGCTTTGGAAATCAAAACATGAACTTGATTAGCAGTTGAATGAGATTATGCGATAAGTGGCTAAATTATGATAATGAGAGATGTCATGCTGCCAAAGGTATTTATTTTTAATATATGCAATACCAGTCATTTAGAATGAAACATATCGTTACTGCGGAGATCACAGCTCATACTTTGCAGCATTAAGGGCTCACTTAAATGTTTAAATGCTTTCCTAAAAATTTTACAGTTTAGTTTCATCTCCTAACAAAAATTTAGGGCCCTCCCCCTAAAATGTTGTCTGTTCTTGTTGAATATTAAAACGTTTTTTTTTTCTCTATTAATTATGTATTTCTCATGATAAACGAAAATACTGCAGTTATCGTGCGAAATGACAGACAGGTGTCAAGGTCAGGGCGTCAGATCACGTCCCAGCAAACAATATTATGAACGCTCAGAATTTAGAGTGCGAAAAGTATCTAAATTTGAATGATTTTTCCTATTAGAGTCTTTTCTGAGCAAAATGAGATCCTTAAAAGAGTCAAGAAAGACCTACTACGCCTCATTTTGGGTGTGACAAAAACAATGTACCCTTAGACACTTGTGTGAGTGTCATACAAAATGTTTTGGTTTTCTGTGCTCGCCGACACGGAAGAGACAATATGACCCCTACTCCCGTGAGTCGACATCCATAATTAATTTCCTGGTTTTTTTCTGCATCTCCTAACTTTATGAAGCATAAATTAATCCTGGGATCTCTTAAGTTCACGTTACAAATAAAACTTGGTGTGTGATTGTAGCTTTTGGTATACAAATTCAATTCAAGTCATTTCCTCTACTGAACGACTGTTAGTATGCCGTGAAATATTTACGACTACTTAACCAAGAAGAAGTAAGTACACACCCCTTAACTACTACTAAAAAATGCTAAAGCACTGTGCGGATATTGATATCTATAAGTTTTGTCCAATGTGACTCCAAAGCCATTACACCAGTTTACGAATATAAATGAAGTACGTTTTCCAACGAGACCACAAAATATTTTTTATATTTCTCCCCGAATACGTGCAGTTGTGGCAAAATATTACATAAATATTTCATAATCAAAACTTCTTCAACTTTGCACGACTGAATCGGCATTGCTGCCCTCTGCAACCACCCTACACTCCTACCGATTTGCCAACGTTTGCCCACCAAATTGAAGATATATAAGCCTGCCTTTCCACTGCTATGTCGTCGTAGCAGCACAGCAATACATTTGAACAACATTTAAACAATTTGTTTATGCAACACAATGCACGAGTATAGACTACTCTTCCGCATTATTTGATTGTACGTGCTTTTTTTCGGAGAAAGCACAAAATATTAACGTAAGTTCCAGAAAAAATGTGTTCTGCTGCTACATTTCGTTTCGACAAAAAATGCAAACAAAAAAAATTCCAAATAAAAATAAAAATAAAATCTCAACAACTGCAAATACAACAAAAGCTAACTGCAGACTTTATGTTGCCACATTGCAGTTGCTGCTGCTGCATTTGTGCTCGAGAAACCAAATACCTAAAGCACATAAATATAAAATACAAAAAAAAATATTTTAAAAAAGAAAATACTTTGCTCAAGTTGTAAGCAGAGCACATACACACACACACACACACACAAACATTTAAAAGTTGTGCCTTGCAAGTTTTTGACTTGCATTTCAAGTGACATGGTACTTTGGGTTCTTTTTCTCTTCTGTTCTGTTCTTTTATTTGTTTTTTTTTATATACAACTTTTATATTTTGGCTTTCCCAAGGAAACTCCTTTTTGCTGTTTTGTGTGCATGCTTTTTTTTTCGTATAGCATACTTTTGGGGATGGCATGCTTTATGCGCCATTGTATTGTGCATTGCAGTTGTCGTCGTCGTCGTCGTCATTGTCGTCGTCTGCCGGAAGTACTTTTGCCCTGGTACTTTTTCTTTTCGAATGCTAAAATTTAATTCTTCTTCTTATTTTTTTGCTTGAATGCTTAAAGCATTTTTAATATCAAAGTTACTGCAATATTTCGTATATTCGCATTGCTGGGAAATATTTAGGTTAGGTATTTGGTTCTTCCATGCACATACCTGTGTAAGTTTACTGTTCGACTGAGAATTACCAAATTTCCATTGAACCTCAAATTCAGAGCCAAAAAGGCATACATTTGAACCTCAAATAAACTTTTATAGTGCATTTTGTAATAAAATACTTTCAACCTTAGTTGGGCATTCAGTCAAAAGCCCAAACAATTAGTTGACATATTTACATCTACTTCGGGTGTTGTCACTTTTAACCTCCGCAGCGAGCTTTGTTGAGTTGTCAGTAGTTTTGTATGCACTCTACGAACATTTACTTGAGAACTATTAGGTATTTGTTGCTAGGAATTCCATTTCCATTGTGAGTTGAAGTTCGTAAAAACAGATTAGGTTTTTTTTATTTAAAACTTTTTATTAAAACCTTACATGAATTTATGGTTTCAAATTGATTTGCTCCATTTCTAATACACCCTTATAATTTTAACTCACAATTTTTTCTCAAAATCCGGAACCGGAGTCTCAAATTTTCCATACAAAAACCATGACACTCTGATGACAGCAATAAATATTGGGAGAAAAAAAATTCATATATTCTTCGAAAATAAATCTCCATTCCCATTGGGCAACTATAGTTGCTCTATAGAATTGCGCAACGAACCAGTTTGTGGGAGATGAAGCGAAGGAGCAAGGAGTGATGTACACGCTCGCGAAACATAAGAATGTCAGAAGATTCAAGGATGAAAACATCAATGGCAGAATAAAATTGCATCACCGTTGCCCGTTGTATTCGGTAGTGCAATTATCAAAGAGAATCGAACAATTGCTCGCCACTAAAATTGTACGGCATGATAAGTATTCAATTGTTCTTTCTACATCAATCGAACCACGCACTTCCATTCGAAAATATGTGGCTCTAACACTTGAGGCGTAAAAATAGGTACCTCTAATTAATAACAGGCATCACAATGGCTCAATATTGGGCTAAGTGTGAAGGCATAATTGGAGTTTTAATACCATATGTGGCATCTAAGCTAACCAATCCGGAAAACGGTATATTGCTGACTAATCTCCAAAGTTTAGAATAAAAATCGGCTCCGGTTTCAACTTCCATTCTTCCTTCTATAGTTTTTTACAGCATTGTATGTATGCCTTGGACGGTCATGTACTCTCCACTCATAAACCAACCGAAATGTGAAAATAAATCTATGCGTAAAATACCAACTACTCCGGCTTTTTTTTCAGATTCTAATGAATTAAGTTAAGTACTCCGTGAAGTATTTCCCTGATATTGATCAGAGGTAATTTATTAGTTAACAATCTGAAGATAAATTTGCAAAACTCTTTCCACCCCTTTTATATTTATTTCGAAAACATTTTTCTCACTCAATTCGGCCGCCATAGTTTATGAATGCCGCCACGTGGCAATTTTAATATCTTTATTTATAATTTTTTCTTTATCATTATTTCTCAAACTAAACAGTACACAGCATTTAATCGCTTATTACGAAATTGACTTCTATATAATTTAATAATTCTGTTCACATTATGGCCGTGCCTTCGCTATCATGAAATCCGCTGCCATCATAATATAATTCATAACTCGAAACGAACTTCAGCTGGCCATCGTCTGCATTGTGGTCCTTGTCAGAGGCTGTGTACTTGGGCTTCTCATAGACCACCACTGGCAGT
The DNA here is from genome assembly GCA_951394025.1 of Heteromyza rotundicornis. Lineage (NCBI taxonomy): Eukaryota > Metazoa > Arthropoda > Insecta > Diptera > Heleomyzidae > Heteromyza > Heteromyza rotundicornis. The sequence continues at coordinate 58,364,779 of OX596013.1, read as the reverse complement.
GGCTGCATTAAGACGCTTCGCTGCATTTTATCTTCATTCTGCCGCTTTCTCCTCTTATTGCATTGCTTAAAGCAGAACAATATCAGCAAATACAGTACACAATAAATGACGATCAGGACAATTGCAAACACTATCGAACGCCAGATGCTGCTGACGAATTGTGCGGGCCTTACGATGAACCAAATTATGGGAAAAAATACAAACCAATATAGACAGAATGCAACGAGCAGTGTCATTTGTAGTGGCGTAAAGCGCGACATTTTGTATTGTTAAAATTGTGGCGGTTGGCCAATTTCCATGAACTAAACTGACCGCTATGCCACACAGGCGTTTCAAAACTAAATCGCATGAGAAGCTTTGGAATTCAGAGCCCGCAAGGTTTTCAGTAACTCATGGGACGAATGGTGATAACAAACGACATATGCGCGGTATGAAAATATTTAAAGAAAGAAACGAATGTGGTCTCGAATTCTGATAAGTCGAATGCCCTTGAATGAGAATTTGAGAAATTTCTGTACGTTGATTTTTTTTTAAGTTGAACTTGAAGGTTTTTTTTTTAATTGTGTCACACATTTTTTAATTTTTGGAATTTAATTTAAATGATTTTATTGTGTATTCATTATGAATATACAATTCTAGGAAATATTTAAAAATAACCAAATGTGGTTACTCTCTTATTCTGTCCTTCAAATATTCAAGCAGCGTACCTACTTTAAGTGTTTCTTACACATAAAATACTTCGCCTTCTGGTATTTCTACAATAAAATAAATCCTTTCAATTGTGCCAGCACTCACTCAAACTTTACTACGCCCTCATCATCATTATTTGAATCCAAAATGCGGACACAATTTTCAGCAAATATCCGAAAATACCACCACCAACAACAACAACAACAAAAGCGATTAGAAGAACGCCCAAGAAGAAGTAATAAAAAGTTGCCTTTATTGCATTTAATTTCCGCTCGAGCTGTTAAAATGAAATTATTTCTTGGCGCGTATTATGGTAATCGGCATTTTAATGCTAATGAAATATGTCCGTGCAGGTGGCATGAGTGGCCGTACGCATCACGTACGATATGCCAAAACAGCGTTTTGCAGCAGCAATTGAAATTGAAACAAATGACCCTCACACCTGACACTTGAAATGCTAAGGGGTGTGGCAGTGGCAGTAGCAATAGCAGTAGAAGTAGAAGTAGCGGACGATATCGTGCGCCCGGCCAAACGATAAGGTTAAATGTCATTATGTTCATGCGCACGAGTGCGTGTGTGTGGCAGTGTATTTTGTGTGTATGTGTGTGTTTGTGTGGCTTCTAATGCGCTTGACGTGTTTGACCGAGTTTGGCTGTACGTTTCTCTTCTCGTTTGAACTTCCGCTTGGCACAAACTTACGCAGCAACAACTTCCGGTATTTTTATATTTCTGTTTCTGCACACAGCACATACAAGCACACGCACACACACACTGAACTTGCGAAAAATCTAAAATGTGAAATGCCAAAGCGGCCACAAAGAAATACGAAAAAAAGTTTCGCTTAAGGTCAGACTTTCAGCTTTCAGGCTTTATCTCACTTCATTATCGACACTTTTGAATTTTTGGCGCGCTCGCACTAGCATTCATGTAATTACAAAGTGTTTCTTCGTTTTCGTTCTTTTTGTTGTATTTATACACGCTCCACTTAAGCGAGTGTGAGTTGGAATTATTTTTACTTTCGTACACTTTTGTTTATTTTGTTTTCTGCGTGAAAACACGGTCGAATGTTTTGATTTAATACTTTATCCCTCGTTTGTGGTTTTGGTGTGGTTAATTAATTTTTTGCTACTGTGTTTTTGTTGTTGTTTATGTTGTGGTTATTGTTGTTTTTGTTGGGAATGCTTCTGAAAGTAATGGGGAAAACGAGAATTGGCGTGTGGAATTTATTAACGTAATTAAAATGATTAATTTTGTACAAGTTGGCTGTGGAGAGTGGGCCAGTTTCTATGGTGAAAAATTTAATAGAAACTCAATTAGTAATTCGGTGGGCTGATGAGAGACTGAAAATAAGATACTGATGGCAGTGCAGTACTTTTGTTTGTTTATTTTTAAATATAGTTTACGGTCGGCCTAATTTCTGGTGACTGGAAGTTCTGGATATAATCCTACTCTATTGTGCCTTTAATATTACAACAATGTGTAGGTCAGGCGTTAGATAAGAGACTAGAGTATTTGACAACTCTTTCTAAGGATAGCAAAATCAGGAAAAAAATTGTCTGTATGATCCACTCTATCGGATTATATCTATTGCTCTCGAGTTGAATTCTAAAAATCTTCTACTTTATTAGTGTTGTAGATTTTTTTACCACTTTCAAAGTATATTATACCATTGGAAAAAATCAACTACTCGAAAAATCTGAAATTCTACTACTTTTTTCAAGGTAGTTTCTACTACTTTTAAGATGTTATCCAATACTATTGGATAAAATCTACTACTGAACACTTTTTCCGGCTGTAACCTTGGTTTCAGTGACCTTTTTTTAAAATTTCATCTAATAATATTTCCTCAAATCTACTACCCTAACTTGACCTTCTGCCACTCTCCAAAAAAAATCATATCGACTACTATTTATTGAAATATAATACCCTTAAAACCAATTTCTACTACTTCTGTTGTGGCTCAAATTGAGAACTCTGATCCACACTCTTGTCATGAAATTATGAAGCTACTACACACAGAAAAAAAAGTCGGTAGATCTAACCGAAAAAGAGGGTTAAAAACGCTCCAACCCTCCAATGTACGTTTAACGGATGAGAAATGGTAAATTTATTGCACCGTTTTTTTCTCGGTTAAGTTGTAAATTTTTCAGTAAATTTGTGAAAAATTCACATTTAACCAACAATTGAGGTAAAAGAACTTACAATAACAACAACTTTTTCGATTATTAGAACTATTTTGTGTCGAATTTTGAAGATTTATTTTAACAATTTTAATAAATCTTCAAAATTTTACCGACGTTTTTTTTTTCTGTGTAGCTTATAATCCTGCCTTCGTCAAGGATTAGTCAAAAGGGCGGGAACCATACCCATTGTTCAGCCTCATGAAACCTCCTACAAAATTCCAATCTTCTTTCTAATCGGAGAAGTATGAAAAAATTACTGAATGGGCATTCACCACCCACCGCAAACACAGGGATGTTATAATATAGATTTTGCCAGCAACGTCACCCTTTTACGGCAGCCCTCGTAAAGACCATTGTTCTAAATCATCTCACCAAATATCACAACTACAGCAAATACTGCGAAGTAAATGATTATTCTCAACACAGCCGCTTCAAAGAAATTTACTTAATTGTGCATTTATCAAACTTTGCCACAGACAAATTGCATTAGTTTCATTGGCAGTTGTCAGAAGTCGACTCCTGCTGACGCACATCAGCTGAAACAGCAGTCAACTTCAGCCATCTCAGCGCCCCGAATTACGCCTAACTGTGCAGCCTGCTGTAGCTGTTAGACCTAAATTGCTTGTTAGGCATTTCTAGCAGCAAAAGTTTGGAGTCCTTATGAACGCTAAAGTGCAAACTAATTAAAAATGAGTTAGACAACAGTCAACTAACTACAAAAAATATGTTGCGCCACATTTTGCAAGTGTTGGAAATTTGTAATTTTCAGTTGAACTCAGGCAAATACTTAACTAACCCTAAATAAAATAATTGGGCAAATTGCTGTTGTCTTCACACTGGGGTTGCCATAATTTAGCCTAATCGTTTTCTGACGTCTGTCATACTTTCAAACAATATTTCTGACTATTTGTTAAAAGTTTACCTGACTATTAGAAATATTTCATCCGAGAATATGAACAACTTTTCATTTTCAGTATTTTTCAATATTTTATATTATTAATAAACCAAAGTGGTATTAATAAACAAATATGTATGGCCAATAAGTTTTGTTCTTATTTTTAGGTAATTTAATTTCTTTATAAAATAAAAAAAATATAAATTTGATAGGTTAGGTACAGTGTAGAACTTATGGGGCACCTAATCGGTCATAAAATACTGCATAATATAAGTATTATAATTCGTTTTACTTTAATAAAACTGACTTAATACGTGATTTAATAAAAATATATAGTAAATAAGTCTATACTCGCTATGTCCTTATGATTAGACACTTTGTTCTTAAATCTAATTGATAACACAACAAATAATTTTGGCATCTAAATTAATCTACTTTCACATCCTGGAATGTATTTAAATATTTGGCACAACAGCTTTTTAGGCGGGCTTCGGTCTAAGCGGGCTCTCGACTCTTCTGAGCCTTCGTTCACTTATCCTCTCACAAGTGTGTCGTTGCTCGAAAAATACTGCTTCGTGGAAAATTTCCTTGGTTTCTTCTTATCTGCCTTTAAAGTGGCTTTCTTCCAGAAACCTTTAGCTGCTCTAACGTTCCTCGAAACTTCCTCAGACTCTTCTCTGCTCGCTTGCCTCTCCACCTGGTCCAGTGTATCCATTGATGATTGAAGTTTTAAATTTGCATACATTTTATTTTCTTTACTTTTACACGCAATATACAGGCAACAGGTCAAGCGGCCAACAATCATATACAGCAGCAAAGCGGCGGTGACAAAGTAAATATTCTCCTCAATGTCGAGTATGGTGAATAGAAAGTGTTGTCTGACAAGTTTATATGTGAACGGCACTAGACAGCCCCAATACAAAAGGGTTATTGTGATTTCCAAGAAGCGTTTTTGAAACATTTCGATTTGATTTTCGTATTATTGTATTTGTATTTGCGTTTTTATTTTCTTATTCGAAGTTGCGTGGCACTTGCTGTGCATTCGAGTGTGTCGTTGTTGTGGAACTGTGGTCCATCGGGTGAATGGGTTTTTATTAAATATCGCTTAAGATTGTCAGTAGTGTATTTTTACAATAAATATCGTAGTGATGAATCAAATGGAGACTAACAATATCTACATTCGTCATTTACATTTTTTTTGTGGTTATGGCACAAGCGAGGCATTTTAAATGAATAAACGAATGCTGTTGGGTATAGCCTACAGCCAACCTGTGGTGTGACTACATCATACCAATCATCATCATACGAGGTAGATCGCAATAAGTCAAGAAGAGGCACACTGTTAGAAAGAGTGTTGAGAGAGAGAGAGAGAGAATATAAATTAGCGGTCGTTCATTGTTGCAGTGTAGAAGAGACTGGAATAAACTGGTTAAGAGTAAAGAAAGAGTCAGTGATGAAATTTTACAAAATAATAGAAACAAATTATAACATTCAAATTGCAATAAAAGCTTAACTTAGCTTTTTTCATTTTACTTGCTGTATTTTTTCTATTCCTTCTGTATGCGTTCATAAGTCAAGTAAGTAGCAGATTTTTGTTGACTTGGTCATGGTTCATTCCATGACAAGTAAATTAATACCATTTAAGACGTGTACTTTGTCATGAGTTTACAAAATCACATTCGAATTGAAGAATATAAATCAAAAAATGGTTTGAATTGTGATCTGTAACTGTTGACTAATACGGCCAATGTAAAAGTGAATCACAATATTGGGCATACAATAATATTTAAATTCTATATATGAGCTGCGCCTTGCAGTTGTGTTTTGTCTCGCCTGTTATGTCAATGATCAATCACTGAGTGAAGCATACCAATTACCTACCAATTAATATGTAAATTCAAAAACGCCCAAGCGGTTGATCGGATTTACTTAAAATTTATCTACTTTTCCCTGTCGGAATTGAGTTCAGAAATTGTTGTGGAATTATGCCTGAAAAGTATACAGTGAATGATTGACTGACTCATCACCGCCCACAGTGTTATGTTTACTAAAAATGACACAACTTCGGCCCTTCGACTGATTTCACTGAAATTATATCTAAGAGTTGGATACGAATATACTGATAGAAAAGGGTGTTGCTATGTTTATAAGGGATAGTATTGACTGTAATTTTAATTGAAAATCCAATACAACTGACAAAGTTTGATATGCATTTGTTGAAAACTTTTCAACGGACATGGGATGGTTGTGCTTTAAGGTATCGTCGTTGGGTTACTACACCCACATACTTTACTAAAAATGAAAATACTTTTTAGACCGCTTTATGATAAACTCTGTGCGCCCATATTTTCGAAACACTACTCAATTTTTCTTTTCTTCGATTTTAAACTGACCATGCAGGATTTAAAAATTCACTTTCGCGTTTTCAAGAACATTGATTATACGTCCTTAAAAACAGAACTTGATGAAATCAGCTAACCAGCTTTTTATGTCACATCCGTGGGCGATCAGTTAATATTTTTGCAAGAAAATATGAAAAACTTTTTCGATAAATATACCCTTAAAAACTAAAAAAATTAAGCATAATCAGCCATATTTTTTGAAATGCAATAAAAACATTGATCAATCAATGAGATGAAGCATACCTTAGCATAAGGTACAACAAAAAAACTTGATATATGACATAATTTATGTTCTGGAATATCAGGGAGAGATTTGGAGAGGTGATTACGAAGGATTTGATTATAATTTATGAACATCGACAGGGACTGTGAGGAATGCCGCCCCGCACAGAATCACAAATACTAAAACTGACTCTTGTGAACCGATTTAGCTGAAAATGTACGTTGGAAGGTTCACTAGAAGGTGCTGTTAGTACAAGCAACATAGGGTTATTAAGCTAGTTGCAAATTCAGTTCGTTGCCGTAAATTTCGTACAAATGTTCCCATTTTAATGCATGAATGTGAACGAAAATAGACCAGATCTACATGGAATTGGAACAAACTTGTCGTTTGTCAAAATATTGGTTAGTCATTGGAACTTATTTTGGGCGTTTGTTTTGCAGAATTCAAAGGTACTGCCCGATTTTAATTAGAGCTTGGATCGATCCTGAAAGTTAAATACTAACTATTTCAGGCTTGGGCTAGTATTTAAACCAGCAAAGTCAAAATGTTTTCTATTCATGGTTGATATAGAAAAAATGGCCCCAGCAAAACCGATTGATGAAAGTTGAAATATAAATAAAATACTACTATCTGAAATAAAGTATTAACACATACGATTGCTTACGATTTAAAATCCAAGCCACTTCAAATAGAATTTTTAAAAAGTAAAGCACAAATAAACAAGCTGATAACATTTTCAAATGCAGTACGACCAGCGACTGCAAATCACATAAGCTATCGCCAACATACATAAATATAAATAGAAATAACCACTGTCAGCCCACACAAGCACACATGCATAATTCATTGCAACACTTACATGTACAAATTGTAACTTCAAATGCTCACAAATCATGTGAAAGACTCATGCAAACTCTAAAAGTTTTGCTAAATGAACTTTTTGTTTTTACTGTGGTTGGCTTTTGTTGTGTGCTTATCTACAGTGTGATTGTGCAATTGTAAAACTGAAAAATAAAATGCACACAGTAACAAAATGAACGCACCCACACACCCGCCCAAGTAAGTGATCAAAATAAATGTTTACAAAAATACGCTCCCCTCTCCTGTTTGCCAAAAATAAGCTCGTTAAAAGTTTTGCATATCGCACAAAAAACTATCAGGAAACTTTCATAATTACTTGAAAAAACTAACAAATGCTTGGCACACACAAAAATCGCTGCATATTTGCAGGCTTAAATAAATGCAGTAAACCGCTTATTAACGCATAAAAACACATGTCAAAGTATGTATGAGCGTTGAGTGCGAGAGAGAGCCACTCACGTGCGGTGAGTGTGTGTCACTCACTGTGCGTCCCGCAGCTGGTTTTAATTGCCGGTTTGAAACCTCCTGCGCTCGTGTCTGCGGCGGCGAAGTAAAAAAACCCATATATACATATATGTAAGTAACTAAAAACACACACAAGTGAGTTTTTAATTATAATTCGCTGCTAATTAATGTTTAACGCAGGCGCTCGGGGTATAATTAATTATTTTGCGGTATACATTTTATTTATTATTTTTTTTTGTTTTTTTCCTTACTTTGCTCGGTTCAAATGAAAGTGTGGTGTGAGCGGAATGTGTCGTTAAAATATAGGTACCGAATGTGTGTATGCTGGAGTAATTGTGAAATTATTGTCAAATGAAAGGACAAGTCATGGCGTGTAATTGTCATAATCAGCAATTTAAATATATTTTATTAGAGACGATGCTCTTAAGGGCTTTGAATAATATTTTTTGCCAGTATTTTCATTATTCGTTGAGTGTTTAATCAAGTGCATTTTGAGTGCTGCAGCAATTAAAATTTACATAATTGGTCTTAATTTTAATTAAATATTTTATAGTCTTCCATCTCGCATCACTAGAAATTGAAATGAATTGATTGTTTCCCTCTGATGGCCCCCAGTGCACACTTCCTTAAATCGTTTCATAATTTATTATGTACTTTTGATAGACATTTGCCAATTGCAAACTTTTCACTGAATCTTGGAAGCCTTGGTTATGGCCTACCTGACAAAGGAAAAAACCATAATTTTCACATGTCTGAAATACAGTTTTCCCTTGACTGCATTGCCTTGTCATTTCAACATTTCATTCGTTTTCCACTGACAGTTTGGCATTCAAAATACCACTTCACTGTCAAAATATTCTCAAGAAAAGGAAAGAAAGTAAAAGCAAAGCTTCACCAAAATAAATGCAACAAAATGGAAAACGAAAATGTCTAAATGCATATGCACTAAAAATTTCCTAAGTCTCTCAGAGACGAGACTCTTACGTAGCGCGAAGAAACTAAGTGCAAGACGGAGGTACCCAAGCAAATATTTTATGCGAATACTGACAGACACTAGCCATACACATACACGCGAAAGCGCTTGCCTATATAAAAGTACCCACCTACATTAAAAATCTTTGAAAAGTTTTTCTTTTTTTCGCAACACTTGCATACATACCAGCTACACTTGAGAAACAGCCATAGATCATGAAGACGTTGTTTCGGTTTTATTTTTTTCACTTTATTTTTTCGTTGTGTGGCTAAAATGTAAAAAGGCTGTGCTCGGTTCAAGGAAGTGCCACGTGCAGTGTATGTGTGTATATGTGGGTGGTTGGGTGTTTAGTGCATGTGTGTTGGAAAGCGTGCAATTTGGCAAATATACACTTGAGTGGCAAAAACAGTAACAGCAAGGAAATAGAGGCTAAAAATTAAGTAGATGTCGAGTGGCGGAAACGGCTTCGAAAAGTGTGCTCTGAACCGAAAATGTATTTATGCGCACTTTGTGTAAAAAAATGTAAAACTTTTGGGGTTTTAGAATTTTTGTTTTTGTTTCATTTTGGCGAGGGATTTTTTTAGGTATGCTTTTTTGCAACCAAACTTGGAAATTAACTTTTATTGATTTGGTTTTATTATTTCGATTGAAAATATTCCAATTAGTTGGGCATTAGTTTGGATGTTATGCAGAGTGGAAACCCATAGCGGCCTCGAACTGCAGCATTTGTTACTCTTTCACTTTTGGCAGTAATTGCGATGAAAAAACTTCTTTGGGATTCCCTTAAAGTGGCAATTTTTATCATATTTTCTGGATGCTTTTGAAAGTAATATGTACCAACGAATTTCATATCAAATAATGCGATTTTTATGCTAATTCCACTTTTATATGTTTTGCACTTTTGGCTCTGGCAAAAAAGTCATCATTTGTCGTGGTGAGTGAAGCATCCGAATCCAGTTGCAATTTCATAAGCAATTTCATGTAACTTTTGCTGCCAGGACATACAAACGCGAATAGCGTTGGTTTGTATGAAATGGCAACACAGCACAACACAAACACAAACACAAAAATAAACACACAACGACAAAGGCAAACACGTTTTTACATTCGCTTACACATATCAGCAGGCCCAATGCGCAGCAGCACATCCGGTAATTCTGCTGAGCCTGTGTTTTATTAAATTGAGATGAAACTTTATTATTGCTTTTTTTGTTGCTGGTTTAGTGTGTTTGCGTGTGTGTGTATATATGTGCCTTTGGTGTCGAGAGGCTCACCAACAGTCCCTCCTGTCATGGTGCGGATGCTGGGGGTGCTTATGAGTTTGGCTAATTTAAAGCGGGAACATTTTATGTGCGTATTTATTAGTCTGAAGTTGAGATATTTGCAGGAAGTAAAAAAAAACGTGTATAAAAAGAAGGAAATGTGTTTAAACTGTTGCGAAAAGTTAATTTCAAGGAGATTCTGAAAATTTAACTTCACAGCTTAGAGTGAAGAAGATGAATGTTGACGCATGTTTGTAGAGGTCTTTTCAAGGACATTTCGCATTATGTCGCAGTTTAATTTTTTTAATGAGTTTATTATGTATACGAATAAAGAAAAAGTTCTTTGAAAAGTCTCCCAAGTAATAGAGCTTTCAGCGGCAGAATTACCTAAAAGTGAACTATTTTGCATTAGTCCAGAAATTGCTTGATAAAAAACCACAGCGAGCAAAAAAATAACAACCCCAGTTCGTTTTCTGTACTAAATTAGTTTTTCATTACTCATACGCCCAGTTGGCTACATGCCTCAGCTATAAACTTTAAGTAATTTCAGGTACATTTACTGTTTCAATTTCTGCCAAATCCAATTAACCATCACACAGTTAATCCATGCAAATACACACACCCATACACTTGACTAGTTTTAATCAGAATTTTCCACACCAAACGCAAATCCTAATCCTCCGTCGTGAGAATCATCAAATTTGAACCAATTAATGTCAAAATGAATGCTTAAGTATTTGTTTGCTACATAAGTGCATGGGTTTGTAGGGCATGGAGTACTACTGCTTTACAATCATTCAACTGCAAATAAACACATACTCTGAAATACATGTGCACGCATACAGATCACGCACGCACGCACGCACATTCATGGCCAAAATCGATATGAGCCAGCAAATACAAAAGCACGTGCTATGATGCTAACTTCGAGCAGATACACACACACACACACACACTCACCACATACAAACAAACAAACAAAGTTATTAATATATGTTTAGGAAGGAGTATTAATTTATGTAGGCATTGTATTGTTTAATGTGCGTGTGCGTGTGCGTGTGTTTGTATACAAAAGCACTTATGTGTATTTTATGGCATCATTTAAATTTTTTTTAAGCTTTAAACTTCTTATCAATACACGCACGCATTTGACATTTGCTGAGGCTTGCTGGAAGCACTGAGGCCATGGTGGTTGTGGTTGTGGTGGTGGTAGTGCCAAGGATATGCACGTCTTCAAATGAAATCTGAATGACTTTTGTGGCTATGAAAGCTTGAAGCGTTTGCATTGTACGGCTTATTTTAAAGGCACACACACAAGGTTCTGTTGTGTTGTGCTCGAGAATATTAAATAAATTAATGGGTTAATTATTCTATTTTATGAGTATTAAATGGAAAATGTTATTTGATATATACATATATTTTGTTGTATGCTATTATGCAAAATGAGGTTCGGTGTGTAGATCTTGAATTGTGAGCACACACACACACACACACCCCACCCCATGTACAAGGTTGTAAAAAAATAAGAAATTTTAAAATGCTGAACATACTTAAAGGGAGTTTATGGCCACAACTTTTAAGTAATTGAAGTATTTCGGAAGTTACTCCCACCAAAACAAATATAAAAAATTCCCCTTTCACTCGTTAAACTCATAAGTTATGAATGAATACACAAAACATATACACAACTAAGCCGCCTGCTTTAACTAAAGCCATGCAAAACGAAACGAAATGATTCGAAATATTACTTGGTCCTTTTCTTTTATGATTTGTGTGGCCAAATAAGAGCGCTCATGTGCACATCCTTCGTTTGTAGCCTGTTAAAAACACAGCTGCGCGCAAAGTTATATTTCGCCCGAAAAAAACGCATACAGATAAACTTAGAGCCTTGCTCTCTTGAAAATATAAAAAATAAAACACAAGTGCTAAGCCGCTGAGAATTTTGTCTTTAAATTGTATGTAACTGCGGATGTGTACGTGTAGAGATATTACGGAAATAGGATTTGGCTCGGCAACGGCTGGCACAACAAGGCTTTTTATGTAGGCCAACAAGGGACTAGTAACACAAAAAAAAGAAATAAGGATATGCAATGATATACATACATAAGTGTCATGTGTTCGGTGTGTTGTTGTTGTTATTTGTAATTGTTGTTCGCCACTTCTGCTGCAGTTGTATTTGTAACACCATATTCTGCTGGTTTGCTGTTGAATTTCAGCAAGTTCTCCTTGGAATTTAGACCAAGGATGCTTAGAGATTTAAATTAAATTAGAAAATTTAAGAAATACATACGCAACGAGGACGCTTTGGTGCAGTTTTTTTAGGGAAGAAAAATTTAAAAATTTATGGTTTCACTTGATTACGTTCTTATTTTTCTCCAGTGTGTTGTAAAGCAAGTCGATTTTATAATATTACTCATACGCCATGGACACCTACTTGGCATTTTGAAAAATTTAGGCAAAAAGGACAATCAAATTGTCAAGCTGCATTTCATACTTGCTTATGCAAAAATTCGGAATAAATTTTAAAACATTCAAGGGAATTATTTTAGATCCCACCAAAGCTTAAATACCCTGCACCTATGAGTACAATACCTTTATTGAACATTTTACGGTTCCTGTTTCATTCCCGTTCCATTTCAAAATGATGTTCCATTTCCGTTGTATTGCGGTCAATTTCAGCTTGTTCCACTTCCATTCCGTTCCCGTTCCATTTCTAAGTTTGTTCCAATTCCACTTTGTTCCTGTCCATTTCCAGTTCCCTCCTGTTCCACTTCCATTTCGTTCCCATTACATTTCTAAATTTCTACGAATTCCATTTCCAATCAAATACCAAAAACGGCGTCCAAATCGGTTCAGTATTTCTCATGATAAGCAAAATAAATTAAATTTTGCAGCCATTTTGTATGGCAGGAAGGCGTGGCTTTCATTCGATGTTACCCATTTTCAATACCCTCCAAACATATAGCAGTTATCGTGCGAAATGACGAATGGACAGACAGAAAAACATTGCTATCGACTCAGGAGATTATGCTGATCACGAACATATGCCTCGTTTTGGGCATTACAAAAACAACATACCCTTGGACACATGTGTCTAGGCTATAATTATAACAAAATGTTCATATTGCCTCATGAAAACTTCTAACATTTATGCATTTGCCTTACCCCTCCCATGAACTGCTAATTAATAATTGCCCCTGACTCGAAAATTGTTAATTCTCTTGCTATGCATATCATGGCTCATTTCAAAATTTCACAAACACAAACCTTTGGTGCTCCCCGAGAAATTGTTTCAATTTGTTACAAAGTAAGACCCAGCAGCATCGTTTTCCATATAGTACAAGTAGGAAATTTCATACAGCATGTGCAAGCCAACTTCCCTCCGGGGGTTGCAAGTTTTGAGAAGCATTGAGAAAAGTGCATTATTGAGTAACATTATAGCTTTATGATGCATAATGATACTAATTGGCAAAATTGTTGAATCGGAAATTTCGTGCGCTGAGCTGTGCTGTGCTTACTTATTTTTGGCTATGAACACATTTATTGGGTTTCATGTTAATTGGCATAAAGTTTCGCTAGATTGGTGTGCAGTTTCGTTTTTTAGTTTTCAAAGCAAGTTGTGTTTCACAACAACAACAACAAATTGTCAATCTTTTGCCTCAGTGGCAGAATGTATCATTTGTTTTTGTCATTATGGAACTTGTGTGACTTCAACACACGCCCTTTTATGATGATTCACTCTAACTTTGATGCTTATCGCTTGTATTAAAAACGAATTACATGCCATAAAAGGCAATATGCATGCATGCTATGAGTCATAAATGCTCTAGCATGGACTGTGGTTTAGTACCGTATATGGTATGAATAATGAAAATTCTAATAAATATTAGCGGATTATGAGTGCAAATAAAACGATGGCTTTTCTGATTAATACTAAGTCAATAATTCAAGAAACTTTTGCTGCATTTAAAGTTTATTTACAATTCAAGTCTTCACCCTGTGTTTCTGAAATTTCACTAAAGTTTTAGCTTATCCCAACCAGTGAATTCAAATGTGCATGTGTTTAATCCCAGAGATTGTAGGAGACATTTTGGCATTATTCACATTTACAACCAGGCGTTTTCACTTCACTAACTTCTCCTCTGGTAATTTCCATTTCTGTCTGTTTGCCTTTTCTTTCGTTCGTAATTTACTTAAGCAAATCTCAGGCAAAATATATGCAAAGATTAACAAAGCACTGAGGACTGCAAGGATGTGCAATTTAAACATTTTGCAAAACAAATTCAATTGCTGCAATTTGGCAAATTGTGAAATACATGCTTAATGCGTTTAAACGTATACAATGTGCTATGGCCAAATTAATTGGGTGAGACAAAAGATATTTCGTTTTTTTTTTGTTTGTTGTTGTTCGTTATGTTCGCAACTTTCGTAATGCGAAAAAAATTTGTATTCGGCAAATACTTTTCCCGCAGACTTTTGTCGTGATTTTGTTGGTTGTACAATTTCATTTCAAGTTTCCATGGCAATGAAATTAATTTGGCAGACATTTTTTCCGACTGGACGAATGGAGTAAAATTTCGTTCATGGAATTCGGTAATGCCACTGTGAATTGATTGGAATTTCTATGGAATTTTCTATTAATTAAAAGGAAAATGCATTTGGCTGAGTTGATGTTTGGAAAGCAGAAATGACGTTGAAGGTCATTTGTGGCTCGGGTTTGTTCATGCACTCAAAGAATTAATGTGTTTGAGGCGTAATTGCTGCAAATGTTGAATACTTTTAGAGGAAATACGATTGTATTTGTGGTGATGAACTCGTTGACCGCAAACTAAAGTAATTTGATGCAAATATTTTTAAATACTTACAAATGCAAAAAACGTTTCTTTCAAATTACGAGTTCATTCACGACAAATACAATCGTATTTCCTCTAAAAGTATTCCACATTTGCAGCAATTACGTCTCAAACACATTAGTTCGTTGAGTGTGAACCTACAAAAAATATCGTAAAATTTGATGAAATGACTCATATCCAATAGGAATTTAATTTTATTAAAAAATTTTGTTAGAAAGCGTATAAATGAGTCATTAATTATACAGTTTTTTGTCATGCACCTGTCAGCTATTTATTTTAATAAAAATGGAAATTTGATTTTATGTGTTTCTTTTGTATTCATAGAGTATCAAATCCATTAGATATTGACTTGATAGAAAAGAGTACATAATTCGGGGGGTCCCAAACTGCTCGATTTTCAGCCACATCTTTTTTATAAGACAAAAATAGTTCTCGAAAAAATATAGTTAGAGAGTTAATATATTTTACAGAAACATTCCTCATAAAATTCCACTATAGTACATAAATAAAAAAATTCTTTTTAATAATTTGTAAAAGTCAACATTAAAAAAGAAAAAGACAATTTTTTTATTAGGTATTCAATTAGAATAATGGGATGCATGTAATGATAAAAGTTTCTACAATTTAAAAAAATTGAAATATTCAAAATTGTTTCTAATATTTTAAGAACGTGATAAGTGTCATACTAAATTTTCGTTGTTATGCTAGTATTTCAGGATTGA
The DNA here is from genome assembly GCA_951394025.1 of Heteromyza rotundicornis. Classification (NCBI taxonomy): domain Eukaryota; kingdom Metazoa; phylum Arthropoda; class Insecta; order Diptera; family Heleomyzidae; genus Heteromyza; species Heteromyza rotundicornis. Next base: position 58,349,250 of record OX596013.1, on the reverse strand, counting down.
TTAATGCAATATGATGAAAGATACTTAAAATTAGTAAAGCTCATCATAATTTCTTAATTTACACTTTTGGCTAATTTTTTTAAATTTTGGAGCATAATAAAAGTTGGTCACCCTACTGATACGATGCGTTCAGTTATGATAGTTATGGTCAAGACCCAGAAATAAGATAAAGAATGCTTAATAGAACAAATTAGAGGAAAAAAGAGGAGGACCCAGAGTGTTGTAACCCTTGGTTTGATGTAGCCCTATCCGCCCTTCGTTATTTTTATTGCAAGATTGCAGGAGCTAGAAGCAAACTAGGCGGTCCAAACTTTGGATTTATCTATTCCAGATCCTAGGGATTTGCTATGGCAAATGCATCATACTGCCACATACAAGTTAAAAATCGTCTTTAGCCACATTGTAACCTAATTTCGCTGAAATAGTATCAAACTTGGTATAAGATAGTTTTCCGGGTCGCTGATTTCGAATTTGATTTGGAAATTTCATAATTCAGGATGGTGGAAACTTGGTATGGGCTATTTTTGTTCCTGTAGCGTATACATATGTCGGCTTTGACCGACTGAAACTTACTCACTTGTTTGATTAAAAAATAACAGAAGTCACACTAGTGAAGACTGAATTATTTACACTGAATAAATTTGTATCTATGGATCAAACTCTGAAATATACTCCAACCACTGTGGTTCTCAATGCCTCATAGAAGTGCATTAATCCAAAACACATGAGCAGGTGTTCATTTGCTATTCTTTATTTGCTATTCTAAAATAGATTCAAAATCAAAATCGACTCATAAAAGTTATTTAAACTCTCCAATAATGATAACAAATCTACGAAAATCCTCTTCCACCTCATGCAAGTGGATTCAGTAAATACCTACGCCACAAGAATTTATGGTCAAATTTAACTACACACACAAGCACGTTATAAACTCCAATCAAAAAAAGGTTATACTAGGTGCACATTGAGATCCAAATGTGAATTTAAATCCCTGCAAAAGGACTCTTTCCACACGTTGCACTTGCAACGCTTGTACATTTCCAATGAAATTTTACAATTTCAAAATTTATGAATTGTGTATTTTCTATATTGAAATGTGTGCAGGTCGAATGCAATTTGTGCAACAACAGCAACAACAACGACGACGACTACTACCTAGGAAATAAAATCAAAATGGCCTGGTCGCATTTGACATGCACAAAAACATAAACAAACCAAATGATTTATTTCAATGGGTGTCAGTGTGTGTATGTGTATATGTCGTACGTTCAGCATGGTTTTGTATAAGCGTGAACGTTAATCTATTTCATTTGATTGGCCTCAAGGATAAAGCCAGCTAGTATAAAGCATATAAATATTAACAAACAGACACCCACATATACGTGTGCGTGCGTGTGCTTTGTGTACACATATGTATGTCAATTAAATTTAATCATCAATTTGACACAAATTGCATGGCATAGTTTTAGGAACTCAACAATTTAATGACCACTTAGAAGAGATTTTGTGGTTAGGATACGATTAAAAAACGGACCACAAGGCAAATTTTTAATTTTTAAATATGAAAAATGGACAAAATCAAAGCAATTTACAGACTTCAAAGGAAACAAGTAAAATGTGCAATTAAAAAGTGTACAGTGTCACCTGGGAAATTTCTCTTTACAAATTCTCCTTGAAGTTGGGTGATATCACACAAAGGGAACGGTAATAAATAAGTAAATAAAAAAAACCATAGCTGCCTTCAAACGCTTTTTTTTGATTAGCTTGAGTCATACAAGGAATTTGTATACCATCATACCATCATGTGATGCATCATCCCCAGAAAATCATGGTGGCTGGTACTCCGCACTGTGGTATGCTGGTGAATGACAAATACAAACCAATCGAATGGGGCAATTAGCGAGCAGACCTACCATAAAACCACCACACATACACGGCCGCAGCTGTATGGCCATCACCAACCGCCATATTCAACACTATTTTGACCGTAAGTTTTCAACCACCATGACAAGCCACTAAAACACACACACACGTAACAAAACAAATAAAAAAAAACAAGAAAAAATAAAATACAAACATATTGAATCGATTGATATGACCTTCGAATTTCGACACACACACGCGTACGCACAGACAAAAGCAAACTTCTCCACCATTCAACACAAAAGCTTTAGCGAAAACCGCCAAAGGGCAGACAAGTAGTAAGTTCACCTGCTTGCGATTGGATAGGAAAAAGACATATCATAGGTACATTTAAAGGATATTGTAATTAGGGATAATAGACAATCGATAAATTTGCGTAGTGAAATTATGACATTGACGATGACCACAACCACGACCAGGACGAGGACAGCGTCATTTGAGGTGAGATTGAGTAGTGAAAAAATAATACATATTTTTGAAGGACATTCACGCGATGGCCATTTCTATGCCACGACCATGGCTTAGGTGTGGTGGGTGGAGGGGGCGTATAGTGAATACTCTTTAATTTTCTGTTGAATTCTTCTTTAGCTTTTTGTCATATAAAATGGATTAGGAGTATTTCTTATGAACTGTGTATGATTTTTTTTAGGGACAGCTTTATTTTATTTCTCATAATTGATTTGACACTTAAAGCCGTGGTGGCCGTAGCTCAGTGAGTTGAACATCTCATTTATAACAGACAAGGCAAAACTGGCTTTAAGTTTTTTTAAATTTTTAAAAACAAAAATTTCTTTTAAAAACTACATAGTTTTTAAAATTTTAATATGTACCTTTTTTAAACAAATATATTTTTGTCACCCATCTACGATATAATAGCTTTCTTGATAATTGTTTTCATTATTGCCATTATCTTCCTAAATTTGTTTAATTTTCATTCTGTTCCAGTTCAATTTCCTTCATGACGTATTAACAAAATTTTCAAACTAAAGCTGAGTTTCCGGTTAGCTACTGGCGTATAGCCTCAAATAGACCAAAAATATCCATTGTGATAACACCCCTCTCCATTTACATGAAGTACGCCGCTTTTCCTTCATCCTGTCTTTTTTGATTTGTGAAATAAGTATTGGATCAGTTCCTGTTTTACTGAATAGCGTTAAGTGTTGGAAAAAGGGTCTCAAAATTCTGATGAATTTAATATAAGCTCCACAAAATGTTGGCACTTTGTAATTTTTTTTATCTTTTGGGATACTTTACACTGCGATTTTCTTATTTGCGTTATAACAAATGAAATATATGTAGCTACCATACCCAAGAAGTCGTATGCGTTGAATAAAATGTCTATCTCTTACAGTTGCTTTATTAATCGATGAAGTCAAAGTTCTCTTTTATTAGAATAGTCAATCATGCAAGAACTTAATGATAACTGCAATTTATATATTTTACTTGATTTGTAAGATATATAGAGGTAGTACAGTAACAAGTTCTCTAAGTTCAACTAGTTTTAAATTTTATAATTTGCAAAAAAAAAAAAACAGAAGCTCCACAAGCACTCATAATACTCAATTGAATACTCATGCATGCGTTGCTAATAAGATTTATTATCTGAAATACTATTAAATAATATTAATATAAATAATCGTTATTACTGCAAGTACGTTAAAATTTAATTCAAAATTAGTAAACAAATTAAAAAATCTCATTTAAGTTTCGATCAACTTGCAAGCTCAAGCCTCATATCAACTCGAATATATACACGTGCGCATTTCGAAACATTATTTAATCCAGTTTGATTGTTAGTAAGAAAGAAATACGAAAACAAATACTCAACCTCATTACACTGACAAGCTCATCTCTGCAGAACATTGAATACAAACCTCTTGGATATTTAGAAGTTCTCTTGTTTGATAGCGTTTATGAAATTTCAGTTACTTTCAACCATTTAAAAAAAAACAAAAACTTTCAACTTATTTGCGCTTATCATGTTTCATTTTTCTGTTTGGCCACTCTTAACCACAGAGAAGCTCAATCTTTTGGTCTTACTCTCTCTCTCTCTCTCTCTCTCTCGTTCTCTCTCATACAAATAATCTCTCTATATACTTACCTACTTACTTACTTATAACTTATCTTATATCTATGCGCTTTTTTCTTACGATTTTATACTTTTAATTTCGAATTTAATTTCATTTATTCTGTTTTCAACTAAATGAATATTACAGTAAATTACAATGAAGGAAAATGAAATACAACAAAAACTTCCCACTGCGCTTTACAAATACAAATTTTATCAATAATATGAAAAGAAAAAAAAAATGAAACAAAACGTAATTATTTACATATGTATGTATTACTCTTATGTAAATTCTAAGAAAATTCTAAAATAAATTTCAATGAACTTAACTTTTTTCTAATTTTATCTTTTACTTTCGTTTACTGTTTTCTTTTCTGTTTCGTAATCTAAGTTAATTTGTTTCATTTCTTACAAAAGCGTTTTTATGTCTAACTTTTTTCATTGTTTTTCTTGGTTGTTATTTTTTCCGTTTTCTGTTCTCTATGGTGAAATAGGAAAAGAAACGACCAAAGTGAACATTTGTGCTTATTATGATTTCTCTGTTTTCTGTTTTGGCAATGCGGCTTTTTACTTTCAATCACCAATCAATTTTTTAACAAACCAAAACTTTTTTTGGACACCAAAACAAATTTTGCAACCACCACAAACTTTTTGTGTTTATAAAGCTTTATTTGTTCACTCACTCAAAATTACGATGACAAATGTGCTTATCCGAAGAACTTTTTTTTTTTTGTATATTTGTTGTAACTTGTATAAGCTTTTATTCGATTTTTGATTGGTTTTGGTTATCCGTGTTTTGTTTTATCTTTTCCATGTACGATTTTGGGTTTGGTTTTTTTTTTTTGTTTTTCATTTTGTGAAATTACTCAATTTTATTTTCAATTAATTGGCAAATCACAATTATAATAGTGTTTGATGTTGTAACATGTATTGAGTAAAAATGTGCATTTGATGGTCCATGCGATTCGGTAGATTAAGATTGAAAATATATCCCTTGAAATACTTTAAATTACACACAACGAACATCCGCATTCCAGAACAGCTGACAGTGACACTAATCTGCCAACAATGTGGTGAATTAAAGATTTTCCCAAGTAATCAAGTATTGCCACTGTCAGGTTTGACAGAATACGTGTAAAGGAAAATGGATCCAATCCATGCCGTTGCCAATAACAGGAACGACGTAACTTATGGAACAATTTATATAGGAGTTACCTCTTTCGTAATACTGACAACGATGTGGGTTAGAACACCTTTTATAGTCTGCCACTCATGTTGGTAATTAAGGCCCTCTTACACTGTTCTACAATATCTCTTTGAACTATGCGGTGTCGCTTAAATCCTATTTTCTCTGCAGCATATTTATTTTTGTAGTACAACAACTGACAAAACACTGACTAATAATAACATATTTATGATTTTTTATACCCAGTTATAGGCGGATTTTAAACCTGTGTGTTTCCCAACATTTCCAATCGAATCCAACAACATACATTTTTTCATTTTCGCCCCCTTTTTTCATTTTGTATGAAAAATCTCCTTAGTTTTTGTCCGACTGATTCGAACTTCTGCCACATTTTTGCACTCAGTTGAGGCTTCTGGACGCTCGGACAGCAACCACAATATGTTTCATAATATTTCAAATGAAATCATTAAAAAATTTATAAAAAATAGTTTGCGACACATTGTCCATTATTTGAAGTATTTGAGCGGTTCGTAAAAAAAAGCTAATTACAGGGATTTATCCCTTGAGGAGTTCTCTACAATTTCTACAAAATTCCCGTCACTTTACTCTCAATTTTGAAAAAGATTTTTCGAAAACTTACACCTTTTTATATGGGGAAATCACTGGCAAGTGTAAATGTTGACCTAGGAAGTATACGCATACTGGACTCCGTAGAGTTTATGTCCACAAACTGATTGCAAACTCCATTTGACAAATTTTTTTTCCACTGCTGTGGATTGAACAGTGTAGACATTCGTACTTAACACATGATTATTTTACTGGGATCTGATCATAAATACTTTGAACTGTGAAACAGTGTTGTTGTTGTAAACTATTTAAATATTTGATTTCAATATGAAATTTTGTGGAACAGTTCTTGAAACGCATTTAAAGTGTTTCGTTTGTGAATTCGAACATTTAGCAAATATAAATACATGAGAATATTTTAAAATTTGTACAAAAGCATAATATTGATATTTTCAAACTTAATCCTGAAATGTTATTTGTAAAAATAAAAATACTAAATGTAAATATTTTACTGCACCTAAATTGTATGCACATTTTCACTCAATCAACTATTTTTTTAGCGAAAAAAAAAATTTTTTAAAAACCAAATTTACCCTCTACTAACTCTTCTTCTCTTTTCGCCCTTTTTCTCTTTTTCCAACCAAAACATATTTTCCTTATCGTCTTTAATTTTATAACAAAAAAAAAACAAAACCAAATGAATGAATGCAAAAAACATCAACCCTTCACCAAAAACCACTAACCAAACCTCACAAAGGGCAATGCCGCCAACTCTTCGGAAACATCGATGGCCACACAGCCGGGCGGTTCGGTGACATCGCGTGCTGCCTCCGAAACACGTTCAGGACCACCAGGATCGAGCAGCGGCGCTGGCGCTACAGGTAATAGCAGTGGAACTGCTGGTAGTACACAGACCGGTGCAAAATTCCGTCATGGCCTATTGCAGCTTATGATTCACACAATAGATCCGCTACATGATGGTGAGTTCATTATGTTTCCATAGTGTTTTGCACTCCCCGATACCCCACCACCCAGCGTCCACATCCCACCCCACTCCACAAACAAAAAAAAAATTATCCAAACAAAAACAAAAAAAAAAATTTACAAAAAAGAGCAAAAAAAATTAATAATTTCTTTGTTTGTTTTCGTTCTTGAGTTCAATATGTATTAGGGTTTTCTTTGAATTTGCTTCTTAAGAAATCCCTTTTATGACTTTTTTACCCAATATTTTTAATCGAATTGAAAAGCTCTAAAGTTAATCTTGCTAAATATGTTTTTGAAATGTTTGTTTTTATATAAAATTGTTCTGGATTGGAAAGTTATTTACAAAAGAAAAAAATAAATTAACAAATTTTAACTTAAACGCTTTGTTAAGGCTTAATTATATACAGGGTGATTGCGTTTAATAATTATATTTTCAAATTTTATGTTCTTTTTTTATTAAATATCAATCTTCAATGGTGAAGTACATAAAATATTTTGCAATACAAATGCAACCCAAGGAGCTGAGCTTTTATGATTTTCGAGTCGTTTGAAAGTTTTCTCAATACAGCAAATACGATTAACTGCAAAAAATGCGAAAAATAATCAGTTTTCCTTTTTTAATTTAATTAAATTCGAGATTATTTTTAATAGCAAATATGATTTTTTACCAATCAAGATGCAATTCACTCGAAGCCTTAAAGCTTCAAGCAAATTTTAAATCTTTTAATCTCTGAAGATTATTTCTGGTAAAATCTTCTTAATATACAATTTTCAAACAATATTCTTTATCTTCACTTTACTAGTGAAAAGCTTTTTCCCATTAAAGCTCTTTTTAATTTCCATTTTTAATTTAATTACAAATAATTTCCTTTTTTTATTAATTCAAATTTTTGCTCTTGAAATATAAAATTCGTACAAAATTTCACAACAACTCAAGAATCCCCTGTCGATATTCAACTAACAGTACAAAAAAATTCCACCATAACCATTTCTGTACAAAGAGTCTCTCAACTGTCAATAACAACAACTACCACACCCCCCCTGTAGTTTCAGTGTGTGTGTTCGTTCCAATGAAATCACATCACCCTGTATATATATCCAAATTGTGTTATTATTTTTTTTCATATTTTTCGTTTTAATTGAGTTTTTTTTTTAGAAAAAATATATATCTGTATATTGTTTAAAAAAAAGTTGTGTTTCGTTAAGTTATTTTGTTTCAAATTACCCGAAAAAAAACAACAATATTTATCAAAAATTTGCAAAACTTTTTGTGTTGTTCGATGTCAGTTTGGAGTTAATTTTTCAAAATTTTTATCTAGAATTTTTGTACGCAACTTTCTGCTACTTGCAATCAGTTGCTGCAACCATGTTCTGTGTTAATTGCGTTTGTCAAAACAAAAAAAAAATAAAAAAAAATTGGTTGGTTCAGACTATTTATAGACTTTAGTTCAATTTTAAAAATATATATTCCGTTGGAAAGTTTATAATATAAAACAAAAGTTTAAAGTTTAGTTGCAAATCAGGATTTAGTTTAAGTTTGAAAGCTCATTTTGAAAGTAGTCAATATTGCCACGATGCTCGAAAGGTCCAGTGCGCCAGCAGACATAGATTTTCAGTACACTCCTGCAGTACACTGTAGAAGATGCACTGCACTACTTTAAGTCAGTGATCATCAGGATTATGCTCGTTAGTGAGCAGAGCTTTAAGCTTTCAATACGTATATGAGCAAAAAAAATGTTTCTGTCTCTGTTCAGATTTTGTGACCGCAATATTTCTAAGGCGACCAAAATGCATACAAGTAACATAGCATCGACTCACTTGAAGTCCAATGGTAGACTGATAGCTATTGCTTTGAGCGTGCTTTAAAAGCTCTTAAGGTCAGTTCTCTATAATATGATTCAAAATTAAATAGCTTTAAACCGGCGATGGTTTGCAAACCGAAGAGCTATTATGGATTCCCACTGATATAAGTACTCGTTCACGACGAAAGCTCTCAAGCTAAGATCCCACGATTGCTCAAATGCGCCGAAAATATACGCAATGCCAAAAAAATCGCAAGCCAATCGGGTGAAGTGTATTCTGTAACTCAGGGATCTATCACAGAGGCCGATCCACCAACCATATGAGCTTCAGTCTCTGTGACGATTTCACTTAGTTTCATATAATCAATGCTATAGCTTAAAGCTCTCCTACACATGCGAAGAGTGTAATGAAATGCATTTGGCCATCACTGACTTAAAAAATTACTTGCCAAATTTGAGACGAATTCGTGATATATGAACAAATATTTTAAAATGAGCTTTTATATTATATTTATACAATATATTGAAACAATATGTAGCAATAATTTATAGAAAGCTTTTTACTTGATTTAATTTACCAATATGTTAAATTTATTTATAAAATATTTTTACTTTTCAAAAATTTTTAAATTAATTTTAAAATTTGCTGTGATGTTAAAAACGGAGTTTAACTAAAGGTAAGGCAATATTATGAAGCAATAAAAATAATGCCAAAACGTACTGCCAAAAAAGCTTTTATCCGCAGCAAGCAAAACAAATTAAGCTAATTAATCCAATTAAACTCTGGCAAAAATCATTCTTATTTAAAAGAAAAACATATTTTGAGATTTACTTCAATGAAATTTATAATAAGAAATTATCTAAGGTCTCGAAAGCTTTCTCCAAGTTTTCATTTCTTTCATTTCTCCTGACTTATTTTAATGAGACTATTTTTTCGCTACTTCACAAAATACAAAGTAGAAACTAGAAACTTTCTACATTGTTTTGATGGCACCCAGTGCACAGCAAAAAAAAAAAGACCACCAAGTTCAAAGCAGATAAGGATCTGGGCATCCTTTACCTTGTCTAAATGCTAGCTGAAAGTGTAATAAATACAAACGTATAAATAAGCAGCAGCGAACAAAACAAAGAACCACTACAATGACTGTCCAGCGCAAAACAAGTACCTACAACTACGGTGAAAGTGTAGCGGAAGTTTTCCACTCTTCATAACGCGGAGCGCGGCAATTTGGCGGAAGCGGATTTTGTACGTTGATGCGCTTTGGGAATAAAATGGCAAACGAAATATGGCAAAAAATGCAGCTAAATGGGTGCCCAGCGCTTATCAGCTTAGAGAGTCACGGACGAAGCTACAACAACAAAATACTCAGAGAAACTTTTTAATGCGCATTTTCATACCGCGAGTTGCAAGCTCGAAGGACATATTTGCAGGATATCAGTGGTGCAATGTTTTTGCCCTTTGAATAATTTTTTTCTTTTTTAGGTATTTTCAATTGAAAATATTTATTTTCTTCAACGCAACCGAATGAGGTCAGCCATTTTGTTTATTATGACATTTGACATTGCTAGTGCCTTTGTTTTTTCACACCATTCTCACACTATTGCTGAATAATTAATTGCTCTAAATCGACAAATAATATCGAGAATACTTTCTATGTTTCAAGTGAGACCAAATCCACACTCCGCACTTAATTGTGTGCATTTAATGTGTGCCTACCTATAGAAGCGTTCCAAAAAAGGAATTACCTTAAAGCGGCTTAAAAATATGTCAAAAGAGCTTAAATGCTGAAACCCATTAAATGGGACATTTTAAGCTGAAAAACACACAGGCAACACATAATCACACGCACACACCACACAGCACACCATACAGAGAATTACCAAAATTTAGAAAATCAACAAAAAAAAAAAAACTTACATAAAACGTGCACAAACACGAGTCCGAAAATTTCAGCTGATTATGGCCATAAAAATAAGGACCAAAAGCGAACCAACGCCTGATTGAGGCTAAAAATAGTAAGGAAAAAAAAGAGAAAAAAAAGGGAGAAAAAATCTAACCAACAAAATCCAAATCAACCACAGCAAAAACAACAACTTAACTCACTTCCCCTTCCGCTTGGCACATGCTGCGGTCAGCAGCGAACAGGGAAGTGGCTACAAACCGCACAAAATGAGTGCTGAAAAAAAAACTATGACCAAAACGTAGTAGGAACACTTGTACGCCGCTCGTGCGTGTATGTGTGTGTCACATCCGTTTCCGTTTTGCCGCCATAGTTGTGACATTTGAAAGCGACACCCGCTCGCCTGGTCACTAGAGAGAAATGTACGATATACAGTTGATGTGGTTGGCTGTTATTTGCAAGGATTCCCTTGAAAGTTGCATAACAGCAACAAAAACAATACAAATTATGGCTTCTATATTAGCATGGGTGTGTGTGTGTCTGTTTGAGTTGGAAATTATGTAAAATGCATGTGTTTGCAGTTGTAATTGTAGACAAGTGCAAACACGTTCTGTTGTTGTCATTGTTGTGGTTGAATTTTTCGTCGGTGGGGTGGTGACAAAAACAATAAACAACATAAGAATGTGTCCTGTGAGAGTTGTTTCGAGGATGGCTAAAGGACCAACGTGTACGAGAGCACGACAACGACAACGACAGCGACAACGACAACGATGATGATGACGATTGCGGCATTTTGCAATTCATTTTGAGTTTAATTTATAATTTAATGGTAATTCTGGGAGCAGTTTTATGAAATTCAATCCTTCTTGCTGATTGCGTGTACAATCGCATGTATTTGGCTTAGCATCTGTTCCACTCTGTTAAATAGTTTTTGATTTAATTTCGCATATTTGCTGTGCTGGAAAAATGATGAATGAAAGAGAAAATTCATTTGAATTTCATGATCCTTCATGCTGTTGTGTGTGTGGTTTAGCATATTTTACGCATATACATACTTATGTAATCTGAATATGTAATGCATTTGAATTTTTCATATTTTTCTCAACCTACTCTATGGGCCATTTTCAGTTTGTTCAGGTTTTTCATTAGAACGTTTGAATCTGGTTGCTGTGGTGTTTGATTGATAAATATAATGTAGGAACTTCCTTCCAATCTCCTATGCATTTCGATTTGATATTTCCATTTGTGTTGCTCTCAGCGAAGTCATACCTTAAGTAGGCCAACGAAATTTTATACAAAATCAAAAAATAAACATAAAATGAAGAAAAGGAGATATTTTCCATAGCTGATTTTTTATAAAGCAAACAACGGAGAAAGTTTGATTCGGTCAAAGACGCCTTATGCAAACCCTACACCTCTTGGGACTAAAGCCCTATACCGAACTTCATACAATTTCAGTTGAAATCTTGAATTTTCGGTTGTCATATTGAATCCGGCATTTTGAGTTGGGAAATTTAAACATCAAAATCAAAATTAGTAACCTCAAAAACTTTGCTACTATTTCAGCGAAATTGGTTTAAATTTGTTACAAAATATGACTTTTCACTTGTCAGGGAGGCTTATTTGCAGACTGTTTGCAATATCAAGGAGTTGAAGCTAAGGACATATAATTCCCAAGTTAGGCGAACCTAAACTTACTTTCTAGCTCCTTGAATCAAGCTTGCCAATTTTCTATCTATATATATAAAACCAAGTCGTGAAATGTGTTACTCATCGCATCACTCGAGAACGGAGTACTAGATTTGGCTAATTTTTTGTTGTTGTGTTCTTCTCGGCCAGAAAGAGAACCTGGAAAATTCAGCCGGAAAAGTGTGAAAATCGTGAAAAACAGTCAAATTCTTTGCATACTTTCTGGGGTCGTCATAACTTATCTTTGAGCCCAAACTGCGATACAGAATTGCATACTTACAGGGGTAGTCATAATATGCCGGTCGATTCCTAAGCCTCATTTTATATTTACAAAACTTGGAACAGGGGGGTTTTCGAGGTCAATGATTTCCAATTAGATGTTATTTATGGTTGGGGAGTTTCCCCTTCTCCCCTCCACAGGGTACCTCCACTACTACAAATACATGTCCGAGCAATACCGGGCGCATTGAGCTAGAGTAGTAAAAATTCAATAAAATAAAAATTCTTTACATTCCCAATGATACATGTGAGCACTAATCTAATAGTATCTTATGCGTTATGTTGTCACTCATTGCTAGAATAAACCAATTCACCTCATTCGAAAAATTAATCAAAAAAATATGGCCTGCTGAGGCTTGCAAATATTTCAACATCAAATTCGTTAAAAAATGCAATAAAAATTAATTTTTTTTTGTCAAAAATCTTCAATATAATTTCAATTAAATGTTCAGCCACCACCGCCTGACTAATCCATTAATTTCGTATGCCAAAGCAAATACTTGCGAATACCGAATAGTGCCATCCAAATTTAAACACACACTGACCCAATTTTCGGAGCAATCCTTTCGATTTCTAATTTCCAACACAACCTATTCGAACACGGCACATGACATCAGCGGCACCGACAGCCGACAGGCAACAGCACAATTACGACAAACAGCAGCATCCTCATCAGTAGTAGTAGCGGAGCGCGCCGCCAACCAAACCATCCACCGAATTTCCACCAAAAAGCAATTTAAACTTTCATTACGCCAACTTTAGATTCGAGCACGTTTTCTTCGACGGTAATTGAACGTTATTTATTTTGCGCCAACGTACTCGTACAAAATGAACCAAACGAACGACCAGGGCCAAATTCAACTTGATTGGTAGCGCACAATTTTATACAGTCCCTGTGTGGATGTATGCGGGAAATTTTGTAAAAGTGTGAATTCATTAGATGAGCGGAATGAAAAGTTTAAAGAATTTTAACTTCAAGTTGTTTTTTTGGTGAGAAGAAAAAGTTTTTTTGTGACCAATCTACCACAAAAAAGTCAAACTGAAGTTTTTATTTCTGGGGATTTTATCATACTTTTTTCAAAAAAAAAGTATTACAAGGTACATGGGCCATGCAGTATTTCAATGATGAAACATTTTAAATTTTCTCTTCTTTTCTATACAACTTTAAAGTCATTGCTACTTAAATCGAAATGGCCACACTCATTTCATGCCAATGCCAAAAATAAGCTCCTTAAAATAACCCCTTTTTTATACACAACTATTTGGAAACAGCTTTCGTTAGATATACGTAATCTACGTTGGCTACGTGCTGCTGCTGTGTGTCATATCCCTCAAGCATCCCTCCCTCATAAAGGATATGCTACGTTTTTAGAATATGTAAACATGCGGATTCTTCGCTATGTTTACAGCATGGTTTGGCAAAAAAAAATATAAAAAATAAACAACAAATGATATGAGGGCCAAACAAACATGTGGCAATCAACAAATAATGCCAGCCTCTATTTAATATTTAAAAAATTACCATTGTTAACGTTCAGTTCGTTTGTTGTTTTCTGATTTTGACCGTCGTTTCAAAGGAAATGTCAAATGAGTGAGTTTTACCCTTATCTGGGTAAGGTATTTTCGCAAGCATACCCTGAAAAGAAAATGCTGTCTACAGCATCCACACTCAGTTGACAATAGCCTTCACTCTCTGTTGTCACAACATACTCCTTCGATAACATAACATCCACTCTCTGTTGTGGCAACATCCAAATACAAAACTAATATAACAACTGATGTTCCCCGACATCAGAAGGTAGATGCAGTGACAACTAAAGAGCAGACCCTGGCAACAGCAGAGAGCAGATGTTGAGTCAACCGAACGCATATGCTGCAACAGCTGAAAGTAGATGTTCTAACGAGCGACAAAAATCATTTGGCACAAGAGGGTTTTTTCTGGGTGCATACAATTGAAAATTGTAAATGCCTTGTGACTTGAATATGGTTGAGTGTAGAAAAGCAGTGGGAATAAGATTTAAATTTTCCCATTCGTAAGTATTCGCTTAAGCCTCAAACTGTTTAAAGAGACTCCTTCGAATGAGGTTTCTTTTCACTTTAAAGCAGTGCCCATGAGGTAGATGTATATATCAACGGGGTCATTTGAACTCTTCTCAAAGCACAAGGCCCCGAGGACTCTGTGCGCCACAACATCGAAACAGAAAACAAAACGGAAACTTACTTTGGCATATATGCATGTACACAGTTGCCTAGCACAAAAGAACACAAACTGAACTTTGTTTATACTGACAGTATTCATACATAGGTGAGAATAAGTATATCAAAAGGACAGCATTTCAACAAAAACAAAAAGAACATTTTCAAATATTCTCTTTAAAGTATGCTAAACTAAACATTTATCTTGTTGGACATAAATTTCACCTGAAAAGCTCAAAGACACCCACGCAGATATGCACGACAACACACATCCGGTATGGTCTACACTAACACACTTTCTATATTTTACCTAACGCCCACAAGAACTAATGAAAGTGTCTTTGTGCTGTTTGGAAAAAAAAAGAACAACAACAAGAGCATCCTACCTGTGTTAACAACATTCTTCACTTACTCCTTCGCTCAAAATGACAAACAATAAATTTTTTAACTGTCATTTAGAGCAGCTGACAACAACAACAACAACAACGGCAAGAGCAGGAAAATTCACAAAAACTACAACAAAAAAAAGTGTTGGTCCTTTTGCTCCACAGAGCCCGCACCAAAACCAACTTGCTATTCCCGTACGATGCATCACTCATTATTATGCCAGAGCAGGCCCAGTGTGAAGAGCAACACTCTTTCTAGTTCTATTGTTGGTGTGGATGTCATTGTGGTTTTTGTTTTCGTTCAGGGCCATTAAATTTGCTCTCCTCACCCTGGCCAAAAGCACAGCGACCAGGCACTTAAGCACATGCATAAACAATTTATGCGGCTAATATAAAACATTTAATGTGCAACTATAAAATACAAAATTGAAATTTAGTACTTTTTCGGCTAACGTTACATCGTCGTAGTCCTCGTCGTCGTCGTGCGCAAAAACGTGAAAAAGTTTAATGTTCGGAGGCATTAAAACACAAAAAAAGAATACAATACAAAACAAAATCGAAATGAGAAAACCAAAAAAAAAGTACGTGTACGAAACTTGCAATTAGTGGCGAAAATGTTGTGAATGTGTTTCGTGTTAAATGGAGCATGAAAATGCGGTCCGCGGATGGTGAAATTAAAGAATTGAGCACAAATAAGTTGCTATTGTAAATGGGCCATTATTGGAAGTGGAATTAATGAATGCGGTGAACTTTGATAAAAACTACTTCGTTTTTATACGTATGTTGGCAGAACAATAGGCTATGTGACTTCAATTAGAATTATTCAATTTTCATTTAAAAATGTCTCACAATTGTTAGTGAATCAAAATGCTTCCAAGAAATGCTAGTACAATCAAGAATTCAATATTACTCATACGCCCCACAGTGCACTTTTGTAGGATAAATGTGCAAAAAACCTTTATATGCAAGAGATATTTTGAGTTGAATTTAGAATTTCTTTAAACGCTTGTATCTCCGTAACTAAGCGTCCCAGCATAGGCAAACTTAGCACTAAACTACAAAAAAAAATTTGTGTTTCTAATTTTCTAAATTACTTTCTAACTTTACGAATACACTTCGGAGAGGGTCTAAACATGTACCAGAAGATACATATTTGTCCCACCTTCCATTTACAAAAGAAACTAAGTGAATTCGAAACCTAGAAGCGGAGATATTTTGAGTTGAATTTAAAATTTCTTTAAACGCTTGTATCTCCGAAACTAAGCGTCCCAGCATAGGCAAACTCAACACTAAAATACCAAAATAATTTTTTCTACGAATACACTTCGTAGAGGGTCTAAGCATGTACCAGAAGATCAGGTACGTAACCAGGAAAAATACTATACTGAAAAAAACTATATTTTGCTAACAAAATTAAAATCAACAACAACATAGTTTTACTTATTTTCAAAATAAATCTTTCGCTTCTAACCTCGCTTCAACATTTGTCATGAGTCATGAGTCATAATTCCAATCGCTCTGTGATTCCATGGTAATCTGCGAACCCACTGCGACTAGAGCCCATATCTGATAATACCTGCAGTGAAACTTTCCAATGACTTAACTTAATTACAAGTCATGAGTCATCAGCATAATCGTCAACTTAATCACTTTGTAACGGAATTGTATTTACATTTCAATAGTCAACCGCAAATTAAATCCCATGACTTTCACTGTAACTTTTAAAAACTATTTTGTTCAGTGTTTGTGCGTGCCAAAAACATATTCCCAACATTTTTCACCCAAAAAGCTCGACCACGCTCACTTAAATTTAATTAACGAGCAAATAAATTTTAACACTCGCTCGAGTCAAGAAAGCAAACAAAATGGCCAACGCCAAAATGGCATTTCGAGAGTAGTTGCGTTCAAATTGACCAAAAACACTGCAGCGCGCTGCAGCCCACCGCAAATATTAACATACAATCGTACGCATGCAAATAGGTAGTGAAATGAGCCGAAAACCGACAACAACACCACCACCGCAACGACTAATGCAAATGTGTGACTAATAATTATGCAAACGGCAACAACAACAAATACATGCGAACATTTAATCAAACATGCCAACTGACTGTGCAGAACAACCGAAACAAAAATGTATAACGAAAGAATCATTGCATATTCAAATGGGCCACGGTGCAATTAGGCGTAAATAATGTGCAACTTTCGAGGCAGTGTGTTGACTGCCATTGCATAGAGTATGTGATTATGTGTGGGTGGATGTGTGCATGTTTATAGCAATTTTAATACTTACAGATTGCAGCATCATTGGCTTACTTGAATGTTATACCCATGGAATACTCTCTATTTATAAAAGCTTTAATTTAAAGTAGAAAAATTTCCATATTTTCTTTTGAAATGTTGATCGAAACTTAATTTTGTTCATAAATAAACTTGAACGGGAAAAGCTTTTACCCAAGGTACTTATGACATTGAACGATATTGTCCGGATGTCTAAGCCACCACCATCACCCCCCACTACAATTTCCACTTGACGACAATTTAAATTTTCTTTTTTTTTTTTTTGTTGCGAATACAATACCTACTACATACACTCGCATTTGTCACACATGCAAACACACAGGGTGCTCATGATGGACAGAGTGCCTGATGATAAATGAGCTGTTTTCAATATGGTTTTCTTTCCCCTCGTTCGTTCGTACGTACGTACCTACCTATTTCGTTTTACTTTACCCTACACAAACACATACACAATAGACATACCAACAAAGTTGTTGGTGCCGTGCTGTCTAGAGTGTCTCCATCATCGTGAATGAGGCGGCTATGACAGTGGCCGACATATGCAAACACATACAAAATATCTAAACATACATACATATACACATAAGTGTACTTTGTGTGTGACTGTGTGTGCGCATTTATTGCTTGTTGATGCTTTGCAAAAGCAAAATTGAAAAGCAGAAAATTTAAAAAGAAAAAAAATCACACTAATTCAAATGTTACTCATAAACACACACACACACACACACACACACACACACACACACACACACACGTATACTAGCAATATTTGCACTCTCGCTAATACATACGTGCATTAGTGTGAAAAGCACTTTGACGTCCACATGTGTTTGTGTTGTGTGTGCATATGCCTGTAAGCAAATATCCTGCTTCATGGCCGCTCTCCCACCCAGCTGGTTGCTGTGTATTAGTATTAGTGACCAGTGGTGATATCATACCTATTGCTGAGTTTGAACGATGCGGGGCACAAGTATGACTTGCTGCATTGGTCACAGCCGGCCATTATGGCGCGCACTTCCTCACCACTGCGCATAGCGAGAAAAATCAAAAATTAACTCAATGAATTCAAAATTTTATTGATATCAAAAAATAGGAATCGAATAATCGATGGGTGATCTTATCTTAACTCTAACCTCAATCGCCTTCGATTGTATTCAATTTTTGACTAATACTTTTCTCTAACTCCACTTGGCTGGCGCAGGCACTTAAAACGTTCGTGGTTAATTATTTTCGTATTAACCCATTTCCAACTGTGCACACGATACATTATACAATGTTAGTAGTGCCTGGGCGCCTGCTGTTGTCGTGTAATAAAGGTATTAAAATTAATTTAATATTCATGGTGTGCGCTAGTGAGTGGCGGTGGCATTTGCTAGGAGTCGTAGTCGTCGTCGTAGCCGTCGTAGTACTATGGGTAATGGCAGTACTTTTCTACGAGAAGTGCACTTGCTACTATTTGCAGCTGATGCTATGTATGAAAGTTCAGTTTTTCATAAACAACTGAAATGGTTGACTGCACTCATACTAACGTGTTCGTGGTCATGGTGGTTGTGGTCGTGTTTACCATGGCTGTATGGATCATTTTTCGTTTTACGCTTTAAATTGATATGCAAATTTCTTGTGTGCAGGCAACACTTTTATTTCGTTTTTTGCCCCCACACATTGTCTGGCTCATATTGTGCAAATACGATTTTATGCAAATATGCATGTTGGTACACAGGGAAAAAAAATTAAAAATTATGTAAATTATTTGGGGAAGCGAAAAGTCGTGTGTAAGGTTTTTCGGTCAATTCGTTTTTGAGTCTTGAATACTTCGAATTGTATATTAAATCTCGAATAAGTTTAATTTTTGCTATTTCTTGCAGATTTTATTATTTTCATATGGAAATATTTTTATTAGGCAGAAATACCGTCAAGAACGGAATTGGTATGAAACGGAATGGATTTGGATTTGAAAATGGATTTGAAAAGAAATGAGGTGTAAACAAAGCATGGAAAGCGAATGTTAATGAGAACGGATTAGGACTTGTATTGAAACAAAATGGCAGCAAACGGGCTAACAAAATAGAACGAAAAGGTTAACGAAAATGTATCGATTAGTAATTCTGAAATATTGCACAGTTCAACACTAAAATCCATTAGAAAGGGTTAGAAAAGAGTGTCTCCCAATTTTCTACTTGTTTTTTTTTCAATGAGAAGGCAGGTGAATTGATTAGAAATGGGAGCGCATCTCGATATTGAACCAAATCGGGGGGCTTGCTATCACTATAGGTTCGTTTAGGTTTGATGTCAGGTGTGATCTATCGTAGCATTCCAGAAAGATGATATAAGGTATGTAACTATGTTCCAAAAACCTTGGCCACAATAAAACGATGACTTACAGAAATTCTTCTGCAGCTCCATAGGAAGTATTTAACGGTACTCAACGATTCGCAGGACTTGGACTTACTTATAAAGTCATATGCAGGGATTAGAGCCGGATTTAAGTGTAGTTGCGCTCTACTCACAATCAAATTTGGGCCCCACACAGGTCTGAGAGACGAATGTGGTGAACCAAGCCCAAAAAAAACTACAGATTGAACTATCCTTTGGAAATATCGACTAAAACACGTTTTTTTTTTATTTTTGATAAACAAATTTGTTTTCATATTATAATTATGTGGGCCTAGTGGTCTGTTCAAATGCTACATATATAAATTGATTATATTGAAATGGCTACATTTTGGTATGAATTTCTAATTAAATTTCGTATGCAAAAATGTGCCAAAAGTATGCCAATCTGAGGATGAATTTAAAGGAAACTCCCTTAAATCTGTTTTTGGATTTCTATATTAAATCCTTCTCATCCTCGTGTGAAATTCACTCAATGTGCAACAAAATACCATTTCCACTGCAAACGCCACACAAGTCAAATAACAATTTCACAAGCAAAAAAAAAAGTTTTCCCAACTAACTTCATGCTTGTCATGATTTATCACAAAAATATTTATGAAAAAGCATTCAAAGTTTTCACACACATACCGAAAATGGCGAATTACCAACAAAATCCACCGCATACACACAGAAGTGATTATAAAATCAGCATAGGGAAAAAAATCAGTTGCGGAAAAGTTGTTCCACACACCGAATCATTTCCATTTCAAATGATACAAGGACATGGGAAAGAAGCAAAAAAACTACAACATGAAACCACTACAGCGAAAGTGACAATAAGCATGACAATAAAATATTTGTCAAAGTTACAAACAAAATATTGTCATTTGCTATTAAATTCAGACAATGGCGAAGGAATTCATTTCGACAAGAAAAAGAAAGTAAAAACTTCAATGGCAGAGGGAGGATAGGACACATTTATCCTCCTACTAATGACAAAAGCTAAATGTGAGAAGAGAAATCGCAACAACAATAGGAACAACCACAACAAAAAAGTGGCTAATACCCATTAAGAACAGCTATAAGCCAAAAGCGAAGACATAAACCACAGAAGACAGAACGACGACGATGGCGATGGCGATGGTGATGGCGACGACCACAAAAAGAAGAAAACCCAAGCGAAACGAAAACAAAAGATTCCTTTTTCATATTTAGGATGGGGGGAGCGTCAGCGGGCACGCAAAGAAATTGTTAGGAAAATAGGAAAATTATGAAAATATATGGAAATATGTAGTATGAAAGGCTGTGGCCAAAACACAAACACAAAGGCGAAGGGCAAAGTTTAACGAAACGAAAAAAAACGAATTCAACTCAAAAACAAGTAAGCCAAGCTAACAGAAAAAATACAAAAAAAAAATAAACATAAAATGATAAATGACTGTGCTTTCCACTGTTTCGGTTTTTTCCCTCTAATCAGAAACACTTTTCTCGTCTAAACGTTAGAAGGCTCAAGTGAAAGCTAATATCACATGTAAATATTCATTCGGCTGGTATTACTTACCCGCCCGCTATTTAGCAGATAACGATAATGATAAGAAAAGGCATAAGTATGAAGAAGGAAAGAAATGATGAAGTCATTGTTTTTTTTGCCTTTCTCTACTTTTTTTTTTGTGTTTGCCTTTCAACCATTTCCCGCAAATGGTCCTTTCAATACCAAGGCTTTTGTTATATGACACCACTTGTATATAGCAAAAGGGGCCTAAGTAATATTTGCTATTTACTAAATTGTTCTGTCGTTTTTTACGAGGCCACAAAGAACTCGTGGCTCTGTGAAGAATTTATTGTTTTAGACGCCTTCAAACAATTGCAAACAATGGCCGCCAATAATGATGTCCATTTACTGATATTATATACAATATTAAGGCTTAAATACTAATAAAAGTAAGGAACAATTTTCTTTTAGGCAAAAACACACACGAAAGTGGGTCAAAAAACTGGGCCACCAGAAAAATTGACAGCTAACAATCACAAGAGAGAGGAGATCGAAAGAAATTCATTTCAATGCTTATCATGACGCAATCAAAGTCAAATCGCTTTTAATATGTCAATGACATAAACAGTTTGACAGTTCCCACCACTAACGAATAACGATTGTTTTTATTAAATACCTCACACCTCCCAGAAGTGTGCCGCAAATTGTTTTTCTCATATAGTAGGTATACCAATGCCTCGTAGATACTCTGATGATGACTGAGATTTTTGTGGGCTGTGCTTTGAGGTCTATGTTTTGTGGCTGTGGCTAATGACTCAATTGCTTTTGAGCTGGTATTTATGAATTGAGTGGTAGAGTGTGTGGCGGTGTATGTGTGTGTGTGAGTATATTGATGCCTTGTTGTGCTCAATTATGCAATCTCCTAATGATTTATGTCAAGTGTGCTAATGGTTTTCTATTGACATTTGCGATAGCTAATATGCCAATCAATCGAAAATATTTATTAAGATTGAAATTAATAAATTACACCAAAAAAAATTAACTGAAAAATCGATTTTATAGAACTATCATATCTCAAGGAGATACTATGCCCTTTCATCAGTAGCCTTCCCATCCGTTTAAGACAGAACGATGTCGCAGTGGGCCCATTTTTCAGTAACTACTTTCCGCCCAAGCAATAAAAGCAAAGCCTACTTTTCGGCGACTTTTTTAATTAAGTTCACCAACTGGTTTCCTACTTCATCAAATTGCATTTCGATTTGCATAGGAAATGAGTTGCTAAAATATTTATCAACTTCACACCCAACATCTCAGATGTCCGTTCTCAACAACGCTTTAAATTGACACCTACAATTCATCATTTTCATATACTCCAACACACACACACACACACCCATGGGGGAGTGCCTATCTAAAGCAGTCACTTGAACAGAAACTTCGATTCCAGCACACAGCAGACTGTCGACTGCAATCCATTTGCAAATTCAAATATTTAAACTGCATTTTATGTTGATTTCCCTGCCTCAAGACTCATGACTTGATTCGGTTTACGTAAGAGGGCGTCACTCTACCCAGCAGCAGCCTGTATATTTCGGTCTTAATAAACTTGAACATTTGCCAAATGTCGTCCGAAAAAAATACCCCCAAAAAAATGTCGAAAAAATAAGCATTTAATGGCTGGAATCTTTCAGCACAACTGATTGAGTGCATTCCTACTTGAGGCCGAACTTTGGGCAACATTTCGTTCGCAAATAATATTTGCATTTTAAATTGCAAGCCGCAAAGACATATGATGTGAACGAAAATTTCGTACGCTTTCTGTTGGCTGAACTTTATGCACTTTGGGCCACTTCTTAAATTTAAATCAAAAGTATGAGAAATGTGCTTGCCAGAAGTTGACCTTTGGCATATCAGTTACGCTGACCACTAATTGCAATTGGTTTGGGTAAATTAAAAGTTACTCCTCTCCCTCGTGGCACCGTTCCAAGTGCAAATTTCGCACACACTTTTCACTGTCAGCCGGTCTACATAATGAGAGTGTTGTCTGCTGTGTTGTGTTAAATTTGAGAGGATTTATTATATTTTAAAATTTATTTTTCTAATTACAAGCCTGCAATTTATGAGACTGGCGAGCAATTATGCAAGAAACATGGTTTGGGCGATAAAATAAATATATGTTAAGGCCAAGGTGGCCTTGACATGGTCTAATTTAGGGCAGTTGGGCGAGTGTGAGTAAGCACGACTGAGATATATTACAGCTTGTGTTGGCAAATATTGGAAGGATATAAACGGTTGCTCAAGTAACTCAAAAGAAGAAATTTAAAAAAAATATAATAATTACAATAAATAGGGTTTCTACACCGGAACCGGTTATGATAAAATGAATAACACCGAAAAAGTAAATACAAAAAATTATTGAAGTAAATCTCAAAACGTACTTATAAACATTGTAAATAATTAAAAAGTATGTATTTCTTTTTGTGCAAGTACTTAAATTAAATTATTATTTCAATTTTTTTTTTCATTTGGATGATTTATTTTTATTGTTTAAACTTATTTATTTGAATATTTTTTAAATAGGGACATTTAGCTTAGATATAACAGTGCTGTTAAACGCTTCTGTAATGACTTGTTGGTTCAATTGAATGTTATGTTACCGTTGCTGTTCAATTATTTTCCATATACATAAATGTTGTGTGTTTTTTAAAAATATTCAAAATGTATATTTCAAAATTTTTTAAACTGTACGTTATAGAAAAATAAAATTAGTTTTAAGTAAACAATATATTGAACAATTTGTGTAAATTCCTTAGTAAAAAAAAACAAAAATATTGCATATCAAAGGGTTTTAAATTATTTGCAGTCGATCAGAGGTGATTCTAAGTGCACTTCGTGTCTTTTGCATTTAAGAAAAAAAATCTTTAAAAGACAACATATTCTAAAAGAAGTGCTTAAAGTACTTTTAAATTAAATACAAAAAACACTGTTCTGCGCCGAAAAAAAGGACGCCATTTGCAAACCATTTTGAAGCATACTTTCTGGGGCCAAAAACCCAGAAAGTGAAATAATTTTAAGCCAATTATAGTAAATTCTAACAACTGAAAAGGCATACAAATAATTACAATGTATGAAGCCAATTGGCATGCAGGTACTCTAAGCAGCGTTTACTTAAAATGTTGGCACTTTCTGCTTTTTTGGCCCCAAAAAGTAGGCTTACAATTATTAATTGAATAGAAATCCGCAGTCTAGTGATCAATATGCTCTACCTCTAGATTTATTCCAAGCCACAATTCAAACAAAACAAATTGGCAACAACCATTGAGTTGGTTTTTAAAACCATTTTTAAAAAAGTAATTTAAAAAAAAAGCAGGTCACCTAAGCGTTTTTCACAGAGTGTGACAGATATGTTCAAGGAATAACAAACAAAACTTTCGATTCAATTGATCATCTTGTATATCCATGCACGCCATCTAGCGAGAAAAAGGTCTTTTCATGTTTTTGCCTTCCAATATATTGGAAGGTTTATATATATTAGGTTTATAAACCTCATTCTTCCGTGTGTTTTTTTTAAGTGAATGTAGAACAGTGTAATTAAAAGTTCCCCAAAGCTAATTTTACATGCAATACCATTTAAATTTAACTTTTGATCCTCAAAAATATGCAATATTTTTATGAACTTTGTCCATATTAGAATCAAGTGAAATCCTCCATAAAAAGCTTAAGTCAAATAGATTTCAGGCCATTATTAGTAAGGCTCTCATGAAGATTTAGCAGACAAACCAATTCTAGTTTAACCAACCAATTTGATTTGTGCTAGTCTCTGTCACTACCCACCACCCACCAACCCCAAACCCCTGCTCATTCCCGTTTCACAAACAAATGTTGCTTCCCCCCCTAATCCTCAAAAAATTCAAGCAAATGCTATAAACACTCGGAAAATCCACCAAAAGAACTTAGCTAGAAACACTTCATGTTCGAAAAAACTGTAAAGCTTCTACACTAAACAAAACAAAAAATAAACGCAATTTAGAATCATGCTTGTAGCTCACTGAAATCAAAATCTTTCCAAGAACTTAGTTAACAATTCAGTTGTAAATACGGAACATGTTTAGTGCGTTTCTACTTCACTCGCTCATTCCAGTACCTACATTGTTTTTTTTGTTCTCAAAAACTCCCAGTTCATTTGTAACCCCCGTCTTTCAAAACAACAACCAAAAAAAACAATCAAAAACTAATGCAAAACACAAATCAGTCGCCTAAATGTAGACAAGTACAAAAATACAAAATCAAAAGTTTGGCCGTGGCGTGGTAAATATATGTAGTGAACAATGTTATTCTTATCAATTAAGTAGCTACTTAGTATTAAACTATTCTATTCTTTGTAGACGCTAAATTCTTTCTTCTAAGCCCTTGAAAAAAAAAGATAAACTTTAATTCTTCTAAACTCCTAAAAGCCTACATTGAAACAAAATTGCCCAATTTCAATGCAATTTCTTAGCAAATGCGCATACTTCCAATGGACTTTGAAGTGCTATCTGTCTCTAGCTCTCTCTAGCTGTCTATCTCTCTCTCTCTCTTCCCACACTTGTGATGAACTACTAGAATGCTAAGCGTTGAAAATGTCTAAAAGCTTTTGCTTATGAACGACTCTACTAAGCTTTCCTCCCACCCCCAACGCTCCCTCTCTCTCTCTCTCTCTCTCTCTTTCCCTCTTTAATTAGCTAGTTGACTTTTAGACAAATCTTTCTAACTAAACGCTCTATCTCCATAACTGATTAGTAATTAACACAAATAATGTATGAACTAGTTGAATTAAAAATTTACAAAAAAAAAATTAGAAAGAAAAAAAAAACAACTAATATGAATATTGTCTCTAACAGATAAGAATTTTTTTGTGTTTCAAAATTTGTTTAATTAAATTCGTTTTTCGATTTTTTAATCGATAAAATTCTTTTCTTTTTTTCTTCTTTTTTTGATTTATTCTACTTGGATTTTCCGTTTTCAATCAAATCCAAATCAATCAAAAAACAAAAACAATCTCAATCAAAAATCAAATCAAAAATCAAACCAAACCAAAATCAAAAAAAAAAAATTTGTTTGTGTAAACTCACTCACCTGTGAATGAAAATGAAAACACTGAACCAATTACCTCCAACACACAATGACAATGACAAAGATGATGTTCCAGGCAAGGTGGACGAGAAGGCGACCCAGCTGCATGCGATCGCCTCGCTCAAGGTACTGCTCGATGCAACGAAACCGCAACGAGGCGGCGCCACCACATCGGCCGCCAATCATGTGAAGATCAATTTGAAAGAGACAACACTGGCCGACCGTCCTAATGGCAACATCGACACAACATTGGACTCGGTGAGTGGCAACTTGTTCGAATTTGATATAAACAAAGCTAAACATATATATCTTTTGTGTTGATCGAATTGAAGTTTTTCTTTAGTTTTACATATTTACAATGAGATTATATTTGTGGAGCATATTTTTGGGCGGTGGGAAATTGAATTTAAAAGTTCACCAGTCACAATAAACCATTTTATTTCAAAAATCGCCTAAAAGTATGCAAGTACACAATTTCAAATTATCACAAAACTGTCAGTATTCAATTTTATAATTTTCTTTTTTATCAAAAAGAGTAATTCCTATTTATTATATTACAAAAAAAAAAGAAAAAGAATGTCACACACTATCCGCTGCATTTGTTTGTTGATTTCTACTTTACGTTTACGATATCATTTTTCTGTTGAAATTTTTCTGTTTTAAGTGCATAATTTAAAAAAGTCTCATCGTATAACACCAACAACTAATGAACACACATGCAGGAGAGTCAAGAACATACATATAACGGTAACACACAATGTTGTTGTTTAATTGAACAATCAAGCAAGGCGCAAAATGAAATCTTCCCTTTTTACGGCATATTCTTAATTTTCACCAAATAAAAGCTTTCATGCGCATTCTACACAGCAAGTGATTTTTATATGAAGAAGTTGGTTGAGACGCTTTAAAGCATATAAGCACCGTATACACATTGAGTCAAACTGCATGTTAAGATCGAGATACAGTCTGTTCAATGTTTACAGATTTTGAAATTATTTCTCCAATTGGATGTTTTACGAATTGTACAAGTTTTCCCAGATACTGGCAAGTTGAATTCAATTCATGGCATTTGTGATTGCCAGGGAACGGATTCTGTTGATCTAAAAAAATGTGTTGCATACTTTTGGTGACGAAAAAACCAGAAAGTGCACCAAATTTTAACTCGATAGTTCAGCAATTACCACGTCGATACTTTAAAGCACAACCATCCTATGTCCGTTTTCATGAAAATCGAGTTTTTGGCATTTTTGAAGTCTTGAGAAAAAGCTGCATGAGAGAGGCTATAGTGGTTTGTGGGAATCGTAATGAAAGTAATTGAAAAATGAGGAATTTAAAATCAATTTCCATACAAAACATACCAATTTGAAAACTTGTTTTTCATTTTCTAGAGTTTTGAAAAAATGGACATAGGATGGTTTGCTTTAAGGTATCGACGTTATCGTACAATTTTGTAACTTTTGGTTTTTTTCATCACTAAAAGTATGTAAACCATTTTTAAGGTCAACGAAATCCGTTCCCCTGTTATCACTGAACAGGCAATAATGATTGGAACTATTTTTTATATATTTACTTCTTAATGAGTTCACACTTCAAGCGTATACTATTGAACAGATTGTAATTCCTTTTTTAAAGTACAGCAATTTTATATAACACATCACCGGTTAAAGACTCACAAATTCTAAAAAAATCAGCTTATAAGCCCCAACTCGACTAGCACAGCCGAATTCGCTAAAATTACGTAAAATCGAACGTTGAATAAAGCTATGGTCTCACGAATTAAACGCGATTTGTAAGAAATTTTAAAAGTCATTTAATTTTACAGTACTTTTGAAGCGTAGTTGTTGTATTTGGAACATCTTAAAATCGTTGTGATGTCGTTCGGAGAAAATTGAACTGGTACAAAAATGACTCGATCCAATTTGACACAATATATCAAGCCCTATCCGCAAAATGAACCTAAGTGCCAAAAAGTAAATTTTTTTCTCCATTTTTAAACCATTAACATTTCAGTTATAATATTTTGCACTTGGATGATTCCGAAAATATGTCGCTTACGTTAATTTCGCGGATAGGACTCGATATGGACGATCAAAACCATTTATAGACCTGCTTGTGAGACCTTAGCTTTATGTGTATTCACGATCACGATTTTTCGCGAATGAAAGCAATCAAATCATTCATCACGCTTGAGCAATAAACGATTTCAGCGAAATTATGATTTCTTGTTTAACAAAATGGATCAAAAATCATATTTGTTTACAGTGCCAGTTAAATATTACCAATATGCGTGAGAAAAATACGAAATTGTGCTAATTCAATTTAAAAACAAAGTAAATTAAACGAAGTCGAAGCGATTATGATGGCAGCACTCTTTCTCAGAATGCTTAAAATTTCCAACTGAAAAACAACCTTAAGCCAAAATAGAACGATCAACATTACATTTGAAGTGCCAGTTCGTTTCTATAAATTCGCCACAAAATCTAGACGCAAAGTATTTACTCAACAAAAAAAAAACAATTTAAATTACAATAATAAAAAAAAATGTCTTCAAAAAAAGTATTGTTTAACCCTACAATCGTTTCATCTATCAGAATCCCTTGTAGCAACCAGCTCTTAAACTATTTCTTTTAATAACTTTCACTTCTTTTGTTTGCCCAACTGTTTATTGTGCAATGGCCTCGACAGAGCCATCAATCGTCTCTAAAAATATACTTACTTTCATCAAACGGAAATTTAATTTGAATGATTTTTCGTATTTTTTTTTCTCTTTCAATGAAACATTTTTCGTGTGAAATGTTAAAATTGAAAATACCCAAATTGCCTGTAGGTTGGTGTGTATGTATAAGTGTGGTTATGCATACATGTTTGTGTGTGAATATTTATGGTGTACATGTGAGTGTGTATGGAGACAGTGCCATTACATTTGTGCTGGTGTTAAATAATGAATTCATAATTTTTTAATTATAAAATCAGCAAAACCGAACGCACAAACCAAAAAAAAAAGAGACATGTGTGCGCAAAGAATTATTTAAATTTTTATGTTCTTGCTGACATTTTAATTGTTTTTGGCCATTAAATTGTGGCAATATTTTAAATGTATTTTTAAACGTGGCACACACACATGACAACTTGCACCCGTATTCATGCATATACACAAAGACAAACGACACGTGACATATGGCCATTTTGGAAAATAAAACACAGCCAACAATGAGAGGAGAAATATATGTAAGCGCAACAATTGCTTTTGTCGCCGCACAAAATGAAAGGATATCAAATTCGTATTGAAATAAATGTTGCGTAAACGCAGCCCAAGCACGAAATGTACTTTTACGCAATTGAAATGGTGAAACGAAATAATGAAGGTTAAAAAGAATGCACATGGCTTTGCCTTTACGTACATTCAGGTATTTTTAATGGCCGTTTTAATAATGTTGGCAAGTCGGGCTGCATTCGAATGTGAAATGGTACCACACATACGAGTGTATAATGGCCAAGGTCTCCTTTCAAGCAAAAATTAATCAGTAGTCAAATTAATGTTACTCATACGCCGTGTTGAGCTCAAAGGTGTTTTCCAAAAGGAAACATGTTGCAAAATAAGTGAATGGTTAAATTGTGAATATTTTCATTAATTGTATGTGTTCCAATTACATTTTATGCCGGAACGACATGGAGATGGAAATCATACTTTAGCCATTCCACATAGATTCGAAATATGAACTTTTCTCCCTCCAACTGATTGCAGCCATCCTTTGGGGTTAGACCCTAGCGCCTGCTGTACCATAATCAATTACGCTAATTGTTTTGCCAATGGCGTGCCTGGCAGAAGTTGTATGACGTCTGTTTAACGTTATGTCTCCCAAGAGAACCAACGCCTACGACCTTTTTCTCTTAACCAAGGCAAAAATAACGAAAAACCAGAATAAGTTTACACATTCACAAATACCGAACAATTACACTTGAAATTTTACCACTTCTTTTACCTTTTTTTGTTTGTACTTTTCGTCTTAATATATTTTCATTAATTTATGAATACTTATGACTTCCACCTCGAACATTGGTAACTTGTGTGTGGTTGTTTGTTCGTTTGTTTTCCGTTTTGATTTCTGAATAAAAGTAAATGTGTATTTTGTGTATTTTGTGTATTATTTTTACGTTATATATTTGAGTAATTTTCATTTCAACTTTTGTGTCATTTTTAATGCAACGATTATGTGTGACTAAGCAGAAAACTGTTACTATATGAAACTTCTACATTCTTCCGAAACCCCTTTTGTGTTTTTATATATATATATATGCTCATGTAATTCCTCCACTCTTCCATGTTCTATTTCTTTAATTTTCATTTTGATTTTGAGTTTTAAGTTCTCTTCCACTCTTCCACTCTATTTAACTTCGAACTAGACCTGATTCGGAAAATTCGAAAATTTTTCATAAGCAATCAGCATTTCTGTTAAAGCATTTTTATTGTGCAATATTTGGACTCATTTGCTTTGTCTTTAGTTGTTTTCCGTGCCGTGTATCTATCTACAATTTTTTTTCAATTAATTCTAGAAGATATACAATTAATAATATCAAACACTACACGACCAGTTAAAGTAGAAAATTCGTTCATTTCATAATATTCAATGAATTTGGTGAAGGTTTTTCGTTTGCAATTTAAGCGGGAATAGGTTGGGACATACTTGGTATTTTGGATTTATAATGAAGGATAATCTAGTATATTGTTGCATGAGTTTTTGATAGATAAAAAAATGTATTGCATGGTTGGGACATCATCCGGATTTTGTTTAAATTAAACTGAACATAACAGAAAAATAAGTGAGCATATTTTGGAAATAAAGTAACTGGAAAACTTTCTGTAAATTAAATTGAACTATGACAGTAGTCAGAATGGTGTTACCAATGCCATAATATAGGCAAACATTGTTGTCCCAACCAACCAGCTGGACAATTTATATATTCTTTATTTAAAATCCTAGGAATTGCTCAATCCACATATTTAATTTGACATTTATGTTACACAACGCAACAAGATTTTGCTCCATAAACCAAACTTAACTTTTCTTAAAGGATTTTTAACGCTGTACCAGATGGCGCTCACAGAATTTTCTACCACGCCAGGTTTTTGGGAAATGCAGGTCAAAAGAGTTAAAATATGGCCAAAATGGCGAACTTCAGTAATTCGTCTACAATAAGCTAATATCTTCTAAGCAAAACTGTTTACGTCATCGCTTAGTACCTACCAACATTTATCTTTAAAACACATAGGAAATATTTACAATTTACAGTGAAATAGAACTTGGTACTCCAAAAAGCAAACCTATTGATCCTTAAAGATTTTTAAATGCTGAACAAGATGTTGTCCACAGAATAGAACTATCTTTAAACAAAAAACTGTATAATCAATAATGTACTTTATTCAAATATTCATATCTTTGGAAATGCACATCGAAAATTTACAACCTACAGCTTATTTTAAATTAAAACACTAAACGACTACAAAAGCAGAAATTTTAAACAAAAATCCGAAATCCGAAATCTACAATTTTTTGATAGAAAAATTCCGAGAACGTCATCATTTAACTTCATCGTTAAAAATTCTTTGATAAAGGTAAAGTTTGGAATATGGAGTCTCAAAACGTTCAAATTTTGCAGGGTTGTGTTATTTATTCAACAATTTAATAATCACACAATAATCTATAGAAAATCATTTCTTCAGCATAGTTCACAAACCCATTTTTTGGAATATTTGAATATTCATAATTGACCTATAAATGCAATTGCAATTTTTTTATGCTACAAAACATTTGCCAAATTCATCAGAAATCAGATCATTTCATTCTCCAATCAAAAAAAACACGCATAAAATATTTTAAGCAAAATGGCTTTAACCAACGCATTTCGAGTGCTTTTTTCCATACAACTTTTTTGTACGTAGTTCGTTTTCGTGTTTGTTTATGAAATATATTAAATATACATACCCATATTTTCTTTAGTATTTACAAGTAGCAAAATACTTTTTATTGTAATGACAAAGCAAAGCAAAATTTACTTAAATACCTTTTCATTTCGAATTTTTCCAACAATTATTTTGGCTTTATTCAAAAAAAAGAAAAAAAATTAAGAAAAATTCTATTCCAAAACCTATTAACAAACTTCAGTTCCGAGTTGGGCCTATTTTACCACAAAAAAAAACAAAACTCTTCCTCTTCTACATTGCTATAAAACTTACTTTACCCTTCGTTCGAAATCAGAAACTCTCCTCTGTACTAACTATTTTATAAGTTTATCTACTTATTTAACAAATAATTTTAGCATTTCTATATTGTACATTTTCTTTACTTACTACTCTTAAGTAAAACTTCTTTCTTTAAGCAAACAAAAATAAATTAAAAACAAAAAAAAAATTATTAAAAATAAATTTAATTGAAATGAAATTCTTCTCTTCAACAATTTTTCACATGAAAAACATGAAAATGAAATTAAACAAATTTAAAGCCATCGTTAAGTGGTCGTCGTCCTAGCTGGATTGAACAGAGGGTCAAAATTCAGACACGAAAATTTAGCATCAAAGTTAGTCTCACAATTGATTATTCGTTTCACTCTAATTTTATTTATTTAATCTTAATTTTTGTCTACTTAGTACGAAAAAAAATATATATACAAAATTAAAATATATTAATATATGCTAATTTAATTTACAAAAGAAAAAAAATCCTATTCGAAAAACTAACATTTTCTATAAATAAACCCTTAATTTGCTTTAATAGAAAGTAATTTTTTAGTGCCGCTTTAAAAGTAGCTGCAGTTACACCCTATTAGAAAAAATAATAATAAAAAAAACAGTTGAGAATATTTTTTGAAACATTCCAATTATTGGCTTCGTTTTTTTCTAGGCTGTGTTTTTCATTTGGCTTTACTCCATTACTTCATGTCAAAGCGAGCTGTAAATTGACTCCTAGTTTTACTATCATCAACTCACAATACTTCTAATGTTTACATCTTTACTTTTGGCTTTGACTGGTAAAAAGCGGGACTAATATTTACAAAATTAATCATGACTGAAAGTACCAAAAATTAATAATTAAGAAAGTACTTACCTAATTCTGTGAAAATTGCCTAAAAGTTAAGATGTAATTCACAAAATATTGTAATTATTTGGCATAGATTGGTAACTGTTGTGGCTTTAAATGTTGTTCTCATTTGGCTATTGTCACCGAGTTGATATATTAATACATTGTAAATAGCATGCACTCTTAGCACGTGATATTATAAAGGGATATTTTTGGAAACATTGAAATAGGTCAATTCATTTTTACAAAAGGGTATGTTTTTTTGAGCACTGCTTAAAGCGATTCTTATAAAAAATGCATGAAATCGGAACAAATATTTAAATAAAATTTCAGATCTCTATGAAATCTACATAAACTATTAGAACTCTACGGTATTCACCTTATTCACAAACCGGAAAAAGTATAAATTCACCATAGTTAAGAGTGGTGAATTTGTTGGGCGTTCCTGACAGACAGAACTCCTAAAATTTATTTTTATTCTAAATTCATGGTGAAGAATTTGAAATCGGAATACATAAGATACTTTCATAAATCTATACAAATTATGAAACTTATTTTGGTTCTAAAAAAATGTTTTTTTATGCGAAATCCCTTTAAATGGCTTTGGAGTCGAAACACTTAAATTAATATGATAGATAGCTGATACAATATGAGTTTCCTGCCTAAATTGTAAAATCTTAATTGATAACCAAGTGGGTATCAAAGTCCTGTCCGCTGACCGTGTGAAGTCGGATGTGGTTCTACACTGTAAGAAAGCGTTAACACAACTGTTACAAGAGAATACGGTGGGACTAATTTGGGCGCTGCATTGTCGGTGGCTACGAAGTGGCGGATTTCTTACCACGTCAGGGAGGTGCTCTAGAGGAAATCACTGTCGAGACGGAAAAACCTTTCAATCCCTGAAAAATTATATAGCTGACTGGGCAACTACAAAGCACAAAAGCCTTTGGGACGAAGACAGCTCTTCTCAAACCACAAAGCGGATGTGGGGTCAATGAAACAAAACAAGTAAATTGATACAGTTAAACGGGACATGATGGGGATCTACACGGAGAATTCAGTTAGGGAGTGACCTTTCTAAAATGGGGGTGCACGAAACTGATGTATGTAGGGAAACCTTTGAGCATTACGGGGGCAAATTATGGAATCTTCGATATTTTAAAACCTCTTCGAGGTGGACATGGAAACTATTTGTGAATGGCAGGCAAGTGCATTTGTAAGTGAGGCCTCTGTACATTTTTCAAACCTTTTTAGCATATGGAAATTTGTGGTGCTATTTCTAATATTCACCTCTACCATTAAGGGTTCTCCGCCTTAAGAAGGTAGTAATTTTCCTATTACTTATCAGCCATTGCGTTTTGTCGCATGTCCATTGCAATCAATTGCAATGCCAAGAAATTGATGCTAATCGATTTTAAGCAGCTTTCGTTTCTCCATACAATTCAGTCTTGCCTTAATTCGAACAACTTAGCACAAACACAAACACACACACACACACATACTCACAAAATACACAGCCATTGTTGCCAAACCCACAACTCAATTCAATTCTACGTGCGTTTCACTAAAAACCGACAAGTTAAACGACTAACTGCACCCCCTACACCACACACACACACACGCACACATACAAATAGGAAAAACACAAACTCACACAGAGACAAAATCAACCAAGGACATGCGATTTGCTTGCAGCAGCAATAAATCGTCAATTTCAGTTTTAATTTCTTTGCCAAGAAAATCAATTGTACTTTTGTGCTTTGGCACACCAACAAGCCCACCCACCACTCTTCCTACTAACCTACAATCACCTACACCACACCCTCGAACAAGCAAGCGTTGCACCCTACAGCGCACCAACTATTGCCGGGCCCTGTTCACAAAAATTAGTAGAACAAACAAGCGGCAAGGCTTATTTTTTGCATCATTGCTGCTTTTGTCGTACCGCGTACCGAGAGCAGCAGCATGGAAGCAGCAACATACAGCACAACAACAAAAGCCAGCAGCAAACTGTTTTCCAGTTTTCCTACAATTTTCCGTTCGTTTGGTTTTCGTGCGCTTTCATCAATGCCCTTGGTGATTTCGTGTGTACGAGTGAGTGCCCCGTTCCGAAATCAATCACTCTCTGTCTCACTCTCGCTCTGTCTTTCTCTCTGGGCAACATTTTACCTTATTTTTTTTTTGTGTTTCCTCGTACGTTTCCTTCTCCTTGTCGTCTTCCTCGAGTGTAATGCTTTCCAATTCAATCAGATTGAATTTCATTTCGTGAGATTTATGTGTTGAAATTTTCGATTTTACATACAATTTAATGCAAAAGGGACACAGACATGTGGGCGGCGGCGGAGTGCTGAGGGGCTGTAGTAAAACACCAACACAGACGAAACAAGTCAGTTCAGAAAGTCATGTCAGTGAAAAATATTTACTAAAAAAAAAAACGATGTTGATACCCCATATTCACAAGGGTGAAATTAAGTTAAAAGCGTAGGGAAAATGTAGTGAACCCATTGAATGTCGAAATTAATGTTAATGGAAATGCAATCAAAAGTAAAATGTTTGAACATTTTTTTCTCTCTCTTTGCTGTCGGAACATTACCAAAAAGAACAATATGGAATTATTGAATAGCTTCCTTTGAAATAGAAAGGCAACGCTAAGAAGAGAATATGATTAAATTTATGATGTGCAGAAATACATAAATATGGAAAAATTAGAGAAAATATCTTTTCCATTTCCCTTTCTAGTTATGACTCTGCAAGAAATCCTTTAAATATTTATGGGAAAAGTTTAAAAGTTAATAAACTGCAATTGGTTTACAAAAATATACTTTCTCGCACAAATAAAGAAAAGTTGTTCGCTTTAAAGTACACGCAATTAAATTTGTTTCATGACGAATTCGCCCACACAATCAGAAAATCCTCAAATGAAAATGGAAATTCCCTGCTGAAATATACAAAATTGACATTAAATATTCATAAGTCATTTTGTGAATGTATGTAGTACAGACGTACTCAACTCATACATGCAAGCACACATGTCACAACTGGAATTAGTCATGCCATGAGGGCGACGTCATCGTATGTGTGTAAGCCAAAAGACACTTAAGGGGTGCCTTAAAATATTAAAACTGTAAAACGGAAATTCAAATCGAAATCCAAATCGAAACGAATGAAATTTTATTTTTGTCACCTTTCACAGTTCACGTCCACAAAAAGGAGAAAGTCCAAAAGACAAGAGAGGCAGCCGCTTATGATTGATTAGATTTTAAATACCGCGCCGTGATTGGAAATTTATCGATATCAAATGTGACGAAAGCTAAGTTTATCCTTGCCACAGTGACAATTTTAGCAGCACGTGCTACACAACTTTCATTATCCTTAGGACAACAAAAACAAAAACAAACACTTTCTCCTGTCATTATGAGCAGTTTGCTGCGCCGAAAATTTACCACAAATTAAATTTAAACTTTTTGATAACGTTTTGACGCACATTTTGTTTAAAATGGTGAAGAGAAAAAAAGCATGAAATATTATGATTCCCCAGCGCAAACGCGCACTCAACTGTGATGGAGAATTTTCGAAATAATTTTCATCCTCTCTGGTAGTTGGCAGAAATGTGGTGAAACTGAAAATAGTTGGAATATGTAGTATTCACTACTTAGTTTGGTTTTAGAAGTTTTTTTGTGGGTGCCAGCTCACAGCCATTCACAGCAAAGTGGGGCACGTTTAATCGCACGAAAGCGATTTAATTTTGGCATGTAACGTTATTAAGTATGGCCAGATAAGGCGGTCATAATATTTTGACATTAAAATGAAATTAAAGCTATTCGCCTACAGAAGTTCAAATGAATAACATGTTTTTGAATGGCTATTTTTGATAATTTGCCATTGGAGCAGAAGGAAAACTTTTCAATTTAAAAATAAATGTGTAATCTTATGGACATAACTTTCGGGTATGCTTGAGGAAATTTTCCAACTTTTGGAGAGTAAATTTGCGACATAAAATATTGACGGTATAAGAAGCAATACAATTAGGCAAACTACGTTTTATCTCGTAGTTTTCAGTTAAAGTAAGTCGCAATTAGGTCGCATATGCACAAGTTTAACATAAAGGTTTGTCAAAAGGTAAACCGAAATATTTCACAAAAGGAACTCTGACTCTGTACAATTAAGTGGCATATAATAATGAGGCTGCTCATGTCGGATCTATTAGGAACCAATTTATAAATGATTTATTTGCTTTTATAGACTAATTTCTACTGTAGTTAGCTCCTAGAGCTCCTGAGGGGAGCATAGGTCCAAAACGAAACGCTTATAACGGATGCGGTATTTTGCAATTGCTTTTACTTCGCCCCAAGTCTATTCCAATTCTTGAAACTTTGAGTCTTCCCCGCTTCCTGTTGCCTTGGGGCTTCCACGGTAAAGCCTGGTGGCACTGCAAGTGGAAGTAGGGTGTGTCCTATCCATCCACCACTTTGATAGAGTGGGTTGCCACTTATATGCCACGAGATCTTAGTGCAGTTGTGTGTTTGCAATTTTTATTTGATGGAATGAAAAATTTTAAAAAACATTTACCATATTTCAATGTTTTTAAATAAAATATAAACTTTTAATACTTATTTATGTAAATATTTATATATGTTTTTGTATATAGAATGCTCGCTTTTCATAAGTTAAGTTTTATTTTATTAAAATATAATTTCACTTACTAATTGTTGGCATTCCTCTTAGCATGCATAGTCCAAAAAAAACTAACAAACTTACTACTACTATTTAAGCTGCTACTATTCCCAACATATACTACTACTACTTATAACTACTACTACTATTGCTACTATTTAATACAACAAACCCAAAATACGCCAATTAAACAAGCTCAAACGCCTGTCTGTGAGTGCGAATAAAATTTTTGATATGAAAAAAATTCCAACGCTCAACAACAAAAACAGAAATTTATAAAAAATAAACACAAGAATCTCGAAAAATAGAAACACATTCACATAACTTTTATTTTCTTCAAAATGAAATACATTTTTCCAAATTCCTCATACATTTATTTTACATTTACTTAAAATTTCTCAGAAGTATTTTTTTCTTATTTTCCATTCACATACGTTTTTCAAAATTAATACGCAAAAACCACATTTTCAATGAAAAAATTAACTTTTTCCAAAAACTCATTTTAAAAAAAATTATTTTTAAATTTTATTCATATTTACACACCATTTATATATTCAATTAATATTTAACTTATGTATAAAAGAATTCCCTTTTGTAAAAAATGAAAATAAAACATTTTTTTTTTTATAAAATATTGTGAATATTATTTTTTTTATTAAACACTCAAATTTTTACTAATAAAAATTTCATATTTTCAACACACAAAAAAAAATCTTCTTCAACTCCAACAAACTCGAAACCAAAAACTATATAGACCCAAGAAATCGAAGATGAACCCGAACCGCTGAGCATGGCCTGGCCCGATACTGCCCGCAAACGGCTCACCTACATAGCGGTGGCGCCACTGCTCGTTCCCATGTGGCTGACATTGCCCGATACGCGCACACCGCGCGGCAAAAAGTACTTCCCGATCACGTTCATCGGATCGATAGTGTGGATAGCCATCTTCTCGTATTTGATGGTTTGGTGGGCGAACGTTGCTGGCGATACGGCGCGCATTCCACCGGAGGTGAGTTCGGTTTCCACATAAATTTTATTCGCACATTAAATTCATTTTCACATGTTTCTTTTCCTTTTTTCTATTTCTGCGCCTAAACTAGGTTATGGGTTTGACCTTCCTTGCTGCAGGCACATCGATACCGGATTTGATAACTTCGGTTATTGTGGCCAGAAAAGGTTTTGGTGATATGGCCGTTTCCAGTTCAGTGGGTAGTAATATTTTCGACGTGACTGTGGGGTAAGTGCACATCGAATTAAATATATTTTTTGGTAGTTTTTATTTAAGTTTTGTACAACAAAAAAAATTGGAAATAAAGGCAAGCGATTATAATCGAATTATATAATCTGACTGCTTCATAGATTTATTAGTTTACAAATTAACCAAAAACACACAGCGTTTTTGATAATAACTATTCTAGTGGTGTAATCGCGAAAATCGATAGCAATGGAAAATTGTATTCTCTCTATCGTTTTATGTTCGTTTAAACTTGATACTTCCAATCGATTTAAGTTCCTTTAAGGTTTATACTAATTTCAATAGAAACATCACCAATAGTGCAGTATCGAGTTATGTAATTACATCCGATTTGGCAACGTTTGAACGAAATTCATGAAGCCAAACTGACGAAGAGACAGTTTTTTAAGTTCGATAGATTCTGTTTTCGGAAGAATCTAAGTGCAATGTATCAACCTAAATCAAACTGAGAACGATAGCAAAAGTATCGATTT
The DNA here is from genome assembly GCA_951394025.1 of Heteromyza rotundicornis. NCBI lineage: Eukaryota > Metazoa > Arthropoda > Insecta > Diptera > Heleomyzidae > Heteromyza > Heteromyza rotundicornis. The sequence continues at coordinate 58,309,513 of OX596013.1, read as the reverse complement.
CATTTGATATCCACTTATGCTAGAACCAATTGATTACTAGAAGTTCTGAGGGCAATCGTGTATCTCGATATCAAACACTAGCGAAGCTACCGTAAACTACAGTAAAATTATGCGAATTCCATTTCAGCAGTGTTTGAAGTAGTTTGTGTAGACAATCTCTTTCAAACGATATCAAGCTACGTGATTGGTCTCCTAGTTCCAATGAACCTTGATTAATTTGAGAAATCGATTAATTTTCGATTATTTGACTAATCCATAAATATGATTACCCGAACAAAATATTCAGAAATGAGATTCTTTCCTCAACGTTTCATAAAAAAGCTTTGGCTCAAACTGAACTCGTTAAAGGCGATTCAGCGTTTTAAATGACATTGACTAATTGAAGAACTCGAACGTACTCCAACCACCCACACACACGCCAGGCTTCATTCATTCCGAAATCCCTTAACTACGAATGTAGTACTCATCACAAAAAAAAGGCAACTCACAGTCCAAAGCCTGGCAGAAATGTACAGAAAGCAAAACAACAAAAAAAATGCAAAAACCAAACCAAATGCCTCTGCCGCATACCTAATCCATAAAATCTCTAAACTGTCGCTTAACAACACACTGAAGGGCATTCGTTGTAACGTCGACCATTTTTTTTCAGATTTTCATTTTTTTTTGTTGTTGTTTTTTTTTTGTAAATTTGAATGCAACCAGTGCATGATGCCAACATTTAGTACATGTGTGCCTGAAAGCCCGCGGCGCTGGCAGTGCGGTGCCAGTGTGAATTGCATACAAATATGGTTGGCTATATGTGCTCGGTACTCGCATGTGGATTGGTAACTGTGGGCGTATCATAACTTTCAGCTAGGCAAATTGTCGTTTGCTCGTTTCACTTGTTCCTCACCCGACATTCAACATTTGAATTGAATAATTGGAGCAACATCATCAATGGCAGGGGAATCGGAACAATCAGCAGCAATGGCATGCGAGTGGTTGAGTGTTAGTCGGTATGTGTATTCGTGTGTGTGTTTGTGTGTAAGGACAATTGCATTGGCATTCATTCTTTCCTTTTTTTCTACCTTTTACGAGCATACCAAAGTGGCTGCTAATGGACATTTTATGCATGCATTGATTTCAAAAATGTTTTACGTGATCCGCTATGGAACGAAGTGGTATAAGAGGTTAAAATTGAAGAAGTTCCTACTTGGAAAGTGTTGATAATATTTTCAGTTAAGCTAAGCAGTGCTAAATGCCTTTACCTTGATTTTTTTTCAACTTAAATTTTCAATCTCATCTCAATGCAAAAGTCAAATAAAAAATATAATTCTTATCCACTATTTGTGTTTGAGAGCTTTGAAAGCTTCTCAAATATATATATGTATATATATATATCCACATCCTCACACAGGCGCTGACTATCGTCCAACATTAAAATGACATTAGCGTGGCGGAAATAGTTCGAAATTTGGCAAACGGTAACAATCCAAAACGTAGAAATAAACGGAGAAAATGGGTACAGTGGAAAAGTCATTTGCTAATGACATTTGAAATACTGCAAATTGCAGTTGATGTATATATGTATGTAAGAATGGCAGTGAGCTTTAAGGAATTTCCGCCACTGGAATTTCATTTCATTTAATTTAATTTCTTCTTTTTTTATTTCACTGAAAATCCTCTCCAGTTTCGTCGCATTTCGTTCCGAGTTTGATCAATAAATCACATCGACAATCATGGCTTAAATGTTTGCTGTTGCACTTGGGCTGTCGGAAAAATGTACATTTGCATATTTCATTTACACTTTGTGGTTCAATTATTCGATTACAGCAGCAATAAGCTAATTAAAAGCTTTTATGAAGCTGTTATTAATGATGTAATGTGATTCATTTTAAAATATAGATGAAATAATATGAAACAATATTTCATTTCATGGATAATTTGCTTAAAGTTCGTGTTGACAGGGTGACTGAAGATATATTTTTCAATATTTAATATAATATTTTGTAATGTCTCAATAGGGTGTTGCACCGGTCCAATCCACTTCACCCATACATACTTCCAAAAAATCACGTAATACCACCGTGCAACCAGTCAAAACCCTTCCATATTTGAAATTGGGACACAGATAAAATAGAAATGTAACAGAAAGCCCTAGGCAAAATTTTATAGGACCCTACAATATGCTACGAAATTATAAATTAAATACATTATCGGTGATTTATCAAATTTTTTATCGATAAATTGATAAAACAGGCTTTCGATAAATCGATATGAATATAATAAATTTTTTTAATTGTTATCGTACACGATGTATCGATAAAATTCGTCATAAATTAATTAGCCCTTACTGCATTTTATCAACTAAAAAACTGCCTAAATAAATTTATCAATGAAATTTTGTCAAATTTCTAAAATTAGGTAAATTTATCGATTCAGAAAAATTTAGTTTTATCAATAACAATTTTTGAATCCTAGGGCTAATTTCGTTAATCGATATGATTTAGTAGAATTGACTTATTAATATCGAAAAATTTATTTAATCGCTAAGTGAATATCGATAACTTTGAGTAAAATTCATATGATTGTGAAAATACTTAGATCTATCGATGTCAAGCTTAGAAATTGAATCGAATCAAATTATTTCCCCATTCATGGAGCTATCCTCACAACAGGAAGTGAAAAATGCTGCACCATTTAATCTATTTTAAAATCTACGTATTAACTTAGCGCCTCCTGTATTTAAACTCCTTCACAATGAAGCAAATTCCTTTAAGGAATTTGTGCTAAATTTCGAGCTGTCGACAAAGTTTCCTCTTTGAACATATTCAAGCTCAGTTCACCTCCGCTCATTTTGCATTAAAGTAAAAACAAAGAGTACAAAAAAAACATGATAGTATTTTTGCCGCTTTTATGTATGCCACTTGCATGAACTATAATGCAGCTGTGTGCGGTTATTAAGAAGTGTATAGCCATGAACAACTTGGGAAAAAAAAGAACCACCTCAAAGCTTTTATGCAACAAAAAGCGTGCACATAGAACTAAAGTTGAGCACAAAAGGCCAAACTTTGGGGCAACAAAAGGAAGCATGCTTTTAGTACCAACCACAAGACAGTGTTAATACAGAGAAATGGAGTTGCATTTTTACGGAAATACTGATAATAAAGAAAGTTAAAAACAAGTCGACAGCGGAAGATGCATGGAAGTTGTAAAAAGTTTCAAAATAATTATAAAGTTCAGCAGTGCGAATTCGATCAGATACTGTTTATCATAATTGCAAGGAAAGTGCCAAAAAGTCAGTGATTTTCCGATTCGGAGTTAAGCACTGATACATTTTAACTGTGAAACTATGAAAATTTGGATAATTCGCAAGGCATATCTGTAGGCAGGCACGAAACTTTTTTATTCAAATTTTTTAATTCTTTCAAAAATTATAATAAGGATGCCGTAGATTCTCGTTGAATTAATTTACATATCCATTTTAATGGGCTTCCTTATGAAATGTTTTTTATTTTAAATTTAAAATCTCCTAAAAGTATGCATGCCGTTGGTTCCAAATTGAAATTCCATTTCGGAAATCACTGCCACCATGCCAAGAATGGAGTAAACTAAACAAAATAAATCTAAAAAATACAAGGGAAATGAGAAATAGAAATGGGAACAGGCAAAGCTGCAGTTGAATCCATTTTGGCAATTCAGTTTCGCTACAAAAGGCTGCAGTTAGAGGGCTTTTGTGTGTAAGTGTGTGTTGTGTTTTTTTTTTTAAATTGCATAGATAGCCGCATAAATAGTATATAACCAGAATGCTATCAGAAAGTAGAACTACGAGTTGGGCAAATGAAAAATGGATGCCATGGGCATCTCCATACTCTCTGTGGTTATTGTGTTTGTCAACGCAACATAAAATCCAACAGAAAACGAGACAAGTCGAGTAGAAACATTGCGAAGCCGGCAAAGAATGATGGCACAGAAAAATGGTGCAAATAAAAATAAATTGAAAATATCGCGTTGAGTTGCAGGAATTTTTTTTTTTTTTAAAAACTAAACTATGTAAGTGAGAAAAGTGATCAGGAATCTGGAGTTAAGGTTCAGAAGAGTTCAAAATTTATTAAATTTTTTTTAACCAGAAAAGATTGTATTTGAAAAATCTTGATGAAATTTTTATTGAGCGCTCCAAGTCCATTTATTGATATTTAAGTCAGCGTAGAGGTTGAACCCCCGAGAAGTAATATTTGCACTGAAAGAAATCTAATCCATATAAGTTGACTACAAATACGAGGACTTTCGGAAAACAACTTGAGCGTACAAATTAAGCTTTAAGCCACATTCGCGTTGTTACACAACCGAAAAAAAACATGTTAATCTCGACTGAAAGTTGATTTAACCCAATTTCAATGGTCTGACATTAAAAGTGGCAGCAGGGTGGGTGGAGAAAAACAAACACTTGTCACATGACACACACTCTTTTACAAACACACACACACACACACACACACACACACATATGTATGCACCGACACAGATAGGTACACACACTGACATATTTGCCTGCAAATGTATGGGAAAATAAAGCGTTTTTCGTATTTTTTTTCTTTTTTTTTGCCCAACATGGCCACTAACATACATATGTCAACAAATGTGCGATTCAAGTTAAAAAGAAGAAGAAGATAAAAAATTAAAGAAATATAGTGGAGAAAAAATACCCCTCAAGGTTGGCACAATACAAAAGACGCTGATGACAAACTCACAATGACGTTGAGCGGTTTCTGAAATTGTGTACGAGAGTAGGTCGAAATATAAGTGGAATGCTCACGTGAGAGCACTGGGTGGGGGGGAAACATGTATTCTTAGTTTAAACTTCAAAGATATTAAACGAATTAATGCAAAATATTTAATTACATATTTCGATTAATGGCCACGAACGCCGAAGACTGTCCGTCTCTCTGAAATTTCATATCATGTCAATACAAAATTCGGTTCGTGAATTTGTCAGTTAGTGAGTGTATCGGTTTGAAAGATTTTCCAGTTTCAGATAACATATAGAAAAATAAACCAGTTGAAAGCAAGCCCTCAGGGGAGGAAAAGCGTTGACATGACAAAGGCTGTTGAAACAAAAGCAATGCAAAAGTCAAACACTCTACACACAGAAACTATGTGTGCATGTGTGTGTGTGTGATTCTGTCTGACTGTTCGTTGACAAAAATGTAAACAAGAGCATTAAAAAGGAGGCAAGGCTACGCACGGATATGCATGCACAAGTTGACTAAACAAAAGCAAATGTCTAACAAATCATCAAACTAATTACCCCCACAATCAGCAAAAGCGTACTCAGACCGCCTACCACCGCCCAATCCCTCCCCCTTCCCCCCCGAAAGAACTATCCAACCAACCTTCTGAAGGTCCGTATATTGGAGGAGAGACTTGGGCGGTTGCATAGGCCAGAGTGCGACAAGGTTACGCACAAATACAAATGTATAATTTACAACCGCCATTAGCGGAAAAGAGATAGTGTGTGGTTGGTAGTAAAATTTGCAATTTACCGCCGCCAACGGGAAGTTGAAGTTGACATTTTGCAATAAAACGACAAAAAAAAAGTATGGTACAATAAAAAAAGAAAGTAGAATAAAAAAAACAAAAAAAGGAAACGAAACGAAAAACCATGAAACGAGAAATGAGAAACCTAAAGACACATTAGGCTCAAGCCCACGCAATGCCACAGCAGCAACAGCAACAACAGGTACGAAACGAAGGGACTTTTGTTAGTCAACCTTCACCTCAATGCAAATGCAAATGACGACGACGACGACGACGACGACGACGACAACTAAGTTTTTATTTAGATGGTTTCGTTTTTTCTTTCCTATTGACACATACAAATGCAAACATAATTGGAGCAGGTTGCGTTTACCCAGTAAAGTAGAATTGAACATGACACGAATTTGGCGAGTCCATTTCGAGAGCATTTCGAAATAATTATATTGAATGTTCGCTTTCGTTTAATTTGACCATTTTCTTTAAAATAAATTTTTCATATTTTAAATTAATTTTTTTTAAGTGTTTTTAATTTTTTCTATGACAAATATTTGGCACAGTTCATACACCAATCCTTTGGTTCACTGGGTTAAACGCAATTCAAACTGATGACGTTGCTACGATGTGCCTTTGGGTGTACCGATGTAACGCCAAGGGAGCAGTTGATGATGACGTCATAGAAACATCCACACTGACATTAGCATACAAATGCAAATGTATGCGTCTATGCCAATGTGATTTATGTAGATATTTGTATGTGCTACGACCATGTTTATGCGATGTGTGATGGCCGATCACGTTTTTTTCGAATAAATTTTTAAAGTTCATTCCTTATAATAGAAAAAGTGTTGACGAAGAATGTTCAATTTTGTTACTAATGTTCGTCCAAGATCAAGGTCCCTGAAAATACCCTGTAGACAAAGGACCCGATTAAATTTATGCGAATAAGAATGGTAAGAAGAACTGACCCATCCCAGTTTCGAAACCTTAAATGACGAAAGCCGGTGAATTATATATGTTTTTGTCACAGGAGTGGACCGATCATTTATTAAGAGATAATTTAACCAGTTGAGAGCCGATCAAATTGTGCCAAAACGTGATGCGTTTTATACGTCTCACTTCAGAACCGTATGTATGAGGTGTCAATTGTGTTCCACCTATAAGTGAAGTGGTTAAAATAAGGTCTGTGGACTATCGGTCTCTTCGGTTGGTGCCTGAGTGGCAGAATACAGGCTGGTCAATTAAGTTCATACAATTGGCTTCCGATTTTTTGAAATTGCCTACAATTTCAGCGCATTGGGGCAATCGTTGGAGCTTAACTTCAATCAATCTCTATGCTGTCGCACTGATTCACAATAATATAGCATAATTCTTGTATCAAATTCAATTATTCAACAGAGAAAATTATAGTTGATACACAGACTTCTAGCACGATTGATCGATCTTAAATGCCTCTAACCGCCGCGTGAGCTTGTTTCTTCCGAACTAATATACTAATTGAAGCTTTTCTTTTTTTTTCTTTCCTACTCTATTTATTATTGTGCCTATGCCTTTTCTAACATTCTCTTCATTCTTCTACCTCTTTCCAGTCTACCCATACCGTGGCTGCTGTACGGCATCATCTATGGCGCACCGGTCGAAGTCAACTCGAATGGCATGGTCTGCTCCATAACGATACTGTTTATGATGCTTATCTTTGTCGTTATGTCAATTGCCTGCTTCCGTTGGAAGATGAATAAGGGACTCGGTTTTACGATGTTTTTGTTGTATTTCGTTTTTGTTGCCGTTTCGTTAATGTTCGAATATGAAATAATCCGTTGTCCAGTGTAAAATGATTAATTGCTAATATTAAGTCAGGATAAAAATTAATAAAAACAACAAAAAAAAAAGAGGAAGAAAGGGAAGACATATACCAACCAACAAACAAAAAGAAACAACAAAAGCATAATGGAAAAAAAACATAATAAAAATTATACAAAAGAAATACTTGAGAAAAAACTTTATATACATACAAGCAGTAGGTACTTTAGAAACAATTAGTTAATGCGAATGCGGAAAGAAGCAAAGGCGCCCAGGCATTTTGCTTCGTACTTACTTAATTTTTAAGCGATATTTACTTTAACTACAAAGGAAAAAAACTCTCCAAAATGCTCTATCTATTGCTCTATCTATTCTAACTCTACTCTTACTACTTAATACGTATTACGGTTATACATTATAATTAAATTATAAGTTTTGGTTTATTTAGAAAGGAAAATTTTAATTTCGTTTATTTCAATTAAAGTTAATGGAAAATATTTTCAAATTTAGTCAAAAAAGAAAACAAAATTATATTAATTAATATTTATATAAAAAAAAAGCACAAACTTTATTTTCTTTTTAATTTCAATATTTTTCTTTGCTTTCCTTTTATTTGTCTGTCAAGTTTTATTAATTATCCTTAAACTAAAATTCGTACTTAGGCGCCAATCACTTTAATTGGACATTAACAAATTCTTGAAAGCTTTACAATAACAAATTAATTGCAAAACTTAAACTTAAATCCCAAATTCTACCCACAAATCCATTTCTTTCCTTAATAAGTTGCTAGAAATGTTTCATTGATTAACCTGGAAGAGAATCCTCGTGTTACTTACACTTGAAAAATTATTACTTAAAACTATACCAACAAAAATAAAGTAAAAAAACCAACAACAACAAAAACATTTTAACCTCAACTTAAGCTAGTCTTGTTTATTGGCATATATATACCTACAATATATATATATAAACGCCTAATTATAGCTTAAATTATTTGGCTATTTCATTTTTCGCCTAAACTTTACTCGAACACACAAGAAAGCTTTACCCTAAACCAAAACGAAAACAAAAAAAAATACTTTTTCATTTACCTAAGAAATCAAAAAAGAACAAAATTAAATCCAAAAAAAAAATAATTATTAATTAATTGAATAAAAAAAGAACTTTAGCAAACCTAAGCGAAATGTGCAACAAGAACAACAACAACAAGCAAATTTGTACAAATTAAGAGAGAACATTCAAAAGAAAATAGTAATTATACTAAATTGAAAAACAAAAATCTATAACTAGGCATTTATAACTTAAATCTTAAACGATGAAAACTAATAGAAAAACCAAAAAAAAAATATATATGAAAGCAATAATTTATTAAATGAGGCAAGAAGAAAATATCTAAAATATGAAAACCTTAAAAATTTAACTTTAACTAAACTAAAGAGAAAAAACAAAATTTCAACAAAAATTTCACCAACTTAAACTTAACTTTAATCTTTAATGAAACATACGTATTACTATAATATACATATATATATAACAACAAGAACAACAACAAAAGCATCTTATAGCTAAATAAGCCTAAAACTCTAGAGAAATGTTCATTCAAACCTTAAAGAAAAGAAACAAAAACCAAAAAAACATCTACTCAATTTATAATTTTGTTAAAAACATTACTAAACTAATTAATAAATAAATACTCTTCCATAAATTTATTGAAAATTAAAGCAAAACAAAAAGGAATTATAAAAAACACACACACACACTGTCACACACACATCCACACACACACACAAACATATTAAACATATCCCCTTCTGAAAAGTACACATGAAATGAATTGAATTGAATTGAATTGAATTGAGAAATGAAACGAAACGAAATTGAAATCGAAATCGAACGTTGAAACCAAAAATTGCAAAAATGCTTTAAGTAGTGAAATTGAAATTTAAAAAAATATAGATGAAAATATTAAAAAAAGAAAACAAAAAAAATATAAAAACAAATTGTTATGGTTATAGAGTTTTAAAGTTGAATAATTGCATAAATTGTTGATACTTAGTCAGTTCATACTTATATATGAAATAATTACAAAAAAAGAAGAAAAAAACACAAAAATAAAACCCTTATATACTTAATAAAAACATATATAAAAATATTATTTGAATTTGAAAGTAAATAAATTACAAAATTGTTTAAAATTAAAATTTTCGTGCAAATTATTTTCAAAATTGATTCGCTCATTTTCCGTTTGGCTTCGTTTTTCAAACAGAGTGGCTGGAAATTTACAAAAACAAAATTACGGAAAATACAATACAGGTGGTAAGAATGATGATATTAAAAAAACGAGAAAGTATTGTGGGGACGATTAATAGATAGAATAGATTGCGCCTGCAGGACATTTACAGTCGTTTGAACGAAGTCACTGGATGGGTCTTATTATACAATCAGCTGTTTTTTGTTTAGAAAAAAGATAACCTGTTATAAGCGATTAATTTTGTGACTTTAAGGCTTTAATATCATAAAGTGGGTACGATGGGTTTATGACAATGAACAATATTTACGTGTATCGGCGCTTTGAGAGTTTACATTTGAAGACTTTTTTCCACTGACTGTAAGGAAATTTGTATATTTTTGTCGAAAACCAATTCAAATGATAGAGGAAGAAACATTGGCAACTCTATGGTTACGATGAATAATATCTTTAAGACCCTATAGTAATCAAGGAGGAATATTTGTTAAAACGTTTGAAACCATTAACTGCTGAGAGTCTTTTTTTTTGACAAATTTCACAAAAAGAAACTTGAAATGATCCACAATTCCCTAAGGGCTATCAAAGAACAAGGTAAAATCGTGAGAAAAGCAAGATTAAAGGCCTTATGATATTTTCCAAAGTTATACAAGTGAAGTCGAAAATAAAACAAAAGTACTTCCGGGCAAAATTTTTGAGCGTCATACAAAGATTTTTTTACTTGTGCATGGGGCAAATTTTAATCCGGCCGAATTTTACCAAATAACATATGTTTGTATGACAAAATCCATCCAGTGACGTCACAACAGAGTGGCAATTGTTGGAAATTCTCGCGAATGCTCAATCCATTCTGTTTATCAATCTTAAATTGTGGGCAAAGACTAGGCAACGTTGCAGGGGAATCAGTCAAGTCAATCTAGTGATTCTAGGCCACAGCTTCATACATACCGAAAACGAACGATTGAGAAGAAAAATGTGTGTTAAAGAATCATTTTCTCATTTTTAAACAGTGCTTCGAAATCCTTTGCGATTTCTTTTTTGGTTTATTTTAAAAATTTCCTGTCAAACAAATTTATAATTTTTGAAATTTTAATTCTAACTGCCATGTTGCAAAACACCTACATACCAACACACACCACACCATAAACAGTTTGAATACTCTTGTACGCTTTGCATTCCAGCAGAATGTTCACAAAACAAATCATTGCAAACATAAAACAATCTTCAAAAATCATTCCAAGAAGAAAAAAACTGCAGCTTTAAACATTCATGAATATATATCTATTATTTAGTATATATCTAAGAATATATAAATATATATCAAAAGAAATTTGAACAGAAATCTAACCGAAAAACTCATGCTACGAACATATGATTTTACACTTGCTCTAAAATACATCAAATACGAAATAAACAAATTCAAATGAACATGTTCAAGTTGCAATGAAAAACCCTTCAACTATAAAGTCCTTATAGAAAGGCACAAACAAAAACAACAACAAACGTTTTTTGAAATATAAAAAAAATTGATTATAAATTGCGTCCGTATTTGAAATGCATACATACATAAATTAAATTCTTTTTCGCGAAATTCACAGAGGAATTACTAAAAATTCACATCAAAGTAAAAAATGCAGTTTACAAAAAAAATCGAAAATAAAAGTATACTCATTTCCAGTTACCGAACGAACTCTCAAACATTAACCCACTCAATGCAATCTTTCAAAATTTCAATTCAATTATAAAATAAATAATTACATAATAATTCCAAAAGAAGAAGAAAGCAAAACAGAATATAAATTAAATTAAATTAAATTAAAATAAATATAGTTAACATATTTGTAGACTAATTTAATGTTTGTACTTGTTATAGGAAAGAGAATGATTATAGCGATTTAAACGTTTTTTAACATGAGTTTTTTGCCATATATATACATAACATAACATAAAACATATTATACATAATATGTATAATGCATCAATAATGTACAAAGTGTATTTGCCATTTTTTCGTTTGCTTTAATTTACAACGGAACATTTTTGTAGCAGATCGATAGTGCAAATTGTTGAATTAAGTGTTTTGTGTGGTGACGATTGCTTTTATGATAAATTCTTTCAAAATTATAAATTTAATTAACAATATTCTTTTCAAGATTAATAGAAAACAAGATAGACGGTCTTTGCGACATTATTTGGAAGACGTCACGGAGTAGGTCTTGTTAGCGAACAGCCGATTTTTCAGTTTTGCATAACTTTTAAATATTGCCCAAATTTATGTTATTTTTTAGAACTAGGCTATGAATTCCTCAATGTTTGAGGACAACTGACAAAAAAATGTCCATACTAAAATATAAATTGGAAAAGACAAGAATTTTCGAAATTTTCAGTATTTCAATACATATTTCTCTGGTAACGTTGACTTAAGGGCAAATGTAAGCCAACCTGTAACTAGACCTCTTCATTGACATTCCGACAAATTAACATTTGTGACAGTTCTCGCAAAGGCGCCATCTATGTTTCTATGCAACTCACTTCTGTACTGTAAACGTTCCTTTTAAACTTCCAGATCTCCTACGTATTTTTAACTTAAAAATTTCATTCTTCCTTTCAGTTTTAATTTTAAGTAATTTACTTTCAAACAGTTTAACTATTTTCCATTTTCCATCTTTAATTCGCATTCATTTAAGATTAATTTTATTTTTATATCCACCATCACAACAAATGCTCCAGCAATTTGTCTTAATCAGCAGTTCGGGTGTTTTTGTCATTTAGTGAAACAAACAGTCCCTACAAAGAATATTTTATTTCCCACCAATTGCAACAGTTTTATATTTTAACAATTATTTTCATGAATTTCCAACAAAATGCAATAATTTTACACAAGAAGAAAACCACATGAAAAAAATAAAGAATTTTACAACAAGTATATGTACGACAGAAAACATTAATAGAAAATCCACAACAATTATAACGAAACATTCAAGTAAACTTATTAAATGAATACTTAAATATATAAGAAATTCAAAATAAAAAAAATTAAATTAAAAAAAAGTAACGTTAATTTTAAGTACTTAATACGCTTTTAGCATGTAAGATTGTATAAAGTATTTTTGAATGAGAACATGTTATTACGTAATAGTATTTAAATTACATGAATATATATTAGCAAACCTAAGTGAAACTCGTTTAGCAACAGAAGTGGTAGTTAAGCATTTTTTAAAAACCAAAAACAGATTTGAATCACAAAAATGTATTTAAACTTTCCCCCATCCTCTCCCCGTGAAGTAAGAAAAACAAAATGGTTACTTATTGAAAAATGAAAATGCGTTCACAAAATGCATTTAGCTTCAAAATCGCTAGCAGAACATAAATTAAAATATTTCATACTAGAAGACAGAATCGTTTGAGTAAAAATCAAACCCAAGTACTACTCCCAAAATTAGCTGAAGTCAAAACTTTAAATGGCTTTTCTCAAAACCAAAAAAAAACCAACCAAACCAAACCAAAAATGGAATAAAGCTTCTACTCCAATTAAAAGCAGACAATTACTTTCGTAATTTAAACAATTGAAAAGTTAATTTAAATATTTAAACGCACTTACCACATTGGGTAGCAATTCAAGAGAATTTTTTTCATGTTTTCACTAACCAAAAAAGCGGAGTATTTCTGTGTTTCTCCAATTGTTTCTAGTATAATTTTCCTTTCTCTCTTCCTCAAAATCTCTCTCTTTAACAAAATCTGGGTCTACAATTCTTTTTGAAATCGGCAACAAAATGTGAAATTACAACAAATGTACCTTAGCAAAAATAATATTTTATTTCATACATAAGTTTACGAAAATATTATACACAAAAAAAAACCAAAATTATGAAAATGGTGAGTAGCAAAAAAGTTTTGTTAAAAATATAATGAATACAAATAAATAATTAAATAAAAATCAGCAGAAAAGTTTGTTATACAAAATGAATTAAAAAACAAAAAACGAAAAACAACAACAAAACCAAAATATAGTTAGTTCAATTTTATTGCAAGCAAATTTAAATTGTACTTAAAATAGTCATACTATATTATTAAAAAGAACAACAACAACAACCGAAAAGAAAAAACAAAAAAAATGTAATGAAATGATTAAGAAGAAAAAGGAGAAGAAGAATTCTAGAAACATTAAAACTTTTTGCGCAAACAACGATTTAATAGTCACAAATTAGAAAAATAATAAAAGTAAAAATATAATAAAACATAAAAGAACAAGAAAACCAAAGGGAAATACACCGGAATGAATAACCAAACTTATAATCGATTGTAGGAACAACGCTGAAAACGATATCGGATTTTGATTCAGTTTGGCTAGGTACTTTGCGTGTCGTGTACCTACACTAATGAGGCAATAATGTAGTGGCATATTTGTTTTCCGTTTCTCTAAGTTGTACATAAATTTCGTACTTTTTTATACACAACCATTCCATGGAAAAATATTAATACAATACATACTTACATAGAAACGAATTGCATACCAACATCCATTATAAATGCAACGCTGTGACACAGAAGTAACATTAGTATAAATATAATCAATAGTTTACAGAGTTTTTCACTGAGTTTGCGGGATTTTTTTACTTTAACTTGATAATCATTGCCCGAAAGATTACTCGGGATTACGGGGGAAATAATTATAGCCTGTTACATTTAAAAATATTTCACGTTACAGGATTCAAAGAAGAACGGCAATTCCTTTTTATTCATAATGTAACATACGATAATTGTTTTCCCAGGCGGCGATATGTCTTCAATGGTAATTGATCTTAAACATCTTAAACATCGAATCCGATTCTTATAATTTGATTACATTTTCAATTGATTTGTTCATCGTCTTTACCTAATTTCTTTACATGGTTTAAGCTATTTGCAAAAATCTAATTTTTAAATGATGATGTCCCTTACTTTTATTACCTTCAATTACCTTTTCACTTAATTTTTTTGTTTTAATACAAAAATATCCACGAAAACTGTGTCATAACGTTGACTTATGAAATACCAATCCACAAAGCAAAAACATAATCAAATTAAACCAAATAAAAAATTTAAAAAATTTAAAAAACAAAAATAACTAAATTCCAGGCAAAGTCGAACATATGAAAAGCGAAAAACAAAATGAAAAACCAAAAAACATGCGACGAGTACACAAATAATGTTAACTAGATTTTTAGGACAGTTACAATTCAAATACAATTTGAAAAGCTTACAAGCAAAGCACACACCTACACACTGGCATACCTTTTGAGAACTTCTCTCGAAATAAGTATTTAAATACATGCATACCTACATACAAAAGGACAACCAAAAATTTGTTATAGTAGCGGTTTGATGAAAGAGCAAACAAAATTATTTCCAAAAATAAAACTAAAACAACAGCAAATAACAAACAAAAAGATTATACCAAGAAAAAATATTAAATAATTGAGAAGAAGCCTTGTCGTAAACTGAACTAAAGGTGAGAGAGCTGAAGCAAAATATAATTGAAAATCTAATAAAGAAAATAACCATACAAATTAAAATGAAAATGAAAAATTCAAAAATGAAATAATATATTAAAGATTTAGACTGTGTGTTGTTTTGTTGATTAATACTAAAATTAAATGAGAAAGAATATAATTAAATAAATTATATATTATTATTAAATTGAAATTATATATATATATATTATATTTAATATGAGAAAAATATATACATATATATATATATTATGTAAAATTATTATTACACAAATGAGAACACGTAAATAAGTTTTGCGTAAAAAAGAAGAAAAACAAACATTTATTACTCTGTTTCTTATATTATTATTGAATTATTATAATTGATTATTATAAACTTATAGAAACATATTATTATTATTATTATTATTATATATATACACATATATATATATACGAGTATAAACAAAAACAGATAAAACCAAAAAAAAAATAAACAACAAATAAATACAAAAGTTAAAAAGAAAATTGTTGTTTTTGAACAACAACAACAAATATAAGCAAATATTATTAACAACAACAACAAGAAATGAAAACGAAAAATATATAAAATTTATTCCATTCTAAAATAAAAAAAAATAAACAAATCTTTTGTTTGATTTCCGATTTCGAATCACGGTGAGTACAATGATGAATTCCCTTAAATTTGAGATTGAATCAGACTCAACGGCAAATTATGTGAAAAAATTAACTCCTAGCGTCAGGAGATGGCTGCAAAAGGCGCAGTTGTGTGAATACCCGAAAGAAGCGACCGCAATCAGTTCTAATAGAGAAATGAAACAAAGATCGAAGTCACTTGGATCAAATCTGAATTTATTTCGTCCGTGCTGCCTTTATATTTTTTTTATTTATTTATTGTGAAATATTTTACAAATAAATTTATAAAATATTATAAAGTGCATGGCAGCGTAGGCCATGTTACATTAATAGTATTCAGGTTTCGTTAAAGAGATTTTGTTTAATGAGCGAATCCTTAACAGACTCAAACGAATCTTTCCTGCTACAGTCCAAAGGGGTTTCCAGTTGTTGATTACATTTTGTTATAGGGCATTCCAGCAATACGTGTGGGACAGACATACATAGTTGTTGTACAATGTTTTGTGCTGAATAACGTTTTACCGAGTCGCATTCTACACTCAAAGAATTAAAATGTTTGGAGAACGTTTGCTTCAACTATACTACTTTTGAATACCAACTTAAACGAAAAAACAAACAAATAACATTTGCTCCAAATTAAATCGTTTTGCCGCAAATAATAAATAGATTTGTAACAATTTAAAAACGTTTCCAATAAGCGTGTAGGTGCGCAACTTGTAAACCTTATGTCCCGCGTTCAAATCCTGGCTGAGCTGGTAAATTTTTTTTTTTCGTTGATTGCAAACGTTGATTGCAAACGAAACAACAAACAAAGTGTGTTTGTATAATTTTTCTTTTCTTACGAACGAAAAAATTTTTTTCCCAGCAAATACAGTCTGAAACGTTTGAGAAAAATCCTATTTCTCGAGTCGATAACTAATGTGTTTATCGACTCGTTTTCAAAGGTTACTTTTCCACTCGACACCAAAGTTTTTTCTCTAATGTTTGAAACCGAGTTGTAATCTGCACTTTTTTATTTGGTTTAGTTTAAAAAAAATTATCTCTATTATCAAATATGCAATAAAAACAAAAATACAATTTTAAAATTAATTAATTCACATTTCACTTTTTATATTTGAAGTCAATTTAAGAATTAACGTTTGAAACCGACTCGAGAACTAGCCCTTTTCTCGACTCGAGAACTAGCTCCCCTTTTTATTGAGAAAGCTATGATTCTCGAGTCGGTATCGACTCGGTATCAACTCGGTTTCAAACGTTCGACATTTGAGAAAAACCTTTGATACCGAGTCTTTCTCGAGTCGATATCAAACCTAAATGTTCGCTGTGATAGTAATGCAATCATATCGCGTAAAGTGTATGTTGTAATTGTGTTTTCTCAAAAATGAGTTTGAGGATTTCCAGGCTTTCAGAGATTCTAGTTTTTTGGCTGCATAAAAACAACAAGTAATCATTCTTTGGCAGCAGCATCGGCTTCTTCTTTTCCAGGTATTACTATATGTCATGATATTGATATCGTTGTTGCACAGTAGGCTTAATATAAATAAAAAAAATGATTCGCGATACCACAATTTCTTCTATGCTTTACTTGAAGATGGACTACTTTAACTTTTAAGTTGTGACTTCCGCTAGGATCTTCCATCTTCTTCTGGCTGAACCATTGCAGATGTTCAAGAGTTTCTTTCTCGTCTGATTACGCGAAAAGACCAAGCCCCATGGTCTCCATATCACCACCCTAGCACCACCCAACTTTTACTGCCATGTTCATACTATGAGCTGACACGACCTCTTTCAAAATCAAAAACCCATGAATTTCTAGATATGTTGAATTACAGCTTCTTAGATCCACTGGTGTCACGCCCATTTTTATGAAATGGGCGTGGCACAAGCGAAGGACATATATGAGAAATTCCATATCGATACCTCAATTTTTTTTCAAAACCATTGCTCACCAGCCCTATAACCGCGACTAACATGAGCTTTGTCGAACAGTGTAATATGAACTTCAAAATGTAAAAA
This sequence comes from Heteromyza rotundicornis, assembly GCA_951394025.1. Lineage (NCBI taxonomy): Eukaryota > Metazoa > Arthropoda > Insecta > Diptera > Heleomyzidae > Heteromyza > Heteromyza rotundicornis. The sequence goes on along the minus strand of OX596013.1, from coordinate 58,291,810 downwards.
TTTCAAAATGGTAACATTTTATTTTTCAAAAATACTTACACTAAATAATTACATAATTCATCCTTTAAACTAGAAACTTGGTAAATTAAAGTGTAAAATCCTAAAAACTAAATTCAAACATAACGACGCATAAAGTTAGAAGTTCTGCGTGCTCGGTGATCTGTGCTCTGTGATCACTAAAAGTATCATTACAATAAAAAAAACAAAACCTAGAAAAACTATGCTGTCTCCGGCTGATTCTGAATTTCGGATAGAATCTCCTGTGGTTTGGGAGGGCGCAGATATGAATTGATTTCCGGCTGGGGCTCAAAGACGACATTGCCCTTTACGACACGAATACGCGGCCCAACGGCGCGTGAATTCAATCCGACTGTGCCGCATGTTTGGGGTCGGACGTCACGATGCATTTGCAGGCCACTGATGCAGGAGAAGGTCTTATTGCAGCCGTAGCATTTGTAGCGCTTCATGCCGATGTGGCGCGACAGATGCGAGATGAGAGTTTCGCGATGAGTGAAACGCTGCGAGCAGACCTGAAAGTAAACTCCGTTCAAACGCAAATTCAACGGAAGGAAGTCCGGTGTCGTGTCCACTAACCTGACAGATGAACGGACGCTCTCCGGTGTGCGTTCGATGATGAACGGTAACCTGACCGCGCGTACGAAAGCGCTTATCGCAATAGTGGCACTTGTGCGGCAAAACGCCCGTGTGTATGGTCATGTGGCAGGTGCGAGTGCTGGCCGAGAAGAACCGCTTCGAGCATATGCCGCAATGGTACTGAGGGTCACTACCGCATTTGGCGAGCATGTGATCGAAAAGCACTTGCTTTGTCGACAGTACACGACCACATTTCCGACAGCGGTACTTACCCGTACTAAGCTCATCCGTACTAGGCACGGAACTTGGTGATGATGATGATGACGAATCATCAATGCTTGGTAAGATTACCGGCTTTGCTTTGGGTATTGTGCTCTTAACGGCACAGTGTAAAGAATCTTTAATTAAAAAAAAAAAACATTCAAGTTGTCCTTTTCTTGGTTCGAAAGGCTTTTCCGCATTGAGACCTACCGAAACGCTGCGCCGCTGGCAGCGGTACCACTTCAACGTGCAGCTTTTCCATTTCATCACGAAACATGCTGTGCAGGCTCACCAAGTGACTGAGAAAGGCGTGTTTTTGCTCGTATTGCCGCGGACAGTGTGGACATTTGAAAGTAAAACGATAAGCGGGATAGTCAAGACGCTTTTTTGATATCGTTTCGCTGCATTCGTCTAAGAGGCGTATAAAGAACGACGTGGGCACGTCAGGGGGTTTACAATCGACGCTAGCGACTGGCTGGCACACAACACTTTTAGACTTGCCCACTTTGATTTTCGGCGCCAACACCACCTTTTCAATGGGATTTTGGTGAACTGGCAGTTGGATTGCCTCAATTTGGTCGAGCATTTCCTGAACAACTTGCCTCCTCTCGGGCAATCTCTCAACGGCCTTGAGGAAGCGGGTGGGCAAACATAGATTGCGATTGGAGGCCACAGCGTATTGAGTGGCATCGGCCACAAACTCTTCCAAGTCCTGCTTAGTGACATCGGACAAAAGCTTTTCCAAGCTCGGCGGTGTTGCTGTCTCTTTCGACGAATTCAGAATAGTGCCGTCAACGTTCTTTACAGTTATCTCCCGATTGACCAGCAGCCTTTTCGTTTCCTCTTTCAGCAGGGGTTGGCTATCGCCACCGATGGCTATCGGTGCAATTCGTATCGGTTCCGTATCACTATTTGGTAGCGGCTTGGCATTGGCCGGCAGTCGTATTATTTTGGAATTTGGTGCAAGTTTCAAGATTTTGCAGCCCTGCAAATTAATGGGGTACGTTCTATGGCCGCCCATTTGCAGTGGTGGGGGTCCTTGTTTCAAGGCCATTTCGGCATTGCGGCCAATCTTTACGGGCGCTGCTTTCAGCGTAGGCAGCCGTACGATTGAACCATTCGGTATAGTTTTCAAAATGAAATTGGGAGCGACTTTAAGGGATTGCGGTGGAGCGGTCAGTGGCAATACTATGCGCTGGAACGTACTGTTGGGGTTCTGGAGCGGCACCAGAGGCATTATGGTAACACCATGAGGCATATTGTTGAAATCGATTAAGGGTTTCTCATTGATTTCGTCCTGCGGCTCCGTTTTTATATCGAATTCAGTGAATTCTTTTATATCCGATTCGGTCATGCAATCGGGCAGAATGAGTTCGTCATCCACAGGCTCCTGTTTGATTTCGATCGGAGCACCTGGAACGAGATATACGAATTTGTTTACAATAAAAAATCGCTCTAATGAATTCCCGTTGCCTCGAACCCACCTTCCACTGCTACCGTCTCCTGCTGCACCAGTGTTTTATTTTCCGTTTTGCGATGTTTCGTCTTTGTAATAGGAAATGTTGGCATTTCCGAACTTCTTTTAGTCCAATTTTTCTTTTGCAATATTTGCCTCAGTTCGTCCTCGTGCATCTCTTTAGGCTCTGCATGCTTTGGCAGCCGACCGCAACCGTCGAGCTCCATGTGCTTCAGGAGATCATCGCATGTGGGGAAATTGTTGAAACAAATCTGTGTGATAGCGAGAGGATGATATGATCAGCGTCATGATTTTCCCCTCAAATTGATGAAATTGCTAGGGTGCCAAACCTGGACTAAGCCAAAACTACACACACTTACACTGCAAGTTATACTACGATCGGAATGATTGAGAAATTCGTGTTCCACACAGCGGTTTACGGACAGGAAAGCTTTGCCACATTTTTTGCGACAGTAGAAATATTTTGGCGCTTTACACAGCTTGCTTTTCATGTGGATGCTGTAGTCACTAGAGGTGAACTTTAAGTAGCAAATAGAACACTGTGTTTTAGCCTCTTGAGGTGGCTTTTTCGCAGTTGCAAGAGTCTGCGGAAGGGAAAAGTTAATACCAATTTTTTTTAAAACACTTCATTTGAAAGTAAAAGAAAAATTTCTTCAAACCTTTTTCTCACTCATTTGCTTTATGAAAGAGATTTCATCGACGGATTTCGAGTCCACCGCATTTACAGTTATTATGTCCGACCGTTCATTGACTATCTTGAAAGAATTGTCGTATTGATACCGAACTTCGGTTCCGGAGTATTCAGCTGTAAAGGAAAGAAAATATTTAAATTAAAATTCTTTTTTGTATAAATTTATGTTACTTTAAATTTGAATTTATTTTTCTTTTTATTAAATTGGCAAATTTATTTTTCTTTCCATACAAGATCGCATTGAATTTAAAAAAAATTTATTTGAAGCCCACATGCAACTCTGAAAACTATCGCCGCTGCGGAATTTATGAAGCTCGCACAATTACCGTGATAAACGGCGGCTCTACCCAAATTCTCTTGTACATACACATTCGTTAATAATGGAGACGAACGTAAAAAGAACCAAGAACGTAATAACTGTCCGAAAAATGGAAACGACCTTCTTGCTGAATTTACCAATTTAGAAATTGAAATTTAAAATCAAACCGCATCAGCGTATGACTGGTTGAGTTTCACTCACTTTTGATAATCACGTCATCCAACTCCTTTTTTGTTGGAATTGCTGTTGCAAGAATCCCTTCATTGTTCATTTGATCTTCGTAATCTAGCGGTTCATTCTTCACCTTTATCTCCTCGTCCTCCATTTTAGTTGTGTTAGCTTAATCTAGAAGAATTTAATCAAAGTTATTACAAAATGTACTTTTGTATACGATAAAGAAATCGAAAAAGAAATTTACTGTAAAATCAGTTACCGCGAAGAAGTTACTGAACAACTGACTGAAACATGCGTACAAACTGAACTGAAGAAGAACGAGCCAAAGCAAAACGACAAAACCAGATCAGCAGCCAGGGATGCCACACGTTTTGACTTATTTTTCACCAAATTATTTATTTTTAATTTTTAATAGGTTGATTACAAACGACTACAATCGTCGGTGACAGTCTCGCTGTCAAAATAGTCCTTTTACGTCATGTGGAACACAATAATTTGCCCCTTTTTTCGATGAAGTTGAAATTTATTGCGCCAATGAACAAATGTGACAACGCCAACCGCAAAAATAGGAACTGGTTTGAAGTCGGCGGCAATCGTTAATTCCGAAGTTGCAATTATGTCCGCTCGATGCTTGCAGTCGCAATTGTCAAACTCTTCGATATTCACCGTTATCAGTCGAGGAACACTTTTGTTGCATTTTTTCTGTTCAGTATTATTTAACTATGTTGTGATCCACAGGGAAAATAAAAAGAAAAGACACCGTCAAATATTTATGAAATTTCTATGTCAACCGAAATGCTGCCTCTGCTAATATCAACACCTTGCAAATTTTGACAACCACATAAAGTTCTGTTTGCTTTGTGAATTTTAAGGGATGAATTACAAAGTAGAAGAGTAGAGAAAGTATAGACAGAAATAAATAAAAAAGAAACGGTTTTATTGTTTGCAACAATTTGAGTATGCTGGATACATTTTTTTACGAATAAATTGTATTAATATTTCAACAAAAAATAAAAATGATTCTGATTTCTTTTAAAAAAAGGTAAATTCTATTGTGAATGCGCTCGGTGTTACCACTTTGTTTCAAAACATTGTAAAATTTATCAGTATTTTTTATCAAACGAACAGTATTTTCAGAGTTTCGCCTTCTTTTTAACGCGACCGAACAGTATTTTTTGAATTTTTGTTCTTTTGACGTTTCTTCATTCTATATATTTTCTTCATTCAGGGTTGCATTTCTTACATTGAGTCAGCCTTTCATTACCCTCCATTGAGGGATTTTTTGGTTGGATTTAGCATAAAGGTGTATTTAGACCGCACGAACAAAATGCCGTTCATTCGGCCGGTGTAAACGCCCGGTTCGCGAACTTGTGTTCGTAGTCGAATGCTCGTTGACAATGTTCGGGCGGTGTAAACACTTAAAAACGAACAATTCTCTAGTTTCCTATGCTCGTTCACGAACAAATATTCAGGCAGTGTAAACAGTTATCCGAACACAAATTTTGTTTGCGATTGGAGTTGGCAACAAAAGTAAATGCACATTAATAGGGAAAAAGGAATTCTTTTTATCCATCTGAAGAAAAAAGGGAATTTTTAACTTTCATTCTTTTATATATATTTGTACTTATATATGATCAGTTTTGTTCCTTGGGGATTTTCTACAAATTACCTTTTAATAATTTGTTATCTACGATGAAAATTTTTTCCTATATATCCGATTTTGTGCGAGTTCAAAAAATCGGATTTTCTCATACAAAAAATCATGCATGAAATGCTACAAAATTAAGATCCATTTACTTCTTTAAAAAAGTTGAAGTTCCTGTATGTAAAATCAGAGGAATGTTGACAACATTGTTTATGATTCCAGTATATAATTTATAAAAAAATTGTCGTGCAATGAAATTTTGGTTATTTTGTGGCGAATTGTGTTTGGGACTTTTTGTGTGTTTTTGGTTGTCTGTTAAGAGAAAAAAGGGTTTTTTATTTTTTTCTTGTGAAATTTCGAGCAAAGTCCATGGCATCATTGTACTATACATTGCTATATATACATGCGATAAATGAAGACTGCGCAAATTTTCGTGGTAAGCTAAAACTAACATACGAATTTCTCTGCCATATATTGCATACGATGAAAGTGACAGTTCGCATGCTATCGGCCATCGCTCTAAATGCACCTTAACCCTTACTTGCTGGCCCCGGGATGCGTGTGGCCATTCACGGAGGTGGTGACATTCAATATTTCCAACAAGGCGAGTAGGTTTAAAACATTTAAAATGCTTCACAAAACCTCTGGGCCTGGCATCCGTGTGCTTATTGACAATACCAGTATTTCTTCTACCATGGATTAGGGGTTGTGTGAATAAAGGAATACAATATGCTATTTATGGAATCTAACCGTAGGAACAGAATTGGCGCGTTCAGTGTAAAAGCGTACGGCGTATATACGCTGTCAAAATTAGAGCTCATGTATTCTTATGGAGTGGCCTGTAAATACGTCGTACGCCCGATTAGATTTAATTCTAATTTTGCGTTCGGCGTATGAGCGTAAATGTACTAATGCAAGCAATGATTGAAGTTTAAAAATGGAAATAAAGAAAAACGAGCATGGAAATTAAATATTTATTTCCTTAATTGTTTCACGCTGCAAAAATTGATTATAACTTCAACAAAATGATAAAATTCGTGGTTTCCATACGCCGCAATTGTGTGCATGGCGGGCGTATTTTTATATTCTGACAGCGATTTTACGTCGAACACGCCAATTCTGTTCTCAATATCTCAATAAAAATAATCTTACAAATCTGGCAACCGTGACTCTGGGCACAAGTTCTCGTACCTTTCTGTACAACCCTGCGATTTGACTACAATTCACAATATTCGCATTCACAACGAAGAAAGTTTTGTGTACATTTTACATTTTGCTCGAGTAAAAACTAAATAGTTTTGTATTTTCCATATTAAATATTAAATTACAAATTCGAGAAGTTTTTCCCAATTGAAAGTCGCCACCATGAGTAACAGCGGCGATTCACAGCAATATTTAAACGATCTTATGATGAATGACGAAGAAATGGACGTAATTAGTGGTGAGCACAAATCGTAAATTTTCCCGAGTATTTTGCAATTTTTTATAATGTTTACAATTGTTTGTCCGCACAGACGACGACTCGGACAACAAACAAAGCGGCTCCAGCTACATGCTGCGAGAACAGGACCGCTTCCTGCCCATTTGCAATATAATAAAAATTATGAAGGTACCCGTGCCAGAAAATGGAAAAATCGCCAAGGATGCACGGGAGTGTATACAAGAGTGCGTCTCGGAGTACATTTCCTTTATTACGTCGGAGGCAATCGAACGTAGCATTGCGGAAAATCGCAAAACAGTCAACGGCGACGATCTGTTGTATGCATTCGCCAACCTGGGCTTCGACAATTACGTGGAGCCACTGTCCATATATTTGCATAAATTTCGAGAGGTGAATATGATGGTGAGGTGTTCTTTTCTGTTGCACTGTTGGAACTTTTGTTTTTTGTGTTTTCTAGTCTACCAAATCGGATCGGAATTTATTCAACGAGACGACGAATGTGCTGCAGGACGATTCGAGCGATATTCGTAAGACTAGAGAAAACCAATGAACATTTTTACTACATATTTTCCAAAAACAACATCATAAACAATACAACAACAACAACAAAACACCAACACACGACATATCCAACGACTCAGCCAGTAACAACAACAACAATAACTACAGTCAACAGTCATCATCATTTGGTCAATTAAATTTAAAAACATTTAAATTTTCTTTTGTAATTAAGTATAATTTTAAGTATATATTTTGTAAATATGTGTTAAGCCTTAAAATAGTTAAAACAAACAACCAACAATTTTCAACAGCGACAAGCAGCAATGACCATACACCAACGTCGACGTCAGCAGCATCAAACCAACCAACCCACACACCGCCCACATATTCAGCAGTAAAGATCTTCGAAATAACCGACCACAACGGTGGCTTCAGCACTCACCAATCGCCGCCCCAACAGAGTATTACCATTACGCCCGCACCGACCCCAACGACGGCTACTGCCGGCGGCTCACCTCTGCGACGGTCGGCGCGATTGTCAATTACACGCCCCCAGTTCCCCATAATTACTACTATGGCCAATGACTCATCTTCCGGTCTGATCAGCAACGATCAAATGATCTTCTTCGATGCTGATGACTTGCAGCAACATGTATTGCAGCAACAACAACAGCAGCAACAGAACAATATGTTATCCCACAACGGCAACAATTTTATGCAAATCTAAAGTGTTTTTTTTCGTTCCCTCCTCGTCCATTGTATTATTATTTAGTTTCATAAAAGTGGCGTCCTGCTCGGAAAGTATCCTCGTTAGTTTTGTGTGGTCTTGATTATATCGATATTTAGTTGAACATTTATGTATGTAAGTATTCAATACGTATGATTTGTATTATGTATTATTATTTCTTTTTGTTTTTTTTTTCTTTGTTAAGAATTGTGGCCAAATTTCTTTGTAATAAATTTTATGTGTGCGTTTTATGCATATCAACAACGTTTCGTACATTTTCTTCACTTTTTTTCTCATGAATTTCGTAACGCCAAGAAGGAGACGTGATAGGTATGAAAAACCGTCCGTCTTCTTGTAAACATTTTTGCAGGAACTAGTGGAAAGCTCGGGGGTCCAAACTTTGAATTTTTAGGACGTAGAAGGAGTTGGTATTGAAAATGGGCGGAATCGGTCGACCGCCACGCCTACCCCCCATATAAGTGCAAATCGTGTTTTCACTTATATTCCGCTTAAATAGTTCCAAACTTGCTACAGGTGCCAAAAAATGATTTTCAGTAATTATTTTTTTTAACAAAAGAAAAACTTTAAACAAAAAAAAATTTTTTTTTCTTGTACTAAAATCAAAACAAAAAAAAAATGATCAGAATTTAACAAAACAATTTTCACTTAACAAATTTTAAAAAAAATTGGTGGTTATACAGAAATAAAGTCTAAAATTCTGCCGAAATTTTGTATTTTTCTAAACATTGAAATTATAGTCGGGTTCAAGCTCAAGTGATACAAAATCATTATTACCAAAATGACTTCGTTAAATATAAAATTCATTTAAAAGGCCGGGTATACCCCATTCAAATACAAATTGTCTTAGATATAATTTCAAATGTCTAATTTCAAATATTTGAAATTAAAATCTCTGACAACAGCCCACACTTAACTTGCAATTGTATTCGAATCCTAGCAAGAATTGCTTGGCTAATGCAGTGCATCTATTACAAACAACTTGTATGCCAGTGAAAAATGGTCAATATTCACATTGGTTGTCGCACAAATATTTACACACCAATTGTTGTAAGTATATATAGTTGTTTCAAGCAATAGTATTGTACCAGGAAAGCTTAGTGATGAGTTCCTTAGTGTGAACGAAATGCGCATATGAGTAGCTACCTGCTGGCACTAAAATTTTTGTTGTATAAGAATCGCAGTCTTAATTTGATTTAAGCTGAACTTCAGCGTGAACCCGACTATAGGAAATCAATTTAAATTTTAGTGAAAATGCTTTTACGCGCTCGTTAACGTTATAAACAATAGTCAAGTATTTTGAAAAACTATTCCAAACTATTTATTTTTATTTATTTATTTAGTTCTCATTCGAAAACTCCTATCTTTCCAATGGTGTATCTTTCCAATGGGAATGGTGTAACTTCAAATGGAAAGACGCGGTCAGACCGAAGCTAAAAAACTGTCATTTTTCATTAATTTTATGTTAAATTTTCGATAGCTACTCGGAAATTTTTTCGATGTTTTATCGATAATTTCCACATCATTCTCGATCCATTTCAAAATTTTGTTCAAATTCCGTTTTATTGCAGTCTAATCCAATCCAATTCAATTTCATTCCATTTAAATTTCCTTCCCTACATCAAATCTGGAGATAAAGGCAAATAAATAAATTCGTGAAGTCATTTTGTATGGGAGGTAGGCTGACTTTTCTCTTTTGTTCGGGCCAAAAATTAGTTTTCCAAAATTTGAATCAAGACTGGATGTAAAAGTGTACTCTCGTTACACAAAGCTACCCCACTGCCATAAAAACGCTGCAATTATTGCTTATAAATTTTATTTAGTTATTCATTAAATTTGTCTTTAGAACATACTCATACATGTTACGACAATACGATAGGTATTTCAATATGCAATTTTACATCGAACAACACAAGTGTCTAACATGGTTTAAATTATTTACTTTATTTTTTAATGAAACAAACATGAAGAAAGTATATATATGGCTGCAATGTCATGTGTAGGTTTTCGTTTTAAAGTAACTACGGGCTATTATTTATCCTTGATAAATGGAAGCATACATCAAATTCAAAGGGTTGGGTATAAAATTATATTTTTAGCACAGAAGTTAGGAAATAATTCCACCAGTTTCGGAGAAAGCTTGCACGCTTTTTACACTTTTTAAATGATAAGGGAAGTAATTTCGATTGATTGCTTCACATGCGTCGTGAACTAATATAAATAATATAATTATAATATATATAAAAAAAGTGTGTATTTTTTTTTTTAGCCAAGACTAAATTAATATTAAAATGTACAGCTTTCAAGTGTTACAGTATGCTGTATGGTTGTTCAACTAATACTAAATATTATTTATATGTATGTATTTCATAGACTTGTGTGTGTGCATAAGTAGTGCATTTTCTTTTAATTTTGTGCGAATGCCAAAAGGTTTTGTGATTTTTTTATTGACTTTTTTTTTGGGATAAATTCCAACGAAACTCAATTTTAAGAATTGTTAAAAATTAAGCAGTTTAAAATGGTTTAGGAAAACCAACAGATAGCACACATTCAAGTATATATTTGTATATATGTATTTACTTATCAGACAGTAGCTGACCATACTTAAGATCTCTATTTTTAAGTCGTAACCTATAACTACAATATATATTATGGATCAATTGAACGAAGCTATGGTTAATGTGTATTTTAAAAGATAGGAATATATTTGTGTGTGGGTGCGTGTGTTCAAGTTGAATTGATATTTCCCTTAAAGAATTAATAAAAAGTACAACAAAATGTTTAATTATATAAAAAAAATAAAACATGCATTTGAAACGAAAAATTAAAGGAGCTGTCACATGTAGGTAAATGAAAAGTTTTCGAATTCATTTTTCAACTTAACCTTAAAAAACAATAGTTTTTTGCAATATTTTCGATATTCAATCAATGTAAATGCTTTACAGCTACGAGCTTTTGTTTTACTTTATAGACTTAGTCACGTTCTCGTTCGCTAACTTTAAATTTAATGCAGCGGCAGCAGCAAGTCATCGTCGTCACCCTCGTCATCATCAATCAAATCGATAACTGTGCTGCCATCGGCTGCTATGCATAAACCTGGAGGTTTCTCGAAATTCGCATAGTATGACGCGTCTTCAATGTCCATTTCATCAGTCATTGCGTTCGAATTAGGTGCCACGGCCGCATTCACAGTGCCAGGCGAGTCATCAGCCGCGCGAACCGTGGCTGTGGCAAATGCCGCTGTATTCTGAAATATATTCAAATCATTGTGCCCCAAGTGCCGCGTGGGCACCGCCTCCTTGTGCAGCTTGCCCTTGTAGATGCAATTCGTGTCAAAATGCTTGTGGCATATTTTCGAGATGTCGTCTTGCTGACGATTTTCATCGCTGTTGATTTTCACATTGTGACACCATTTAATGCATAGGTTTCGATTCTGCGGGAAGGCGTAGAGGTTGCGAATTTCACTGCAGCCGGGAACGATGCATTTGCGGCCATAAGTTACTGGTGTTGGCGCATTGGCTATGCGCAACTTGGGTGGCCCAACAGCGCTCGTACGGGAGGGCTCGACGTTAAGTGAGGGTTTCACGCCCACATTTAACTGGCTGCCAGTGAAGCTGTTAGACGCAAAGTGAGCACTGCAGATTTTCTTGTCCGCATTGCGATAGAGGCCCTCGTCGATTTGGAGAATTTTACACCAGGATTTGTACAGGTCGCCTACAAAATTTAGAAAAATAAGAAAAATTTAAAAGCAACCCAAGTAGTCCCCACTCACCTTTTGGGAAATTGTAGAAGTTCACACCGTCCGTGCTCTGTTTGCGTCCACAGTGGGGCAGGCAGCATTTCGGCTCCGCTTCGGCCGGTCGCTCCACTTTGTGAATATTCTCGCCCGCATGACCCAGTTTCAGCGTGGGCACTGCCCACAGCCGCAAACTGTGACCGCCAATGCAGAAGGGCTCGAAATGGGCACTGCATACGTGATACGAGCCCTCGACATATTTACGCGGATCGACTTTGAGGTTGAAGCACCACTTGGTGAAGAGCTCGAAATCTTCGGGGAATGTGGAGAACATTTTGATCGCAGGCATATCACCGGCATTCGTACACAGGGGCACTGAGCACTGTGGGACCGGAGAGGATGGCGCGGCAGACGATGATGTGGAGCGCTCTTCGATAACAGCCACTTCTTTGGCTTGGTTGCTAGCAGCCGGCCGATGTGGCGTCGGCAGGCGCCTGGTTGGCACTGCACCGGCCGCCAGTTTGAACTCTTTTCGAAACCATTTCTTCTCGAAATGCCGACTGCAAACGCGTATTTCCTTATGGCGTTGTTCATCGTACGATATGTGCGTACGCTCTAGCCACATTTTGAGGAGATTTTTGTATTGAGGTAGTGGATAGAGGCGGGAGCGATCACGTGGTGACTGGGTCTTACAGTCTGGCACGTGACAGCAATTGGCATTCAATGACTGAGCAACTGATGGAGTGGTTTCTGCGACAGACTCGACAATTTCATCACGATTCTCTGGGACAGTCGATTTTCCAATTTGATGCTGGTGGCTGTGAATTAGATTCGTACCGGAATGTCCCAAGTTTAGGGTCGGTGCGGCGCCTTTCAGCAATTTCGTGGCGCCCATTAGTTTGGGTTCGAAGTGCATACTGCATATGAGGAGACATTTGATTTTGCTGGCCTTGAAACGCATGCGTAAGTTGTGCTCGTAGGTCTTGACGGTGGCCGGATGTCGTGGCACTCGAAACAGTTTCACGCCATCGTAGCGATTGCGGCGGCAGTGCGGTAGTAAGCAGCGTAAATTTCGGTTTTTTAATCTGGTGGCTGGCTTGACAGGCGGTCTGATCGATGCAGATGCATTGGAATTGGAATTGCTATCATTGACAATGGTATTCGAATTATCGTCGAGACTAACTCGCAGACGTTTTGCCGCTGGTTCTTCTGGTTCTTCCGGTTCCTCCGCGTCCAATTGCGTGTTCGTCTCAGTGGAATTCAACTGGGATCGTTCGTTCTCTTCATTTGCCTCGACAATCATTCGTGTGTTTTCGTTTGTGAACAAAATGGCGGGCACATTGTCTCCCAAATTCAATGTGGGCATGGCCCATTTGTGTATTCTCGTTTTCTTCTCCGACTTGGTTTTGATGCATTGATCCTCGAAGTGCTTGCGACAAATGAGGTATTTCCACGGCCGTTTCGGGTTGTATTGGATGCGTAGGTTGTGCGACCACTTCTGCTGATGCTCGACGGACTTGGGGAATTTGAACATGGGATTGTCATTGTACAATTCCTTTTGGCAATGAATCAAGCTGCACTTGCCGTGACCCGATTTGATTTCGTTGTATCGAATTTCGCTGGTGGCGGCGCATGACTTTGGCAGGCTAATTAAGAAAAAATCAAGAGTAAAATTAAAAGAAAACCAAAACAAAACAAAAAGCTAACCTCTTCTCGGCCGGAACGACGGGCACCTTCTTTGCGCCGTCTCCTTCGTCTTTGCGTGGATCTTTAACATCAGTGCCCAAATACAAAGTGGGCACCGCACTATCACGCAATTGGCTGCCGTCAAAGGACCCCGCCGCGAAATGCCGCTCACAAATGTTGTAGTTCCCCGGCCTCAATGCATCGTATTCCATTTTTAGATTGTATAACCACTTGGAGAGCACTTGCTTGCTCTTCGGAAAACTGAAGAAGCGTGCATGCACGCTCATGATCTCATTTGTCCGGCCACATTTCTTCACACTGCACACAATCTCGTGCGTACTCTCGCCAACCGATCCCGTAAAGCATTCGTATATGTTCTCGTCCGTATGGCCCAAATGTAGAGTGGGAATCGAACCGAACTTGAGCATGCGGCTTACGCCCTTGAAGCACTTCTCTTCAAAATGCATGCTGCAAATGCGCGTGTGAAAGCACTTTCTGGCTTGTACTTCCGACGGATCCAAGCGGCAGTTGTAAATCCATTTACGCTGCAAAATCGGGTTCGACGGTATCATGTGCAGGTAAACGCCATCTTGACGTTTCTGGCGCCGACATGTCGGTATCGCACAGACAGTCGGCGATGAGGTGAATGTCGCCTGGTCTGCAACGGGGAAAAGTTCATTTTGGTAGATCGTTGAGGGTCGTTTGGGTCCCAGGTTCAAAGTTGGCATTGTGCCCGGATGAAATGTGCGTGAAGCCTTCATGGGTATGTCTGGTTCGAAATGTTTACTGCAAATGCGATAACGCCACAGACATGACTTGTCCGCTTGTATTTGGGTGTTGTGCACCCATTTCTTGAATAGATCATCCTGTACGGGGAACTTGTGGAAAGTCACACCCTTTTCGGAGACATGACTGCCGCAGCCCTCAACTTTACAGTGGCGTGAAGTGAACTTCGGTGTATCGTTGTTGTCCCTCGTCGCATGTCCTTCCTCCATACGTTGCACTTCCAATTCAATTTGTTCAATTTGTAGTTCGTTTTCGCTGCCGGACTCTATCAAGTCTTCGTCTATGTTAATGGCATCATCAGTGTCTATGAGGACATCTTCGGCAGCCATGACGACATCTTCTGTATCTCTGATGGCATTTTCAATTGACCTAATTTTATCTTCGGGATTAGGGAAAATTTCGCCACTTTCGAGATCGCCCAGCAATAAAGTGGGCACTGCCCAAGCGCGCAAGCGCTTGTTAATGCAATACTTCTCAAAATGCAACGAGCAAATGCGCGAATTGAGGGAGTCGCGGCTGGTTAGTTGCGTATTGTGCAGCCATTTTTTCAAAAGCTCCGCATCCCTGGGGAAGTTATGATAATGTACTGTTGTTGTTGTGGCTGTTGATGGTGTTGCCTTCCCATCCACACTGGCATTCTCACAACTTGGAATGCAACATTTGTTATTAGGCGTTGGCAGATTAAGGCTGCGACGATCCATTGTCTCGGGGTCAGGATTTAAGAAAATTACACTTGGATCGTCGTGCGGCAGTTTGAGTGTGGGTACAGCCCAATTACGACGACGTTTGGACGATTCCATGGAACAGTAGGGCTCGAAGTGCAGCGAACACACTTTCTGCACACTGCGGCGATCCTCGTCGAATGCGATTTTCGTGTTGTGACACCATTTCTCCAGCAGTTCTGTATTGTAGGGGAATTGATAGAGTCTCGTTTGTCCAGTGAGATTACTCGACCGGCAACCGGGTACCGAACAAACTGAGGTGAGTACACGCGAACTGTTCATAACAATGCTGTGAGTGGAATGCAATTTGCTGATGGACGCGGCGAGGTCATTGTCAATCTCTTCGTCCTGTAATCTCTCCAATTCTTCCAAGTTTGCATCGTATGTTATTTTGAAATGTATGGGGCACAGTTTCAATTCGTCACCACTACTTTCGTCCGGTGCACTTACGCCGATGCTTTCACACCATTGCAAACGTAAGACCTCCGGCTCTGGCAGCTCGTAGACTTGCCTCGTCCTGGACTTTGTAATTTCCGTGCACTGCGGATAACAGCACGACACCGACTCGCTCAATGTGACACTGGTCGTGTCCTTCTTCATTCTGTACTTGTTCGAAAAGCCAACCTTTTCGGTGTGAAAGATGTCGCCCGTGGTGTCGTCGTGGCCCAATTTCAAAGTGGGCATTGCACCGCATTTCAAGCGCCCATGTTCATAGCAGTAGCTTTCGAAGTGGTCACTGCACACTTTATAAGTGTGCCACACCTCCGAGGTGGCCGGCAATTTCAGATTGTGTATCCACTTTTCGAAAAGCGATCTCGGTTTGGGAAACTGACTCAACATAACTTGATCTTCCGCTTTCGATTTGCCGCAATTGCGTACGCAACAGCGCACGATGACTTCGGGCTTCTCAAAGGTTTCGGGATTTTCGGCAATATCAGTGTCCTGGTGGCCCAGCCGTAATGTGGGAATGGCCCGTATCAACAGGCGGCCTTGCTTGATGCAACGCTCCTCGAAGTGCATATTACATATGAGCGATTTTGCACAATCATCCAGGGGAATTTTCAAATTGTGACACCATTTCTCCAGCACCTCAGTATTTTCGGTGAATTTAAACAATTTCACACCATCCACTAGCTTCGAAAGTCCGCAATTTGGCACGTGACATTGCTGGTCATTTTGCAAGGTAACTGCACTTGTCTGACTTGTGGCCTGTCGCCACTCACTCTTATGGATATTCTCTTCGGAGTGACCCAACTTGAGTGTGGGAATGGAGCCGAAGCGCAAACGATTGCCATTGAGGCAATTCGCTTCGAAGTGTTCGTCGCAAATGCGGAAACTGTAGCGCGCTGCCTGGTAGGCATAATGTTTGCAATTTTCGGCCCATTTGCGCAGCAACATGCCCTTGCTGGGATACTTTAAGAGCTGTATTCCGTCGCTTTTGGACTTGAGGCAGGAAATGATCGCACAGCAATTGCCGCGCACAAACTTGATTTCACCCGACATCTTCTCCTCGGCATGGTACTTGGGTAGTTGTTTGGGATTCTCGTGAAATTTTTCACTGTGTCCCAGCTCTAAGGTGGGCAAGGCCCATGGTCGAGGTTTTGTTTTGCCCATGGCCAGTGCCTCAAAGTGAACTGAACAGATTTTCAGCTGAGAAGCTTCGCTTTCGTTTATTTGCGTATTTTCACACCATTTCTGTCGAAGCCAATCGATTTTTGGATATGAAAACAGTTTTATGCCATGTACCTCGGGCGTTTGTTGGCATGAGGCTATGGAACATTTCTGCAACGATGATGTGGTGTTCTGTGATATGCAAGAGTCGTCAGCTGGGTTGGAATTAATGGAAATGTTTTCAGCGGTCGAATCATCATCCGAGAAATTATCCTCTTCAATCGTTTCTTCAGCCACATTTTGACTTGTATCCGCTTCGTGTTCTTTAGAATTGATCAATGCATTCTGTTCTGGGCGTTTCAGGTTCAAAGTAGGCATCGCTTCCGATTGTAGTACACCCAAGCTTATGTAGTGTGGCTCAAAGTGCTCACTGCATATTTTCAGTTTCTTCACATTATGGAGGGAAACGTTTAGGTTTTCCTGCCACTTGTCCAGCAGTTCCTCGTCCAGGGGAAACGAAAACAGTTGTACATTATGCAAACGGCCTATTTTTCCACAATACGGTAGGCAGCACTTGTCCAAATGCTGAGTCAATTTGATCTTTGGATTCCTAAAAATATCCTCGTCACTGTGTCCTAGATCTAAAGTGGGTATAGCCCATCTGAGTAGTATCTTGCCAATGCACTGCTTTTCAAAATGTAACGTGCACACGTGGGCAAACTGGCAAGTTTCGGCCGCCAAGCGTACATTGTACGTCCATTTCTGATAGAGCGTGGGATTCTTCGGGAAGCGGAATAGCTTGATGCCCGCATCTTCGTCCGCCATTTGACGGCATGAGGAAATGCAACATGCATACGCGAGCACTTTACGTTCGGGATTGGTATAAATGTCTTCGGAGTCGTTGGCGGTATTCAAATTCAAGGTGGGTATGGCCCACGAGCGCAACAAGTGCTTGCCAAAGCAATATGGCTCAAAATGGTTGCTGCAAATCTTCAGCGAATTGCTGCTTTCAGTATTCACACCCAAATTGTGACACCATTTGTTCAGCGCGTCTTTCTCATGTGGGAAATTCCAATACTTAGTGTCCTCCTCGTTGTTATTCGGCAGATGGCAATTGTTCACACAACAGTTCACCTTCACTACCTGACCGTTGCGTTGTTCCTCGGGATTGCGATAGATATCCTCATCGTTGTGGTTCAGTCTCAATGTGGGTACGGCCCAATGATGCAGGCGTGAGTTGGCCCAACAGCGCGCCTCAAAGTGCAAAGCACACACTTTATACAAATACGAGCGACTCTCGTCGAATGCGATTCGTGTATTGTGACGCCATTTGGCAGATATCTCACTATTCAAAGGAACTTTGTACAGTTTGATGGAGTTCATGAATTTCGAATCGCAACCGGGCACAGCACACTGAAAAGCTTGAATGCGCGTGAATCTCTGTATGGACTCGTACTCTTTAGTCAATGTGTCGAAGGCTGGACTTGTGACATGTTCGGTGGCCAACTGATAGGCGTCTATGAAGTGTAAAGCGCACAGATTAGCCGTTGGCAGTTCACCCTCGGATAAGTCAATTTTCAAATGGTCGCACCATTTGCTCAGCAGCTCGCCATCTTCGGGCAATTTGTACAATGGCATGCGCAATTGTATCGCTATGCTGCAATTGGGCACAATGCATTTCAAAGCCTGCGGAATGCCTTCATTGGCCAGCTTCTTAGTGCACTTACCGTCTTCCAAGTTATTGCGATAGATATTGTCGTCGTTGTGGCCCAATTTGAGCGTGGGCACCGCACCGAAATTCAAGTGCTTCTTGCCCTTACAATAGCTCTCAAAGTGGTCATCGCATACTTTGTACGATCGCAGCACTTGGCTGGTTACTTTCAGTTTGAGGTTGTGAGCCCACAGCAAATACACATCACGGCTCTTGGGGAAACGATTCATGCGTACACTGTCGCTCGATTTAGATTTGCCACACTCAGGCACACAGCAGTACACTACCGGAGTCATTGGTGGCTTCGGCATGGACACAGGATTCTGATAGAGTTCCACAATCTCCGCGCCATTGTGACCTAACAACATTGTGGGCAGGCAGCCATCGTGTAATTTAGTTTTACTCACACAGCCCGACTCAAAGTGCAGGTTGCATACGAACAAGTCCCTGCAATTCTCAGCGTTCAGCTGCAAATTATGACACCACTTGGCAAGCTCCTCGGGTTCGTTGGGGAAGGCGAAAAGTTTCACAAAATGCGTTTTGGGCGAACGTCCACAATGGGGCACGCAACAGTTTGTATTCTGTTCAGTCTGATCGCCTATGTCCAATTCAAGTTCGTAAATATTGCTGACATCTTCAGCCAAATTTAAGGTGGGAATGGCACTGCTCTTTAGACACTCACCTTCACCCTCGCCCTCACCATCATTGGCAAAACAATTCACTTCAAAGTGCTTCCGGCAAACCTTATAGTTCTGACGCTGTGCCAGGTAGGCATCTTGGTTGGTATTGTGTGCCCACTTGCGCAACATATTGCCACGCTTCGGAAAGCTGAACAGCTTCTCATTTTCCACATTTTCACAGTTTTTAATGCAACACTTGTCTTCTTCTGGTTCCTTAATGTTTCTTACGGGATTGTCAAATATCGCATCGGAATGGCCCAAATTCAAGGTGGGTACAGCCCACGGACGTGGTCTACCATTTAGAAGGGCATGTTTTACGAAATGTTCCGAACAAATGCGGCGCATTGTGTAACGTGTCGATTGCTTCGTGTTGTGACACCATTTGCGTGCGAGCAATTGACTCGGTTTGGGAAAGCAAAAGAGCTGTACGTTGTGCTTTTTACGCGACTTGCGACACGATTCGATGCAGCAACGTTGGGTTACAAACGCTGCAGTTGTGGTGGGATTCAAATGTTTCGGTCCCTCGGAGTGGCCCAAGTTTAGTGTGGGTATAGCCCAGAAGCAAAGTCGACTGCCTATGGCACGCGGCTCAAAATGAAGATGACAGATTCTGTAGCGTGTATA
This sequence comes from Heteromyza rotundicornis, assembly GCA_951394025.1. Lineage (NCBI taxonomy): Eukaryota > Metazoa > Arthropoda > Insecta > Diptera > Heleomyzidae > Heteromyza > Heteromyza rotundicornis. Next base: position 58,272,406 of record OX596013.1, on the reverse strand, counting down.
CATGTTGCTGTGAGGCATTAGCTTCAGGTTATCACACCACTTGATGACGAGTTTGGGTTTCTTTGGAAATCGAAATATGCGAATGGACAAATCGTTGCTTGAGCTGTTGCAGTTGGGCACGTTGCAGGCTATGTTCGTGACGGTCACATAGTTCAGCGTCAATTCAGAGTTCTTGTGCATCAGATTGGCATCATCGTGCCCCAAATCTAGAGTCGGCACTGCTCCAGGATGTAGTTTCAACTTACCAATGACTTCCGGTTCAAAGTGTGCCTCACAAATGCGCCGAAGACGACAGTGTTCGATAGCAACTTTCAAATTGTCACACCATTTCTGGCGCAGGTCACTCTCTTTCGGAAATCCAAAGGTGCGTAGGTGTTGATTGGCAGTTTTCTTTCTACGACAATGTTTGAGGCAACAAAGCCGAAAAACCGAATTATTCAACTTTTCGGTGCAGACGGTGGCGAATGGACTAGCATCCACTTGGGGGCTCGCCGAATTTGCGTCGTTATCGTCCTTCAATGCCATTGTTGTTGGTTGTGTTTCATTTTCCTCTTCGCAGTTATTCGCATTTTTGGGCTTATTGGTGTATTTCAGCTTATCGCTGTGACCCAAATTGATGGTGGGCACTGCGCCCGGTTTCAGTTTACGCGCACCAACCATGCACAGCTCGAAATGCTCGATGCATACGCGGCCAATGCAGTCCGCGATGTTCAGTTTGAGGTTGTCACACCATTTCTGCAACAATTGTTGGTCTTTGGGAAAACCGAAAGTCTTCAAATGATGCTCGGGCGTCTTCTCCTTGCGGCAGTGCTTCAAACAACAAATGGGATAGATATTATTGACACACTTTTCGCGTTTTTTCGGAGATACTCCCACCTCATTCACGCACTCGGTGCTACTTAAAGGATCAATGCTTTTGGCCGAACTATTTAATTTGCTGGGCGATGCTTTCTCCTCCACCTCCTCCACCTCTTTCACATCACCATCATCATCATCTTTGATATCGTCTTCTACCAAATAACTTGAGGGATCGATGATTTCGTACGATTCCGATTTATCAAAACTATTTTCACTGCCATCTTTCAGGCTGGACGCACTTGTTTCGTGATTTTTGATAATTTCTTCGTTGTTGAATTCCACGTCATCACGATGTCCCAAATTCAGTGTGGGCACTGCTCCACATTTCAATTTGCGATGGCCCATAGCTTCGGCCTCGAAATGCCTGTGACAAATGCGTCCTTTACATTCGTTCGGCTTCAAATTCAAATTCATACACCATTTCTTCAGCTGTTCCTCGTCTTTGGGAAAGCCAAAGGTCCGCAAGTTATGATCGGCAGCATGCAACTTCTTGCAATGTGGCAGACAGCATTGAGGCAGAAAGAAGCCCGGCACACTTCTGGGATTCTCGTATATGTTCTCCTTGGAATGACCCAAATGCATGGTGGGCAGAGCCCACGAACGTACTTGCTTACCCTCAATGCAACGCTTGTGGAAATGCAAATTACAAATTCGCGGCTGCTTCTTCAGGGCGCCCAGCGGCAGTTGTAAATTGTGACACCATTTCTTCATCATCAGCTGTGCGGTAGGAAAACCAAAAAGGCGTACGCCATGCTGCAAGCGACTCTTGCGACAACTGAGCACGCAACACTTGATCGAATCCAGTGATTTTTTCATTTTAACGTGGGCCAAAATGGGCAAATCTTCATCCAGATTCGGCTCCATGCAAAGATGTATGTCCGCGTCAGTGTGTCCCAAATTGAGAGTGGGTATGGCCCAAGAACGTAAGCGCGAATTGCCAACGCAGTGCGGCTCGAAGTGTTCGTCGCAAATCTTATACAATGGACACTTTTCACGCTCCAATTTCAGATTGTGGGTCCACTTAAGTAGCATCGATTCGTCAGTGGGAAAGTTGAATAGTTTGAGGGATTCGTCGTCGGTCTTCGAGCGGGCACAACCCGCAACGCTGCATTTGAATGTGACAGGCCCCAGCATTCGACGTTCCATGGAATTCAAGTCGGGATTTTGATAAACCTTTTCGGGCTCCTTGTGATTCAGTTGTAGCGTGGGTATAGCCCAGGAACGCAAGCGTTGCGATTCGGTGAGGCAATACTTTTCGAAATGCTCGGAACATACTTTGTTTAGGTAACGACGATTCTCGTCTACTTCGATGCCTGTGTTGAAGCTCCACTTCTGTATTAGCTCACGATTGTAGGGAAATTGAAATAGTCTATGTTGGGTCAGTTGGCTCGAGGAACAGTCCGGAACGCTGCATTGAGCACTTCGAATGAGAAGAGAGCTGCTACAGCGTGCATGCATATTGGCCAACATTTGGAGATCCGTGTCGATGTCGGGTATAGCCTTGCAGACTTCTAGAGTGGCTTGATAACAATCCAAGAAATGCAAACCACAAAGTTTGGGCTCTGGAAGCAGTTTGTCTTCTTTAGGGAGTTTCATATGCTGACACCACAATTCCAATAATTGAGTGTTCTTCGGTAAATCATAGGGCTCTCTAAGCAAAGTCTTTGAGGCTGTACAATCTGGGTAGGAACATTTCGCCTCAATTTCACACAAATCTGGTAACACCGTGGCCTCCGACGTTTCGTCTTCATTTTCCCTATCGATGCTCTTGTCAGCCAAGCTTGATTGTCGTCCGAAAAATGAAATTTGCAACTGCTCATGGTTTACCTTGTACAGGTCGCTTGTGTCATCGTGACCCAAGTTGACGGTGGGAATGGCTCCATAGTTCAAACGCATCTTACCCACACACGCAGCCTCGAAATGGTCATTGCAGATCTTGTACTTGTCGCGTTCCTTAAAGTCCAAATGGTCCAACTTGAGGTTATGCTGCCAACGCCGAAACATTTTCGGGTTCTTGGGGAAACTATTCATTTGAGCATCATCGTACTTGCGCGACTTGCCGCAAGAGGGCACGCAACACTTGACTATGATCTCGGTGTATCGTTCCTCGGGTTTGGGGTTTTGAATGAGTTCAATTTCGGCATCGTCGTGTCCCAAGGCCAGAGTGGGTATCGCCCACTTGTACAGCGACTTGGGAGCAAGGCAGTCCACCACGAAGTGCCGATTACAAATGCGTACGCCAGGACAGTCCACGGGATTCATTTTCAAATTGTTACACCATTTCCACAGCAGATCTTCATCGTCACAGGGGAACTTGAACAGGCGCACATTTTCCGTCTCCTTCACAGCATGACAACTATTCACGACGCACTGCAACTCGGCGAAACTTTGAGCCTCGTTCGGGAAGACGTCCACCACATCTTCACTTAAATTCAAAGTGGGAATGGCGCCAGGACAGAGGCGTTTCGTGCCGAAGGAATGCGGTTCGAAGTGACGCGAACAGACACGATATTGCGCGCGTACAGCCTCGGTGGGCTTCTGCTGTGTATTGTGGCCCCACTTGCGCAGCAGCACACGATTGTGAGGGTACCGGAAGAGCGTGACACCGTCGGCGCGGGTCTTACCGCAAGTCGGTATAATGCAACGCACCTCTAAGCGCAATTTGGCCAATTTGAGGCGTGCTGGATTTTGATAGATTTTATAGCCTGGCGGAGTGTTCAAATCGATAGTGGGCACCGAATGCGGCATGGGACAACGTTTCGTTAGGACGTGCGGTTCAAAGTGCACCGAACACAGCCGACGTTGGCCATTGCCCACCAAAGGAATCTGCAGATTGTGACACCATTTCGCCAGCATGCTGCGATTGATTTTGGGAAAACGATAGAGGTGAACGTGATCACTGCTGCGCATTTTACGACAGTGCGGCAGGCAACACCGTGGCGTCCACGACTTCACTGGAGAGTAGGCTTTGAGGATTTTCTCCTTCTTGACCACAACGCTCAGTGTGCGCTCAGGATTCTCGTAGAGGTTTTCGATATTCTTGGCCAGATTGAGAGTGGGTATGGCCCAACTGTGCAAGCGCTTGCCAATGCAATGCGACTCAAAGTGTAAATTGCAAATGCGTAAGTTCGCCAGTTCGGCCAGCTCCAGTTGTAGATTATGTGCCCATTTCGAAAGCAGCAGAGGATCCTCGGGCATGCGATACAGTTTGATATCATCGATTTGCGGATTACGCTTGCAAGTCTCGACACAACAGTCGCCCTCTTCGTCGCCTGTATTCGGCACGGCCGGTTTGGCCCACAACTCGGCTATTTCCTGGTCTGTAGGTAGCTCATGCATGGGATCATCAGTATGGCCCAGTAGCAGTGTGGGCACGGCCCAACGCTCTAGCCGTTTATTGCGCAAACAGCGATCTGCGAAATGCACCTCACAAATGGCATCGTTGAACAAACGCGAGCCGTCCGGTATGGGCTTGTGCAGATTCTCACACCATTTCTGCAACAAGCCGGGCTTGGATGGAAAACGATGCAAGTTAGCATGATCGCGATCACGATTGCGTTTGCATTGCTGCACGCAGCAGGTTTCGCGTATGTTCAGTTTCTTTATCACCTCCGGATTTCGGTGGATATCTTCGTCGTCGTGGCCCAAATTGAGCGTGGGCACTGCAAATGGACGCATACAGCCGCCTATGCAGTACGACTCGAAGTGAGCACTGCAAATGCGCACGCCCTTGTGAAGTTTGTTTATGTCCAGTTTGAGATTGTGACACCATTTCTGCATTTGCTCGGGACGCCGCGGTATGGTGTGTAGGGTGACATTATCAATGTGGCGATTGCGTTGACAGCTTTGCACGAAGCACACATCAATCGACTCAAAGCCATTCGAGGTGCTTGACGTGGATGAGGTGGCCGTGGCAAATTCCGATGGGGATGGCGATATAGATGGAATGCCCGAGTAGCTCATAGACGACATTGTGGAGTTGTGGAAGCTGTACACTTTGGGTGAGGAGTGATGAACCGGGGGCGGTGGTGGCGGCGGCGGTGTGTACAACTCGTTTTCGTAAATGTTGAAAGTGTCGTTGTGACCCAAATTTAAGGTGGGTACAGCACCTAAGAAATATCAAAAATGTAAAGTCCAATCAAATATAGTCAACAATAAATATTTTTACATAATTTACACAAAAACTAAGACTTACCTGGTGACAGTTTCCTCAGGCCCAAGGCTTCTTTGACGAAGTGAGCACTGCAAATCTTATGATTCTTGCCGCGATAAACTGACGGATCTAAGCGCAAATTGTAGCACCAACGCTGCAGTAGTACCTCATCGCGGGGAAAACGATACAAGGACAGATTGAAATCGGACGATCGTGTGCGGCGACAGTGGGTCAAACAGCATTTCTTCTCCTCCAAATAGATGAGTCCGGGATTGTCGTGTATCTTGCCATAGGCCGTGCCCAAATGCAGCGTCGGCACAGCCCAAGGCTTCAAACGGAATTTGCCAAAGCAACGCTCCTCGAAGTGCCGGCCACAAAAGTGACGCGGTTCCTTGCTATAGACAGTCAGACGGGCATTTTGGCACCATCGTATCAACGTTTTCGTGTCCTTGGGGAAATTGTAGAATTTCAAATTGCTCTCGCCGCGCTGGTTCGTGCAGTTCGGCATACTGCAGCAGGCATACTCGCCGCTCGTGAACGTATTGGTCAGCTCGCGATTCTGATAGAGATTGGCCACGTCGTCGTGGCCCAAATTAAATGTGGGTACTGCCCAATAGCACAGCGAATGACGATTGATGCAGCGCTTCGGAAAATGCAAACTACAAATGCGATAGTTGGCGTAGTTGGTTGACTGCGGACTCTGATGGTTGATTTTGAGATTGTGCAGCCATTGACTGAGGTATTTGTCATCTTTGGGGAATACAAAGAATTGCAGGGTGGGACTGGTGCTCTTGCGTACGCCACACTTGGGCACACAACACAAGGCATCGTCTGTCTCGTCGACGGCCGGTGTGTGCTGTGAGGGTATATTGAAGACGTTCGCAGGGTGAGGATTGTTGGTGTAATCGTTGGTGAATGCTGGCGAAGGCAGTGAGTTGTGTGAACTGGACGCAGCAGCAAAAGGTGCATTTGTATAATCGTTGAAATTATGTGGCTGCTGCTGTGGCAGCTGCTGTTGATAGTCGTTTGTAGAGAAAAAATCATTTTCCACTTTGAATTCGGTCTTAATGGGATGTGGAAGTTGGAAATTGTTGCTTGTGTTTGGGAAATTGCTGGGTGGATAAGAACGATTGTGAAAGAAGTTGGTGTATTTACTGGTGGTAGGCACTAGAAGTAAACGAATTTTGCAAATACAATAAAAGTTATTCCTTACAAGAACGACTGCGAAAAATTACCTTCCATGACACCCATATGGCAATCTTGTAGATTATAGTTTGGTTGATGATTTGGCGGCATATTCGCTCGATGATGATTCGGCGACATATTCACTTGATGGTGATTTGGCGGCATATTTGCTTGATGGTGATTCGGTGGCAAATTCGTCCGATGATGCATTGGTGGCATATTATTTGGCCGATTTTGACTGGGCAGCATATTCGTGGCCGCTGGAAATGCGGGACGTGAATTCATTGCATGAGCTGCAAAGAATAAATTTAAAAATTAAAAAAACAATAAGAATGCTCCCAGTATAACCACTCTTACCGGCAGCTCTGCCAGGAACGTAGTATTTGCCACAAAAATGTATAGCCTCCATGCGGTGCTGGTGCAATTGATGCGGCGTTTGGAACCACAAACGACATACGGGACAATCAAATCGAGCCTGGTGTCGATGCAGGGGCATGTGAGAGAATAGCAGTTCACGCGTAGGAAATGAAGAAGAGCAAACCTAAAAGATTCCATGAAGTACGTTTTCGAGAAATGAAAAACTGTTCACTATTCAACTAAAAACTAATTTCAATCGGCTTACATTACACACAAACGTGACGTAATCGTGTTCCATGTGTTCGTGCACTTCGCACAGTTCAATCGTATCGAAACTCTTGCCACAATACTTGTGACAGAAATACTTATTCGCACGATGCAAATGCTCGTGCGACTGCAGCTCCTCACTGGACATGAACGACATGGGACAGATGCAACACTTGAAGTCATATTCCAGAATTTCGCAAATACTCTGAGCAACGTGTCGGGTGTAGCTGTGCTTCTTGAAGAATACCTGCTTGCAACGCTGGCAAATGGGCAGCGTATCGGAACGTTCGGTTTGTAATTTTAAACGTGGAAAGTTGAGTGGCTGCAAAAGGGAAGGGAACATAAAGCGGAAAGTTGGGTAAGTCTTTAATTATCAAAGGAAAAAGATTTTCCAAAGCAAAAGCAACCAATTTAAAAGAAAACATTAAATGAGCAAAGTTCATACCTTTTGCTGTTGAGATGTTGAAGGCATTAGTTCCTCTTTAATGTGCTGAACTTTAGGTGGTTGCGCCATTGTGGGATAGTGCAAGCGTTTGTTATAATCCACGTACGACAGACTATCGTCGGCGACTAAATTTATTTTTCCCACTTCGTCGGGCGGTTCAGCTGCAAAAGGTATACACAGAAGAAAATGTTTATCCCAAGCAAAATAAGTATCCAAAGCGAAAATAAACTCTTGCAGAAAATCCTACTCTATAAGAAGCAGCCAGTTGAATCCAACTTTATCGAGGGTATACATAATACAAGCATTTTCATTTCCAGATACATCGTTGCAATTTACTCTACTTGCAAAAGCATCGAATGACCAGATGACTAATCAATTCTAGAAGACATTTCAAATAAACGATGGAGAGTGTACAGCGACGAGGCTATACTATAGATGGCGTATTACATAAAATCGTTATAGAAGGTATTATACAGATACACAGCGGCAACGGGCAAACACCATCATAGTGCAGAGCTCAGCAGCAAACCAGCAACCAATACACACAGAAATTGTTGATTGTCGAAAAAGATAAACGAGTCTGATTTATAGAACATTCCACATTTCCCAAATGGAGATTGAACGGAGAATATTGTATTTTCTATGGCAAACTGGGAATTTGTGCGGGGCGGTGCGGCGCGGACGACCGACGCTTTCATTAATATGCGAAGAGGGTTTGGGTTTGAATGCAGAAGAAGCATCAGTATTTAATTTAATAGTCAGAAGGGGTTGGCTTTTCACTTTGAAGTTCACTCACTCAATGCAACAAAAATTATATAAAATTTTATATATTTTATTATAATGAAAGAAAGAAAAAAAAAGGTAAATTTTTTAATAATATTTAAACTTTCTAAATATTCATCAATAGATTATGAAATCAAGAATTTAAATTTATAATTTGTATGATTATAATTTGACTGAGTTATATTATAATTCAGTTTAACTCAAATCTTCCACACTTTAGACAGTTCATTAGTTAATATGAAATTCTGCCGTTTCCTAGTTGGAAAATCGATTTCTGCTTTTGTCTGTGTTTTCAATTTAGAAATAGATAAGTACGGTCTGGTCTAGTGCGAGAGGGTGTGATTGATTGCTTCGGCACAGCGGCATTGGCATGGCAAAGTAGTCGTGCTGAAGTAATTTACATCATTGTGGTTGCTTCAAATTTAAGGCAACAAAAACAACAACAACAAAATGTTTGCTGCAAACTTTATAAGAAGCGATCATCATGATTCGCACAATTTCGTTAGTTGCATCAGTTGGATGAAGTCCGTTTCAGTTCTCTTTGAGCTCCATATTCGTTATACTGTGAGGGAAATACTTACTACGCAGTCACTTTTCAAAGTACAATGCTTGTTACCGTTCAGTTAGAGGAACTGGTTTTTTGTTGCGCAAATTCTCATTTTTGTTGCTTTAGAAGAAGCAGAAACAACATGAAAGATGCCTGATAAACAAGGGTGGCGACTTATAAAACAGCAGATTGCACGGCTTATTGTTAATAATTTTATTCAAGTTTTACTTTAATGAGTAGTTATCAAATCAACTATTTATTACTCTAAAATTTAGAGTAGAGACCGACTGAAATTCGGTTTCGGTTTTTCGGTCAAAAAAGCTGTTTCGGCCTTGTTTCGGATTCTTTTTGTGTGTTAACTAGACTTCTTTACAAATAATTTTTTCGTATTATTTGAAATGTCAAAATTTTGTATGTAAAGTTGCTAAATTAGAGACCGCCCGAAATCGATTTTTTTATTTCGGTCAAAACCAAAATGCCAGAATTTTTTTATTATTTTTTTCGGCCGAAACCGAAAAAAAAATGGTGTATTTAAATTAGAGACCGACCGATATTCGGTTTCGGTTTTTCGGTCAAAAAAAACCGTTTCGGCCGAAAAGCAGAAAACTAACTTCCTACGCATTTCTAACTCCATTGTCGCTCGATTGATGCAGAATTTTTTGTATTTTCAAAAACAATTTATTTTTATCAATTTTATAAATTAACAATGACACAAAAAATGCAACAAAACAGTAAAATGGACAATGCAATATGCCGATATCATTAAAATCTAACAAAATAATTAAGAAGAAGATGCGTTTCACAAATAAGTATATTGACCATTCTTAAATTTTGAACCCAAAATGTATTCGTAGCCACAGTATATGAAAGAAAGTTCATTACAGTTTATTAAAAATCGCTAAATATATGAAGGAATTCTGTAATCTGGTCTCCTCAAGTAAAATAGATCTTGCCAATACTTCGATTCTAGCAATGACAGTGGCACACCTGAAGCATATATCGCGCGCGAAATTGATATATCAATATCGTTCTGAGATCCGGCAATGAGAGAGTTATCGTCACTTGCTGTTGAAGAGTCAAGTGGGGTGGTATTTTCGACGACTGCTTGAAATGGTACTGCCGTTGCCCTTACGATGTGTTTTCGTTTTACCTCCTCCGGACATAGGCTGCATTTTATTATGTGTCCCCTTAGTCTGGTTGTAGTTACATTTCCTTATAAATGGCTACAAATATGCAAGTAGCGCATTTTTTGCTCCCGATTCTTCCGAAATTGTGAAACACTCCCAGCTATGTCTTGGCATAGTGCGGGGATGCTGCTGATGACGGTTATTATGATTTTAAATTTCATTTTATTTATTCAAAATTATAAACTTACCAAATAAAAATGAAAGAACAGAAAAGGATTTTTGGAAAATTAAAAAATAATTTTTGAAATATTTTTCAGTGACATTATTTTAGTCAAATTCAGTCAATTTGACTGAATATGGCCAGTCATTTTCAGTCAATGACTATCGTGACTAGTCAAAATCACTCATTTTACATCTCTACTTAAAATATAAAATTCGGTAACGTAAGTGTACCGAATTCCGTCATAGTGTCTAATTCCAGCCACTTTACTTATTTGCCTTACTTACTCGTAGCCGAAGTTAAGTGTTTTTATAATGTGAATTTCTTCGTTTTCTTCAATATTAAAGTATTGTTGTAATACATCTTTATTAATATTGTCAAACAACAATTGGATTTCTTTAGTTTTAAAATCTACAGTTGCTTTGAAAGTATTCATGTCTACTACCCCGACAGAAATTTCTACTGCTCTATGCAGAAAACCATATCTACTACCCGCTCTTGAAATCCACAACCCTGACTGTAATCTCTACTACTCTCGAGAATTTCTACCAAATTTTTGCCTAATCTGACCGTAGCTTTATTTTTGGAATTTTTTTTGCATTTTTAATTGTTTTTTTTGTTGGTTTTGGTAAAAAAATTACTAAAATAAAAGAAGCAGATTTGTAGAAAGAATGGTGCGTGGGAAGTTAGTTTTCTGATTTATTCCTTTCAGTTTTTGTTTTTGACTAATTTGACTGAATTTGACGTCAATTGACTGTTTTTGACGAATTTGACTGTAAATGACTGACAGTCAAATTCAGTCAAGAAGTCATTTTACATCTCTAATTTTAAGTAATAACCCACATTTTTGCCAAATTAATTATTTTTTTCAATATTTATTAAACATTTACTTTGTTGTAACTACTTTAAAAACAGGGAATTTTAGTTATAAGTATTAGGCATACAAAATGGCATAGTAATGTATGTATTTGCCCTATTCAAAGAAATGTAAGAGAGCCCTTTGAGGCAACAACGTACAATGAAGTTGTGTACATAGTACTTTTGAATAGAAAATATGTAATAAAATGAAATAAAATGTAAAAAAGTTTTTAAACAAGAATTGTGGAAAGATACAAATATATTATTCAAAATAAGAAAGTCTCGGCCATTGTGAGACGGCGCCTTGTTTGGGACACAGAAATTTTTCTACGATATTTTACTAATGACATTTTTTTAAATTTTTGTCAAATGGGATTTTGTGACATTTGTATTCTAATTTCTGTTGAACTTTTACACGATATGCAGTGCAAAAAACAAAAGGTGTCCCAATCCAGCATAAATATAATATATTTTTTTGATTTCGGTCTTTAACTAAAGATTCTTGGGGAGAGAATTACTGGAATGAGTTTGAATCAATTTCAAAAGGATTAAAGCGCTTTTGTCTGTTGTCAATTCGTAAAGAACAAATCGATTTTTGCTGTAGAGTGCTTGGAGGATTAAATCAATTTCATGGTTGAATGCTAAGCATATGTGGTACATACCTAAACATAGAAAACCTTTATGATAGAGATAAGATTTGGTTTCTTCAATAAACGAATTGAAATTTATATCGTAGTTTAACTTTAAAGAAGGTATGGTGCAAGGTTCCTTTTATAGATTCAAGTATTCAACTAAAAGCTGTGAAAACCCAACCATACACTTTTGCACTTTTGCATGCACATTCCTTGGCCGTTAGGGGTTGTTTGTAGTTTTTCAATTTGTGAAATGTATTTAAAATATTTCGGTACAAATTTCTACTCACTTTTGATAATCAATTCGTCCATTTCAATTGTGGGCGTCAGAATGTGCTCTAATGGCTCCATTTTGATGTTTTGTGGAGGCATGACTTGTTGCAGCTGATGTTGTTGTTGTCTTTGTTGCTGCTGCTGCTGTTGTTGTTGATGATAGGAAAAGGCATCAAAAACAACGGGCCCACGGCCGCTCATTTCAAGGTCAAAGCCGCCACCGACAATGCCGCTGCCGTCTCCGCCGCCACCACCAGCGAATGAGCCGGCAAACATATTCATATTCGTGGTGCCACTAGCAACATGTGCGTGCTGCCACTGTTGTTGTTGCTGTTGTTGATGGTAGTGATGGTATTGTTGTTTGTTTTGATTTTGCGACATTGCAAAACAACACGACACAGCAGTTTGATGATGAATATTCAGAGGGGTTGGTTGAACAAACAAACACTTCACAACTTCACATTTTCCAATATTGTCAGTCAACTATGGAGCGCTGGGAAATAGCAAAGCAACTAGTATATAGTTTGTGCAAATACGTGTTTCATCCAAAAATACGAAACAACAGTTCTGGCAAATTAAAATGTTGGTCTAGTTTTTAGCTCGATTAACAAAACATGTGTAAAAATGTGAGAAGAAACGAAACTGAAGAGCTTGTCAAAGTACTCTGCATCTTCTTCCACCAAAGGGCTTTGTGTATAGATATTTCTGTTAGCGATGAGAATATTTAGTACCCATTACATACTATCCGAGTCTTACGTGAACCACAATATATCACGGCGATTCATATATAATCGGAGACCCCAAATCATGTGCATTTTGCCAGTTTTTTTGTGCGTATTTGTTTTCGTGGGCTTTCCGACTTTAAATGAATTGCCTATTTTATTTTAATCTTAACGAAACATTTAATGTTTTTTTTTTAACATATTTGTCAAATTATAGGATATGAGTTTAAAATAAAAAATGTTTTCATAATAATGATCTATTGAGATATTTTGGGAACAAGTGAAGCGCTTAAGCCAAGCCCCGATTTTTTTTTTTTTTTTTTCTAAAGTAGGCTTTTACACCCTAAAACCGAATCTGCAAACATTTTGGTGAGGAAACGTCTAGTTTCCGAGATATTTAATTTTAAAGTTTCGAATTTTCCCATACGAAATGCGCACTATTTTGGTTTTTTCTTCACTGACTTTTTGTTGTAATGGTAACATTTGAAAAGGTGTGTTCAAGTGAAATTTTCCCAAACTATGTGCAAGTATTACGTACACGATTGTACTATGTGACGTAATTCTTGAACATCATTTAGCAAATAGTATGTAAATTAAGCTTATCAATTTGAGAAATGTTATTGTTGAAAATAGATAAATAAAGTAAAGAAATGTACATATTGTATTATCTTATTCGAAGAGAAATGTGTAATTCATTAAGAAAGCGAAGTCTTATTAAATGCACTTTTCATTTTATTTGAATTTTGAAAAATGAAAATATTGAATTTATTGTAGCTTTTAAGGTTTTAAGGTGTTAGAAGGCGGTGTAGCGCCACAGGCAAAAATTTTTCCCAAAAAATCGCGCGATTTTTTGGGAAAAATTTTTAATTTAAGAACGATGTGCTGTAGGGTATTCGTACTTGTTTCAGTGTTCCAGCATTACTACAACAACAACAACAACAACAACAACATTACAACAGCAAAATTACAAAAACATTAGAATAACAACATCACAACAAAATTTTTAATTTAAGAGAGATGTGTGGTAAGGTATTCGTACTTGTTTCAGTGTTCCAGCATTACTACAACAACAACAACAACAGCAACATTACAACAACAACATTAGAATAACAACATTACAACAAAAATTTTAATTTAAGAGAGATGGGTTGTAGGGTATTCGTACTTGGTTCAGTGTTCCAGCATTACTACAACAACAACAACAACAACAACAACAGCAACATTACAACAACATTAGAATAACAAGAACTATGGAAAAAAAAACCGATGAGCACACCTTTCAAAATGACACCATCACAAAAGTCAGTGAAGAAAAAACCAAAATAGTGCGCATTTCGTATGGGAAAATTCGAAACTTTAAAATTAAATATCTCGGAAACTAGACGTTTCCTCACCAAAATTTTTGCAGATTCGGTCTTAGGAGGTCAAATACTACTCGTAAAAAAAAAACAAGAAAATCGGGGCGTGGCTTAAACGCTTCACTTAAGCCATATTTTGCAATAAATTTTCTTGAACCATTCTTATCAGATATATGCAGAATTTCATATCTGCAATTGATAACCTGTCGGAAGCTAACATAAAAAGGAAAGCTACATAATATGTACATATATATTATGTCCCATTTCATGCAAAAATATTATTATTCCCAAACAATCTGCTTTATCCGTTAAATCATTCATTAATTGCAAATTTAAAATACTAACTACAAAAAAAATTGCACTTGTTTTGATAATATTTGAGTACCTACATACAAAAAGCCTCCATCACTAATCAAAAAACTATTTGACACTCTACTTTTGCGAAAGAAAATCTCAAATGCATTTTTCCACACAAAATTCGTATTTTTTACACCAAATTTTTCTTGCAAAATCAAATTTGATTGTTTAACTTGAAAAGGCACACAAAATATTGAATATTTTTTCACTTTTTCGGCATTTTTTTGTTAATTGAAAATTTTACACGAACCGAAACTATTTTTTCCAGCGAATGGCGATTCTTTTGTCATTTTTGACATTTCGGCGGCTTATTTAGGCAACACAGGGTGTTCCAAATAAAAGGAATAAAAATATTTTCAGTGAAAATTTGTATACCCTCTAAAATATTCTTGTTTTTTTAATATTTACAATATTCAAATTTTGCATTTTTTTTATTTTGTATGTTTGTTTAACAAATTAAAAACGTATCTACAAATAACACAAACCAAAAAAGAACCCAAATATTTTTTTAGTTTCTTGTGAAAATTTCGAAATTTTTAATGGGTGTATTTTAGAAACCAAACATGAACTCGTTTCAATTCCAAACAAAAATTTTTTCAAAAGATTTGTTCGTAAAATTTAAAAAAAGTTAACTTTGGAAAACGAATATTGTTGAAACGTATGAAAAGTGAATTTCATTCGGGATCTAAAACCTGCCTAAATAAGAGATAAATACAGTTTCTTTTAAGTGCCTCTTCATTCGGCTTTGATACACATATATTCTTTTTATATAGAAGACATAAAAAATAAACATTCACTTCTGTACTTTAGCACAAAACAAAGAAAATTTTAAATGAAAAAAAAATGCATGAAACAGAAAACATGAATTATATAGAACGTATAAAAAGATACGATAAACATAAAGTAAATAAATAAAAATAAATTACTTAATTCAAATACATTTTTGGAAAACCGAAAAATCGACTTCGGTTTTATTCGAGTGCAAATCCCAGGAAAAGCTTCAGTCCTTGACATTTAACGCCTACTTCAATAGGAAATTTTTAATTAAATTGCGATTAGAGCGTCCTTCGGCCGACAAGTCCTCATTATGAGCGTTACGTAAATCTTTCTTGTTGGGCACAGAGAACTGGAGATTTTCTTCAATATCCACATATTGGTCGATCAAGTAATTATGCAAAGTAACGCAAGTGGTAATGATATTGGCACAGTCCTTGTGGCTAAAGGGTAGCTGAGTGTTGAGGCAACTGTTGAGACAAAATCAAAAATTTAGTAGTTTATCGCCGCAGAAAAGTTTGATTTACCGAAAACGTGCTTTCAGTATCGAAATTGCCTTTTCCAATACACCGGATATTCGCTTCAGTGCGCCATTGACATTAAGCTCTTCGGGCGATCTGGGATTGCGATAAGGGTTCATTAGAAAATTCTCCAAATGATAACCTCGATCAGCTGAAATGAACAAGTGCTGAGGTGTGTTTACAAGGGTTTCCTTGTAACTGCTTACCAACAAGCCAGGTTGTCGGCGAGTTTGTGTACAAATTCCCCATAATGCCGCGTATGTGGCTTCGTTTCCAGACATATATATCACCAGTACCACCGGGGTAGCGCGGATTACAGTCCAGAAATCGGAAGTTCTGATCGCAAATCTAGTTGGAAATGGAACAAAATTCTAACATATTTTTTGTCCAAAACAAAGTTCTATTGACAATTACCACTTGGACATTAACGGACATTTGACCTAGACGATTCGTATACATCTCTCTATGGTCTTCCCTAACTTTCGATAGTTCTACAGTGAAGCAATCTAAAACCCCAACTACACCTGGAACCCCGAATTGCTGCATGAAGTCCTTTTTACTCGTTGAAAGCTGGTCTTCGTCAAGGGGAAAACTGAAAGAAATGGCAATTTTAGTTTAAAAATTCGTTTATATTTACAAAGTATACCAACTTAACAAAACCGGGCGTCACGAAATTGACAACCATATCACATATTTTCGGTATAGAACGCATCAGGGAGTACTTGGAATACATTCTGAAAGCCTCCAATTGCATTAGGTGCTCCAAGTGGCCATGAACCAGGAAATTGAGCGTGGCCAGCACACGTATATCGAAGGGAATTCGATGTGTATCGTCTTCCGGATTGTAATAAGAGCTGTAGCTCAACTCGTATATGAAGTTTTGGACCATAGATTTATCAAAATTAAACAGTTGGCGGAAGCTGGAGGTAAGAGGGAGAAACTTATAAATTCTTCATGGTCGTTGCTGAAATCGAAATTCAACAGTGAAGGACGGACTTGCGAATAGGTTAGGTGAGGATACAGGATCATGCTTACAAAATATCTGGCAAACGGAATGGATTGGGCAGCTCCCTGCGCTCCTTCGAACGCAGCCGATTCAATAGCTCAAAACTGTCATCGAGAATAGCCGGAGCAGTTACTAACGTTGGGACATTTGCTGTGACCATTTTTTGGCGCCGTTCGAAATTTTGCAAAAAGCACAATAACATTGGCAAATCCATTGCAACTTTGATTTCTAAGGATTACGATTTCAAAGAATCCACTTTCTGCTTAAAACGTTTGGTTTCTCCGGCTAAATCCTTCCAATTTTGAATAAATACGAATTCGAACACTTTTCAACAAGCACGCACAAAAATAAAGCAACAAAAATGACGGCATAACGGCAGTTTTTTAATTGAATGCTGCCAGATCAGATACATTCGTATGCTCGGGGAAAAAAGCTACTATCCCTTAAAACAACAATCGAATCCCAAGATACATAGAATGTTTATATCCTTCTTGATCGAATCCTACAAATAAGGATATTAAATTTTAAAAAACGATAAAGATTTTGTGCTGCAGTCTATTTGATTCCAGAATCGTTAAAACATCTATTATTATCTAATTAAATGCTGAATTTTTACATCAATAAAACATAATTTTAAAAAAATGTCCGATTTAATATTTTTTGGAAACAAATTTACTTCTATTTGATCGCAAAACTACCAACATACAGTACCATTACCTTGGCGGATGTCGAAATTAAAAACTCCGTATTAAGCCAGGCTTTGAACAGCCCAACTGCTCCGGCCTTTAAACCACCGCTTCGGAACCAGATCAGCACCACTCTGGGCTAATTTAAAATTATTAAACAAAGAAAAATGAAATAAACCGTTTCTGACCCAAGAATTTGTTGCAGACTTCGTTTTTTAATATCGTTTCAGTATACAAATTTCATGCCAAAATAAAAAATCGCCGATAAATTGATCAAAATTTGAATTAGCTTACTTTATTCAACACTTAAATTAGCTTCAACAATTAGAATTTACAATTTGTTCATGTAATTTTTGGACCACGTTCGCCAATGCGATGCTGCAGACCCCGACGAACTTCATCCGGGTCTGCAACGAATTCCCGCTCGGCCAGTTCGTCCAGTACCGAACGTAAATCGCGTTTTACTTCCTTAACACGAGCAGAGTTCTTGGCCGAAATGGGAATGATGCGCTCAAAGTTAATCAGCTGCGTAGGTCTCAATGTCTCCGGGCATTTTTTCAGGCCATACTCTAGATTCTTCAGTGTTGGTTCAATGGAATTCAGCATTTCTTGCGCACCGTCCATGTCCATTTTGTTAAGCAACAACACACACGGTTTGTTGAGCAAAGTGGGATCGTACAGTTCCAATTCCTTGTTGAGGGCATAGATGTTCTCCAAACAGTTGCGCTTCTGATGCTGCTGACTGAGACGAAACCCAAAAATGTCCACCATCAGCAGTAGTAGACGAGTACGTTCGATATGTTTGAGGAATTTGTGGCCCATTCCAAAGTTGGCATGTGCACCCTCGATGAGGCCGGGCAGATCGGCTATTGTGATGGACCGCAGATCGGGATAGTCGATAGTGCCGATTTGCGGACGAATTGTGGTAACTAAAAGGAAAGAATTTCAGAACAAATACTTTTGAAAACATCAGAATAGTCCACTCACAAGGATACGAGGCAATTTTCGGTTTCGCATTCGAGACAGCCTTCAGAAATGTGCTCTTGCCTGCATTGGGAAAACCCACCAGCCCCACGTCCGCAATCAGTTTCAGATCCAAGCTCACCGTTCGATTCTCGCCAGGAGATCCAATAAAACTTGAAGCGGCACAACCACCTACACCTCCGCCCGCAGCTATGCAGGTGGCGTTCTCCTCATTCAAATCGGCAATTACTTTACCCAGGCCATCGAGCACCTGCACGCCGACTGGTACCTCAATACACTTGTCTACACCACGCCTGCCCAACATACGAATTTTACTGCTATCCTCGCCACTAGTGGCTGCAATGCGTTTTTCCTTTAATCTCTGGGCGACATTGCGCAAGGTCACGCCTTCTTTGGCCACAAAATAGACTGCACCACCCTGGCCGCCGACACCGCCGTATTTGGGGAGACCATTGCCACCGTGACCACCACGCAAGGTGAGTCGAAGGCTGTCTAGAAAAGTTCCGCGAACGCTGGCACGTGAAACCTGTGTGGAAGAGTTTTGAATATTGTTTTCAGTTTACGTTGGAAGTGGCATCATACCTTTGTGTGTTGCAAAATAAAATTATACAATTTCACCATTTTTGCGATTATAAATTCCCTACTTTTAATTCAAAACAATTGAACATAATTCGGCAAATTTTACAGATCAACGAAATAAAATTGAAATCAGCTGTTTTATATTAAAATTTTAACAAGGTGAATCTAATATCTGAAATCTAAAAAAATTTTAAATAAAAATTCATCATTAATGTAAATACATAAATCTTGTGTCATACCATGGTTTTTATGAAACACTAATGTTTAAAATAAAAAAAAATAAAGGTCCCCACACAACGACGCAAAGTTTCGCAGACGCAGCGGAACTTGCTCAAAAATTGTTCTTGAAAATGCGATAGTGCGTTCCTTTTAACAAAATTTATATACGTATTTGTTTTTTAGAAATTTTTCACCACAAACAAATCTTTTTTATTCGAATATCACCTTTTCAAGAACAATTTTTTAGCAAGTTTCGCGGCGTCTGCGAAATTTCGCGTTGGTGTGTGGGGACCTCAATATAAATGAAATAATTTTATGACTTCATTTTTTAATAACAAGACGAATATTAATTAAATGTACTGTAACAAAACAGGAAACAGAAATTTGTAATTTCATTTTTTCAATAACATAAAAAAAATTTTTTTGTAATGTATTTTCTATGTTCCGGCAGGGTTTTCATTCTCTCCAACACGTGCGAAATGAGAAATTATAAGAACAGCTGTTCGATTTGCTGAACCAAAGCGGCATCATTTTCATTCGATTGCAATTTAAAATAATTACAGAAAATTAGAAAAATAATGGAGCCAGGAATTTGCTACATTAAAAAGGAGTGAGTAAAACAAAAAAAAACAAATTGTAAATTGTAATAACCCGAGACGTATACAAAGATTTCTGCTGACGACAGATACTGCAGAAAACAAGAAGACAGAAGACATAGTAGCAAACAATAAAAGAAAGGACCAACCGGAAGAAACCATAACCACGACTGCATCAGCGGAACAAGAAGCCTCTACTAGCGAGCCGAATGGCAAAGCGAACAAATACCAAAAGACGGGCAAGAAGGATAAGAAGAGAGGACAAAATAAGGTATGTAGGAATTTGTTTAAAGGCGTTGTCTCAGAGTCCTAACTCTCAAACCATTAACAGAATCGACCAATTTACAAAGACGATCGCACATTACACCTCTGTCACTCGCTCATCAATGGCGGCACTGACAATGCCGAGTGCTCATTTAAAAATTGCCGCTATGTACACGATCTGGAACAGTATTTGGCCGACAAGGGCGAGGACTTGGGCGATATATGCCACGTTTTCACAGTCAAAGGCTTTTGTCCACGAGGAGTTACTTGCCGTTTCGCCAAATCGCATCTGGATGCCGAGGGTCGAAATATGAAGACGGATCATTACGATGAAACAAAGAAGCCAACAACGTGTAATGGAATTAATTCAGGTATACCGACTAAAGCGAATGTTCTAGTATATTTAATGTCTGATACCATTTCCCACCTAAGAACTCCAGGTGAGTCTGCGCAAGCGGGAATATGATTTCTCGAAGACCAAAAATCTAGTAGCCCGTTTCGATAAGCTGCGTGAGGATCGCAAGAAGCAACAAAACAACGAGACTGCTCCAGTTGAAAGCTCAACTGAGTTGGAGAAACCCATTGGCGCTGCTGTGGACGATGACGAAACGTCGGGTCGTGATGCCTTGAAAAAGCCACCGGTCGACTTCCGAGAGAAATTAATACTGTCGCCCCTCACAACTGTGGGCAATCTACCCTTCCGACGTATTTGCAAGGAATTCGGTGCGGATATAACATGCGGCGAAATGGCCTGCACGGTGCCGCTGGTCAAGGGTCTCATGCAAGAGTGGGCTCTTACTAAACGCCACGAGTCCGAGGACATTTTCGGCGTGCAACTGTGCGGCAACAACCCGTCAATTATTTCCCAAACTGCCCAGCTGATGCAGGAAACGGCCAAAGTGGACTATTTGGACTTGAATATTGGCTGCCCGATCGACTTGATCTATCAGCAGGGCGGCGGTAGCGCCCTGATGCGGCGCACTAATATCCTCGAATTGACAGTGCGTACATGTTCCTCGCTATCACCACAAACGCCATTTACAGTCAAGATGCGTACCGGGATCTATGCCGACAAGAGTGTGGCGCACGAGCTGATTCCAATGGTGGAGGAGTGGGGCGGTGCAGCAGTGACGGTACACATTCAAAAAATTTATTTTTTTTATTTTAATAATTTTTGATTTTGTATACACTTAGCTTCATGGTCGATCGCGCGAACAACGCTATATGAAAAATGCCAACTGGGAGTACATTGAGGAGTGTGCGGCTAAAGCCAAAACCATGCCCGTAATTGGAAATGGCGACATTTTAAGCTTTGAGGACTATAATGAAAAAAGGGTTGGTTTCTTCTTCTTCTCGTTTTGGGTGTTCATTGTTTTTTATAAATTGTTCCCTTTTCCTTTTTTAGAAAATTGCCCCTCACGTATCGTCGGTGATGATTGGACGCGGTGCTCTGATCAAGCCTTGGATTTTCAAGGAAATCAAAGAGCAAAAACACTGGGATCCCTCGTCCGCTGAACGATTTGACATTATGCGCAAGTACGTCAATTACGGCCTTGAACACTGGGGCTCTGACACAAAGGGTGTGGAGAACACACGCCGTTTCCTCTTGGAATGGCAGTCGTTCCTGCATCGCTACATACCATACGAGCTGCTCGAACAACCTCCCCAGAAGCACAATCAACGCCCGCAGAAATACCGTGGCCGCGACGAAATGGAGACTCTGATGTGCTCATCGAATTCGTCTGATTGGGTGAAACTAAGCGAAATGCTGCTCGGACCTGTGCCGGAAGGTTTTAGCTTTATGCCCAAACACAAGGCGAACTCATATTAGTTGCTAGGAACATTTACTGATTATATAAATTTTATATATTATCTGATTGTTTAGAGTAAAAAAAACCCTATGACACAAAACAAATAATAAAATTTAATTGAAAAAAAACTTGGGAATTTTAACCTTAAAATTGTTTTTGTTTCGAGACTCGTGATGTTATTGGTCTACAACTTGACAACGGAAAAGAAGACATTTAATTAAAAACAAATCTTGTTTGATTGATGGATTTGTGAACGTGAAGCTACAGCACCACCATTGCCTACGTATAATAAAAAAAAATTGTTTTTAAAAAAAATTTTAATAAAAATTAGTAAGAGAATTAATTATCTTCGGTCTGACCGAAACTAAAATGCACATGCACATGCGAGTACGATACATTCTGAGACCATGTGCTAGTAATTTTATCGAAATCCGGTATTTTATCGATATTTTATCGAAATTTTTCGATTGATTGTCGATAATTTCCATTTCCACTTCATTCCCGATTCATTTCACAATTTTGTTCCAATTCTATTTTGTTCCAGTCTTATTCCATTTTCGTTCCCGACATAATTTCCATCAAATACAAGAAACTGCGTCCAAATCCGTTAAGTATTTCTCAAGATAAAGTAAAATAGAACAAATTTTGCGACTATTTTGTATGTGAGATATGAGGATTTGTCGATATTTTATCGAACATTTTTCGATAATTAATGGATAATTTTTCAAAATTTTATCGATTTTTGTCGATAATTTTTCGATAGTTTTTCGATAATTTTTTGATAATTTATCGATCATTTTACCAATATTTTTCGATAATTTGAATTTGAAAACAACATACCCATGGACACTAGTGCGCAGGGTATAAAAATTGTTTGTGCCGATTTCAACTGAAACTCTGTTCTAAGAACAGAGAAGCAAAATGGACACCAACCCCTTTGGTTGTTGAACAGAAATAAAAAAAGTTTCCCAATTATAATTAATAAATAATTTACTAACGAAATTAAATCCTATTTCATTGGAAATATTTTGTTTAACTAAAAGCCTTCGAAATCGCTATCGCCCTCCTTATACGATTTGTCATCGTCCTCCTCGAAATCGGAGCCGCTGTTGCGTCGACGATTCTTTGGCTTTTTTTGTTGCGAATTGTTTTCCTTTTCTTCTTCAATTTCATTCTGAACCTGTGCTTTCGCCTCGCCTTGCGACCGATGATGGAAGACAAACGAGACGCATTTGCTGGTCAGCCAAGCCTGCGACAGTATACTATCGGGCAGACCTTTGTTGTTCCAGCAGTGGTACCACTGCGACAGATGTGACGTGCAGTCGGAATCTTCGGGTGGCGGCTTGGTCTGGATGTTGTTAAAGCAACGCTTGCATTTGAGCCTAGAAAGTGAGACAAGCAATTGATTTAAATGGGATTTTTGTGGATGCCCCGTTCACAGTTACGCACTTATTATGCGTATCGGACAGCGTGTCCTTCTCGTAGCGAAACAAATCCTTTAAATCGTCGCGCGTAAAGTGCTTCTCCGTACTATCATTGTTGTCGATAATTGTGCTGGACAGAGACTTTTTGTGCGTTTGTCTTTGCAGGATTTTCTCCTCAATGGAACCAGACTGAAAAATAAATACAAAAATTAATGAAGGGAAATGTGATTGTTGGAATGGTTTTTCGAACTCACCGCCACCAAACGATAGATGAAGCAGGGCTTCTTTTGACCATCGCGCCACACACGCGCCATTGCCTGCTCATCGTTGGCGGGGTTCCAATCGGGATCGAACATAAACAAACGATTGGCTCCGATCAAATTCAAACCACAACCGCCCGCCTTCGAGCTGAGCATGAACAGGAAACAATCCGAGGTGGGGTCATTGAATTTGTCCACCACTTTGCTTCGCTTCTTGATGGTCATAGAGCCATCGAGACGCACATACGAGTATTTGCTATCAAACAAAAAATCTAAACATTGAAAAAAATTTTTGTTTTGTTTTTGAATTTGAATTTACCGTTTCCTGGCTAATTGCTCAAACAAATCCAATGTTTGCGTATAATTTGAGATTAGTACCACCTTGTCATCGGAGCTCGCCCTTATGGAGGCCAACATGAAATCGAGCAACATGAATTTGCCACTCAGCTCGGGATTTATTTCTCTAGAAAAAGAAACACATAGTAAGAGCATTTTCAACCCCTCTACTACCCCGTCATACTTGGGATTGTAATTCGCGGGCAGGACATTTTGCGAGCACTCGAAACCATTTTCGCGTGCTGCAATTTTTTCATAAATCAAATCTGGATGATTGCACAGTTTCTTCAGTGTGGTGATGTCGGCCAGTGCGGTCAGAGAGGCCTTTTCATTGCAATCTTGAAAAACAAACATGTTTCATCACAAAAATCCAATTCCATTTCCCCCTATCACGCTCTCACCAGCCAAGCTTCTACGAATCTTATCCGATTTCAGGAAATTCGCATACAATTCCATTTGCACTGCCGTCAGTTTAGTGCAAATAACCATTTCGAATTTCACCGGCAAATACTTGGTCAATATCTGATTCGTGCGTCGTATGATGCACTGATTGACAACGGCTATCAGCTCCTGGGTCTTCTGGACCGCACGCTCGCGTTCCTTGTCACTCGAGTCGGCATTCTGGCCGCGCAGAATGGCATGCTCGTAGTTGCGCTTGAATTCCGTGGCGGAGCCGAGCATTTCGGGATTGACGAAATTCACCAAACTAAAGTACTCGGTGAGATCGTTCTGTATGGGAGTGCCCGACAGCAGTACGCGACGCTTCGTTTTGAGACCCATTAAGGCTTGATAGGTGAGATTGTCACTGTTCTTCAAGCGATGTCCCTAGTGTAAAAAAACCATTTCAAGTTTTCATAATTTCCAAACTTTAGAACTTCACCCACCTCATCGCATATCACCATGCCCACTTCAGTGCGGCACAAAATCGGCGCATAAATGCGAAACGTTTCATAGCTGATCAGAAGCACTGGCGTGCCGCAGCGTTGATTGCTGTTCATAGCAAACTGCTCTAACGTGCGTGTGGTGTCCTCCTTAGAGCCTCCCTCAATGGGCAGGCAGTGCAGGCGTCCCTGCAGCCACTTACTGAACTCCTTTTCCCAATTCTTGACCAGCGAAGAGGGCGACACAATGATGGCCTTCGTGATGGTCGGCCTGCACTCGGCACTCTGCCGTAGCAGTGTCCACACTAGCGCCACACACTGCAGCGTCTTGCCCAGACCCATTTCGTCAGCCATGATGCAGCCATTGAATGGACCGCGTTCTCCCACCACACAGTCATACATAAAACGTACACCCTCGCGCTGGTGGGGACGCAGCACATTTGTCAGTATAGGGTCCACGACTATGTGCACCTGCAACTTGGCCGGATCGAGAGTCATGCGTTCGTGCTCAGAGTA
This sequence comes from Heteromyza rotundicornis, assembly GCA_951394025.1. NCBI lineage: Eukaryota > Metazoa > Arthropoda > Insecta > Diptera > Heleomyzidae > Heteromyza > Heteromyza rotundicornis. The sequence continues at coordinate 58,247,407 of OX596013.1, read as the reverse complement.
GGTGGGTGGCGTGTAGAGTACCAAAGCGTTACAGGCTTGTGGATCGTGCAGAGCTTTGCGCACATTGCTGCGTCTCATGCCCAGACAACGATTGCCGCCGTTGTAGTCTGCCACATAATTGGGAATTGGCACTTTGAACGGACGCGACAGCACCTTGGCGATTGCCTGCTCATATTCAGAGGGGGGCAATATGATGGCTGTTCGCCTCTCCTGTTGAACCCTACATGCCCGCTTCTGTTTGCCATGTAAGGTGACACCACTTTGACTGGGAGCCAAACTTCGTCGCTAAATATTATATTTCAATATGTATTGCTTCCAGAAATTATGTTGAAATTTAAAAAATTATTTACCATTTCTGCGATTTGTATTCCTGTTCAGTCTTTCAAATTATCGCGCGTTTCTATACAAAATGAATGTACACAAATTTAAATCCAAAACGAGCGAAAATGAAAACGTTAGTGATGGGCACTGGGCACTATAAAAAGTATATGAAGTAATTCGATGGTAAATTAGACCAACCAGCTAATTATCAGAAAATGATTAGTCCAATATTTTATCCATATGGAACCAATTTACACTATCATGTTTATGACGAAAAATTTAACATAGAGCGGATAAGAACTGGGCAGTGAAAACGTGATAGAAAATTTTTCCCCGAAAATCGACTTAAAAAACCTAAAAATGGGCAACTCCATTCTTTGAATATTTACATTTTCATATACAGATTATATTTACGTTTAAAAAAATGTTTGTAAAATTAAATCGTCAAATTTTACGCGTAAAATTTCTTTGTAATATCAAAATTTTTAATTGTGCTATATTTTTAAAAATATGGGACGATAACATATCTGTAATACTTCTATCTCTGCAATATGATTTGAGCTAACTGTAAGAGCGAAATAGCAAGCATAGAATTTTGTATTAGTTTGACAGAGAAATCCGAACTGCGAGTGTACTTTTTCATATAGTTTGTCTCTTGATATCAGTGAATGTACTTTTACTATACTGGCAATATAGAAGTATTTCCATATATGTTATGGACGATAAGCTCTTAAATGTAACTTTATTACTTATTTTCAACAAAAGAACCGATCTAAGTTTGCCAATACAGTCGAACCAGCTAAACTGAAATACGAATTTGTCAGACATTTTGTTTCAGTTATGCGGGTTTCACTTAAGCGGGTTCGACTGTAATTTTTGCGTTAATAAAATTGACCGATAAGTTTGACTAATTTTTGACGTCACGGTGCATTTAGAACGTACTCAACTTTAGTTGTGAAGTCTAATCGCAAACGAAATTTCGATCGCACAATCGTTTACACTGCCTGAACATATGTTCCCGAACACGTATCGGATGCCAGATTATGCCGGAACATTTTGAACGAGCCAAAGATTGCGAACCAAAGATCGCTAACCGGCCGTTTACACCAATCGAATGAACAAGATTTTGTTCGCGAGTTCGTGCGATCTAAATGCACCTTCAAATTTGACGCGTAAAATTTTTTACACTAGCTTTTACACTGAATTACAACGATAATTCGTTTGTACGTTCATTAGATGTCAACGAGACCCGGGATTTTTTAGAATTTTGTGTGCGATTGTGAGATTTTTATCTGGCAACTATGATTCTAATATTTGTTCGGAATGTTAAAGCGGGGTTAGAAACTATACGAAATAGAATTTTCTGAACAATCTCTCAGTAGCACTAAAGCTTTTTAATATATGATTGATTGTTTTTAATTCTATAAAATCATGTATTTATGTTCTAATTCATCAGTGGGCCTACAAAAACATCCAAATTGCGATGCCGTCATCTACATGGCAACCCTGTTCACTGAACACTATTTTTCGAAGATAGCCACCGAACACTTTCCAATATGGCCGCAAGATTGGCCAGAGTGCTAGTGAAAATTGACTGCCGCAACAACGAGCAATAACAAAGCCAAACAATTTGAATTGCAAAATTAATTGAAAACTGTGAAAAATTATAAAGAAATCCAGCCTGCGGAGCAAGAAATAGTCTTTTCTGAAGAAAATAATTACACACAAAAAATTAACCGACAATGAAAGAAGTGTAGCCGAAGTTGATTTCATATCCGAACGAAAAAATGAGCACCACCAAAAAACGCGCAGACTTTCGAAGTGGCGAAGGTCGCCTGTGATTGGCAACACTGTCTTCAATTACGAAAAATACAAAATGGCGATTTTCGACAAATGACTTGTGAATGGAGGACTAGAATGTCGTGAAATTTTTTTGTGCTGCGTTGGAGAAAAAAAATTTTCATTTGCAAATTAATTTGTTTTAAGTGAAAATTATTGAAAAAAAAATTGAGATATTATTGAAATTTTGTGCATATTACATGAATGCTATAAGAAAAACGTATATGCTGCGACAAAAGTATCATGAGCCAGGTGAGTGTTCGCCTTGGAAAATTGTGTGAAGTTTTCAAAAGTTAATATTTCAGCGCCGAAAAATGTAAATATTTGGAATATTTCCATAAATTCCTATAAAGCATAGATGATATTTTGTGTTAATTAACTTCTTTGGGCTTCCGCGAACTGGGTGTGGCTGCAGTTGAGACATTTTTGCAGAAGTCTCAACTGAGACTTCGCGGGGAAAAAGTACTTTGTACGCGTTTGCGATGGCCACTTTTTGGAAAATTGCAAATTTTTTAATGAAATAGCCATTGTTTCGGGATTTTCTCGATCGCCATGTGTTCCCGAAGAATCTACGCTCCTGGAAAAGTGAAAATTTTGAATTTTCATGGGGGACCCATTTTTGCAATTTTTACTTGAAATTGAGAATTCTAGTCGATTTCATTGCATTTCGGGCTAAAAATGCTTCAAAACCGTGTCCTTTTTATGATTTTCGGGTGCTTTTTCCAAATTTTCATCGATTACGTAATCAGCATTTGCGTAGGAAAATTTTCAAGTGAAGACGCAATTCGGATTTGATGGAAAATTTGGCCAATTTGATGGTGTTTTCGCAGCATAACAACAGTAATGTGGATAATTTCAGTGGAATTGTGTATAAATTTAGGGTAACAAGTGCTGAGGATGCCTGTCCATCAATTTTATACAGAAATTTATTATAAAAACATTAACAAAGCAGCCAAATCCTGGCCATTTGACTGAATTTAATGGATTTTGTTGCATTAAAACCAATTTCTGGCTAGGATTTTGTATATATGTGGAGGTAAGTCTTCCTGTTGGTCTCACAGGCCGTTGCAAATCGTTGAATCGAAGGGAAACGTTTGAAAACTGGCAGAAACTGTCCACTTTTGAAGTTATTTCGTGGGTTTTATGCATATCCAAGTGTTTCTGGAGAGGATTACCCATTTCACACAGTATATTTGCCTTTAAAATCGCTCCATTCCCTGTCCATTCGCTGGATTCGTGTATATTTGATGATATTACATAGAAATAACTTAGATTTTTTGCCTTTTTTTGGACAATTTTCTTCGATTTCATAAAGATCCTTCTTTTGGTGGCAGGATTTGCTTCATTACATTACCAGTTTTGTTCGAAAGTCAAAGGAATACAAGCGTTTTGGTAAAAGCAAAGCTTCACTTGACTTTGAGTACATTTTCCTCCAAATGATTTAGTATTTTTCTAATTTTTACAGGATTTTGTTCGTAGTGATCCACAAGTGATCCTTTGAGTGATCACTGGCTTCTGTAGATATTTGCATTTATTTTATTTGAAAGCAACAAGGCTCTATCATATGGTTGGCACATCTAAGAGATGTGCTAGTTTGAAGAATCAAGTGTCAACATAACGTTCAATTTAACTGAATTAAAGAAGGTCCTTGACGTTCTAGAAAGGATGTTCTTGGTGTTCCGTGTGCTTTAGTGCTTCAAATGGTCATGCATTTGCTTTAATTTTATGGTATTAAACTAATTCATAACTTTCCAAATGATTTTGTTTGGAATCCCGAATGTTTTCATTTCGTCCTTTAGTTTCTGGAGAGGATCAGTTCGATAATATACGTAAATGAAGTGATTGTGATTATTCCAGTTTTTATTCTCATTAAACTTAGTTTATATCAGAATGTGGATCAATGATTTGAATATTTGCAATTTCCAAAAAAAATCTATTTGAAAGTGATCCTTAAACCAAAGTGGACATATCCTTAATTTAGAAGGAAGCCTTGTTTGTAAATTCAGTGTATGAATGGATATAGTTGCCATAACAGCCTCAGTAGAACATAGGACCTGCTTGATGAAAGGTTGACCACGCGAAATAAAAAATACATTTTGATTTATTATCCTGACTCTGATATGAATTTGGATCCCTATGATCGTAAGTCAACAACCTAGTCAATGGCCACCACTCACTATCTGGTACTGATCTTAAACTGGAAACTCTTTTAGGTCATGGAGAATATCTCGCTTGGAATAAAGCCAACTTAGAAGATTTCAAGACCGGAAATCCTTTATTGGGTTAAATTTTAACTTACTGTAATGCAGATCGCTTGCAGGATCCGTGAAAGGACTTGATTACACATTCACACGATAACTCTGATATCATTTTTGTTGCAATAATCTGGATAATCTGGAGTGTTGTCGCATCGAACCAAAGCAATAGTCTTGCTACCTCGTTTTTGGTTGATACTTTTAGACTTTAGCTTATAACCTTTCTGTGCTGCAATCATGCATCTCGATATTCGATACTTGCCTCGCCTTCTAATATGGAGTCAAATGTGTTTTGATATTGTTTCGAACCAAGCATAAAACCTAAACGATCCTAAAGTGATTGCTGACATCGAGATACGCGATTGCACTCCACGGGGGTAAGATCGGGTATCACGAAATCGATAACATTTTCAATCACAATCGGTTAAACTTTCGATAGTAGCATTTTAGATGTCGTTTTCATAATTTAAAACGGAAAAGGGTGCGGACAAACATTTTCAAGGTTTATCACACGATCTCGTTTTCAACTATCGAAAAAACTAGTTTCGAGATCGATATAGGCGATTCCATTCCTGATCATTGGTGTTTGTTTTAATAAACTCACTATATTTACAGGAAATTTTCACATTTCACTTCCGAGTGAAACCGTGTTCATAGTTTTTGTTTTACGATTGTACTTTCGCAGCGCTTCATCATTTTAGGTGTCGATTTAATTTGTTACTCAACATGATTACGCTGAAAAATTCGTGAAGCTAACTTTTTAAGCCGAGCCCACGATCTCGTTTTCTACTATTGGCAAAAACGTGGTTCGAGATATGCGATTGCACCTGAACTGAATAAGAATTGCAATTGGAACGAGTTTTAAAATGAAAGTAAAATCGCTCGCCGTCTGGGAAACTCAAATCTATTTCTCTGGGATTCAAATTAACTTTCATTCGGAAATTTAGCCGATAGTTGCGATATTAAAGCGAATTATAACCAGGGTCCGCCATGAACCGGTTCTGGAACAGAAACCGGAACCGTTTCAATCCATGGAACCACTGGAACCAAAGCCGATATTGTGTAAAACCTGGGAACCGTAATCGATATTTTATTAAATCTGTGAACTAAAACCGGTATTGTTAAATTTTTAAATTCCGGATCCTAATTTCATAAGTCAAAAATACAATTTTAATAAAAAATGTTTAACTAAATTTTCTTGTCATTCAGTTTTTGTTAGTAAACTTTTGTCTATTTCGCTTTCACTTTAAAATTTAAACTTTTTCGATTTTATGGAACCGAAACCTGAACCGAAATTGATATTTTAGATATTTTGTATAGGGGGATTTTGGAGTCGCGATTTCGAATTTATTGCTGAAATTTCATAATTCAAGATGGCGGATTTAGTATGGCGTAGTAGATGTAGGGTGTATACATAAAAGTTGGCTTTGTTCTTGTTCTAAAACGCATTTAAAAAAATAATTTTTTGTATGTACTTTTTACTTTTACAGTGGTCCACAACCCTGACTTAATAACATTTTTTTTACTGCACCGATGCATAGTAACATATAAATGAAATCTTGTCGGATTCCACAAATTGTTTTCGATCACAAAAATTGTTTTTTATTCTGCTGTAATCTCAAACCCAACCAAAAACTCCCGTCAATTTTAGGAACACGATGAATCCTTTAATAGCATAGGATCGGAGGCTAATGACGATAACCACGAAGAACACAATGCTTCTGGAAGTGGTAGTGGAAGTTCCTCAGGATCCGATTCCGACTCAGACACATCATCATCTTCATCCGACTCGAGTGGTGGAGGACACAGTTCGCCGGAGCCAACTGCCACCAACGATGACGGTGAACACGATGAGAATGCACGCCACGGCGCTGCAACAACAACAACATCAGCAGCAGCAGCGTCAATTGCCCCGACAGTGGCTGGACTTCCACAGACGGCATCGACTACACAAGAGGAGGACACCAAAACAAATGGTTACTCGGATGATAATGAGTTCGCAAGTAGCGATTCAAATTCCGATTCCAATTCAGATTCCAATGACGAGGAACACGACGACAACCATCACACAGGACCGACCGAAGGCGGTGGCGGTGATGGCATTGCCAATGGGAGTTCCCTTACGAATACAACACACAACACAACAGCAACCACATCAACATCAGCCACAGACATCAATACCTCACATACAACCCACGACGATGACGACGATTCGCACGAGGAGGACTCCAATGAGGATGAAGGCGACAGCGAGCCCGAGCCCGACCGGACGTCTAACAATGTGGTCAGCAGTCAAATGGCCACAGCGACGACGGCCACATCGGTTGCCCCTTCGAATGAAGACGATGGCTCTGAATCCGCAGAATCTGCCAAAAGTTCCGCTTCATCCGCCGATTCGCCCTCGGCGAGTAGCAGCAGTAGCGTAAGTGTTCCGGCAATCATCAACAATTTAGAATCCTTTTAACCCCGTTTAATCCGCGAACTATGGAAACACACAGGAGGACGAAGATGAAGACGACTATCAGCCCAAACGTTCCACTCGTCAAGTGAGAAAACCGCCGCCAGAAAAAGTCAGCAAGCCTGCCAAGAAGAAAAAGAAGAAACAAAAGTAATTCCGCAGCGCTATTATCCCCGCTTTTTTTTATTTATTTTGTTGTATTCTTCATTAGCTGGGACTCGGACGAGAGCGATCCGAGTGATGGGGATAGCGAAGACTCACCGCCTCCTCCCAAGCGCAAGCCGCCTCAATCGAAGAACAGCAAACAAAAACAGCAAAGACGTCAACAACCAAAGGCCTACTCATCCGATGACAGTGATGAGGATAGCAAAAGGTTTGTAGTTTTCTTGTATTTCCAGCTAATTCCAGAGACCAGGATCTTAGATTTTAACTAATATTTTCTTCCAAATTACTAGATTTGGCACGCGACGCGCTGCCGCAGCCGTCAGTTACAAAGAGGCGTCGGAAGATGAGAAAACCGACTCCGAAGATCTGCTGGAAGTCGAATACGATGAGAGTCAAGCGGAAGCGGCCGCAGCCGCTGCCGAGGAAGATGAGAAGTGCGAAACGATTGAACGTATTTTGGCGAAGCGGAATGGCAAACCCGGTTGCACGGGCAACCAGACCACCATCTATGCCATCGAAGAGCACGGCTGTGATCCCAACGAGGGCGTCGACGAGACCGATCTGTCCAATACAGAGGTGCAATATCTAATCAAATGGAAGGGCTGGTCGTACATACACAACACCTGGGAATCGGAGGCCACATTGCGCGAGCAAAAGGTCAAGGGCATGAAGAAGCTGGACAACTTCATTAAGAAGGAGCAGGACATTGAGTATTGGCGCCGCTATGCCGGCCCCGAGGACATTGACTACTTCGAGTGCCAGCTAGAGCTGGCCAATGATCTAATCAAATCGTACAACAGTGTCGATCGCATAATCGCACGCAACGAGAAGCCGGACGGTACGTGTGAGTATCTCTGCAAATGGGAGTCGCTGCCATATGCCGAGGCCACTTGGGAGGATGCTTCGCTAGTGATGCGCAAATGGCAACGCACCGTCGAACAGTACGAGGATCGTGAGAACTCCAAGTGTACACCGTCACGTCACTGCAAAGTGCTGAAATATCGTCCGAAATTCTATAAAATTAAAGTTCAACCCGACTTCCTAAACGAGGGTCTCATCCTGCGCGACTATCAAATGGACGGCCTCAACTGGCTGCTGCATTCGTGGTGCAAGGAGAACTCGGTGATATTGGCCGATGAAATGGGTTTGGGCAAAACCATACAAACGATATGCTTCCTGTATTCCCTGTTCAAAGTTCATCATTCGTACGGTCCGTATCTGTGCGTGGTGCCGTTGAGCACGATGACTGCGTGGCAGCGTGAATTCGATCTGTGGGCGCCCGAAATGAACGTTGTCACTTACTTGGGCGACGTCAAGTCGCGCGAAATGATACGCCAATTCGAATGGGAATTTGATGGTTCGAAAAGACTGAAATTTAATTGCATTCTCACCACGTACGAGATTGTCCTGAAGGTAGGTGCAATAGTTTTACATAAATACATTTTTACTGACATACATGCTGAGAATAAGTTGAAATAAAAGCTAAAGTGAACATATTCCCTAATGTCCCCGTCCATACATTTTCAAATCTCTCTCTCTCTCATCCCCCGAAGGACAAACTTTTCCTTGGCACTCTGCAATGGGCTGCTTTGCTCGTCGATGAGGCTCATCGTTTGAAAAACGATGATTCTCTCCTTTACAAATCACTGCGAGAATTTGAAACCAATCATAGACTACTCATCACCGGCACTCCGCTCCAGAATTCGCTCAAGGAGCTGTGGGCCCTACTGCACTTTATAATGCCCGAGAAATTCATAACGTGGGAGGATTTCGAGGTGGAGCACGGCAATGCGGCGGACAAGGGCTACACCAAGTTGCATCAACAGCTCGAGCCGTACATCCTGCGGCGCGTCAAGAAGGATGTGGAGAAATCGTTGCCCGCCAAAGTAGAACAAATTCTACGCGTCGAAATGACGTCACTGCAGAAGCAATACTACAAATGGATTCTGACGAAAAATTTCGATGCCCTGCGCAAGGGCAAAAAGGGGTCCACGTCGACCTTCCTCAATATTGTGATCGAGCTGAAGAAGTGCTGCAATCATGCAGCGCTTATACGTCCCTCGGAGTTCGATCTGATGGGGCTGCTGCAGGATGAAGCGCTTCAGACCCTGCTCAAGGGTTCGGGCAAGTTGGTGTTGCTGGACAAGTTGCTGTGCCGCCTCAAGGAGACGGGCCATCGCGTGTTGATATTCTCTCAAATGGTGCGCATGTTGGACATCTTGGCCGACTATCTGCAGAAGCGGCACTTCTCCTTCCAACGCCTGGACGGCAGCATAAAAGGTGAAATGCGTCGTCAGGCCCTGGACCACTTCAATGCCGAGGGCAGTCAGGATTTCTGTTTCCTGCTGTCCACACGCGCCGGCGGTTTGGGCATTAATCTGGCCACCGCAGATACTGTCATTATTTTCGATTCGGACTGGAATCCGCAAAATGATTTGCAGGCTCAGGCGCGTGCCCATCGTATTGGCCAGAAGAATCAAGTGAATATTTACCGTTTGGTCACGGCGCGTTCGGTGGAAGAGCAAATTGTGGAACGTGCCAAGCAGAAGATGGTGCTGGATCATTTGGTCATACAGCGTATGGACACAACGGGACGCACTGTGCTGGACAAGAGTGGCGCCAGTTCGAATGCCAATGCCACACCATTCAATAAAGACGACCTCTCGGCCATACTCAAGTTCGGGGCAGAAGAACTGTTCAAGGATGAGCAGGAGGCCGACGATGACCTGGTCTGCGACATTGATGATATTCTGAGGCGTGCCGAGACCCGAAATGAGGATCCCGAAATGCCAGGCGATGATCTGTTGTCGGCCTTCAAAGTGGCCAGTATTGCCGCATTTGAAGAAGATCCTGGCGACACAACAAAGGACAACGACACGGGCGGAGGCGATGAAGATGACACCAAGGACTGGGACGACATTATACCGGAAGGCTTCCGCAAGGTTGTCGAGAATCAGGAGCGTGCCAAGGAAATGGAAGACTTGTACTTGCCTCCACGCCGCAAAACTGCTGCAGCTAACCAGGCTGACACGCCGCTAAAACGAGGCGACACCAATCGTGCGGGTCGTCAACCTGACGACTCAGGTGCCGACTCCGACTACGACCTCGGCTCGGACGCCAGCGGGGAAGATGGACGTCCCAAGAAGCGTGGTCGGCCCACTATGAAGGAGAAGATTGTTGGCTTCACCGATACCGAAATTCGACGCTTCATCAAGTCGTACAAGAAGTTTCCGGCCCCGTTGATGCGTCTCGAGGCTATTGCCTGTGATGCTGAGTTGCAGGAGAAGCCATTGACCGAACTGAAACGCATCGGAGAAATGCTGCACGATCGCTGCGTTCAGTTCTTCGAGGAGCACAAAGATGATCCGCCCGCGCCAAAGGCTGTGCCGGCAGCTGCCGATGATGCCACAGCGGCAAAACAGAAACGCAGTCGTGCCACGTTCTCAGTGAAGCTGGGCGGTGTGTCCTTCAATGCCAAGACTTTGCTTTCCTGCGAAGAGGAACTGAAGCCTCTCAACGAGATCATGCCGAGTGCGGCCAGTGAGCGCCTCAGCTGGGCTCTGAACATAAAAACGCGACCGGCCAACTTCGATATTGAGTGGGGTGTGGACGAAGATTCCAAACTGCTGTGTGGCATTTATCAGTACGGCATCGGGTCGTGGGAGCAAATGAAAATGGATCCGAGTCTCAAACTCACGGAGAAGATGCTCTTCAACGATGCTCGCAAACCTCAGACGAAGCATCTGCAGTCGCGTGCCGAATATCTGCTGAAGATAATCAAGAAAAACGTCGAGCTGAAGAAGGGCGTGCAAAGGAAGACGCGCAAGCCGCGCAAACCGCGAGAAGCGAAATCGGGCGGCACAACGATAGCGGCCCTACCCGACGGCAAATCCGAATCACACGGCGACGAGGCGTCACAATTGGCAGGTGGCGCTAGCGGCGGCGACATAGAACGACACGAACGCAAAGCACGCAATCGGGGCGACAGCTCGTCCAAAGCAGCTGCGAATGACGACCCCGATGGCGCCTCGAACGATGCCGACCCGACGGCGAAAAAGAAGAAACGTGGCAAAGGGGCCAAGTCGAAAAAGGCCGGCGCTGCTGATACGACAAATAAGCCGATGCATTTTACAGCCAACAATGAGCCGCGCGCACTGGAGGTGCTGGGCGACTTGGATCCAAACATATTCAACGAATGCAAAGAGAAGATGCGACCCGTGAAGAAGGCTTTGAAAGCCTTGGATCGTCCCGATTCTAGTCTGTCCGATCAGGAGCAGGTGAAGCATACGCGCGAGTGCTTGCTGTCGATTGGCAAACAGATCGACTCCTGTTTGGATGCCTACAAGGAGCCGGAGAAGAAGGAGTGGCGCAGCAATCTGTGGTATTTTGTTTCGAAATTTACAGGTAAAATGGAAACGTCTGTTGTGGGTTTGAGTGTTTTTTTAATTTTCGTTTAAACTCTATTAGAATTCGATGCGAAAAAACTTTTCAAAATCTACAAACATTCGCTGAAAATTACCGAAGAAGCCAGTTCGTCCGACAAGAAGACTGCGAAAGCCAATTCAGCGTCGCCCACAAAAAAGACGAAGGACGCCGCCAAAGGCCAACAGCAGCAAGGCGCTCATGAAAATGGCACGGCAACAACGACGACGATGGCGACCACTGAAAAGGACAAGAGTGCTAAGAAAAAGAAAAAGGACAAAGACAAGGAAAAGGAGCGCGATAAGGTGAAATCGGAACGCTTCAGTGGGCCGGATAAGTCGGGCAAGCGTGGTGGCATGGCCGCCATGGAATCACCACTCAAACGGAAACGCACCGAAAACGATATTGGCGGAGGCGGTGCTGATACCAAGTCTGCGTCCTATAAGCGCCTGAATATGGAGGCTGGCAGGTAATTCGAATCAAAATTTCAACCTAACCTAAAAATTATAAAATTTGCATTTAATTGGTAGAAATCGGGGCGAACGCAATGACGAACGTAAGAAACATCATCGTGACGATTACTATGGGGGCGGCAATAGCCACGACTCGCTCAACAGTGGACGTGGTGGCGATCGACGCAATTCCATAAATTCTCCTTCGACGCCGAATAATCGCGGCATGCACCCAGGTGGTAATAATCCACGTCTACTGCCCGGCTCGGCAGCGAGTGGCGCTGCTGTGGGTGGCTATACACCAGGCGGCGGTGGCGATAATCGCAACGCTTCATCGCCCTATGTTGAGGGGGGTGGAGGCGGCGGCAGTGGTGATCGTTGGGGTCACAGTCGCGATCGGTAAATAACGAGAAAATTTGCACATGTGAGAATAAAAATATTGAAATATTGCTTTTTCATTCTAGCTATGGGGGTTCCGATTACAAACGTGAGCGGTACGACAGCTATAACAGTCGTAGTGGTGGCGGCGGTGGTGGTGGTGGCGGCGGCGGCTACCATCGAGATCACCGCGAACGTGATAGAGACCGAGATCGCAGACCAGACAAGCGAAGGTAGGTGAAGTCAATTTATGAATATAATCGAGAAGTGGTTAGGGCAAAAACATTTTAAATTGAGGTTATGTGATGAAAACTTTTTCAATATGAACTATTTAGTAATTCTTCATCTCACTCCTAGATATCCGCCCTCACATGCTCCTCCTCCGCTCAACTATGGCCATTACATGCCTCCCAACTACTACATGGGCAATGGTGCACTGCCGCCCGGCGGCAGTGGTGGTGGCGGCGGTAGTAGTGGTCCCCCACATGGCGGCTACCGCGGCGATCCGCGTTATCAAGCCGCTGGCGATTGGCCCCGCGACAGTCGCATGGAGTATCCGCCCGACTATCGGCGTGGCGACTACGAGCGACGTCCACAAACGTAATCCACTCATTGGCCGTACCCGTGCATATAGTTACTATTAACCTAATGTATACATATGAAGCCAACCCACTATTGTCGCATAGGAACAGATTGTGTCACTTAAATTTTAACAATTTACTGTATAAAGTAGCCTAAATAGGTAAGGATATCATTAAAATGTGTGCATAAATTCCAAATTGGAATTGAATTTATTTTACTGTTGTTTTTTTTTAAATTTATATTAAAATAAACATTCACGTATAGCTTCTCTTCACATCCGTTTACGTACAATTGAATAATGTAGAATCGTTTCACATGAAAATTCAGATGAATCTTTTGTATTTATATATAAAAAAAAAGCAGTAGTTGTTTTTTTTTTTAATAATTAGTTGCAAATCAAGGATATAATCTTATTTATTAGCCCGTAAGTTTATAAGAAAAATACGTTATCCATAAAGCAAAAAAACAAAATACTTTGTAAAACTGTAATTAACTGCGTACTTGTACAGAAGAATGATTAAATGTTTTTAAAACTCAGAGCAGAATTTCTCTTTATAATTTATAATTCACAGCTTCTAAGAAAAACCTTTGCTTGAATCTTATTTATAATCTTCCTTGAATGTGATTTGATTGCTATTGAACCGGTCGCCGGTGGTCGCGTTCGATGTGTAAGAATTTATGCAAACTGTCTAACTAAATTATCTACAATTAAGCGGAATTTATCATTTAACTATTCACTAGCATTAAATCTAACTTTTATATATACACACAACACACACACACATTATATATATCTGGATCGATAACTTTTAATGTTTAACTACACAGATAATGGTAATGATACATTTTAAGCTTTAGATTGTATTATGTAAACATTTATTAAAGTAAAAATATTTAAAATTAAATGAAATTAAAATATAAATTAAAGAACAAAAATATTCAAAATTGTTGGTTTCACTTATCTGTTTAAATTGGACGGTAGTTAAAAGAATCACTGTAGTGAAAGCATTTTCTGGGAATTCGCGGCAGGGAAGCTTAATGGTGATGATGAATGGAGAAATAACTGCTAGTGGTGGCGCAAGTCTAGTGTTTGCCAATGAAAGTTGAAAATCGACTCTACAATCAATTATTTTCAATTCGATTATGAGAATCGATTCATCAAGTCTTAATACTTTATTTTTTTTTTAACGATTTTCCACTTTTTAAAAAAAAAATTTTTATTGTATTTGCAAATGAATAATTGCAAAAAATTTAAATTTTTTTTCTAACCTACAAATTTCTCTTTACTATTTATAGAATTGAAAGATGAAATTTCTATGTAACAGGTGTTTGCAAAAACTTTCCAACCGATTTCAATAATTTTGTATTCAAAACATATTTGTTCATATTCCAAATCGTGTATATATGCATCAACATCGTCAACTGGTTCGTCACTTTTATAAACAGTAAAATCGGAGACATAAAGCTTCACAACTTGGAAGCCACGTTCTCCCGGCAATGTTAATGTAAACGTATTGCCTGGTATCCTTCTGGAGATATATTGATTTTGTCGTGTATGTAATTGATGAAGACGCATCTACAGGAACTGTTGGAGTGAGAGCAATCGTGGACGATGTGGACATGATTTCCGTATTGAGAGATGAGCAGGATGGTCCCTGCAATTTTCCACATAATTGTTTATTATCCAATTTTCAAATTTGTATTATTTTCGTTTATCTTGAGGAATACTGAACCAATTTGGTTTTTTTTATTTGGTTGCAATTTATGTCGAAAACGAAATGAGAATGAAACTGGAACGAAATGGAATTGGAAGAACATTTTGAACAATCGGGAATGAAGTGGAAATTCAAATTATCCAAAGTTGTCAATGCAATTGAAGATAATTGTTTTTTTTTGGTTTATTTTCATTTATTTCGCCAATTTTGTCATTTTTTTCTAAGTTTATCAAATTTTGGGATTTTTATTGGTATCGCAAATTTTTAATTTCAAAATCCCTGGATTGACAAAGTCTCCCAAAATTGCACGCCCTAATGCAGACAGACGGGCATTGCAAGATCAACTCAGGAGATAATGCTGCTCAAGAATATGTATACTAGAGCCCGACCGATTAATCGGCTTCGGCATCGGCTTCGGCCGTTATCGGCCTAAAATGTACATTCGGCTTCAGCTTCGGTTTTCTCAAAAAATGGTTGAAGTTTTGGCCGAAGCATTTCAAATTTTTTTCTAATTTTTGCGACACTGAAAACCAAAACAAATTTTTTACGATACGATTTTCTAGCCCACATCACATCTAAACGGTCTTACTGATTTTCTTGAGACTTGAATGTAAAATATTGAGTGGATCTCGCCTCAAATTGCGTGGCACGGGGTTACAGCTGCCACAAAGTACATCCTTGGACATTTTCTGGGTGGATTACTGAATTTTAAATATAGATTTGGAAGCTTAATACTCGCCCTGATTTAAAGGGTTTCTATTCAAGTATCGGCATCGGTATAGGTCTTCGGCATCGGCCGAAGTAAAAGGCTGCCAATTGACCTTCGGCATCGGCATCGGCATGAAAATGCTTATCGATCGGGCTCTAATATATACTCACCATAGATAAATGTCACAACAAAATTTGATAAACTTTCAACATTTTGAGCGTGCATTCGGCTACAAGCCCAAATGGTTTGCTGGGGTACGTACGTATTGACAAAGCTAAAAGTAGTTGGCAACTCGACATTTGACATTCATTTTTATCAACAAAACACTAAAAAAAAACCAATTTCACAATTTCACAATTTAGATGAAAGCAAACGGTTTGATCTTCTACAAATCGAATCGTAAACACATTATCCAATGGCTCCCGCAAAAGATGAAACAGCTACTGGAAGCAGAATTGGTTCTTTCGCTGTGCTAGATTTGGAAACATGCAACCTGCCGTGTTACAATTTCAACAAAACGTCAATTATCGAGTTGAGCATCTATGGAATTGCGGCAAACGAATTGGAAAAGGCCGTGCAACCAGTTGCGACGATGAAGGAAGTCAGTAAGATTACAACTAAAATGGCGGGAGCAGCTAGTGCAGTGAAACAGGAACAAGGTGAGGTGGACAAAGTGCGTTGTTACACAAACATAATACATTCCATTTCAATACAGCAGGGGAGGAGGGGACTGAAGAAAGTGCTAGGAGTGGAGCAGCACTACCTGCCTCGCCGAGGGTGCTGCGAAAACTGACTCTTCCCTTTAACCCGCGTATGATGATACACCCGAAAGCGGAGAAAATAACACGTAGGAATGTGAAAACATTAGTCCATAATTCTGTAATAACTTTCTTTCTGGATATTCAGGCCTTGACAACTACATGCTCGAGTTTGAGTCGCCACTCGACGAGAATGCAGCCCAAACGGTGATAGGTTTCTTGAAGTGCTTGCAGCCACCGATTTGTTTGGTTTCCCACAACGGGTTGGGTTTTGACTTTCCCATTTTCAAGGAAGTGCTGGATAAATTCGAAATGGTTGGAAATACAAAGATTTGCTTTGCTTCGGTTTTACTTGAACCTTGCCTCTCCCGTTTAGATACTACCTGCCGAATGGACTTGTGTGGATTCGATGAAAGCTTTCCATCAAATAGATATGGCGCGTGAGAAAGCAATTCTGCTTCAGCCACTTGAAGCTCTTGAAGCACTAGAAACATCTAACGAGGTGCCAAAGAAACCCAGTTCATCGGCGGAGTCAATCGTCGATTGGCGTACTCTAAATGAGACGACACCAAAGCGACCACCCAAAACCGGCAATGCTGCGAGCCCGAAACGCAGACTTTCCGTTGAACCGGACTGTGAGACACCCGAATCGGCTCCGGTAGCTAAGAAACTATTAAAATCACGCCGTTCCCTGTTCAGTGGCAATGCAAACGAAACTGGTGCTAGACGTAAGAGGGTATTTCCCCCCAAGGGAGTGTACAAATTAGAGAACATGTACGAGCGCATCTTTAAGCAAAAACCAGAAACCTCCCACGATGCCGAGGCAGACGTTCTTTCGTTGATGAGGTTAATGCTTCATTATGGTGAAGACTTCCTGGCATATGCCGAGCAATACGCCATACCTTTCGCCGAGGTGGGCAAAGTGGGCGCCAGCACTAATCTGTGAACGTAACTTTTTGGTTGAATTTTTTTTCATAATCATGGTGTCGGTTTTATACAAATTCTGCATGTATTTTACAAATATCTTTTATTTTTATAAAGTTTTTCTTATCGTGGGAGTGCGTAATTGTCTCATCATTTTAACTCATTTTCGAATCGAATTGAATCAATTTTCAAAATTTTTTAAGAACAAATTATTGAATTTAATTACGATTGTGTCTGACTGAAATTTTATTGTAGTTTTTAATTTGCGAAATGATGTAGATTTTATATTTATACTTGATAATTAATATTACGAAAAACCTTAAATTGTGAAATAGTGCCGTTTTAATTTGAATGCATACTTTTCTTATTGCAATGATTACCCACAATAAATATACATACACCTACTGATTGATTTACAAATCGCATAAATATTTAGAAGAACCGGGATGTGATAAAAAAAATGTTGCACCAAAAAATACACTCAAAATCTCCAATTATTTACATTTAAATACAAAATTTTACGTATCGACTGGCCAAGTTGAAATTGGATAGTCTAATTGATAACTTAGGGATTTTGGGGCAATGTGGATTCCAATGGCTCAGTTATTCACGACGAAGAAAACGAAAAACTGTCGCGCTTACTTCGGGCTTATTTTGCTAATGTTCTTCTTTACTTATTTGTAAAACTTTCAAAAGAATAATAGACAACCGAATAAGCAAAAAAGGCCTCTCAAATAAAATCCAATAAGAAAACAACCTTAAACATTTAAATGGTTGGCAGCTCCTCCGCTGCCAAAAATTACCGTAAGTAAAAAAATAAGGTTTTTTCATTTTGAAACAGCAACAGGCAACAGTTTATTTTTTCTGGTTTAAAATAATCTTCGAGTGTTTGAAAACAGTTTTCCCTCCTTAAATACCGAAATGCAATGCATTAAGGTGGGGTTTCGAATAAAAAAACTGAACAAAGTTAATACTAACAATGAAAATGCACAAAGAAATACCGCTATCTATGGGAACGAGAAAAAAACGCGACAATTCGGGATATCAGAAACTGTTCCCAATTGTTTTTTTTTACGAAAAAAAAAAAACCGCAATACTAAATAATTACAAACAAGTGAATTCAAATCGATCACACATAAATTCCGAGATTAGTGAAATTTCAAGTACAAAAAAATATGGCCACATTTTGATGAAATTTGGACAATTTGGAAATGGCAAACGAGAATTCTGAGATTTTCTTCAAATTGTAAATGATCTCTTCCATCACCTCACGTCTATCCCTCCGGTCCCTTCTTGGCGGACCAGTGCAAATAGTTTGGCTGTGTGGCCGCCTCATATTCCTGCACCAGACAATCGACCACATCACGCGAATCGTCCAGCTCGGAGAGATCCTCTTTGAAAATGTCCTCACGCCGAAACTGATCCAAGAAGGCGCCTCGCTTCTTCAGCTTGTCATACTGATTCAAGACGCGCTCGAAGAGCGAACAAATGCTGGTGTGGTTGGCCAGCATCAGACCGGAGACGCGGTGACTGCTCTGGATGTAGGGCGACGAACGCGATAGGGCCACCTGAATGCTAGTCGGGCCCCAGGGTATGAACTGGGCCAGTTTGCGCTCGCGTATGCGCTGCAGGGATTTGTGCACTTGCGTGGGATCGACTTCGCCCTACGGATGAAATGGAAGAAAGGGGCGTGAAGTTACATTTTTCGAAACTCCTCGATGAATCCTCACCTGAATAATATTCAATATTGAGATATAACAATGATGATTGGTCTTGTCGGGTCCCGTGGACACCATCATGTTCTTTGGCTGCAACAGGCGGCGCATAACATCCAGCACAGTGGTCTTGCGCACATTTATGGTTTGCTGTGAATTGATAAAAGTGTGAAAGAACTGCAAAAGCAATCAGAAATAATTACTCACATCATTGTCCGTCGTCAAGGGCGTGTAGCCGGTCATCAGGAAGTGCAACTGCGGTGTGGGTATCAAGGGTGCGGTCAGCCCAATCAAATTGTTATTCATATACGAGGGATAGCGCAGCGTTGTGGTGCTCACCGACATGATGGTCGAGACCAGAGTGTTGATTTGCGTGAAACTGGGATTCTGAATGTGCAGACGGTCCGTGGCAATGCGATTGAGGGCGGTGTTATCCAATACGACCACACAATCGGCGCAGCTGGTCAGACGGCGCAGCGTCAGCAGCGAATTGTACGGCTGGACCACCACATCGCTGATTTCATCCTGATTGGGAAACACGCTGTACGTTTGTATCAGCTTCTTGGGAAAGCGGTCGGACAGGCGTTCCATGATGTACGAACCCATGCCCGAGCCAGTGCCGCCCGCGATCGAATGGCAGAGCACAAAACCTTCGAGCGAATCACTGCCATCCGCTTCGCGATCGATAATATCGAAAATTTCCTCCTGCAATTTCTCACCCTGACTGTAGCCGGAAGCCCAGTTATTTCCCGCGCCGCCCCCATGTTTGGACAGATAAACATTTTCAGGATTGTACAGCTGCTCAGAATAAAGGAAAGGAAAAATTAGTCTCTGCGAATTGTCAAAAATTAGAATGGCTTTTCCACCTTGGCATACGGCGAGTTCATAATTGTGTGGATGACTCGCGGCTCCAAGTCCAACAGTACGGCCCGGGGTATATAGTGATCATCGTCCGCCTGATAAAAGAACACATCCTTGCGATCCAAACCATCTGTGGCGAAGTCCTCCAGCACTCCACTCGGCGAGATTCCATGCTCAAGGCACAAGCGCTTCCAAAACTCAAAGCCAACTGCAGAAATGGTAAGTCAATTACATTTCCACCAATTGTTATTAATGACTTAAAGCGTCACCTCACACCCTTTACTCACTTTGATTCCCGCACTGTCCCAGCTGCAGCGTAATTATTTCGCTCGGCATCTTTTCGCGACTAGCGACTCTTGTTTTGTCACAATTTCTTCGTTTAATTTCACGATTTCCTTCGATTCGGCGTACTTATGCGTTGATTTAACACTTGAATTTTCGATTTCCCTTGCAATCGACTTGGATTTTTAGCTTCTTTTGTGCGAAAATTTTAAATTAAACGACAGGCTCTACAGCTCTACTAGTTTTGCGGCGAAATTCGGGTTTTGTTGCACAAAAACATTGACAGTTCACACTCGTTAGGGATGGGCGATACATTTTTGTTGATGCTATTACAATCGATATTTTTCAGTACATTTTAAAAATTTTTGCACCAGAACTACTTTTTGTATATTTTGGCGCAGCGATTTGGACTACATTTCTCAACGTCAGAATCCTACCCCTATATTTAAATTTTATACAGTTCACCGGACTCCTTTTAATATAGATATCAGGGCGAGTAGTAAGCTTCCAACTCTATATTTCAAATTCGGTAATCCACCCAGAAAATGTACAAGGACGTACTTTGTGGCAGCTGTAATTCCAGCCACGCGACGTGATTCCCTCACTATTCGACTAAGGGCCCTACGACAAACCTGTGTCGTTTTTTCTATCACAATGGATAGAAATTTGATCGAAAAAAACGACTCAAGTCGTTCATCGTAGTATAAACGACACTCATAATTAAAATTTAACTTAATTTTAATTATAATTTTTTCTTTTATGGGCCACTAATGTCTCATAGGAAATTCCATCACTTATGCAATTTTACATAAAAGCTTCAAGAAAAACAGTAAGGCCGTTTAGTCGCGATGTGGGCTAGAAAATCATATGAGCTACGCCCCTTTGTCCAATTATTCCCAAATCAAAAAATTCGTTTTAATTCAATGGGTTGTGGTCTTTGTTTTCGGTGCCGAAGCCGAATGTGCATTTTCGGCCGATAACAGCCGAATCCGATTAATCGGTCGTGCTCTACATGAAACCCCAGGCTCTACATGAAGCCAATGTGAACACTAAACGTTTCGTTTGAAACCATTTTTTCTCAATCTGAACGTACTATCAGAGCCAATTTACATATCATTTTTATGCCGCATGGGAATGCCGTTTTTAGAATTCCCACTGGCCGAAATTAGAGATTTTTTTATTATGAAAATGTAAATAAACAAACTTCTATCTTCAAATTTGATATCCCGTCTTCACTACCCCAGTTCGTATTAGCTCTTTGTTCTTTTTCGTCATGAACATAATAGCGCAAATATATACAGATTTATAATATTGGAAAATTACTTCAATATAAAATAAAAAATTTTTTTTTTAAACTTTGCCTATTTTGCGATATTTTCTACCTTTGTGGAATTTTCAAGAGAGTAGAGTAGATCTGTTCCCCTTTCTCAAATGGAATATCTACTACTGTAGCCGTAGAGAATAATGCCGTAAAAATCGAATTTCAACAGTAAAAATAAAAAAAAATTGTATTTTGCATGAAAATAAAATTTTAATTATACAATAAACAAAAACAACTTTTGAACTCTGACCTGCAACTAAAAATTGCTTATTTGAGCTTAACATGAAAAACCGATTATTGCAAATACTTACACGTTTCTATCCATCACACTAAAGTCAAAACACTATTTATATTTTTTCAAAATAAATTTTTATTTAGTTATTTTTTCAATAATTTGTTTTTGTGTTTTGTTGTTTTTTTTCAATTTTAAATTTCTCATAAATTAATTTAATGCTATTAATTTGTTTAAATTAATTTATTAATTACTATAATTAATTATCGTCAATGTGACGAAACAGTTTTTGTCTGTCAATAACGCATATCGACAACAGACTTTCTCAATTCAATATTTTTTTTTTAAGATATACACACACACAATTGTACATATACAATATATGAATGTATATATAAATTTTTGTCAATTTACATGCAATTTGCTGCTAATAATTAATTGTTTTTTGTTTTATCAGTTATGCAATACATAATAATTATTTAACTTGGGAGGGGGCAAGTGGGTCGAGGGAAAGGGGGTCTGGTGTAGTAAGTGAGTTTTTTCTTTGAGGAGGTTTAATTTTTTTGTGGTTTTTGGTTTCTTTTAATTAATTAACGATTGGTTTTTTTTCCTTGGTATGGTTTACGACTCAAATTTCATTTAGCATTAATTTTTAATATATTTCATTTAAATTATAACAATTATTAATTTAGTTTTCCTAGTTCATGTGGTTTTAGTTTATGTATAATTTATAAATATACATATGTATATCAATTTTGTGATCCATGCAAAACAAAACAAATTTTTTTGTAATTCTTTTTTTTTTTTTTTTTTTCATTGAACAATTTTTTTTTTGTAGAATTTTATTTTTAACCTTATTGTACATAATTTTTAAGTGTTAAATTTTACATTGTTCTTTCTATATTGAAACTAGCTATTTTAATTTTTTTTATTACTAAATTATGTTTTGAAACGAGGGTTTGCGTGGCGTACAGAGTGTTTTGCAAAGAATGTATAGAAAGAAAAAATAATTAAATTTAATACAAAATAAATATGGTTTTTAAATTAAAATTTTTATTGGGAAAATAAATTTGGAAATATTTTGTAATGATCGTCTGATCGTTCGAATTCACCAGTGCTTCTAATTCACTAAACGTCTTTCAATGCAATACAAATTAGTTTAAATAAAAAAAAAACTTCAATAAAAAAATAAAAAAAAAATCCTTATACATCTCAACAGTCACACCCTGTACTTGCGATGTTCGAGTGAATTGAAAACAAGTGTTTTTTTCTTAAATATTTTACAACAACATCAACAATTATTAAAAATTTGCTTTTACTATTTTTGTGGGTTTTTGTGTTTAAAAATCAATCGATGTTGTTTTATATTTAACATTTTCTCACTGTGTATGTGTGTTGGAATGTGTGTGAATGTGTGTGATATTCTCCTTGTGTTTTGTTTAAATTTACTTGTATTAGTGTCTCATTTTAAATTCGTCTTTAATATCCTCTTGGGTTCCACTTCAAGGATTGGTTTTGTTTAATAAATTTTTGTTTTTTTTTCTTTCTAAATTTAAATCTATTCTTTTACACGTAGAATTGGTTTTTTGTTTTAGAAAAAGTTATTGCTAATTGAAAATATCTATAAAAACATACAAAACGACCTTATTACGCCCTATTCATCATTCTGTCTATACTGTACCTCATCACGCATCATTTCCCGTTCTCTTCACTCCCGCACCGAAGAAGAGCTTCATTACATTGGAGTAAAAAGTGCCACGCGCTCGTCCGCTTAAAAGACAGTTCTACTACAACAAAAAAAACCACACAGCTAAAATCTCGCTTAGAGTATATAAATAAATGCAATATGCATTTTTAATATTTTTAAGAACTAAAAAAGTTGGGTAAATTACAAAAAAAATAAAAAAAATTGTTGGTAGCAAATGTAAAATGTAAAATGATTTTTTGTTTTTTTTTTATGTTGGAATATTTTTAAAATCAATAAACATTACGTTTGGAGGGATTTGGTTTTTGGTAAAAGTATACAAAATTTGATGGATTTCGATTTGAAAAAGTCTCGTTATTAGGTTATAAGGTTTATAGGCGCGTGCTGAGATTTCGAAAAAACCAAACATTAAAGATTAGAAATCATAAAACGTTAAAGAGAAAATTGTATTGCTTTACTATATATATAAACAAATAAGAGGGAATTTAATATTCTCATTTCGTCTAAAGAGCTGATTTGGAATGTTTCTGACATTTGTTCTCATAAAAACTTGAGTGAGGAGTAGATAGATAGATCAGTCGTTTACGTTTAGTTTTAAAGTAAATTTCTTTTATGCTGGAATTGTTTGGGCTGCTCAAGAGACAATACGATTCAATGAAGTTACAAAAATGAAAACTTTTCTACAGCAAAACGAATCACGTGGTGTTTTCAGAATAATACAGGATTGCTGATAAGTAAAGCTTGTGTCTTTTTTCGACAGTATACTGCGAAAACACTATACAGGGTGTCTATTATAAGGAGGACTGCCCAAAATGTCCCAAAAGGGCGCAACATCCAAAAATTGATAATTTTGGTTTTTTCCCAGTATTTTTCCTTGTGATTCTAAAAATTGTTTTTATTTATTTTATTTTTGTACCGTTTCCGTAGCACCCAAAAAAGGGGGGATTGTAAACGATTTTAAAATTTGAGTTCTTTTTGTCTGTCCCAAAGAAATGTTAGTCCGTTTTGGGCCCATTTTGGCCTTGGGTGCGACCCCTTAACCGTATCCGATCGGCCCCAATTTTTTTTCGAACTGTTTTGGGTTTGAAATTTTTTTTTTTTAAATGAAATAAAATGTTTTAAACGTAGCCAAGTAAAATGGACTACGGCTTCAAGATCAGCGACCCCAGATTACTCTGAAAATATCAATTAAATCCCAGCTTTTCACTTGTAAGACATTGTAATCATATCTGTTCATGAGTGAAGCTTAATTTCATCACTGAAGAGGTAAGAGGTGCATGAAGGTGTTATGTAAAAAAAAAGTTTGGGTAAGAAAGATTTAAAACTTTTCATTTTGTCTTAATCTTATAAAATTAGTGCGATCTCTTTCCTTTTGACTCTGGTTTTAACTAATTGAAAGACTTAAATTGTTCTTTTCGCGTGGTTATTTTTCAAAAGCTCTAAGGAATTTCAGATTATGTATTTCGTTACTTTATCCTTGCTAAACAAATTTCCAAAAAATGACAAATAATTGAAAATCGTAAATCAAAGTACGCTCAATGCCTTCAATAACTTTTTAAACAACCATTCGAATTAAAGTATTAATATTCTGGCGTATATTTTAAACATATACGCACGAGGAGAACCTACAATTTGTAGATTTAGTTTAAAAAGTTAACAAACAAAAAAATAGTCAGTATCCATCTACATATAGATGATATTTGCGTTTTTTTGCTGTATATTTTTGAGTGTTTGATTTAAATTTATTATTTTAACTTTATTTTCATTTATCAATTATCAATTTAGATGTGTTGTTTTAAGTCGGTTCTTTTAATCTAATTTAATTAATTTTATTTGCATGTGTTTGTGAATGTAAATGTACTTATTTCCATGTGTGTGTGATTTTGGGTGTGTGTAATTTGGTTATCTAAGTTTAATTTGCTTATAAAATTAAACTACTTCTTAAAATTAATTAATTAACGGTAAAGTAGATGTTCATTTAGTTTTCTGTCTCTTTTCTTCTTTTTTTTTTTGGTATAGTGGTTAAAGAAACACTAAGAAAAGTTTTACTTTTCTTCAGAGATTTTCTTTTGTTTTTAAATAAAAAATGATTTTTTTAAAAAGTTTTTTTGATAAAGTAAAATTTTTTTTTTTGTATTTGAAATTTTAAGCAAAACCACACTATTGCAGTCACAATCTGATTAAACAAACAAAAACACATACATAAATGAATAAAAATATTTTCAAACAAAATTTTATAAAAAACAAATTTTTTTTTTTGGAAAGTATGAAACGGCAGTGTTGCATTTTTGTATGCACGTTTTGTTTTTGTTTTTTATTTTTGTTCAGTTGAAGAGGTAGAGGTTTATCATTTAACTTTATACTTTGTAGGTATTTTCAAAAATACACTTTAAAAAAATATAACAATTTTAAGGGCTTATAAGTAGGTGGGTTCAATCGAGCACAGCGAAAATTCATTTGTTCCACTGTATCGTTATTGAAATTAATTAAAGTATTAAAATTAAATTAAGAAAAAAACTGTATTAAAAATATCATTTTTTTACTGTTTTTATCAGAACTATCTGTGTCATAACCGCGAAACCTACTGCAATACTACGTTGTCAGTATAACAATTTAAGCGCTCGTCGAAAACAGGATTTGTTGAAAATAAAAATGCTATTTTATATCACATTTATTTGTGTGCATTTACGAGTTTCACCTTTCAAAATAACTCAATAATAAATAAATAAACTCAATAAATACAAAATTAAAAAAAAGAGATTTCAACAACAGCGTGGCTTTGCCCAAAGTTCTCTGTCCGTCGTTTGAAAACCAAATAGAATTTCGTTTGGTTTCTCACACATATTTCAGCTGCTTCTTTAATCTATTTCCCAACGCCTTCTTCAGTTTGTTTTGTTGCATTAAAAAATATCCTGCCAGTATGTGTGTGTGTGTATGTGTATATAAACTAATATTTACAATTCATGTCATTCAACGATCCGACCCATCCATATATTTTGGAATTTTCCTAAAAATTCCTTCATCTAAAACAACAATTTGTTACTTATTCGGTTTTTGTGTTTGTTTCCATTATTGTGTCTCAATTTGTCTCCATTTGTTACTTATTTTTAACGCCTGATGTCCCATTTTTTTTTTTGCTTCTCTCTGCCACCATAAAACACAAAACAACTGTAAATGTGGGGCAAATCAACAATCAATCAATTAATCAATTCAAGAGAAAACCAATACAAATATATGCGCATAAAAAATATGTACTCTGTCTCTCTCTCTCTCATTCGCTTTGTTCGCTCACTTTTTCTGTTGGTTAATTATTAAATTTTAAATATTTTTGGTTTCTCATGATTTTCACTTAGGTGCTAAACATTTGTCTCTTTCTAGCTTATAAAGTAGTTTGCTCTTCTTGTAACAGTTAATTTGCGGATTTAATTAAAAATTTGCTTTTGTTTAATATTATTATTCTTTCTGTTTGGTTTTATTATTCAATTCAACTTAGGTTTCTGTGTGTGAGTTTTGAGTGATTCCTCAATTAACTTGAAAGTGTGTGCGTGTGCGCTTGTGTGTTTTCTTAATGTGTGTGTGAGCGTATTTCTCTGTGTTTCATAGGAACAATCTCTGTATTTATAATTTATTTATTTATATATTTATACTTGTATTTTTTTTTTAAATTTTTTGTTGCTAAATAAAAAAATAATTAACTTATACTTAAGAGTTTCTTTAATTTACTTAATTTGTAAAAAATTCTCCGCATTTTTGTTTGTGTTTTTTTTTTTTTTGGTTTTTTGCACGCTTAATTTTAAGTCTAAAATTGTTTCAAGTGTATGCAAATATTTTTCTAATCATATTTTGTTCGGCAGTAATTTCTTTCCATTTTTTTGTCATAAAATACTTTTTAAGTAAACCACTTTTTTGTTTGTTATGTTTTGAAATGTCTTAAAAATTTAATTAACAATTTTTTTTCTCTAAATATTTGTTTGTGATTTTATTTTACTAAGTATATAGTTGGTTTTTGTTTTTTTTTTTTTTTTTTTTGCAATTTTTTTGTTTTATAATTTATAACTTTCCTAATTGTATTTGAAAAACCTAAACTTAAGTCTAACTTTAATGCAGAGTCGTATTTGGGTTTATTGCACGATTATGTGCGGCGCCGACAGCAGCACGGTCACCGTGGCGATTATCGTAAAGAGCGTGAAAACAATTAAACAGAATCTGAAATGAGAAAAGAAATTTTGTAAATAAATTATTTTTCTTTAATGGATTGATACAAATTTCGGGTAATCGGTTGCAAATACGTATATCAGGTTATTCGGTTAAATTGGAATTTTTCACAAATTTACTGCACAATTTATAGCATAACTGTGATTAAAATGGTTAAATAAATTTACTTTACTCGTTTAAATGGCGGGTTTTTTACTGTCGTCGTTTTCGGTTAAATGTACCTACTTTTTTTTTCTGTGTATGCTCTCTTGCAGCTACCACTAGGCCTGTAGTTGCACATACATAAATATTCTGTGAAAGTATAGAGATTCTCGATCACGATTTTCCATTTTGAAAGGGGGCATGGAAGTTCATAATATGGGCGTTGCAGTTAGAGTTGGGTCCAAAAAGATCGCAGTCAGATTCGATTTCTCGTTAACTAATTCTGTAAATTGCTAAACTTTTTATGTCAAATTAAGTTTCTACTTAACTTTAGTAACTACTTTATCTGACAGATAATACTCTGGTTTGACAGTGATGTACCTACTTAGTCACAATTTCAGGTTCCCAACCTTACGTTCTCAATGAATATGCCCCAATTTAATTAAATAATTGATCTCATTACAAATCAGAGTAGACTTCTTACAATCAAATCAAGAATCATTTCATGCCAAAGCCTCTACTTCCTTATCTTTTCAAGATACTTATAAGGGTTAATCCACTTAGTATACAATCATTAGAGCCCAATAAATCCCATTATTAAACTCAATTTAAGCTATGCAATTTAGTAAATGCGCCATTTTGAAAATTTTGCATATTAATTGCGGCATTAGTAGGAAATCCCAGACGAAAATATGTGCCAAATTTTGATTATCAATTTAATGCATAAGATCCCAACTGACACTGGAGCCTAATTTAGAATTTATGATAATCAACTGCGAGGCTGTTGGTGTATACATTGTGAGTGTGTGAGAGTGAACATGTGTGCGTTTGTGGTAAGTACCACTTACCACAATGCCCACCCTCTGCCAATTACAAGGGTAAAGTGGAAAGTATTTTAACCAGAAGTTCGTCATCACCATCATCGTTCATATCAAAAGCTCAATCACAAGTCTATCCGTAAATATACAAACACACACACACACACACACACACAGAGGAATAATATGATTACCCTTAATACAATGAACCTGCAAACACACATAGTTACTGTACTGTGTGTGTATGTCTGCTTAAGTCCAGCTTGCGTTTATTATTAACGGTTGTATACCGTACTGCAGTTATGGCAAATTACCAAATTAATGTGGATTTTGCCGTTGGATTTAGTGTCTTGGGCATTTCTGTTTTATTATGCCCACACGGCCCCACTGCCTCATACACATACATATGGTACAAGTACATCAGAGGCAGATTTGTTGACATTTCTGCCGGATAAAATCGGTGGGATCCTCTAACTCCGAATTGAGTAATCCTGTAAAATATTGATTGTCCCATATTGCAACTTGCAATGGTCAATTGCCATTTAAGCTCAGTCATGGGCGTGCATTATTAGGTTATGCGTATGTGAAAGGACTTTTTAAATTGTTTAATGCAAAAAGCAAATTTGTTTTTAGAATTTGTTCGTATCGACCGCAAAAACTCACCTGTCCACAACCATTGCCGCGAATTTCCAATCGCTTATCAATTCCGCCTCATCGTCCGATTTACGCATTCGCGCCGTTATAAATTGCAATTCTTTAAGAATTAAATGCAAATCTTTGTGATTACATCCTATTGTATTGTGGTGCTCCTCCACCGTTGTGGGTCGGCCAAAGCTTCTGTAAAATTTAAAAGAAATGCAAATCAAATTGAATCGCTATCAGATATATTTTCTCATGATTGTTAATTTGAATTTCTTGATCTGTGGCTCTTACGCTGATGACCCGATCGCCGTTTGTGATCCCGAAATTGTATGCCGGAAATCATCATCGATGTCGAGGACATTGGCTAGTAGTGATTTGGAAGAACGTTCTTTCAATTCTAATTCCTTCATGCGATTGCTTAGTAATATTGTTTTTCGTGTGATTTTACGTCCGGGACGACCCATACGTAGGATCCATGGCAGCCATTGCAGGAAAACGGATTTTATCTGTTTTTGAGGTTAGGTTGGAATAAGGCAATGTCAGTTTTAGTTAAAATATTTAATATAAAATAAAGCTTTTGCACATGGATTTTCTGTAGAAACATCTAAAATAAAGTTAAAGTATATAAAGCTTTTCGCCGTTAAACATTAATAAATTATTTCATTAAATACATTTTTAAAATTTTGTAAAGCTTTGTAAGCTTTCAATTGACAAATATTAGTTTAAAGCAGAGTTCCCCATAGAGCCCGCGAACAGTAAAGGAGATTAAAAGAGCATAAATGCTTTTAAGCTTTTGTTATTTACACGTATATATTTAATTTTTCGTATACAAAGCTGGAAAGCTTAAATGCCCCCAAACTCTCTCGTGGGGATCACTGATTCAAAGTAGTGCAGTTCAAAACTGTGCACGCCTGCTAAAGAGCTTTCGTACTTTCATACCGTGACTGCGTTGAAACAAAAGCTCTTTTGGAAACAGTTCCTTTAATTTTGGACCAGTGCTCACCAGTCCTATTCTCGCGAGTAAAAAGAGCTTTGATCGATACGAGCGATAGTAGCTATAGGATTCCAAAGCTTCAAAGCTCTGTAACCGATTTAGTGAACACTGGACTACACTGTTTTAAAGCATTGGCGGGCGAGCTTTGTTCCAGGTTTTAGAGAACTCCAGGTATTAGAGAGCTTTCGTGTGCACTGACAAAAAGTTCAGTTCCTACTTGTTCAACTTCTGCTTTCGCACTGAAGCTTTCTTTGCTTCATACGTGAACATCATTCACAAATACATTCAAGCTGGGAGCAAAGCTCACCCGCCATTGATGTAAAGACACACATTGAAACACATACATCTCTGAATGCTACTCACCCACGGTGGCATTTCGTGTATATCCGCCGTACGATGATGATAGTTGAGTACCACTACCGTGAGCACCACCGAAGACGCCACCATGAACATTATGCAATTGAAATAGGTACCTACGTAGATGCACCAATGCAGATTGGTTTATGATTAAAAAAAAAAATAATAATACATTAGTATGTCATCAAGTTACTTAAGCAATTCATCAAAATACAAAAAATACAAAAGTTTAAATTTAAAATAATTTTTTTTTTTTTTTTTTGTAAATTTATTTAAGTAAGAATATTTTATAAATTTATTTATATATTTATATATGTAAAGAGAGAGATATTAGTATATGGTTAGTTTGATTTCAGCAAGTGAAGAGTGTCACAATGAACCACTACAACTACAAAGCCAATTAACACATTCACAGTATTGAAAAAGAAAAACGTAGGTGTGTGTGTGTTGGTTAGTAGTGCAAATTGAAATGAAAGCTATTAAAGCGTGGCATGCAAGTGCGGGCAGTGCTAATTCCTGGACATGCTTTGCATTTTAAAGGGTGTGCTGGTCATCACCACTGAGTATGTGTGCTTGTGAAATATATTGCTATGCCATTTTTTTTCGTAAGTATGCTTATGAAATGAAAAAGCTTTTCATGCAAAATGTACACAAATTAAATAAATTTTGAGTGCAAAAAAATTAAAAAAATATTTTTGTATTGCAGTACCCATTTCAGTTGATTTTGAAAAATGCTGTAAAGTGTTTGTTTTGAAATCATAACATTTCTGTGTGTTTTTTTTTCTGTGAAATATTCTATTTTCAAATGATGACTTTTACTGTACTTTATTTTATAGTTGTACTGTATTTAATATCTGTATTTAATATCATAAAATTTATATAATTTAATAGTTCAAATGTAGCTTTTGCTAAACTTAATAACTTTCAAATGCTATGAAAGCCCTTTTGTCTGTCGTATGTCCTAAAAAGTCAACGTAATTAGTCGACTTCCAATTTTTTTTTAACGTTTGGATAAAAAAGCCTGTAAACAATTTTTTTAAATATTTTAGAAATTTAGCTTAGCAATAATTTGATTTCACAAGTATGTATTAAAATTATTTTTTAGTTGGGATAAGTGTTGAAGGTATTTAGTGTTTCTTGTTTAAAATCGTGAAATATATTACATATATTGATAAAAGTGAAAGTAATGAAATAGAGTAAAGAAGAGAGACAAATTAAGAAAGTAAAAAAAATAGTATGAGGAAATTGATTATTTGAAATAAAAGAAAGAAACTTTTTGACGAGTGAGTAAATAAAAAGAATTCAAAAAATAAAAGAAGGTGAAAAATAAATTGTCACATTTACCAATACACTGAGAAGTGGCACATCCATGATTTGATTTTACTTTTTAGTGGAATATTTTTTTTTTTAATTATGATTATAATTTTAATATTAATTTTTTTTATTCCACATTTAACGGGGGTGAAAGGCATTCAACATTCAACACATTCCAATAACTATATTGTGTTTTTGTATTTATATGCAACGATATTTATGGTACATAGTTCTTTGATATGCATTCGGATTTTAAAATTTTTTTTTTAGTAGAACTTTGTACGTTCCCTTATTACGCGGTTTATATTTAAGAGTACAAGTATTTTTTATGTTTAAAAGTATTTTAAGTGTAACTTTGTTTAACTTTAATTGTAAAATGAAATTAAGAGTTGGCACATTTTTGTGTTTTTTTTACATGTGGAAAGTATTTATTATATTTAATTTCGTTTTTAATTTAAATTAATTTAATTTAAATCTTTTAAGGGATTTCACAGTTGCTGGCGTTTAAGCTCGTCTTTATTTTGTTTGAAAAAGTTCTTTTATTTCGAAAAAAGTTTCAACTAAAAGTAGAAAAAGACAAAGAAACAGAGAAATAGATAGTAGTTTGTGGTTTGTTTGATTTTGTTTTTTTTTAAAGACATGTTTTTAGTATTATTTAGTGAAATAAAACTTTTGACTTTTACTTTTAATTTTTACTGTTAAGATAATTTAAAAGTACTTAAATTGTGTGTAGCTATGGTGTGTGGCATGGAAAACCTATAAGCCTGGATACGTATTAATACTTTAAGCCTTTTAAAGTCATTTCGTCAATAAAAATATGAAATAGTACCCTAATCTTTAAGAATAAAAAAAAATTAGAATACAAATTAATAAATTTTTTTTTTGGATGCTTCAGGAGAGCTACTATGCTTGCCATGCCAATTTTTCTAAACTGCCACGCCCCCTTTTCGAAAATACGGATCTAATGTCTCAAGACATACATGCATAGGACATATGAGAAATATCAGCTCTATAGGTCCACTGGGCGATTCTGGAGGGTGACAAAAGACAAAAGGTAAGGTTCTATTGTAGCCCTATGCTCATACAAGGAACCATATAAAAGACTCATTCATTACAAAATTTCCAGAATGTATATTTTAATAGTTGGTCTCAGAATAAACAATCGCTCGCTGTCAGTAGAATGCTGATGGTCATTTTGTCGTGACACAAATCTTTTAGATTTGAACGTCAGAAATTTCCGTTTAAATACGAAAAAAGCTTAAAATATATGAAGCGCTCAGTTCCTTAGCGGATTAAGTTCATATTTGGAATCAAAATTGAAACTCACTAAGTGCTTAACGCAACCTATGTACAATTTTTGGCATACACTGCGTGTGAGTAATGAAATACCATCACACAATTTTCCAATTAAGAATGTTAAGGGATTTGACGAAGTGATCTAGAAAAACTGATCGTCGACTGACTATTATTACATCATAGCTACGCACAAAATGTAGTACTTTCTTTGCGCATCGGAAACTTAATTTTTGTAGTCTTTTTTAAAATACTTATAAAATAAACTAAATCTTTAATGATTTCTACAAAGGGCTAAGACTTGAACTAATACTTAAAATTGAGCTACCACAAAAAATTAATATTAATTAGTTTATTATTATTTCTTTAAGTAAACTAACTAGTTTGTATTTCTTTTTTTATAAATTGTGCGCACATTATTTACCAAACTTTACAAAAAGCACATGCTGTATAAGGAAATAAAATAAAATAAAAGAAAGCAAATTATTTATAAAATAGCTACCGGAAATACTGCAAAAAAAAATTGAAGTAATAATAAAAAAATTTAAAAGATTTAATTTAAAAAAAATTAATATTACAAAAAGTTGTAAATATGTTTAAAATAAATGATATGGGCGATGCGTGGTGCTACTTAAAATTTGGGAACTACTTCGAGTTTGTATTCAATTACTTGGCATAGAGAGGAGTAAGAACATTTTTGTAAAAGCGCTCTACGAATGTTTCGAAAATAATTTGCAGTTTTTGTTAATTTTTTTTAAGTTTATCAATATATGTATTAAAATTTGTTTTTTTTTTAGAAAGAGGAACAAGCCAAATGATTAGTAGTTGGTATAAGCTCAAAACTATTTGGTGTGAAATAACGCAATGAATTACGAGTAATTGTAAATACTTTAGTGGATTTTTTTCAAATGAGTTCAAATGAGAGTTTTTTTTAAAACATATTTTAACAAAAGTCATCTTTGATACTTGGAAGAGAGGAATTGCGATTGACGTAGTCTAAATTTGTTTGGATATGGCAATTAGAATAGAGTACGTAGTGGATAGTAGTCAGATATAAGTCCATTGAAATATTCCTCAATTGAATGTTATTTCATGGAGTTATATCTCGCTATGTACCTACAACAACAAAAAAATAATGCTAAAGCGTGTTTCATTTAAAGCGTTTGAAAGTGTTTATCTGCCTCTAAGGTGTCTTCAACTAAAAATGTGTTTAATTTGCTAATTTGATTTTATCCCTTTCATTTGATAAATTTTTCACTGTAAATAAAGTAAATGATAAAATGTTTTCTTTAATGCGGTGAATTAAATGATTTCTTTTTGGTTTATTTTTAATTTTGTAATTTCTGTGTTGCAAAGCTGCTTTAAAGTTGAGTTTTTTGGCTGGTTTGCTAAAAGTTGCGTTGCTTCGAAAAATTATTTGCTAAACTCAAAATCTACTAAATAAATATAAGAAATAAAAAATTACAAAAGCTTGATCTTAAATTTTTAATATTGCTTTTATACCTTTTATAATATAATGTCTTAGTTAAAAGAAAAAAATTCTATATTTGGTATCTTACTTTGAACTCTGACTCCAGTATTTACCAGAGAGGGAGTGCGAGATATAGTGAATGAAATTGATATAAATTTAATACAATTCGAGTACAAGTAGTGGAAAAGATAAGAGATGATGGATGTTAAGCATAGAAATGAGCAATTGCGACAATAATCGTCCCGACACGATCGGAAATCCACACGCACGCGAAAGTTATGTTTGATTAAAGCAGGTAAGACTGACTGCTTTGATCAAACACAGCTTTCGCTCGCGTGTGAATGCCGATCCGTGTCTGTCTGATAAATAAGGCTATGTCGGCCTCGCGAAACTATGAGCTGTCTGGCACTGTTTTAGAGTAATGTTCCATATAAGTTCGACTTCATTCTTCGATATTGATAAATTATGTAGTTTGCTGCAAATGTTAAATACGTTTAGACCAAACACACTTGCATTTGCCACTACTGAAAATCGTTTAATGCAAACGAGAGTTTTTCGATCCGTTTCTTTCAAATACATTTGTTTCTCAGACATACATTGGTGTATCGCAAACCAAATTAATTGAGCCTTATTCTGGTTTCCGCAAAAAGAATACTGTTGCAGCATGGAAAATCAATCGATCAAAAATTCCGTAATCATTAGTTATTGGAATGCAATATTGGTTCCATACATCACTAATTCCATTGCGTAAAAGATATTTCCTTCGAAACGACCGAAAATACTGGATTTTTTATCAATCAAAAATTCTTACGACGATAAGGCACTATTTATCTGGGTTTGTCGTGGAGGACAACCCTTTTTTTTTGTATGCGCAAGACCCAACGACAGGCATCTCTCTATCTCAAAGAAAAGAAAAATTAGATTGGCAATGAAAGCTAGGATTGAAACCGGACATCTGTAATGCAATTTTCAAATGGAAATATTGTAATTTTTTCATAAATTACGACTGCTCGGTAAATGACACGATCCATTGATTTCAAGTTTAGTGCATCTGTTCACCATCGATTTTTATCACAATTTTCCATCGACTCCGTTTCGGCAAAGTATTCAACTGAAATGCCTTCTTAGGAAGAGTGGTCCAGTGACAAAGTATAAAGATATTGGACGGAGGGCAAACATTTGCTTTTTCTTTACTTTGTGTACTTTGAGAATTGGCAGTGGATTGTTTTGATGTGAATTTAATTTCAATTAATTTAAAAATTTTCATTGTTTTTCATAAAAGCTATACATGCATATTTGTAGTTAAAAAAAGTTCCTACTCAACTTTAACTCCTCACAGATATTACTCTGCATTGACAGATAGTAAGTAAAAGCTAGAGTTAAGTAGGAACTTTATGTGGCCATGAATATGCGCCAATCTCTTCAGTTTTTACAAAACGACTGAACGAATGTCAATGCTTCAGCTCAATGACAGCTACAATTCTTGTTCTAAGCTGTGAGTATTAATTTCGCCAGCCGCCTCCTTGCGTGTGATTTGTATACTTTCACGAAGGGAAGTCGACAGATTCTATGTAAAGCCGAAAACCCATAGAATACTTGACTGCGTCAATCCGCAAAAAATAAAAAATTCGTTCATCTTTTTGTACGTTGAATGTTTCGTAGTGATTTGGCAGCACTGGAAACGTCTGTGTAATTCGTTGTTGTTTCGAAGAATTGACGTAGTGAAGTGTTCTATGGGTTTTCGGCTTAAGGATCTGACTTCATATTAACATGCAAAAGGTGAGACTATATATCGTCTCTTATCTAATCCATGTACAATGTACATATGATATGATTAAATTTTTGTTTTCCAGATGATATTTTTTGATATGGCCAAATTGGATAATGTACATTGTACAATTTCATTCACTATTTTCCTCTCCAAAAACTTAATACTATCAAAAAAATGTGTAAATATAAATGAAAATATTAAAAAGGCAATATGTACTTTCGTTTGATTACTTCCAATTCAAAATTTGTATTTCAAGCAAGAAGAAAAGCATAACTCACATTTGAGAAATTTTATGGAATCCATTGTATCTTAATTGAAATTATGCTTTTATTCACACTTTTGTCCATACATTAAAAGCTAAACTTATAGCCTAAAAAAGAAACACATTTTGTCTAGCCAAGGGGCATCATAGGAGGATTAGCGAAAAGGAAAATATAAGCTTTTGTTTCGGTTTTGCGTACGACTCAACGGGAAGTTCTATTTCAAGAGGGTTCAAAAAGTGCCTATTTTTTGCAGTTAGTTTTGGGTTGCGGGTTGTTGGCGGATAGATGTGTCTAACATGCTCAATTTGTTGGTCACGTTTTACTACTTTTATGTATTTAAAACCAAACTGTTTAGAATATTCAATACAAATCCATTTTAAGCATAGAAAAGGTACTTTTGGTTGAGTTCTTTTTTTTTTTTTATTTAATAGTCAAAAACATTTTAACTTGACATGATGCAGATAGTGTTTTGTGAGAGGAGTTTTCAGAGTTTTAGACTACGGCTTCAGTATGTAGCATTTAGTAGGTAGGTACTTTTGTAAGGTTAGTGAAATTGACATTCTCGTAGATTTTAGCATCTAAAAGAGAAGAGAACAGTTTGCATTTTTTTTAGTGCTAAGGTTCTTTGGAAACGAATACAATTTGTTATTTTGATTTGTTGTTTATTTAAGTTTTTTTTTAGGTTCTTTTGAGTTGAAGTTGAAAATAAATACGCTTTGTTACTACCTAACAGTGGCACGGCCTCGCTCGTCTTTGTGATATGATTACCGACCAATAAAGAGAAAACTGTTTGTGAGAGTAGTATAGTAACACCTGTAAAATTTAGAATTTAGAAAATTCGTTTAGTTGCATCATTCGTAAGTTTTTCTTGTTAGGCAAATTCGAAAAGGTTTCAATTGCGACGAAATTGGCCAGGGGTAGTAGAACAACTCGCAGAGGGGCACCGCTTCAGAGTAATGTTGAGATTGACCAATATTTAGTTCATTTTACTATTATAAACTAATATTTCATACATATTTTTAAAATTACCTTTTGTAATTTTAATAAATATAAAAAAAAATACTTTAAAAGTCTGGAACTGAAAATACAACAAGCTACGAACAAGAAGAATAAAAAGTATTACTTAAATTAAAATATATTTGAAAGTAAAGGACCATTTTGAAAAAAACTTTCTTCGAGAAGAGCTTTGAGAGATTCTGAGTCTCACGTAGGAAAAGTTACATTAGACAAATCATATTTTAAAATTTATTTAGTCTTTTCATGCGGACAAAGGCAAAATTATTGGTTTCCCCGGTCATCACCCAGAAGGGGTGTGCTTAGCCCATGTTATGCTATCGATCATAAAAATAAACCTCAGAATCTAAAAAAATAAGAAAATCACCATTGTTCTCAATAGGGGTCATTGA
This sequence comes from Heteromyza rotundicornis, assembly GCA_951394025.1. Taxonomy (NCBI): domain Eukaryota; kingdom Metazoa; phylum Arthropoda; class Insecta; order Diptera; family Heleomyzidae; genus Heteromyza; species Heteromyza rotundicornis. Next base: position 58,209,628 of record OX596013.1, on the reverse strand, counting down.
GAACAATTGGCTCTTCCGGGGTTCCACAGGGGTACTAAAAATTCGTGAACAATATTTTTTCTGGACCCTAGAAAATAAAAGGAACCCTTATTACCCTTTGACGGATTCGATCAAAATTCGATTTTTTTTCTTATTATTATAGGTTTTTTATGGGGTTTTTATGGGGTCCTATTGCCCTCTTTGGGGATAGTAAAGAGCACAAAATTTGGATTTTTTAAATAAATTTTTCCTATAATTGGAAACTATAATTTAATTTATTTCTTACTACTTATTCCTTGAACCAATCGCTCATTTGAAGAAAGCGCATGAAAAGTAAATTGAAAATATGTTTTTTATGTTGGTCTAATGTAGATAGAAGATTTTATACTTAAACTATTTTCAACAAAGTCCAACATTATGTTTAATTTTTTCAAAACTATCTCGAAGCTCTTTTGAATTTATAAAAAATATTTTATTTAATAAATTAAAACCAAAGAAAGTTTACAAATGAATAAGCATGCAGTGAAGAAGATTGCTTAAGTCTTGAAAAAAATAAAATCTTGAAAATAATTTTTGGAACTGAACATTTTTGATGTGAACCTTTTTGTCGTTGAAACGCTTCTCCCGCATTAGAGAAAGCATTTGAATTGGAAGTAATCGCACGATTTTCTAAAATACTTTTTCGCTAAATTTAAATAAATATTTGATTTAATTCATACTTAATCATAATTTTTTTTTAATATTTCTTTGATATAGTTGGTTGCAAACAAAAATATTAAAATTTTAATTCTATATGTAAGTAATTTAATTTGATTATGTTAAATATCTTATGTAGAATAATTGCAATTAAGTGTTTTACTATTAAAGGCAAAAAAAAAAGTTAATAACAAAAAAATTCGAACAAAACGCACAACATTACGAGTTAAATTGATATGTAAATAGACATTAAGACGTTTGAGCTTGAGTATACAAAAAGGTGCGTTCACTAAGCAAATTTCAAACAAACTGAATGGTAAGTAAGTAAATTTTAATTAATTTAAATTGGAAATTTAGTTTTGTACTAATTTGTGGTCGGCTAACATTCAGGTTTGTTTGAAGCGTGCATTGGCTTGGATTAAGTTGAAAAAACGTACATTTAAAACACAAAACTTATGACACACGATTCACAAATACATACACAATCGACCCATTTGTTGAAAGAAATTCAAAAGTTCAAAAATGAAATGATATTTCTCGCTTTTTTTATTTGGTTTGGTTAATTGATTAGAAAAAACCACTGTGGCAGTACAGTGGAGTGAGTGCATGAAAATTAAAATTAAATTTTTTTTCATTAATTGAACAATAGTTTTGCATGATATTTGTGAACCGATTTTGTGAATAAATCAAATTTGAAAATTTTTATTTTAATAATTTTTTTTGTGAAATTTAGAAAACCGCACGATTTTTTTGTTTTGTTTTAAATTTTGACTTAAAAAAGGTTCGCTTTCAAAAAATATCATTCCAAAAATGGGTCAAAACGTACAATATATAAAAATAATGTATAATATTTTGAATAAATTTTTATTTGCATATAACATGTGTGAAAGAGTGAAAGTGACAGTTAGTAGAGTTAACAAGATCGTTTAAAAGTGAGAGAGCGAGAGTATTTGTGAAACAGCGAGAGAGATAGATAGAGCGCATTTTCGGTGAGACATTAGTGAGGTGATTTTTTTTTTGAACACTTTTGGGTGAATAATAATGAATAACGGGTGAATAATTTTATGCAACGTAAATTTTCCATGTAATTTATTTTTTTTGAAATTATAAATAAGCCATTTTTTGTTTTTGGAAATAAAAATGGAATAAATGAAAATGGTAACAAAATAAATAGTTAATGAATGCATGAGAGAGACGCGGTTAGAGCGCACGATTGAAGTGTTGAATATAAGAATTTTTGAAAATGTTTCATTTTAGTTAAAAAACAGTTCACAAGTATTTTCCCAAATCAACTTGCATTGAAATCTGTCTCATAAGTATCTTTTGTAATATTTAATTTGACAATTTATTTACGCGTTTTTAAAGGGTGAAAGCAAAAGCAAAAGCAACAACTGAAAAATATAAAATATACAAAACAACAAACACAAAAACTAACCGAAAACATTGGAAAAGTTCTTGAAGCTTAGAATGGAAAAGAAATTGACAGCAAGATCGATAAAGATTAGAGCACATAGATTACTATAGCATTTAATAGATTTTAATTTGAAGTAAGAGATTCAGAGAGAAAGAACTAGAAAAAGAGCTTCTGAAAACTCAAACAGTTCAAGAATATCTTCATTGGTGATTGCGTTCATTTGAATTGAGTTAACTCACTTTTTAACATTTAAAAAGGATTGGTACAAAATTTTGAAGAAATCTCTTTGACACACACAGTTGTACGCAGTAATAATAAGTGGACAAAAGAAGGAGTAGATAACAACAAAAACAAACAAACGAACGAACAACAACAAATAATATTTATATTATAACGAAAGTCAAAAGATTGTAACGGTATTTTGTTTAGAATAACACGGAACATTTTGATTAGATTATCAACGTTTAATTTGTATACAGGGTGTGAGCGTAGTCAAACGATCGCATTATTTTTCACATAAATATTTAAATGAGTTAGAAAGATATATTGGAAGAGGCTTCGCGCCTGACCAAATGATTCAGTCTGCTAACCATACACTTGCTAAATAAGTTCCAAGAAGATTTTTTTTTAGAATTGAATACTATGCGGCTACAAGGACTAAGGTCAGACAGAGATAAATGTTTGATACATTTTACAATAATCGTTTGCATCGGTAACTTCCCTCCATTCCGTGTTGTTTCAAAAAAGGAACTTGGTTAAAAAAGGAACATAAATAAGTGGAATGCCAAATTTATTCGATAACTCAATAAATATGAAAGCTATCGAGCGAAATGCCAGACAAACGCATGGAAGACGAACGGACAGTCGAACAAATTAACGGACCAAGTGATGAACGGTCTGATGGATTGACTGATGGACGGACTTACAAACGGACTGACTGACAAACCGATTGACGTCTTATGAGAAAAAAAAAATTTTACAAAACTTTCTATGGAACTTACAAGAAGTTTTCGTGAAACTCTCGCAGCAGCACAATGTGTATATTTCCTGGAAGCTTAATGAAACTTGATGACAATCAAATCTTAACTAAACCAGAGAACATAGACGTGTAGAGAAGGACCGCTCGGTTTTTAACATGGAACCGCTAATAGTATTTGGTGTTAATTTTTAACAGTACGGCCGTCGGGTTGCTTTGGTTTTCTGTTTTTTTTTTAAATATTTTTCTTGCTTTCGTATAATACAGCAAAAAATAGAAAACCAAATTAACATGACGGCGGTAAAGTTAGAAATAATCAGCTAATACTGTTAGCAGTCGTATGTTAAAGATTTAGTGGTCCTTCTTTACACGTCCATGTTCACTGACTAAAGCAACTAACCAACCAAACCTAACGTAATGTAATCTAACATTACGATAAGACAACGAATATACTTTGTGACTTTTATTTTTAACCAAAGTACTGAAACATTCATTCTTTGGGACCTGTAGTGGCATTCACAAACAAGTTACCGACCTCGGTATAGCTCCTCATCATTGTCCCATTGTTATCGCTTAGTTGGTTACGGAATTGAATATTTAAGAATTACATTAAATAAAATACTTTACACTGAGAGAAAAATATCAGTTTCGTCGAAAAACAGTTCAACAGTTTTTTTCTCGGTGTACTGATGGAGACAGGATACTAGTATTCGATAAAAGTGAAGCGTGGAACATTTCTATTAAATCTGAAAGATTTGTCTGGGTTATATTCGGTTTATATTTCGCCCATATTCTGCGTTTCATTCTATTCTCAATTCAGTGTCGAATTTACAATTGCAGAACTGTTCGGATATAGAAATGCTTATTCACAATCAGAGAATTTCCTTAATTTTTGTTCACAAGTTCGATAGAAAAAATTTTTTTTTACTTATAAAGCCAAGTTCTGAAAATATACTTTTTAATTGTAAAGATACACTTTCTTTAGTTCAAAGTTAATTATTAAATCTTTTTTATATGAAGTGATTAAATTGAATTTAATTTCATTAAAATCTTCCCGTCTATACACATGCCCGTAGTTTTAACGTTAATAGTAATGCTCATTGTCGATCATTTTACTTTCGGCCACACCCTGTATGTTTAGTAGAATTAGTAGTAATAGTTGGTAGTAGTAAGTAATTGAAAAAAAAACAGTAATAGACAAAAAACATTTAAAAGTTTTGGCATTTAATTAATATTTGTTTTTTTTTTGGTTTGTTAATTAGTTTATGTTTAAATGTTTATACTTTAATAATAGTTTAGCAATATATAAATAACAACAGTAATAAGTAGTAGTAGTAGTAGTAGTAGTAGTAATATAAATGTTAAGTTATTATTTTTTTTTTTGATTTTTGTATATAAATTTGAATATTGCATTTTAAATGCAATCGCTACCTAACAAGGGGATTGCATCAGATACTTGGGGCAATGTCTCAGCTACAAGGTTGAGAAACACTGTGAGCGATAGAAGAATTGTAACTCCTGAAACAAAAGAATTTTGTATAAAAATAAACGAAAAAAAGTAGAAAACAATAGAAGTATTTTTTTCGTGTGTATTTGATATGTGTTTGTTTGTTTTGGTGTTGGAATTTTCTGTAATGTTTGTTGCTAATTTTTATGTCTTACTTTGATAGGTTTTGTTTTTATATATATGACTCTATGAATTTTTACTGTACGTACTAACTTCAGATGTATAATAATGACATGTTGAATATTTAGAGCATGATTTTAGGCATTTCAAAGGCATAGGTTGGCTTATTTATATTTGTGGTTTTAGTTTAGCAACAATTGGTTTCTTTCGTTTTTTTCTTCTTCTTCTTTAGTTTTGTTGTTATACTGATGAACGAGTTTGTATGTATAATATGTATGTAAAAAAACATATGATAATGAGAGAGGGGATGGTTCTTTTGTAGGTTTTTTGAAAGCTCTTGAAGAGTTGAAAATGGGAAATTTGTTGTAATTTTGGTTGGTACTGTGAGAATGAAGTATGGAAAAGTCTTAATTGACCTACTTGGCGTCGAATTTCCTTCAGTCTTGGCCGATATATTGACCGAATTGCTTTCAGCTGGAATGTGGTAATTATCGGAAAATATTATTTAAATATTCTTCTTGTGTTCTTTCGATGGTAACCCACTTTGAAAGTACTTAATTATGCTTGTCAAGCCTTCGAATATTATCGTACTTTCAGCCCATTAGGAAATTGTTCCTTGTGCATTTTTACCATTACAAGTAATTGCATTTTAATTTATGCATGAAAAGTGAAACACTTAAGTAAAAGTTTTCGTTCATTCTTAGCAGTAACTGTGTATTCGGCACGAGTTGGCTCAAGTTTTTCTTCGTTCTATTTTTTCGGAAATAGTTCCAATTCATTTACTGCAAAGCCTTAGCTTACATTGGCAACGTACTTATTTTTATGCTATTTTTTTTTGGAAAATAAATTTGACGCTTACTTCGAAGAAAAGTAATTTAAAATTCTCACAACACCTAAAATTAACTTTTCAACTTTTAAAAAGCTTTCGGAGGCAGGGTAGTCGTGCGCACACACACACAGTTCCTTCCAACTTGGCACAGGAAAGGGAAACATAGAAGTGGGATACGCAGCGGAGAAAGTTGGAAAAAAAGCAAGTAGTGACAGGCTTCATATTTCCGCATACACGAAAATGTAGTTTGCCGGTTCTTTTTTTCGGTTAGATATGTAAAAAGTTTTTAAGGTACACTCAAAAGAATTCTCAAGATAAGTCTGCTGTTGTTGTTGCTGTTGCGACTATGCAGTTCCTTCACAAGAATTCCAGATAAAACTTTTTAAATTAAAATACTCAGTTTTGCTTGGGTTGCTTTTAGGAAACGTGAATAGAATCAATTTCTTGCGAAGTCTCACTAACTGTTGGTGTTGTCATAACCGGTTTCGGGTTAGTTCAAAATCCGTTTTTCTTATTCGAATAACCTGACATTTACATACATTTTTTAGGTTTTAAAGATTTGCCATATAAACAAAGTACTATAATACCCCAGCAGGAAAAATGTTAATTGATGAATAAATAAATGTTCCAATAATTACGACGTTTTCGTGCACACTTGCACTTACTTGCAGTGATAGTATATGTAGTGTACAACCACAGTCAATTACCTTCCCGCTGCATAACCTCGTTTTAGTGCGCGCACTAGTTCTTAGGGAACCGATATTGCACTCTAACTTAAGTGAATTTACTAGTGCGTTTCTGTCTGTTGCAGTCAGTGTTACCATATTTTTTTCAGCAAAATCTGTTATCTCCAAGAAAAATGTCTGCTGTGTGAAATTGTTTTTAATTCTGACAGAGCTCAAAAAAGCCTGCACGCTGCAGGGCTGTTTTTGTAAGATCAACATTTACATTTTAGCCTAAATGTACACTATGTACCATCACTGCAACTATCTACCTTTTCTCTGGTTCAGCAATCACCGAAGGGAAACATTTCCCTCACCTTGAGCTTGAACAGTATTATTTACCAATAACAAAGAATATTCTAGAAGTTGAAGGATTCTTTGCCGAATTTTACGATTCAAAAGCGGTCACTTAAAGCACTGAATTCAATATTGTTAAGAACAAGTTCACTGTGGACTCATCTACTATTTAATAAATTGAAATTACTATAGAGTAAAATCACTAAAAACAATTCATAACGCATTACTTTACATTGACTAACAATTTTTTTGAGTGTACCATTTCAATATTAAAAAAAAACCCAAAGTATCAAAGCTGGTCAAAAGTAAATTTTTTGAAACAAGCTCCTACAAAAATATGCACAAAAGTGCAAAACTGCACGTTTTGGTCACACATGCGTCATTTCGTGGTTGTGGTAATGGTGCTGCTCTGTGGTAATGACGATGCTGAGATTTTTTTTCTATATGCGGTATTTTGCCATACAGCAAACAACACATTTTTTTTGAAGTTATTCTTTCGGTTTTGGTTTTTGTTACGAATCGTGATAAAGGATAGAACACGCAAAAACCATATTTGCCAAAGGCTTCAAATTGCACCACACATGCTTGATAGTGGGCGAATGAAAATTTATGTTTCTTTTCAATGGCTAACTGAAAAATCGCCCTCAAGTTGCATACATGCAACACTAATAAATTTCCAGTGCTGCATTACATTTTCTTTTTTTTGCGCTGCTTTAGTCGCCAGCAAACACTACTCAGTACAAGCGAGCCATTTAATTTACTACGTGATTTTTGTTTTACACGCCGGCACACTCACACGCAAAAAACCGTCTCGTGCTTTCACCCACAAACTATCAGGCTAACCGTTGGCCTTCGCTACGAACAGCATATCGATGCGCGCAAAAAATCCGAAAATTCCAAAAGACCAAAGGACCAAAGCCCACTGTGATACTGCCTGCATTGCAGTCTTTCTATGTACGTATTAGAGCCCGCCGAACTCAACTGACTGCGTTCGTTGCTGCTGTGCATTCCCCGGCATTCGGCGTCAGAGCTTACTCACTTCCGTTTCCCTTGTAATTCTCAAAATGTAAAACTTTATTTAGTGTTACGCAAATAGACGTCGACTTCGTTGTTTTTTTTTGTTTTGTTTTTTTCTGTTTTTGTTCTTTGCACCCTCTGCGCTGCAACGCCAACAACGACTACACCGTTTTGCACTCACTCAACACTTTCGTTACCACGTTTCGCATCATCGATGCTGGCGGAAGTTAAATTACGAAAGTTTCGCCATTCGCGTCGTCCATTCGCTCGTTGCAAAACGACGACGGGGGCGTGCAAATGTGTGGTGTTTGTGTGTGTATTTGAATCCGTAGAAAGGATTTATTTTCGTGGCCTGTGCGAGGGAGCCAGTGGGAAATGCATGATGACTCAAAATTAAGTAACTCCCAAAAATTTACGGCAACGAAATGGAATTGGAATGAAATGGAAATGGACCGGAACAAAATGGAATTGAAACAACATTTTTTTATGAATCGGAAATGAAGTAAAAATGGAAATAATCGAAAAATATTGAAAATTTTTTGATACATTTTTGATAAATTATCGATAAATAATCGAAAAATTATCTAAAATTTTGGAAAAATTATCAATAAAATATCGAAAAACTATCGATAAGGATACTAAAAAATTGTCTAAGAACGTATAGGAACTTCCATGTGCAGGGTCGTTTAGCATCGGTCAGACCGAAGTTTTCCCCTAAATTAGCTAAAACACACTTCACCCATTTTTGACCTATTTCTAAGTCTAACCATACACACAGAAGTGCTAATCGAAACAGCACCATTCAACCGAGTTCCTACCGAGCCCGCAGGACTTCAATGACGGTCCTAAAAAGTCGTATTGAAAAATATCACTAACAAAGATACTAATGGAATTGCAATGACAGAACAAAACCAGTGGAAGCGAAGTTGACACTCGACTCGGTGCCAAGCAGTGAACAGAGGGAATTTAAAGTCGTGATTACAGTATCCATGTGCGGTGGAGAAGAGCGGAAAGACAATGCGACGAGGAGCAGTACCACACATATTCGTATCCAATACACTTGACAGCGCTGTTTGTGTGTGTGTGTGTGTGTGTGTGTGTGACCAAAACGTTCAAGTTTCCTAAAAAAGTATGTAAATATTTTATCAAATATAAGATATCGGATGAAGTTTATTTCGCGTAAAGTGAAAGATTTATGTATGCATATGCGAGAGAGCGAGATAGCTGGGGGAATGCTATAAAAGTCAGCGAACGTATATACCATGTAAAGATGAAGATAAATATGCCAGATGTTGGTTTTGGGGGTTGTGGCGGCGGTGGTGGTCTTTCGAAGTTTGAAAACATTTATGATTTGAAATTTCTTCATATTTTCTTTTTCGGATTTGATTTTATTGTAGGGATAAATGTGACATAATATCGCACTGGCTATATTATGTGGAGTTGCAACTCTACCATCTTGAGATGATCTTGAAAGCAAAATTCAATTTGTATGAATGCGGGAGGTTAGTACTTTTTTTGGTTTAATTTTAGGATTTTAAATGGTTTACTTGTTGAAATATATGCACAGTGAGTGGTTTTTTTTTAAAGTTTGGGAAGGGTATTTACTTTTTAAAGGCGGTGATTTAATTTACAATTGTTTATGATTTCCATTTAGTTCGTAGGCAAGTGCGTATGGACCCAAAGGAGATTCTATTGACTTCGGTTTGGCCATTCGATCATATTCTCAATTAAATTTTCTCATCACTGCGTTCAGCTTGAAGAGCTTCTTAGTAAAATATTGTCTAGTACAATAATATTCTCAGTTAAGGTTGCCATTAGTCTCCATTGCTCTCATTTCCTTTGAGTCTATGCTCTGCCCACATTTACAAGGATTCATATTTAGTTTTTAGGGATTTAAGTGAAGTTTTTGAATTAATTGAATTGATTTGAGTTCATTTATCTATGTGACGAAATGGTAGGTGCAAGAAGTAGTATTTAAAAATTTTAAAGTTGTTCATTAAAATATGTGTTTGAGTGTGTAAAAAATTTTACAAAACTTTTTTTATTTTTTGATTTTTTTTCAGTTGAGATTTTTATATTTGGTTTGGTTTTGTGAGCGTTTATTTGCATGCTTCTATTTGTTTTGCGTAAGATTTTGTGTGGAAATTGCTTGTAAATGGTTTTGCAGAGTAGGTAAGTACTTACGTATGCGATTTTTATTGTTTAGTTGTTATTTTTATGTGGCCTAAGTAATTTTTTTTTGCATGAAATTGTGAGTTTTTTTCTGGTGGTGTTTGTTATTTACAAGGTGTCGTAAAGTTATTTCTTTTTTTGTTCTCAAAGATGGCGTATATAGTGGTTGTAAAATTGTTGTTAAATTGTAGACATATTTATAGCAAAAATATGGAACCATAATTTTGGTCGTCATAATCATTATTAAGTAATTTTCCCAATTAAAATTTCCTGTTACTCTACTCCCTTTTTATTGATCAATATCAATTATAATCACTTCTTTGAAGTTCTTTGAAGAGCAATTCTTATACGTCAATGGAACTAATAGATTTTTGGTAGAATGGGTATACGATCGATCAATTGTGTTATCGATTCATCTAATAATGAATTTACCGATTAATATCAATATATCGATTAATAAAATAATTTAATTATCTTTTAGTCAAAGAATTTATCTATCAAATTAATAAAAGCCGATTAATAAAAGCGATTAATCGAATATCTAAAGATTTTTTTCGCTATAGCTAATAATGAATTCATCCAATAATTGAATAATGAAAATCAAATTTACCGATCTATCAAATTTTTTCGATTAATCGAATATTCAATTAGTTGATGCAATACGTTTACCAATAATCGATTACTCGAATAACTAGGGTATCACAACTAGTGATATATTATCTAAAGGATATTCACAAGTCCTCATGACTCTGTAAAATAAACCGAAATTTGTCACAAAATATTATTTTGCATTGAATTTTTCATTCAAAATTTAATGTCAACTGAAGATTTATGATAAATTTCCATTTATGACTTTGTATATGACGACTTGTGAATACCCTTAAAATGTCATAAGTTATGACTTGTAATCGAGAAAATGTAAAAGCTGTACTAAAAATTTGTTATAAATTGTGACACGAAATATGACTAATTGCTAATACCCTAATGTATTTATTGATATAATTTTTGAATTTATCGAAAATCACAAAAAAGAATTTATCGACAAAAAAAGCGTTATTAATAAAAAAATTTTTTTTTGAATTTATCTATAAACAAATAATTTTTTAATCACGTATTCAAATAATCAGTCATCAACTGATGAAAAAAATTTTTTAGTTTTAACTAAAAGAGTATTAGTCCATTAAGCTTGTATTATAAATATGATGCCCGAAATATTTAACAAAATAATTGACTGTCAAAATTATAATTCCATAAATTTGCTCAGTTCATAGAGCGAGAGAGAGAGGAAAAAAGGTTGTTTCTAAATCCTTTTGAAAGCTTCAAATGTCATATTTCATATCATTTAATAGCAGTAGAAGAGGAATACCTACCAACGCAGCTTACAACACTTGTAAGTGTTTCACAACACCTTAATTTTTCTCAGAAGTATACAAATTAAAAGTTCAAAAGTTGTACGTACGTCCATACAAACATACATACGTCGACGATGATGTAGAATGAAATGTTCGAAATGTTCTAAAACCTTGTTATTTTTTTGGTTTGGTAAAATCACTATATTGAGTATATTTACAATGCTAAATACAATGGCGCTAAAAATCAAAAATAAATATTGGTAACTCTGTTTGGTTTTCTTCTTTCTATACTTTGAAATTCGTAAGTTTTTTTTCTTCCTCAAAAATACCAAGTATCAAATGACAGTGGTGAGACGGACAGGACTCTTTGTGTGTATTTAGACGCAAAATCAATTCAATTTTCGCGTCAAACTGTGCAATATTTTTTACAGATTTTTTGTTGGTTTTTTTCTTTTTTTTGTTTGCTTGTCTTGACATTTGCCATGTGTGATTCACGACTGAAAAATGCGCGACTGTGTATGTGGCTGAAATTGAATGGAATTTCTGAATATGAGTTTCTACTTGATTTATTTGTTGTTGTTTTGGGCAAACAAATACAAACAATTTAATACTACAATAACGAGCAGTTTGTAGTTACTAGGCTGAATTGGTTGAATTAGATTTGTTTTTGTATTTATAATTTTTACACAATTTTGTTGTAGTTGTGGCTATTTGCATTTGAATCTAGTATGACTGACTGGTAGCGAAATAAAGGCTTTTGGATGGATTTTTTTTATATATACAGTTTAGAGGTTTTTTTTTTTTTAAATTTATTGATTGACTGTTGCTGCAATTTAGTTGCTCTAAATGCTGATTTGTTTTTTGTTTTACTGGAGATGCGTTTTGAGTTTTGGTTACAAACATATTTACATTGTTCATCGATGAATTTAATTTTTGGCAAAGAAACTAAAAAAATGTGTCGGCAAATAAGAAATTGATTTTTATTTTGAAAATAATAATTTAAAAATAATAAATATTAATACTAAAAATAAATATTAAAATTTTTAGAAGGCCATTAGTATTGAGCGGGAAGAGTACTTTGCCAGGACTATTGTTCAATAACTGAATTTAGTTTTTATTTCCTATACACATTTTTACATATGGATATTTTTGAAGAACACATGGACGAGATATGTTTGTCTACACTGGCGTGCTTAGCATAAACTATTGATAATTTTTCCAAGTTAGTGGCATAGTTGGTTCCATGGTAAGTGGATTGAATGTCAGATAAGCAGTTTATGCTAAGCAAGGCAGTATAGGTCGCTGCTCCTGAATTGGAGGTATTTTCTGCTGTAATAGATTTTTTTGAAACCAACAACAGTAACCGCAAAAATTTAATAAGAACAACAATTGGCAAATGCAAAAAACTTTTTGTTTTTAAAAATATTTCAATAAATTTAAACAATAAAAAATTTAGTTAAAAACTTTTTTAAATTATTTCGTTTTTTTAAATTTTTTTCCGTTACGATTGTGGTTGATATACCTATAGATAATTAGTTATTTTTCAGTCTAATCAGTCCATTTTAATGATTTTCTATAATTTCGAAACTAGGCACATCATTCAAAAATTACTACAAAAAGCTGTCCCTAGTTATCTAACCGCCACTGTCATATCATCATTATTACACTTTTCTATAGATAAAAATCTGTAGTAAGGTGTAATAATTTTTATTTTATTTCGTTTAACTGTTTTTTGTGGCCAGAACACACATTTTTTTTATAATTAATGTTAAGCATAGGTGGTACGATTACCCCAATGTGCCGATCAAGCGGAAATCTATTCTGCTGTTATGGTTGTTGTACCGGCATCTTTGGTTGATGAATGGCAGAATGGAATTTGCTCAATTAAGTTTACCAAATCGACTTCCGATTTTCTGAAATTGCCTATATTTTTGGTGGCTTGGGGCAATTGTGGGATCTTAACATTCTTCACAAGAATTTGTATTCAGCAGCTTGTTTCCGCGGAATTGTTACTGCAAAATTTATGAATTCAAGTACCAGACTCATTTTTACTACAATTACACTCAGAAAAAATACTATTAAATTTGGTGAATAGGATTCCCTTACTATTAAAATAACAGTAGATACTAAAGGAAAACTGATTAAACATGAATTTAAACTAGTTATTAGTTTCTACTATTATATCAATAATAATGTATACTATTGACCACATTTAATAGTATTTTTCCTGAGTGTAGGGTTGCCAACTGTCCCTGAATTTGTGGGACGTTCTCACTTTTATCAATGTAATGTACAGCAATTATTGAGACTCCAACAAGAACTCATTTATAGAGTATTCTCGACAAAAGACCTTGTAAAAATTTTATATTTAACAGGAAAGAACAAAATAATTTTGATAAAAATTTTGACAAATAAATTAAAAACATTTTTTTCTTTGCTACAATCGAAAATAAATTATAAAAATTTAACACCGCATTGGACAAGTATTTTGATATTTCAGCTAAAATTTTTGGCATAACCGTATTTCCATACAACAGAAAAGAGTTTGAAAACATTGAAAAAATTTGGATACAACTAAAACGAAAAGAAACATATATGTGAATGTATTGGTGTGTGTTAGATTTAATTGAAATGTGTGTGAGTGTGTACGAACACATAAACAATCAGTCTTTGCATTTGTAGGTGAGGGTGTGTAACAGTGTGTGTGAGTGTGCATGTTATATTGTTTTGTTTTATTAAATACCAATTATGTTAGAATATTTTTTTTTTTTGGAAATATTTCACTTGAGTGTATTGTGAGTTGAAGACTTCTCTAAACGGAATTTTCACATCTTATTCACATGAGAGAATTGTATTTTAATAATAAATCTAAACTATAGCATACACATACAAATAGAGAAGTGGCCATGTGGAAATTGGCTACGAGGCCAGTCGAGCTGCTGGAAAAGGCACAAAATGCTATGTCGGTGTTGGGAGGCAAGTGTACAGATTTTATATATGATTTTTTGTTTGTATTTCTTTACCATCTAAGGCAAAATGCTGGTAAAATTGAAAAATTATTATGAAAAATATAAATTGCATTGATTTATAAAAAATTATTTAGGAATGTGACAGTTGGAAAATGTTGCTATATGCGGACTATTTCGAAAAATTCGCTAAAATTGTTTGTCACAAAAATTTGGTAGTTATTTATGAGTAAAACAGGATTGGAATTGGTAATCCAAAAATTGAAATTTTAAATTTAAATAATTGTTAAAAAATTTAATAATACTTCCAACCCTGTTTGCAATTCACATCAAAAGGTCATGAGAGGAAAGAGTTTCGCTAAATTCACATTCTAAACTTGCAAATGTCACTAGGTTCAGGTTGAGTCATTCATTCACATTTTCTGGTTTCTAACTAATTGGTATTTAGATGATGTTTTTTTCTTGCTTTTTGTGATACTGACATTAAAATTTTCTTTTTGTATTTTCTCATTTCATGTTTCTACCAAAACAAAGGATAACTTAAACGAAAATTTGTAAATAATAGAAAAATGTTCTGTTCTCTCAACTAATTCAATAAATAATAGTTGTTGTTAAATAAGCAATAACCTTGTTAGTAATTGAATTTCAATTGAAATATTTTTTTTTGTTTTTTTTTATTTTGACATTTTGTGTACCTATAAGAGGAACAGCATCCGACGTTGTCGGCATGGATTCAGCAACAAGATTTAGAAATACTGTTAATGATAGAAGTATAGTAACGCCTGGAATAAGAGACAATATAAGAGATTTAAAACAAACCAAAATCCAAATAGTGCAAACGAAATAATAATTTCTTGAAATTTTTGACGCTTTTTTTAAACGTTTTTTTTGTAAATTTTTTTTGTTGATTTTTTTAAAAAGGAAAATAGAATTGTATAAGAAATTTTTTTTAATTTTTGTTTGTATTTAAATTTTTTTTATTCTATTTGACGTAGGGAAAACTTTTAGTTAAATATTTGATTTATTAAATTTAGTATTTAGGAAAATTTTTAAAAAAAAGTCAAGTTTGGTAGTCGATATGGTAGTGAGTCATACTAAAAACAAATAATAAACTCAGAGCAAAAACGAGTCCTTTTAAACATAAATTAAAAAAATTTGTTGCCTACTTTTAGGGACGAAAACAACCAGAAAGTGACAAAATTCTAAGTCGCTAGTTCAATAATAACCATGTTATCGTGCACATGTGGTGGAAATGGCAGACAGTTACACTAAACAATGTAATTATTAAACTATCGACTAGAAATTTTGTCATTTTCTGTTTTTTTGTCACTAAAAGTATGCAAACAATTTTTTAGGTCTGTGATTCCTTTTGGATTTATTGTGATACATTGAAAAATCTCAAGGCTAGCTTCAAGTTAAAAATTGCTTCGTATATGACCAATGCCTTGATGAGTTATTGCTGACATTGAGGCTATTAGCCAATGCACTCACGAAATGAAAGTCCGAAAAAATTAGAGCTTCAAAGTAAATGAGAAAAATTTAAGCACCGCCGGTCGATTCAATGCGAAGTCCATAATCTTTCTCTCTAGCATTGATGCCAAATTAATGACAAAGCAGTGGTACGGCATTGATGCAATGTCGTGCACAGTGCAATGTTGGCTACCATGGAATTGCACTAATGCCTACGTTGGAATTCCAGCGAAGTATCATTCATGAAAATCCTTGTCATTGATGCCTGATCGCTGTTGAATTGACGATATTACTACTGAGATTTCGCTCTGAGCTCGTATTACTATTTGAATTGGCATCATATTCTGTCTTTATAATGGAGTAACTGACAATACAGTAAGGGAATCATTTAAGTGTTCTGGCAATGTAAACGCACCGTAAGATATTTGACAGGTCATAAGACTATTTCGCACATGTTTTCGTGTTACGTAACTAATGGTAATGGCTCATTTATTGTATCGCCAAGTAGCCTACGTAACGAACAAAACTACTGCAGGTATTGTATACCTGGTATTTGAATTAACTCATACTTTAATGCCTTAAATTAAAGCTCTGAGTAATTTTAGTCCCGTCCATTAAGACGATTTCTTGAAGGAATGCCAGTGTTCCCATTAAAGTTACTGGGTTGCATTTTTGGATCACTACCAAGACAACATTTTATATTTTCAAAGATAGCTTTTCGACATACGAAATAACTCACTACCGATTTATGTACCAGTTTCCAAACTTTTCTTTCAACGCGAAAGCATGCAAATTTTTGTTTAATAGAGAATATTTTATTTATTTTTTTACTACTTGTTAATCCAGCATTTCCCTATTTCGCTACCGTTTAACTGAGAGCTGCGCTGGTTTATTTGCACGCTACCTTTTTTTGTAAATTCTAATTCGCACACTATTCTTGAAAATATATATTTTTTTTAATTCTCAGCAATTCACAGGATACCTAGGGGAGTTTGGTAATCTGTTGTTAAAAAATGTACCTATTGGTTTTATTTTCAAACATTTTTTTTGGATAAATTTACCATCTCTAGTTATTGAAATTTCGGAGCTGTAAATTGTCACTTTGAAAAAATATTGTTATTTGAAATATTCAATGGTAAGTAAGTAAGTATATGAAATGTGGCAAGATGTTTCAATATATATTTCAGTATATAAGTTGTATATAATAAATTGCGATGTTGTTGTACATACCTAATGTTAGTTTCTCGCCCGAATCGGGCGGTAGTGTAAATCCTAGTAAAGCCATCGATGATATCAGCACACACGGCACAATTAAATTGAAAAAATAATAGAGCGTCCGTCGACGTATTTGTATCGTGAAGGTAACATCCACATACGGTTCCGGACAGCAGGCATAGACGATGGTATTCTTTTTGCCTGGCATAGCTGGTGGTCGGTTATGTAGGTTCGCGGAGTGATTTTTTTTTGTTTGGGGAATATTACAATTTTTTTTTTAGGGAAAGAGATAGTTTTAAAGAAAATTAGTGAAAAAACTTTCAAAAGCGTAGCAAAGGCAACACTTATTTACACATAAAAAACAAAATTTAAATAAAAATTACTATTAAAAAAAATGACTGCCTACATAATTTTACAAAAAATATTTACAAGAAATAAAGGGACACAGAAAAAAAAATAATTGACAAAACTTTTTAAAATTATATTTTATTTTTAATACTTTTTTGAATTTTTAAATAAAAACTTTTGTGAACATGAATGAAATATTGAAATTTAGAGTAAAAATGGTAATTGCAGGAAACAATAAAACTTTTACAGGCGACAATAGTGCCAGGAAATTTTGAAACATTTTCTTACATAACCTCCAAAATCGAAATGGGAATTTTCTCTGAAGCTTCTATTAAATGGTATATTCACAAAAGCATCTATTTACTCTTAAATATATAATAATAATATATATATGTACAATAATTTCATATTTTTTTAATCTAAAATCCCAATCTACATTACTTCTTTAATAAAATCTACTACGAATAATACGAAAGAAAAATATAAAAAAATATAATTTCCTTTTACAGTTATACTTAACAAAGAAAGACATAAAATCTTAAATGAAGAACACAAAACACAGATATAGTAGTAGAATAGTAGTAGAAAAATAGTAGTTGTTTTTTCGTTACTAACCAAGCAAATACCACTCGCCATTTGTTATGAAATCGGAAAGATCCCCTCCATCTTCGGAATTCAAAACCAAATCCAACTGTTTTTTTTTGTTTTTTAAAAATATTTTTTTCCAAAAAAAAATATTTTTTTTGTGGTAAATTTGCACAGAAATTGTTTGGAATTGTGGCAAATTTGTTTGTAGGATTGATTGTATTTGAAGGTTGTTTGTTTTTGTTTTTATATTTTTATTTGTGTGTAGATGGTGGAAAAGAAATAAATTTTTCAATTATTATTTTTCAAAAGTTAATAAATATTTTGGAGAAGCAATTTTTTTTTAGAAAATTTAAATAGACAAGTACAAAAAAAAAAATTTAAACGACATTTAGGTATATAGAGTGTATATTTTATGTATAATTTTTAAAAAATGTTTCTAAAAGATTTACTTATTTAAGTGGAATTATTTTAATGTTTTAATGTGTAATGTATTAAGTGCTTTGCTATGTATGTACCTATATATTTTCGTAAAATCTTTGTGGCCTTTCATTGGAGAGATTCCTCTAAAAAAAATCACACAATGAAAGGCCACAAATTTTATCTTCTTTTTTTCAATTTCATTAAGAGTCTTTACAGACGTCCAAATTTCTGGTTGAATTGCCAAAATTTGGGCGTGGTTTAGTTCTGCTATCCATGCAAAATAGTTGAAATATCAACCATTTTTTCTTCTATCTTTTTATTTCACACATGATTCCAATCTGGACGATCGTAGTAGTTTTTTTCTGATTTTTTTTACAGTGTATTAATAAAATTTTCAAAATTAAAAGAAACTTTGAAAATTTTGTTTTACACTTTCCTTTTCTTTTGTATTTTTTTCTTGTGGATTTTGTTTTTTTGTTTGATAAAATTTTCTTTTTGTAATCTGGTTTTGCAATTCACAAAAACGCAGTGAATTGTAATATTTCTTGAGTTAAAAAAAGTAAGTAGGTAAAGTAGTTTGAAATAGTATGAAAAAGGTTTAAAAAAATATTAAAGGCGATTTGATTTATTTTTTTTTGGGTGTATGAAAATCAAGGCAAAGTTTTGATGGTAAAATGAAACATTCTTTTTTCGTTTGTATTTCAGTGGAAACGTTGTTGGGGAAATGAAACATGTTGAAGGTTTTAATAATTTGGGAAATAATTGTATTTCTTTGAATTTCCCTGTAGGAAATCGGACTAGTCTAGTGATAGTATATAGACTACTCCACTTGTAATTGAAACTGGTCCAAAATCTAGTCAACCCCCATACAAAAAACTTATTTCAATTAGCATTTCGTGTGATTTTGTAGTAAGGTAATTTTTTTATTTAATATCCCAAGTAGATTAAAGGTAATTACACTGAGAAAAAAAATCCCAAACTACAAAAAAATCGAAACGGGTATTGGTATGAAAAATTCGTCACTGCTCAGTGCTATAATATAACTTGAAAGAGTGCCAATAATTTAAAATCAATCAAGAAATTTAAAAGATTTCAAAAAAATCGTGAAATACCAACATTTCAATCTCTAAATATAATTGGGTCGTTTCAATTCCTCAGTCAGTATCAACAAATTGAAAACGTTTTGTTTACAAAATCCGAACATTCAGATTTGTCGCACTTCCTGACAACGTTTCGTTTTGATTTTTATCTAACTTATGAGCACTCCGAAATGACTCATTAAAGCGTTTTATTTGTTTAGATTTTAAGAAACATAAAATATGAAAGAGATTTGTTTTTATCGGCATTAATGATAGAGATGCAGTAGTTCAGGGGAAAGTCATAAAATAGTATTTTATGACAGCGGACAGGGTAAAAACTCAGAAAAAAGAGTAATTTATGATTCATATTGTTTACTGGTTTGTGATTGAAACCGATCCAAAATCAAGTTCACAATTCAAACAATTGACCTCACTCAGCCTAATATTTGGACCACCACCAATTGAGACTAATCGACTTTTACATTACAATTGAACCATATTCAATTCACAATTCAGAATTTGACTGATATAACATTTCAATTGGACCACACTGAAATAATGTTTCAATTATTTAGCTCGGAACGGTTACTTTTCTTAGAAACTTTTCGGAAATGGAGTTGTGTTCTATTTATTGAAAGGTTCGATTGCTGTTGAAAGATTTTTAAACTTTTTTAATATTTTTATTATATTTTCACTTGTAATTTTTTGATTTCTTCGAGAGGTTGGTTGGTTGCGAACTCGGTTTTTTCGTTATGTGAAATTATTGACATCACTATGGAAGACTGACTGACGGTTAAGTTCTCTAATCAAGTAGAATCAGGTTAAATTGTTTAATTTTTCCCAATTTGACTGGACAAATTGAAAAAAGTTCTTCAAATTAGGGTTTGAAAAAAACGCTTAGCAAAACCTCTCACTTGTTTGCCAGTTTGCTCAACATTAAAAATACATACCTACTTATCATCACATTTTGTTTCATTTCCCCCCTTTACGTTTCCAATGTCTTATGTGTCTTTTTGTAGTTTTTTTTTTATTTAAATTTCTAAATTTTCCACTGAATGTACGCGACATCTAATTTTTGCCAATTTATAATTTGAGTATATAATTTGCAATTTAAATTTCGAATTCAATTCGTTTATTTTTTGTTGTTTCTCTAATTCTTGTTTGTGTGTGTTTCGTTCCACTTTACCTGATTTCCATCGTAAGTCCAACTACCGAATTTCATTTCGCAGTGTTGGTCATCGAATGGGAACCACGTGATGTCTATCTTGCATGTGCTCTTGAAGATACCAGGGGGCACGTACAGACAACTGCCGTTATGTTTGACCACAATGTTGGTGTGATACGTGCCATCGAATCCCTCATCCGCGCTAAATTACAATTTGTTCGTATATTTATATATATATATGAATTGCTCTCGTATTGTTCTTGTTATTTTATTCATTTGTGATTTTTTATATATTGAAAGGGGGGTTTTTTTCGCCCTGCTTCTCTAGTAGTCTATTTGATATATTTTTTTTGGTAAATGTCTGTGTGTTTGTTAGTGGCTCTTGTGTTCCATTGGTCATTGGTTCTTTGTTTGACTTGATTTTTAGTAAATTATGTTAACTCTCCCATGTACGTGGTCAATAATAATAATAACAATAATATAGTATAGTCTATGTTATAAGCCAATGTGTGTGTTTGTTTTGTTCTTATCGGTATTTCGTTTCAGTTCATTTATTATAGCAAATTAATTGCCTACTTATAGGCGTAAAACGTGAGCTACTTTAGTAATACTTAAAGGATATTTAGTTGAAGACTTAACTATGAAAATACATATTGGGAAATACTTAAGGGGTTCGTTTGAGTGGGAGGTTGGGTGTATGTTGTGGTTATGGAATATTAAAGGCAACTAATGAGAAAGCTGCCGAAGTGATTTCTCCTTTTGAGTCAAATATATATAAGTTTTGTGGTACTATTATTTGTGGAATTTTTACTGGGAACTGAAGCTCAATTTAATCGAACGTAAAGTATTTAAAGCTTTCAAAGCTCTCTTGAAAGCTTTAAATACTTTATTGTTTATTTCAGTACTTTTAAAGTTAAGAGTATTTTTCGATATGAAAAATATGATATAAATATAAAATTTAAAAAAGCTTTTAAGAGCTTTAGAAATTTGAATGAGATTCCTTAATATTGGTGATCAGTTTTTGCATACTTGGGCGTAGTTTTGTATTATGATCACGTGACGAAAGCTTCAGAGCGCAAGCAGAGGTAAATTTTCAGTGCACAAAGCTCGAAAGCTCTCCAAAATTGAGTGCATTTTTGGGAAAGCTGTTCAGTACTGCTCGAAAAATGCAAAAGCTTTCAAAGACCAAAAAAATTAAGTTTTAGGGACATTTTTTTAGATTTGTTGTTCAGAACTTTTGACTTATAAGTAAAACTTAAAAAAAAATTCATTTAAAAGCTCTTTTAAACTTTGAAAACTTCATGCAATTTGGCTTTGCCAATGAAAAATGAAAGCTTATTTCTTCAGTTCAAAAAAATTAACTTGAAAAATATCGGCTATTCAGGAGTGAAACTTACTAATTGCTCAAAGAGCTTTTGGGTATTTTTAGCAGGAATTTACTCCCTCGGTCTCCTCAGTAGGGAACAATGATAAAAATTGACCGATATTAACTCTGCTGCTCCTTGAACATATAATTTTAAAGCTTTGTAGCTCTGAAACCTCACAAAATCTTTTCTTTTCGAACATCAGACATGGTATTTTCCCAAAATACATCAATTTAACTCTTCTTTCAAATGTTACTACAAATCCTTTACACATTTTCCCAACTATTTACTAAGTCAGTCGTAAAATTCACTGGCAATTAATTTGATTCCTTCTTTTCGTTTGGACCTCCGCACACATGTACTCATAAATCAAGTAAATCACTGGCCAATCTAGCAGGCATTTTTGCCGCCATATTGTTTCCGCTCATTTAGTACGGAACTCACACACAAACACACGCACACACAGCACTTTGACTGTTGTGCCCTGTCAATTATTAAGCTTCATAAATCGCTTTGGCCATTCTTTTCTTTTAAGCACAAATCAAAGTGCGTATCATAAATAAATAAGTATGGAATTGGCGAATCGGGCAATTTGACATATGAGTTTCCGCATTTTCCGCCTGCGCTTCCTTCGGCCGTTTCCGGTTGTGCGCGTTCGCATAAAAGGATTTATGAAAAGCCATTTGCGATTTCTAATACTCACACACACTCACACACACACACACAGAAGCCATTGTAATTGGTTGCATATGCGCATTTCAGTTGTCAATGCAAGGACGATTTTGAAGGATAACCCCCCGCCCAACCCCCACGTTCACCTATAAAATGCACATGTAAAAATAATTTATGTACATATATGCATTATTGGCAACCGGTATGTGTGCAACTCCCCTTTGCTCTCTCTCCTTTGACATTTGGTTGTTGTATTTTGAGCAGCGCAATTGCATATTCGCACAAAAAATTTTCAATTTCATTCCATTTGATTTCGTTTCCATTTCGTTTCTCTACTCTAATCTTGTTAAGTAATTGATGATAATGCGATTTGCTGTCGGCATTTTGTCGCAACTGCTGGCTGTTGCTGCTGCCATAAATTAAATGCATGTTGGCACTGTTATTTAGTGTGTGTGTGTGTGTGGGTGCAAATGCATGTGCGTTTTTATGCATGAGTATGTGTGTGTATGTTGGTTTTGTATGCGCATATACTTTTCGACAAAGAATTGCGCATATTTTATTGCACAGTCGTATGCCGTGACATTAAGCGTTGAAATTGCATTACACGGCTGGTTGACAGCGTGTACTAACTACAATGGCATACAGTGGGCGAGGAATCTACAATGTGGTAATAAAAGTTCCCACCTTTGGCAAGAAATTAAGAAGAAAATTTCACACGAAAGCTGTGGTAAATTTATGCATATATTCTTGATTAGAGTAAACTACGGAGTTGTTCTGCAAGGAGGGCAACGTCTGGCTTCTATACAAAAAAGCTATCCAGGTTACTTTTTTTTCGTATATTTGGGAAAAGTACCGAACCAATGGAACAATGGAAGTGGAGCGAAACAAATCGGAAATGGAACGAACTTGGATTTGGAACGTGAACGAAATGTGAACCAAACTAAAATCAAAACAGAACGAGAGCGGAAGGGGGAAGGGTAATAGAATAGGACTGGAACAAAATGAAAGTGAAGCGGAACAAACTGGAAATTATCGATAATTTATTAAATCAGCCATTCCGCTTCCCTGATTTCTCATATTGGTCACCTCGCCAGAATAGCTCTGTTACTGGTTTTTATCCTAATTATTATGGAAAGTGATTCGGAATATAAACTTTTATGGGGTTTTCATATGCGTGGACGCAATAATATCGAAAATTCAGAAAAATCGACATAATCGATATGACTTCTGAATGCCCAAAATGTTTTGGTTACGATTTACTTTTTAAGACCTATTGTCAGATAATGTTACTATTAAAAACTTTCTTGTTGAGAGAACTTTAGAGAAAAATTAGCTAACATAGCAAATATTTATCGCTGTTGAGGGGGCGATTTGATAAAATAACCTTTACCAAACTTATGTCCACTTTGAATTTGAGTTACTACCTGCTGTCATTACCATTTGTTGTTGTAAAAGTTCGCATTCTTAAATTTATTTAAGATGCACTGAAGCTTGTACCCGACTGTGGATAATCATTAACTTACAAAGGTTCGTTAAAAATATAAAATCAATATTTTTAATTATGTAGTTTAGTTAACATTTGTATGATTATTTAATGAAAAGCCTGAAGTGGCTTTTTCCATGATAAGCATACTCCTTGCCACTGTAACCAGAAACTTGGAAGACTTATTCCCACAAGGCTGCCAGAGAGTGAGAAATTGTTTAAAGTTTTGCTTTTAGCAAATGTGCATACGAAAAAGAAGAATAAGAAACCGTAAAAGTAGATACTGATATGTGCTACTTCAACAGGAAGTTGAATGGTAATAATTTCGAAAAGACGACAAAGTTCGGAACTGTTGCGACAAAATACGCCCACGTATGTGTGTACGCACGAACAGACAATTGTCGACATATGCAAATGCGAAGCGAAAAGGCAAAGTTGCAACGAAAATGACAAAATGCACAGCAGTACACACACACACACAAACCACACACGTACAAACACCAGTTGAAAACCAAAAACGAAAGACAAAATGTCGATATTTTCCGGTCTCAGTGGAGAAAAAGTAACAAAAGGGAAATTCCCCAACTCCCTATTGCAATCGTAAAATAACAATGCTGTCAGTGCTCAAAAAAAGAAAACAACAACAACAACAACAACAGCAACTACTACTGCAAACAATAGCAATGCAATGTTGCCCAAAATGAAGTAGCTGTGCACATCCGTTTGCAAGGCACGTGTGTGCACGTGTGTATATCGGTTTCCTTCGCAGTGTGAGCGCCTATGTGGTCCAATAATCCGCTTGTAAAATTTTCAATAAACTGCAATTACATAAATTTTGTGGTAGAGCTCTAGCCAAGTGTAAGATGAAAAGATTTTTTGGCATAGACTTTTCCTAGATAGCAACAATGTACAGAGTACGTAAATGCAATGTAAGTGAGCCGTAGCGAGTTGCCATATTGGTGAAATTATTAATTACCGAAACATGGCCAATATGTGTGCGCTATAAGCTTTTATCATTTTAGTGTAGCTTTGAGCATGCTCAAATTGCGACAAATCACACAGACAATTAAATGGTTTCAGAGAAACTATAAATTTTATAGTCACGTGTGGCAACTTGGGCTGTATGAAGTGTGGAAGCATTAAATGATTTATTGTAATGTGTGTGAAATGGCTTGCCTTGTATTGTAAAGTTGCCAATTGTGGAAAGTGCTCAATTGAGAAATTTTGAATGGCAAAGGAAGGAGAAGAAAACTTGGCTCTAAAGTTTTACTGAAAATAAGGATACCAACATATATAAATGATTTTTTTTCAGTGAAAAATTTTTTCTTTGAATTTAAACCCACACACAGATTTACTTGGACTCAAGCGTACTTGAATCGGGCTCCCTCGCCAACAACGTTGACTCCTTAAGTGCTACACGTGTTAAGCTCATGTGTGTACATGTGGATTTGAGGTTTTAATAGCTGTGCGAGTCAGTGTAAGCATGTGTTGGGTTTTTGTTTGTTTGTTTTTTGTTTGTTTTTTGTGGTTTGCTTGTGGAAAAATTTTCCATTTTTTCGTAATTAGCGCCTTTGGCGGCCACTTGAGCTCTGCAAACGTACACAAACACACTTTGTCAAATTGAAAATGAAATGTGGGAGCAGAAAGAAATGTAAGTAAGGCAGGAAGTAAATTCAGGTCCCTTGGCTTGAGAATGGAAAAGCTGAAAAAGTTCTAAAAGAATTCTTTGAGGTTTTTTTTTTAAATTTTATTCCTAACTTTTATGAATTTTACAAATTTTATGAATTTAAAATGAAATCATCAAGTCACCCCTTTTTCAAGTGTACCACTCTGGCAAGTAAGCTTTTAAAATTGATATCGTTATGAAATCTCACAAAGCTTAAATACAATAAAAGTCAAACCAATCAAACAAAAAGAAACGAAGGGAAAAAACCCAAAGCTGATATCTGCAAATCGATTTATTTTTATTACGTAGCAGGATGAGCTCCAATGAATGTGAGGTTGAGCCAACCGACAGGGAAAAAATGAACGGGATTCCTTTCAACGCTGACAACTTCACTGACTGACCAATCGCCAACGGAGCACAAAAAATATATTGCATACTTCACAGGGCAGCTTTGGCGCGCGCAAGGCAACGTAGCGTACAGCGTGCTGACAACGACAGCGACGACATTGCAGTGGAATTTGAGTGCATTGCAGAGAAAAGTGAGGCAAATGAAAATATTTCACCGCAAAAGCCGAGTTATGTCGGATTTTTAATATCCTGTGCTGTTGCTTCGCTGATTCTGCTCGTTTTTGCACTTTCAACTTACAAGAAAAAAGGACACCGAGAGAAGTCTTTGAAAAGATTTCTCTACAATTTGTCTTACTCGTTGGGGTTTTTTGGGTTTTTTTTTTGTTTTTGGTACCTACTAACTTCTTCTTTATACAAAGTAAATTGCTGCTAAAATCTGTGGAAAAAGTAAAAAAAAATCCCTAAATGAAATAAAAAAAACCTTTTTGCCTTGCAACGTTGTTGAGCGCGGTTTTCGCGCCACGCTGCGTCAATGCTGGCAGCTTTAAATGTGAAAAGCCCCTGGGAGCCGTGCTAACACCCACCATTGACCATTGGAGTGTAACGTGAGAAATTGAAAGCCGCAGAAAGCAATTTTTTCACGACTTCCCTAAAGAAGCCAACCAAAAAATATTAAAAAAAAAGAATAAAATAAAAAAAAACAATAAACCAACAATTTGTGCATAGGAATAAAATTAAAAAGCTTTTAGATTAATTGCACAGAGTGTGGAGAGACAAGCGTTTCGTTTCGTTTCGTTTTTTTTGGTAGGGAGGTAGTATATATTTTGAAAAGCGTGAGACGAATTTTATGTTTCATTTTTTATTAGCCACCACAGACAAACAAAAAAAAATAATATTCACCAGGGAAGCGGCATAAAAACACAAAAAAAAACCCCAGGCGTAACCACAAAAAAAAACAGCTTTAAGCATAAAAGCGATTTTCATTTGCGTTTATTTCATGTATTTGATGCCCCGTTGAATGGTGAAGTCAAAACCGCCATTAATTCTAATAAAGCCTTGCGAATCACTTCAATTCGTGCGGTCAATAGTAAAAAGTGAAAAACAAAAAATAAAACGAAAGTAAAATTATATATATTAAAAACACTGTAGCATATTCTTTGGAGGTGGTTGTGTATTCTTTTTTTTATTATTTTTCTTTTACTTAATACCCACCGAGGGCAAATTGAAATAATCATAAGCGTTGAATTTAGCATTTCTTTAGATGTCTGCTCTTCCACGTCGTCGTAATAAATGAATACTGAATAGGCTGATACTTTTTTTTGTGCTGGAGATTTGAAAGGAATGTTACCTTTCAAATCTATGTATGCTAGGAAAATTGAAGATGGCTTCGGTGGATAATAAATGAAATCGGGCGAGGGAGTAAGAGGGAGTAGATTAGCAAAGCAAGGAGGAAAAATGTGATTCATACTCGCAGAGTTTTGAATCGGAATGTTAATTTATCGTTTTGTGAAAAATCATCTAATCCGAATTGTAATTAATCTTGAAACCTGTGTGCAGTTCGGATGGATCGAATTTATTTTAGATTTCTGTATTAATTTAATTAATCAATAACGTGTATTGACGCTCTGTTGCCTGCTCGATATTTATTGCGAGAGCGAAAACTGGGCGTTACTAGAAGTGAATTGAGCTTTTTGGGGTCTTAGGACTGTCAACAACTAAGGAATGTTATTTATTTAGCTTAGGCATTGGGTTGACTAGCATATATTCCATATTACTCAAATGTTAGAAAGCAAAAAAAGCGGTGTTTAGGTTGGATCTTAAATGAATTAACGGTAGCTTAAAAAAGGATTACACAATTCAATTTACACAATTGGTCGCAAGAAATTATCAATAAATACGATCGCTGTGCTTCAAAAGCCATTCTTCGGGGGCAATGAGTCTTGGGTTAATGAGAAAAAGAGACTTCAATCCCCTCTATTCTGGGGAGGTTACAAGCTTGTTGCGGTGACAAAAGTTAAAATTTGTGTTACAAGCTTGTTACCTCCTCATTGACAGGTCACCGCAACAAGCTTGTAACTGAGGACGTTACAAGTTTGTAGCCTCGCCAGAGTAGGGGACTACACCCAGAAAAAAAACCACCTAAAAACAAAAATAACCACCTCAAATCAAGCAGAAACCGTCATGATAGTTAAAGTTGAAAATTTTAAAAACAAGTACGAACAGCCTCACTTTGAACTGGAAAATTTCATTTAAAAATGGAACGAACCTATTTTGAAGTTGTTGAGTTCAATTTGAGGTCATGCATTTTTGTAAAATTTTGTCAATTTTATTTCAAAGTCAACGACTTTAGTTTCACGTATTTCAACTTCATTTTACCGTTATTTTAATGAAGTTGTTATTTCTAAAATGGTTTTTTTTTCTGTGTGTAGTATCATTTTGCGGGGAACAATTCTCTGGAATAAATTAACCCTCTAACTCTCGTTTTAAAAATAAAGAAGGTCGAAAAAAAGGTTTGGAAAAATATTAAACGTTGAATTTCACTATAAGTTGCCAACCAGCGAATACTGGTAGGACATTGAAATTAAATACAAAATCATCTAGGTACTAGGAACTATTGTAATAACTCCATAACTTTTGTGGACAATTTACAATGGTGACTTTTAGAAATTGAAATTACTTGAATTCTGATTAGGTTAACAGCAATTGTCTAAACCAGCGAGCCCACACACTTCGATGGAAACAACCTGATTTTTGAGCAACCAAAATGTTGAATTAACAGGTCATTTGTACGTCATCTAACTTGATACCTGCTGATGTAGAATTTGATATTGAAATTTCCAAGTTGGCGCAGTAATAATGTAATAATTAAATTTAAAAATGAACACTTTTTTTTAATCAAATTGATTGAGAAATTTATTTGAATATGCATTTCCAAAATTGATTGCATATCGCAATCAAATCAAATGAATGTTTAATCCAAAGATAATACAAATTTCCATAACCTTTGAAAGCCTGAACCATGATAATTGAATTTATCAATCAATAGCACAACTGAAATGAGCTCTCCGGAAAGGCAATAATATTCTGGATATTAGGCAAATATAAAGCAAAACTCACCTCGAATAAACAAGCACAAACAACATACACAAATTCACACACGAACTACGCCCCCATTCAGGCGCCCACATATTATTATCAACAAATTAACAGACACAAACGGATGAGTGGCGAATTCAAAGAAATTAGTTTGCGTAACGAACTGATTTGCATCGGTATGTGTCCAAGTGTGTGTTTGTGTGTGTGTGAATGGTATTTGTCAAGCAAAAGTAAATCTCTTTAAAATTTACTAAAGCACAAATTCCTGCAAAGGTAGAAAGGTTCATCAAAGCCTTTGAAAGCATTTGTAATTTCGAGTGAAAAAAAAATCTCACTTCCTGCTCAGTTCAGTATCTGTTGGTCCAGGCAAGCTCACAAAACCAATCGAATATATTTGACGTTGGGCTGTATATTACCAAATGGGACTAATGTCATGCTGCTGGCATGTATTTCCATTTCTTGACCTGCTTCCGGCGTTAATTTCTTAAGTTTTCTCTACTTTGCATGATGTGCGACAGATAAACATACTTAAGCAAACAGACGCACACAAAGATAAATATTCGGTACGACTGTTGTAATCCGAAAACACTTCAACCAGCATCTACGAAGAAATACACCGACACACACAGGGACACACACAAGCATTTCCGGCGCTCAAATACACAGTAAGCCAACAAATTTATATTGATTAGCTCCGCTTGCAGAAAAGATGGGGGGAACGATTTTTCCTCTCTATATATGTATTTTTTAGGGGGTATTTACTAATGAACTTGTGTGAATCACTCTTAGCCAATAGATACACAAATACAAATACAACAGCCACAACTCTCACACACACACACACACTGTTAAGCTACAAATGCTTCTTCTTCTCTAAGTAACAAACATTCTCGGAGCTTTTATTAATTTTTATTTTTTTGCTTTTTGTGGGTATTTTGCTGTTGCCATTTCCTTTTATTTCCTTCGTATTTTCTTTTCATTTCAGCCAGAATGTATTGGTCAGTTTAGCACTCCTGGGCTCTCCTCCGCCAGCACACTTGCCTTCTTAGTCCTATTTCGTATGCGCTGCCCGTTTTGCTAATGTCTTTGCACATTTGGGCAATTTCCTTGTTTTTCTTTCTTGGCGTGTAAGGGGTGTGTGGTGGAGCCACTCTTCTGTTTCTTGTGTTTTTCTCGCTCGTTATTGCGCCCCATCAACGCCTCTTACGAATCAATCTTGCCTGATCAATTTCGGTAATTTGTTTATGGAGATTTTTTTCTTGTTTTGTTGTTATTTTTTTTTGTGCTTTCCCAACATCCTTGTAACATGTGAGGAAGTTTTTGTAGTTGGTAGTTGAAATAGAAGTTTCTGGTAATTGGGAGTGTTCGTTCTGTTATCTATTTTGCTAGTGTTTTTGTTTTTTTTGCTTACTTTGTTTAAACTTTGTGATTAGTAAGTAAGTGGAACGCAAGCAAAGTTCAGGGGGGGGGGAATGAAAAATGTGTGGGCCACATGTTGGCAAATAGCTTTCGTTAATGCCTTGTTTGGGAGTAATTTAGTTGAGAGGCTGTAACACCTTGAGGGATTTGCGCTTTCACGCCTTTGGGGACCTTCAGATAATCATGTCCAGAAAAAAATGTTCTTTAACACTTTGTCACAGAGTGAATTACGTTTAAGAAATTTTCATGTGTTGAAGAAAGATAAAACCTTCATAAGGCTTTTGCAGGCTTTTTGGTTTCAAATTTTAAAAAGCAGCTGTTAGACATGCCCAGTTGTTGGACATTGAGAGTTCTGTTACGTGGTCAGAATAAAAATGTTCAAAATCATGTCAAAAAAACGGACCAGCTGTTGGACACTAGATTTAGTACGGTTCAAGCAAGCAAGATACTATCGAAAGTCAAACTTCCTCACTAAAATACACCTGGCATGTTATAGGCCTAGTCATATCAAAAAATTTTCATACCAAGAATTGCTCAAAACACCGATTTAATTTAATTTGTTTTTATTAGTTCCCATATTTTAGGAAGGAATAAACTTTTTGAAACTAATTAAAATTTTTAACTTTCAAAGTTCCGAGTGTCCAACAGGTGGTTCGTTTTTTGTTTAGTGTCCTCACCAAATTCACTGTGAAAACTAAGTTGGCTATTGTCCTTAGCTTGCAATTGAGCTTCATAAGATTATGTTTCAAAAAAGTGATAGCTTCAAACAAAAACATGTCCAAACACTGGACAGGCTGCCTTACAAGAAAAGTGAACGATGGATGGCGGTTTAAGATATTCTAGTTTTTTCATTTCTCTTAAAATGTTGTCATACTGATTTTTTTGTGTGTTAATACGTTTGTAATACACATAAAATTATAATTGTTCTATTTGCCCTACACTTCCTGCCATCACACAAATTAGCCAAAGTAGTTTTATATTACGCTGTAACAAGCAAGCAAGCAGCCAACCGACTTGGGTCGCAAAATGAATAACAAACAACTTAAAAAGCACTAAAATGGTACATGAAAAAGTTCGTTTTTTTTCTGTGCAACACCGGGCATAACAGTGACACAAAACGCCAGGTGCATTTGTATAAGCTGTGAGCCAATGAGGAGGTCTTGTGTTTAGTTGGATGTGTGTGTAGTGTGAGTGTGTATGTGCATTACATAAATCACAATTTAAACGAGAAATCCTTGCGGCGAGAGTTTAGCAAACAAGTTGAAAACGTTACAAAAAAACACACACACACGAACAACTTGCCAAACAAAATGGCGTAAAAATTATTTATAATTGCAAGCGTGGCTGCATGGGGCGCCGTAGAAACATTAAAGAAAGGTGGTGGAGAAAGGGTAAGCAGTACACAAACATAGAAAATGCACACAGGTGTGTGAGCTGCTCTGTTTACTCGGAAGGTACAAGAAAAAGTACAACTCGTTAGAGTTACCAGATTTGTTGATTTTTTGTTTGCAGATTTATCTTTTATGCAAGTGTCAAAGTATTTCATAAGATTTAAATGCTCTTTTTGGAGAGCTTGTGTGGCTTAGGGTTTGCACAGGAATCCAGTTGTGTGGCCTTTTAATTCGAAACCGGTATTTGGTTGGCTGAGTGTGTTCTCGTCCGAATATTATGCCTCATTTAAGCTACTTTGTGTGTGTTTTGGCGACAAGAGAGCAACACAAGTGCCACCAACAAAAAAGACACCAGCAACAGCAACAGCAAACAACAATAACAACAACACTTGTATGGGTTTCATTTGGCTTGGTTGTTGGTCGTCGTGTGCAACAAACTTTTGTGCACATTTCACTTAAAGCGTTTGTTGAAAAAGTGCAGTTAAACGATAAAGTTTTTGCGGTTGTTCGCTAGAAGGAAAGCAAAAACAAAAAAAAATCGACAAAAAAAAAACAATCATACGAGAAATTTCTGCCAAAACAGCTGTCATCCGAGCTTACCAAAGTTCTGTTTTTTCTGTCGTTGGCTTGTTTGTTTCAGGTTGTGTGGCCACGAAAAGTGTTTAAGCATCTGACATAGGTTAAGTATTAGGATGAGGTTGGTAGAATATAAAAACTTTTCTTATTTGCTTGAAGAACATAAGCTTTGATTTGGAGAATGCTCTTGAGCATGACGCAATTTTCGATATTCAAATGGTTCCGCATTGCGAGTTGGATGCCTAATTAATTTTTATTCGTAGTCCTTTGGAAAGGGGTACGGATTTTTGTGTGTTTAATTTTGCGAAAAGGAATAGTCCAAAACAATTGCCCGTAACGAAATAGCAACCTCAAGGCTGGTACAGATTAGGTTATATCGGGATGTGTCTGCATCATAAAATAGTCCTTCTTAACATTTGTATATATAAGTATGGGCACATTCACTTCGGTCTGAAGCTTGTAACATCAATAAGGAGGCATGCTAGGTATGGAAAACTATATATATTCTGATTCAGCGTCACCGCTTGAGTTGATTTAGCCCAATCTGTCTGTCTTTTCTTGTAAACTCAACTGCAGGAACTAGAAGAAATTAAGGGGCCAAACTTCGGATTTATCTTTTTTAGGTCCTAGAAGGAGTTGGTATTGAAAATGGACTGCCACGTCTTCCTCCCATATAAGTGCAAATTTGGTTTCTTAAAAAATGTAACCTAATCCCGCTGAAATAGTTCCAAACATGATATAAAAAGGTTTTTGGGGTCGCTGATTTCGAATTCCAATTTGCAATTTTAAAAATCAAGATGGCTGATTCAATATTGTGGCACGCGCCGACATTTTCTTCCAAAAGAAAAAAATTATACAATTTTGGACCATGCTAATGTACAATCACCGATCCAGAGTTAAAATTTTCGAAGCATTTCAGAACACCAACGTATGTACATTTTAAATTGCTGAAAAAGCATTTACCATGCGTTGATACAGCAAGAAAAAAAACAGTCGAAAAACTGTTAAATTGACAGCGAAAACTGTTACATTAAAAGCAGAAACGGTTTTCGCTGTCAATTCAACAGTTTTAATGCTCATATAAATGCTCATTTTCGGTGTATTGCTGAAAATTCTTCTTAGCGAATCACGAGCAGGAAACAGTTTCTTCCGGAATAGAAAAATCGTACACCGAGACAAAAAACTGTTCAGAAAACTGTTAAAAACCATCCGACAGTTGAAAAACTGTTAAATTGACACCGAAAACTGTTACATTAAAAGCAGAAACTGATAATTGTAACGGTTTTCGCTGTCAATTCAAACAGTTTCTATTCCGGAAGAAACTGTTTCCTGCTCGTGATTCGCTGAGAAGAATTTTCAGCAATACACCGAATAGGAGCATTTTTTGAGCATTTATTTTCATAAATTTTAGACAGTATATACATTTTTGAATTTTCACCATGTTCAAAAGACAATTAAAGAAGTTCCGAAAAAACCTTATAAAGAAACAAAAAATAAAAATCTTCAAAAAACGACCTGTAAGCTTGAAAGAAGAGTTGTTGTCCAATAATACCCCAAATACCGTCACGGACAACAGCTTGCCATGAGGTTTCATAAATGATGCAATATATCGACATTAAACGCCGAAATGTTCACATGTTCTAGGAATATTCAGGAAATAATTAATTTATTAGTCGTAAAAATTAATCGTAAACGAAGCGCAGAAATCAACATTTACGTTTACGCTGCGTTTACGACAATACGCTGGACAAACTGTGCCTTCAGAATGGCTTTGATGTGCAGGAAATAGGATTATAAGAGGTATTTATTATAATATAGCCCGACAAGACATAATCATACAGTTATCATTAATATACTTTTATATACTTTATAATACTTACTTATATTAAATCAATATTTTTAAAATTCATAAACATTTCAATTGATATCGGTCTTATACGAAACCGGTTTTCATGTAATATTGGCAACATCAGTAGAATTGCCAATAATTACAATTCAATTGTTGGAAAACTTACATTGAACACGCATTAAGCCACACATGAAATGTACGAGTACGATGGTGTGAAAAACATTTACGACGCATTTACTTTGCAGGCGCGGCGCTGCTGCCATACAAATGAATTAAACACATACACACATACATACAGGACATTTATAAATGTGAATGTATTGATATTGCTCCTTCACCGGAAGAGTATGATTTGTGTGCCAGCTAAGACAATACAAGAACGTATACATTTAAACACTCAAAAAAAAAAGAAGAACAATTCTTAACTAAATTTTATGATATTTTAGACATTTAAGCTTACCGCGTTTCGTTAAAGTTCAAATAGCATAGTTGCTTGGCGTAGCATGACATGGCGCTCTAAACTCATTTTGAATAAATTACAACAAATTAAAAGCATACTTTTAGGAACAAATTAACAAAGTGTTGACTGAATTTGCATCGAACTGAACGGTCTAGTTTAGTTCAGTTTTTAGTTTTGGTGGTACTTTATTTTTTGGTGAATTTTTGTTGTGAATTTGTTAGTAAATTATTGATTCGTTAAATGATGGTTCAAAATACAATATATTAGTACAAAAGCAGCTTGATCTGTGTTCTTTGCGGTTCGATAATTGCGAGTTTTATTCATGGTAAAATGTTGTAAAATTAAATATTCATAAGCTGATTAATTGTAAATGTAGCGGTGTGCTCTGCTGAATATATTTCTGTAATATATTTTCTTTAGTACTTAATTTTAATAAATTTTTGGTAGTGATTGAAAGCCACTCAAAGAAAAAAGCTGTATTGGAAACTAAAAAAAAGTAATTTACTACTAACTTTAACTTTAACTGTAATTTAATTGTTTTTTTAAGTAATTCACTACACAGTCAAAATTGCATTTCTGAAACTCACACTTAATAACTGCGTTAAGCTTGTAGGCGCTTTTTAAGGGATTTTCTTTAAATTTAGATTAGTTTTAAGTTTTATTTATATTTATGTTTATATGTTGTGTGCTATTTAGTTGAGTAGTATACTTGTTGAATTTAATTTGACAAATAAATATAAAATAATTAGTGACGTAAAGAAATTTATTCAATTTTAAACTAACTCAAGTGGAAACAAAGGCTGCAATATTAAAAAATAAAAACACAAAAAGTATCATTAAATAATTAAATAATATATTGGTTGAAATCTGCCTGAGGAAAGCTAATTAAACTCCCCATTCCCCCTTACGGCAAATGGTTACTATTTTTACGTTTAAGATAAATACAGTACAGTTTAAATAAGAGATGGACACCACTAAGCTGTGAGTATTGAAACTATAGTCAATTGAGAATTGAAGCAACAGCACATGCATATCGATGGTGTACTACCTATAAGGTGAATAATGCGGGTCTTAGTACGTTGGTTTGCTAAGAATTTAAATGCATAAAGTTCTTTAGGAAGTCTATGTGGGTACTAAGTAAATTTTAGTGACAAATGTATTTAGTGAAATACCTCGGTCTAAGGGGGTATCTCATGAATATGATGAATATTGGAAAAGATTTTTCAACGGTTCAGTCAAGATTAAATTTCTTGTTTAATCCACTAGGAAAAGTATCTAATTCAAGAAGCATATGCCCTGAGTTGCAAAAATTAAACCAAAATGGTATTCATAGTGGAAATAGTCTCTGTTCTATGTTCACTGCTAGTATGCCAACAGTATTATTCTGCCCCAAAGCATCGCCGTTTGACCAACGAACTAGCTCTCGTAGTTGTGTGAAATTTGACACAATATGTCTTCGCAAGCGCTCGTGGGGTCTGGCCTTGAATTTTTCCCCCCCAAATGTACCATACGCAAAATTATTCAGGCACATTTTCATGTTGCCAATTCGAAAAAAAAAACCTCAAATTCAGTGATTGAAGTGCAACTGTGGAAGCAATACATAAGCCGCAAGTGCGCTACGTCAAAAAAAGCTATTGAAGCGATTGTTGTGTGGCCTAAGGGGACTTATGGAAATGTGAATTGCAATGTGCTAAAAATTTCGCCAACGTTTCCATCCAGCGAATAAAGACCTATGTACTTGCGCAATTCAACAGGATGGGTGTATTTTAAATAAAGGTCAATCATAAACGACTATTTTTATTGCAGTTTAACGAACTATCGGCCCCGGCAATGCACAAAGCTGTACTCATTACGACCGGTGAGCTTATAACTGAGCTATCACGAGGCCCTGTGTAACGGAGTAAAAAAGTGAAGTGTAAAATTTTGAATTTCTTTTTTCATTTTACAATTTACTCTTTTACTCCGTTACACAGGGGCTGTTCTCTTATAGCAAATACCATATGATCAACAATTAACTTGGTTGCGGTTGCGCATCTGCAAATTATTTCCCACGGGTGGCACTGCAAACAGTGTTACCATATCTGTGAATTTCTCCCAAAGTTTGGTGAAATTATTTCTATTCGATTTCAGGGCAAAAAATTTATTATGGACAGTCTATCTTGGCTATACTTTATACAATCCCAAAAAACAAACTAAATTTAAGTGAAATTAATTACTAATCTAAACTAAAGCATAATTTTGTGTGTAAAAAATAAAAAAAAAAACAAACAAAAATTAAAATTATCAAACTGTTTTACGATTTAGTCTTCATGTGTAATTCGTTGCAACTAGTTGAGTAATAATATTTAATATAATGTGTTTAAAACCGTGTATTTATTTACTAAATATATTTATTTAAGTAGATGGGTTTCGAATGGCATTTCGTTTTAAGTTTTGTCTTTAAGATGTGATTTTTTTAGTTGACGGAGTTTAGGCATTAAAATTAGTGCGAGGGATTTGATTTATCAACGTGCAATACTTGTAATTTATTTCGCCCCGAACTTGTGGACTTGCGGGTAAATAAATTAAAGTACCGAACTGTTTAACCAGATATATTACACCAGCGTATTGTTCTAAAGCGAAAGCGAGTGCGTTAAAATGTGTCTGACTGCAGTGTAGACGTAAAATCATTTCAATTTCGATTTGATGATTCTGGAAAAGAATTCTTGTTTTTGTTTTATTTCAATTTACTATTACAACAACAACTCGCATAATATTCTGGTTAAACTAGTTTGAATTTCTGTGATTTAATTTAAACTTTAAATTAATTGCTTTTTTGACGAAAGCATTGTTTATATTTGGTTTTAAATGAAAAATTATTTTAAAGTTTATGTTAAAATTTTGCGGATTTTTAGTCGCTATAAATATCTGATTTCGCTGTGACTTTGATTCGATGTGCTTTAATTGCAACTTTGTGGAACAAAATTTTAATTATTGGTAAAATTTTAAAATTTTTTGTTTTGGTTTTTTTTGAAAACCAATTACAATGTAAGGCCCACATAAACGGCAAGCTGACAATGTACACTCCCACTAGACCACTGCGTGTAAACTACTCTTATTGAAATGAACAACAGTTTTTATGCCGTATGTTTTGATTGTGTTTATTCAAAACATACTCACATTTTTTTCAGGCAGTTGATGTTGATGGTTTGGTTTGTTTTGTTTGATTTTTTTTTTTTTTTGGGAAAGCTTAAAGGTAGTGAAAATATGCAAATATTTGTATAAATATTTTGGTATGTGAATTAGAAAGGAAATGTTTGGAAATAATAGTTTGTAATTCAAAAGCATAATTTATAAAGTGGACACAAATTAAAAAGAAAATGCTTCAATTGGAAATGGAGTAATTTTTGATTGTAATAAATGCGCTTTAAAGTAGGCTACATTTGTTAATCAAAATTTGAGTTACTGATGCTTGCCCTTTTTTGAAGTTTTACTATTTTAGTGGTAGAAAAATTGAATAAATTATGAAATTTTTCATAGCAAATGGTGCTCTTGTAGACTCTTTTGGAGTAAATTTTTCTAAATTTAAAAAAGTATTTAAAAATTTTTTTTTTTAAATTAAGAAAAGATTTTATTTAAAATTTTTTTTTTTAAATTTGTGTTTCTTCCATTATTGTGTTAAAAAATTTTTTTTACAAAATAATTATACAAATTTTAAAAATATTTGAAAAAAAAAATTAAGATTTTTAATTTTATTATATTAATAAATTAAAAAAAAAAACACTTTTTGATTTTAATGGCAAATATTTTTTTTCAAATATTAATCATTCATTTGCTAAGTTGCAGTTGCATTCAAATTTTAACAAAAAATTATTTGTTTACAAATTTTTTTTATTTTAATTTTATTATTTTTTTCAATTAAAATTTAAAATATTTAAAAATTTTTTTTAAAAAAAGCTAATTTTTTTTTGAATTGGGTCATTTGTTTTTTTTTAATTATACATATTAAGAACACTTCTTCCAAGTCTCTTTAGAGTACCACTTGCTAACAGAATCGATTTGAATGTGTTTACACAAATCAGCAATTCTTTCCACATGAAACCTTAGTAAACACTGAAGCATTAGTAAGTAAACGAATTCCTCTCATCAAATGCAGCCCACTTCACTCAATATATATGTAGTATACTGATATTTTGAGAGAATTTTCATAGTTGCTGTGCATAAATTAAAAATGAAATTGTGGCCATTATTTGAATATGAAAATGAATTTATTTTAATAAATGAACATTTTGTAAATATGCTGTTTTCTTTAGAAAATAAATAAATTTTCTTATTTGCAAACAATAGCGAGTGGATATGATGATTTTTTCTTCCTTTCTGTTTAACACTTTAGGCATTTAAAGCATTTTGTTAATATATATATTTTTTAATGCTGTTAAATTGGTTTTTTTTTGTGAAGCACGCAATAAATTCCAAAAACAATTGAAATCAAATAAAGTTTTCAACAAAATTACAAAATTAAAAGTGTTTTGCAAGTTTCTAACTGGTTTTGTAAAAACAATGAAGTAAGTAGAAAACAAAAGCGTGGAAACTAATTCGTAATGGAACTAAGGGCACTGGTTTTTTTGTTATGTAATTTTTTTTTTCATATGTATATATAATACAAAGTGCACATTGAATGCAGTAAATTGAAGCACTAGGTTTTTCGTAAAATAATCAAACTTCAAATAAAATTCAAATAAAATGCAAAATAATTTTCATAGGTAAAATATACAAGGAGTGCTTACCTTTCAAGGTTGATTATATTCTATTTTGAAAAGTTTGTATAGATATGGTATATTAAAACAGATGCATATAAATTCAAAATGAAATACCCTCATATATATACTAAACACATATCCCTTTTTCGGTTTCTTTTTAATCCTCGGCGAGAAATACTTAAATAGTTATTGGCTTAGATCAGTCCTATACTTTCAAAGTCTGTCATAGTTCTTTTTTTTCGTTCGTGGTGTCACAGTGTGAATCATTTTTATTATTTATTCCTTTTCAATTACCCCAACTATGCTACGAACTCACCTATTGTACATCAGCACATCCGGTTTCCATAATTTGTTTGGCGTTATACGCAAATCCTTGACGCCGCCATATTCCGAGTCGTTCCAGCGTAGATTGTAGTCATTCCATTCCTTTTGATTGTTTGATGTTGGGGGTTTTTGGTGGTTGTTGGGAAAAAGTAGAGAATCATTTAATTGAAATGCATAAATCGAGAAATACTATTGAATTAATTTCTAGGCTAATCAGATTTCTTGTAGAACTTGGTATTGGTTACCAATAGGGCAAGAGGCCAATGAAATTGCTTCGGAGAAATCATTGAAGCTCATTTATAATTGTCAGAATATGTAAAATTGTATAGGAATTAGAAAAGATTGGAAATTATTTGTACCAATATGAATTGAACATTTTTGTTTTGAAAATAGATATGTACATTTTTGTACATTGGCAGTGAATTGTCAGCATTGGTTACATATTTGTTGTTATGAAGGATTGAGAAATTATATGAGTATCAGGCTTTAATTAGTTTGAGCAAAGAATTACAGCTAGGAAGTCCTGGATTTAGCTATAGAAAACGATTATCGTATTAGTTTAAAGTTATGACATCAAAGGATATGGAACTGCTAGGAATTTTTTAGTAGAAGATACTTCTCATAAATATTAGGCAAGTATGCACCAATGGAGACTGAAGAATTTGATTCAGCGATGAACTGTATCACTTATTCAACAAGGTGCCCCTGGTCAACATTATAAAGTATCCCTTCAATATAATGGGTGAGGATTCTATAGCACAGAAAAAAATATTCAGTAATACAGTGGGTCTAAGGCTATGTGTAAGTACATGAGCTCAGTTCAGGCTAACCTCAGCTAACTAAGGTTTCAAGATTGTACATATTGGCAGAGAGAAATATGAAGGAGTATTTTGAAACCCACAAATTAAAAGTACATCCTATACTTTCTCAATAAACACAATCGCTTTCCTTGTATGATGTCGATTCGTTGTCATTTTGTAGACGAATGTATAACCAAGGCGACATGACGATTTTTAAGAATTACAATAAATACTTTATTACTTTAGATACACTTGAGTAAAATTAAATAGTCCATAGATCAGGCGAAACTACTTGCTCTTAGCTATGTTTGAATCACATGTTACTATAGTTAAGAGGATCTGTGCTTTGTGTTTATTTGACTTCTTAACAAAAAAAAAATGGAGTATACCTGCAGTATTCCTTTCTGTGGAAGAAAAAACGACTCTGTTGGACTTTGAAAAATCTAATGACAATAATCAGGGTATGGTTTTTGGTTGACTTAAAAAAATTGTTGCATACTTTTGGTGACAACAAAAACCAAGTGACAAAATTTAGTTGCTGTTTCAATAATTACCACGTTATCGTGATTAAACACTAAATAATGTAAAAGTTTAATTACCCACTAAAAATTTCGTCACTTTCGAGAGTTTTTCTCACTAAAAGTATTCAACAAATTTTTTCGTTCTAACAAAAACCGTTGCCAGATGAACAAAATTCAAATATTAATTTTTGATGTTGTGAAGGAGCCATCCTGAATATAATTCCTTTTCTTAAGAAAAAGCCCCCTTCATCTTTTGAATAAAATAAAAAAAACTGTTTATGGACAATTTAATGTGAAACCATTCATTGCATTAACAATGCAATAGCTTTGGGATTGCAATCATAACCATACAGTACATGTTTACATACGATGATTTGTAAAATAATTATGTAAATATACAAGGCAAATAATGTTCAAATAATGTTCAAATATTCGATTTAGTTTTTAGTGAGATTTTATGAACCATTCATAAGGCATTTCATTGAAATGGGCCAATGACAAGTTCTACGAGAAATCTGTGAAATGTATTAGGCAAATACTTAAGACCTAAGGATATTTTTTACATATGGTATAAAACATATGGTTCAAAATGAAATTGCGACAATATTTGTAGTAGTTTGAGTATAGTTTCGTAAAAACAAAGTATCAGAATAAGTAAGTAAGTAGCTTATGGAAAATGTTGAAAAACGTTAGCAAAGTTATTAAATTAGTAAGTACTCAGTACTCTCTATAGCAGCGAAACGAAATCATAACCAACTGATAATTGTTAGATATTGAAATGAGTACAGTAAGTAAGCAAGTAAGTATTTTGAAGAACGAAACTCAAAAGGCAACAAGCACGAAACAAAATGCACAAAAAACGTCTTCAAAACACAAATCAATCAAAATAAAATTATATTTTTAGAATGTCTTTCGAATGCCATAACTCCAAGCTTATTTAAAACAATTTATACACATAAACACACGCACCCATACGTACTCATGGCCACTAGATGGCCACGACTATTTGTTTTTGTTTTTTATGTTTTTATTTACTCAAAATGCAAACGAATTTCACTAAATATTTTTCAGTTCGAACAAATGCGTTTTTAAACCAAATTACCAACACATGAATAATTACCAAACAACAAACAAATGAAAATACTAATGAAAAAATAAACACTAGAGCATACTTTTAGGATTTATGACGGAAGTGTATTTCAAATGGGAAACTTTTAATGGATCTAGGTTCAGTGTGTGTGGTGGTCGTTTGCTGCAATTTCTATTTGTGGTTTCTCTTCGAATAATTTTTATTTATTTTTATTTCACTCATGGTCCTTAAATTCACTAAAGTGCTGATATATGTATATATATATATCGTGGCTGTATTTGTAGTGGCAGTGGCTGAGTTTTTATTTTATTATAAACTATTAAGTTCCTCTCTACTCCTCTACGGGCAAGTGTATTAAATTAAAGTTTATTGTGATTTTTATTGCTTTTTAAAAAGTTTTTAATAGTTTGTTTATCATTACACAGACAATCAAGCACACATATGTATACGAAATCACACACACACGCACACATTTGTACACTCGCACGCTCGTATGAGTTGCTATCATATATCCACACATGATAGGACAGCATATTGTGGTTGTATAGTTTTGGGGAACTCTTCTGCTCTGGTGGTTATGTGCACTTGTGTTTTTGTGTCGTTTGTGGTTATGTATTTTGTTTTATTTTGCTTCATTTTTTTTTTATTATTTTTCTGTTATTTTTGTTTTTTTTCCCGTATAGTTTCTATTGTAAACAACTTGTTTTGCCCAAAAGAAAAC
This sequence comes from Heteromyza rotundicornis, assembly GCA_951394025.1. Lineage (NCBI taxonomy): Eukaryota > Metazoa > Arthropoda > Insecta > Diptera > Heleomyzidae > Heteromyza > Heteromyza rotundicornis. The sequence continues at coordinate 58,166,777 of OX596013.1, read as the reverse complement.
TACCAAAAAAGAAAAGTGCTGAAAAGAGAAAAGTTTTCGGCCTTGTTGTTGGTGTAAAGCATTTTTGCGGTTCATTTGAAATGTGCACAAGCGGTCCGTTTGGTGAGATGGGAAATTTACATTATATTTTCAGATTTAGGGGAAATTCAGTTGGGGGCTAAGGGGAAATATTTTAAATTAAATAAATCACAGTTATTGTTATTGTTCTTCTCGGTTGGTTTTATGTACTCCGGTTGGAAAAGCTCAAGTTGACTAAAAATTGTGTACGAAATGAATCTAATAAAATTTTATATGTTCGTTAGTTGAGCGCATAAATGTGTTAAGTGATAGTTATAGAATTTTGCAGGAACAAATATTTGCTTTATTACGAATATGTTCTACCGAGTCGATTTCTTTTGAGCCTTGATGTGCTAGTGCATCGTCCGACACATGTTGAATTTATTTATTTATGTATTTAAAAAATTTGCATCCTAGCGCATCAAGAAAAAGATTCTTATAAGCACTAGCACAATGCTTATCATGTAGACTATATAAAAAACTATATTTTCTGCAAGCAGGTCTTGAATTAAATAACCCGTGACAGATTACTTTTCTAGATCAGTTTGTTTGAATTAGGAGAATAAAGATATGTTGGAAATAATAATCCTCTGTTATTACATAAAACAATTGTTTCTTCTGTCGCTATAAACCATATAAACCATTTCTTTTAATTTTATTTCCAACAATTGTATTTTATTTCCTATTTTGTATTCAGAAGAAACCATTCCTTGATATGATAAATGACAACGGTGCGTATGAGTAACATTTAATATTGAGTAATCAAGAATACTTTCCTCGGACGGAGTTATTGGTTAGTCACTAAGCATGTTGATGCCTGGGAAAATACTGCTATTTTTGACTTAGGCCAAGCTTCTTTGTACAAATAATATGGGCAAGTGACAAAGTATATGAGAATTGTATGACTACAGCTGAAGGTTGGCTTGAGAATGTAACGCGATACCTTGCGAACGTGAAGCAGGCAGCGATTGCGTTGAAATGTATTATTCTAGCATTAAAATATGCCAATAAAAACGGAGTGAAGGGCTTAATATTATGGTGAGAGATAACTTTTATATAGATTTAAAAATTGGTTGCATACTTTTTGGGGTCAAAAAACGTGAAATTGTTATGGTGGCGAATGGTAGACAGCTTCACGCTAACTATCGACTTAAAATGTTGGCTCCTTCTATTTTTGTGTCCTCAAAAAGTATGCAACGAATTTAGAAATTCTTATAGAAATCGGCCCTGATGATAAATTAACACAGTATTGAGAAATATATAAATAAACTCATCTGATTTATGCATCGGGGCAATTTAATACAATTTAATAAGGGAGAAACCTAAATTCAAAAACTAAATTTTTAAATTACTTTTTAACACCAAAAATAGTTTTTCCATTTTTAATTCACACGTGATTGCTTACACGAGTAAGTCCAAACTAAAACAATGACAAAATAATAAGAGAAAATCCTATAGGTGAGCCTGATTGTACATGTTCAACCGAACAACGGAAAATATCACTCGGTCCATGGTACACCACTTTCCCCTAATTACCTAAAAAGGTCTAGATGAATACAATTTTTTTATCGTTTCGTGATTTTTTAATGTAAAACTTAACACCGATTGTTTAGCCCGACTTAACGCGGGCACTTGCACATAGTCTCAATTACAAAAAAACCGTTTCACTTTTTATAATTGACTGATGAAACTCCATTTGTTTGTTTGATAATAACATGTATGTATGTACGTTTTTTGTAGGTAAAAATACCAGGTGTAATCCTTCAAAAGTACACACAACCAGTTGAATCTATTAAACCATTAAAAACTCACGTAAATCGCATATACAATCCCTTTTAAAGCTGTTAAAATAATGTCGTACCGTGACCTAAAAAAATAAATGAATTAAAGTTAAATAAAATAAAATCAGGAGTACAATTAATGCATAAATATTTACCAATGACAGGGTAGGGTACATTTTTTCATTTGTTGCCAAATTGAAATGTATTCACACATTTTATTTGCCCAAATAAAAAATGAGCAAATATTCTCATTGTCTGTGAGAAAAAAACAATGGCTTGGTGTGGACTGAAGCTGTGTGTAGTGAAAAATCACAACCAAATAAATGTCCAACCAACAAAAGCCAATATTTGTTTAAAAATATTGAAATTTTGTACACGTTTTTTTTTGGAAATTGCATGTATTTTGTACACATTTTTGGTCCAAGTTTTGAATCGAAATGATTTAATGTAACCTTGTAATTGCAGTTCGATATTTCTTGATAAAGATAATAATTTGTATAGTGTTTGCTTTGATATTTGTCAACAGCCTACGATGTCATTTTAATGAACAATATCATGGTTTATTGTTATGACTGTGTGGGCTTAATTCCAACTCTGTTTGATAATAATAAGTTTTAATTATCAATGCAATTTACATATTTCACAATTATCCATTCTCCGTTCGTATTTGCTTATTATTTATCCACTTATCAATCGTTTGTTAATTGACAACACTAAAGCCCACACATAAAATACAATGGCTGGGCCTAAATGTATGCAAAACAAACACAAACACATTCACATTCACATACCTATATGTAAATGTCTGTTTGTTATTCTCATTTGTTGCGATATATACATTTTACGTATTCGCATTACAAAAGGCTTTGTGACACACATATGCTTTTTGCAAAAATTTATTTCCTTTTTTTTTGTTGGTTATTTTCTTTTCATTTTATCATACTATAAAATGACTTAAATGCCAATTTAATGTTATTTGTTTGTACCCGTTCGACCTTTTGGGTATGTTTGTGTGATTTTGGTAAAATTTTGTGTGCTGAAAAAATCGCACGAAATGGTCACATAAACGAAATGTCAGCATTAAATGAGTGAGTGGTGTGTGCGCTTTGTTTATGTTTCTGTTTATCATTTTCACGTTGATTTTTTGTTTTGATGAATTTTTGTGATTTTTTGGAAAACAAATTTCCAATCAGTTGAATCATAAATGTATCATTTTTAGTAGAGATCGTAAAATATGTTCAATAAAGACACAATTTACGCAATGTTTGGAGGAAAACACACTTAAGTAGGTTATAATTTGAGAGGCGTATGAAAGGTTCGCAGAAATTTGTTTGGAAGAGGAGGACCTTGGCAGGAAATTTGTAAATAATTTTATAACCCTTAAGAGAAAATCGCACAAAAAAGAAAACAAGTGAAAAAAGGGGGGAAAAATAAAACCCAAAAAGGGAGAAAATATATTAAAGGGGAAGAAAAAAGAAAACATAAAAAAGAGTAAAAATATTATAAAATTTAAGGGGAACGACAAACAAATTTTTTTTTGTGTATTTAATTGGAAATTTGGTAAAGGGAGCTCGGATATGGTTTGAGTTTCCAAGTCGAGAGACCAAATTTTATAATGTTCGAGGTACTTCTAAATGGGTCATATTGTGTGAGGGTATTTCAGCTGCGGCATAGCCGAATTTACTTCACTCTCTAGTTTGAAACCCTTTTGTCGTAATTCAGTTATTTAAAATTTTGTAGGAATTTAGTTTCCATTTTATATTTCATCACAGTAGTATTCATTTCATTAAAATAACTCTTTAATTTTGCACCAAACATTTTTTGTCGTTCGACAAAAAATTCGACAAACTTTTGGTAACGCACAAATGCGTTAAAAAAGAGTACCCATGTCTCCCAGTTTTTCTAGATCCATTCTTAAACCATTTAAATCGCGTTTTTGTACTTTTTTTGTAAACATTTTACGATAGTATGTAAACTCATCACGCTAGACTAGAATAAACTAAGATATTTACCATTTTTTAAAGATTTTTTTTACCTTAAAATTTTGTACTGGTGAAAAAAATTTTAAATTTCTGACAACGTTAATCGAAATATCGAATAAATAAAAAAGCAAAAATTAAAACTTGTTTTAATTTTTTGACACGGCCAAAGCCTACAACAACGATTAAATAAATACAAGAAGGCCGATAACAACAACAATTAAATTTCTGAATTGTTTCTAGCCTAGCGTGATGAGTTAACAAGTTTTTTTGAAGGTATGATTTTCATCTACCAAATGCATATTTAACATTTAAAACCAAGAAATTTTTGAAGAACTATTATGTGCTTTGGAAAAAGGCAAAATGCAAATACGTGATTTAAACGGTTTTAAGAATTGATCCAGAAAAACTGGGAGACAGGGGTACTCTTTTTAAACCCCCCCTCTAACAGAATCTATGAGTGCCGATCATGTGCGTTTTTTAGTGACGAACAGCACCGTTAAGGGATTACAAATTCAATTAATTTTAATTGATTAATTGAAATATTGGCTGGATCAAAAAATTGCCAGTTATCATATGAAATGGATACAATCAATCAAATGTCACGTACTTGAGAGAAAAAAATGTTTTAAATCCAACTACATATGCACAACTGTCAAATATTTATGTCAGCAAAAAAAAGTGTATGCTTGACAAAAAATCTGTTTGTGAACTGTAATCACGCCTATTAACACAGGTTGCTCCAATGGGCCACACACACTACACATGTCAAACATATCGGAGATCAAACCAAACAAAAGAAAAAAATTGTGTCAAAACTGTGTCAAAATGGTTCGTTTGTGTTAAAACCAAATTTAAATGGAATTGTTCAATATCCGTATCAAAAATGGTTATCAAAAAAAAAAGTAACGGAATATAAGTATTTTTTTTTTGTAAATTTGTACCCCCGATATGTATTAAAATATTTTCATTTTTGGTCTCAATTGTAAATAAATAATTTAATTAATTTTGAGTTGACACAAATCCATGCTGGATTCGCGTGCACATATTTTGCACACTTGCCAGTTGGGGAATCTTTTTGCCATGAAAAACAACAACAATTTTACCGTAATCCTCACATATACCACCCACTTACCTACCATCCCTTCTGCCCAATCATATTATAACGAAATATTCGAAATAAAAACGTAAATTTCCCGCAAGTATCCTTGCTGTGCATAAATTTGCAACAGTGTGTGTGCAACCAGTTTTTGTGGCGTAAGGTGTGGAGCGTGGATTGTGGGTGTAGTGCTAAAAGTGGTAATGAATTGTGGGAAATGTATTGTGGGAAATGTAATGTGAGTGTGTATGGTTTGCATGCGTATTTACTTAAATGTACACAATGCTCTTCGACGTAATGTTCAGTGTTCAATTATGCACTTTGGTGGCCCTCTGACGGAAAATCCCTACCGCGTACTGTGTTCGATGTGCAATCGGGGGATTTTACCTAGAGGAATTTCTCTGCATATGAAAATTCCGAATTAAATTTTCATTTGCCATTTTGCGACAAAATGTTTCTTATACAACTTTCAGTGAGTTCAAGGTGAATATTTTATGGTTGATAAATGTTTTTCGTTAATTTGCTTTGTTATACAACGTGTGTTATTTGATTTGTTTTTGTTTTTGTGTGCGGCTTTAATGTGCGGAAGAGGGGATTTCGTTTTGTTTCTTTGTGTTTTTGTATTTATTTACACAAATATTTATGAAAAGCTACGAAAAAATGGCTTGCAAAATTAAATTATATACATTTATATACATAATAAAATGGTAAGAAAAATAACGTATGTTGAAGTAAGTACAGACAAATGAAGAAGAAGAAAAAAACTAGTTTATGTTTATTTTTAAGCATTAATTTTAATTATGTTTTTTTTTATTATTATTATGCAGGGTTTAATGAGTATTTTTAAAATAATTTTGCACACACGGCCAATTTGAACAAAGGAAAAGAATACAATTTAATACAAATTTTTATATTTCTTCTATTCTGCTAAAATGGAGGGGGAGGATTTTTCAAAAACATCTTAACTATTTATAAAATGGTTCAAAAATTGGCCAACCGATTTACTTGATTTTCGTAAGGTAAATATCTTAATTTTCGGTTTGTTTGAATACTTAATCATATGCTTGCATATTTCCGTTCGATTGCATTGACATAGTTTGTGCTTAGGGATTATTCCATTATGCTTTCCACTCAATTCTGCGTTTATGTCGCTGAGAATGCAGAGTGTTTTTGTGCTCTCTCTCTCTTTATTCACAATGATCACTGATCAGTGGTGCCAGATTGCGGGGAATTATCCATTTTGCGGAGAGTTTCGAGCTATGTGTGAAGAAGGGGAATTTTTCCATTTCGCTTCTCTGTTGAGAATTCGGTCTTTTTTTTACGTGGGTAAAATTTAGGCAAATTTTTCGTAGGAAAATTTCTAGAACTTTGACATCTCTGGAATAAAATCTTAAAGCCATTCAATTGCATCGGTTAAATTGGTGCAACATAATATAATATCCTTATCACTCATCAAGTGATTGTAATCTCATGAATCAATCCCGTTTTGTATTTCACTTGCACAAGCACAAATGCTTTTTGCAAATTCAAGTCATTCTGGTGGGTTTGCCGAAAGAAATTCCACTTTTTTTTGTCGTAGAGCTGTGTATTCGATCTTTAATTAATGGTTTCGCCCATTTGCAATATCGACTCCTTCTAAAATAAAAAAAAACAATAAATGCTTGGGACCGCCTAGCTTACTTATACCTCCTGCAATAGTGTTTACAAATAGAGAGGACTGAAGACAGACGAACAGGCGTATAGAGCTACTCAAGACGTGATGCTGATCACGAATATATATACTTTTCCATAGCTATCATGCAACCTTGTTGGCGTATAAAAATGCAGCCGAAGGTAGTTTTTTTTCTTTTCTTAAAAAGCAAGATTTTACATTATTTATATTTTTTATCCCCACATATTTACTGTGGCAAGGTATATTAACTTTGACAAAACATGTGTAACGCTCTTAAGGTGACGCTCTTAAGATGGCGAGGTATTAACTAGTATATATCGATATATGTTGGGTCTTGAGACAAAATTTTGTATTATATCAGCTAAATAATCAGTTTATTTGATTAGTAATTATAAAATCCCTTTTATTTTTTACATAAATTATATGTCTTTTGACGTCAAGCCGCAAAAATAATACATTGGATAAATGTTGTCAATTTATAAATACATTCATACATACATATATCACTGAAGAGTTGAAAAGAGCTCAATAGTTGGGTATATACACAAGAAGAGTGAAAATTAAAAGAAAACATTTTAAATATGAAAAATGTATGCAAATTGAAGTACAATCGTACACCATAATTAAAATGAATAACGAGCACAAGGCGTTAATGAATTTGTTTCGAAAATATATGTTTTTTATTCAGTAAAAAATGTAAAGCCAATCGATTGTATATTGACAAAACACATGTACACCAAAGATTCCATTTAAATATACAAAATGCATGTACTCAGATTGGCATATAAAACATACGAAACCATGTCGAACCAGGTGAGGATATCATGTAAAAACATATTCAAACTTTGAGTTTGTAAGGCTAGAGTAGAAAAATAGTCAGACGGTTTGAAAGAAGACAAGAAGGCGATTGGAAAAGTTTTTGTTGTTTTTGGTTGGATATACAAAAAAGTTAGCACATAGAAGAAAATAGTATGAAATGCCGTGTGTGTAAATTACGTACAAAAGAGAAAAATATGCAACAAAAAATTAACATTTTTTTTTCATAAATTTATATTAATGTACATTCAGTTTAATGCAAAAATATGTAAGTTGTACGTACAAAAAAATGTTTATTTTTATTGCAAATTTTCTATTAATAAAAAGTTTAACAATGACAATTATTTAAGGTGGGGGGAAAAAGTTTAAAATGATTTTTTATTTAAGTTTTTTTTTTAATTTTTGTTTAGTTTTAAGTTGAAACTTACCAACGAAAGCCAAAGATTGGTTATAAGAAGTTGATTCTTCTCGTCCTACAAACGCAAAATTGTATTTAAAAAAAATGTCAGCAAATCAAAATAAAACGCAAGAAAAGCATTTAAAAATGTGTGAAAAAATATAAAAAAAAATTAATATGAGAAAATAAAAATTGTTTTTTTTTTAATTTTTAATTTTTTTTGTGTTTTTTTATATGTAAAAGACGAAAAAAGAACAGAGCATAATAACAAATTTTTATTCAACAAACGTTTCAACAACAATTATTTAAATAGTTTTTTTTTGTATTTATTATTTTATTAGTTGTGGTGTATTTTTTATTTATTTTTGTTTTATTTTTATTTTATATATATTTTAATTATTATGAGTTTTATTTATTTTCTAATATGTTAAAGTTAATTTAATTCTGAAAAGCTTAAGTGTTCAAATGTTTTTTGTGAAATGCGTTGTTTGTACACACTTAAGTGTGTAAACCTTATGCACATTTTGGTGTGTAGTTCAAACACTCGAGTGTTGTAAAATGCATGTGTGTTCTTTAAAAGCGCTTGCATTTGTTTCAAAGCACTCGAGCGTATTAACTACATGTCCAAATGTGTAGAAAATGTGTAAATGTTCCCGCCTAAGTGTGTATAACAAACGCATTTCACTTTGCATGTGGATACCCACTAACCCTACCAAACCAAATTAAATCCAAATCTCTAAATCTATACAAAACAGTTATGTTCTCTGAATTGCTGTTTTTTTTTGAGTCCCTTTCATTTCACTTCACTTCCCTCCATTTCAATTTCGAATTTTCAAATATTTTTTTTAGTTATCAGTTTAATAATAAATTTCATGAATTCAATGTGCCCACACTTAAGACAACACACAAAGGCCTTCGTGCGAAATTAAATCCAATCATTGCCCAACTGTTCAAGGGACAACGTAGAGAGACAAAAAGGACGGAGGAGGACTGCTGCTTGACAAAAGACCAAGTTTATATGTAATTATTATTTTTTGTTGGCTCCTCTTCGGCAATTTACTTTTAATTTATATATATTTATTTTTTCGTAAAGTTCTCAAGATTTATGCGATTGCACTTTTGAAACAACACAACGATTGTCGTAAAGCTGAAAAAACATTTTCATTTATTCAAGAGTGATTTTGAGGGACGGTGTTGGATGACTTTTGGGTGTACGCTATATTGATAGTTTTTAAAAAATTCTAGAGAAAGGGGCAAGTGTCGATGAACAGCAGCCGAACAAGAGCCGATAAGCGTTTAAAAAAATATCGCCTTTTATTCATATGGTGTTATAGGACCCTCTAAGCAGCAATGGTTATGTAGGTTTTTACCCTTGGGATGTATATATAAATTTATAGAGCTTTATGCATCTTTCTAAAGTAATATTTGTCATGACGAGAAAATTTTACTACTATTCACTTCAATCCTAAAAGAATATTTTATCTTATCTGAAATTTTCAACATACCACACAACTCCGTGTAGGGTATGCATCGCATTGTCATTGTGGCACCATTTCTCTGTCCGATGATGATGATGATGCTGGTAGACGGGAAAAACTCTCATAACTGTCGAATTGTGTTGAATTTCATATCTTTTTGTTGAAATCACATTTAATTTATTTTAATTCAAGTGGAATCAGGCATCTTTCTCTCTCACTCGCACTCACTGTGTGTGTGCGTGTGTGTGTTCGTCGACAAAAGCCAACAGTAAGTTGTTAGCGAAGAAGAGGCAGAACAGCAGTCAAACAGAAGCAGCTCAAAGTTTTATTGCCCTCACCATTGCCATAATGAACGTATTACTCGATTTGTGTGTTTGTGTGAGTGTGTTTGTTTGTAATTTGCATTTGAAAATGAAATTAAACAGAAAAGGAAGAATTTTTGTAATTTTTTTTCTGGTTATACTATATTTTGTTCTTGGTGGTAGTGCGTTCTGAATGTTGTTTCAAGATCTTAACTTGAAATTTTCGAAATGCTTATATTTCAGGTATGATTTCATTTTGCAACGTTCTTCCAATGTAATTAATGTGATTTAAGGAATGCCAGTGCAAACAAAATCCTTGGAATATGAAAATATTTTTAATTGTAATAATTTCATGGTTTATTTATTAAAATTAAATGCAAAATGAACCAATAAAGGAAAGGAATGCGTTCTCACAATTAAATCAGAATATTCATAGCTCAATGTATGAGTACCGGTATCGAACGAGAAAATCAATCTTGAAAAATTAAATAAAAAATGAGGAATGAGGAACTTTGTCTTATCCCTAATATTTATGTAGAGTACATGGAAAAGATCTCAGCGATAGGATAAAGTTGCTATCTGCATCTTAGCGCAGCTGTTTTTTTACATCGTCTGCGACATTGGTGTGAGGAATGCTACGCGTATACTTTGAAACTTTGATTATGTAAACGATATCGTTTAACTATTATCTTGGCATCACGAACGCATAATTAGCCTCTTTGTTCAAGCGAAGACACCGAAAATCGTGTCAAGAAAGGGAAGCAGGCATTCGGCGATATCCTATCTCGCAGCGCACTGACGGATATTCAATCCGAATGCCAATCCAAGCCAATTATGCGGATATAAGACTCTGAATGCAGCAACTCTTGAGATTCAAGCTCCATACGCGTTTATCCACCTTTGCTTCTATATTGTTTTGGCCAGAGACAGTTTCCATAACGAAAACGGTTGGATTGTTCAAATCAAGAGTCGACAGCACATTGATATCTTTAGAGTTGAAATCCAAATGGAATACGCAGGGTAGTAATAAGAAAGACCATGGAACATTTTCAGTCGACTTCTAGACACGAATGAGAAAATGACAAACAAAAGCTGGGCCGAAGTGAGTATACTAGCAAAATATTGATCTCGATCGAATTATATATCTTTTCAAGCGACAAAATGGATACAGCAATAGCTTTTTATCACTTACTGCTTCAGTCAACGGATGTTTATCTCAAAATACATTTGTACGCTCAAAGAATTATTGTTTTTGAGGCGTGATTGCAGCAAATGTTGAATTCTTTTTGAGACAATACGCTTGTATTTTGTGGTGACTGAAATCGTTGGCCGCAAACGAAAGTAATTTAATGAAAACGTTTATAGTTTCTCACAAAGACAACATCCGTTTCTTTCAAATACAGCCTCGATTGTAATAAACTTAGTACATATGTCTAAAATTTTTACATAACTATTAACTAAGTTTGTCACAAACGGCGCTGTATTTGAAAGAAACGAGCCTGTATCAGAAAGAAACGGTTTTTGGATTTGAGAGAAACTATAGAAACGTTTCCATCAAATTACTTTCGTTTGCGGTCTTCGATTTCCGTCACGACAAATACAAGCGTATTTTCTCAAAATGTGTTCAACATTTGCGGCAATTACGCCTCAATACATTTATTCTGGGAAAGTACTTAACTGTATTTCACAAAATAAATCAGGTTCAAAGATTGTTGCTTGACACGTTAGTTGAGCCACACAAACTGTAAGAAGAGTGAATTGTGATCAGCTGGCGTTTAAGAGACGTTTTTTTTTCACATTTTAAAGTAATTTCTTTACCAGGTCATTCCGCTCAAACTACACCACATCTCATTGAATTCACAACCATTTGCTACAAGAGAACCCCATCTAAATCTGTTTCGCAAAAATAGCTCAACTCATTTATTAGAAATTTCTGGCTCTCATTAGAAACTCATTTAAAAACAATTTGTTTGGATTACGTCAAATTTCCAAAACTCAGCTTAGGCAACAACTTAAATGACGCCAACTTAACATACCAAAAAGAAAATACAAACAAACAAAAAATGAATCACTTTGACAAATTACAGCAACGTGCAGCATAACTTTTGGAAATATGTGAGTTTTGAGGAAATTGCATTAAGGGAGCTTTACTGTTTATGCAAATATGAAGCGAAAAAAAAACACAAGCTACCAACTTTTTTAATAATAGAGGGTCCCAGAGTATGAAAAAAAAAAAAATTGCCCATGGCTATCATTTATGCCCGTCAAAAACATTTCTACGAAAATGTTTCCTTTCTGTGCGGCACCCGAAAGTCATGACCGAAAAAAAAACTTCCAAGTGACAACAAAACTTTACTTTGACAAACGAAATGTTCCGAAAAAAAAGAAAACCATTTTTGTTGGTACTTTCCGGAAAATGTCACTTGACAGTTGGCTCTGCTAACATTTTTGCGCTACTCAACTGTCATTACAGGGCACCTCACACTTTTGCTTTCTCTCTCTCTCGCCTACACTTTCAGCTGTCATAAACATAAAATATTCATACACACACACACACATGCCTACGCATACTTATATTAACAGCAGCCATTATTATAAGGTGTCAACAGCAAGTTTATTTTCCTTTTTCCCTACCACAATATGTATTACCAGAAACTGAGAGACGGAGAGACACAGAGAGAGAGAGGGGACGCCTTGAAATCCCACCATATTTACGAACTGTCAGTTGTTAACGACTTTAATCGCTTTTCGCTCAGGCTACGTAAACGTTAAACGTTAAGTGTCAGTGTGTGACATACATTATCGATATAACGGTTTATTGAATTGCTTATGTGGAAATGTCATTGAGATGAAAATGGAAATGAAAATGGAAATGGCTGGGTCGAAAAGGAAGAGCACGGAAACGTGTACGTACAAAACGAAGCGAAAGAAAGCAACAACGTACCGAGCACAAGCAAAAAGCAGTTATGACATTTTAATGACTCCTGTCGTTACGTTACACGTTCGCTCGTCTGCCTTTCGCTCCCCTTTGCTTTTAGTTATTAACGACATTCTTGCATGACATTCGCTTTCATATGCAGATGACAGACGAACGATGATGATATGCACGATGCCGGTCTTCCGGCGAACCGAATCGAAGTGAATTTTCCGATGATCGCTGGATTGTGGCGGTGGTAAATCGTCGAAAATCAAAGTATGCTTTTGACACACAGCGAATTATGGGCAAATAGAGGCTTCAAAAGCAATAGACCGCTTTTTTTCATTCCTTTTAATTTGCCAAGGGACAAAGCCAAAAGGATTGTGATAGGACCATGTGGGTGATTTTGATTGATGTGGTATTTTTTTTGTTTATTTTCGAAATCTAAAATTCATTTCAAAATTAAAAGGCTTCCCCCCATATTGCCTTGCAGTTCAACTGCTTCCCTTTTGTTTAATCTTTAAGCTTTCTTTTGAGAATCTCGGCAGCAACCACACGCAGCAAAACTTTGTATTTAATTTGATAGCTATGCTGGCACCTTTGTCAAAGTGCCTTCGTGCTGTGATATGGTTGAAACTCATGTGTGTGTGTGTGTACCTGCGTTTAGCATACATGCCTCGGTGTAGTGAAACACTCGCAGGTGTTGTAAACACAAGTTAATGTTTAAAAATGCATTTAGTTTGTACATTTCTTTTGACATTTTATTTGCATTTTTTTTTTGTGTGTTTGCTTTTTTTTTGGGCTATGTCATAAGCAAACAACAGGCATTACCATTATCATCAAGAGCAGCAACAACAAACAACGGCAACTGGAAGAAGAAGAACTACAACAGCATCTAATACCAGCAGCAGTTTGGTAGCAACTTTAGTCAACAACCCAGCAACACCTTTAACTTGTGCTGTTGTTATTTGGCCAAGCGCCATCTAGCGCCATCACATTTGAGTTTTGTGTCAACTTTTGTTGACATTCAACACTCAACTTTTATATTCACCTTCGCACAAGCCCACCATTCCCCCCGTCCCACAGTTTTTGTTTTTATATTATTTTCTACTCATTTTACTGTTGCTGTTGTTTCGCCATTTCCACTAGTAGCAGAATATGTATTCCCTTTTTTTTTTTGTTGCTGACATTTTGTTGAAGTTGATGATACATGACGGCTGTTTTGCTAAGACTGTCATTTGTCGTTTGTTGGCGTTCTTGTTATACGGCTGCTGCTGCTGCTGCTGGTTGTGATGGTTGTAAGCGTCGCTGGGTGGTTTAGGTGATGCTGTTTTTGTTTTTGTCAAGTACAACATTCACTTAAAATGACATTTTCACGTCTTCGTTGCAATTTGTTGCTGCTCTTTTCGTGTTTTTTCCTTTTTTTTTTGCTTTCTCTTTACTACGCGGTTTTGTTGTCTTCTCGTGTATTGCGGGTGAAAGTTTTGTGCACGAAAAGGCCATGAATGGGAATTTTTTTATGATTTTTGTCATTTTAAGGACCACATTGAAATTGTGTTGTAAATTTTTTTAAAGACCTATAAAAATGTTAAAATCCTTATAAAAAACCTTAAAGAGGAACTATAATCCCTAAAAGCTGGAAAAGTATACATACATGTCCCATGTGGCCGAAGCTCTGGTACACTTAGGAAAAGTTTGATAAAAAAAATTATTTAATAATTTTTCCAGCAAATATTGTTCCACAAAAGGCTCCAAATGGAATATCCAAACATTAAAGAATCACTTTTTAAAAAATTTTCAAATTCAGTACACTCAGTTAGTTAAGTGCTAAGTATTCGAAGTATATTTCTTATTTACTAAAAATTAGCTTGAGAACACCAATGAGTATGTCTAACCTGTCGAGCAATTGTAAGACTGCGGAAGGATATTATGGGATTGTCGATAATTCCAAGCCAAATGGAGGAAATTAATTAAACTGTATGTTGTTGTTGTGAGGTCCGTAAAAACCGAATTTTCATGGATTTCTTTGTTTTTACTAAATTGCTGATTTTTTAAGCTTTAATCCGAATTTTGAAAAATGATTTTCAAAAAAATCATATTTTTTCCATACAGTTTATATAGGAAAATCCGAGTCTCGAGGGGCACGTGTTAATGTTGACCTAGGACGCCCAAATTGTTTTGTGAATTTTTTCTCTCAAAATGAAACCATTTGAGGGTGGTTGTGGATCTCCAGCGAAAAAAGATCATTTTGGACCACGCTAATGTTGATGGCACCAGGAGGTGGAAGGAGCAGTAGGTGGACCTTTCAGTTAAAACAAACAAACATGTCCAAGCTTTGGTTTATTTTACAAATCATTGAAATACAAAAAAATATTTCTTGCATACTTTTTTGGGCCGAAAAAATCAGAAAGTGACAACATTTTAGTCGATAGCTGAATAATTACGATGTTATCATATTCATATGATGGTAAATGGCAGACACTACACAATGCATTTATTGAACTATTGACTAAAGATTTTGCAACATTATTATACCACAAAATTTTCTAGGAATGGTTTTTGCTGACCTAGAAAATGTTTCCCATACTTTTAGTGACGAAAAACCAGAAATGCCAATATTAATTTTGGAACTATCTTAAAATTTTGCAACTTTCTGGTTTTTTCTTCACTAAAAGTATGGGAAAAATTGTCTATGTCAACAAAATCTGTTCCCTGCTCATTATAGTCCAGTCATTTTCATAACAAAGTTAGAGTATGCAAATGACGGGACTGTAGAGGTTTTGCTTCAGCTGCTGTAGGGAGAAATGCGAATATCTCGTAAACGGTTCATCCTACCAGAAATATTCTCGTCTACTTTTCAAGCTAAATCAATCGCGTACATCGCTAATTTTTGTAAAAAAAGAGCTAAGCTGTCATTCTGTCACTCTGTCATTCTGTTCTCGTTTATTGTGCCAAAGTTTTTCCATAATCTTTCAGGCCATTTACCAAAGGTAGAATCTCTATGTAGAATCTATTACACAAATTAAATAATCAAACAGAAATGAAATCTATTACTTAATAGTTTCGAAAGTAATCGAATGAAGTGATAGACAGATGGAGTAAATGACTTGGCTAAATCGACTCTGTACCATTTCTAGTTTCTTGTGAGTTTGACAAATGGTATGACAAATTTAATATATTCTTGGACCTTGCTGGGTAGGAAATATTATCAAACATTTTTCAAAAAAGCAATTTTGGATTTTTTTTTGCCATTTTCCTAGTTTTGAACTGATTTTTTTTGTAACCGATTGTTTTTATAAGTTTAATTTCAGGCATTTTAAAAGTTTCTCTATCATTCCTTAACATTGCTGTCCCAAATTGTATTCTAGAAGGTGAAAAGCTTATAAAATTGCCCACTTTGCCCTTCATGTTACATCTTCCTGCCGCACAAATTAAAGACATTAAAACCCTGAAAGATTAGTGAATTAATGTAAGAAACTAAACCAAGTTCTAATTAATTTTCAATAAAGTTTTACCATAATTACACTTTCCTTTCAAGATTAAGGCTTGAACACTTGTGGCTTCTTCCACACACAGGCACACACACACGGCCAAAAGCATATGCTTTGAAGGACCCTATCGCACACATAGATGCGCTTACAACACATGCCATCACATCCCATTAGCTTGCTGTTCATCTGCCACCTTTTTGTCGTCTCTAGCCGCTGTGAAGGTGCTTTAATGGCGCTTGAGTGTGAAATGATAAGCGTGCACTGCTTGTACGTGAGGACGGAAGAAGCGACTGAAGATGAGCCCGAGCGTAAACTCATTATACCGTAAAGTGTATATGAGTGTAGGGGCAAATTGTTTTTGCCAAGTTAAGCCCTGATTAGGAAGCATGAGAGGTGATTTGAAATTTGAGCAACTAATGGAGAATATTTAATAAGGAGTCGCGTATAAAATATTGAAAAATATTTTATAATCCTTTGGTTAAAGATCAAAGTCCTAGTTACCTCAAACCGAAAGACACACATTTCCTTTTGCTAAACGGATCTTTGTCACTTCCACTTTGTGTTTACTTCTTTTTGGCACGAAACTCCCATGAAACCCTGATGAGAAAAGCTTCTTGCACTCCAGTGACATTGACACTCTATCGCCTTCACTGCTAAGCATAAAATTACATTCCCGCCCTAAGAGCTGTCATTAAAACTGCAAAAGTACCGCATTTCATATTCTAATCATGCCACATCACACCGGTGCTGCTTGCCCCCGCCCACCCAACCAAAAATAAATGCATTTTCTCATCTCGAGCATAAAATTTTACAACATCCTCAAAAACTAAACCCAAAAAAAGGGTATTATTCAGGGTGGCAGCAACAACACTTAAGAATGTTAAAAATTTCACATAATACCACATACGAAACACCTACAAAAATTTACAACGAATTTCCAAAATAAAAAGAAAAAAAAAGCGCAACACTTTACAAAGTACACCTTACACCTCCCTGGCAACACAACACACACACAGACACACACTTGTGCAGCAAAGTTATGAAGCAATTACCACACATTAATGCGAGCCAGTGTTGCCACAGTGGCCGGAAGGCCGCAATATGCCGGAAGTTCATTGGTGACATAGTGGTGGCGGCGCGGGGAGTATGTGAGGTGCAGCTCTTGTCGTCAAAAATTATGTCGCCGCTACTTTTTAAACTAAAACCTGCTCACATGCTCCGTTCGTATGCCATCATCATCAGCATATGGAAGAAGAAGAAGAACGACAACAGCAACAACAGCAACAACAACAACTACAAGAACCACACATGCCTAACGACAACGACGTCGGAGACTATGAATGAACGGCGTACGATACGATGATGGCAGCCAAGGTTCTCGCTGCTGATGATGTTGATGACTTTTGACAATGATGCCAACTCATATGCTTTTCGAGTGACGACGGCGTGAAAGCATATAAAACGAGAAGAGCCTTGTGCATGGTGAAAGGTGTTGCAAGACATCAAATTGTCGGTCGAGTATATAGAGTACACACGAAAATATCCGTTGTTCAAAGTGTGTACAAATTTTAGGAAATATTTGGAAAAACATTTGGCTCTCAGCATGATTTTCTTCCAGTGTAAATAGTATATAGTAGTGGCAAAAGTCACCGATGAAGTCATTAGCATTTTTGAAGTTGAGATAAGTGTGGCAAGGAAGTTAACTACGTTGTTGCCGGGCGTGTATCTCGTACCTCCGGTGGTTTGGTGGTGAAATATTTTGTGGCTTTGGCGGTTCAGCGAGGATGTATTGGCGCTTTTCGTGTGCCATTTTATGCTTTGGCTTAAGTACGCAACTGCACTAAAGAGCTAAAGCGATAAAAAGTTACGCTTTGTAATTAAATTTTACTTAAAAGTAAATATCGTGCGGCAACATGTTGAACATTTTTCAACACGCTCACGCACACCCACACGCACACATCATGTAATTTAAATATAATTAATTTTATTAATTATTAACTTTATGATATGTTTCAGTTCTCATATTTCGTGGGACAGGTTCGTGTTGATGCTGATTTATGTCGCATGTGTGCAGCTGTTGCGAAAATATTTTTGTAAAAATTTCATAAAGTAAATTTTTTTTCGCTACCGCACAACAAGCGATTGCTGTGCTGCTTGTGGCCGTGCCGTAATTTGTGATCGGATGTTTTTATACTGTTTTTTTGTCATGTTTGTTGTAATTTATAAATATTTTAATCGAACCAAAGTGTTGAGAACATATTTTAATGAAATCTGAATAATTTATATTTGGGAAATTATTGAAAATTATTGTCAACTTTGTGTAATATGAAAAATTTATAAATTATCCAATACATTGATTTGAGATCAGTGCATTTAATTTAAAATGGTTATATCCTGTTAAGGATTTAATGGCGGCAATTTAGTAGTTAATTGCTTTCAACCATTTTTGTAGGTGGATATCAAAATCCACGGCTATCGGGAATAATATTCCACGTGGAATTTGTTGCACTTTTTGCCTTTTTCCCTACTGGGAACGGTTTGTCCACAGGATTTTTTTATATGGGCGAACTTTGGTCGACCTATGGCCGCTCGAAAAAGATGATAACCATGATTATGTATCTATGAAATGATAGTTCAACTGAGAACAGTCAAGTAAAGACATAGCTCTCGAACTCTCAGACTGTACAGTCGGATGAAAAGTAGATATAAACCAAATTTTAGGTTTTTTTTTTGTCACTTTTCTACTCAAAAAACTTTGTTAGCTTAAAAAAATATGAAAAAATTCAAAAATAATAGCATAATGAGTATGCAAGTGAAGTGAAATAGAAATGAACTGGAACAAAATGGAAATAGAACAAACTTGGAAATGGGACAAAAACGTAATGGGAATGAAACTAGAAAGAAATGTAAACAAAAGGAATTGGAACAAAATTTTAAATAAAATTGAACGGCAACGGAATGGGAATGGAACCTGAAACAACGTGGAAATGAACTGGAAAGGGAATGCAAAGACTTAAAACAATTAACGAAAACCAACAGTAAAATGTATCGAAATATTAACGAATGTTTATGGAAAGTTATATCGAAATACAGGGTGTCCAGAATTAAGATAACAAAGCACAGCCCATTGATTCTTGTGCTGTGTGAGAAAAATCAGAGGCAAGTTCACAAAATTGTATTTATAGGAAGCGCTATTATGTAGAGAAATAATTGCTTTCCGTACAATCTGTGCTTGGTATTCAATTACTTTTCCTAAACGCCTAAGCACCTACTGCCTCTAGCAGCCGTAGTTCAATATTTATGGCTTAAAACGTGATGGCACATCCAAGTGGCATTTTCTCCCATACTTCATTTTATAACTCCTTACAGGGCATTGACAACCTCGAGCAGAGGAATTAACTGGCGGCAGTTTATCCTCTTAATTTTGGACACTGTGTAAAATAAAATAAAACCCAAATACTATACATGGGCGGCAACTTGCATCATCAATCAAAGTTAAGACATACATTAGGAGTAGAGTATTTTATCATTAGTCTGATCGAAGTTACTTTCTCTTACAGGTTTAATTTTATTTTGAATGCACAAATTAACTTACGCAATGCCAAATTATCTGAATTATTCGAGCTGTTGTGAAGCATCTACAGTAGGGTTCTGTAACACCTCCCTCGACATTCGCCATTTCAGGCAAGTGTACCCTAAAGTATGTTAAACAAAATTATCGCAAATGAAAATCTGATCGAAATGGACTACCAAAAAGTTTTCCATTTCGAACTAAACATTCCTTTTATCTTCTGTTATGACTCGTTTCTAGTACAGCTTCCCTCAGCAGCATGAACTTAATACGTATTTCGCCAAAATAGTTGAACACTTAAGCTTTTGTTTCATTTGAAGCTAATATTTGAAATTCTTGTAGGATATTTCTTGCAAATAGTGTGACTCGTTTGTATTAAAAAAAAATATCGTATCCAATTTGAGACATTTTTTTTATCATTATTAAAAGTTCAAGATTTTTGAAATGAATTTATTACAACCCATTGAAAATATTTTTGACACAGATTTCGGTTTAATAACTATGTAAGTACTTGATAAATTGAATGAAACTACTGCTATTAAATAGTGCAAATAGGTGGGAGCAGAAAAATGTTGTCAAAATATTTCTTAGGTGAACGATTAATTTCGGAAAGGCCCTTTGACACTTCGAGCATATTTCAACTTTTCTTGCTTTTCGCGACACACTTTCCGTAAGTTTTCGCTCCCAAATTTCTGCTTCAGTTTAATTTTTATAAAATTGTATACCTGCTTTTGTATTTTTTTATGTAGGTAGGTAAGTAATATGTTTATTATTATTTTTTATTATAACGTTTTATTGATGAAATGAATTCATTAAAATGTGTTTTTAATAAAATCGTGAGAGTAGGTATTTGGTTTTTTTCATTAAATTTATTTTGGTGATTACTTTTTTGTTTAAAGCTTGAAGTGATTTTACGCTGAAATTAAAAATAAATTGTCTGTCTTTCTTCTTTTTCTTTTTTTGGAATTTATTGGCATGCAAGTTTTGATTTAAACTTTTTTTTGTTGGAATGTTTTTTAAATTTAGCCTTCATTTAGACTCGTCAACACGTTTATGACATGTACCCAGCAGCAGTAAAAAAATATTATAATTTATATGTATATGGAAATTGGCGACACATACACACACTCACATACAAAGAGAGACAATTGCAAAAAAATACTTGCGGATAAGTGGGAAAAAAACGGGACAATAATTTGATATCATTTCAATTAGTGAAAGAGTGTGACAAAAATAAACAAAAACAAATCATTGGCAGGCACAAAAAATTTTAATTTGTGTGGGTTTCCCAATTCGATTGCATTTAAATAAATTTTTTATGTGGTAAATTAAAATGTTTTGTTGTTTTTGAATTTAGCAAAATTATAAAGTAAAGTGCGTTGTATTCGAGCATAACCCCAAAGAGACATGGACAATTACGGATTTTGCATGAATCTCATATTTCATGTTTGGAAATAGAATCATATGACAGATGAATTAATGCTTGGAACAATTGGTCTGGGAATTTCAGGTAAATAATGTGGGACCACAGACTTTGACTTTGACATGGTTTAGTTTCGTTTACAGTAGGTATTTTTTGAAACTGAGACGACCTCTGTATACTACCGTAGTATACCCGGCTACTTGCAACGCTGATTGCTTTAATTCAGAACCATTTGTATATTCCATTTGTATATTCAAAACCGACAGCTTCGAAAACGAAAGTTACCTCCCACAGGCAGTTCTGTGCCCCAAAACATAGGCTTGTCAGCGCAGAACATTTGCAAATATGAAAAATGGTCTTTCCAACGTCAGGATCTTTGCAACTCCTACAAAGACCGCCTTGATTGGCAAGGCCAAGCCTCTGAGCATGCCCTCCGCTGAAGAAGTAACCAGTCAATATTCCAGTCAATATTCGTACGTTAGTTCTGTCCAGTGACACTGCAATTCTGGTTCTTTTAAAGAAAGGCCCGATCGATCTGGAAATAAAACAGGTGGAAAGGTTGGACTATGGATGGTTTGAACCTTTACTGTATGTCGAATTTTATGGAATCAATGGGTCTTTTGAAACACAAGTCAGAGGAAAGAAGATAAATTTCTGAATCGTTCCTGGCGAGTTCGTCGGCATGTTCGTTTCCTACGAAGGCGCCATAACCTGACACCCGGCCTAAGGTGACTTTACACTTCGTTCCCATTGGTCGTAAAGCATCCCTATATCTTGATTTTATGATATTAAAGTGAAATGGTTTGATTGCCGCCTGCCAAATTGGTTTTCTAGGCAATGATGGTTTAAACTGTACGCCACCTATGTACTTGACTATCCTTAGGTAGGTATGCCGAATTTAATTAGTGTGGGGTGCCTTTGATTAGGTTACATTAAATTAAATTACGTTAGACTATGCTAGGTTAAGTAGGATAAGGTAAGGTTGAATTGAAATATGAGCTGATTTCGCCAAACATGTTTCAGAATTTCACTTCTGCTATATGAGAGTAGATTATTCTGAAAATTTATACTACAAAAATTTGCAAAAATTCCACTTTTAATTGATGTCCTTTGCGATTATGTGCGCGGGCAATGTGAGAAGCATTTCATGTTGTGGTTAAGGGCGGAGGTTGTGAAAAAATGCCATGGACATTATTATTAAAAATAAATTCATGAACACATACACACAGACACATTGACAGAATACCTAACACACATGTATGCATTGTTAAATATTTTAATTATTTTTTTTGTTAATATATGAAGCTATTCTTTTTTATATGGTTGTTGTAAAAAAAAAACACACTTAAATACTTTTTATAAGGACATCGAACGAACGGCGAACTGGTTGCAAGCATTTTATACGCATTTGCATTTAGTTTGTATTTTTAGAATGGTTTTTAATTTAATTTAATTTTCTGCAATATTTAGTTTGAATTTAATAAAATTAATAGAAACAATTTTGTAAGTAAATCCAATAACAAATAAAGTGGAAATAAAATGTACATTGAGCTTTCATAAAGTTGTGTCCTTTAATCTATTCTTTTCGTTAGTTTCTCTCTTTAAAAAATGAAAATTTCCCATCTTTGCTATCGGTTTTTTTTGTTAAATATGGTAGCCGACCCTCGTCATCGCTTCAATCAGTGCCAAATTTTACCCTAATGTGCTATTTTGTTTTTCTCTTTCGGTACACCTGAAAATTTATAGCTATCGCCCCGCACTGCAGCCGGAGCGGGGCAATTCAGCAGCTTGAAAAAACCCTACACAAATCAAATTTTTCAGTATGGCTCAGAAAACGCTTTTAATAATTCGTTTTCAGTTCGTTTGTTGTGGACTTTTTTCGTCTTTCGTGTTTTTTTTCCAATAGACTTGCTCATAACTCACACCGAAATGGCGTCCATTTTGTGGGGAAAACAGCTGTTTCCGCTAGAAAATTGTTTTAGGCCGCGTAACGTAAAAAGGTGGGCACAGTTACCTTTTCGTTTTTTTTTGTTTTGCATTTTTCTACGTCTATGGCCACTCAATTGTTCCCCAACAAAATGTATGCGCCCCAGCTGAATTTTCTGCGCCGCAACGTTGGTTGTGAGCTTTTTTTTTAAAATAACATTTTTCGTTTTTTGCTATAATCGTTTTGGTTTGTGATTTATTGCCTGCATTTGTATTTCCACGCTCAACTGTTGTCAATTATTTCATATTTTATTTTCAAATTAGAATGGATTTGGTGCGTGAATTATATTTCAAATGGAAACCTTTGATTTATGGCAATTCTATTAAGTCAGTTTTGATTAGGACTTGGACATAAATTTTAAACTTGACATTTTCTATGCAATTTCTTTGGATTTTACTATTATTTGATTAGTCGCTAGATGGTAGTCGTAATATCGACTGTGAATTTCTCTTCGGACCACAACTAGCTATTAGGTTATCTTCTGGATAGAACCACCATTATAAAATTTTGGATCATCTGGACATACAACAAATGAAAGTAAAGAAAGATAAAAGATGCCAAATACACAAAGAAACCGAGATAAGAAGTAAGTCCCCAAGAAGGTTACACCAAGACCATTGGCCGTTAAGAAGCCCATCGTACAGAAAGTGTTGAGCCGACTATTCCAGAAGAGGTCAAAAAATGTTAGATTCTTCTGATGATCCCTTTTTTTCAAATGGCTTCAAGGTGCCAATTTACCAGTTGAAACAAGCTATTGGTAGACATATGCCGTCAGAATGTCCAAGCCGCTCGATAAGTATTGTTCCAAATCCACTTTGGTCAAGATAGTATGAAGAAACTCGATGATGTCAAGGGATGTACAACAAATGGTAAAGCCATATTGCGTTTTTTCAGTCTCAATGCCGAAATAAAGTTGATCGAATATAAGAAACATTGGAATTGGTTATTCTCTTGACTGCTCTTTGATTGGAGATGGGCTTCTATATTATCAAGGCTGCCGCCAATACACACACTTCCTTTATTTGAAACCAATGACGAGGCCAGCGTGAAGGCTTAGATGAAAGATACCGGCAGACAAACTATACACAAATTGAGAAAAAATAACAGTTCGCTGTTAAAAGCCATCCGGCAGTTGAAAAACTGTTAAATTGACATTGATAACTGTATAAATATAAGCGAAAACTGATAATTGGAACAGTTTTTCGCTGTAAATTTAACAGTTTTTCTACTGTCGGATGGTTTTTAACAGTTTTTTCTCTCGATGTAACGAATGTCATAACGAGATTTGCTAGCACTGCTAGCTGGGTGATGGCATTTTAGGGTGAGTAAAAAATGATTGCACAACTTCTGCATTCTGATGTCACAACATCTACTCTCTGTGTTCACAACATTTACATTCAATTGACACAACATTTACTGTCTGTTGTCGGATCTTCTAAATATAAAACTAGTGTAAATATACGAGTAGCTGTTGTAACCACAGATTCTGCAACCGCAGAAAGTAGATGTTGCGAGTGCAGAGAATAACTGTTGTGTCAACTGAACATATACGTTGGTATAGCTGAAAGTCGATGTTGCAACAATGGGTAGCATTCAGGTGGACAAACAGCAGTTGGCACAACAAGGTTGGCTATCAAACACATCTACAAGTGTTGAAGGGTATATGTATTTTCACATTGTTTGTAACGACCAAAAGGAGTCGATCTGGCAATTTCTACTGCCCCCGCAGTTGCTGAGCTATTGACTCTAAATTTTGGCATTCCTCTTCTACTTTTGTTTCGATTTTTACCCTAATCTGAGATTTTTAAGCATTTAAATTTTAGATATATTTTGTTAGTTCGGATTTCAAGCTCAACTCAACCGTTTTTTTACTCACATACTCTCAACAAAGCTCAATATACTTTTCCAAAAAAGTGAACTCAAATAAGGGAATCAATTGAAAATTTATTAAAATTAGTTTAGTGCATCGTTTTTATTTAAGTTTTCAGTTTATTTAGTTTTAATTTAGATTTTTAATTTAAAATTTAGCATTTTGTTTTAAATATTTCCAACTAAGACATCGATCGACTTATAAATTCTTCAAAAGCAACTTTCTCAAATAAAACATAAGTAGTAAGTATATTTTTGAATCACATCGAAACATTTACGTATCAGGTTCTGTTTCCACAAAATCAAAAATGTTCAAAAATTCCAAAATTCCAAATCAAAAGCAATTTTCACGGAAAAGCATCAAATCAAAAAACCAAAAAACAAACATTGCATAAGTAAATTTGTAGGGTCGCTGTTCATTTTCATTTTCAATTAAATTCAATGCAAAAGCAATTGACGCAATTTTTTTCAATAAATAATTATTTTTGTTGCAATTTTTAATTTTTGTTATTTGAAATCTTAAAGTCATTCACTGGCAATTGAAAAAAAAATAGTAGTAAGTACAAAAAGACGGGTACATGTCACTTACCAAATTTAACCACGCATTCGTGGTCAGAATCTGATTCTTTTCGTCCTATAAAAAACGTTTTTGGTATTAATTTCAGTAATTTTTTTTATGCATTAAAAAGAGGATAATTTTTGTAATTTTTAAGGAGCATAATTTTTTGTTGTTGTTTCATATACGACGTGTTTATGGTTTTTCTTTTGCCTGCAGTGAAGTTTCTGCAAAACCGCGCGTGGACGATTTTTTTTTCGTTTCTTTCTTTGTTATTATTTTTGTGTTTGAATTAATTTAAATTAATTTTTTTTATATTTATTTTATGTGTCTTTTTCAATTTGGATTCTCGGCAACTCACCACATCGATGATTTGCTGCAGTGTTAATCCGAATTTGACTTCCAGCGGTTCCGATTCGTTGGCGACTGGTCGCTCCAGTGTGTTGTAGGTGGAGAGCAGGTGGTTCAGAAGGCGTTTTTCGTGTGGTCCTTGGCAGCTTTCTGGAAATTAAGGAAAATACATTTTGTGAGGAAGATAGTTTTCGGTATGCGATTGATGAAGTTATAGTGAGGGGTAAAGGAGTCATCTGCGTTTGTTTAAATTCTGTGAATTCTCTCTTTTATTTGATATTCGAACTGGAAAACTTGTACAATCCCACAGAGCTATCAAATCACCGCAGAAAGAAATTAAATTCTTCAGAACTTGAATGGCAAATAAAAGAAATAAATGGAAATGTTGCAAACTAAATAAACAATTTATGCACTTGCCTGCAACAGAACAACAACAAAAAAGGACCAACAAAGAAGAAAAAAAACGAAGTGAGGACAAGGTTCTGATGAATTTTTAAACTGGAAAAACTAACCTCACTTTGCACACAATCACATACACAAACATGCCCTTACTCACATACTAACATATGCCAAAGCGAAAAACTCCCAATTGTGTTTGTGAGTGAATGAGTGAGTGAGTGAATGAAAGTGAATTCGTTTGGGCGGGCGTATGTATATGTGTGTGTGTATGTGTGTGTTCATGTGATCCCGTGTACTAATGCATGTGTATATGTGGTATACCAAAGGACAACCGAAGCGTGACGAGTACACCAAAACCAAAAAGCAACAAGGACACGCCACAAGTAAATCTGGGTCACACACACACACACACAGACAAAAACGCTCAAACACACACACACACACAAAACGCTTTTACATGCTTGCATTTCCCTTGAATTATTCCCGAGTTTCATGTTTGAGCTTGAGTCCGTACATAACCTCCAAAATTTTCGTTAAATGTCAAAATTGACATATTTACCTCTCTACCTGGGCTTGGTTACTTGCTAGCTCGCTTGTAGTTGCTGTATGGTGGTCATGCTGTCATTGCATTGCACTGCCACTCATGCATGCATTTATGAGAGCGAACAACAACAACAACAACAGCAGCAGCAACAATGCCAACTGCACAACAATGGCAGCGAGAAACAACAGCAGCAGCAACAAGAACAATACACCGCGAGAAAAACAAAACAATGATGAATCACGTTAGTTGTTCAAATTTGATCATGATTCATGAAGGAGCGGTGAAACGTTTAAATTATGAATTACGCTTTCATTTTGATAATTTCCTTTATGCAAGGACAAAATTTAAAGAATCTTTAAATTGCGTTTAGTGAAACCTCATCAATCATAGACCTACCCTATCCATTATGAATTTACTACGTTTCTAGTTAATTCAATGTCAGTGTTTCCCTTTCGTCCCTACTTTCCCTTCAAGCACTTTATCACGCTGCACTGCTGTCGGTCAGCAGTGTACGCGTTAATTCGAAAATGCATAATTTAACTGAGCTCCTTTCATGCCATTCCAACCCGAAATGCACTCCCCTGACAATTGAGCGTTGAAACGTCCTTAATTTGGCTACAATGATGACTGGCCAGCACTGATCGACTGACACAGTCCCTGTGAATGAGTGAGTGAGTACAGTGAGTGGCATGCCATTCGGCTATGGCTTGTTGCATATTTTAATGAGCCTACAACGCCCACAAACGCCTACAACACATCAACGTTGTCAGCTTCGTTGGAGCGGCGCAAGAATTGTCCTTTCGTTCTTTCAGAGCCGTTGTCAATATTTGCACTTCAAATGTCCCTTGACACTTTCCGTTATTTTTTCGGGATGCTGCTGTGTGTGTTTTAGCTGGGCAAACACTAGCGCCAAGTTTTTTTTGGTGTGTTTTCGTTCTAGTCTCTCGCTCACATAATTGCGTGCAAATAACACGCGTTCGCAATTGAGTTGTCATTCAATTTTTGTTGCTCCTCCACTCATAATTCGGCTGACATCTCATTTGTCTGTCAAATATTTGCGCGCTACTAGTTTTAATGTGTGTGCTATTACTGCGTAGTAAGTAGTAGTGGTAGGTACTTTTTCCGTTTGGTCGTTTAGTCGTCGTGTTGTGAATACTTTTTGTCGCATAGTAATGTGCAATTAGCGTTTACTCGTTATCTGTCAGAATCATAATTTAACTGTCAGTTGCTATTTGTTTAACATTTGAGTAATGAGCTTTTGCTGTTGTTGTTCGCTACTGTTGCAGTTGTTGCTGCTAGTTATTCATTTGTTATTGCTGTAACTGTGCTCATAATTGTAAATCATTTTTGAGTACGTTCAGTTGTTGCGAGTCAAGTGGAAAATTTGTTTGGCGCAAATTTGCTTGTAGGAGGAATGCAATTATTTTGCAAAAGGAATTTCCCCCATAAATGTTCAAGTCACTTTTAATTACTTTAGTTGGCATTATGCACAAGCATGGCATTTGGAAGTGTTGTGCGGGCATCGATTGGATTTATGTTGTGTTTGCACTACAATAACCAAACTATGAACATGGACAAGTAAAAGTCATTATCAGTTTTGAAATTGGACATTGGATATGCTTGAAATGCAAATTATACAACATTATGCCTCATTATGTATTAGGGAAAGTGCAAAATGTTGTAAAGGTCTTTTGTTTTTGTAAAGTATTTCATACGAGCAATAGAACTACTTACTGATCAGTCATTATATTTCACTGTGACCTTTGCTTTTATTGACAGATTGACGCTTTTATAAGTTCTTCAGAACGGTCCGGAAATAATTGTTGACCTTCTGCTTGTGAAACTATTACCGAAGTGTGTTTGTGTGTTCTACATGCCTACATATAAGGGTTGCCAATGCAAAATAATAACAATAATGGTGTTCCCCAACTTATAAACCTGTCCCTCACATAAAGGCCTGACCACACAGTAGCGTTTTTCGAGCATTTATGTTAGTTTTTATATAGCCAGTTTCTGAACCATTTCGAATCAGTTTTGAAAAAAGATTTTTGGATTATATTCAAAGCAATACAATAAATAACAAACACAATCTACTGCGGTGAAATCACTGCCTGTGTGAGGCACTTTCCGCTTTCGAAGTAGGCGTTTTTGAATATCGAAATGGTTCGGAAATTATATAGCGGAAAACGCCACTGTGCCTTCATAGTTCAAAATGTAAAGCACCAATTGTAGAGAATTTGAAAAATATATTACAATACCATGTCCTTAGATCAGTTTGTCAGTAGACAATTATCACCCTTATTCTAGCAAACCTGACAGTCATAATACTATTACAATATTCAGTTGAGCTTAGTGTGAGTAATTGCAATTGTTACAACATAAATGGAAGGTGACATGACTTGTCCTTGCCATTAATAGCTAGAATAAGGCAGTAAGTTACGAACCAAAGCAGGAAATCCTCTTGAAAGGATCATGCATATCATTAACCTCGTTGTCCTGTGAGATTTAAGCAAACATTTTAATTCCAAACCTAAAGCTAATATTTTTATTAAAAACTAGCTTGTGCCTTCTTATATAATATCTTTGCTACACGCTTCATCTCCTTGCCACCAATACCTCTCCTATTTCCATATCTTTCATTCATTTTTTTCCTCTATTGTCCTTTTGTGACCACCTAGTGTGACCCCATATGTCCCAAATGTCCCAAATGCTTCTCATATGCCCCTATTAAGTAGAGTGTCAACAATTAAACTCTATTGGGTCTAAGTACCAAAAAAATTCTGATTCTGAGATATAACGGAACATTTTTATAATACAATTCTGTGGCGAAAAGCAATAATCACTTAAGTCGAAAAACACAATTTCGAGATATTCACCATTTTGTACAAATTTTTGTATGGAGTTGTTCTAAAATTGTTTCAGAAAAGTCTTCATAACTTTTTTACTAGATGTTTTTTTAAAAATCACGTAAGACAGAAATAGTTTCGCATTTTTAAGTAGAATACCGTAGAGGGTCTAACTCAATTCATGCTTAAGTCGACTTAAGTGATTATTGCTTTTCGCCACAGAATTAATACAGAATTTCACAAAAACAAAGCGTTGTACGAATTCTTGATGATTATATTCGGATTCAGCGTGAAAAAATACATGACAACCAAATAAATGTCGGCAAAGAAAAATATTCCGCACTTTTTAAAGAGAAAAAAATAAAAATGTCAAATTATAAGCGTTTATGTTCGCGAATGTTAAAAATAAAAAGAGATGTAAAAAACGATGTTCTACAAAGTTGTGGTTTGACCTTAAAAAGTTGAATACTACAACTACAAGTGAATTTTTTGCGTTTACTGCGAAATGGAGCGTGGTATAAAAATTGCATGGATATATTCGGATTCAGCGTATCAAAATAAATAGGAAACAACCATGTGTTATCATTTAACAAAAGTACTGTCGAACAGAGTTGGGTTTCACTGGACTTAGACCCATTAGGCCAACATTATTTTATTTTTCGTATTTTTTTGGGAAGAGTTTGGACAAATTGTTTTGCACAGTAGTATCGGGTTACTCAAATAGAATAATACATAATAGCTAACAGGTTTTTTTCTTTTTGGTACTTAGACCCAATAGACTTACACAACCTTTCAATTATTGCCATATATCTTTACTTATATAAAACTCTTCGTGAGTATGTATTTATGTATGTTTGTTTCCTTATAACTCAAGAAATACTTGACAGACGTAGGTAATTTCATTGACCTCTCATAGTCTATATGTCATTTCATTAACTTTGGGCGTTCGAGGTGGGCGTGTCAAATATTATTCTAAAACGCTATAATTCATGCAGTGTTTAACCGATTTTGCTGAAATTTTATATGTGGTTTTGGGTAATGAATTGGTAATATGTTGATTCTGAAAATTTGCAGTCCGCCCACTGCCACGCCCTAAAATTTGTAAAGCACTGTAACTCGGGTCCTATTCAAGGGATTTCGGTGAAATTTTGGAGTTGGTGTTGGGAGGTGAATGGGCAGAGGGATGACTTGCAAAATCTATTTTTATTTCAGTTGCCTAAATAATACATATAACATTTCTACGTTAACATGAAATTACAAAATTATTGCGAGCGAAGCTGTGGGTATAAGCTAGTAAATTATAATCTAACTTGATTAAACGTTTATCGCTTATGGTAACAGATTTGTTTCCAAAAATTGTTTTATTTGATATTTTGAATGACCTGCCATGTCTGAAGAGAAATGTGTTTCATTTTAAAGATTTTTGATTGTGCAAAATGGAAAACAAATTAATGATAATTCGAAATAAGCGTATAAGGTCGAAAATTAAGCCAAAACTGTCAGAAAAACAATGGAAAGGGACCAGCTGTGAATAGTAATTTTCTTCTCTTGAAATTGTTTTGAATTTAGCTGGAAACGATGTTTTACTGGAAAGTTCCGAGAGATATTCTATATTAAAAATCAGGCTTCTATAGGACCCTGCCCATTGGTTTGATTTTGAATTATTTTTTTTTGCTTACTAACCTTATCCAAGCTTTCAAAAGGAAAAATAAGGACCACTTTGATATTTTCACAGTTAGAAGGTCACAAGGAAACGTGGCTACGTCTATATGCTTATATAGAGATGTCATATCATTATTTTTTTGTTTTGTACAATTAGCAATTTTCGTAATATAATTTCAAAATGCAATTCAATTCCATATGCAAAGAGGTTCAATGTCAGCGTCATTATTATTTCTGTTATTTTTCTAGAACTCAAATTAGACTGAAATGAAATTTCCCTAAAGAGCGCTCCATACATACACAATTCGCTTTGACTGCAGAATATACATAATTTTCGACAAAACAAATTGAGTCATTATGTGAAATTTACTTTCAATTAAAAGTCGTGTTAGAAGCGTTGAACACTTTTTTTTTCTTTCGTATTTTCCCAGCTCACAAATGAAATGCTAAGACTACGCGCAAACAAGAGCATATGTACATCCGGGGCAGCGAATGTGTGTGTGTGTGTATATATATATATAAATACGTATGTGCGGACATGAGTTCGCGAGCGAGAGCAAAGGATGCGGCAAATAAGCGCCCCAAAATTTAATGACATGCAAATACAACAAATGATATTATTGCCATGTGTTGCTGCGCTGTTGTTTTGCTAAGTATCGTCCTTGTTCGTCATACTGCTTATTGTTGTCACTGCTTTTTGTTGTTGCTGCTTGTCAATTGCTTTCTAAATTGAAGCCTGCACACGTGCATACATTTCGACATTTTCTCGAGCCTTTTGTTGCTATTTAATTAAATATTGCTCATACGCCCGAGTGTCACGAATTGTGATTGTTGTTGCTGTCCTTCTTGAGCCCTCCCAAAAATTCCTCTTGCTGTTCGTACTGAGGAAAGAACAAACTCTTACTTTTGTTTTCGTTTCGTCGAAGGTAAAAGTTTCACATTTTCATTTTCATTTAATTGCAATTAGGCAAAAAAATTTTAAATGTTGAAAAAATAGACTGGAGTAAGGAAAAAAAAAACACAAAGCATCAACATTTGCGTCGAAATAATGAGGCATGTTCACAGTTTCATGCATAATGCATGCAATTTTAAACAAAAAAAACAACGACAACCAGAAAGAGTATCCAAAAAAGAAAAAAGGTAGAGCATCCTTAGTCGCATGAAGTAGAGTTGTGTCGTGTCGAATCGAATCGAGTCAGTGTTGCTTTCGCTTTTCGGTTATCTCCGATTCTCTTTTGTATTTCCTTTTTTTGAAAAGCAATTAAGTTGTAAATTTACGCGCACCCCGAAAAAAAAGGGAAAATCCCCGTACAGCAACGAACCGTACAGTAACCACTTGAAATGTTTTCTTTTTATTTGCCCAGTACTCGGTTTTACGCTTGAGTTGAGGCGTTAAGTGAGTGAAAAGTTTGCTGTGCGGAGGTGCGCTGCGGGTGTATTAAATTTAAATGCAAATTGTGAGGTATTTTTTTGAATTGCCTGAAAATATATTTCGAAATTACTTCATTGCAGTATTTTGTGAAATTATGACAAAGCTCAGAGCACATGGCACAGTGCACAGGAGCACACAAAGCCTCCAAATCCGTTTTGTTATTTTGTATTTATTTTTTTTTTGGGGGTAGTAAGTACTCATAAAAGTATGCTTCAGCGATTATAATTTGGCTTACTTGCCGACATACATACATATGTATTTAATCCTTTTTAAGCTTCAACTAGTTTCACATTTACTAAAACCGTGTGCATATGTCATCCCTTAAGGAACTCCTCCAAAAAGTATGCTATAATTGTTTTTGTGCTTGTGTGCTTTTGCTGGCAGTGAGTTGCCATCTTGGTGGGAATGATTTGAACAATATTGAATATATTTCTTGGTAAAAACCTATCTAAGTTAAGTATTTATACAAAAACTATTATTTTCTAATATTAAATGAAAATATTTCCTCATCCAAGAATATAATGCAAATTCCCCAAAATCTGGCAGCATCACAGCGCAAAAGTTTTTGCCTCACAGCATCCACTTTCATTCACAAAATTTGCACAAAATTTGTTTGTACTAATAATTTCTTCTTTTGCCTTCGCCGCTTTAACCACCAGCCCCCTTACCGCACGCCGCTTGCTACACAACGTTTTGTGCCCTTCTAAGTACGCATATTATATTCGTATAATTTGCGGCACATTCATAAATTATGAAACGTTATTTGGCGCGCATTTTATACTTTTTGGGGAATGTGTGCAAATATTACACTCACACACACACACACAAGCAAACATGCATATTTTTACCACACTCGCATACACCACACACTCACACACGCATTCGAATGTATGGAAACAAATGCTTTACTTTATATTCTTACTTTGGATCTAAATTTAATCTGTCGGTTTTGGAGGATTTCCCACTTGAGTGCGATTATTGCATTTAGGGCCAGTAGGAAACTTTATGGGGCACACAAAACTTTAGAATATTTTTTTAGTAGTTCTTCCTTTATTAAATAGTTATCGAAAAGGTTATCGAAAAGTTAATGAAATTGGTTTGCCTTTAATTTTTAATCCCAAAATTTAGCGAAAATGTAAACGAAGTTGATGATTTTGTGGAATTGTTGAACATGTTAAATTATCGAAAATTTATCGAAAAAGTTATCGAAAAATTCCAAAATTTATCGAAACTTTTAGCGAAAAATTATCAACAACACAATAGTTATATCGAAACTATTTCACTGAAAAAATGTTAATTATCAAAAATTTTTAGGTAACTTATCGAAAAAGAATTGAAAAAGAATCCAAACAAATCAAAAATTATTTCGTCTTCAAAATTTTAAGCCTTAGCCTACTTAGATCTATTAGACTTTCATCTTTTGCCATTAAATTTGTAACATTGAGAATTTATCGAGTGTTTATCGAAAAGTTATCGAAAAGTTATCGAAAAAATTAACCGAAATTTACACAATTATTTCATATTCATAACTTATATAACTAACGAAAGTTAATCGAAAAGTTATCGAAATGTTTATCGAAAAGATATCGAAAATAATATCATAACTATAATAGAATACTTTCGCCCTTCAGATTTTCGTACTGATTTTCCCCTCGGTTTCATATTTACTTTTGATAAGTGTTTAAAACCTTCACCATGAGTTAAAATGTTCCTACCCAACCTTTGGCCTCACTACCGGCCCGTCCTACCGCACACCATATAGGCTTTTACTTAACGACAAACATCCGCTCGTACAACCGCCGTAATATATCCGAACATAGTAAATGTGAATGGGAATGCGAATGTTTATATGTATGTATGTGTGAGTATTTGTGTGAGCGAAAACTTTGTTGTGTGTGGATAGTAGAAGCAGAAGTCGCAGTCAGCCAGTGCCGCCGCCTCGGATAAGTGTTTTGTGGGCAGAGCATTTGCGGCGCTGCCTTCAATAGTAACTTTTTGTATATTTGTATTTGACTAGAAGGGAGTCTGAGTGTGGGTGAACGCAGCTGCTCGTGTATTATGCGGTTTCTACTATGCAGATATGATGGTGTGCGTGTGCTTGTGCTTGTGTGTTTGTCTGTGCACATAATTCGGTTACAAATAGACGAGCACACATACGCCGAAACTTTCTCAAAGATTTTTGCTACTTTCGAATGTATTTTATGCCAATAATAATGATAATGAGCTCAAAGCAGTGAAGCAGTGAAGGTTCAAGTTCCCAAGCACCGAAATTTATTTGACAGGCAAATAATTTTCCGTGTAGCCCCGCAAAATCAAATACTCAAGTTGAGTTGAACGAATTATAGGTTCTATGTGTGTGTGTGTGTTTGTGTGTGTTATGCGAGTGTGTTTGTATTACATTTGAGTAGAAATCGCGTGTGTTTTCATATTTGTGTATAGTCATGTGCGAGTGCGCTTGTGTGCTTATGTGTGTCGAAAGTGCAGAAAGTCGTTACCGCAAAGTGTTGCTTCAATATGCTTTTGAAGCAGCTATTAAAGCTTAATGAAAAAGCCAAGCGAGCAGTTGGGGAATTTCAAGACTTTCGAGCACGCAAATACTTCGAATTGTTAATATTCTTGGCATTCAAACGAAATTATTTAGTGAGAAGAGTTAATCAAATTAAATTAAATTCAATTTTTCCGGTTAGAGTAAATTATTCAAATTTTCCTCACAACATTTTATCAAATTAAATTCAAATCTGTCCTTGGCAAAATTCTAACCATATTAACATGGTCGAAGACACCCACACACACACACGCGCGACACACTCGACACACACGCCTGCCAAATACGGTAACGAAATCATGACATTAGTCTCTTTTTATGGCCCTCATTTAGGCCGGCCGCAAAAGTAGCATTCGGCTAATAAATTAGCGGTTAAGCAGTCATCGTAAATCATGTGCTTAATTTTAAGCATCACTTCTTGCCTTCGAGACACTTTAAAGGAAAGTGAGGCGCTCAAGAAGAAACTACTATTGCCAGGCTTATCAAAAAAACGCTAATAAAAATTTTATAGACAGCCTGAAAGTATGCTAATAAATTTCACATATAAATAAAAGAACACACTTGCTTATGAATGAAGGACGACGAGTGAGAAAAAAAACCCTCGTTTGTATTTCAAAATCATTCATCCTTCGCCCTGCTTTGTCATGCAGCACACATACAACATACAACATACAACTTCCCCATACACGTCCACTCATTTGTGTCAAAATTTATGTTTATAATTAGAAAATAAAATGTGAATAAAAAAGGCGATAAAAACGTATGAAATAGCATAGCTCTGGGGCATGTCGAACTCCTCGAAAGTACCTATACCCTTTTTGCAAGACAACCAAACCCTCCGCAACCTCATTCACAAACATGAAATTCGTGTATGTTTCGTTGGGCGATTGAAGAGGAGCAAAGGCTGCCGCTGCTGGTGCTCCTGCTGCTTTTAAGTTGCATTTTTTATGGGGCACTTCATGGTTTCCGTTTTAATCAAATTAGCTCTCACATTCCTTGTTTGTGTTCTCTTCTGTTGTGTTTGTGCAATGAGTTTGGCCTCTGGTGTGTGTGTGTGAGTGTGTGTGTGTGTTGGGTGCCGCCCGGATTGGCCTCTCTAGAAGGACTTACTTCGCCTCTGCTTAGTCATGCATGAATTTTAATGGAATGTGTGTGCGTGTATATGTGATGTGATATCATTTCATTTTACATACTTTTGCTTACATTTGCTTACTTTCACTTCGTGTTTTCTTTTGCCACAAACGGTGACTATGGCTGAGCACAGGTATGAGTCTATTGGTGTTAAATCAACGCGAAGTTTCTCAATTATTCAAAAACGAATTTGCATTTGAAAGTGCAGAAATAAGAAATAAAAAAAAATAAAAAAATAAAGAAGAAAGTTAAATTTGCTGGGTGCATGTTTTGCATAATGAAATGCAGCAGTGGAAAGTTTTTGCCCGCTGCTGCTGCTGCTTGGTGGTTGGAAATACTTTGAAGTTGACTTCACTTATAACATATTTAAGCAATTTGGAATTCTAAATTTCATTGAGAGCGTAGAAGTATTTGGATTTTCCCTTCTTATTTGTTTAACTTTTTTTAAGACGTATGAGTAAATTGGATTATGTTTAAATGTCCACATTTGTTTTATGAATAGGAATGTATGTGTTTATATGAGAAAAACTTGAATAATTTCCAAATTCCATTTGATAGCTTTGGGGAATTTTCTTGATGGGGGGGGGGTTCAATTCGAAAAGCTGCTCCACAGCAATCGAAATGTAGCCCCACATATGACTGCGGCAGTGGACATACATATAGTAACTTTGACCCAACGTTTGTAACGACCGGCATGACCGGTTTGGAAAAATTATGTAAAATCTTGATTAGTATCGAAAACTGAACCGCTTTAGCGACGGCCGTCTGTCTGTCTTTCAACACAATAGCGGTCGAAGTTTGGTGATATCAACCCAAAGTCTTCGAACGAAAATTTTAGACAAAATTTATTTCCCTGAATTAGCTTGAACATTTTAAGAAGAAGATTTTGAACAAGGTCCGAAGTACCAAATCCACATACAAATTGGGCCCTGGGATCAATTTTTTTTAAGTTTGAGGTTCTTTTAAGTTGAGGGTATTTTACCAAAAGTTTTTATTGTATTTGTGATTAACTACCTTTATTTGATTTAGCATGTTATACCTACATATATCTCCAATTAGTCTGTCCAATAATAATTTAAAAACACTTTGCATAAAAAAAAAATTTCAGAAATCTTGCGATTATAAAAATTTTGTTTAATTCTTTCTTCGGTCAACAAAATTTTACAGTTGTGCCGATAAATCAGAAATAGTGGAAACTGGTCATTATTATACCGTATACTGAGATTGCAATACAGCAAAGATCGCCTTTATGAATAACTTATACCCACAGCTTCGCTCGCAATAATTTTGTAATTTCATGTTAACGTAGAAATGTTATATGTATTATTTAAGCAACTAAAATAAAAATAGATTTTGCAAGTCATCCCTCTGCCCATTCACCTCCCAGCACCAAATCCAAAGATTCAGCGAAATCCCTTGAATAGGACCCGAGTTACAGAGAATTACAAATTTTGGGGCGTGGCAGTGGGCGGACCGCAAATTTTCAGAATCAACATGCTACCCATTCATCCCCCAAAATCACATATAAAATTTCTGCGAAATCGGTTGAACACTGCATAAATTATAGGATTTTAGAATAATATTTGCCACGCCCACCTCGAACGACCAAATTTGGCATATAGCCTATGATGAGATCAATGAAATTACCTACATTTTGGTATGTGTTTCATTAAAATCGGTGAAGTATTTCTTGAGTTATAAGGGAACAAACATACATACATGCATACATACTCACGAAGAGTTTTATATAAGTAATAGATTTCAGATAGACGAATGCATCGATGGATTATAAAGGTACAAGTTAATCTAGTACTTTCCATTTTATGAGTAAATTAGAATACATATTTAAACGAATAGATGAGATAAGTTGCATTTTAGATTTCCAAATCATAAATTATTAAGTTCTATACTTGATTCCCAAGTAATTCTCCTACAAAACTATTGGTAAAGAGCTACAAGTATACATTAATATTTTCATTTGAAAAGAAGGACTTTTATCATTTTACCTCGCATAATAAACCTCGAGAGAGAGGGGAAGAAACGTAATAGCTGTAATTAGAATGCAATAAAGGACAAGAACAATTTTTTTAGAAAAAAGTTCATGCGTCAGTTTCATCATTGGTAATAGGATTTATTATTAACTGCACTCAATGTACATCATTCCTACGCCCCTAAAAGACCAAGTTTAATTGCGCGAATGTTACGCACACACACACCACAAACATTGCAAAGTTTGTATTCTGCAAGGCTTTAGGCCAATGCCTCTCACTCCCCCACTAACGCACTCACATTTACCACAAAAACTTGGTAGCGTAGCAAAAGTAAACACCAAAACCGGAGCCAAAATAAGTAGAAAAGAAGAAGTGAAATAAAATCAGCGAAAATCTTCAGACAAACAAAAACTCATTAAAAACTAAAGTAGTGCAATGCGTTGCACTTACGTACGCGCATTTGCGGAAAACTTTAACTTGGAACATATTTAAAAATATGGAAAAACAAAAAAATATAAAAATAATTTCCACATTTTTCGTGCTTAAGACAAATTAACGAACGCCTCCCGATAACAAAAAAACAACTTTGCAACATGCCGCATTTTATTTAATAAATTTGCGCCCAATTTCTAAACTTTTTAAAGTGCTGCAGTAGAAACAACGAAAGAAAGAAGAAGAACATTTTAACAGAAAAAAGTGAAACTTTTTCGAAATTTAATTACGTAGCCGAAGTGTAGCGGGTCAAAACGAAAGGCCAAAAAATAGAAAAGAAAAAAAAATTACGGAACACCACCAAAAAGTGCTCACAAGCTACTGGCGAAAAATGCAAGGGGTACACAACACACAAATGCGCACTTAAAGGGTCTTAAGTTGCGGACATCGTTACTGCCCCGCGTCCGATGGCCATCCTCTGGACAGAGAATCAGCGCGTACGAAGGCAACTTTATGTTTTGACTTTGCGGCCAAATGCGTGCCAGATAACTTTTTAATTATGTTTAATTAAGGAAAGCAGCAGAAGTAGCAGAAACATAACAGCAACAACAACAACAAGAAAAAGTAAAACAAAACACACCCGGAGAGCTAGCGAAAAACAACAACAACAACAACACCATTACAATAAGTACAAAAGCACCAAGGTCCGCCTGCCGCCAAGACTTACGGAGAAAAAGACAACCACAGCAACAACAACAAATGGACAAACACGCAAAATTCCTAAGTGTGTGTGCTAAGATGGAGTACGACGGGAGGAAAGAACATTGATGCAGGGAAGAATGGAAATAGTAGATCAGTGCTGCTGCCAAACTTTTCATATTTTAATTAAGTAATGGCTTAAATGAGCTACAAAAGGCAACCAAAGTAGCAGCGACAGCATCAGCAGCAGGTTGGCAGCGATTGGCAACAACGAGTGGGTCGGTCGACCTTACAAAGAAGAGAAAAAAAAGAAGCAAACTGCCAGTCGCAACTTAAGTTGAAAATCTGTTACAACAATCGCAAGCGGAGGCGGTAACAAAAGAAACACTGCTTAAACCTCAGAGAAGTAAGTACAAGGAAACTGAAAATGGCGCAAGAGGAATGAAAAGTATGAACGCAACCGTGGCTTACTGCCGCAATTGTGAAAATGTTGCGGTATTTGTGAACATTTTTTTCGTTTTGCGGCTGTTGCAGCCTTTGTGTTGGTTTTGCTGATTGTGGTTGAAAATTTGTGCCTTTTAAATTTTTATTTTTATAGCCACTAAAAGGTTAAGAAGGTTAAGTAGGCTAATACTTGAAATTAATTTAAAGAAACAAAAATTGCAGCGATAATAGTTTAAAGATAATTAAATTGTGGATGCTGTGAATTTAGGTTTGCGATACTAGGCGTATGAGTGATATTTTAAGTAGAAGTGAAAAATTTACCCTGCAAAATTTTAACAACATTTCTTATGGGTTTTTTAAAGCTAAACAAGATTATGTGCTCAGAATTTTTCTATCACGTTAGAATGAAAGAAAAAGTATCTTTTCTAAAAAAAAACTGTTTACGTCATCGTTTAGTTCAAAACAAGCTATTACTCATATTTTTACGATTTTTTGTTATGAAATAATGAACGGTTTAGTTTAGTGCCATTAATTTTTGTTGGAATATATTACACATTTTTTTCCCCATTTTGCATTGAGGCGACCCCCTCAAATGTTGTATTTGGTCTAAAAATTACTGTCCCAAAGTTTCATCCCAATCGGATAACTCTAGACCGCCCCAATTTGTGATTTAAGGTAAACAAATCAGAAAAAAAACCGACAAAAAGTAAAAAAAATATTTAAAAAAAATTAATTAAATAAAAATGCGTTTTAGAATCACAAAAACTTTAAGCGGTCGCTCCCCTCACAGGGCCAATTGTTATAACGAGCAAGTCAGCCCTTTACACAATTATCAGAATTAACTTAGAAAAAACCACCTCAAGTAATGATATTCTGGTAAAGTAGCAAAATGCTCACACCAAGTACGAACAACCTCACTTTGAAATGGAAAACTTCAATTCAAAATGGAGCGAACTTATTTTGAAGTTGCTGCACTATGGGATAGAATATAATTCTAGGTGGACAAAATACTTACAAAAAATTTTTCCCTAGACTTTTTTTGAGTGTAAGGGTTTGTTCCAAAATCTCCAACACACATGTTTTCATATTAAAATGACCCATGGGTTCCACGGTTTCAAGTAGGGAAGACAGCAACTATAAATTTCAAAAAAAATAGCTGTTTTCTATTTATTATTTTGGCATATTTAAACGCTAATTTTATTATTTTTTTTCGGGAAAATCATAAAGAATGAAGTTTATACATTAGTATAGCACGTGCAATGCTGTCCTTTTATTCCAAAATGGATGGTTATACCATATTAATGAAAGTATAATTAAGTTGTCACTATTTTGACCGGGAATAAAATTGACCAAGACTGTCCAAGCTATTAAAGTCAGAATTTGTTCTTCGGTTCATTAACAACAACATTTTTTGCACTTTTTGAGAAATCACGGTTTTTGCAAAATAACTCGGGGAAATAAAAAGATATAATAACCGCTAAATAATACATTTTTGTGTGTTAAATTGTGTTGAAAGACTATGTAAAGACGCTATGTATTTTGGTATGCTAAATCCAAATATATTTATGAAATTTTTCAAACAAGCTCCATTTTGGTAGTTTTAGTATTATAACTTTTGAACGAAAACCCCCAAATGTCTAGCGTATGTCCAAGCTAGTTCAAAAAATTGAAACCCAGTTTTTTGCATTTTTTAAGAAATCATGGGAAATAACAATTTATGAAAATTTATTGATTTTTAGACAACATTTTCTAAAAAGTTAACATTTTTTTTTCAAAGTCATTTTGCAATTTTTTATTGGTACGTCAAATTCGAGGTCAGCGACCCCGAAAACCCCCCTATACCAAGTTTCAAGTATATCAAACCACGGCTTCAATTTTGTCCACCTAGAATTGTATTCTATCCCATAGTGGGTCGTGTACATTTTTATTTTGAAGTGGTGCAATTTTAATTTAAGATTGTCTACTTTACTTCCTAGTTGGAAGTATTTCAACTTTATTTTACAGTTATTCTAACGAAGTTTTCTTAACGTACAAATAAGTACGATCGTAGTTATTTCTACAATGGGTTTTTTTTTTCTGTGTGTAGTCATTAACTCCTCAGCAAACAATAGGCAAGTAACTACATACATGCCTATTCGGACTAAGAGCCACCACCTTGTTAGCCCTAAAATTGTTCACGAAACGGCAATTCTAACTATTGTAAAAAATCCGCAAGAAGCTTCAACGAAACTTCAAAACGCAATAAATAGAATGCACAAAATGTACGAAAAGAATTAAGTTGAACCACAAACAAATCCATGAAAATGTCCTCTCACCAATAAACAAACTGCTTATCACACTCAAATGCTTTAAGGGATCTTATATTGCGAGATGCTTTGGCATCATAACACACAATGGTAAGCCATGGTGAAAAGAGCTTATTAAAGTAGAAACGAACTCGATCTGCAGATGCATACGATGAACTGGCTTAGTTGCCGTAAATCTACCTTATCTGCATACAATCAATTATGGATTTGTGTTTGGGTGCAAGCAATAGCAATGAAGTAATAATTCACCAACGCAGTGCTCACAGACAGAGTGACTTAGCAATTAAGCCAACAGCAGTAGAAATTAAAGCTCAGGTGAAGTCACACGAAATGAGTGGATTGAAAGGGGAATTATCCTATATTTCTTCGTTTGTTGATTTTATTACAAACTTATTTAATTTAGCTTAATTGAACTCAAGGACAAGCAAAAAATCCACTACTTCCAAAATCGCCTTCATACTTTGTTAATTTGCAAGTGCCCCTGTTGTGCTTTGTGAGCCACATAAAATCTGAAGCAATCTCAATAAACATTTGTGCAACTTTGCTCGCAATCGTTTGGCAATTTAATTAACTGTTTTACTACTTTACCCTGCATTGGCAGACGACGTCGTCGTCGTCGTTGCTTGCATCAATAATGCATAAGCAGGAGCAGGGAGCAGCAATATCCGACTAGTAGCACTTTGCCGCTTTCGCACCATTTGCTACAGACATATTTGCAGCAGGACACATTTGAAAGTACATTTAGGAAATCACATCGACAAAAATACGGTTCACGTCGTTCTGTGTGTTTGTGTACGTGTGTGTGTGTGTGTGAACGTTGCCTATTGAAATTCGATTTGCCCCCAAACACTCCTTTTTTGCAATTCCATGCCAATTGCAATAAAAAACCGTAAGTGAAATGCTTAAATGCTGTCAGACAGCAAACAGTGCATTGAATGCTGCTCACGTATTTGCTTTTGCCATGGCTGCTATTGCTGCCGCCAGCTCCCCAAAGTCCAATCGGTTCAGTTTCAACCCTTTTCGTTTATTTTGTTTTTTATTTGTTATTTTTTTCTCTTTTTTTCTTTTATTATTTTTTGCTATTTTCCACATTCAAATAAGCACTGAAATTGCTGACATTGTTTAGAGAGTAGAGTGTAGTCGAGTTGAGTTGAGTTGAGTCGAGGCAAGCGATGTGGTGATGGTGGCGGCCAGTTCACATTATTCTGCTCATATCGTTGAACATATTTTAGGTCAACGACACATTCCTTTTTTGTTCGTTTGCCATTTGCCGCTTGTCGCGCTCTTCAACAAGTTTTATTTGGTATGGGCTTTTTTTTTCTTCGTTGGGGTTTAATTTCTGCTCCTCCTCGGCACTCCCTTGTTTCCCTCCTACCGCTCGAGGGGGCATTAAAATTTTATGAATTAACGCAATTTCGTATTTTTGCACGTTCTTTGGATAAAATTCGCGCGACAACGATCGTAAAATTGTTTATTGAGCCGCTTAAACTGCCTGACAGCCAAGTGGCAGGGCAAAGGGGAGGGGGTGGTGTGCAAAAAAGGGCTAAAAATTCTGCTGAGATTCCGTTCGGTAAATAAGTTCACTTGTTTCACATTTATTGGTGTCGTAAATTTCGCACTTCAGTTTGTGTTTGTGTTTTTGTATTTTTTGTTGTTGTATTTTTCGTGTGCCTATAATTCCCAGAGTTGCGTTTTAGGCGCACTTTCGCTCTAGTTCGAAATTATTCCGTCGGGTACATGGCCGCAAGAATTTATGAGTCATTTTATTGCATATGCCGCCTCACACGTTCACATTGTTGATTTGAAAAAATAAAATTCGGCAAAAAAAAAAAACACACACACACAAAAAATTGGTCCCCTAAATATCGTAAAATGTGTGCATAAAATATGATGAATGACAGCGGCATGGCAAAGGTCCTCCTTGTCGTCCTTTTCATTCATTCATTCATTCAGTTTTGCTGATGTATTTTTTTTATTTTATTTTTTGTTTTTTTCTTTCTGAACATTGTTGGTGGCGGTGTTTGATGGGTGCTTGGCATTTTGGGTGGCTGGGGAAAAAATCTATTTCCGCTATTTTGAGTTATAAGTTTTCGTGTTCATATATGACGAGTTTGACGCTAGTATGTATGCCAGTGTGCGTGTGTGTGTGGTAATTGAGAATTTATGTTGGGTGAAAGTTTTTAAGTTTTTTTTTTGTTCATTCCAAACTAATACATTTTTATAGCCAGTTTTTTTATGATGAATTTATGATATTGCTTGGTTGGTTTTTAGTCAACGAGAAATGAAATCATAAGCACGTATACGCCCCAGTGAATATTGAGGTAGGTATGAGCGATAGCTCATGTATAGTAAAATTCGAATCACTCGTGTGTAGGGTTGGCTAGGAGGGGAGGGGAATTTATATTTTTATATGCCCCTTTTATTATTGCATTTTTACATAAATCACACAGTCCTTATGCAAATTTTGTACACACTTTTATGACTTTAATTAAAATAGATAATCAATTTCTATTATGGAATATTCCACTGAACTACATAAAGCTTCCCCAATACGGGCAATAAACAGATAATTGACAGCAAATTTAATTAAATGTCAATAAATGTAAATGAGATGCGATAGGGAAGCGAGTTTGATAATATTTCGCAGTTTGGTTTGACTGCCTTTTTAAGTTTAATTCATTGGAATTAAATTATACTGTGCAACTGCGAAAAAAAACAACATTTAAGAGGTCTGACATACGAAACGCTTCAAGCACATTATGTTCAATATTT
Source organism: Heteromyza rotundicornis (assembly GCA_951394025.1). Lineage (NCBI taxonomy): Eukaryota > Metazoa > Arthropoda > Insecta > Diptera > Heleomyzidae > Heteromyza > Heteromyza rotundicornis. The sequence goes on along the minus strand of OX596013.1, from coordinate 58,121,828 downwards.
GCAACTGTTGTAGCTTGTTGGGAATTGAATCGGCATTGGCGACGATTGCTTTAAACGCCTCATATGGTGCAATATAATTGCACTTTAATTCGCTGCACACGTTGACTTGCGCCATTTTTCGCCCCGAACACCACAATTCAATCAATTAATTGGAAATACAAATTTCACCTACGTTTGTATTGAAATTTATTGTTCAGAGAGTCTGATTGCGCCACTGAATGTATAATAGTACATTTGCACGTACATTTGCACTCCTATCAGCATACCTATATATCTCAAATACCATTGTTTGTCTGTCTGTCCGGATGTTCAGATGCCCGGATGTCTGTCCTCACCTTCCCGAGGACACCAGTGGACCTAGAGAGCTGAAATTTAAGTCCAATGCACCCAATGAGACACTCCAATGAGATACTCGAATGATTTTTCGAAAAGTCCGCATGGCAGTTCTGAAAAATGGGTGTGGCAGATACAGTAGCTCTCCACCAGTAGACCTAGGCAGGTGCAATTGCACATATACATTCTTCTTGAGTCATATTTAGGATTTTTCCAAAAAAAGGGACGTGGCAATTCGAAATGTGATTGTGTGGACTGCGGAAAGTAAGCTCTCCTGAAGCAGCAAGTGGACTTTGAGTAGCTGAAATTTCACACGTATATTCTGTAAGACCATGGCATAGATTCCCGAATAGGATTTGGAATTTTTTATCAGGGTTTTTGATTTGAAAGAGGGCGTGGCAGTTCGTAATATGGGCAGGATAGTAATATTTGGGATCGTAACTGGGTCTTTCTTCCTTCCTTCCTTTCTTCCCTCCACACTATTCTTTTTCTTTCTGTTTCGTGTTGTCTGAGGCAATTTCTAACATAACTAAAAATGAGGGATCCATACGCATGACAAAAAGGAAGTGATGAAATGGGGAGAAATTTTATTCAAGGGGGATTAAAAGGAGAAAGAAATGTAAAAAATCAAAAAAGTGAAAGTGAATTAGAAAAGAGGAACAAAACGGGTGTCAAGTAAACAACAAGAAATAAAACTGAAAATATAGAAAATATAATAAAATCTATCACAATAATTAAAATATTTAAACAAATTGTTTTAACTTAAGCATCGATATCGTAAAATATTTCTTTAAATAATTTTATAACATTTTATTAGGTACCACGAGTTTTTTTTTTTGTTGCAAATATATTAGCTTTCGCGAATTTGTTACCATATGGCAACATCACACTTTAAGACTACGTGGACCAGCCTCGTTACAATTTACAAAAAAAAAGTTAATGAAATTTTTTTCTTTGGTTTATTAGAAGTATTTCTGTATAAACATTTTTTTTTTCGGTTTGTTGAATAGCAAAAATTTTTTTACCGAAAACATCACTTAAGAAATTTAAATTTAATTGTTTAAAAAAATTATTTTAAAAAAACTGTTGATGCAATAATGTAAAGAAATAGTCATACTACATTTTTGCATTTTAAAAAATTCAAAAATTAAATTCTCGTAGCTGTGGCGATTTTTTACAATGCACGTGTTGCCATTTGGCAACAATTCCATTTAATGGTATATTTTTTTGTACGTGTCTAAATTTTAATTTTGCGACAGTTGCTACACGTTCAATGTAAATATACCTATAATTTTGTCCTTCTTATTTTTTTTTCAGCATTTTTATATTATATAACTATTGTATGCATTATATTATATGTATTTTATGTAAAAAAAAGTTTATGTTAAAAAAAAAAATTATTTTGATTTCTCATGAATAAAATTGATGTAAATAAATGCACACTTACAATGAATTTGACTTTGATTAACTTTAAGATATAAGTAAATGTAAATATATTTAATGTATTTTTTAGGAAAAAAATTTTTTTTGTTAAAAAAATCCATTTTGAAATGTAATACATAAACTTATATAAATTTAAGCACATATGCAATAAATTTGATATTGAAAATTTTTAGACCGTTAAGCAAATTTGTTGCCATATGGCAACATTCCAAAAAACAACTTTCAAATAACTTTTTTTTTTTAAATTTGATTTTTTATCGCTATTAGCATTATTAATAGCAATAATTAACGGAGAATAGATTTTTAAGGCTCGAATTGAAAAACATGTAGCGAAAGGGTTATAACGCCTATATGCACAAAAGCGAGTACATACACATTTATGTAAACTGGAGAAAATCTAATACAGAGCTCAAAACCAGATAACCACACTACCAGTACGAGGTACCCTGTTTCATTTAAATAAAAAGTTCCCTTTGAAAAACTATTTTTTATTTTGCAATCCTTTCTATTTCTTTTCAGCAGACGTGTGAATATGAGCTTTAATCTAGACCCATTTGGAATGATTAATTAGATTTAAATTCTTTAATCTTTTGAAAACTTTTTTTTGTGTAATTTGTCAAGTGTCTTTGTTGTGTTGACACTATTGTGAATTCCTCTTTTCAACGTTTATGTATTTTATGCGTAATTTCAGTTCAACTTTCGCAAACATTTTAAATCATTTCGGAAGTCTTGTCTTCGCTTTCGCCTTCTGCTCGATGAAAAGTAAACAAAACTGATGGTGCATCTTAAGGGATTTTGTTTAATTCATTTTAATTTTTCCGTTCCGTTTGGAGCATTTGTATTTTCGCAACTGTTCATCCGTCTTACACTTGGGAGTTTCCTTGCCTTTCACTCATTGTGTCCGTTTTCATATTCAGTTTGGGTTTTTTTATTGAATGTTTTTCCCTTTTACGTTTCGCCGTATTACGATTATTCTGTGCTTTTTTTCGGATGTTGTCTGCCCGCATAAACAGCGGCGACAAAGATTAACGAGCGCCGCATTCAGATAACTTTGACGACTGCAGTCCAACTGGTCCTGCGGCATTCGCGGCTCCTAGACGACGCACATTTCGCTGATGCTGCCAAATTTAATTGTTGCCAACGTCGGCAGTCGTCCTTGGTCCTTCGCGTACCACGAGTTTTCTTTTGTTGTTGTGTTATTTGCCGTGGACCGTGCTTGGAGTTCATTAAACCATAATCCATGCTAGTGGACATTTAAAATATGGCGATTTTTCTCGTTCGCACTTTTATTAATTTGTTTTTCTGTTCTGTTCTGTTCTCTTCTGTTCAGTTCTGTTTTTTCTCTTTTATTTTTCCGTTTTTTTATTTAAATTTTTTTGCTGTTATCGCCGTTGTCGTTGTTGTTGTGTGTGGCAATTGCATAATTAATTTTTCAGCCATCTCCGGGCACACTAATGGAGTTTTGTACCGGCTGCCGGACTATTTTATAGTTCATAATATTTTAATTGGATGAGCTGTGGCGGTCGTGATCCTGCCGTACGTAATTGGTGATAAAATTTATTGCAGCTAGGCGAGAGAATTTTTAAAGCATTTTTCGAGCTTATATTTTTGATGTGACTGGAATTTTTAATTTGCAGAAATAAATCGTGTGTTGTTAAATGGAAATTGACCGATTTCGAAGGATTTGAATAGGTAATTCGTTATTGGAAACTACATGGGAAAACAATGCATTGTGCAAGCATTAAAGAATTCGTCAAAAGTGTGAGTCGGTGACATGAATTGGAGGAGGGGTGACGGTATGTAACAAATATTAAATTTAGCTTAAAACAATTTTAAAGTATGTCATAAGATGTGGTAGCTGTGATAATGAATCTTTCAAATGAGGAAGTTAGCAAGAAGAAGGATTATAGCTATGATGTGTGTAACATATAGAATCACAGTGGGTACACTCAGGGAAAAAAAACATAGTAAAATCAAGTACGATCGTATTTACTCCTTCATTTTTTCAACTTAATGGAAACAACTTTGAAATAAAGAGAAAAATACTTAAAATAACTGTTGTCAACGTTGAAACAAAGTTGAACGATTTTAAATCAAGGTCTGGCCAACTTAATATAAATTGGAAAATTTTTTAAATAATCGGAAAACAACTTTGAAATAAGTTTGTTTATTTTTGAATTTAAGTTTTAAATTGAAAACAAGTTTGTTCGTAGTTGTTTCTAAAATTTCCAACTTTACAAGACTTTCATTAACGTTTCTACTTGTTTTAAGGTAGTTATTTTTGATTTTAGGTTGTTTTTTCTCTGGGTGTAGACACTTAACAGTCATCAGATTAGAACAACATCCTTTAAAATGTATTAGAGTTAAAGCGCTTATAAAAAACTGTATGAGTTGCAGTACGCGCACATTGATTCAACTCACCAGCCAACATCAAATCAACAATTTCACCAAAATCACTTTAATGGGGCCAAACAATGAAGCTTTACAAACGATCAGAGTGTCGCAGTGGGCGGTTCGTAAAAGTTCACAGTCAACATTCTGGTCATGCCCCACCTAACATTACACCGAAAACAATTTTTTCGACTGTTGGGTGGTTTTTAACAGTTTTCTTAACAGTTTTTTCTCTCGGTGTACATACAAAATGCTACCGATGTTGGTGAAACAGAGCTGGGACTAGTCTAAAAATAAGACGAAGGGTTTGTTCTATCGAAATCGCCGATAAAAGCACAAGTCAACCTCTTTCGAATGTTTCGCTTTGTGGGCTCTTCTGAGGTCAATTTGTCCAAATTTGGACACATTGTTTTCGTCACTATGCGCGATAAAAATATTTTAGTTACATTTCTTATCGACTCGCGATATGAACCCTTCGTGGTGATACATCGTAATGCATCGTAAATTATTATCACCAAATGCAAACACACGGATACCCACACTATATTTGGTATTTTGGTGCGACCATCACTGATAACAATTTCAATTAGAATTGAAAATAGATTGAAAAAGTTCGGTGTTTTCTTTTGAATATTTGAATTTAGCTTCTGATCTGATGGGTGATACTGGGCATATATTCCAGTAAAGCAAGGCGCTCTCTCCTCAATGTATTGTAGATTTTTAAAGCCATACTTGTTTGTAAACATTTTCTCCAAGTCAAATTCTAATTGTTTTTGCTTTTCATTTGTATAACTTGTATTCAATTCGAAGAAATAAACATTTGGCATTTCCTTATTCACATTTAATGTAATGTTATGACTTGAATTTATTTTATAGCGAATTAATATGCATGCATGTGTTTCTGTGTACGTTTCTGTTAACATTCTACTGCATTTGCGAGAGCATACATGAAATGATTTTCAATTGCATTAAAGTCTCTCATACGAAACGTACTGCAAATTAAAATCACTCATATGTAGCAAAAGCAAATAAAAGTCAAGGATACGACACATGGGAAATAATTAAAATCACTCATACTCAGTCTAATGCATACACACATACGCACACACACACATACGCACACTCACACATGGGAAAATTGTGCACACTTGTCTAGGTTCTACGAATTAATTTAGCAGAAACAAAATATAATTGTTATTTCCAGCAGCAACATGTGAGGAAATAATTCCATAAAATTCCATAAAAGCACTCAAGCAATTCATGTTCACTATAAATCACTTTCTCCAGCGCCCAATGAGTAGCAAGTGCTCTTGCTAGACTCCTTCAAGAGTAAGCAAAGTGCAAAATTTCACTATCGATTAAAATTCAACACGAATTTTGCATAAAAACGAAACGAAAAATTCAAATTCAATTAAAGCAACAAAGTAATCCACCATTTCATGCTTCATCCGTGAAAGGCAACAAATTACATTTGATGCCATTCAGTAATAATACAATTTAATTGCCACTTCGCAGATGTATCGAAAATAAAAGTTTAAAAAAAAAGACAGAAAGAAACCGGCAGCAACATGAAAACTCAATTCAACACTCAGCGTGCGAACAACTCAAATTAAATCACATTTCATATATGGCATGCAGAGCATTTACACGACGAAGGTTTCCGTATGCAGCAAGCAGTAAGCAGCATGCAGCGACGCCAGTAGCACTTGTCTGAAAGTTCAATGTGCACAGTGGTGGCAAAAGTCTCCTGGGCTGCCGACGCAGCTAGCCAGCCAGATGAGGCTCAAAAAATAAAAGTTCAAACCCGGTACTAAACTTTTCAATTTCATTGTTACGAATTGTTTTTTTTGCTTTGCTTTGCTTTGCTTTGTTGTGTTTTTTGCTTTTGTTAATGAAAATAATAAAATTATAAACAATAGCAACTCAAAAAGCCAGAAGAAAAAAAGGTAACAAAAATACAAGGTATGATCCATGAGGCTTATGGAATGGGTGGGTGGGGGTATGGTAGAAGTCTATTGCAACTGGAATATGGCAATTGCATTGCTGCCTGCCACTTTATGGCATTCAAGCGGCAACAAACTTTATCCTGAGAGTGTAACGGCGGCAGAGAGGCCACAATTGCTACGGCGCAGTAATGCAATTAACCCAAGCGGAAGTAATTGCGTGAAAAACCGCTCACAATATGGCAAATGGTGGCGGCGGCGGCGGCGGCGGCGGCGGCACTGTTTAAGTGTTATTTGCAGCATTTGGCGCTAAACTCGTTCGTTGGGCTAATGATTCATTGCAGTGTATAAGAAGCAGAGAAGGACGAAGAGTAGGCGAATCTGAACAAGTTTGCTGCAATTTCATTTTATTTATTTATCAACGTGAATTGTTTGTGTGTGTGTGTGTGTGTTTTGTTGAATTTACACTTTGTTTGGTTTGGTTTCCTTCAAATATATACTTTTTTGTTTCCTTTCAAGTAGTTTTCGGGTGCAACACATTGCCCACTTTTCTTTGCCAATGTTTTTGTGTCGTTGTTGCTCTATTCTGTGCTGTTGTTGTTGTTGCTTCATTGTGCTTCTGCCGTCTTTTGTTGGTGCATGTTAAAGTGCGCTTTTTTCTTTCTTTCCCAACACACTTAATTGTTGTTGAGCAGCGCAACATTATTTGTTGTGAAAGAAAGGGATTTTGTTTTGCTCTTACTGGCATACTTTTTTTTGTTCGTCTTTGATATGCTGCTTGGTGCAAGTGCAGCTAAAAGAAGCTTTTAAAAAAAATGTAATACCGGAAAATTAAATTGTTCCACTTCATTGCAGCGAGTACATGATAAAGGATATTGCATCTTAATTGCAATGAGCTGAGTGGAATAATTTTCTTTTAAGTATTTTTAACTTTTTAACGTTACTTTGTGAAATTTTAGGAATGATTATTAAGTTGAATAATTTGTAACAGGGAAAGAGCATTTTTTTTATGGATTTAATTGAAAATGTTCCAGGAATAAATAAGGGATCGCCTTGAATTAGATTGCCTGAAAGCATGCTAAGTGACCATATCTGGCACATAACTGGGACTGAACTTACGACAGCCTGCCCAACTGTGGGACATGTTTTATTTTTAAGCCATAACCAGACAAGAGCTAACTATTATGTATATCATATGAGAATTACAAATAGCTGGAAACAAAATGAAAAAGGTTTCCCCACCTGGTGGAAACCTGAAATACACCACCTAAATAAAATATTGATGCTATGGAAATTGCTGTTCTGACCATGGAACATGTCTGAACATTTACTGTCCAACAGCTGGGCATGTTCAACAGCTGAGTAGGCTCCCCTTATGAATACCGTAAATAAACTTCACTTGCCGTTCGGAGCTGGCACAAAACTTTAGCGTCCCTGCAACTCACAGAAACGATTTCTTGTCTGTAAATGACATAAACGAATGTGTCTGTGAGAAGTTGCAATTAGAAGTTCGGACCAGATCTATCGAGGATCGTAGAGCCAAATATTAAATAAGATTTTTCCGTGCTACGCATTATAATTCAATGGTTTATTTTTTTCGCTTCGATCAATACAGCAGAAATTTTAACGTATCGACATTAGTGTCTGTTATCTGTTTTGAAGTCGATAAGACATTGAAAAGTAAACACAGACATTTCTCAAATGAAATATTTTCTTTAATTTCCTTTGGAATGGCACAATGGAAGCGAATGGAGTAAGTTTTTAAGGCAGGCCATAATCTATATATATTAAAGTGACGTGTATGTTTGGGACCAGTAGACGCTAAAATTACAGAACAGATTCTCACCATTATATATGTGCTCTATGGGTCATGAATCGTGTTCTAGGATAGGTTTTGACACGCCCACTTTTACCACCCACAAGTTTGAAAAACTGCATATTTCTCTGAAATTTTTGCAGAAACTTTTTTCTCAAAGCAATTTTTTCTTTTCGGTTTTAGGGAGAAAAGTTTGTTATGGGATAAGTTGAACAATGCAACTATAAAAGTTTTTCAGGCCCAGGCAAGTGGGCCCAGTCAGTCAGTTTTGATCCCAAAAGCTAAAAAAGTAGAATAAATTGTGGTACCCGTCTATGATGTGAAACTATCTACGGTCTATGAGAGGCTGACAGCTACCACCAGACGTAATATAACCTGAAAGCTCTAACTGGCTATTGTCTCATTGGCCATTACACTTTTAGAATGAGGCAGTTGGCTAACAAATAGAAGGGGCGCTGCTTCAATATGCGATCTATTTTTATCGAACAGTTGTCACATTTACTAGAATAATGCTGTCAAGTGCACATTCCCATTAAATTTACAATTTCAATGAAATCCATTTAATTTGTATAATTTCACTCATATTTCATTCGATGCGCTTCAAGAACACCCTGAGTCTACTAGTTAGTTTTTCTTCAATAGCTTTAATACCTTGGAGCTTAACAGATTATATGCTTCTAATGGTGGGCAATCAATTAGTCTTCAATATTATATAAAACCACTATATTTTCTTACTTCTCTATCCTTTCTGCAGCTCTTCAACATCCAATTACATATGGAAGTGTGGGAAAAAACAAGCGCAAAGAATTGTAATCTTGAATTATATTCTTTTTTCTTTCTTTCAATCCACTTAATTTTAAACTAGTATTTCTTTCTTTCTTCTTATTTTTGTTTTATTACATTTTGCTCGACACCAGCCAAACGTAAAGTGTGAACTCAACGGCACACACACACACACACGCAAACTCGTTGTTCATAGTCATATAAATGTACGTCCTGTCGCTGGTATCATTTTACAATCCTTTGATATATTCCTTGTTGTGCAACGACGTTACTTGTTTCATAAATTTCCGCTTTTGTATTACAGCATTTCCGGTCTTTTATAGCATCGAGTCTCGAGTCTCGTGTGCGAGAGTCTCATGTGAGCGAGCGATACCAAACACTATGTGTGTGTGTGTATGTGTGTGTGTGCTGTTTATGTTAGCTGTGTGATGTGCTGTGGCGTGCTGTGGTGTGGTGTGGTGTGGTGTACTTCATTTTCACTTCATTTTCATTTTATACTTTATACTTGCACTTGTCATGGACTGTGTTAACCTGGGGTTACAATTGCCAGCAGTGAGTGTGCCAGTTGGCACCAAAATCGAATATAAACACAAGCCAGTATATTATTTCCGCTTCAGTATAACTATTTGGAAATTGAGAAATATCTGACTTAAATGCAATTTCCAATGGAGTATGAGTAATTGTAATTTATACTGTGGTCCAGCGTACACTCTGGGGCGTATGAGTAATTTTAAACAAAATGTTGCCAGAATTACATTTTAAACAAAAGTCAAAGGCAAACTTGGGAGAACTTCAAACTGCTCATTTAACTTAAGCAGTCAAGTGACTTTGTAGGCTTTCCCTAGATTAAATATGCCCAGTGCAAATAAAGCGTATTTTTTTTTGTAATATTTTTTTTGTGTGTATGTTAAAGGCTTTAAGGCATTCATGAATGTCTTCATCGTCAAAATGAATGTTGTCATAGGGCTGCTCATTTTGAGGCCTATTTTTCACTATATTATTCGCTCTCCTCAAATTTACATTGCCTTGGAGGCTACAGAAAAGCCTTTAAAAAAAAACGGTGTAGGGGTGCATTTTAAACTGCATTTACACAACACCCACTGTGTGCACATTCAACAAATTTCTTTTATGTGGGCGACCGGCTGTGGAATGAGATCAAGCAGAAGGCCAACAGAAATATTTGCATTGATAAACACTTTTCTCGATATAGTATAGATACGGACGCTGGGCACCCACACACTGCATAGTACCTTACTGAGTTCGTGTGGCATTTAAAGTACTCGAGTACCTTTCTTTTGAGTATTTCGTTGCATTGAATAAATTTAAATGGAATTTTTATTATAGCAGTGGGTAGATAGATGCCCATGTCCTTTTTTTTCATAGATGCATTTGAATTGCAATGATGGGTGTGTAGGTGTTGGTGGCTAGATAAACTATCGATTGTGTAGGTCGATGCGAAGCCCTTCGGTGTGTGTGTCTGTGTGTGTGTGGTTTTTATTATTAGTTTTCAATGACAGAGTATTAAAAAGGATTAAAAAGGTTGGATGAGTGTGTGGGTGGGTGGGTGTTTATGAGTTTCCATGCTTAATTTAATTGCTTTAAATTTTTTCTTTGATTTAATATTTTTTGTACTTTGTTATGCTTGTATTCGCGTGATTATAATTTTCTTTATACCATCGCTGTGACCTTTGAACTTTTGTATGCATTTCAATCGACCTTAACTGTTCCAGTTACCTTGGAAAATAATTTTTTGTAATTATGTTTTTCGCAGGAATATGCAAAGTCTTCTTTGACCGAACTAATTGTGTAATGAAGTGATAACATATCAATTAATTTGCTTTGAGATTACATAAGATATCATAGGAAGGTTATTACATACATATGATGTCAAACCAGATATGATATGTGTTATGCCTTCTTTAATTAATTCTGGATTAATTTTTCTTTATCTGAAATACATTTTTTTTCTATTTGACTAAAATGAATCAATTGTCACTGTAGACGGTTTCATTGAAGGCTATCAATTCTCAAAATTTTACTAATGCTTACTCGTTTCTTTTAACCATTGATGTCGATTCTATCCAAATGAAACTTCACTCTGCTATGTCACGGTCACGTTTTGCCGCATGGCAGCACTGACTCCGGCCATTCTATTCTATTCAATTATTTGCGGACAAGACAGTATTGATCTCTCATTCGGTTGGACTGTCATCACATCAATAATTCTTAGTGGCAAAGTTCTTTCTGCCAACGAGCGAAAGGGAAATTGACATATCACATACGGAATAAAATTGGAAAATTAATTCAAGTAATGGTCAAACCATTGCGGAAGACTATGTTGGACAGACTTTTATCTTTTTTGTTGTTGTCCTAACCAATAATAAATTGCTTTTTATCAACTTTGAAAATAACTTTGAAACCAAGTACATTTTATTTCCATAAACATATGCAACCCATAAACCCAACTTAATGTAGTAGAAAATTTAATTAATTTGCAGAAAATGTTCACGCAAATATGCTGCGGTGTATGAGAATTTTAAACATTTCTCATAATTTTAGCGCTGTAGTTGGAAGCGTTGGGAAATTTTGCAATTTTAAAAATAGTTTTGAAAGAAAAATGGAAAAAACTTGGACTTTAATATCCACCAAGTTGTGTATTGCATTGAGTGTTGACGTTGCGTCAGAAAACAAACAAGACTCACCATCAGCCATCAACCAAACAGCGGAATTCCAATGCAATGGGTACATACTCACATCCATACGATACACACACACACACACGATTCGTATTCCTATACATATATACCTCGACATTTTCACTCATACATCTTCTGCATCCGTATATGTACGATCCATTTTCCATTCAATATTCCAACTGGCTTTCAATAAAGTTTCCGTTGAAAAATATTGAATACACAACTGGGAAAACAATTTAATGATGTTGTCTATGCAAACATTGTCCGGAAAGGCCGGATGGAATGAGTGAGTGCGAATGGCTGTGTATGTGTGCAGTGGTTCTCGTTGGGCTCTTGGTTTGGTTGGAGGGCGTAATGACTCTGTTTAATGTGCTTGTGAGCATGTCAGCGTGTGTCCCACTGCTGCTGTGCGGCAATTGTTGCATTTTCGCCTTTGGGTTTGCTTTGATTTGAGCTAGCGCTGATTTTGTGTTGCTTTTGCTGTTGTTGTTGCCCGAATAATTTCCACATTTTTATGTTGTTGTTGTCTCTGCTTCTCTGCTTCTCTCCACTCCATATATGTATGTATATGTGCAATTTAATAAATTAACAATATTGTTTGTGTTTGCAGAGAGTGTACACATTTAGGAAAAACATTTTTCTTTCATTTGTGGCTGAACAATGGCATTTTTAATGGGGAGCGGGCGCTTGTTTAGATTAGGTTTATTATTTTCAATTTAAATATGAAATCTTGCTAATACGTGTGTGGGTGTATGGTGCATAATCTGTTCATAATATGCTATCAAGTGTACATAGAGAGCTTTAATTTCACGTACATACCCTATGCACCTATGTATGACTTGAGACACTCGAGTCGGATTTTTGATTAACCAAAAGGTTATAGTGGCTCTCTTTGAACCTAGGAAGCTGTAATTGCACATATATTCTTTGATATCATGGCTAGAGACACACAGTTCAAAATATAGGCGTGTCAATTGAACAATCGGAGTGAGCCGCGAGAACATCAGCAATGACTATGAAAATATCAGTTAGAATAAAATAAGCGACATCAAACACACAAGCAAAATGAGCCAAAGAGAAACCATCGCCATAGGTGCATTCGTCAAAGAAGGATGTCGACTTTTGCTTAATTTGTAAAAACAGTGCTGATAAAAATTCAATCAAATGCAATACGTGAAATCGATCCGTTCATTACACCCAGAGAATCACTTACTTAGTTTGAGAAAAATGGGACTATTTCGTACCATAAAAATTTAAGAAAAATGTTCCCTAAATGGTAGAATTTTGTCTTTGAGAAAACTCTTCTATGTCGCAAAATCAAACCCAGTTTTCCTAAAACGAGGTAAGCATTTATCGGGGATGTGCCGATATGCGTGCCACGAACTTCATCTGCAAACATTGAATCGAAGCATAATTTCAATTTAATTTGTTTCTAATACTAAACAACTTAATTTTAGAATTTTGGTAGTAGTGTGTTTTATGTGTCCAACAGGTGGGCAAACATTTTTTGAGGACCGTTTCTTAAAAATGTGTTCTTGTATATCTTTTATTCCACACATTTTAATAAAGATAAGGTAGTGTCGGGTATTTTGTCACTAGTCTGGTATTTCGTCTGTTAAAATCGGAAGGGGTGGAATATCGAGAAACCCAGGTATTTGGTTAACTTTCCGCCATAGACGGTTTTCCTATACAAGGTCATCTTCGAAGGTCGAAACAGGACATTTTGTACAGGCCCAAAAAGTCCAAGATTACCTGACTATGGGTAATGTGGCACTAAAAAAATACTATAAAAAGCCATTAGTATAAAAAAAAATTTCAACAACAACATGTAGAAAAGCTCTACTGTCACATTACCCGAAGTGCCAAATTAGCCAACATATTTTATTTATTTAACAAAGTTTTGATTTAATTTTTTTAAATTATGTGTGATTTAATTTTATTAAATTTTTTATTAAACATTTTGTTGTTCTGTTTGTTTTGAAATTTTGTTTGTTAAAGTTTTTCATTTATGTGGCATTTCAATTAACCTTTTGCAAAATGCATGTTAATGCAAATTATTAATGTTCGCATATTAACCGAATAAACGTTTTATTGCACCGCAAAAAAAAACCATCTGAGCTCAACTGAATGTAATTTATGAGCACTGATGCCATTAACACAACCGCAGTGAAAAGAAGAGCATCACAACGACTACAAAATAATACGAACAAAAGCCAATACATAATAATAAAATACGCGAGCAACAAATTGCAATAAAATCTCTGTCTTTTGTTTTTTTCGGTAAGCATTTTATGCAAAAAGCCACGAGGTACAAAAGGCAAAAAAACAAAGAAAGAAATAAACATAAACATAAAAAAAAGTGATTCTTAAAAGCGACGTAATTTCAACAGAGATGCACTTTAAAAGTCACCAACATGAAAGGCAGTAAAAATGAAACGGAAAATTGCAGTTCAAAGAATGCAACAGTTTGTTGGAATTCCAGCATTTTCTGCATTTATGTGCGACGGAGTATTGTTGTGGCGGTTGAGTGCAACGACAAATCGCAGAGTGAAAGCTAAAGCGGAAAACTTTAAAGTGGAATTTGGTGTAGAATTGTGGAAGAGCGTTTTTTTTTAAAGGGCCACAAAGGATGGCAGGATGGCAGGATGGGGTCGCGTTTATTTTCCTAAACTAAAAGGTTTACTGCCAGAAAGTGCTGGCTAAAAGGTAAGAGTGTAATGGAGACAGTCACAAGGTGACTCCAAAAGTGCCATTGAAAGTTTGAACTTTTTAAGTGAAAATATTTGTAGCATATGCAGTCCTTTCCCTGTGCTGCTCTGTGCTGCAATGTTGTAATTTCAATTTCCCCTTTACTTTGTAAGCGTTTTCTTCGTATTTGCTTTGCTTATTACAAATTATGCACAATTTTTTTTCTTTTTGGATGAATGCACTTGAAAGCAACGTGAAAATATGTAGTTGGTATTCAGGGATGGAAAATTACCATATGCTCCTGTAGGTATACGAGAAATGTTTCCCATGAGGAAGTTGTATGGCTTTTGTTACTTGAGGTTGATAGTGGTTAACAGAGCGTATGAGTAACATTTTTTGGTTTTATTTTGTTGAATAACAAATCGCTTATATGTATGACAGCTCGTTGATTTTGAAATTATCGCTTAGCTTTAATTGCCTGCCGTTAAGCCAACTCCACTTTGGCCTACCAAATTACAACTGAAAATAATCTAAACATACGAGTGCTTTTAAAAATAAATATTTTTACATATCACAAAATCCACACGTAACCAACTCACACACATCGCATATAGTATGAAACACATATGCACTCACCAGCACACATACCCCACTGCGCACAAATTCCTTCGGCATTTTGTATGCTTTTCATTTGCTCATATTTGAAATTCCAAAACAGCAACCAGCCAGCGTATATGCGTGTGTGTGTGTGTATGTGTGAATGCAACCGACATAGGTAAATGAAACTTCCTCTGCGAGAAGCAAACGTGTAGCATTTTAGTTTTGAAAAATGTTTTACAATTAAAAAATAATAAAGTCAAGCAGAAAGTGTGGCAGGCATTGTTTGTACGATAACGGTACTTTTATGTTAAAATTTACTGGATGTAATTTTGTTTACTGGCCAACAAACAGTCAACAAAATACGTTTTGCCCAAATGCATATAAACTCATTGCGATACGAGATCGAAATGGGAAACGGCAAATGGAAATTGGAAATAGGAAATAGTCTGTGTGTGTGTCGTTGGTTAGCTAAGCTGTGTGTGTTGGTAAAATTTTGTTGATTTTATTTTAGATGAGGTTTTACGATAACAGTCGAATTCCATTTCATTTCCATTATTATTTGCGAATTGGTGCAATGAATTTCGTATGAATTTTGAATTTCGTTAATTTTGAATATGTTCGTGTGCAAATGTGTTGACTGTGACACATGGACTCATCTGGTGTGGAGTTTCGATATTGCTTTTGGCCCTTTTGCGGCTCTCAATATTAAAGTGTTCATGGTCCGGAAATCCTTACAAATACTTACTAAACCAATTGATATGGCTGTGAGAAAAAAAATGTCTCTGTACTCTGTCAATTATAGGTAAAGCCATCAGCAAATATTTCATCTGCAATGATTGAAAATGGTAATGCGAAAGATATATCGGTAGATGTCTGTATGGGCCCCATAGTATACCCAGTCACTTGCAACGCTGATTGCTTTAAGTAAAACATTTTGAATTTTAAATAAAATGAGAAGAGGAAACAAAAAAGTTCTTTGAATTTTTCACGTTTCGAAAAATGATTGTTGCGAAATTTTGTGGTTCAGCATGAAATACTTTGCACGATTTTTCTCGGAAATACTGACCAATGGCTATTGGAAACATTTTTAAGGTTAGGTTAGGTTAGGTGAGGCTAGGTGATATCGGTAGATGTAACCTACCGCGTTTTCGCATGCGATACATTTCTTGTAGTTATGAAGCTTTATATTTTTCTGCCATATTTTTATGTTCCCAACATTTTTCACCCACATTTCCTCACATGTTTTCACAGATATTTGTACCCATATTAATCCGAAAGTGTACCCTCATATGTTCAGCCAAATATCACCCATATGTCATCTTTATCGCTCTTTATCGGTCCTTTAATATTCGTCCTGACAATAAACGATGTGGATTATGTCATCAGAAACTCTTATCGTATGTCAAACTATAACATACTCCCGTACACGTCTTCCCCCACCTCTCAGAACTTAACTACTTTGCAACGAGCCGGTACCAATAGTGACATAATTGATCACCTTGGGCATTATCTGTGACAGAGACCTTAATTTTCGCTCCCATATTGATAAAATAGTAAATAGAGCGAATTCAGCCTTGGGTTTTGTTAAGCATTGGTCCAAGGAATTCACTAATCCATATGTCTCCCTTTAGACCTACTCACTCCACGAAAATTGAGGCTGTACAACGCAGATTAATTTGTGGAATTAATAAATCCACAAGCCCTGGAAACACGTCGACAAACTGCCGATATACTCTTTATCCATCAACTTCAATCAGGTACCGTAGAATGTCCCGCGTTACTCCAGAAGATTTCCCTTAATACGAAACCAAGTAATATTTAATACTAGCTAGGCCCGGCCCGCTTTGCTGGGATTATAAAACTGTTATAGTTGCATTGTTAAACTTCTCCCATAAGCAAATTTTTTCACTGAAACCGAAAGGTACAAATTTCACCGAAGTTGAAATATGGTAACACTGTTTGGGTTAAATTAAGTGGTAGGTGGCAGCGCCACTCTTGGCAAACAATTCGCAGATGAACAACCGCAACCAAGTTAATTGTTGTTGGTATTTGCTTAAAAAAAAGTTTCTGTGGGCAGTAAAAGTGGGTGTGTCAAAACCTATTACACTTCACAACACACGACCCATAGAACACATAGCGACACACATACACGTCTCGTTTATATAAATAGTAGAGCCCGACCGATTAATCGGCTTCGGCATCGGCTTCCGCCGTTATCAGCCGAAAATGCACATTCAGCTTCGGCTTCGGTTTTTCCGAAAAATGGCCGAAGTTTTGGCCGAAGCTTTTAAATTTTTTTCTCTTATCTTTGCGACACCGAAAACCAAAACTAATTTTTTACGATACGATTTTCTAAAAATTGTGTAATTGATGGAATTTCCAATGGGACATAAGAGGCTCACAAAACAAAAAATATGATTAAAATTTAACTTAGTAATCATCGAATATTGAGTGAATCTCGCCTCAAATTGCGTGGCACGGGGTTACAGCTGCCACAAAGTACATCCTTGGACATTTTCTGGGTGGATTACTGAATTTTAAATATAGATTTAGAAGCTTAATACTCGCCCTGATGTCTATGTTAAAAGGAGTCCTGGTAAACTGTATGAGGCTCACGGAAGGATTCTACCTTTTAGAAATGCAGCCCAAATTGCTGCGCCAACATATATGAAAAGTAGTTCTGGTGCTCAAATCCGGGAACGATTTTGGTAAAATTTTACATTTAAAGTTCAAAGCTTCACAGGTGGTATTTACCATCAACTAGAACATCCTTTGCACATCACCTGACGGATTTGGGGAGTCCTTAAAAAACAGCTACTTAGATGGATTTATTCTTTGAAGAATTCTCTACCATTTCTACTAAATTCCCATTATTTTATGCTTTACTCCAAATTTTTTAAAAATGATTTAAAAAAAATCTAATTTTGCTTACACGGGATATATGGG
Organism: Heteromyza rotundicornis; assembly: GCA_951394025.1. Taxonomy (NCBI): domain Eukaryota; kingdom Metazoa; phylum Arthropoda; class Insecta; order Diptera; family Heleomyzidae; genus Heteromyza; species Heteromyza rotundicornis. Next base: position 58,104,189 of record OX596013.1, on the reverse strand, counting down.
ATAATCCGAGGCTTCTATTAGTTTTCACCTGGGAGGCCCAAATTTGTTTGTGAATTCTTTTGATTACTTTTATTATTTGTTTAAATAAAATTTTAGTTCCTTAAAAAACTAAATGTGTATTTATACACTCGAATTTGAATGAAAATACACGAAAAAAACAAGTTTTTAATGGTTTTTTTTTAAGTATCGGCTTCGGCTTTGGCTTCGGCTTCGGTATAGGCCTTCGGCGTCGGCCAAAGTAATAAGCTGCCAATTGACCTTCGGCATCGGCTTCGGCCTGAAAATGCTTATCGGTCGGTCTCTAATAAATAGATTACCTTCCACCTCACCAATTATGGTTTTTTTCTGGCCACAGTCCAGAATGCTTCAAATGGTTAATAGTATGTTTAATTACTTTGATTTTCACTTAAAAAAAAAATACCCTTAATCTCTTAAATCCGAATCACCATTTTGTTTAATTTAATTTTTTAAGCTTATATTAGATCATCACTGTTGGATATAAGTAGATATATAAGCTTGTACTAAGCGTAAATAAATAAATAATGTACCCATATTTTCTCCCATATATTCCCCACATGTGTCCCCTTGTTCCTCCCATATGAACCCACCATATTTCCCCCTAAAGTTCGAACGAATTCCCCATTTTGAGCTTCTTTCTTTCAGTTTGGCTCAAATGTTTTCGTCTCTAAGAGCAAGTAAGCTTTCTGCAATGCTATAAAAGCCCATCTATGTACGTTTTAGTGATAAACTATTTCCATTTAAAAAAGTTGTCAATTAGTATCTGTGGATTTTCCATTTTCTTTACAACTTCAATTCAATTTGATGGCAATTATTTACGACCGAACGAATGAACACTCGATTCACATGCAACATCAGTGACGCCCCCCAAAAACATGTTGCAACTTGCAATTATTGCAAAAATTCCGAAGTCAACCAATTTCAGCGACAATTTATTTCAACAAGCATTGAATCAGCACAATTTTCAATTGAAACAAAATGCTTAACAACACACATGAGCATGCCACAAGTGCTATTTGGCACTTGAACACGGCAGCACACTATCACACTCGTGCACAGTCACCCAAACAAAAAGGCAGACAGACACAAGTGCACATACACTTTCAGCATCAGCAGGAATAATTAAATTTGGATTTGCAACATCAAATGCAACAGCAAAACCCAATTTGAAAACACTACCGAAAGTGCAGGGCAAACAAAAAAAAAAATGCCAGCGCGTCTATAAAAAGAGAACAACGATAAAAAGTAGCAAACACAAAAAATGCTCTAACTTCATTTGGTAACATTAATCTTCAGCACCAACAACAACAGAACCAGATTGGTGAAAGAGAGAGAGAGAGAGCAAACAAAAGCAAAAAAAAGGATGAACAAGATATTTGTAACATGGAATGAATGAAAGAGAGAGGGCGAGTGGAAAGGCAACACGACTGCCACAAAACGTTTTACCACTTTTCTATTTAAAAAAAAACATTTTTTTTTTCCTTTTTTTAAAATCTTTTTTTTTTATTTCCGAGAGCAGCACACAAAAATAATAACAAATTTTTTTTGCGCCATCCTGACACACTATTTGGAAACGTTTGCCATTTGACAGGGTGACGCTTCAGCTGCTCGCATTTCCTGTCCATTTTTCCTGTCCATTTTTCCTGTTCACTTTTCCTGTTCACTTTTTCCCCCCCGGCTCCTCTTCAACTATTTTTACGCCACTTTGATATTTGTCACAAGCAGTAAATTTAAATGCACATTTCACATTTCACATTTCGAAACCGTAAAGAAAATGATAATTAAAGCGCTTGTCGCGCACAAATAACTTAAAACTGCTTTATATTCCCGTATCTTTTGTGTGTGTTAGTCAGTCTGTGTGTGTGCCGTTGAGAGGGCGGAAACGGAAGTTGCCATTTAACCGCAACAGCATAATAAATCTACTACCGAAGAGAGGCAGCGACAACTAGCGCGGGAGGTGTAGAAGAGCAAGGACATGCTTTTGGGCGAACATTTTAACCGTTTTTTTTTTGTTTAGGCGGACAGGAACAAATGGACAGACACACTGACTGAACGTACACCCTGAAAATTTACAACTTTTAACAAATGTCACGTTGAAGTCAATTTATCTGCGCGGACATTAAAATGGTACATTTTAGGAGGGCCCTTCTGAAATACAAAACAAAATGCAAAAAAAATGCGGTAAAAAAAAAATTGTGGAAATAAAAAAAAGGAAAGCTGGATAACTGTAAGCGGCATGTGAAGTTTTAATTAAATTTCTCATTCTGTTGTTGGCGTTTGTTGTACGGCACTTAGTAGGTGTACGTTTGTGTGAGCAGTGCTTTGTGTGTGTGTGTTTGTGTGTGTGCGCTCAAGGGTTAACAAGCATTTGTTTTGTTCACTTAACATATTAGGCAAAATGGAAAATTAAGCTGAGGGCGACTTAAAATTGTATTTTCACATTTGTTTACACAAAAAATATTACACAATGCGACAAATAGATACTATTGGGCTTAAGGATGACTTTTGAATTCCATAAAAGTATTTTTTAAATTGCTTGCAAGTGAAAAAATGTGTTTGTCATACTATTGTAAATAACCCAATGTTTACCCCCAATCGATCCCCCTTGGACACCCTTTGAATTTTTGGACCCAACTTTACCACGCCCTCTCTCGTTCAAAAATCAAAACCCTGGTCAAGAAGCTCTAGCCAAGCTTTCACAGAATATAGTATACTAGATGCTAGGCCTGTATTGCCAGGAATTAGTCAAAGGGGCTTGAACCACTCCAATTTTTTCAAGTTTGAGATTTTTCTCATCATTAGCCCCGCCCAATGAAACTTCGTACAAAATTTCAACCTCCTATTTCATGGGGAAGTATACAAAAACTGAATGGACTGGATGGACATGTGAATATTAATGTTGAATTTCATAAATTTTTTCTGAATTTGGAGAATTTTTTTAAAAATTACCTTTTTGGATAAAAACAAAATAATTAAATTATTTTCCCAAAAGTCATATTTTCCAAAAAAATTCTCAAATTTCAGGAAAAATTTGGTTGGTAACTTTCTTTTGCAAAAGAAAAAAATTTAGAGGTATAGGTACATTTGTGGATCCATCGGTCCCAATATAAACTCCCTTTTGTGATGAATCAATATTGTAAAGTGCCTAATTTTTCGAAATGGACCGAAAATCTGGTTCGAAATCAGGGTATAAATGTTCAAGACAAGCATTCGACAGTCCTGATCTCAATACAATAGTCCCTGTGGACAATAATGAAACGACGACTGTTAAACGAGACAACTTGATATTGGCGTCCCTAGGCAAAGAAGAAACAGCAAGTCTACGACTCTACAGTGCCAGTATCTCATAAATTCACAATTTTACGCACCTTTAAATGTACATTTTTTTTTTACAAGCCTGAGCATATTTTTTAAATAGGCGGGAGGGTGAACATTTGTTGGCTAAATTATTGCAACGCAACCAATTTACGAGGGCGTGCGTTTTCTACAAATTGCCCTCCGGCGACCTTACTCACAAGTTGATTGTTGTGCAAGGTTTCTGCAGCTCACTACACCGAGGGCAAGGGCGAAAATAATTATGCTCGAGTACATGTGTTTCTGAGTACTGTAAACAAGCATGTACCATTTATCAAATTAAATACATTTTTTAAAATCTCATTCGATTCTTTTCATATAAATTAATGTTGTTGCTGCTACAAAAACCCACTGTTGATTGCATAAATATAGTATTATCATATGAGTTGGTATATCACGTACCTAACGGTGAATTCATTATCAAAATAATATTTGGAATTCTTTTATTAAAAATTAAATTTGCCCAACGGTGCGTATGAGTAATCACATTCAATTAATTGCAAAACGCTCACTCTTTCATAATTTATGCGAGCTTAGTAGATACAAAATTACCCCAATTCGTAGATATGCAAAATTATTATAACAAAAGAGATGAATTTCGTATTTGCTCACCCGAGCATAACTACGAACAATTTCGCATTTGGCATATTTTTCACAAATATACATTTTTCATCATTTCGCATATATTTCAAATGTTATACACACCCATGCAAACCCTTGTCTAACACAAAGAACGCTATGGACACTTGTGTCTACTTTTTTGGTTTACAACTAGCTAAAATCCAATTGAAAACGTTGCAACAAACCAAAACACAAACACACAAACACACATGACCGCACACGAATACATTGAGGCAAACATGAAACATGATGTCAACATTTCAATTGTGGGCAAACGTACACGCTCAACATTATTTTATGCATGAGCGTTGATGGTGTCTGGCATTACTGTGGAGAGTAGAGTGTATGCAGAAGAGGGAATTGTAGTTGGTTTTTCTAGCGTGTGAATGTGAATGTGAATGACTTTAAATACAGGCAGACACTTATACACACACAAAAACACACACACACTCAGACTCACTTATTCACGCTCATGTGAATGTATATAAATAACTGGTGTTTTGTCTCTCATTTATAACTGTGAATGTGTAAACATAAAGTAATAAAACATTTTCGTGTGAGTTCATCCATCTCTCGCAAGCGGATTTGATGAGCATGATAATGTTGATAATGATGATGTTCTTAGCTGCTTGTTGTTGCTACTGTTGCTATTGAATTTATTTGCAGGGCGTATACTGGACATGGCCTGTGTGTGTGTATGTATTAATCAATCTGACTATTTGCATATACGTATACCTACATCAACATATTTATGAATGGGTGGTAAACATACGCTTATGCGTGTGGATCTTGTCTCTTTTGAGCTTAATAATTGAAGAAGATTAATAATTGTGTAAATGGCATGTCAAGTCGTTCGTGTGGGCGGGTGTGTGTTTGTGTGTCAGAAATGTAATAAATGAAAATGGAAAGCCAATCGAAGGGACAGCACATTTCTAAACACAATAATAGCCTAGTTAAAGCGTATATCAAGTAAATATGCTACGAAATCCTTGAATTGAAGTGTGGCCATTGTGTGCCGTAGGGCAACATTCTTCCATTCTCAGTAAAGGTTAATTTCTTTCATCATCGCAAGAAGACTTTTCCTTTTTATGGCTGGTGCTGCTTTATTAAATCCAATTCAATGCAATACAATACAATCCAACCTAAACCGACGCCATCTTTTCCGTCCATTAACATCGCATCTCTTTTGTATCGCTTTTCATTTAAGGCTGCTAAATTGAATTTGTGTACTTCAAATCGTCTCCAGACATTTTCAATTTTCAATTTTCTTTTTCAATTTTCATTCACTTTCATCCACTTTACCCCTCATTATCATCCATTGTTTTCGCATGTATTCATGCCACACAGTATTCCTATTCGTTAGCTACTTTTGTCTACTTTCGTTCTATTATTATTTTTTATTCTATTTTTTCTTCTGTTCCATTCTTTATTCCATATCATTTTCAATTATTTTAAGTGTCCTATACCGTAAATTCGTTCGTACTGGTTGCTGGCATCTTCTCTTTTCCTTCAACAATTGCCAATTATGAACAGAAATCGCTTGAAAGACATCAACGCCAGCCATGCTTGATTACATATCTTTAGATAATACCAGCAGGTGTGCTGTTAACTGTCGACTTTGGGCTTTTCATCTTTTGTTTGATTTTTTTATTTTGTTCAGTGGAAATTGAATTAAATGTTACATTGCTAATGCGCCTCTACGGTAACATTTTGGCAGGCAATTGAAATTCAACATTAAATTAAGTCGCTTAATTGGACAGGTTATGTCAGAAATTTCATTTACACTGTCAAGGAATGCAATTTCACAGGCATTAATACTGTCGATGTGTGAGTAGAATTAAGCGATATTAAATAGTTTATTGTGAATTTATAATAAGCTCGTGTGGTTGAATTCAAATTGAAGTACAAGGATTTTCTTTAATTTTCGAAAAATTGTATTCCCCTTTCAATACTCTAAAAAAGCCAATTCCAGTTATTGGTATGACAGTCAGTCATACATTCCCAAAAGGAAGGCGTACAATGCATCTCTTTTCATTTTTTATGAAATATTTATTCTCCGATCAATAATGTATTGATCACAATATGAGGAATGCCATAACCAGAGAGTTGGTTTATGGATTAACAATTTTTTCTCAAGCTGCTTTTAATTTAGATATTAAGGTTTCACTCTTAATATTTCAGTATTTGAGTACACTTGTTTATATGTAACAAAAAATACTGAACTTCTAGTCACAATAGAAGAGTTCAATAATCAACACCTCATACACGCTACGGCTTTAAAGGAATCTATATTAAGGTGGACTGAAAAAAAAGGTCAATCGAAAAGTAGATGGTCTCCAAATATCCATATTTTAGTGTTAATGGTAAATGTTAAAAATTTCCTTCAGTTAAGATAATGTCTTATGCTTCCGATCAAATACTAGCTAAATAGCACGGAGATGCTCGGACATGTACTAACAGTAGTGGGCCTTCTAATACTAATTTCAAATTAAATCGGTTCACCAGTGACAATTTTTGTCTTTGTGGGTGTAGCAGTGTGCGGGCAGGTATTCCTCATAGTTCTTCCGTGTACCATAAAGTTTGATTCAGCTCTGGGTGTAATCACTACATTCTATACAATCATTATTTTATATTATTATTCAAATACGAACCGACGTTGCTTTTTTTTTTGTTGGAAAATAAAGCCGGGAACGGAATTGAAATCAATGGTATAAAAGCACCCACATACGAATAACAGCAACTATTATTGTTTCTAAATGTAAATAAGTTAAATTTCATGTGAAAACTCACATACAACTTTTATTAATTGAATTCCTTGCTGTAAACATGGTTTTGGTAAGAAGCTGATTCTCTTGAAAATTCTGTTGATTGTGAAATTTGCTACGAGTAAGCTATTCAATTGTTCAATCTGAACCAATTTCCAAGAAGGAAAACTCATATTTTCATAATTGATTTTACTCATGAAAATATGAGCGTGACTTTACTAAGGAGAAAAAGGATTTATACGTATGTACTCAATAATATATTTTAGTGCATATTTTCACAATTAGATTGTTGAATTGTGTGTCAGAAGGTAATTGAATTCTTTGAAAATATGTATCTTATGCGAACTTACCGAAAACAATTACATATTTTAAAATTAAATACAATTTTCGGCTAAAACCGTTGGTTTAATCACTTTTTTCTATTTCAGAAATAGCCGAACACAATCGACACCAGATACTTGATCACAGACCATAAATCGCTTCGAAATCACTTGCGATTGATTTTTGAAATTCTTTTACAATGTACAAAAAATTCAACAGGTTAGTGGAAAATTCTAGCAATAACATAAAATTTAATTTAAAATATTTCCCCAATATACTTACTGTAAAATTAAACCAAATTCCACATTATAAAAACAAGTAAACTCTCATTTCAATTCACAAATTGTTGCTGGCACTGTTGTCTTATGAAAAGCTTGGCTCCCCAAATTTTACTTGATGTGACAACCAAATAAAGTTAACTCGCGCATAATAAAACAACATCATCACGCAAGAGTATTTCACTCAAACCAGAATCAAAATGACACCCCCCCCCTCCTCCCGCAACATAAATAAACTCAAATTACTCAAACTTCAGAAACACCAGCAGCCGAATCAGCATCAGCTTTAAGATGCTCAAGAAATAACAAGCCCCAAGTACTAAAACGCTTACTTCCATGTGGAAACTGCTTGCGAAGGAACATTCGCGAGGCGGCCAAAGTCAAGCGTCGCCCTGTCACCGTCGCCACTCATGGCAGTTCTTGGTCGCAGCATGTGCACCGAAATACATGCTCATTGCAGAAATTCCCACAATTACCAAGTTAACCCCTTAAAATGTGTATTTCCAGTGCCATACACACACACACAAGCATACGCCCCACTGATTTTCTCTTAACCCTTTTTGCTACCTTGTAAATTGAACGTTCTGCGAATTCAAATCTGCTTCGTGAAAAGCGAACCTTGACACATTTTATTCTTCTTCTTCCTCCTCCTCGGCTTCGTCGTTCCACTGTTGCTTTTTTTACGCACAGACACACATTTTTACTGTGTTAGGGGTAAAAGCATTGACAAAAAAGTTTTTCCACCCCAAGCCCCCCCCCTCCGTTACCAGTGGATGACAGAGTAGAAGAAGAAGAATGTGAAGGAGCAGCACTGACATTAGCGTATACTTTGGCATTTAAGTTATTGAAGCGCGGTTCACATTGATGGAACAAAATTAAGCAGACAGCCAGGGAAAAGTTTATGAAAGTCTCTCTTTTTTTTATTAAAAGGTTTACTAATTGTTGTTGAGTGTCAGTGCTGGGGGAGGTCTATTTTTTAAAGCTTTTTTTTTAATAAATATTCAATTTCTGATAATGAAAAATAATACAAAAAATTAGATAGAAAAATCATAGACCATTTTAAGCGATCCCTTGATTGCTTCTATTAAATATCCTTTCTAATTAAATATTCTTTCGAATTGTTAATTTAACCTAAAAATTCCTAGAATACATTAACCTCAAAAAGTAATTGAAAAATATTTGTTTTTGGAAATAAGAAATTTAAGCGAAGGCTCTAAGGGTTGATAATTAGCATTAAATTAAAATGAGTTAAGGCTTCCTTTGAATTAACAATGTCCTTTAAATTAGCCGAAGACATTTTTGTATTCTAGACTTTGCAAATGTCTTCTTGTAATGCGGAGAATCCTTTGTTTTCATCCCTTTATTGTTAGTGTACTTTTGAGGCACTTCTGCAGTTCCTTTGTTTTTTGACAAATTATGACATTATGGAATGATGGAAGCGGTAATTTTTTCGTTGTATGATTGACAACTCTATTTCGAAAATAATGCTGTGTGGGGTTTATGGTTGGGTGCGAGTGGGTGAATCGTTTTTGCTTTGGTTTATATATCGTGACACGAACTCAGCTGCCTTGACACGCAATGTTTGAAAGACACTTTAATAGAGCAAATATGGTTCAAAATTATAAGCAATGATTTTAAACTGATATACCCAGTTTCCTTAGAGTGTACTTTAGCTATATTACATGCCATAAGCTCCTAAAGTTCCCCGGTAATCCCGCTTTATAGGTGTGGCACAGGTCCAATCCCATCCACTTTGCAGAAGATTGCAGATAATGTCACCCTGCACATATGAATAAATTTTCCTAACTTTCCTGGCAATCTCATAATAAAAAGTGGCCTTGGCGCAATTTCAAACCAGCTTATATTTTCAGTGGAGCATAGAATAAATAACAGAAAGACTGTAAAGGCTGTAATAGGCTGCATGCCTATGAGCCATTCAGTTGCCAAATCGATTAACTCCATGAAAAAAAATTAAATAAAATAAAATTATTTATTTTCAGTTGTCCAAAAATATTTGCCATTAATCGGTTTTTATCGTTATTATTACAGAAAGTGATTCGGAATATACATTTTTAGGCGGTTTTCAGGCAATTTGATATAATAATATCAAAAATTCAGAAAAGTGGAGTTTATCTATTTGACAACTGAATGGCTCATATATCGTGTCAATGGGAACCCAAGTACCTAAAGCATTTTGAAATATTGAATTATATTATACTTTGATTTTTGCGTGAAGCCGGAGTAAACAGATAGACGGACATTGAATTTTATTAATACAGGTGAATTCAGAACAAATGTTACTCCTTTGGCCAATATATGGGAGAACAATTTTGTAGTAAGGGTACAAAATTTGGTCACTTTTTAAAACTTAATATTGGTTAAGAAAATATAATAGAACGTTTAGGCAAAAGTGTTTAGCATGCCTTACTCATATGGATACCTAAAAAAATGTAGTGCAAATTAACGAGCGAACGAAAACTATAATTATTTGACAAGTTTTCCATTCTATGTGCCCCAAAATAAACACGAATTCTTTTACTAAAAAAAAGTCACTTTCCCGCATGTTCTAAAATCGCAAAAAACATATTCTTTGCTGATAAAATATGACGAGCTGTCATGTGACGCCCTTTCAGTTCTGTGATAATTTTTCTTTGAAATTAATTTCAATTAAATCTGGCAACTCTTCTAATTTGCACAGGCTTTGCCTCATACTTAAATCATTAAAAGAGTTTTAATCCAACTCACATTTTTACCAGCAAACACCCACACACACACACACACACACAAACAGTGTCTCATTAGTAAAGCTAAAAATGCTTTAAATTCGTTTAAGCAGGCGTGATGCGTACAAGCCAAGCCAAGCCAGCCAGAGACTCTGGCTGCCACTTGAAATGCCAAAACAATGTTGTTGCCACACTTGTGTGTGTGTGTGTGTGTAAAAATTTCGTTGGCAACATTGTTTGGGCTTTATTCACACGTACACAAGCACACACACACACAAACACAGGAGAACCTCATCCACAAGCTGGAAATGTAAAGAATGACTTTGGTATGAAATGGCACATCTGCTGGAGAATGGGTGAGGACGCACAAGAGGATGAGCTTTTACTCAAGTAAGTTAAAAAACATAAATTATGTTCTGCATATAAATTAAGTCTACTAGAGAAAGTGGCATTTGTGTCTTGTTCTCGTTTGGTTGTTGTTGTTGTTGAATGCCAGGGTTGCCTGCTGTTTTTTCGTTTTCCCTTTTTCTTTTCCCTTTTTTCATTTTTATTGTTGTTGCTGGATTTTGTTCCCTTCCAGTTGTGTCTGACTTGACTGACTGACTGACACAAATGTTGCCTGCTGTTAGCCAGCAGTTGTTGTTCTTGTTAGTCTTTACTTCTATAGGATGCTTCTGCCGCCTGCTTATTATTGTGTATTATTGTCTGTGTGTGTGTGTGTGTATGTTAAGGCAGTTGCGTGCCTTTATTGTTGTTTTAACATATTTTTGCTTTTTTGACTTTTTAGACTATTTAGTTGGCATTTCCCTTCACTGGTTGTTGTTGTTGTTGTTGTTCTTTTTGTTGTATATACACTTGTATATATATTTGATTTTCAACTCGTGATTTTTGCGGCAGGTTTTGTTTGGGTGTGGTTTGGTTTCGCATCGGTACGCTTCATGCGTTGGCGTAAATCTCTGAAATTACTGAGGAACAAAAAAAAAATAAATAAAAATAAAAAATGCTTACAGTTTCCTCCTTCTTGCCGCCCAGTCGACGAAGGCAGCCATGTTGATTTCTTATTTTGAAAATTTCCTCTGCGTACATTGCCACAGTGGGCGTCGCTTGCGCGCTTCAGAGTGCAACATGTTGCAAGTGTGTGGGCGTTGAGTGGAATTTAATTTATGGGTATTTCATTAAAACGTGATTTGCAATGTGTTAACTGTAAATTAAATTTAGCAATTTTTCAACATTGAAAAGAGAACACAAATAAATTTTTTAAGTAAGTAATTATTAAAAGAAAATCTCTGATTGGCTTTCAAATTTACTGGCTTATCTTAATTTGGAGTTCATTTATTTCTAAACTCATATTTCATTAATCTCATGGGGCGAACATTGAAAACTTTTGTCCGAAGTTTATCTTATCAAATTCATAGCAGCCCGAAAATTGCTTCAACACAGCACACCCCTTCCAACAAACACTTAATATTCATAAATAAATTTACCAAATTGCCAACTCTAGCAAATATAAACGAAGGACCCAACCGAACATCCCCCCCCCCACGAATCCATTATGCCATTAAAAAGTTACCGTCCAGCCTGAGCCTCAACCTCAATCCTTTTGAAAACTTTAAAGAACTCTCCTTCATACATTCTTCATGAGGACATGTCACAATTTTGTGAAATTTAAATTTTCGTAATTTTGCCTTTGCAACTTTGGAACACACATACCTTTGCAAAGTGTCCTGACACTTCAACCCTTAGTTTTCACCAAGAACCAACGAACGAACGAACGAAACTTCCCCGCCCACTCTTGGACTTTTCGGTAACAATCAACAAACACCAAATGCAAAAACTCCGCTCACTAGAAATGCTCATTTAAATTTTAATTGCTTTATAAATGTTAAAAAGTCCTTGAACTTTTGGAAAAAAATTAGTTAAAAAAAAAATAAATTTAAAATAAATTTCAAATAGAAAACCACATTAACGCTTGCCAAAAGATGACATAGTTCAGCTGGAAAAGAGCCAACAACGCAAAATATTTCTCCAGAAAATTAATGAAAATTTCACACGAAAGTTTTGTGTACGCGATGCGCTCTGTGATGGCAAAAAGTGCAGTCCATGTCTGGCGAAACATTTGCCAAGAGGCAATTGCTGTTAAAGAGCGCGTCGGCCAAGCGTTTTGTGTATGCATATTTGGTAGTAAAGGCTAAGTTGACCAATTTGCAAGGCACCTTCAGTCAAATGCGTCGTATCTACAAGGTTTTGCTGATGCTCGCATATTTTTTATATTAAGCGAATAGAAAATCTTGTTCTCAGTGTTTTTTTATGCCAAAAAGTATTCTTCCGAAATCTAAAGCTAATCCATCTTTGGCTCCCCAGAAGTCTTTGTCATGTTAATTTTCACTTTCCTTTGATGGTGGAGCAAAGCCAACCCATTAGTGATTCACACTTTCGATTTCACACCAGGCAGGCGCGTCACTACCAACTATAGTCACTGTCTAAAATTTTTGTTCTCCCGCATTTCTCCATCCTTCGTGTGCCCTCAAAGAATGTCATCAGTGACATTCTGCTGCACCCAAAGTCAGTCAGAGTGTCAAAAGCCTAACTTTACAAAGTCACATTTTAATTCCGCCCCACTGCCGTCACTTTTTTCCTCTGTCCTCGTAGCATTTCTCTTAATTTATTTTTCCTTTAAGTTTTACATTTTATTTTACTTTTTTTTTTTTGTTTCAAATTCCATTGCCTTCATTTGCACACAACCTTAATGTCAACAGGATTTTACATCAGTGTTAATTGATGTTTCGAATTCACGACGTGGCAGTCAGGCAGGCAGGCAGGCTCACCTTGAAGGTGGAGTGTTGCAACAAGCGACGACCACGACCACACGACTTGAACAAGAAGAAGATACAGTGGCAGAAGATGATGAAGAACAAGAAAAAGGTTGGCGCGTTGTTTTTACTTTGACAATGATTTTAATTCCCTACAGCATGCCGAGGCAGGGAAAGTCAACGAAGCGAAAATGGCTGTCATTTCTTACCACTTCTAAACATTTTCTTTTATTTTTTACTTTCATTCACACACACACCCACATTATTCTTAAGGCCTGATTTTTTCACATTTTTGTCTTGCTGCAATTACTTTAATGAATGGCAACTTAAGCAGCCGCACTTAAGTTGCGCAATATGTTGCGTGTCAAAAATGCCTTAAGTGCCTAATGTCAATTTGAAAGTGGGGCTGGCTGCCTTTGGTTTTTAGTGGGCATGTATGTGTGTATTACTCTCCATTTGTTCACTCCTTTTGCAATGTCTCTGGTTTTGTTTCGCTATTTTTTGTTGTAATTGGGTTAAGGTCAATTTGGTTCTTTTTTTGGTTTTGAATAATTTTAGTTTTGGAAGGGTGCCCCAAAAAAAGTTGGGTATGAAAATGTTTTTTTTTTTCTATTTTGAATAATTTTAGTTTACGGAAGTATAATAAGTTTGACCTTTTTACTTTTTTACGTTTGCATTTTGTATGTATTGCGAACTTCTGAAGGCTCTGAAGCATTTGTAGCAACAGAAGTGAAGTGTCTTAGAAAGTTTTCGAATTATTTCGAGATGCGAGGCCGATTCAAAGTATACAACTGGTGCCGGAACTGCAATGAACCGGCTGAAGAAGAAACTTTGCAACATTTACTTTGCAACTGAACACCTTTAAGCAGGAAGCAGGTGGGATTTTCGTGCTCGTATAACACTCAAGCTGAGGCTGAACTGAAAAGTTGAAAAACTTTCGCCATGAAGTCCGGCGTTTTTGGGCTAGAAAACAGAAACCCTGACAGAAGGTCTACAAACTTCCTGCAAAGTATGAAAAAGATAAGTGGTATATGACACTAAGCGCCTTATTAGGTGAAACCAAAGTGAGTTGAGAACAGAGTGAAAGTTTGTATCATGTAAGACAATACAACAAGAAAATAATACAATTTCCCCCAACTATTCAACCAAGTCATCATTCCTCTTTCGATTGACACATTGAACTGGGACACCCTGTATGCTTATTACGATAAGACCACATCTGAGCCAATCTTCGACAGATGCGAGACACACACGCCTAACTCAAATATTGATCAACTTTATGCATGATGGAATATAGAAATGAGTATATTTACCACATTATTGTCAACGCAATCGATGATGGTTGCCTTCACACATCCACACACAAGCACATCTACAGACACACTTTTGCATGCGTCGAGGTAAACCTCATAAATTTTCAACACCTTCTGAAATTAATCAGAAGAATTCCGGCGGGAAAGCGTGCAAGAAATAACGTTCAATTGTCAGCGCTATAAATGATACACCATAAATCATCGCGACACACACACGCACAAGCAAACAAACAAACACATTTAAACATACATAAAAAACCATATGCGACTATACTCAGCCACATACACACGGCACCCAAGTAAGAATAATAATACAAAATAAAAAGAACAAAGTAAAAAATTAACTGCAAAAAATAAACACAATCAAAACGAAAGAAAATATCAACAACAACAACAACAACAAGAAAAAGATTCAAAAATGTGTTGTAGTACACTTATTGAAAACTGTTGAAAAATGCTCCTCCACCACCACGTAACAACAAAAATGCTCCGAGTTAATAATTTATGAGCCATAATTTTGCCATTGAAGCGTAAAACGAACTGCAAAAGCGAAAAGCTCACGAAAGAAACAAATACAAAACGGAAACGGAAAAACACCGTCGACGAAGTTGAAACGGATTTGGTATGTAGAGAAAACAATTTGTACACTGGGAAAAAATGCAAATGGTGGAAAGAGATAAATATAATAAAGCGGTCACTCTGAAAAAATTTTTAATACCTTGAGTAGGAGTATGTCCCGAACTATAATACTTTTTCGATAACTGTGAGAGAACGATAACTTTCTTTATTTACTTTCTACTAATTTGATACTTTAATTGATAAAATTTCGATAGCTTTTTGATAATAATACTTTGATAGACTATTTAAAAAATTTTCAATAAATTTTTCGATATTTTTATTGAAAAAATATCGATAACTTTTTAAAAATAAATTTTCGATAAAATTTTAATAACTATTTCGATAATTTTGTTTATAGAATATATATGAAAAATTCAAACTTCGATAAGTTTTACTTATCAACATCAAATAATAAACGTTCGATAACTTTTTTGATAATGTTTTTATAATCTTTTGTGTTGATCAAATTTCGATAACTTTTTAAAAACAATACTTCGACAACTTAATCGATAAATTTTCAATAGTTTTTTAGATAGAATTTCGCAAAAAATTTAGTTTAAATTAATCGATTAGTTCAACGTTCAATAAAATTAATTTTCGATAACTTTTTTGATTATTATTTTACTACTTTTTCGAAAATAGTATTGCTATAGTATACTTCGATAACTACTTCGATTACTTTTTCGATAATACAATACTTCTAGAAATGTATCGATAATCACTTTTTAAAAGTAAATTTTCTACAACTTCGTTTTTCTCGTTAACTTTGACTTAAAGTACACCTCTTTAATCTTCTTTAATTGTACAAAACTTCGAAAACTCTTTCTCTTCATTTTTAACAACTTTTCGATAACTTAGTTTGCATTGGACTTTCACTAATATTTCTACAATATTATCACATTTTTAAAATATTTTTTCTGTCAATTTTTGTTAATTTTTTTGGAAAATTCTTGATAACTTTTCTGTACCTATTTGTTTTACTTGTTCCCGCCACCTTTCCAAGCTTGTACGATTTCAAGATGCTCACTTCAATATCGTTAGCAGCTTTCACATATACACGCCTGTCGACCAGTTTTCTTCAGTGTATGAAGCTTAACAGAAATTGACAACAACCAAAGGCGCTATATTTTGCGCCATTTTGAGCAAACTACACACAAATCAGTGTCGACTACGCACAATGTATTTTTAAGCAGGGGCAACACTTTCTATATTAAACTGTTTATCAAACGGAAAGGTGGGTGGCCAACATTCTTGGAATCAGCCATGCACACACAATTTTTTTCTTACATCTGCTAGTTGTTTTTTTTTATAACTGAAAAGGGGAGCGATAAAAAGTTATTCTTAGAGGAAATTGTTCAGCTAAAAATCAAGGTTGCGTAAAATTAAATATTATTTTTAACAATAAATTTCACAAGAAATATGTATTCTAACAAAAATTATTTTACTCCCATACCGCCGTCAACGCTGCATAGTACAGAACCAACTCAAAGCGAAACAGACACACACACACACACCAAATAAAAAGAAACGAAACAAAATCTTTTGGGTAAAACCCATTTTCATTTTAATACTACAAAAGGCATATCATCAACAGCTTTTAGTTCCGGTTTCCGGTTTTAGTATACTTTAACCAAAATAAAAGAGCGGAAGATAAACTTGACAACGAACCGCTTCGAGAGATAACAACAACATGAAAAAGTGGTTAACAATTTTTGTGTGTTTCGCTTTGCCAGTGTTGGTGTGCTTGTGTGTGCGTGTGTGTGTGTTCCTTTGTATACGATTACCATGTGGAAGACTCTAAGCTAGCCTTATGAGCAGATGAAAAGTAAAAGTTTTAAAAATCAAAAGCCTTAAAGCATCTGCTACCAAAAACAAAATTAAAAACAAAAAAAAAACAGAAAAAAAACCAACAAAAAAAATGGAAAAAAATGTTGTTTCTGGGCAAAAATGTATATCAAAGGGACCGAAAGAAAGTTTTTCCATTTCCATGCAGCTGGTGAAATTTCAAAAAACTACTGTATGCTTTTAGGCGCTTATCAAAACAACAACAACAACAGCAGTTTGCCGCTCATCATCACTATGCTATTAAAAATGCGAAATCTACTTTTAGGCTCGTAGGCCTTTTGTTGCCCTTTTTTTTGTGTGTGTCACAATCAAAAAGTGTTTGGGCATAAAAATCAATGAACACATTTTATTTTTAGTTTTACTTTTTGCAAAGAAACAGCCTCACATATTTCATTTCTCTGGACCGTTGGCCTTTTTGCTAAGCAACCTTTTGCTATTTTTTTTATTTTTTAGTATAGTCTAGTCAAAATTTATTTCCGTTCTGCGTCCCAGTCAGTCATCGGGCTGGAGAGTGTTGCTTGTTTATGTTATGTTTTGGTAGTTTACGTGACTCTTTCGAAAGCGGGTCAAACTCGAGGGCACACCCTACACCTCCCACTTTTCGCAGCATAGTTTTTCATTTATTTTTTCTGTTTTTTTTCTGTTTTTTCCTTCTGTTTATGGAATTGTGTATAGTTGATGTTTGCGTTGATTTTTGACAGATGTCTTCTTCTCCGTCTACACGCAATGTAGAATCACACAAAGGGCCACGACAACTTTTGAAGTGTTGCCTTTTTCATTTGTGTGTGTGCGGGTGTTTTTGGTCGCCGTTTTTCTTGTCAACCGAGGTTGATGTCAGGGTTTATGGCTGAGAAATATTTTTATACTTGCCCATTTGAAGCGTTCATTTATGTCATTTCAACATTTCATCGGATTTATTTGGCAGAGTCGTGGGATGGTGCTGGACAGTTTGGGGTTTGACTGGTGGAAGCACTTACCTAAAAATAGACAAAAATGGAACGATGGTTAAAAATATATATTTTGTGTAAAATTTCGTTGGGAATTAACAATTTTATTGGATTTATTCAAAGAATTAAATTGGAAAATGATAAAAAATAAAATGTATTTCCCATACAAAATGGCCGACAAATTTTTATTGTTTTCGTTTATTGGAGAAGGACTGGTTGGGAAGGTTGGGAACATAATGGAATTGGATAAATATTGAAACAATCGATAAATATTGAAAAACAATCGATACAATATAAAAAAAAATATCGATAAATATTGAAAAATTATCGATAAAATATCTAAAAGTAATAATATAAATGTCGAAAAGTCATCGATAACCAATCGAAAAATTATCGATAAAAAATCATCATAAAATGAAGTTGAAATGGTCGATGAACGTATCGTAATCGCATGTACAGAGTATTTTAGCTTCAGTCAGACCGAAGAAATTGCTGTTACTAGTTGTACTTTTTGATCGCCACTATCTTTATCTTAAACGAGACATATTCAAACTCAATTTTGGGGACTTTGAGGGTTGTGATTTGGGATATGTGATTTTTTTTGGGTATATAAGTAGTTCATATACTTATTATTAAAACTTGTCCAAATGTGTATCAAAAAAGTTGTATGTCGACTGGTTTCTGACTCAACTTCGTATCGGAAAAATGTTAGGTTTTCAGGAGATGCAAATAGACAATTTGCAAGCTTCTAATGCATGCATTCGACCATCCTCTTTTCAAAAATACGAAAGAGGACAATTTTTAGTATATGTAAAGAATAATCCACACAAAATGTAATATATTTCACGCCTTAAAGGCGTTTTAAGTAACTTTCGAGGTTGCGACTTTTATAAAAATTTGAATTTATTTGGATATACCAGGTTGTAATATTTACCGAATATGCTGTAGGCAAAAGAATCCGATCAAATCGTGGCTAATCTCAAAAGGTTCGTATTCACTTCAATGGGAAACGCTGTAAATTTCATTTCGATTGAATAAGTTCTTAGGTCTTTGCAACGTGATTTATGTTTTTAGGCTTAATTTTTTTTTACCCAGACTTGAAAACTAAAACCGCGATGCAGAGGTGCAAGAACTTTTCCAATCGGAATGAAATTTTAACGATTTTTCAATGTATCAATACGCAACTTTTGAGACCCAATTGGAAATGGTCCGACCATTTCCAATATTTCAATTACATTATTGAGCAAGAAACAAATTTCAAAATATTATACGAGGTTTTAGCTTTCATAAAATTTTGATTTTAAGATACGAGATTGTTGTTCTAATACAACTTTTGGCATCAAAAACATAAATTGTCCCAAATTTGAGTTACGATTTTGAGTCAGAAAATAGTTGATTTGCATCTGCCTCGCAAAATGCCCTCTTAGTATTTTCAATAAATTATAGACTTAACTAACATATATCCTGGAAATTGTATGTGGAACTGCGGTCTATTTATACGGTCTTTGACTGAATTTTCTTAACTTTTTGTGATTACTATGTACATTGCAATCGAATATCATTGCAGGCAAATATTCGACGAAAAGCAATTTTCACCTTTGCATTGAAAAAAATAAATCAATAAACAGAGCCACACACACTTTGTCAATCTTTATGGGAAAGTAGTATTCGAGCATCAGGTAGTAAAACCCTGATACATTCGTTACCATTTTACCACAGAAAATATTTCACGATACTTGAATATGAGTACAATTTTACGAGCGGTCGTATACCCAAATATCGTATTCAGACGTTATGACAAAAATAATTTATGATCATACATGAATCATGAATGAGTGGAACTTAAGTGTATCCTTTTTATTTGAGTTAAATCCTTAAGCCAAGTGAATGCCTATTGATTTCGAAGAACTCAAGGGAGTGTAAGGGTATTATCATTAGAAGTGGAGTATAAAATAAGGGAGCTTCTCTTCTCATTTAATTTTTCTTGTGATTTCAAATAAATTTTTTTATTTTTACATGATTAACATTTCCCCTTATTAAGCTATCTTCAACTCGTTTCTATTGAATGAAATGTTGCACCGCACATAACCAACTCAACTCTCATGTATCCTCTGTGCTACAATTTCGAGATGTACGCATCAGTCTTCAGCAAAGGCAGGCGGACGAGCATGAGCGTCACGTGACTATGACAAGGATTGAATGTGGTGTAGACGATGCGTAACGACGCGGGTAACACAGCCAAATGTACAAGTGCTGCAAATAGAAAAAACAAAAAAAAAAAAAAAAAATTCACAAAAGAAACTGTACGAACGAGCGAGCACATAAATCTACAACATATGCGACAACAGAGCGGAGCGCCATTTCTCAAAAACTTTTCAATATTTTTTTCTTTCCCCCCTTCTATTTTTTTTAGTTATTTCTATTTTCTTTGTTTGTTTGTTAGTTTTTCTGGGAAACGTGCAAAAAATAGTGTCGACACATACACACATACGCAAACAAATATTCTGCTGAGTTTGTCAGTAGATTGCTGTTCCTGTTGGTGGCTCTTGTTGCTGTTCGATTGACAGCTTTGTAACTTTCCATTTTACTTGTATAGGTATTATTTTTTATATAATCTGTTTTTTTTTTTTTTGCTGTTGACTGCTGTCAGCTGCACGAAATTACTCCTTCAATGTCTTCTTCGTCTGCTTGCTTCAGCGTATTAATTTGGTTTGGTAGCAGGATATGTGAGAAGATTCCGACATGTAACCTCTTTCTCCAGGTCAGAGTGCCTCTGTCGTTTGATGAATGACGTGGGCGACGTGTGGTTCATTTGCGGTTGGAAATGCACAAAACAAGCAAGGAATTAATTAAAATTGTGCAGGAATTTCCAAATACTAATCGGCAGTGGGAGCTGATTAAAAGTTTACTTCGGAAGTTTAACTTAAATTTTGATTATAAACTTTTTGAATATGCTTTTTGGTTAACTTTAGTCAATTCTAGTGGAAAATTTACCCTTTACTTTCACATTGTCTGATATGTCGTAGGTGTTAGTATAGACTAGAAAGTTAACTTATCCGAATCTGAAATACCCCGCCTAGTTTTTGTCCGATTGGGCTGATTCTCGAACTTGGTCTGAAGTGAAAAGTGTACCCATAGATTCAAGACGATATCTCCAAAACGGCCACCGCTATCGTGCAGGCGGACGCACGGACATACAGACAAACGGACATGGCTAAATCGGTTCAGTTGTCGATGCTGATCACGAATATATATAATTTTTAATACCGGACACGCCTCCTTATGGTCGTTACAAACGTTGTGTCTGGGTTTTAAGTATGCATCTGGCCAGCGCTGGGTAAAAGCAGAGAACATTTTTATGTGTATCCTTATCTTCCGGTTCATTACAGTTCCTTTACCAGCTGTTGCACACTGAAGCCATCTTTTGATGTTTAATAACTAAGACTAATTATTCACAGTATGAGTTATCGCCAGTCTGTATTCTTATCGGTAGAGCTATAAAATGTATCTGCATTAATGTTTGTTGTAGTTTGGCCAGAACATTTTTGTGGTGGCTTGAAGTTCTTGAAGCCTTGAACTAAGCAAACAACACTGGCACAAGTAATCAGATTCGATTGACCCATCTTTGATTCACGGAAATTTGACTGTGAACGAAACTAAACTAGGAAAGTATTTAGAAAGGTGATGCCAAGGCCGATGAAATAGTCAGTGTCCCAACCTGCCAGCCACACCTTATAGCCCGAGAATTTAAGTACTGCTTGTAAATGATTTTGTTAACGATTCAAATGCTAGCGTTTTCTCGATTGTTTATCAATTGTTTCCATATTAAAAGTCACTTTTGACATTCAACTTGAAACTCGTCGATAACTGAGATGATAATTCGAATCATAAAATCGTTCATGAATTATTTAAGTGTTTAATCCTCTTTCGTGGTACAACTTCACTCTACTCTTATCGGAGTCGATATACTATTTTCGAATTGATTTTCAAATTTGTACTCCGCTAAATTTTCTACTCTCCTCAATGTATTTTCTACTACTATTGTATGAAATCTACTTCTATACATTTTATGTTAGTTTTATACGATGCAAAACTACTTTTTACAAATCTACTACCCTGACAATAATTTCTACTACCCTACGTAAGAAATGATATCTACTATAGCGCCCGAAATTTTAAGGTTTCATCAAAATAGTATGAGTTGTTTAGGGTGGTTTTGGCGGTCGCTGATTTCGAATTTGAAATTTCAAAATTCAAGATGGCGGATCTAATATGGCCCATTAGTTGTAAGGTATATATAAGTCGGCTTTGCCTGACTGAAACTTACTCACTTGTTTTAACTAAAATCAACATAGTAAATTTTTCTTTTCTATGTGGGCTTGTTTTTCAATTGCTTTTCTCAATGAGTTTCAATACAACTATTAAAGGGAGACCAAACCATATTTGGCCAATTTGAAGTAATTTATTTTATTCGCTCAAACAAACTTTTTCGTATTTGTATGTATTCCAGAACATCAATAACTTTTCTGGCGCTTGTTGTGGCAGTTTCAAGTACTAATTAAAAACATGAGTGAAACATGCGAAACATCAAAAAAAAAAAGTAAAGAAAATAACACCCACTTGAAGCAAAATTGATTGAATTGAAAAGGTCAAGTGTGTTGAAAATGAAATGAAAAAGGAAATAGTGGAAAGGGAAAAGTAAAAAAAAACATTTGAAAAGTCTTCTTTCCTACTCACAAAGGGAAGCGAGTGTTTACTTTTTTTTGGCAGGAATCAATACCACAGAAATCACTTATTGGCTGTAAAATAAAGCAGCAACTTGGCCACTTATACATAATTTATGTATTTCCAAACAAAATTTAATTTTCCAAACTAAATACGAAATGATTACACTGCAAATACAATTAAACGCACTTAAACAAAGTTTTATTTGAAATTGCTTTGAGACGCCCCTTGTGCGAAATTAATAAAAATGTAAACGACACCAACAAGACCACCAAACGGCAACGACGACAACCATAACAATAACAACGACAGCAGCAGCAACAAAGTGTTTCCACACCGCCCTCCGGCAAACAGACAAACGAACAAACAAACAAACAAACAAACAAACAAACAAACAAACAAACAAACAAACAGACAGACAGACAGACAGACCCACACAAACAGCAGCAAAGTTGGCAAACTAACAAAACAAATAAGTACAGCAATAAGAAGGAAAAAAAAATTAAATTCAAAATGTGAATTGAAATTGCAAAGCGAAATTGCAGCGAAAGGATACCGAAGTAGTAGAAGCAAAGCGGCAAAGCAGCAACAAAGGCAAAAGCGCTTCGTGGGGAAACGTATTAGGGAGTGTGTGTGTGTGTGTGTGTCGGTTTGTATTTGTGTATGTATGTTTGTGCAACCAATACATTTGTGCAACACCGGATCCACTCACATATGCACGCGAACAAAACCAAATAAGCACATTTCCACTCGAGTTGTTCAGTGCACGTAGCACGAATATAAGCTGCAACGACTACGTTTTTCACGAATTGATGAATACGAGAAATGGCATCTTTCTCGGTTGCAGTGCAGCCACAACAACTACATTGACTGTAATAATAACACAAACCAGTCAAATGTTACCATGACGAATATTTTTTCGATGTAGATATACCACGTGTGTGACGTGTGTGACGTGTGTGACGTGTGTGAATGGTTTTTGGTTGGTTTTAGTCAAGAGTATTCGTTAAAATGTTAGTTAATATTAAGGGTGTGTTGAAATGTAATCGTATCAAATTTATTGAATGGAAAATACGAGAACAGAAAAGAGAAAAGGGAAAGTAAATGAGAAAATCTAATAGTAAACATAACGAAATGGAGTCTGCGACGAGAAGGTTCAGAATCCCAGATAATTACACGATTCTTGTCCACAAAAAAAATGCCTGCTGAGAGAGAGACTTTATGACACCAGAATCTGAAGGGCAAACATTTTCCAACTATCACTCCCTAAATTCCCCAGTGAAAGCTTCTACTTAAGTATCACTGAAAGGGTTTTGCGGGTATACTCATGCGTATCGACCGTTAACAATTCGGTACAGGTGAGGAAGTCAATTGTCACATCATTTGTGTAGTTTCTATTGGCGTGAAAGAGCATCGAACGAACGTAATGGTAACAACCGATAATGACTTATGACACGGCTGGTGGGAAGATATGCGGCTACCACCTGGGTTCAAATCCAGGTCACTGCCGAATTTATAATTTTTTTTTTACTTTTATCTGTGATCCTTTTAGTCTCATACTCCATCCAAATTTCCATAATGCAATTTTACTCTCATAAGTTTTCCTCTGCTGGACGGCAAATAAATTCAAATTACTTTTTATGTCACCATGCCCTGGACGTGAGCCTGTGTCTTCATTCATGCTCATAAGTTCAATCTCTAGTCATCTCACCGACGGTGGTAGTAACGTATGCAGCAATAAATGCATATTTAGATTGAAGTGCAAATCGTGACACAGTACCTACTATTAAGTCATTATTCACAACTGATCAGTAGTTTATTGTCATTACAACAGTTGTATGAGCAAGAAATAGGGATTGGGGTCAAAATCGCGAATTCCTAAGGACTGAAATCCGCTTTCCGATTCGGAAATCTTTAATTCTTAAGCCAGAAAAGACAGGATCGTGAACAAAAAGAATATTTCTCACAATTTTTGTAAAAGTTAAAATTAAAAAAAAAAATAGTGGGGATTTTGGGAACCAGGATTTTTATCATTTGGGAATTCGTTCACTCGTGCTCTTAGAATTCGGAATTGCGACAATTTATGGATTTTCCCAAACAAAAATATTATTAGTTATTGTGTGTATTTGGGATTTAAGGAGTATGCCAAGAAATATTTCATCAAAAAATAAAAATAACTTAGCCTGACCGCTCATATGTCCTTTATTGTTGCGCACCAGCATTGCACCTTTATTGAACGCCGGGTGCTATACCAGCTTCAGTTAACTTCAAATTATTTGTAATAATGCATCACTAGTGTCCATGGAAGTGGTCAAAACTTTACTCCTCATGACGACAAATTGAGGAAATTTTATTCATAACTTTTTGGCAAACATATCAAGTAAATTTTATTCAGAACGATTCCGAGAAAATTGCCTTATGGGCAATAAATTTCAAGAAAATGTTTGTGTAAATACACAAAAGTGCACACGAAATTGTGCCGAAATGCATTCAACCAATTGAACAGAAACAACAATAACGAACAAAAAATAAATAGAAAAAGAAAAGGAAAAGCAAAAACTTTGCAAGAAAAGCAACAACAAATCGACGGTATGCGAGCAAATACTGTCAACAAGTTTCTCAATAGATGCACAAAAGGAAGTAACGAAAACTACAAGGCAAGAAAATGGTAAGCAGCAAATGGTTGTGGGCACTTTGTTTACATTCGAATGCAATTTTTTGGAGTACATTTGAAGGGAGTGGGACTCCATTTTTTTTGTTTTGTTTTTACAGCAATTGGAATTTTATGGCTACGAAAAGTATTTTCAGAAAATAAATAATTCTTGGTTTGAATATTCAATTGGCTAAGGAATTTGTTGCCATACAAAAACAAAATTTAAGTTGAAAATATTTCAAAAATTTTGCACTTAAATTGAATTCACTTTTCACCTTTGGAGTTGGTAAAATGTCAATGAATGTGTTGGTTGAGAATGTCAAAAGATTTACGTAGCTTTTGTTCATGTCACATTAGTCAGCCTTGGGCGAATTACTTAAGTCTCCAGTGATTTATGGGAAACTAAAACGAAGAAAATAAAATAAAGTAAAATGTCAAATGTTAATTTTAATTGCCATGAGTTTAAATTTAATAAGGGGATTCATGTAAGCGAGGAGAAGCATCGGAAAAGGGCAGTCAACTCATTTGAGCAATTGCATGTTTCCGAAGGCTCTCCAACTTTCTATGAATCGCCTCAAAAGGCCAATGGCAGAATGGGCAAGTTTTAATATTTCCTTTCAAACGATTTCCTTTTCAAAAGCCGCATTCCGGGTAAAGCAATCCAAATTCAATAAATCATTATTGCGATTAGTTCTCGAGACATGAGCAAAAACGAAAGTGTGAAGAGTGTGAAGAAAAATACATTTGCCTCATTCAACCTCTATGGCCGCCTACACATCGTCAAAGAATCATACATTTCATACGAATTTCTGAAAAGCGCCTTTTATGCAATCAAATGCCTAGTGAGGCAGATAGTTTGAATTTTATTTGATATGCTTGTAGAGTACATATGTGTGCTTGTGTCTGAGTTTCTTTTGATCTTTGCAGAATTCTTTTTTTCACACATGTGCATATTTAGCTTGCTTGCTTGTGTGTTACATTTGGGGGGGAGGAAACTTTGCGTATCAAATTAAAAACGGTTTTCATACAAATCAAACGATTTTTCGTTTTGCCCGCAGCAGCGCAACTTCTGCTGCTTCTGTATATCTGTCTGTGTGTGTGTCTGTATGTGTGAGATCCCTTTTTGCAAATATTTGCATTTTGATTCCATTTCGACTCGCTGGATAAAGTTTGTGTCTTCTCGAAAAACAATTGATTGAGTCATTCGAAACTTCGGTTGAATGTGTGCAGGGAACGAAGAACGCACCCAACGTACGAGCATTTAACCAAAATTAAAAGGAATATTTGATGTGAAGAAAAATATTCTTCTTGTCTGCGTTCGTACATATATCTTGCATGAAAGGGTTCATTAACATTTTGTTTCATGAAGCTTGTAAAGTTTTGTGTTCAAAAGCTTTTTGAGGAAATTTTTATTTCTTTTTTGTGGAAAATTTTCTTTTGTTTGCTTAGAGCCCTTTTACAGAAAGGAAAAAGAAAATACCCAAAGTGGGTTTCGTTCAAATATTGTAAGTAGGCACATGTGTACAATGTGAGTTGAGTGTTCTTGCCCCAGCTACTCCACTTTGGTAACTGATTTAAATTGTACCCACTTAAACATTTGACTGTTTTCTATCTAACTTAAATATTTTCTTAGTACAAATGGGAGTCTTCAAAGTAATTTATTGAATTATTGCCAAAATATTAAAATTTGATGCACCACATGGCGTATGAGTAATATTAATTTTGAGTTATGCATAAATTGACATTAGCTATTCTTCTAATGTGGTGCTATTGATATTGTGTATGCTATGTTATCTCTCGTTGAACATAGGGCTTCCGCGAAACCTTTTCAGTGTGTACAATCGTTCGCAATAACTTTGATCTCCTTGAGCATCTTTCATAAGGCTTTAGTTTAGTATTCGAGCCCTCGTTACCATGTGCCTTCTAATCTCCCTCGCATTCTGCTACCCTACAGATTCCCTTCCAGGCCTTGTCTGAAAATTTCGTTTGACGATTTACGGAGAGTGAATATCATGAAAAAGGCACTAGTTTCCTCACTCTGAAAAGGAATTTTTTGTCACCACTGACGCCACTGCCCGCTCATGTCGTGATCTTTGTTTCATTCCTTCTTGGTTCTTACTATTCAATATTCAATACTCAATCGATGATTTTAATATAATACTATGCACACACTGAAGCACAATAGAATCTAATAAAATTGGATTTGAAAATTCATTCGAAGCTCTCTCTACTCAATAACTGCCTCAACTGATTTACTATGAAGTGTAACCAAGCTCCGGGAACCACAACCGTGCGTACATATGAAAAAAAAACAAAGAAAACTAGAACTTTTTCTCTTTGGTCTTTTCGTTTAATTAAGTTGGTCGTGCTCATGCATTCGCTCAACTACTTTTGAAAATAAAAAACAAAAAAGTGGCTGGTGTTCATTAGTTTTTCTGTTTGTGGTTGGTCACGCCCAGCTTAAAACTGAACGAAAATACCGTTGTCGTAACATAAGATGGAACTTTCGTATTTTTCGTGTTCAGGGTGATTCTTTTTTTTTTTATTTGTTATTCAAAGTTGTCATTAAGACACATCATCAGCAACATTTCCATTTTCATTTCATTCTCATGGTGCTTGTACGCAGCAGCAGGCAACTTTGTTCATGAAATACGTGACAAAACGAACGGAAATGTTTCTAACGGAAATTGCCAACACATACACATTCATACATACATACATACATGTGCAAACAGACACACACACACTCTCTCACTCACACAGACTCATATAGACAGTTTCCATTTAACCACTAGTTTTACACTTTGACAAAGTTTTCTTCCTCACTTGCCCCTTTCGACTGTCCTTATTAAATGTGGGTATTGCCTTCTAGTGTGTTTTTTTTTATCAAACTATATATTTTTATTTTCAACTCTATCATTGTGAAGTGAAGTGTTAAACGCATAGTGGCGTAAAAATAATAGGAAACTATTACGTTCGCAATACTTCTATTGGTCTTTTCATTGGTAAATAATATCCGACAATGGCGAAACCAGTGCCAAGTGATTGACTGACTCTCTGGTTGAGTGAGTGAGCGACTGAATGCCACCACACATATGTATGGTATGTATTCTCATGTATTTCTGATGCCGATTGATGGCTGTGTGCAGCTTTTAAGTGTATTTGTATTGTTTGTGGTTTTCGTTTGGAGTTCGGTGTTCCGTTTCCGTTGTATGTACTTTGGAAAAATTAAAATTTCAATATTTTATTAGTTTTGGTGGAGCTATGGCGTGTTATTATTGATTTATTAGTGAACGATAGAAGATAGTTTTTGCATTGTTTTAACTTGTTTTTGAAAGGTAATTAATAGTTACTTTTGCTCTTTGTAAAAGCTTTAGTTTGAACGAAATATTATTGCTTCAGTTTTAAAGTCTAATCTAAAGTACAAATCTTAGTAATCGTTAAAGACTTGAGGTTGAAACTACTATAGCAGGAATGTTTGCGAGAAAGTGGAGATGCCGCTTATACCTTTGCGTACCCTTAAAAAAATTGGTTATTAAATTATCCTTTTCTCGTATTTATGTATATCAAAGACAATATCTCGACACTCTAAAGCCCTTAAGCGGCCAACAACCCAACAAACCCCTTTTTTAAAAAAGTGTTCTTCTTGAATTGTTTTAATTTTGAAGCATCATTTTATTTATTTTTGTGTTGTTGTATTTTTTTTTCCTGAAGCCACTCAGAACAAAATTTTGGCTTAGTGGTTCCAAAATGGATAATATTGTTTTTTCTCGTATTTTTCTTATTTTAAAACGCGTTTTTAAATTGTTAATTTTTTTACTGGACCCAGCACCAATTTTCCAATATTGAACCTAGTTGAGCCGTGGTCTAGAGTTTTCCGATTGGGATGAAACTTCAGGAATATAATTTTTTTATCCAATACCACATTTTAGGAAGAAAAATTAGAAAGCAAAAATTATTTGAAAATCCCCCATACGAATCTGAACTGGGTAACTGGGACACTCATGTGTAGGTTGTCATTAGATCAATTGACCTATTAGACATTGCTGAACAAATGACAACATTTCTACATTTTACGGGACTGGTACTAGTTGAGCATGGACTAGTTAATGCACTAGCGTTTGGACTAGTGCACAAGTTGCACTGGTTAAGTTTCAATATTTTCTCTGTTGCTGTTGGCATTCTCAAATCCCTTGTGAAAGTTTGAGTTCCTTATTGGCCACGGAGCATTGGCAATTTGTTGCAGAATTTTAGATTGAGCTCTTTGGAGTTTTCCCACATTCAAGGGTGTGCATTACGGTTCATTCCATTCCACATGTCCATATAGCTTCACTAGGCTTTAGTATAATTAAAATGTTCATCTGACATTTGACTTCAATTCAAGGAAGTTCAACAATTTTAAATTTTATCTTAGTAATTTTAGATTTCATATGCATGAGTTGGCCATCAGGTGCTTCTTACCAAGGTTTTTGGTTTCGCAACATTCTGAAACAACTTGGCCATTTTACCTCTGAGCAGCGTACGTGTCTGTCAACATTCTGATTCTTTGACTTTGATTCTTCAACGTGACAAGCGGTCTGTTTTTGCACGCAAAGAGTTGCGATGGCTGGATTTGAGTGAGAGCTCAACATGGCATGGATGAGAGTTTATCGCATATCTGCATTCTAGAAGATATGCGGAAGTGCCACGACGACACTCAAGTCAGTATTTCGAATTTCCGGGAGACAAACATTTCAAATCCATGACAAAACAATCGGGAAACACACAGACACACTCACGAACACAACTTTGATTGGATTTTTATACAGTCAAATCATCTTCCACCTAACCAGTGGATAAAAACGAGTTGTCTTTAAAGCAGTGATGGGAAGTTTTGCTCTCAGGTTCACAGTGGTATTAGACAGCTTTCGTATGCAATGCAAAACAAATGGCGACATACACGCTGGGAATGATGCTATTGTCGACTTTAATTAGTTTTAGTTTGAAATCGTATGTATCTTCTGATTATTTCTAAATTTTCAAATTTCATGGTCACATTGGTCTCAGCTATTAAATGCTAACTCCAAGAACCAAGTAAAGCTGCAGGGCCTTAACCCTCGTCATTAGTTTTGCCAAATGATTTTTTCTCTCCAAGTTTACAAATGCCCGAGTTTTATTTCAAATGGGAATCCTTTAATATACAATTACTTTGAATTACCTCACATCTTCACCCACTTGCCTAACGAGTGGTCAATACAACTTAATGTTTCATAATTAATCACGCCAAGTAAAACACAATATTAACTTAAACAAATTGAATGACCCACTCTAGGAAAATCGCTTAAAATCAATCATAATAGCTTAATTGCCCTCAAGAGCAGCTGAAAGTATTTCAGTTAACCCCAAAAAACCATTTACTGCAACACCTTATTTTCATTGTATTTTTTTTTGTTCGTACGAGAATATTTGTTTCGTTATTCTTTTTACGTTTTACTAAACTCAAACGAACCATTTCCAGCTTTAATGTCCTGCCAGGGTTTTTCATTTTCAAAATGTCTCTACTCGCAGTCGCAGTCGAACGCACCACGCGCGCGCCATATTGTTTGACAATTTCAATGGTGTTCAAATTGTTATTTTGTTTCGTTTATGTTTTTATGTCAGTTGGTTGGATGTTGTTGCTGTTTTTATTGCCGCTGCTATAATTGGTCTTGTTAAGCATTTAATTACATTTTTCCCCAGTATAATATTGGGTTTTGTTCCACATTTCGTGCTCTTCACTTTTGGTTCCATTTGGCTCAAATTGTTGCCATGTACATACATATGTACGCGAGTGTATGTATATAAATAATACCTTTTCTCGCACAATAAATGCCAGCGCCACCAGCGTCAACACCCTCTTCATCTGCTTGTACTCTTTCTGTTCGAATTACTTCGTCGCTCAATGGCAGTACATAAATATTGGAGCACATAAAACATTTAATTTTGTGGATTATAATTAATTTTAGTGCTTCTGCTGTGGAGCGTATTATGTGAAAAGTTTTGCACTTGCTCGGTTTGTATGTTTTGGTCGGCGGAGAAGACGAAAGTGTTGGCGCGTAATATTCAATGTGAGGAACAATACTTGTGTACCTCTTCTTTGTTGTTGCTGTTGTAGTTGTTGTTGCAGTAGTTGTAGTGGAGCAGCGGCTGAAGGTGTTGGTGGCATTAAGGCATTTAGTGAATTTGAGTTGAATTTCGTTAACGGGATTATGATATTTTGTTTTTGTTCAAGCATTTAAACTGAAGTGCGGCGAAATAGATGAAAGTAAAGTGGTTGCCACCACTTTGGGTGGCAATTAAATTGCATTGTGGTGGTGGTGGCGGCGATAGTGTTGCTGGTGGCAATTTGTTTGTTCAGGTTTCGGTTACCTTTTTCGTTAGTTTGGTGTGATTGTTTGACTTTTGAATTGTGCCAAAATAACGAAGAGTCGCAGGGGTAGAGTGTGAATTGCTGAAATTGTGATATTTTCTGATTTTGGAAGTTCAGGCAATATCTGCCTTTTTTTCAACAATGTTGACTTGACTCTTCGGATAGGGGATGAAGAACGGGGACAATGGCATATTTTACCAGTGAGGAGAGACAATGAGAAACAGAAAACCGAAAGCCGTGTTTTGTCTTTGAACCTCGGAAAGCTCGCTTTTCCTGTCCGCACTCCTCAACCACCAGCAATTACTTTTAAATGACAAAGTAGAAATGTTTACGTGTAATTTTTAAGTCACTACAAAATACAATGTAACTTCATGTATTAAAGGAAAGGAATAATGGAAAAATTAGAAATGCCCTTGGACCATACGACAAGAGTGGGATTCGAACCCACGCCTCCTGGGTGGTAGTCCTAGCATGCTTCGACTAGATTACAGAGGCCAATCAATTACAATTGTTTAATAAAATGTGTACCTATTTTTATACAAACTGAGAATATCAATACAGAAAATTAAAAATAATGTGACTGATCATAAAATTCTATAATCGGAAGCATTAATTCGGGGTCGCTGATCACCGCTACGTCTAAATTTGTAATTTGTAATTTTACTGGCAACAGTTTGCTGGAATTTTTAACATAACTCACTTATTTGTGAAAAAAAAACAATAAAAATTGTTTTTAGAGGGTTAATATGTTCACAGTGCACATTTCCGTTGGGTTTAATTTAATTTTCATTCTCAATAGACATTTTCCCATAGTAAAGCGGATTTTCTACATTTAAGCTGAAATTAAGCACTGTGAAAGAGAATCATCATCGATACGACTGAAGCTAAAATTGCGTACACGTAAGAGTACAATGCCTCCTTCGATAATTTTTCGAAAATTTTTGGCCAAATTCCATTGCCATTTCATTCCGATTAATTTAAAAATATAATTTTATTTCATTTCAGTTTCACTTGAATTCTGTTCTCATTCCATTTCCCTGCTTGTTCCAATTCCATTTTATTCCGGTCCATATTTTATATAGTGTTTTCTAGCATTTTCCTGAATTTATATAAATACTTTGGTTTTTAAAATTTATATTTTGTTGAGAAAATGGATGGCGCTTTTGAAAAGATTATAATTGTTGTACAGTGTTATTCTTCAAATTTGAAGCTTTTTGATTGTTGTCTGAAGAGTAATAAATATTATTAAACTATCCGATTGTTGTATATCGAAGTTTCTCTTAATAATTATTTTAATCGGTTAAATGCAATCGAATATTTTAAGAATTTTCTTGATTTTCGAGAAGAGACTCGGGTCAGGAATCTAAAAATGACAATAACTCCTTTTTTAGGAAATGTGCCCATAGGATGATTGTGCTTTGAGGTATCGATTTGATCATGTGGATTAATAAAAAATTGGTTGCTAATACAATTTGTGTACTTTAATCAATCAGCGAACCATTAATTTTAAATGCTGTAATATTTCCTTTGACAATTTCCAAAAGTAAACTGCCATTCATAATTTTGTCAAATTTCCATTTAACATTTCGCATAGACTACAAAAATTTAATAAAAGATTTTTGCTTTTATTTATAAACTACTCACTGGCCGACAGTGAATTTTAATTTGGTAACTTGTTGCTGCACAGAGAACTTAGCTCATGCGAAAAGCAGTAAAAACCACTCGAACGTTTGCGGACATCAACACAATCACAAGCAACGGAAAACAAAAGCCACAGCAGCAAAAACAACAAAAATGTAATTACTGCAAGGACTCTCAAGCATAATACAAAAATACATAGGCACCGAAAGAGATAAGGGGCTGAGAGAAAGAACGAAAGACAGAAAGAGCGAACAAATAAAGTGCAACACTGTTGCACCAGTCACAATCACACACACACACACACACATACAAACAGAAGCACTCAATGCAACAAGCGAAAGTGAAGGTTAGTTTAGTTCAAAACCAGCTGAGCTACAGTCGAGCATTACTGCATATTTTCAGGGGCTACAGCATGAGTTGTTGGCATTTGCGCGAGAATATGTATATATGTATGTGTGTGTGTGTGTGTGTGTTTCTGTGTTTTTGCCAGTGCACCTGCAAATGGTCGCTGGGGAGTTGTAAAGGTGAGAGGCGTGTGTATGAAATTAACAAAAGGGAAACAACTAACGAGGTGTGACGATAGGAACGATACGAACATTGCGAGGCGTAGGTGTTCTTTGGCATTTACATGTTTCCTTGACATGTTTTGTTGCTGTTTTACACATAATAATGGGAGAGCATGTTAGGCGGGAGAGTCCAAGCAGGGCGTGAGAGAGAAAGCGGGTGCATATGAATGTAGGTATGTAAGAATGAATGGAATGAATTAATCAAGTGGGAGTATACAGGTGGAAGGTAACAGGCATACATTCATAATAATTTTCAAATAATATCAATAAATAGCATTGGACTAAGCACGCCTTACTATTGACTAAATTCGATTTGGACACCTTGATATACACAGAGCATACACACATACAAATTTAGGGAATAAACATGCGCATCCCGAAATGCCATCGTGGGAAAAATTAAGAAGAAGAACAAAAAATGAATTAAGAGCAAAGCACTCAACTGTGGACTTGAATGTCTTGATGCGGAAAAGTGTTTTGAAAGCAAGCAAAAGGATAACGATAAGGCACGTACAATTAAAAAAAAAATTGGTAAAAAAATTTGTTTTTAAATTAAATTTTTTTCTTTTGTTTATTAATTAAAATTTAAAACTCAATTGTTTTAATATTTATAAACGAAAAAATATGCTTTACTCCACTTTGTCTAACTTTTTAATTAAACTTGCCCAACAGTTGATTCCCTTTTTGCCTCATAAAAGCGTAAACAAAAAAAAAACGAGAGCGAAAGTACTTAAGACAGGCTGCAAAACAAGAGAAAAAAGTGCTTAATTACAGGCGCTTTCGAAAAATGTCTGCCACTGGGTCGTTTATGAAATGTATGAGGTGGCAACTTCGCTTTCTTTCGACGCCCTCCCACTCACCTTGTGTGTCTGAATAATATTCCCTAAATGCTCCAATGTTAATCCTGGCACACTACCGCAGCCATCGTCATCGTCGTCGTTGTCGTCGTAGTAGCGCCGTCAACGCCTGTCGTTCGCGCATTGAGCAGGCAATGCGCTTGGAGAAAATCACCTGTCACTAATGGGAATCCGCATCGCATAGCCCCACACCCTCACCCACGGGACAGAGCCGCACACATTTGACTACGAATTGTGGCGGTTGTTGTTGGGGGACTAACAACAACAACGAAAGTGGGTAAAAAAAAACAGCAACAACGTTAGTTTGTATTCAAAAATGTTGATATCCTCGTAGAATACTCGAAAGTGGAAAAAAGGAAGAGAAAAAATTAAAATAAATTTGCATATTTCTAAGAGCATCAGTGAGCTCTGCGCGCCGCGTACCAATGTTTACCAGGAATGCTCAAACACACACACATACACGTACGTATGTCTGCCCACTTTGCTGGTAGTTGCGCTGCTTTAAGCAGCTGCTCAGGTAAGCTGCTGTGCAGTCTATTGGCATTTCGCATTTTCGTTTTGAGACTTTTCGCCATTGCATATATTTAGGCGGCGGGAATTGTTAGTGGCGGTTTTTGTGTTTCTGTGTGTGTGTGTGTGTGTGTGTGTGTGTTGAGGTATATAACTTTTTTTTTCGTTTACTATATACATTTCCTTGTAATTTCATAATATTCGTTTTGTAGTCACCTTGGGTACCATTATTTTATGCCTTTGGGTAGTTTGGGGGTGCTGTTTTCTTTACTACTACTTAGTTTGTTCGGTTTTATTTTGCTTTTTTTTAGCTGCTTTGCTTCTTTGTTTGCTTGTTTGTTTTGTTTTGTTTTGTATTGAGTGGGCATAAAATTAAAGCTGCCTTTTTCCACTACTACTTTGGCTTTTACTATCGCTCTTTTGTTTTTCTTCGCTTTCGTTTTTGCTTGGTTTTAATTTTATGGCATAATTATTTAAATTCGGGTTTTCCTTTTGTGTCTTGTTCGGTACTGCTCCGTTTGCTCCTCGTAAGCTGTTAACTTTAAAAGTTAGTCCGTTAAGTCTGTTAGTTAGTCTGTTGTAATTTCGGAAGTTGTCATTTTTACGATCTGGCATTTTTATGATTTTTTATTTTTTGGCAGTTTATGTATTTTTCGTTTCTGTTTGGTTGTAGCACTGGTGACAAGCCGACTTTTATGTTTTGCGATTATATTTAAAACTTTTAGTGGCATTTTTTTATACTTTGATGAGATCTCGTAAAAGTTTCGTCATTGCGAACGTGACGAAGTGTGGTTAATAGAACACTCAAAATAATAGGCGATGAGTAGATTTCGTAGATAATATTTCAGCGAAATTAACCCTGAAGGAAGATTCTTTGATCACAAAATTCAATTGGTCTTCTGTGAAACTGGGTCCTTTACTGCGTCGGTAGTTAGCAGAATTGTGAACAGCTAAAAGGTGAATTTGAAAGCTTGACACCTTGCCAGAATTTATCCTTATTATTAGAGAGCGGTTTTATATGCAAATGCATATTTTAGTGGAACGTCAAATTGTCTCCGGACCAAGACAAAAATGTTTTTTTTAAATGTTACGATTTGACCACATTATGTTTTGATATTTGCATATTTTGCATATTTTGCATATTTCTTGCATATTTGCATATTTGCATATTTTTGCATATTTTACATATTTTTTGCATATGCGAGAACCAAACATTGGCGAGTTTCTTTATTTATGCCTCAAACTCGTAACCAGTTGGAAATTGATTCATACATGACAAAAGCATCGATTGCTGACATTGAAGCTATTAGCCAATGGGTAGGGACGTTTTTTGTATTCCAATTTACAAAGGAACTTTGTTATAGCTACAAAAAAATTTGCGTGAACCAACTACTGGTCTCAACTTGTATTCGAAGGAGCTAAATGTGTCTTCGACAAAATTTTTTACCAAGTGTTGGTCAATAGCACATTTCGGTCCTGGTCAAAAGCTATTAACTACCACTTGGTCGAAAATGTTGTCGAAGACACATTTATGTCCTGGTCAAGAGCTGTTACTTAGACATCCCTCTACATGGCATGATTCACCCAAAAAAGTCCAAAGATGCACTTGGTGTCAGCTGTAATCACCTTACATGAATCACCCAATTAATTTCGTTATTACGAGAGATGGAAAGGATGTTTCCACGTTTTTCCAATATTTTTTTTGCATATTTCTTGCATATTTTTTGCATATGTTTTATAAATCCGCTCTCTACTTATTATTATGGTTCGGAGTATAAACTTTTATGGTGGACACAATAATATCAAAAATTCAGTAGAGTACAACTGAATGTCTCTTATAAGAACCCAATCTCTCTTCCTGATCACTCGATCCATTTGGTTTATCATTTCTTCAATAAATCATTTAATTGAACAATCAATTAATTTGATTATTTTTTTATAACTTTTCCCTGGAGTTGCAGCCGCCATTAAAATGTGCCTCTATCTCTGGCACTCTTTCCGCCATAAAGCACAATTAATACGACAGAACTTTATGCCAGCCAAATCCCTCGATCCGAACATCATTTAAATACTCAGTTGGCCATAAAGCGAAACACCTACGCATAAATACGGCGCCCAATCTCCTCCACCTTGACTTAATGGTGTCTACGTGCAAATAGTGGCAGGCACATTTTATATGTGCAACCAACTCGCCCTCCCTCTCACCCCTAATTTATGCCATTTACGCGCACGAAATTCTTTACGGAAAAATAAAAGAAATTACAATAAATATAAACAAACAGGCTTGGACAGACAGACAGGCAAAAAATAAAAATGAAAAAAAAAACCAGATCGCATTTCGTTGGCAACTCTACAAAAAATAAATGCTCAAAACCCGTAGAAGTGTGTAACGAAATGAGATGCAATGAACGGAATGGAAATGTTGAAATGTTTGAATTGAATGTGAAATGAAATTAAGTACAACTTTTATATGCGACTGTGTGTATGCGGCATCCATTTAGCGCTTGCCAAAGTGACACTAGTACGACTACTGCGACTACTTGCGCGTGACAGTGTTGCCTGTGTGCACGCGTTAGCGAAAAAATTATGTGACGTTTATATGGGGGGAGATGGTTGATGGGGTGCGAGCTCTTTGGTCTGTCGGTCGTTGGGGCCAGCAGCAGCAACGAATGTGTTTGGTTACGAGTGCAAATGTCAACAGCCAACATCAGCAACAACAATAACATCAGCCGAACGGATTTCATGATTAAATTTCATTTAGTACAGTCAAACAGACAGTCACTGACACAGACACTCGGTCGGTCGGTCGGTAGGTTCGGCTGGGTTCCGTTTGGCGGGTTCTTTATGCTTAATGCATTTTTCCGGTGTTGTAGGGGATAAAGGAAGTTGTTCGTGTTGCTGTTGAGAGCAGTAAAGTAAGGCAAGATAATTGCTTTATCTTTGTTGTGAGAAAAATAATTAGTATTTTTTTTTAGCTAAAAAAAATTTAATAAAAAATTAAATTTTAATTAATTTAAAAAGGGACACCTTTTTTAGCACAAAATATGAAAAGGAAGTATGTTTTTATAGCCTCATAAGGTATTGGTATATAAAGTTGGATCGCCAAGTAGGAGGCGTGATAGATATGGAAAACTATATATATTCTTGATCAGCATCACCTCCTGAGTTGATTTAGCCCGTCTATCCGTCCGTCCGCTTTTCTTGTAAAGACGATTGCAGGAGCTAGAAGTGAGCTAGGCAGCCCAAACTTCGGATTTATCACTTGTTGGTCCTACCACGCCTACCTTCTATATAAGTGAAAATGATGTTCAGTAAAATATGAAACCTAATTCCGCTGCAATTTTTCCAAACTTGATACAAGGAAGCAGATTTTATTTTATTCCTTTTATAATCATTCACAACAATTAAAGATAAAAAACAGTCAATTGTCGGTGCTATTTTTGTGAACGCAGCTGTATATGTCGGCTTTGACTGACTGTAACTTACCCCCTTGTTATTTATTTATTAATTGCAAAGTCATAAACTACCACAAAAATGAAGGGGCAAGAATGTATTTCACATGTTATATTTCACCAGAAATGTATGCAAATTGAAGCCAAAGTGGGGAGATAGAGCACTAATAATAAAAAAAACAAAAGAATTGCCAAATTCAAAATTGTTTTTTTGTATTTTCACCGCAGAACTAACATCACCAACTTAAATATTATTCAGGGAAATAATATTTTCGTTTCTTCTTCAATTGAAATCCCTTAAATTTATGTTAACCAAATTTTGAACTCGTAAATCCCTTGACACTGTAGCGCGCTGTGTGAATTTTTATATATGCCATTGCGGGGGGTGCGGTTGATTTCAAAGAAATCTAAATTGAATTTCTTTATTTATGCTTCCCCTTTATTATTATTCGGATATCGTTCGCAAGGTGTAACAGCAGTAGAAGCAGTAGCATCATTCGCCTGTCTCTAAACGCGCTTACAAGTTGATGTACAAAAAAAGAAAAGGGATAAATCGCCTGACAGCACAGTGCCAAGTGAAAAAATGTAAATTACGAGATGTTGCCGCCAAAATGAAAATTTTGGAAGCAAAAAAATCACAAATAATTCAACACACATACATGAACTGAAGCACCTTCAGTGTTTGTGTATGTGTGTGTTTTTTGTATATATAAATATATATTTTCACAAAATTCTTTTGGGTATAAACGTCGCTTGTATTTTGTAACGGGGATTTTTTTGGGGATTTTTTTTTTCCAAACCAAAATTTTGTAGGGATTCGAACGCGAAGATTTCGCGAGCGTGCTACTTGCGCACAAGTGTTGCTAATGGTGTTCGCGCTTTTCTGCTGCTTTTCCCAATCAACGCTGTCCCAAGTTATTGCAAAGCTGTTCGTGTGATTTCAGCGGGGAATTGGTTAATTTCGAAAATTGAAAATGAAACAGAAGTGAAAAGATATTGTGCACTTGTTTCGCTTGTTCGTTTTTTTCTGTATGTTATTGGTTGCTACAAATCCGCCATTGGCGCGGAAAGCTTTTTAATTTAAGAAAATGTTGTACAAGTCGTGCAACATTGTTGGTCAGCCGGTGCGAGGGGTGAGTGAATTTTATGCAGGTTTAAAAAATTCAATATTGAGTGCATTATCCTTGCTTGATAGGTTGGACAATCTATTATCCTCTACCTATTCTCTATGGTAATGGTTCGCTCCCCCTTTTTTCAATTACACTCAGTAAACATCGACGGAAGGCGTTCGTTCATCGATTGTGCACTTCACATCCAGTGTACATCAGCAATTGTAATTGTTTCGTGTACTCGTTTTTTTTCAATTTAACTCTTCTTCTTGGTATTGTTTAGAATAAATGTAAATGAAACTGTAAATGGAATGTAAATGTACGAAAGTTCCATTAAGTCGCGCTAGAAACAATTATAATAAAAGTTCCGTTCCCACTTCGTGCAATAATTTAAATATTATTGATAAACTAGTAAATTACCTGTGACTTCACACGCATATACATTGCACCCCTCTTTGAGCTCCATTGGATCACTTTGATCTCTTTTTGACCCACGCCCTTTTTTAAAATCAAAAACCCTGATCGAGAATCTCTTGACATGCTTATGTTGACTGCATATGTTGAATTACAGCCTCCAAGTCCACTGGATACTGCAGGACAGTATAACGCTCATATTTTGAGCTGCCACGACCCCTTTTGAAATTAATCCAAAATTCGGCTTGGGACTCTGTAGTCATGGTATGAATATATGAGTGAAATTTCAGCTCTCAAAGTCCACTGGCTGCTTCAGAAGCACTCACTTTCCACGCTCATATTTTAAATTGCCACGCCCCCTTTGGAAAAATTCAAAGTCTCTATATATGTGCAATTGCAGCTTCCTAGGTCCACTGGTAGTTTCAGGAAAGCTACTATATATGCCACGAATCGAGAGTCCAAAGCAAAGGTGCATAGGAAATGAAATTTTAGCCATATTTTTCATACCAATTTGACATTGAGGAATTTCAATAATGAGATATGCGAGGGACACTACTTCTTACATGTTCCATTTCTAACTCGTTCCTATCTGATCCCATTCCATTGCGTTCCTAAGCATTTTCTTCCTTAACTTGGCTGTCGTAAATATGGTTAATTGTTAATTAAAAAGCTCTTAACTTCGTGCATGTTCGACTTCTACTTCCTTCTCATGTCTTCCATTTCCACTTCGTGTCCATATTTCAATCACAATTTTAATAATGTTTAAAAATATTAATAGGACATTGAGTTGATGCTACTTCGATTATGATTCATTGCAACTAAGCTCATCACCTACTTTCACGAGCGTATACATTTTTTTGAGTATGAAAATTGCTTTCAAACTGTATTATATGCCATTTCCATTTCAATCTCCACCAATTACCGCTGACGATGGAGCAGAAAACTTTTTAATAAAAACTTTATCATATTTTTCACATAAATCTTAAAATACCCATTTCACCTCAGCCATCAACGGCGCTGAAAAGTTTCTGTCATTTGGGAATCGAACCAACTTGCACATACACAACTGGCTCATAACCAAGAATCGAGGGAATCTCTTCGGTAAAAGTCAACTGAAAGAAATCTTAATAAACTTAAAGTCAATTCCCCTGTTATCCCAGAGCACTACTTAAATAATAACTTTTACGCACAGCCACACACGACCGAACTCCCTGGGAAAAAAAGGTACTTAAACAACAAGAACAAAGGCACATATATTTTCCTTTTTTTGTTGTTGTTTTTGTCCTGCATATTTTTTTTTTGTAATCTTTTTTCAGTACTTTTTCATAATTTTTTTTCCTGTTATTTTTGTAAATATTTTGCACAAAAGACCAAAAATAAAAAAGTGGAAAAGTATGAAAAAAATATTAACTGCAGTTCACATGAGACATGGAGCGTAAAAAAACACACACACACAAGCAACAAAACAGAAAGTGTACAAAAATAAAAATGCCACCAGTAGCAGGAGGATGTGTGGGACGGCAATGCCAGCGGAGACAGGACATGCGAGCGCCAAAACATGGCGACGCCGGACGGACTGAGTTGAGTAGTTGAGTGGTTGAGTGCGGGGAGGTGCGGGGAGGTGGCAGTGTTCTTATACAATTGTTCGGTAGCATTTTGTCTCATTGCCATTTTTTTGTGGAAAGTATGTAGTAGTAAGTACTTTTTTTGTTGTATTTTTTCTGGTTGTTATTGTTACTCATACATTTCATATTGAAAGTATACGCAGAAATGCTTGAAAAAAGTAAGAGATCTTCTCAAAAAATATTCTCGCAAAATATTGTGTATGTGTGTGTGTGTGTGTGTGTGTGCACGAAATCGCAAGTAGGAGTCGCGTAGAAATGGCTAAAGGCGGCTTTACTCTTACGAAAATGCTCCACAGAGACAATAGTCAGCGAAAAACAAAACGGGGATTTATGGCGTTACTGGGGATTTCATCTTCGCCGTCGTCATCTTCGTCGTCTTGGCCTTTTTCGAATTGTTTTTCTTTTTACCAAAAAGTTGTTCTTCCAAAAAAAAAGGAAAAAATGTGACTCGTCGTAACTCAAAAACAAAACAAAAACATTACAAAATGGAGCAGCGAAAGCAACTTTGAGCCACCCACTCTAAGAAGTTCTAAAATTAAATGGAAAACCATTTGGAGGACTGCAAGCGAATAAACGAACGAACGATTTTTGTTTATTCAAACTCAAGGAATTCCAAAGAAAGTTCAAATTTAAATCAAGTATTCGAAGAATTTATATTGAATGCGCACTCAGTTGTACTGAATGCTATGAGTTCATTATTGAAAGGGATGAAAGTCAGGAAAGAAATGTACTTGGCCTAAAAATAAAATTAAGTGGCCATAATTTTGTGTTAATAAACAGTCAATTAATCAAGCTCTAACGAGGTCTACTCCGGAAATAGCTAGGAAATGAAGTATTCATTCCACGAATTTTGTATACATTGTTTCCTTGACACAAACCATCCACTGAGTAAATATAGGTTAACGGATTAAGCTAAAAAAATGTCAGCAAATTGAATGAAGTTTAGAAATGGAACATAAGTGATTCCCTTTGGTCACCCGAGCTGAGAAAAGTACACAAGTAACAGCAGAAAAATAAAATACATTTTTGTTTACTTTTTGTTACTTGCATTCCTTAGCTTCGTAGTTATATTAGCTTAGAATGGAATTGTATGGCTTTCGGTGAAGCTCTTTTGTATACTAACAATTGGCACAAGCATGGTCAATATTGTGCTCTTGTCATCCTACCTGCTTCAGCTCTTAATAGTAATCTCAACTAACCTCATATAAAGCCATTGGAATTGTAAGCAACATTTCTAATGCCGCAATAAGCTCTCACCGCCTCACCCTGTGCAAGGATACTGGGGAAATAAGCATATAATGCCTTTATTGATAAGCGGATTGATGCAATTTCGTATGATATCAATTTAGACCAAAACTGGCACACTTGTTGGAGTAGCAAAGTGGTGAAAGAAGTCTCATAGCTTTGGGCATTAGGGATTTGCTTATGGTTAGGTTAATAAAAAATAATTGTTGTCTCGTGTTTGGTATGAAATGCGTACCTACTGTGCGGTGAAGTAAATGAGTAGTTTTAAATTTTGTTGTGTTTTTTTTGCCTTATGTAAAATGTACCTTCAATAGGGGATTAACCTTTCCCTGAAATGAGGGCTACTTCATAAAAATCGCTACGAAATTTTTATTATTAAAATATTAAGTAGTTTTTTATATACCAAATGGTTTACCATAAAGGTTAATCTTACAAAATTATCATTAAAATATTTTTAAACCTTGCATTGCATACAAAGTATTTAAGAATGCAAGGTTTTAGTCATACTGCACAGTGGCTTATTCTGGCATTTATCTTTGCTAAAATCACAACTTCTGAACGAATAAAGG
This sequence comes from Heteromyza rotundicornis, assembly GCA_951394025.1. Classification (NCBI taxonomy): domain Eukaryota; kingdom Metazoa; phylum Arthropoda; class Insecta; order Diptera; family Heleomyzidae; genus Heteromyza; species Heteromyza rotundicornis. The sequence goes on along the minus strand of OX596013.1, from coordinate 58,060,822 downwards.
ATTCTTCAATCGTATTAGTGTAATGGGTGATGTGAATAAAGGAATACTAAATGCTATTCACATCCTGTTTCTCCAGCTATTAAGCTTCAGAGTTAGAGGGTTAATATGTTCTAGAAAAATGACTATAGTGTTATTGATACTAAACATTAAATAAAATGAAAAAATGAAAACACATTTTTCGTTTTTAAGTTGTGATTTTAGCAAGGGGAAATACCAGAATAAGCAACTGTGCAATCGTTTGTAATTTGCTTTCAATGAATCTTACAGCTTTTTTACCCGTTCAACCGAGCGAGGGGCTCACACGCAGCACGCATGGACCGATGACCAAAACAGCACCAATCTGTTTTGCATGGAAAAATTGTGCGTTTAGGATGAGTCTCCCGTGGACTCACTCACCGTTAAGGCTTTATAATGGAAATAATTTAGTATCGCGCAATTATCTCGACAGATCCAGATTTCACTAAGCATACGGATTTTTTAGCGGATGTAATTAAGTGCTGCAGATTCCACTAAGAGTATACAAATGGAGGCATGGCAGGTATAGAAAGGTAGATATAAAAATTACCAACTTCACTTTTTTCTAGTATTAAAACTGGTCAACGGTTGATGACCATACAAAATTAACTTTATTTCCATAGAACTATCTTGTGAAATACTAAACCATTTTTAAAGATGTTTTTGCCCGCATTTGGTCGGGAACGGAATGCAAATGGAACTATAACTGAAAATGGAATTGAACCGGAATAAAATGAAAAGCAAACAAACTTGGGAAAAAAACGGGATCGTTGTGGGAGTGAAACCGGTGCGAAATGGAAATTGACAGGAATAAAATAGAATTGCAACCAACTGGAAATTGCTTGGAAAAGCGTAGAAATTTAAGGTTGCGGTTCGATTGCAAGAACGTACGCAGAACTAGCCGCGAAGGAACATCGCAAACGAAACTCCGTTTGTATATCGAATTTTCTATTTCGAAGAAGCATCGGAAGTTCGGAGCTTTCTAGTGCTTACACCCTAAGAAGCTAAAATATTGCAAGCAATTGAAGGGTAGTAAGTTTAAGTGCCAAAAAGTACCATAACAAAAAATTGAGTTAGCTATTATGTGTTATTGTATTTGAGTAGCCCGATACTACTGTGAAAAGCAATTTGTCCTATCTCTTCCCAAAAAATACGAAAAATAAAACTCTTTTACTTTTTAAGATACTTTAAGAACTTAAACGCATCGAGAAAATAGCAAAAACTATCGAAAAAGTTATCGAAGTATAATGAGAATTATATGGCATTTGGATTGACACAAAGCTTAGACATACCTTTTCGTACTTATTACCAACTTAAAAACACGCACTGCATATGAGATAAGGGCTAGAAACTTCGAGTAAAACAGAGCGTCTTAGTAACAAAATGGAGCATTATTTTTTATACCCTACACCTCATGAGGTATGGGTATATTCACTTTGGTCTGATGTTTGTAACACCAAGAAGGAGACGTGTCCGGTATGGAAAAGTATATATATTCTTGATCAGTGTCACCTCCTGAGTTGATTCAGCTCTATCCGTCTGTCCGTCTGTCCGTCTGTCCGTCTGTCCGTCTGTCCGTCTGTCCGTCTATCCGTCTATCCGTCTATCCGTCTATCCGTCTATCCGTCTATCCGTCTATCCGTCTATCCGTCTGTCCGTCCTCTGTTTTTGTAAACACGATTGCAGGAGCTAGAAGAAAGCTAGGGATCCCAAATTTTGGATTAATCCTTTTTAGGCCCTAGAAGGAGTTGGTATTGAAAAAGGGTGGAATCGGTCGGCTGCCACGCCTAACTCCCATATAAGTGAAAATCGTGTTTTCACCATAATCTTAAGATTTCATCAAAACAGTATGAAATTTTGTATAGTGAGGTTTTTGGGGTCGCTGATTTCGAATTTGATGTCGCATTTTTAAATTCAAGATGGCGGATCCAATATGGCCCAGTAGTTGTAGGGTATATATAAGTCGGCTTGCCCGACTGAAACTTACTCACTTGTTTTATATTGTGCTTATCACAGCCACTATTACCTTATCCATTCATAGGGGCAAGCCATTTTAACATTTTTCTGAACAAGAAAATTTAGCAATAACATTTTTTTTGTATACTAAATTTCCCCTTTAAGTACATCAAAAAAATGCTTCGTATCATAAATTAAAAATCATAAAACTGGCAAAATACCCGGAATTTCTCTCAAATTTATGTAAAAATTCCGCAAATGGCAAATGACTGTGAAGTATTTCAAATTTATCATAATTTGAATTACATTACAAAACCGAAACAGGAAAGAGGAAAACTCTACAGCATTAAAATTAATGAGACTCAGTGCAAATGTGCAAATGTCAGAGGGAGCACAAACGCTCATAAAATAAATAAACGAAAATTGAAATATAAGAGCCACCATCGTCGAAATAATTCCTTCGACAGGGAACTCACCTTTAATTATCACAAGAAAAATCAACACGACAAACAGCGACGAGTCCATGTCCTCGGATTGCTTTTGCTTTTTGCACGTAGTGGAGAACAATGGAAAATCGTAGTAACCGTTGTAGTTGTAGTTGGTGTTGTTGGTGTAGTTTTTGGTGTTGTTGGTGTAGTAGAATTAGTAGTAGTGGCAGAATCAACCGTGCAAATAGTAGTATTAGTAGTAGCCGAAGAAATGCGTAACGAAAGGCAAATACACAGCAGCTGAAGATGAAGACGTTGAAAACGATGATGATGAGGACGACTACGACTTCGACGACGAAGAAGATGAAACTGAAGAAGCAAGCAACCGCAAATATCAACAATGGCCGCCAGCGAGTCGTGAACGCAAACGGAAGGAAGGTGGGCGGCGTCGGGGGCTTATCCAAAAAATGAAAATTGTATTGTTACACGCGCGTTGCTCAAAATGGACAACAGCACACCAACCGAAGCGAGCCAACCACCGGAAGTAAGCAAAGAAGAAATATAATTTACAAATTTCGCGCACAACTTCCGCTTGTTCCTGTTCCTGTTATTTGTGAGCTCTTCTTGTTTGGGAAATTCTGACTGATGTTGTTGTTGTGGCAGACTTGCTTGTTGCTGTTGTTGGTTTATTTTGATTTGCTATTGTTGACTTTTTGGCGCGCTTTGATTTTTCCGCAAAAATCCAAATTAACGTTTCTCCGCTTGGCCCGAGCGCGATTTCCTTTTCCGTTTCCGGTGTGAATTATGAATTTCTGTTGGTAAACAAAAACAACGCGGCCGTTTCAATATTTGCCCTACTTCCTAGCAATTTGAATTATTATTCGCCCAATTGTCGCAGGAGCCGAGAAACTCTTCAGCTGCGTTTCATTTGCATTGACATTGGCGGCGATGTTGCTGTTGATGGCGTTGGCGTTGGTATTGGTGTCGGTGTGGTTCTGTTTAATTTGAAATCTTGCCGGCGGGAGCGACGACAACGACGACACGCCTTAGGCTGCACTCATAGTATTTTCAGTGGTTTTTTCTTTCTTTCGCTTCGCTTTCGTTTTCTTTTTTATTTAATTTTTCTTTTTACACTTATTTACTACTTGGAGAACACAATTTTCACTGTTTAAATATTTGCTTTTAATCATTAATTCATTTTTTGCTTTCTTTCTTATTTTGTTGTTAAAACTTTTGCACTTGATTTATTTCTTAGAAACCGTATGAAGTTTACTACATGCAAGAATTTTCCGTCTACTATTTATTTAAATATATTTTCTTATTTTTTCAAAAATTCTACTTATTTGTGTTTACTAAATTTATCGTTGTTTTAATAATCGTGCGTTAAAGTGAAGAAATCTGTAATGAAAAAAGAAAACGGGAGTTTTATAATTTGAATGCAACAAATATTAAGTTAAGTGGGCTCAAGGAACTAGAGATGTGGTAGATTTTTATAACCCTTATATTAACTTGCTTTGGGTGGACTATATGTATATATATCTTCAAATCTGCGGCGAGCTTTTTCATACACTTCCACATGAGCTAGAGAGCTGAAATTTGGAACACTGATAAAACTCCGGCGGCAATGCATTCTTTTAAATTTTGGCGTAGTGGGACGTAGGGGTACGTGGGGGGACAAACCCCTTTTTTTAAACATGGCATAGCTTCCAATTCCTTCAAGCTACAATGATGAAATTTGGTAGGTGGGCTCTTATTGACAAAATGAAATTGTATACCCTTTGGTGTGGGGGCAAAGGGGAGCGGGATGGAGCCAGTTTAAAATCAGGATTTTAATTGAATGGTTGTGCTTCCAATTATCGAAACATTTGATAAATTGAAAATTTCTTGGAGCGTGCAAACATTAAACTAAAATTGAATCACACAAAAACATCAACTTGTAAAATCGCTGCTGTAAAATCGCTGCATATATTTTTTTACAACATATTTGCCAATATTGAATTCGATTTGAAGGCCTAAAGGCTAATTTATAAATTAAACTAAACTAATTTAATTAAAAGTCAAGCGCCACTTTAATATTGTCACAAAACGAAGGTAAAAGAAACGGGCAGCACTCAAGCGTTAAATTAATGTCAAACGAAGAAAGAAAGAAACACTCAAAAACTTACGATAAGCGCCATCACACTTTAATGTTGAGAGTGCGGGCAAAAACGGTATCAATACTTTTTCCACCACCCCCCCCCCCTCCTCTCCAACCACCATTAAAAATAAAACGGAAATGGAAAAAAATCAATTGACCGCGAAAAAAGTGTAATTAAATTTTAAAATTATGTGGCGTAAAAACGAAGGTAACACCAACAACAACGACAAGAACTGCAATAACAAATACTAAAAAAAACAACAACACTTTAGTAGGGAGCAAACAGCTGGCGCCTCCATTATTGCAGAACACTAACAACAACAACAAGGATAATAAGGGAAATAATGAAATATAGAAGATGGGGAGGGGGGGAAGGTGAAGGTGAAGGTTTGGCAACGTAACTCTGGAATAACACAAATTGCGAACTCATTCTTCTTTCTTCTCTTTGTGCGGTTAAACAGCACAAAAGCTTAAAAGTCAGTTTGGCAAATGCGTTTTTAAATGAGAATTCACATACACTCACACACATATGTACGGGTATACACTCATATAATAACAACTGGCCAACGTGTAAATTAAGGTACACACACACACAGATGCATACCCAGGACTACAACAATTTGCTTGTCCTTTGGTTGAATGGAATTTTTCACCATTATTTCGAAAGTGAGCTGGCTTGCTGATGGGTACTTCTGTTGCATGGCTGGGCCTTAAAATTGTGAAGTTAGTAGGTACAAATATTCTCTTTCCTCTCTCTCTGTCTCTCTCTCTCTCTCTACCACTGAAAAGTTCTTTCAATTACCGAATTTTCCACAGTCTGCCTTGGGTTTTGGTTTGTGTAATTTTGAAACCAATTTTGATTCTGTAGAATTTTGTTGTTGGGCTACTTTTAACGCAAATTCATTGTTTTAATTTGCGGCAAATGTTGCAACAACAAAAAAAACCAAGACTGAAACGGAAAAGAGACTCAACATTGATTAGCAAAAAGTTGATTCGAAAAGCGAATGCGGTTGAAGAAAATCATTCAAAAAATTAAGCAAAAACTCCACAAAAGGATGAGTGGGTGCTGGGAGGGGAATAAAGTCATTAGAAGTCAATGAAGGGAAACAATTTACGAAAAACGATTACATGAGCGCCTTTGAGGTGGGTTCATTGGTAGAAGAGTGAATGGGGAGAGAGCATCTTGTAAAAAGACTTAGTAATTCAAATACGTTTCTTCTTCTACAAATAACTAAAAAGTTAATTTCCGAAATTACTCAAAGTCAGCAAAAAAAAATCAGCACAACCTTTGAAATGTCAACAAAGGTGTCAGTTCACTGTGCTGCGGTGCTACCCACAAGCCGCAACTCTATAAATTAACTGTATTTCAACTGTCATTGACATTTCATTGACAGTTATTGAATGCAAAATAAAACAAAGCAAAACAAACCAAAACCAGCCACAGCAAATACAAAATTTCCAAATTGTAATTTACTGCGAAATGGAATGTAACGGAAAAAAAGCAGCAACCATTCAAACTGAAATAAAAAATCATTGCAAATACAACCTAAAAGCTGTCAAAAGCAATTTTTAATTGAAATTTGTTGTTTACGAGCTTAGACAAACAGTAACAACAGCCGATATGCAGCCAATACAATGACAACTTCCACACCAGTCTGAATGAGAATTGTGGAGACTACGGGGAAGGGTGTAGGCAGCCCCATTGCCATTGAACATTGATAATTGAAATCGAGTAAAAATGCATAAATTTCCCTCAACAACAGAACTATCCCTAACTTTTACATACAAACACTTTGAATGCACCACACACACACACACTCTAGTATTTTCTCCACTCGCTAGTGTTGTTTTGGGGAATTGTTTCTCACCATTTAAGTCCAAATTTTATGGGTTTGTGGTGGAGGTTTGTTGCCGTAGTAGCAGTAGTTTTGTGAATTCCAATCGAAATTTTGACACCTCGCCAGTAAATGTTAGTCAAAATATGTTACAAAACTTTTTTTCAAATTCGAATAAAAAAAACGTTCCCAGTTTATTTTTTACATATTGAACAAGTTGCCTTTTTATAACCCTTATATTAACTTGCTTTGTGTGGACTGATGCTGAAATTTGGTGCACAGAAATAACTCGGTTGACAGTGCATGTTGTTAAATTTTGTGATACATCCGAGGGGTGTGGGGACTCAAACCTTTTTTTCTTAAACATGGCATAACTTCCGATTCCTTCAGGCTACAATGATGAAATTCGGTAGGTTCTTATTGACAAAATAGCCACACCCCCCATTGGAAAGGCGTGGTGCGGGGGGTAAAGAGGAGGGGGATGAAGCCAACTTGAAGTTCTAACTTTCGTATTTTTTAAGCTACATTGCCCATTGTACTTACGTTCGCATTCGGGAAAAATACTAAAAACTGAGGGAAAAGTTGGTAGAAAAATGCTGGGATGGGATAATCCGTCTCTCAACTTTGCAACTTTGGACAAGTACATTACAGATAAACCATAACGAAAAAATTAAAAACGTCGAATTCATGTTTTTGGTAAGAAAAAACTAGAAAACATTGTTTCTATTCCCATCGGCTGTCTCTTGGGATTTTGAAAGGCGTTTTAGGTATGGCTCTTTCCGATGCTTTTTTTTAATTATTTGTCTCCAATCTAAGATCTACAGAACTAAATTGGGGGTCCATTAGATATCAATAGGGCTCTGTGGCCAAGATCCTAATTTAATTTTTTTTCTGCATGGAACCGTACACTGATTTTTTTTAACTTTGGGGACGTTTTTTTAAAATTTATTTTTTTACATTTAATAATCTACGGCATATATTTGTACAGATCTGTCTGTCTTTCACCTATAAACGAATGCATCAAAAATTTGCTATTTATACGAAGCTGGGCAAATAATCTGGGTCTACTATAAAAGAAACAAAATTGCATAATCCCAAAGATCCAATAAAAATTATTTTATGCTGTAACCTCCCAGAAACTAACTTTGGTTTATTTTATGATGATTCCGCAATAGATTTTCGCTCTAGCACTAACTGTTATTGAGCATTTCAATAAAATCTTTTAAAATCATGGCCCATATTCATACTCATAGTTCAGATCCGACTAAACTGTAGGACTCATAGGTTTAGTTATTCACAGATCAGTTCACAGACGATACAATTCAATTGAACCAGGAATTATCAATTGACTTGATGATATCTGCCTCACACTGAACACAGTAAATTACTTTTTTAAACTAAGAATTAGAAGATAAGATTGACATCTCCTGGCTCTCACGTTCTGACAGACAGTACAAAATCTGGAGCCTGAAGTTGACTTGATTGCAACACCACAAAATACTTAAATATTCATATGAAACCCTGAAAGGATATTTTGTCAACACTACGAATATTTTTGCCATGGCGTTTGGCCAAGAGTGCATTCACTTAATAAACATTGTGGAATGTGTTGTGTTGGAATGCTATCGGCATTCATAATGGACAAATTGTGAATTCATTTCTGGGAAAGGGGGAGGGGAGGTTCGGCTACTGCAATGTATGTCTTCCTGGGGCAACGATAAGTAAATATACTCTCCAAAGGCTTTAAGAGCAAATAGTAAATTGAAGCCTGAGGCCAATTTTCCATTTGAATTGAGATTTTCCAGTTAAATAAATCGGAAAATAAATACTTACAATCAAACCATTTGCAGCAAGCCAATTTTAATGAAATAGTTTCTCTAATCTATTTTTCAATTTTTCCCCAAAAATATTGAAATTGAAAAACCGTCAAAGCGCGGATGGTGTGCATTCTCAATCATTCAGGCGCTTCTAGGCTATTGTTGTTTTTTTCACAGATGCTCAAATGCGCTTTGATAGGCCATTTGGTAGGCAGATGCAAAAAATAATACAATTAGAAAAAAAATTTTAAAAAAAATTTGATATAAAAAAATATGTTGAAATGAATGAAAAGAGGCCAGGCGATAAAAGTGCTTTAGAATTTGCCAAAAATAAAAAATTCATTTTTGCCAGCACAATTCGATTGCTAGTAGTAGTCAGTATTTGTTGTTGTTGACCAACCAAGCAATCACATGGGGGCCAAATAGAGGCAACAGTCGCAGCGCCACCGTGGCGTGGCCACTTGATTTGAAAATAGTTTTGTTTTTGTGCTTGTGCTTGATATCAGAATAGGAACACAACAAAACACCATTTGTACAGTGGCATCATGTGTTGCAAAAGGAATATTGTATACAAATCAAATTGAGATTTTTTTATTACAAATTCTATGCCGTAGATGGAAAGGCAAATAGCATGGATAGAGGAACAAAAAAATTAGAATTACATTTTTCAAGTAATCTAAATAAAAATAAAAATGCAGTATCAGGTACTTTTTTCACTCTCTCTCCTCATTTTATTACTTTTGAAGGAATGGAAATGTAAGAAATGACATGGTACTTTAATACTTTACTACCAAAGAATGCTACATGCTACACACTACTTCGCTGCTGGTGTTGGAAGAATTCTTTAGCCTGAATAAAAGGCAGTATCAGCAAACAGTCATCCGTTGGAAGGAAAACTAGGACATTTTGCAATATATCACTGGCACATTGCAGCACTTGCATAAAACATGGTTAATAGAAAAGCAACAGCAACAACAACACCAACAACAACGCCAACCTGAAGACAAGAAATTGCTTTATTTTGCTGCTGTTTTTTTTAAGCTTATTGTTGTTGTTGTTGTCATTGTTACTATGCCTTCTTCCATTTCTCTGTTCTATTCCATTTTGCAGTTTACTTTGTTTTGTTGGATTTTATTGCAAAAGACAGAAATTAAATCGGAAATGTTGACTGTTGGTCTCCATGACAGTGGTGTCGGGCCAGAAGCTGGCTAGAAGTGCTATGCTATGGGAGGTCACTCACCACTAGAGATGACAAAAACAAATTATTAAAATGAAATAAGGGCCACACACACACCACTTGCAGTCCCAGTTGCACAGTTAAAAGAAGAGGATTTTCTCTGATTCAAATGTGACGCTTTCAGAACTTTGCAAACTTTGTCTAAGAATTCGAAATGAAGTGGCACACGGCATGGTGGCATTTCGGTGGCAGTGTTGAGCTCTTATTTTTAGTAGAAGGAAAAAAAACGATTACTTGGTGATGAAGTTTAATTTCTTCAAATCTTAACAATATTTATATTAAGGAAGCTTGCCTTGTTGTTGGACATGTTTTCGTTTTCTTTTTCAGACATAATTTTATAGAGCTCAATAGCTAGATTGAATGCTAGGGATTTAAGTAATTAGCAAACTTGTGCAAGATTTTCTAATTCCTTAAAACAATTTAGAAAAACTACGACCACCAAAATGCTTGCCCACCTGTTTGACACTTGAAACACGCCGTTTACACATTAGTTTCAATCAGTTTTTAAGTGTTTATTTCTTCAATGGAACTAAAAGTTTTAGTCTAAAACATGAGAAGAAATAAAAATATATTTAATTAAACTGAAAAAAGGTGCGTCCCCTGAAAAAAGGTTTATTGGTCCTAGGTTCATATTGTGGGGTCCTGTGTCCTGTTTTTGTAAAATATGTAAGCTAATTACACTGAATTAGTTCCGAATTTGGTATAAGAGGGCTTTTGGGGTTGTTTCGAATTTGATGTAACAATAAAAGTTACAAAAAGAATTTAATTTTAATTATAATTAAAAAGAAAGTTTTGTTAAAAAATTCATATTTTTGATTTAATTAAAAAATATTTTTATAAAATTTTCTTTTAAATATATTAATCTACTAGCATTAAACCCGTGGCGTTGCCCACGTAAAAAATATCCGATTCACAACAGAGAAGCGAAATGGAAAAATTCTCCCCCTGCACACATTGCTCGAAACTCCGCGTAAAATGGGTAATTCCCCAGAATGATCCCTGATTTATCCCTCATTGTGAACAAAGAGAAAGAAAGAGACAGCACAAAAACTCCATATAAAAAAGAACTCTCCATTCTCAGCGACCTAAGCGAAGAACGGAGTGGAAATAACCCGTAAGCACAAACTATGTCAATGCAATCGAACGGAAATGTGTAAGCATATGATTAAATTTTGAAACAAGCTTAATACGCTCAGAAAACTACACATCCCAAAAACAAAGAAAAAGTTTCATTAACAAAATTTCTCTCGTTTGAATAAAAATTTCTCTGGTTTGAATAAATTTTCCTTGAAATGAGTAAAAATTTTCTCATTACTTGCAACCATGGTGATCAATTTGAAGATACCTCAATGTTGGGAAATTTGAATTTATCAGTCGACGCGCAAAACTTTTCAAAATTTCAAAATTAGTGAGGACACGAATTCTGAAGTGGTTTATAATTTGATATACATATTAATGTATACAATGTAATGTATTAATGTAATACAAATAAAAATGTATGACATATATAATATTATGGACCTAGTACATTTTAGTAGTATACTACTATAGTAGTAGAATTAGTAGTAGTACAGTTATTCTTGTATGAAAAACAATAGTTTATATAAAAAAAAACATTTCCAAATTGAAGAAATATTTCCTAAATTTATGGAAAAATTTCTTTCTTTCAGAGAATATTTTCTTTAATACAAATAAAATTTTTTCCGAATTTTCCGAAAATTATAGAAAAATTTCTTCCTTTCATAGATTTTTTCTCTAAAACAAAGAAAAAAGTTTCCTTAAATAAAAGAAATTTCTTCACTCAAATGATACAAATTTTCTATGGCGAAAAATCAATTCCATTTTTCCTCAATTTGATAGCCGTTTTCCTCAATTGAGGTAAGTATTTCTCTGGGTGTACCAAAAATTAGGAAAGAAATAAAAAAATTATGAAAATTGGTTGGCTAGTTATAATCAAATTGCCGTTTTAATTTTATAAATAGTATAAAAATGCATGATTGTGTACAGTCGGCTTCTAGGTTAATTGCAACTTAAATTGTATGCCCTCAGATAGAAAATTATCCATTTTAAAAACTTAAAATTTTATTCAAAAATTTTACGAAAGCCTTGACAAGAAAAATATTCATAAATATTCGTTAGAAAAATTTCCAAATGCAAATCACAGTCCGTGCCATAAATTAAATGGAATACTTGCAATCTTATTGCAATTTCCCTACGCCGCGCACCACACACCACACACCCACTCAACAGCAGTTGGATGGAAATATTTCTTATAAAGTACTCCATGCCCATAATAAAGCACCACAACCACACACAACTGTCAGTGTTGCGCAGATATGCAGTTGGTCGAACGAGAGGACGAATCCAGTGAAAAATCGAGTAAAAGTCCAAAGCAACTGTGTAGATGCATTTAATCAGAAAAAGGGATTTACATTGGACAGCTATGGTCCAATAAAGCAGACCGAAGCACACGAACGGCAGAACTTAACTGGAAAAAGCTACAAAAAAAAAAGAAAAGAACAAACTAAATATATTGCAGTAGCAAAATATGGTAGCAACAAAAAGTGTAGTAGGCAATAGCAATAGTAGTAGGTATAAAGTTGTAGCAAAAAGTCTGCTTCAACTTGAATGGGCAAAAAAAGAATTTAATTCGAAAGTATTCATAACATGAACAAAAAGGAAACTATCGTTTCGCCAAGGAGTAGTTGTAGTAACAATGGCCACAACAACAACCTGTAACACACAATTTATATACTTACTAACAAAAAAAGTACCAAACTAGCCACTTTAAATTGGACTCCTCTTGAGTACTTAGTTTTATCTGGTTGTCATAAAAAATGTGAAAATATTATCAAAGGCCTTTCCGTTACATTTCTTTTTTTTTCGTATTTGCCTCTTGTCCTTCCGCTGTTGTACTTGTGTGTGTTTTTGTTTTTTTTTTTATTTTATTTTACCTTTTTTTTATTGTTGTTAAGTAGTAGTAGTAGCTTTTGTGCACTACTTACTATAGTTTGGTTATTTTTTCTATTTTTTTTTATCTGTTTTTGTTTTGTTTTTTTTGTCAAGGTTTCCATTGCTGCCACCGCCTGTTGACAGTTGAAAAATGCTTAAAATTTAAAATGGATTTTCTGCCTGGTGAATGTCAAATATAATATTTTACTTGATTTTTTTCCTACTTTTTCATGCTCTGTGTGTAACTTTGCTTCGGTGATTCTGATTGGATTTTCGTAATATTAGATTTGTGCTCTTTCAGCGGGCACAAGGACAGTTGAGCTTTGATTTGGTTGACAAGTTTTGTTTAACGTTCGGTGAAATTTTGCCATAATTGAATTTTAACAATTGATGATGGTCGGAACTATTGCAGTTGTTTGTCTGTATGTATGTGTGTGTGTGTAGTTTATGATATTTTTGTGAATTATTGAAATTGAAATATGATTTCGGAAAATAGAATTTTCCATTTTAGTAAGTATAGTATTTCAAATGGCATATTCTGTGTGATTTGGTTTTTATACACAGCATAATGAATGAACACAATATTCAATCATCGCATGAGATCATGATTCAACCTTTCATTCAACGCATTTACGAAAATTAACATGAACCAAATTAGTAGCAAAAATGCATTTGAAAGAATCCAATTTCCATACTCATTTAATATGTGTGCAGTGCGGCTTAGATTAGTCATGCTTCACAGATTCGTATTCAGAAAATCCATTTCAATTAGAATTTATTAGCGATTACAACAGACAACCACTGAAGGTTTATTCCAAAAAAAACGTTTGCATAATTGATTCAAAATCACTCGGAATAGGATACTTTTGATATACAATACATACATGGACAGTGGCAGTGGGTGAATTGAAAATGATCTTCAACCGCAATTTCAACGTTTAGTAAATAGTACCGTTTCGTATTGAAAATTGGGTAAAATTATTTTTTTATACCCTACGTACTAGTTTTCAAGGATATACCGTTTGTAACGCCCATTGGGAGGCGCGGCCGGTATGGAAAACTACATATACAAAATTTTGAAATGGACCGGGAATGAGGTAAAAATGGAAATCTATATATATAAAAGAGACGTGTAGGTTTGGGTCCAGTGGACGCTAAAACTACCACACAGATTCTCACCAAAATTTATATATGTATTCTATAGGTCGTGAGTCGTGTTCTAGAACAGGTTTCGACACGCCCACATTTCTCTGAAATTTTAGCAGAAACTTTTTTTTTAATAGCAAATATCATATGATCAACAATTAACTTGGTTGCGGTTGCGCATCTGCCAATTGTTTCCCACAGGTGACGCTGCCAACAGTGTTACCATATCTGTGAATTTTTCTAGAACTTTGGTGAAATTGTTTCCCACAGATGACGCTGCCAACAGAGTTACCATATCTGTGAATTTCTCTACAACTTTGGTGAAAATTTTTCTTTTCGGTTTTAGGGAGAAACGTTTGTTATGGGATAAGTTGAACAATGCAACTATAAAAGCTTTTTAGTCATAGAAAAGTGGATAAATGTCGAAAAATTATCGATAAATAGAAAAACTATCGAGAAACAGAAAAACTATCAAGAAATAGAAAAATTAACGATAAAATATCGAAAAATCATCAATAAGTTATCGATTACCAATAAAATATTGCTAATACCAAAAAATGTTCTGGGAAAGTATCGTACTCCCACGTGCAGGGTATTTTAGCTTCTGTCCGACCGAAAAATTATAATTCGAATTATATATGTTTTTCCGTTCCATCTAGAAAATTTGGTACCGATTTGATAACATTTTATAGAAGCAGGTTGAAGTTTCTTTTTAATTTGCCCAGCATGGGCTAAGGAGGTATAGTTGTGTTTTTTGCGCTATTTTTGTGATTTTAAAACCTTTGGATTTTTGGGTGTTACTATCGGCTTACATAAAAATCATTGTGTTCTTTTGTGATCTGGGGGTGTAATTGGTAACTCGATTCCTGACTATTGTCGACTATTTGGTAAAATGATGCCGAACGTGTTTCAATACTAAGTACTTGCGTGAAATGAAACTTAAAACCATTTCAAAATAATATAAAAGTTTCCGTTTATATTCGACAACTACTTGGGCGATTCCATCCCTAATCAAAGATAAGAATAATTTTCTGTATGATTTTTGAGTTACTAAAACATTTTCTTGATAAGTTATTTAAACCTAATTCCTTTTATAAACCTATTTTCCTAACTCACCTTTTAAGCTATTATAATATTTTGTATTATTTTCCAATTCAACGCTGAATTAGACTGCCTCGACGTTAAGCCGTGTGAGTTTTTGTTTTTCTCAATTTCGCTTCGAGTCATCCATCAAATGGCTTCAATGCTTCCGGTTGAGGGTGTTGCATTTGTTGTGGCTCTTCTGGTTGTTGTTGTTGCAGTCGTACTTCGTTCAATAAACCACACAAAAACGTTGACGAATGTTCCATAATTCTGATATTATTTTTATATTATTAATCTGTAATATTTCTGTTAATATTTGCATTTAATTTTGTATTTGAAATTAATGTTTTGCGGTTTTAGCATTTTTTTCTTCTGTTGGTTTTTATTTAAACGGTTAATTTATTCTTTTTTTTGTTTTGTTGTGGTTTTGTGCTTTTAATAAATAATTTCATTAACTTTGAATCATACTACATTTTTTTATATTAATTTTTAACTATGTATTTAGTTTCATTTCATGTCATTTGAGCTGACAAATAAATTGCAAAATTGTGATTCGCTGTTTCAGTGCAGGAATGTACGAAATGAAAAAAAAACCGAAACAAATATTGCAAAAAATATTTATTTTTCAAGTGGAGCCTTTTAATTTGTTTATAAATTGCTTTATCTATATTCAAGTGAAGAGTGCATATCAATTTAGTTTTTTTTTTATGAACACTTCGTATGTTTTTTTTCGGTTTAAATGTAATTTAACTTTTCTGTATTAAATTTATTTGATTTCGTTTTTCATATGCAGAGCGATGCGCAACTAAGCCAAACTGTTTGTGGTAAAAGAGAAAAAAGCGAATAAATTTATTAGGATTGGTAGATTAAATAATTTAAATATTATCGAATTATTAACTCAGATTAAAGATTTACGATGCGTTTAATTGTTGGTAAATGAGTTGTTAAATTATAAATTAAAGTTGGAAAAAAACAAAAACATACAAATCAAATTAATCAGTTAAAAAAATTCTACTTTCACAGCACAGAGTGATAGAATCCCAAAAAGTTTGAATTAATTCGACGGACATACAAACAGACAGACGGACATGATTAAATCGGTTCAGATGAAACACCTGTAGAGCCTTCTAAAGCAAAAGACTCTGATCGACTAAATATTAACATTATGGGAGATTTTAGAAGTTAAGAAACGAAATTCGATCAGAATACGAACTGTCCATCGATATATCAAAATTCGTCATATTCTCGAAGCTTAAAGGTTGGGTCGAAGTTAGGTTATGTTAGCTTTGCGGATAGATGGTACAACTGGAGTAAACACTTCAAAGGTCATATAGGCGCATTGTGGTGCCTATTATAAATTGGAGGTGGAAAATTCCTACACCCGTCAAAGCAAGCATATTCTAAAATGGTTTCCCAGATAAGTCAGTCTGATCATGGAAGAAGTAAACTCCCGGGGTTCTGCGCCTTAAATGTTGTCATTATAGCTACTGAAAACCAAGCCTTCTAGCATTAACTCGATAACAGATTGTGACCAGTTAGTATACCAATAAACATAATTAGGTAAGGATTTCCTATCGAGCTGCAAGGACTTTTGCGTATGCGCCGAGTGGAGCTGCAATTCACAGTACATTCGTCCAACTGCAAGGGTATATAATACCAACGTCAGCGAATCAGTAGCCCAATTCGTCGGTCTTAAAGTCAACGAAGAGAAAACGAAATGGTCAACTTTGCAGTCGATGCGTATAATTTCGAGGTAGTGGAGCAGTTTATATAAATGTGGACTCTACCGTCTGAATACGAAAATGTATTGATACGCAAATATAATATCGATCTGTACACTGAGAAAAAATCAGTTTGGGTTCATGGTAAATTCTATACAAAAAAAATCTAAACTAACTAGTTAATCTTAAAATTTAACTAGTTAATTTTTAATACAAATCCGATTTTTGAACCTGTCTTTGTTCTTTATTATACAATTTCATACAATTCATTCTGTAGAATTGGGATTATACCTAAAAAAAAGTACATTCGTACCTAAAAAATCAACATTCAAATATTGACACTGTTTCACTAATCAGTGCTGATTTTTTCAAATAATAACCATGCATAACCATGCATAACCAAAATCATAACCATGGATTTTTTTCTCAGTGTTCTATTGTACGCCAAATTCTCAGACTTGGTCACGTCAAGTAAGTGCCACAGCACGCAACAGTGAGAAGAATTTACACTTCAATCCTTACTTGGACCACTGACGTAGCTGGGATCCCCGAAAAAAACTTTGCATTTGCAATTTTAATATTAATACTAGTTGAATACCCCGGCATTGCTCGGACTTATACTTCAAGTAGCGAAAGTACCCTCGCGTAAACCATTCCGTGAACCCCCAGAACACCAGAGCACAACACAAAAATTTGCAGAACTCTAGGTTCAGCGGTTTGGGCTGAGTGGTGATGAGTGGTGATGAGTCAGTCTATCACCAATCATTCAATCCATCGGGACAAACATTTTTATATTTGTAATTACGTGACGCCTGATTTGAAGTTCTCATTTGTACAAATTATTTTTTTAATCAAAATTGGTTTGTTTCGTTTGTATGGTTCTGATACATTCTTTGGTTTAGCCGTGATGTTCACTCATACATACGCACCAACGTTTTTATATATAAAGATTAAAGTAAAAAATACTTTTTAGAATAACGTTTTGAATGACTATTTACCCAAATAATAGTTCTATAGAATGTTTTACCCAAGACGTTTTATTTTTATTTTGGCGTTTGTATATGTTTCAGTAAAAGCTATTTTCGGAAGCTCCTAACTCTGCTCAGTTATTCATCTGTCCCCTGATGGAAAAACACAAGCCAATTGGGAAACTGTACAAAGCCATTCGTGATCTAGTCCAAAGAGTGCAAGAGGAACAACAAAGAAATGGCCCGGATTACAATGACTCACTAACCCTTTGGGAACACTTCGTCTTCAACATCTTCAGCACCTTCAACACCGAGGAAAAAGCATCAACTTTTATTTTTGCACAAAATTGAATTCATATTAAATTTATATAAATTCATTTTTGGATAAAGAAAATCTCCTTTCGCTCACACTCACATCCACCCACATTCAGACAACAAAAAGAAAAACGCAACCGTAAAGCAGTTAAAGCAGCAGAAAAGTTGAACTTCCGATTACTTTCTAAAGCCAAAAACCACAACAATGAAAGGCAATGAAAGCGGTTGGAAGAAAAGAAGCTGAAACCGAATTCGAGAATTATGAAGAAGTTCATCCTGCTGAGAAATTGCAAATAGAAGAGTTGCCACCAAGGCGAAGCGCCTTCTTCTTCTTCTTCTGCTTTTATTTCGGTTTGTTTTTTCTGCTGTTTTTTTTCTTCCTTTTTTGGCTGTTTGTTATTTATGACGATTTCATTGTCTTTACGCACTTTTTTTTTCTTCTTTTTTGGTTATACCCCGAGACAAACAACCCGTTGCTAGCCCAAGCGTACACCTACTACTCCCCCATCTCATCTACTACTTCCTTTTGGTTTTGTGTGTGTGTGTGTTTTTTTTTGGGAACATTTCTTCTTCTTTCTCTACTTTTTTTTTCGATTTACTTTACTGGTGTTGTCCTTTCGTTTGCCTTTGTTGCGCGCTTATCGTGAGTTTTCCACGCTGTTACGCATTTTTGGGCAACAAATTTTTTTGTTACTTTGTTGTGGTGGCAAATACAACGAAGGTGTAGGTGTATGTGTGTCCAAATGAGTGTGTATTTGTTTATCTTTTGCGTGCGCCTGTGTTGGTGTATCTGTGTTATCACTGAATTTATCTGGCGCTGCTTCAGTTTGTATCATATCATTCCGCAAGATGATGATACACTTTATCTACGGGAATATCTGTCTGCTCTCAGCTCCTCGCAGCGAGTCAGAGAGAGCGAGAGAGAGCAAGAGATTGAGCGCGCGTTGAGAAAGTTGTGATTGAGTTGGCTGGTGAAGGGGGTGGTTAATGGACAGTTTCGTTTCAGTTGGGTATGTCCTGGAATTTCATGGACTTCTTTTGAATTTGCTGCTTGGGAATCTGCACAACTGCCAATTGTTGCAATTCGAGTGAATTGCTGGGCACACAGCAGTGAGTTGAGTGACTTGCTGTGAGTGATAACAGTGGGGGGGGGGGCCAAAAAAGCTTTATTTAGGGTGTAAATGTACCTTAAATAGAATTTAATAATTTTCTGAATGAAATTTGAAAATGTGCAGGTTTCAGTGATTTATATAGGCATATACAAGTACATACATATAAGTACCTATAAATACATACATAGTTCTTTGTATGTACTCCGCCACAGTTGAAGCATATACATTTTTAATGATGTGGCGTATGAGACAGAGTTCGGGCAAATCAACGCAATTGACCAATTTGATATAATGTGGCCACAAATGATTGTTTCGTTCTGCTGAATCTATTTTATTTTATTTAACTTTTATCAAAATTCAATTATTTCCATTTTATGTGCCCTTTGGTGTGTGTGGGTTGTACATACAACCCTTGAGTATATCTGCTTCAAAACAAATCACTTTCATTGCCAAAACTCGCTCGCAAACGTTTTCGAATCCATAAATCTTTTTTGGAAATTGCCATTTAAGCGTTTTATGGTCTTGATACTCACTTTCTCTTTCGACTCGCTCCACTTTTCACACAGAGCCAGTCATACACACACATTTATCTGTATGTACAATGAGAGACACTGGCAGGAAGAGTTTTGTATACCATTTGGAAAAGAGCATTTAAAAACACTTTTTTTTTATTGTCAAAGCAGTTCTAGTAGAGGGAATGAAGAAGTTTTAAACAATTTTATGTACGTGGAGTATCTACCTTCCTAATAATGAGTTAATGAAATCATTTAAAAATATATATTTTTCAATTCATAAAATTAAAAAACCAAAATCAGTTCATTTGAAATTATATCGATTCCATATAGGCAAAACGACGTATCCAGCAAAGTACAAATTGTTAAGTAAACGTTCTACGGCCGATTGGTTTACACTTTTTTCAGTGTTTAATCAAAAAGCCGTAATTAAAAGGCATCAGGCAAGAACTGCTTTGTCAGAACTGTGAAAATCCTGCTTATATTCTTAGAAATTGCACTTACAATGTTGTAGCGCTCACAGTTTTGAGCTGAAAGTATTGCAATTACAGTTACGATGTCGGTGCTTTGGCACGAAATATTGCAAAATGGAAGTTAAAAGCTTCCAAATTTTAGCTGGTTGATACCATAGCAACAAAAAGCCGATTCATTTAAAGTGGGGAAACCCCTCGGAAACAGGGCAGTGATAACATATGAATTTCGACATATTGGCGTATACTTCCAGCTTTCTTTTTTACCCTTATTTAGCTAGTTGTGCAAAATAATACTCCTTAACTTCGCTATCGGAAGAATTTTTCTGTATTACGTTATGAAGCCCAATGTGAGATTAGCATTGAGCAATTCAAATTTTCTCATTCTATGATGCATTCTATGATGGGTATCATAAGGAAAGAAAACACTGTATCTATTTAAAATTTAATGTTTCGAGGTTTCTGTTTGACTTAAAAGAAAACTTAAAAACTGCCCGATTGGGCCAGTTTGGTTCCTTTGCATATAAAAATGACTTATGTGAAGCTTTGGAGCCAATCGGATAAAGAAAAGTCGGCGCGGAATGCACTTCTTTGTCCCCATACAAAAATAAAAAACAATGCAAAGGAACCAATCTGGCCCAATCGGACCATCGGGCACTGATATTAAATAAAGTTCCATGCGAATCTGAACATGTCTAATGCATGATGCAAGAACCAGGTGGTGTCAGTAGATGACTGCTCTCCAAATTTGAGCATATTTGCTGTCATTTCGTGGCTTATAGAACAGAGTTGTAATTTTTGGTACTTTTTTTTTTGAAAAAGTGTAACAAAGAAATCAAAAATTTGATTCGAGTTTAGCGTCGATTTGTAATTTATTTTTTTGTAGTTTCTTTTTACATACTCTATGCATTCTCAAATTGCAATTAAACTTAAAAAACCACAGAAAAATACATATTATATTTCATGTACCAAAAAAAAACAACCGTGCTCATTTCTATATGCCACAGCATTGGACAGCTCTCCCTACTGATCATTGGTCTAATGTATATGCTGCGGACTGGAGTATTGAAATTATTTTGGGCGAGAAAAAAATACTCGAACTCAAAATACACAAATTGGGTTGGAATAAGGCTGGGTTACATAGACAGAAGGGCGAACAAATACCCGATAAGGTCCATCTGCCCCCAGTTAGGATCCACAGATGAATGTATGTCGAAAAATAGCGTTCGGAGGTGTCATCACGTTTTTAGACATTAATATTGAACTAGTGCAGCAAGAAAGCCGTCCTTTGACGTTTTGGATAGGTAATTATAATAAAAAATATATGACAGACAGATGGACACCCCATACAATTTTTTTCTTGTTTTGATCCTAGGAATGACCTCCTTCATTATTTGCACTGAAGCGCAGGACAAGCTATATATATATAAAGGAGTCTGTCAAACCGCTGAACTTAGAGCTCTGACATTTTTTGTGTATCCTCTGGTGACTCCCTAGGCATCATTTACGAAGCGATTAGACGCTGCGCCGTCTGCCACTCCCACAACAATAGTTTACTAAAAATGGCAGGTGGTCTGGGTCAGGAGGGATTGGGCAGACACTGATCGACCGGTCGGTAGCCTAGTGTTCCAATTCCTGACCAAGTGCTTGCTTTACCTCCACGTGGTGGCCACTGGAAGCTGTGCTGTAGACGATTCTTGCAGCACAGACCAAAATTGCAAGGGCTAAGGTGGAAAGGGAATTTATTTTCTTCCTGCCTTTGATGTACACGGACTGTGTGCGTCCAAAGTGGTTCCCACGGCAATCGGGTCGTCGTCCCGGAATCCCCTCGGACACCCACAGGTTGCCCGACCAAGGATTGCCAATTTCAGCCTGGTTGAGGCTGTTACAACAAAAACAACTATAAATGGCATAATTTCGGCTCTAGTGGACCGATTTAGCTGAAAGCGGGTTCTTCGGTAAAGTTGACTCGAGTACTACAATATGGCTGCCGAAATTCCTGAATCTCTCTTTATATTTACGAAACTTGGTATAGGGGGGCTTTTAGGTTCGCTGATTTCGAATTTGATGAAAAAATTTTCAAATTCAAAATAACGGATTCAATATGGTGACCGAAATTTCAAGATTCTATCGAAACAATGCTCCGGGAGGGCGATTCAGGGGAAGGTTTAGAGGGGTTCAGGGGGAGTACTTTCACCACTGTAAGGACATTTCCGAGCAACGGCGCGATATTAAGCCAGTCAATTATAAAAATATTTTCAGTTTTTCCAAAATTTTTTCCAAGCATTTTTTATGTCCCTTTTTTGTTTACAACTTGCATGGTATCTGATTTTTATTTGTAGATGTTTTAATTAGTTTCACCTAGGGAATCAAAAAATTTAAAAAAATAGACTTTCATGAAATTAATCAAAACTTAAATGTTTTTGAAAATAATATTTGATGAGTAACAAACGACAAAGTCGCAAAGTTTCCCATTAAAAGTGTGTCGCTAAATATTTCGTGACCCACTCAATGACAGCAGAAGTTTATGTTCATACAACCTTCTGTCTGGCTGCTGAAACTACCCTGGTTGAATATTTGAGAAATGCCACTTTAAAATATAATGAACTAGGAAATATAAAACTTTGAGAAAAACTCAATGCGGCACTGTACACACAAACGGTGAGTAAAAAAACAAGTGAAAACAAAAGTGGAAAACTATGAAACCTACAAGTGCAAATGTTCGAACCTAGTTTTCTGTTTATTTTTTAGTTACACCGTTTTTTTTTTTTGAGAAAACACAAACTTTTCAGCGTCACGAAACAAATTCGTCAGAAAGTTTTGAATTTCTGTTTGTGTGCTGTGTAGGAAAAAACGATAGTAACAGTAAAAAGTTGTTCGGATTGTTTGCATCAAAATGTCAAGCTGCGGGGCTCAATGAAGAATTGGTTAAACACGACTAAAAAAGCAAAACAAAATATGTTTGTGAAAAAAAATTATTATTGAGTGAAAAGCCGAGATGAAAACAAAAAAAAAATTATACAAAAACAAAAAAAATATACAAAATGAATGTGAGCAAAAAATCAAATTAAATTTTTCGTTTGAGGGTTAACATCGAAACATATTGTGCGTAGACGATGACATGGACGACGATGACAGTCGGTAGTTGCTGTGCTTGTTGTTGTTGTTCTTTTTTGTGTACATGTATATTGAACTCTTCTGTGTATATATTCCTCTATGTATGCATGTATGTATGTGCGTGTGTGTGAGTGTATACATACACATACAGTTGAAAATTTGCTCTTGTATTTAGGTATGTATAGAATTTTTATGATGTCTACACTGTCTTATCAATGACAAAAGCAACAGCAACAACAACAATAACGACAACTGAAAAAAAATACTACCAGCAACAAAATTTAATAGAGAAATCCTTAAACATGTGAATCCGCCAAGAGAAAAGCATCAGTGTAGTGGAGGCAGCAGCATCCAGGCAACCGAAACAACAACAACAACAAAAACACAACAGCAAGCACAACAAAGCGTCCTTTTGGGCGCCCACGTTGCGTAGCAATTTGGTACATACGTTTTATATTTCGTTATTTTGGTTTTTTTTCCACTTTAATGTGTCTACTGTGAATGTAGCGAATTGTGTTTCGGAATATTTTGGTTTGTTTTAAATCTGAGTATTTTCGCATCAAAGTAAGACAAAATTTATTAATAAAAAAATTAAATTTAAATTGAAAATAACATAAATTGGAATCAACTAAGTACTTGGAGCTCAATTGAGGTTTGCTGATAAATAAATTGACAAGCCAATGACTGACAGATTTCGCAAATAAAAGAAAATCTGAGGAAAAAGAATTTTATACAAAATTCAAAGAAACAATGAATTGACAAATATTATCAATAAAATTTTAAAAAAGAACTTCGAATTCTGAATATTTTATAGCTTAATTTTTGATCCTCTGAATGAGTTTAAGAGCATGTTAGAAATGTTTTATTTGATTGTACTTCATAACAAAAAAATTAAGTATATAAATAATTGGTCTCTAGAGAGAATATTGCAACGAGTCTTCTTCAATAGATACCCCATCCAAGGTCCTTGACATGCAAAGGAAGCACATATACTCAATAAATATCTACAGAAATATTTTTTCCTAGATGCTTCAGAAAAAAATGCTTAAGTATTAGTAGAATACCATTAACAATAAACTTCAATTAGTGATTCTGTCAAAAAATAAGTCTATTAACTTCGTGATAGTTAATTTAGATTATCAAAATGTAAATGAACAAAATATCGCTAGGAAAGTAGATGGAATAATTCATTAGTGCAGAAAGAATTAATCACTTAACTTCTTTGTACACCACAAAGAAGTTAAGTGTATAAAAAATGGAAATTTGTTTGTAATAGAAATATAAAGTCCTCCCTTAATATGTGTATGGGAAAGTATTAAAAGAACATTTATTTTCTCTATCAATATTGTGTGCACAGTGTACAATGAAGGATGCCTACCATATAAACGAATAAATGTAATTCAAGTCAGTTGGATATATATTCTTTTTAAACAGTTGCTCTGGTATAATAGCTTTCTAGGAACAATAAAAAACATAAATTAGTTAAAATTATCTGGATATTAATTTTTTTTAGTTATCTAGACAACGAATTTGAAAATGTTGCGTTTTGGTTTGTTACATAGTATTTATTTCATTTAATTATGCACCCTATGGAGATGTTGCGATTTTAATTTCTTAAATATTTATTGATTAATTTAATTAATTTTGATTGTAGAGTCACCATAACAATTAATTTTTGTCATTGACTTTTCAATAATATTTCGAAGTTTTATTGGAAATACTTCATTTCGGTCTGAGCCATTATTTGGTATTGAATTACTGAAAAATTATTGACAAACCATGGTATCAAATTAAGGTAATTTAATACATTTTTAATGAACCCTTGAATGTCTTTATTATCTGCACGGCTTAGAAGTTTTTCACGAAGCTCGGTGAAAAAATTGCTTAATTTTTAAAATTAGGTGGCTGGCGAATTGGCCCCAAATGCATATACAATTTTTTTATATTTTTGGGTCCCATATCGATTCCAAGTTTTTGGAGTTACTACAGGTACACATTCTTTATTTCAGCATTGAAATTAACTACGAACTCATAGAATACCCTTTGTTATTGGGTAAATCCAATTCCGAATCGAATCGTTCACTAAATGAGTTTTATCGTTGAGCCAACGGCATTGTGCAACAAAGTTTTGAACACTTTTGAATTTATTCCATTTTGAATTTAAACTTATTTAATTTTTAAAAACTATCCACAATTTTCCTCAATTAAAAATTAAAAAAAAAATTAAAATCTACAAAATGGTTACCGAAAAAAAAAACCCCAAAAATTTAAACATTTTGCTGCACAATATCTTCGACTTAATAGTGGAAATTCCACCTAGGTCAAACTCCAATGTATTCTGAGAGTAGCCACACTCATCTCACAATTTTTCTATATCAAATTGTTAACAATTTATGCATTGGCTGCACGAAGGGTATTAGTCTTCAGGTTTAAAAAGTAATTAAATATTTATCTACACGATAATTATTTTTTTTTTTAGGGTAATTTTTTACTATTTTCTTATATTTTTAGATACTTTTTTTATCTAAAAAAACTAAATTCAAATTTTAAAATTTTTTTATGGAAGAAATAATGTTTTAATTGCTTAAAATACAAAAAAAAATCACTGAATCTAACTGGACTCCAGATTAGTTTTGAATATGAAAATTGGGGAAAATATTTCTTCTATTTAATTCAAAAATGTATATACTGATACCTTAGAGCACAATCATGCTATGTACTTTTTTCAAAACAATTGTAAATTAAAAACAATTTCCTATTACTTGGATTGCGATTTCGACACACCAAAACGGCCTATGCGATGCAGTTTTTTTCTCAGGAATCCAAGAACTCAATTTCCATGAAAAGGGACATAGCCTGATTGCGTATTAAGGTATCAATACATTTCCATTTCTATTCATTTTACTTTATTATATTTGAGTCAGCTAGCTATTTTTTATTGTAGAATTTATTTAAATTTGTTACTCGAAAAAAATAGTGTACGACAGGGCGTATGAACAATTTTTCTTGAAATATATTTTTCTTAGTATTTTCAAAATTCATATGCGTGAAAAAAAGAGTCGATTTTTAATTATGAAATTTAATATAAGTAAAACCTAATTTTCCACATAACGCATTGAAAAAATAATTAATTTAAATTGTTGCGATTGACATTTGGATTAAATTTATAAATGTTCTGCCTTGATGATTATATGATTATGTGATTAATACATTTTCTCACGACCACCCGCCACCCACTGTTTTCTAAACGATAATACCATAGATACTCCGAATAGACACAGTGAACCCAATTTAATAATTCATGATTTAATGATGGATGCACTCAATGGCACAGAAACCTACACTCACACACACACACTCCACACACGCTGACACACACATGTACTGCCACACTGACACACACTCTTGCATGCACTCTCATTAATTAAATTGCAATTTTGTATTTTAGCTCGGGGAACAATTAAATTTGAATTTCGCGTGCGAATAATTTCACAAAAATTACGTGCAAAGAACAGACAAAAAACTTCACGCATACCCAAACACAAACACACACACACACACGCGTAGGGAAACACATACACCCACTCGCATACACACCAGCGAATATTTTTGATTAAATCAGAAAATATATATTTTTGCTTCATGCCGTTCGACATTTTTGTCGTTCGTCGTTGATAATAATTATTTTTTTCATTTAATTTGATTGCGGTATTTAAGTAAATTTAATTAAAATAAATTTCTTCAATTTTTCATTATTTCACGAAGTGAGAGCATCGAAGAGCGCTTTGATGAGCACAGCACAGCACACACATCACTCACACACACCGCACAGACAGTTTTATGAGTTATTTTATGAGCATTTCATTATGATTTCACTTGCACTAATTTCGAAAAATGGTTGATGAGGATTTTTGCCATTTTTTGATAAGTTTATAGTTTTTTAATTTGCCATTCTTTGTTTAACGACACGATTTTGTGCGAGAGTGGCTGTTGCATGCCTTGGTGAAGTACAATGTTTGCATGGAAATTGGAAAATTGAGCATTTCGATGGGAAAAATTGGAAATGAAGCCACAGTTGTTGTTTCCCTTGGTATGTGTGTAAATCAAAAGGTGTGTGATAAATTATATTTACGAAATTATGAAAAAAATTAGAAATGAGAAAATTCATATAAGAAAAAATTACGAGAAATTAATGAAAATTTACTGAAAAAATTCAGCACACTTTCAGGCTTCAAAGTTAATTAATTATTTCTTTCTCTTCATTTATAAATTAAAAAAGTATACCATATCCCAATTGAAATATGTTGTTGATTTGAGAGCAAATAGAGAAAATCATAAGTGAAAAATGTAAGCATACTTATAGGCTGAAATTGATATTTTTTCTTTAAATTACATTTTTCAATTAAAGCACACCTTTCTTTACTTCGCCGTTGTCTATGTGGTTAAAGTTGAATTTTTCGCAACTCCTAAAATGCTGCTACAAAAAATTTTTGTTTGCCTTCCCAAATTAGCGTCGAAATAAATTGATTGTTAATGAAAAACCAATTTCGCTAGATACTTGTTTCATATACAAATTCGAATATTCAAAATTTATTTTTTCCTCCAAATTTTATTAATTTTTTCTTAATTTTTTTCCGATCTATTTTTTTAGATTAATTATTTTTAGATTTTTCCCATATACATATATTTGATATAGCGAAGAATTGGCCACACTGAACACACGCACATACACTGGATGAATACTTCTTTATTTTTGAATTTTTTTTCAACAAATTTTTTTTTGTTGCTTCTTGTTGTTTGCCTGCTTGCTAACTGACTGGCTTGCTTGCTGCTGCTGAGCTTGTATTCAACTACCACGAATCAACTACCGCTGCATTTCAGTATGCGTCCTTACTCGTTGTACCCTAGCGACTTAATGCGCTCAGCACAGCTTTTCGCACGACCATGGACCAGAGACAGAGTTTTCGCGTTTTTCCAACACACAGTCAAATCCTGTATCCATCAAAACGACAACAGGCAAGCACCAGCAGCTTCAGTAACAACGGGAGTAGCTTCTTCTTCTTCTTTCCTTCCTACTAACTGTGCAGCATCTTCGGAGCCAAACGCACAGCTGCTGCTGCAAAGTAAAGGAAGAAAAAAGCTTTCACCGAAAAAGCTTACTTAATTCATGGGAAACTTCATTGGTTTGGCGAGCGGTGCGGGTGCGTATTCGAGTGCTTCGTGTTGAGTCACTCACTCAATTACCTAGCTGAAATTGAGTTTAGTGAGTGGGTGTCTTTTTTTTTGTCCTTTTGCTCTGCTCTCTCGCTCTGGGATGCTGTGAATCTCTGTCACGTTCGCTCGTTGAGTGTCTTTTGAAATTGTCCATTTACTGTGGTAATTTTATTACGAATTTGTCCATAAATAATGGGTGCCAAAGGGGGAGGGTCAGGAAATCAGTGCGTGTATTTGCTTGTCGTTTTGTATATGCGTGTGTATGTACCTACCTGTGTGAAGCTGGAAGTGTTTACCTTCGGAATTGGAAATTGTTGCTCGAGTGTTGTCAAGTGCAAAAGAATAAACAACAAAGGGGTAAATTTGCAAGAGATTCATAGTAAATTAGATGCAGATATTTATTAAGAAAAATGTATGGTTGAAATCATATTTTTAAATTGGACATGACCAGGTGGAAAGAGAAAAATTATCCAACATCATCCCAGAATAGCGAAGCTGTCCAGTTGTTGGGCATAGGATCTTCCCAGATGTTGAATTTTTCCGAGCTTTACTGAAAAATGTGTAACTTACCGTAAAAAAAAAAGGTGCAATAAATTTACCATCTCTCATCGGTTGAATTGAAGGGTTGGAGCGTTTTTAACCATCTTTTTCGGTTAGATTTAGCGACTTTTTTTTGTGTGTAAAGGCTGACCAGATAAGAACTTAGGAAAATAAATTTAAATAAAACAACAACGATGGCAGATATCAAATTGATTCTGGATTTATTTTGAAGGTACATTCATGCCATTATGTATGGAATAGTACATCATTTAAATGGTCGGCATCGGTGGCAGTGCTTCAACCGGTCGGTCCAATTTTCGATGTCTCAGTCCAATATGTCGGCAATAGCGTCTTGAATGTTGGCCTCGAGCTCAGCAAACTGGTTGTCTTGTTTGCGCAGACTATCGACTTTACATAGTCACATGATCGCGGCGGCCACCAGTTTGAGCGTTACGTCGCTTGTATGGCATGTAGCGGCGTCTTGTTGGAAACGCAGGCGAATTATGGCCACAGAAAGTCTGTCAACATCACTCTATACCGAGGACCATTGACGGTAATAGTGTTTCCTTCCTCATTTCGAGAGAAATAAGGTCCGATAATGCCACCGTCCCATAAACCGCACCAAACAGTCAATCTTTGTGGATGCCTTGATGCATGGTCGCTTGTGGTCGCTTATTGGCTTTGGTTTAGGTCCACTCGAAATTTTTGCACCTCGTCCATAGTTGGTATATTGGGCAACATCTTACCTTCGTAATCCATTGTTTTTCTGTAGAAGCGATATAAAAAAAATATTCTTTTTGTACAGTTATAAGTAGTTCTTTGTGGATCATAAAATATACTAAAAATGGTATGCAATTTCTGCTAAATATTTCATACAAACTTTTACAATTTTCTTTTTTCTTAATGTCAGCCTAAGCTTACATCAAAACCGATACCTTTCTGATGTGTAAAAGTTTCGGCATTCGAAGAACAATTCGACTGTTAATGGAACAATTAAACTAAAAACTTAACCGAAAGTTGTGACATTTCTTAAGCTACTTGTAGCTGCAATACAAGGACAGTGACAAAAAGAACCAAAGACTAATCCATAAAATTATTATACAAAACCTACAACCACTTACCAAGACTTTTCGCCGTACTATGTAAAATCCACTTCTTCTGCAACATTAACTTTAGCTGTAAAGTTTACAACTTTTTGAAAACTAAAAAATACCAACAAGAAAACTAAGTACACAAAAAAAATATTTGCCAAACGACAAACTTTTCATATGCAACTCCTTGAAGCGGCAGTTGCATTCTAAAATCATAAGCACACGCATACACCAACAATGCGCACATACACACACACAAGCAAATACTGATTTGGCAACACTTTTTTTTACCCCCCCTCCCGCCAATACACAGGCAGCAACACTCTTGTTGCTTTCACAATATCCACTACATTCACATTCGCACTCACACCCTACGCTGCGCCAACAACAATTTAATATCCTCATTTTGAGTGCTAATTTCCCCAGTATGCTCCTTTGGCGCGCTGAGTGGTTACTTTGCCTTGGCACTCAACGAACAACAACGAGGGAAAAAGTGAAGAGCAGCGTGTGAACAGCAACAGAAAACCCACCAGCAACAGCAACAGCAGTAACATTACACACATTTTGCACACTTGGGCCAAGGATAAGGATGTTGGCGGGCGAGCGCTTCGAGCAAACTTCTTAAGGCAACAAACACAAAATGTAAAACTTTTTTTCTTCTTCTTCTTCGACTTGATGTTTTTGTAGGTCTTCACTGCAAACAAAAACGACATTGAAAGATCCCAACGAGTGCGAAATGTGTGTAATAATGAAAATGTTCCGCGCGAGACTCCAAATAAAGCAGAAAGCTTTTAGGTGCTTTTGCTTTTGCGCGCGCCTTGATTTTTTTTGTTCGTTGTTGTTGCCTCTATTTGTATTGTATTGTTGTTGTTGTCGGCCTTTGTTTGTTTGAACTTTTTGAACATGAACATGTAATTTCGTCTATTTTGACTGTTGCATGTGGCGGCGGGCTGTGGAAAATCACTCAAAAGTGGAGGAGTTTCGCAAAAACTAAAGGTTGAGGAGAAGACACAGAAACCGGAGAGGTAAAAGAAGAGAGGGCTTCTGAAAACAGAAGGTAGGCGAAATTGTGATGAATGATGATAGGTGGGAATACGCAATGAACGGACTGACACAATGCTCCATTAAACTTTTGTTGGGGATTTCGGGAACAGTTTTTTTTTTATATTGTTCATTTTTTTTGTGTGTACCATACCCTAAGCTAAATTAGGGAGAAGCTGCATCAATTTATGAATTTAATGAACTTTGATTTTTTTTATATTAAAATCTCACATTTTGTAAGATTTTTGTACATATAATCAAAATTAAATTAAATGTAGCGCATCACTCATTCGTTCAGACCCCAAATATGCTACCTACTTGTATTCACAAAGCCATTCAGTTTATGATTTTCTCTTTTACCAACATCATATGGCTTCTTCATCATCATCATTATCAGCAGCAACAGCAGAGAAGCAAAGAAACATGAAGTTTTCCAAGCGCACTTAATTTTTCCCTTCCTTTCATTTAATTTACTTCGTCTTCTTGATGCTTTTCTTATCGTTTTCATTTTCAGTATTTTTCTCTGGTCTTTCTCCCACAATTCTCAAGGTACACATCAGATTAATCAACTTGCACGTTTGTATGTGTGTGTGTGTGTGTGTGTGTGCAAAGGCAAGACAGTCAGTAAAAGTGTTTTGAAAAATGAAGCTGCCTAAAAGCACGCAACATTTTCGTGTGTCTGCCCCGAGCTCTTATGACACTTGCAATTTTCCCTTTTTTCTTGAGGGGGCGGGTGGGTTTTTTTACTTGTGTTTGTTTCTTAATTTTTCCGCGTTGACACCGCCATCCAGCAGCCTCGCACAGCATGCACCTTCTCATATTTAGTACATTCATTTTTTTTCACATGTCTTAGGTTTTTACCTCATTTTTTTTCTCTGCTTGTTTGAATATTATTTTCTGTTAATTGAATGGCATCAAGTTTGGCTCAAAGTTTAACAAGAATTGATTCATTATTTCGTGGTGGGTGTAGTATGTAGTACCTGTTTGTGTGTGTTCATTCATACATATATTTAATGGCATGTGTGTGGGTGTGTGTGTGTGTTTGTTGAATGATTTAAGTGGTCGTAAAGGTGACAGGTGGTTCGTATTTGGCCAATGATGTACGTGAAATGTCTTAAATCATAGAATTGAACATGGCACGGTGAGACACAAAAAACACACGCACATAAATTAGTTCATTAATTTATAAATTACATAGTTGAGTTGGTCAAAAAGTTGAATTATGGCTAATTATTATATTTCGTAAGAAACTCAAAGGTTAGATTAGACATAAAATTAATTGAAATTAAGGAGCCAAAGGCAACAAAGACACTTCACATCGAATTTCGTTTGTGTTGTGAGCCTACATTTTTTACATTTTACAGTCATTTGTAGAGGTTCAACGTTTATTGCTCATGTGTTGTCTTCTAATAGTTATACATTTTGTTTGGGTTTAAGAAAGGGTTCTTGGTTTCCGTGAGTTGCAGTTGAGCTACGGCCACCACAGTATTTTTTTATAAAAAAAACAAAAGAATATACTAATGAGTTAGAATGGTTTCTATTAATGTGACCCTTTTATATGCATTAGCACATACCATGTTTGTATGGGGAATTTTTAAGAGTCCAATATGTAGCATACATTTTTTTTTTTAAATGTTTTAAAAGCAGAAAAATTTGAAAAAGCCATAATGTCGGTTATCCTGGGGGGTAATAACACCTCAATGGAATATTTGAACATGATGGTGTTTACAGAATTGATCTTCCTCGTTAAGTTTTTTTAACTTGAATCAAAAGACAAAAGCTAAAAAAATAAAAAATGGTATACTTTTTTCAAATATTCATATCTTGGAAAATTGCCATCAGAAATTTGCAACCCATAGCTTTTTTTAAAGGAAAATCGTAACTCTAAACGACTACATAAACAGACTCAATAGGCCGAATTTGGTACATAAGTGTGGTATATTGTAACATTTTTGGTATATTGACAAAAACAGTTAACTTTTCGGTATAAAATTGAATTCACGATTGTACGATTTTTGGTTTAATTTTTCCTATTTATGCATATTTTATACAACTTTGTCTAAATGCGTATACATTTTATATCAAAAGCTGATACATGTACCGTGCGAAATGCCAACTGAGGAACAGTTAAACAAAAATTAAATTAAACACACATCTTATCATCCAAAGACCCCAAAGGGCTCCAAATATACAAATTCCATTCCAGTTCATTGTTGGCTCTTCTATAGTACTCAGTTCCATAGCAAAAATATTTTTCACGTCACAATACATAAAAGCTCATTGGTTGTCTGTCTGGATGTTTGTCCTGACCTTCCAGAAGTTGTCAGTGGCCCTAGAGAGCTGTAATTTAACATATATTTCCTATACTTAAAGACACTCAAGCCGGTTTTTTGAAAAAGGGGGAGTAGCAGTTAAAAAAATGGGCGTTGCAGATATAGTAGGCTCTCCTGGGCGTTAGAAGCATCAAGTGCATACAGGGTATCCCTGAATAAGACACAAAATCTCCGCCAGTTGATTCCTCTGGTCGAGAAACGAAAAAAATTGCATGGGAAGGGGGGACCGCAAATGACCCTGTAAAGAGTTATAGGGTGATTTGTGTGAAAAAATGTAAAAAAAAGAGTTTTCACTGTTTGTTTTCTTACATCTGAATTTCTGTAGCTAGAAGGCTATTATTGGGCGGGTTGAAAAGCTAATTTGATAACAAAAACAGATGAGAGATGCTGTTTCTAAGAGTATTCTAAGAGACCATAGCTGCAGACACTGGGGCTAGATCTTTTTTTTTCCGTAAGTGGGCGTGGCAGTTATATGCAAATATTGTCGTGCAGGTAGCTGTAATTGCAGATATATATTCATTACGGATGGCTTGAGATTTTCGTATCGTATCGTATGAACACAAAACATCCACTCCGGAACTTTTTATCTAAGGAACTTTTCAATCGATCCTTTCGGATTAAAGTTCCGGAGTGGAACGAAATATTTTTTTTCGTTCCACAAATGCTAGCGCATGTAAAATTAATTAAAAAACATTTTTTTGAACTTAGTAAAGGGGGAGTTTTTGGGGTAGCTGACTTCTAATTTGATATCGAAATTTCAAAATACATGATGGCGGATTCAAATGTCTTTAATAAGGTTCAAATTAATCATAGGATTCAAAGTAACTGAAATATCAAAAAAAAAAAGGTTCAAATTAAAAAACTTGGTTACACGAAAACCTTTTTTGTAATGCATTTCTAGTTTGTAGAATATAGTCGTCCATCAACACCAACTTAACCTCATTTTAAATAAAATTTCCATATAAATTTAAAAGTTGAATTTACTATTATATTTAGCTCAAAACTAAAATTACGGATTGTTTAACAATCTAAACATTGCAATAGTCTTAATCTATAAAATAAAACTTACTCTAAGCTCTAAGTCATGCTGTATAACGATCAAATGCACTTATAATTGCAATTCGTCTACTAATTCGTTAAATATTTAAAATAATAAATAAATAATTTTAAATCACTTCAAAGCACCGTTATATTTTCATATGTCAATCGTAAAACAGCCGTTCCAGTTTTTAAACCTTTTCAATTTCCACAAACCGTTCACGCTTGTACTGATCCTTAAAACCGCAAATGTAACTCAAGCGACCGTCATACTGCAAATTAATGATGGTCTTCACGAGCGGGGGATGTTCGCTACCCAACTCCAACCAGAGTTTACCACCAGGCTTTAAATGGACACAAGCCAAATCGAGAACGAGACGAGCAATGCGCAAACCATCAGGGCCGCCGTCCAAAGCGTTCAAGTTCTCATAGCTGAAAGTAAATGAGAAGAAAACCTTTTTAGAAAAATTAAAACTTGAGTAAAATGTTTACTTACACCACCACTTCCGGTGACAAGTGCTGAAATTCCTCCGACTTTACATACGGAGGATTGGAAATGATCAAATCGTAAGTCTCGCCCGCCAGTTGCTCGGGCAAATGCTTGTCCTTATCCATGGTGTGATTGTAGACAGTGAAACGATCGTTCAGCCCCAGCATTTTGGCATTTTCCCATGCCAATTTGGTGGCCACTTTGCTACGTTCAATGGCCGTGCTCCGCACAATATTCGGCAGAGCATTCAAAATCGCCAGCGACATTGCCCCCGAACCGCAGCCTACTTCCAGCATATTGACATTAGGCTCATCGCGGTACACATTAATCACTTTGTATACAAATTCCTCGGTTTCAGGTCGCGGTATGAATACCGTGGGTGCGGTCTTTAGGGTAATGTCCATGAAGTCCCACTCGCCGAGAATATGTTGTAGCGGCATACGGGCACAGCGCGCCTCGCACAGACGCTCAAAGTCTTTAAGTTGCTCGTCATTGAAGTGCAGCAGTTTGTAGTTGGGCAGCAAATTCTGTGAACAAATTTAATTAGATTAAAGCTTCTTCTTCTATATTACAAACGAAAAACTCACGAATTTCCTTTTGAGCACATGTGCCACCAAACACTTCAAATTGAATTCAATGTCTCCGACACCTGCTTCCTTGAGTTTCTCTTCCCAACTTATCAAGGCCTTTACAACTTCAGTCAATTGGGGCTTTGCCTGACCTTCTCCGGTCGTCGCCACTTTGGAATGCACTAGCGCTGACCGCGTGAACTGGCGCACTTGTTGCGCCATCAACTTCAGCATTTCGAGATTTATTTTATTTATAATTTATTTCACAAAATTTACTTGAACGAATATAATGATTATCACATCGATTTTTCGTCCAATTCACATAATTCGGAAAATGTGGAGCGTAGAGTGAAACTTAGTGCTGGACGGTATTGAAGGAAAACTATCAAGCACATCGATAGCAAATATAGTAAATTCGATCATTCAATAGTTTCCAAAAAACAGTCGAATATCTAATTCACCTCTGTTTCCCCAAAATATTTAATTCTAATACGAAACAGTGGAACTACAGAAGCACTCGAAGAACTATGTAACTAAGTCAAAAACAGCCAACAACATTGTAGAAAGAGTTAAATTTGGTAAACATAAACTATGAACAGTCTTTCGGTAGTTGTTAGCATCGATAGCTAAAGTCCCCTGATAGTTTCCATCCCTAATGAAAATCAGCTGTTTTTCAAGCAGTGTTCAGTTTACTTTATGATTATTGAATTGGTTTAGGTCTTTGCTAAAATCAAACAACAGCTGTGAAAAAAACCCAATGGCAGTGATGCCAGATTGGCGTCTTTGACCTAATTTTGACGTTTCTCCGGGAAAATCATCTGACGTCTCTGTTTGGTGGACTCACGTTATTTTAACTTTAAGGGAGGCAAATTATACCCGTGTGCGCACTTTACCTGTAACGAAATGCACGACAAAAATATTCGAAAAAGTAAAAGGCTATTGACGATTTGGAACGACCTGCATGTAAAAATCTACATAAGTTGCATACATTTTTAATTCATTTTTAATTTCCAAATCTATCAGCCTACTTCTCACACAATTGATTTCTTAGAGCCTATTTACACCAACTTTGCCATGAAGAAAAATCTGACAAATAGCCAATAAGAACTGCGGCAGTGAAAACGGGATAGAAAATTTTGCAAAAACCCATAGAAAAAACATAAAAGTTGGCAACTCCATGATTTTCTTATTTATATTTTCATATAAAAACTGTCAAATTTCGGTATGCCCAGGTCAGTGTAAATTCTAAAAACGCCATGCCCATGCGGCATGGAAATGATAGTGTAAATTGGCTCTTAGCGGATAATTCTTTTTTCTATAATCAAAATGCAGTTGTGTCCTCTCTCGTTTTGCGTACGTGAACAGATTTCCCACAAAAGTTGTAAATGTACGTTGTGTAAATAAGCTGAAAAGGTTATCACGTCCTATAATGACCGTTGCACTGTGTAATTAAAATAAAGTCATAACTTTCGGTAGGTTTCGAATTTAAATAGATGATTTGTAAAATGCTCTCTACGTCTAGATATATTTTTGTATGGTTTTTTTTGCGAATTTTTAAATTCTTTGCAGTGTACATATTTTTATAATTTTTGAAGCTCTTTCAGCTTTTTGCATACATTTTTTTGTTGTTTTTGGAATTATTTAAATTCAAAGCGTTTTTTCTCATTTACAATATTTTCAATTTTCCGTAACCATTGTGCCCGTTTCTGCATCACTTCCTGCGCTCACAGTATTCTTTTCGCGTATGCCCAACCACGGCAGGCGACGCTCCAATTCCAACCGATATTTGGGATGACTGGCCGCATACACCCACGGATCCACACATGAGACCATCTTAGCCGCTGTAGCGGGCAGCATGGAAACGAATGGTGTTATTAAATTCCGGTAACCGTAGGTGCCGAGTAGCGCCACAGTAGCATATGGTGTCCAGGCTAGCACATACATAAAATATATGATCAGAGCCGCTTTCGCAATGCGCAATTCCACACTCATATTGGCCAAATTGGCATTGGCTGACAACGATTTTACGTTCATCTTTTTGGCCTGGTCGGCCAGCATACGTTCGTGATCGCGTACGTGTAGAAAGAGCTTGGCATAGTACGTACAAATGATGACCATCGGAATGCAATAGCCCCACACGAACATAGAACGTGTGAAGTAGCGCAGCTCTTCGGAGTCGGTGAGATAGTCAAAGGAGCAAGTGGTCAAGAAACCTTCTAAAAAATTTAAATTCGATGAAATAATATTTTGTAAAATTTTCATTAAATTGCTGAGTCAAACCGGGCATATAGACTCCCCATATGTGGAGAAAGGGCAAAACAGTAAATGGTGTTGCCCACAGCCAAGTGAGACCTATCAAAATTCCTATTTGTGTGCAATTCAAACGGCCATCAAGTGGATTGGAAATGGTTCTAAAAATGAATAGAAAAATATAAACAGCTGGCAACGCTAATGTACAGTGGATGTTGAACAACTTTTGGTATTTGAAATTCCCAATTACTGATAGCTTACCGATAGCGATCAAATGCTATAAAAGCATTTGAAATAGCCGCACCCAGCCCCGAAATGGAGCCAAACGCCGCATAAATATCACAGCCCAGATCGCCGCCAACAATATAACCGAAAATGGAGTTCAGCAAAAAGTGCGGCATATTGGCCAACATAATCAAATCGAAAACGGCCAAATTAATGATCAGCAAATTCGAGGGAGTGCGTAGATTTTTCGAACTATTCGAAAGTAGTGAACATTTAGTGAGGAAATGAAATATTTTAGGGATCAATCGTGGATTACGTGGAAAATATCCAGACAACGAGACCATTGCCAAACAACGAAACGAACATTAGCACGAAATAGACAATAAAGAGGAAGGATGTATAGTAGATTTGCGGTATGGGATAGCCACGCCAATGCTGATGCACCAAATGCTGAATTTCAACGGGATAGTTCCAGCCCAAATTCGGCAGGCTCTGGGCATCGTGATGCGAGCTGGAAAGAGTCGGATTTCAAATCACTCACGAATTCGTTACCTTCATTTCTTTACCCATTTAGATAGCTGGCATACGATTCGGGTCCAATCGGCAAGCTTCTCTTCAAATGCATTTCGAATTAATTTCTTACTTTCAAATCAATTTCAATTTTATATAATTGGTTTAGTTCTTCACGCACATCACATTTTCATAATATTTTTTCTTCATTTTTACTAAATTTTTACTAAATTTAAAATTTTATTCGTTTCTCTCCAGCTATTTCCGGTTCAATTTATATGAGTCTACTTGACGTTCTGATTGACTGAATGCACCTTTTTATAGTTGTCCGTACCCTGTCGGTTGTTTAATTTTCTTATAGCAGACAATGAGATTAATGCTAAAGAATTTGCCATTCGAAATTCTTGTAGGGATTATCATATCTTAAGTTGGCGAAAACCAACCATTCGCTTTGGCAATACTGAAAGGTCAGCAGAAAGTTGAGTTTAGTTTTAAGACAGTCGAAGAAAATGTGAAAGCTTTTTGTGGTGTGCAGCAGGGCATATTTTAGTGGGTTTTAGCATCCAAAATGGGTAGTTGTAAATATAAATTGGCAGTTGTAAAACCAAATATGGGTAGTGGAATTTTAAATTGAAGCCATTTATCGGAACCAGTCAAATGTCTTACTACAACTAAAAAAATAGTTTATGTAAATACATTTTTTTATTTGGGTAGTTGTGAAAAATTCTTTAAATATTCCCTGGTGTGCAGCGTAAATGTTAATGCCAAAATGTTTAAATAATTCTGTGGTCTCTCAAGAAATTCAGATGCATTTTTGTATTCCGTAAAACCGTAAAAGTTTAATAGTTGAAAAAAAAAGAGAATTTCACAATACGCCATATCCATGTTGAAGAGAAATATTTCCCGATATAAGAAGGAATCGAGTTTTACCGTTTAAGGCATTTTGGTCAACAATATTCGTGGGTCTTGGCAACAAAAAGTTTCACGAACAACGATATTGATCCATTAAGAAGAAGTCAATAATCAAGAATTCTTAATCATAAGAACTGTTAAAAGGGAAAATCATAGTTTGTAATTTGTTTGTAATTTGAAGGGTTTTAAGTCTATTGGGTCAAAGTACCAAAAAGAAAAAAACGAGTTAGCTATTATCTATTATTCTATTTGAGTAGCCCGATCCAATTGTGGAAAGCAACTTGTCCTATCTCTTCCCAAAAAAATACGAAAAATAAAACAATATCCGTCTAATAGGTCTAAGTCCAGTGAAACATAACTCTGTTCGACAGTACTTTTGTTACTCGATAACACATGGTTGTTTCTTATGTATTTTGATACGCTGAATCCTAATATAATCATGACATTTTTCCAGCACCGGAGGCGCCAAAAATGCACTTTATGCAGCTGTAGTACTTAAACTTTCGTATGGCCAACACGATTTTTAAAGTTTTGAAAATGTTTTATAGAAAATTTTCAGCTTTACAACTTTGCAGAACAACGTTTTTTTCCATCTCTTTTAGTTTTTAACATATGAGAACTTAAACGCATAAAATTGTGAACATATTTTTTGTTTTGCTCTTGTTTGGGCGACATTTTTTTCTAATCTACATTTGTTTGGTTAAATGAGAAACTTAAGATGGTTTTCATGTATTTTTTCACGTTGAATCCGAATATAATCCTCAAAAATTCGTACCATGCTTCGTTTTTATGTAATTCTGCACTAATTGCATTATTAAAATTTTTCGTTTTATCTCAGAATCATTTTTTTGGTACTTAGACCCAATTGTCTTACAACCCTTCAACTTGTAATAACTTTTTCACAAATTCAGTTTTCCCGGAATTTGAACCGATATCCTCTGGAGTCCGGACTCTTAACCTATTCGGCTACCTTGGCATTGGTGTAAAAGCGTATAAATGTATTGTACATTGCTCAGCAAATCATGACAATCAACCAAGTTACTCATAATTCAAGATAATACGTGCAGTTTCATGACCTAGTTAATCATCAATTATTCTTCAAGAATAGTAAAATAAGTCACGAAATTCATTAACCTTAACCATTATGTATTCACAATCCATATGCATAGTTATTTACGAAATTGCATAATTTGTGACTAATATTCATAATTAATGATTATAGGTCGTAATTAGGTTACCATAATTTTATGAACTCCATAATCGTAAATCATGAGCCAACATTTCTCTCCGTGTACGGGTTACTATTGTACTGTAAGCTAGACATAATCAAGTGAGTAAGTATCAGTCGGTCAAAGCCGACTTATACATACCCTACATCTACTAAGCCATATTGGATCTGCCATCTTGAATTTTGTGATTTCAACATCAAATTCAAAAGCAGCAACACCAATAACAAATTACAAACATTTTTTTTTTTTTGTATTTTTTAAATTGGCTTTTAATTTTGTGAATACACTTCGTATTGGATCCAAAGATCCACCAGAAGATACATATATTTTCTCAACTTTCATTTACAAAAGTAACTAAATGAGCCTAGAAGCTCAGATATTTAGAGTTGACTATAAAATTTCTTAAAACGCTTGTATCTCCGTGACGGAGCGTCCTAAATCATGGAAACTCAAATTCCCAAAAAATTTTAATTTTCTAAATTATCTTCTAACTCTATGAATACACTTCGTAGAGGGTCCAAACGTCCACCGGAAGATAAATATTTGTCTCACCTTTCATTTAAAAAAGAAACTAAGTGAATTCATTACAATTGCAACAGAAGCCATTGACGGTCCATTGTGTCTGTTGTCGAAAATGTAAAAAAAAACTGAGTCTTTTTCTGTTTTGTGTGTCTTTATTTACCAATGGTACCGTTACATAAAACAAAAAATTACAATTATTTAAGAAAATAATTTGAATTTGGTTCCTTTTCAAATGAAAACTACACTTTTGGTTATTCGTATATTTATATTTCATTTATTTTGTCTCTCAATAATTATTCATTCCAACATATTACCTTAATTTTATATTTCTCTTCATAATAC
Organism: Heteromyza rotundicornis; assembly: GCA_951394025.1. NCBI lineage: Eukaryota > Metazoa > Arthropoda > Insecta > Diptera > Heleomyzidae > Heteromyza > Heteromyza rotundicornis. Next base: position 58,019,695 of record OX596013.1, on the reverse strand, counting down.
TTATAAAGTAATGTTTATATAATATTTATTTCAAATGCAAATTATTCATAAACTTTTCTTTTTATACAAATTTAAAATAAATTAACAAACACAAAATAACCTTGTCGCCTTTTCACTAATAACATGTGTTTTATTATTTTATTTGTGGCAAGTACATAATTTATTAAAATTAAATCTTTTACTCCTATCGCGGTTGTGTGTTGTGTCTTGCGAAATTATAACTAAGAAACTATATATTTTACTAATTAGATTTAAAGATTTGAATTGTTTTTCCATTCTGGGCCATTAATTTTGACATTAAAGTTTAAACAAAAAAAAAAAGATTTCTATTCCGTCCTCATGCTTGCTGATATTCGGTATCATTCTTATAAGCACTGCCCAGCCCTGACTAGCTTTTTTCAAAGCAAATTATTGGTACGGGAAGTTATCATTCGGACAACGAAACATCGAATTAACTTTCTTTCAACTGAAAAAGTTCACCTTAACACTAGCGACCTGCTTCCTTCAACACTTCCGGTTTCCAAACTAATTACAGTGGGTTAAAGTAAAGTAAACCTAGAAGCTATAATTACTTTGTTTGTTTTGTTTTGTTTTGAAATATGACAAATCTAAACTAACATCATTGTCTGCTGTTTATAATATGATTCTATATTTTTATTTATTTGTGTTATTTTATACTTTCATAAATATATTTTATATGTTATGTCCTTAGGTCCTATATGCTATATACTTTTAGGTTTGCTAGGTTTCAGCTACACTTGTCTGCTCTCTACTTGCGTTTTATTCTGTATTTTTTTGTTTGTTTTTACTTTTAACTTAATTATTACCTAACCCTCGAATCTACTTTACTCTCTTCATACCTTCATCTATAACTTTGTAATTAATTTTTTTCCCAACAATAAATTTCCATATTTTATATTTCAACACATAACCTTACTTACTTTCGGTTTACTTCTATGATATATGATTTAAGTAATTTTAATTATTTATGCTATAATTCATTTCATTTTATATTTAGACTCTAAATGCTTGCCTAAACTTAATTGCTAAAATGAAGTCAATTATAAAAACTTTTGCTTGGTTTTCTGATTTTTCTTATTTTGGAGAATTCAAAATATTTACAAGTGTTGCGAATTCGGTTTTGTGTGGGTATTTTGTGTTTTTTTGTATTTACTAAAATTTTAATTTTATTTAATACATTTGCTTAGTTAATTTCTTTTATTATTTATTTATTTTTAGTTTACATTTAAACTATACCCTAGTTTAAACTTATTTATTTTTTAGTGATATTCTCATATTTATTTTTTTCGTTTTTTATATTTTTCTTTTCTACATTTTATGCTACATGAAGTTATCGGGGAAACATAAATAATTTCGTTTTATATTCGCTTAATTTGTTTGTTGATGGAATTAAGTTATTTGCTAAACTAAATGCTATGATAATGTATATTTTTTTTTTGCATTTTCTGTGTGTTTTGTTCAAATGGAATTTCTGTTTTTTGTATGGTAATGCATTTAATTGTATTGTAAATAACTAAGCGGTTGATATTGTAAATAAATTAATGTTGAATTAAAATAAAAATATTAATAAAATGAGGTACCACCACTGTACGGAAAATTAGAAACTGGTTACAAATAATTTGGGTTTAAAAAAATAAAAACATAAAAGTGTGAAATATTTGGGAACCGATGAAGGTCGTTAAAGTCCTTTAACTAAGAACCTTTTCCATCAAATGTGTATGAAATTATTCAGGTTTCACATTCATTTCTAGTATTTAGAGACTTTCAGTTAAACATGGCAAGGAACATTGTTTTTTGAACGCTTCAAGCTCAAGTGTGTTACCATTTAAAATCACCAGAAAACATTTTTTTGCGATAAATATTATTTCTTACTTGAACTCTTTTTGACACTCTACTAAGACTTTGTAAGTATTTTTCGTGATTGGTGAATTATAGGAAAATTAACAAAAACAAAATTATTTTAAATTGTAATGTCACCGGAAATTAAAAACAAATTTCTTAGCTTTTCCAAAAAAAAATAAAACTTTTAAAATAATTGGTTATCTACAAAATCCTTGTATTTTGGTTCAAAATAAAAAGTAAATAATTTTTTTTTAATAAAAAAAACAATTTTTTTAATTTTTTTTGGAAAATTTTTAAATAAAAATACTTTTTTTTTAGAAATAAAAAAATAATATTAATTGTTTTTGTGAGTTAAAATACATACTAAATACAATAAAAATCTTACAATTTTAAGAAAGCAATGCTAAAAACATAAAAATTATATACTTGGTTTGGACAAAGTCCAATACTTGGTTAAATTTAGTCGAATGTATTGAATACTCTCAATGCTCAATTTTAATGAGACCTTTGCAATATTGGGGACGAGCGCGGAGAGCGAACTAGTTTGTCCCTATTATCTTTTGTTCGGGACTACCGATATTTATTTATCTAATTAGTCTTCGAATGTGTTCCAGAGTATTTATGGTATTTTTTGTGTATCCCTACCTAGTTCGTTCAATATGAACTTCTCACGCTGATTTACTTGAGAGATATTTTCCAAAAATATTCAGATTCATGATTTTCCAAACGGTTCACTTGCCCTTCACACTTGTAATTAATTGAAAAAATATTAAATATTTTTAAATAAATCTAATAAAACTCAACTTAAATTTAAAAGGAAAACAAATTATAATTTTTATTTTATTAAAAACATTTATTTGAATTAAAATTATAAAATAATATACATTACACAAAATATACAGTGAATTATTGCAATTGGAAATTATAGTTTACAAAAAATGTATTTAAAATTAATAAAATAATTTCCCAGTGGACGTAAATGTTTACCGAAAAAAAATAAAATATTGCAAAATTAATTCAAAAAAATTCAAAAATAAAATGGCTTTAAAAACAATTGCTATTAACAATGGGACGATTGAGAAGGCAGTAAAAATGTGTTTTTCAATGAGGTTAGGTTTCTGTTATTTTGTTCTTCATAATTTGTTGTTGATTTGTTTTTTTTTTTGTTGCTATTTTTTAATATTAAATTCATTTAAGTTTTAAGTTTAAATTTAAAAATTTGTTGTCTTTTGCCTTTTGTTACTGGTTTTTTTTTAGTTTTGCGAGACTGATTGTTTGGGAAGAGCTGCCTACGTTAAAGAGTTGGTTTTGAGGAATTTGGAATATTTCTTTTTCTACATTTGGTTTGGTTTTGGAAAATATTTAGAATTCAAGTTTAAAGCAATAAATTGGTTAATGTAAAATTAAAAAAAAGGGATTTTTATTACTCCATTTTGTTCATAAGCTCTTAAAAGTAAAATACAATTTAAAATATTTATAGAAATATATAATACAATTCATACTTAAACGAAATTAAAAGTACAATTTCCAAATAAAAATTCATTCTTAAGTGAATTCTTCTCCCTCTTCAAATCGATTACAAATAATAACTTTCCCACTTAAAACTTTCGTGCTACTTAAATCCTAAATTAATTTTTTGATTGTTTCAAATGTAACGGTTTTTTTTAGTCTGTTAAGTGTTTGTTTTTTTTTTTTTGTTTAACAGAATGCGGTAAAAATCGTGTAATTAACATGGTAATTAATGGTAATTAATTGTAATTAATGCATAACAGTCTTTTTAGTTCACACATAAATTAAAAAGACGCCTACTATAGCACAAAACACGTGAAGAAGTTTAAAAGAAAAGAAAAGTCAAAAAACGATTCTCAACTTGGGAATTCATTCATCGAAATGAAAAAATCAATCTAAGCATACATTTAGGTGTGTCTAAAAATGAAAGCTTACAAACTATAGCCACTCGTGACCTAGACGAGTATGTAAGTTAAATCAAACTTTAGTATTTACTTAAATACAAGTTTTTTGTTGGTTTTTTTGTTTGTTTTGTTTTGTTTTTTTGGAAATGTTTTTATCTTAAAACGGCAGTTGAATTTTTTTTTGTTTTTTTCGTTAAAAAGAAATGCAAATTATGCGTAGCAGCTTTTTCCAATAGCGCAAATATTTCCTACATAGGTAGGTATGCCTGTCAAATGCATTTTGTGTATGCCAAATTCATGAATTTCCTAGTAAACCATATACAGAAATTAACATAAAATTGACTTTCACTTTCTTCGAACCATTCAATTTCGAAACTTAAGCTTAAAAACGTTTTCTAAAACTAAATCTAAAATTGAACCCCAGCCCGTACGGTAAGCTTTCTTGAATTGCCTTAAAACGAAATGATATTGTGCGGGGGGGCCGCTGCTCAAGTGGTGTAATTATCGAATGAACCCAAGTACTCCAAGGCGGCACGATAACAGAAGTGATATTGGTCCTGTAAAAAAGCCAAGAGAAAAAAGTTAATACAATTTTAAATTCATAAAATATCTCATGGAAAAGCCTACCTCAGTTTGGACCATGGCTGGTCGTTGGGCACGCAATATGCGCACCGTTTGGAATACATCTAGGACTCCCTCATACTGCATGCGTTCGAGCACAATGCTCAGCGAGATGAATACACCCGAGCGGCCCACGCCAGCACTACAGTGCACTGTTATGGGACCATCCTGGCCGAATTGTTCCTTGGTCTTGTGCACTTGGCCAATGAAGTCGATGAAACCTTCGCCGGACTTGGGTACACCCTGTTCGGGCCAGTCGATGAATTGGAATTGGCGTACAGTGCGCGAGGAGCCATCGCGCGCATCGGTTACCTACAGAACAGAACAGACGGAAAGGAAAATTAAGAATTTCTTCACAGTCAGCAAATGTTCCACTGAGTTACCTTGAATTCACGCAATTTATACTGCGGCATGTTGTATTCGGCAATTGGATCCACCACATAATACTGATAGCGCACCGAACGTTCGTGTGGCCAATATTGATAGCATTTCTCCTGCAAAAAAAAATAAAAGTGAGTAAAAAAAACGCCAATAACACTCTCACACCACCTTACCCTTCCCATTTCCTTGAGTTTGGTCAGCATGACAACTATCGTTGAATTGTGCTCCCACAGCATACGCCAGAAGTCCTCTGCAGTGTCCTGCACTGGTCCCTGGGCCGCTATATAAGCCGACCGGTAGCGATAGCCATCAATGAAGCTGGCATTGACATAATCGCTTCCCTCAATGCCGTGTATGGGCGTCAAGTACACGCGACTCGATTCGTACGGCAGGATGTGAACCAAACGATTTTTATGCTTGTTGCAGGGCAAATTGGCTGTGACGAACTTCGACGAGTCCACCTTGACGTTGGACAGCTTCTTGAATTCAATTTCCATGCCTGTGATGTTTTCGCCCGGCTCGGTGATCAGCAGTTTCTGCAAGTGAGTGTGCAAGTTGCGTGCGGGCACCTCGGTCAGGCCGCAAATGATGGCCTCGAGTATGGCATCGTGTATGAAAATGTACTGGTCCTCTGTCTGCACCATGTAGTTGCGTTGCGCCCGCAAGCAGGTTACGTGGCCATAAATGTCGATAATCTTTTCGTGCTTCATGCGCTCCAGCATCGAGTCGATGACAATGTAGCAGCCCGTGCGACCCACGCCTGCGGAACAGTGCACCACAACGGGGCCGGAGTCGGGGGGCGTTAGAGCACGACAGCGACGCAAGAATTGCAAGAAGGGAGCCGGATGATCGGGCACACCATGATCGGGCCAGGCGGTGAATTGCAGTTGCTTGATCTCGCGGCGCTCGTTGAAGCCCTGACGGCACACCTGGAAGGTGCGTATGCTGTAAGTGGCCAGTTCCTGGGTCTCCGTGATGGTGACAAACATTTGGCCGTACGTCTCGGTGCCGCGTGTGGGCCAATACTGGTCGCATTTGATGCGCGTGCGCTCCTCGAGGCGTGTCATCATCACAATAGTCGTAGTCTTCATCTCCCAGCACATGCGCCAGAAATCGGCAAAGGTCTCCTGCAGGGGCCCCTGCGTGGCCACATAGGCATTGTGCTTGCGATAGCCATCACAATAGTTGGCATTAATGTAATCTGCTCCCACCACACCATCCACGAGCGGCAACTGGACACGCGAATGATCGTAGGCGGTCACATTGGCATAGCGATTTTTCGATTTGTTGTAATCATAATTGGAATTGTCCCACGTGAACTGCTGGCCGGGCTCGATACTCTCGTATTCCTGGGAGAATTTCTGATTGTCGTTGGCCTTCAGACGTTCGATGTGATTGGCAAATTCCGAAATGGGTATGGGCGGGTGAGAAATCATGCCCGGCGTTTGGAAATTCAAGCGGCGCATATCGACGGGATCACTTGGCGCGGGTCCTGCACCCAAATCGGCAGCCATTAGGGGACGCGTTACCGCAGCCTGATCGGGTGTCTTGCAAGGCTGACGTCGCCGTCGTACCACATATATGATGATGAAAGTGGTGGAGAGCACCAGGGCAGCAATGGCGGGCAGAACAACCCAAAGCATGCCGGGCTCGGCCTTGTTGCGATTGACCGAAACATCGGGCTCCGACGGCCAATTGGGATCCGGGCGGTGAGGCCTTTCGCCAGGTGGAGCCTCACGCATATCCAGCGACAGGAATTCGGAGAAGGGACTCGAGGTGTACAAGTGCTTTTGCGGCGTATCCACTACGGCACGCACAAAGATACGATAGCGCTTCTCTCGTTCCAATTTGCGATTGGTGAAATTGTGATAGTCATCGCCCGAGCCCAAGTGAAAGGTGAAGGGTATAGAACGTTGGGGAAATTTGGCCGCTATATACGGGGCATTTGGCCGTTCGGGTTTATTCCTACCTGGCAGGAGATCTTCGCTTAAAAATTGGTCTGGATTTTTATGTAAATTCGACTTGTCCTCAGGCACCACTACCAAGTAGTAATGCGAAATGGGACCATATTCTTCGGAAGCTTGTGGAAGTATTACTAAAATCTCTTCACCATTCACGACACCGTAGAAGTCGGGCTTGACCATGGGCTGGGGAGCAGCCATTTGAGTGGTCACCGTGATTTTCGTGGGAGGCCTGTACGAGTAGTCCGATGGTATGGCACTGACATTGACATTGTACGTGGTGAAGGGGCTCAGTTCGTTGATGGTGTGCGACTTGACGTAGTGCTTGAGTATTATGTCGCGTGTCTGTACCACCTGTGTTTGTGAGAAGCCCTGCGAGTCCACGAATACTTTCATGGCATCGTACGAAATTTTATAATTAATCGGATTGAGTCGTATGGGCGGAGACCAATTCAAAGTCATCGAATGCGTGCTGACGTCGTGAGCACGCAAATTTAATGGCACATCTTCGGGCTTAATCTTTACCGTTACTTTCTCACTCAAACGCCCCAGGCCGTTCTTGAAGCGTGCGGCTATGGCCACTGCATACTGGGCGAACTTTTCCAAATTCACCAAGTCCGCAGACTCAGTCAGACTCACGGTCTTCGTTTGCCACTCGTCCAAGTCTTCCACGGCAGTCATTGTATAGAAGATCTTATAGCCCAACAGCTTGCCACGCGACGGCACGGGCTCCCACCAGATTTCGGCAGTCTGCTCCGAAGTGGCCACCGCCTGTACAGACATTGGCGCACGGCCCATATCACGTTCGGTTTCCACAATAGCCTTCTCACTGAACGGACCAGCACCCTGTTTGGTGTACGCTCTCACACGGAAGATGTACTCGGTGTTCTCCTCCAGATTGGTGAACACAGCCTTGCGTACGGTGGTGTTCCTCTCGGAGCCCAGACCATGATCGATTTTCTTATGGAACTGCACATCGTAACGTGTAATGATGCCATTGCGATGCTCTCGCGTGGGCGGCTCCCATGTCACACACACCACATCGGGTGTTTGGAAGCGTACGGTGATATTTGAGGGGGGCGCACTGGGCGTACCCTCGGGTGTTTGAAAGAACTTGACAGTCTCCTGGCCAATGCCTATGTGATTGCTGCCCGCCACACGGAATTCATATTCCACACCACGTTCGAGATCGTTGAATCGTTTCTTGGTGACTTGCGGCCCGGAGAGCATTTCTTCCTTGAGCGGCTGATCTTTGACGCCCCACTTCAGACGATAGCCCCGCAATTCGCCGTAAGTCTGGGCAGGGCGTTCCCATTCCAGTTCAATTGAGACAGTGGGATCGCGTTCCATTATTTTCAGGCTCACGGTGGGTCGGACCGGTACTCCGCCAGGCGTTTTCACGATCACGGCCGCACTACGATCGCCATCACCTTTGCGTGTTAGGGCGGCCACTTGAATTGAGTATTTAGTGTCTGGCTGCAGGCCAGTCACATTGAATTCCAGAGAATCGACCACATCGAATTTCAGCGGTTCATTCAGGAAGCCCTTGCCCTAAGGGAGAGGAAAAATCGATGAGATTAGATTTATGAAAGGAAAAATATTTATGAAGTCTCCATTTGGTCATGAGTCCACCTACCTCTTCACGCATCTCTTGCACGTGTATATGATAGCCGCGTATGATGCCATTACGGTCTTTTTCCAATGGCGGTTTCCAGGTAACATGAATTGAAGTTGAATTTAACGGAGTGGCCTTCACTTCTTGAGGATCTCCAGGCACTAAACGTTGCGGAGGGGAAGAACGAAATGTTAATACAAAATAACACACACACGTGCAAAATGCAAACTTATTTCATAAGCTAAACTTAACTTTTCGCATATAAGTACATAATAATAACTAGCTTAACTAGGTACTAGGGCGGGAAAAGGTTCTAACCGAGGGTCAGGTTAAGAGGGGAATTAATATAGAATACATACAAAATTTACTTAGGATGAATATAAATCTTATTTTAACTTTTATATAGCCTAAATAGTAACTTTCTTAATATACAATAATATGCATAGTAAATTCATTACGATTCGTAGTAAAATTTAGCACGTAACTCGTAAACTTATTACGTTTCGTAGTAAAATTTAACACTTAAATTTTACAATGAAAATAATATAAATTTGGTTAAAATTAACATCACCACATCAGAGGAATTAATGTAAAACAAATTAAGAGAAAATAGCATCTTTCACATCACTACCACTTTAAAGTGGTACACAATATTCTCTTTCATTTAAAGTGTATTAGCTTCATGTAATAAACAGTTGGTATTAAAAGAAGAGTCAAGTGCAATAAAAACTCTTAAAAAAACAGAGTCCGAAGGGAATTGTACAAAAATCGGGAGAACAAAGAAAACGGCAAACGAAAAAAATAGCTGCAAACGCCATTTTGTAAATGGAAATCAAAAATTTAACGGGACACTCTGGTATGCTATGTGTAAAAATGCCTTTCAGGGAACACACACACACACACACAGGGTTGCAAAAAATCGGTGCATGAGCAGTTTGGAAAAAACAAATACAAAATTAATTTTTTTTTTCTTGTTTAAACCTAATAAAAATTTAATTATTTTTAAAATCATTTCATATGGCACGCAAAATAACACGTAAAAGCATTCAAAAAATTTTGGTTAAAAAAATACCAAAAATATTTCCCAAAAAGTGTTTTGTTTTTTTTATAGTTTTTTTTTATTTGTTTTATGCACAAAAGAAAATTTCAAGTCAAAAATGTAATTTTGAAATTGATTCCTGAAGCTTGCATAAAATTGAAAAATTAATGTTTAAAAAGTTGTTGGTTTTCGTTTCATAACAGTGGAAGAAAAGAGAAAGAAAAAAACACTGAACGTAGTCAAAAAATCAAAAAACAAAAATTTTTCATTATTATTAGTAAGTAATTATTTAATATTATTTTAAGATCACACAAAATTCAAAAATATCTTCTTTTTTTTTATCTTTTTATATTAAAATACCTACTTACAAGTAAATTCGCAAAAAAACATTGCAAAAACGGTTAAGAAATTGTAATTCTAATTTTATTGTAACGAAAATGTGGTAAAGGATGGTTGGTAGTGGTGGTGACAGTGGCTAGATGGCGGGTGTAAGTAAATATGTTTGATTTGGTTGCAGTTTGGTTGTTCTATATTTTGTCTAATGTTGTTGTGGTGTTCGTTTTGGTATTCTAAAAAAAATAAATCATTCCTTAACATTTCTTTTTTTTTTGTTTTTTTTCTAATTAATATTTAATTAAAAGTACTCACTCTTTTTTTCTACAATATTTTTTATTTTTTATATTTTGTATTTGTTTAGGAAAAAAACCATCATCCATAAATGTTGCGTTCAAAAATTCAAAGTTTCGCAAGTTTTCAAAAAATGTTCATAGTTCATATAAGTGGTTTCGATTAACAATATACAGACAAAAAAAGTTTGTTCAACAGACACAAAAAACCCAAATTCGTACACAAAAAATGGTTGGCGCAAATCGAACGAACGAACGAGGGGGTGCGAGTGGCCAAGCGAAAAGTTCAAAAATATGAAAGAGACAGAAAAAAAGAAATAGTTTTTATATATTTGAAATTCAAACGTGTTTATATTTGCAAAAAAAGAAAACGAATTGAATTTTTTTTACTTTTCTTTACACTCTAAAGGATGTTCGAACACAAACTCAAATTATGTACTTGGCTCGATTCGATCACCTTTTAAAGTCTCGATCAACGGGAGAATCAAAATTTGGTTGGCACACTCGCAGCAATTTTTAGACTAAATTAAAAATTAAAGTACAGTTTTTAAAATAAAAAAGTATAAAAAATTATTTAAAAACAAAACCACACAAAACAATATTTATTGGCTCTTGGCAATTATGAAAAATGCAACATTGCTGTGGTAAGGTAAAGTCTGGGAACCAAAATAAATTTGACAGGAATTCAAAAGAATATTGTATGTTATATTTTTCTTGAAAAAGTGTATAGTAAATTAACACTTAAAAATAAAAAAAAAAATTTTAGTGAAAACAAAAATTTTTCGTTTGCTGGAAAAAAATATTTTGAAAAACTGACAAATTATTTTGGAAACAAAAATATTCTGCCATAATTAATTTAAAATTTGTTTGAGAGGTGTACACTAGAGTATCCAAGAATTTTTTCGGAAAAAAAATAAATTGAAATTTTTCCATACAAATTTAGGGCTAGCTTCGTGTACACAGTACGGCGACAGTTTAAACACACAGCTGTAATACAGGGGCAAACTCTGATAAAAGTTTATGATATATAACCAAAAATATACACTAACGGTTTATTAATGCCTTCTAAAACTGCATGATAATCTAGTTAGTCCTCACTCAGAAAAAAAGATTTTTTGTCAACAGATTTTTGATCAACTGAATTTAACTTGGAACTGTTAAATATATATTCAGTTGAGGCAATATCTACTTTATGTTGTCACTGTTAGTTTGTTGCGACAACAGAGAGTATTTGTTGTCTCAACTCACAACATTTTTTGTTTTATGGGTAGTGAAGGAAGATATTCGCAAAGGAATACTTTTTTTGGCACAACAGTTCAGCTTAGGTTGAACTGAAATTTAAAACAGAAAAAAGACATTGAAGCTTTCCATATGGCTGATTACACGTAAGGTTCAAAAAATCTTTTTGGTGCGGAAGTGGAATACGAAATGCTTGTATCTAGACGTCAAAGGGCAACGCCCTCACGAAAACTGTCACAATAGTTATTTTGTGGTGAAAAATTACTTCTAAAATGGATTTTGAAACGAAATTTCGGTAGCAAATTTGAATGCATGGTTTGTGTCAAAGCGGCTTTTCTACATTATACTCTTGTACAAGTTTGCCATTGCTGAAATCAGATCAGATCAGATCAGATCAGATCAGGCAGAAGTACAGAAAAAAATTTGATTTTTCCCAGGAAACGAATGTGATATCTTCCGATCATGAGAGGACATGAAGGATGATACTCGTATAATAAGACTTTGTGGGCTATAATTTTGAATTACTGTTTCTTATATTGGTAATAGATATAATATGGTAACACAGCTTCTGGCTGCTAAAAACAATTGTACTTACCTTTAGCAATGTTGCACTTATTCATTTTAAAATTAGTTTGAAAAATATATTTTACTAGAAATCGATCGAATTTTATTACTAGATAATTTGGATATTGAGTGGTATTTTGTAAAAACGATTTGAAAATGTAGCTGGAAATCAAAAGATGGTGATGTGGAAAATATTTGCAATGAGCAGGGAACGAATTTTGGTAAAGATTTGTTGTATACTTTTAGTGACGAAGAAACCCAGAACGTTACAAAATGTAAGGTCAATAGTTCAATAATTGTGCCATATGTGCACGATACGTGGTAGAAATAGAGTTATTGACTTAAAATATTGGCACTTTCTTTTTTGTCACTAAAAGTATGCTACAAATATTTTAGATCAACAAAATCCGTAATGAGAATTGAGACTTATTAGCAGATATCTACTAAGAGACAATTTTCTTCAAAGGGGCTTTCATGACAAAATATGCCTTAAATATTTAACTTAATTTGAAGTCTTATTGTATAGTAACTTATTAAAAACAACTAAATATTAGATGCATAGGCTTACGGCACTAACTTAAAATCGTAGGTTGGGCCGTTGGTTTGAAAAAGACCGGAAAAATAGTTGCCTAAATAGTTTTCTTATTTGAACGGTTCTCTTTAATTTGATTCTTTGCAATTTTGTTCATTGCAAACACGGGTTTCAGATTTAGTCTTGATTTCAGAATATATAGCATACATTCTTGGGTGTAATTTATTCAAACGGTGTATTATAATCAGGGCTCGGATTTCAATTACCTAAAAAATTTGTTGCATACTTTTTGCAGCAAAAAAAAAAGCAGAAAGTGACAGAATTTAAAGACAATAATTCAATAATTACGACGATATCGTGCACTTATGTTGCAAAATGGCAGAAAAATACACGAAGCAACGCAATTATTGAAGTATTAACTTCAAATGTTGATACTTCCTGAGTCATTAAAATCTGAGCCCTGATTATAATCAAATAAAATCTACTTCACCCTTACATAATTAATTTTAATATGCACGAAGCAACGAAAGGTTTTAATTTCATATTTTGTTCATTTTCATGGAATATCACTTTACACAAAGAACTCCTCTTCAACAAAATATCAAACGAAACCTGTGCCAAAAACAAAAACAAAAAAAAAGACAGTCAGTACACTCCTTTACATTTTTTCCAGTTGATTGACACCCAAGAAGATCAACGACATTTCATAATTCGAATTTGAAATATATGTAAACAGAAGTCAACCTTTTTAACCTCTTCATTTGCTTTGGCCACAACTGTGACACAAAACGCACAGAACACTACACACATTTTGCACTCTCCCATATACAAATGTAAATACTCAAGCGAATGACAGCTGACAGTTGGCTGTCGTAAGCGCATCAAATGTACAATTGACATGTGATTTGAAGCACATCATTTTCGAAGTACATACTACGTGCATCATCATTAAATTTACAAAACAAAATGGAGGGGGAGAATATAAATAAAGATAGCAGCAGGGAAAAAAAATTATTTGTGGTGAAACATTTTTAATAGATTAAATAAAACAACTCGTTTGACAGCAGCTGTCAGTAAGGTATTTGTGTTGATAGGCGGAGAGCCGAGTGAAGGAAAACCCTTTCTTTATGATTAAATTATCACAAAAAAATAATTTATTCCTTTGACTAGTGGACGACTTTAGTATTTGGTTACTTAGAAAGGGACAATGGCAGTAACCCCACGCCTTGGGAATATCCTATGGTATCTCATTTAAGGTTTTCTCGCATACTTACATACACACAGTCACACATAGTATCAAAATCATAAAAAAAGAATATTAAGTAAAAATATTTTACAGAAGATGTGCTTCAAATTAGTGAATAAAATACACAGAGCTTAAGTGCAGTTGGTGCAAGTGCTTTTGTACATGGTCACACCTTGCGCAGTCAGATGACATTTAAATAAAAATTACAACTAGACAGCGTCAGTGCAAGTACAATACTAACGAGCATTTGACAGTCTTCTATAAGTAGGTAGCTGAGGGCCTGTGCAGTGATCCTTTATGTGCTTTATATTTTTGCTCTTCATTTTATTATTCTTACATTTTGTTTTTGCTACTTTATAGACACACTGTTTGGAAACATAATGCAGTGCCATTGGTAACAAAAATAAGCAAAAAATTAATTAAAAAAAAATAATACAATTAAAATACTATTAAAAATGGGAAGGTGTGCACACATTGAAACATCTAGAATGGCAGAAGGCAAACACCTACACGCAGGTACAAAGTACAGCCTCAAATGCTCATTCAGAGGCAAAAGTGCATTTTAATTATATCTTTTCGCTGGTGTTGTTGTCGAAAAATAAGCACGCGTTTGAATGAATGTGCTTTTTTTGTTTTTCGGTCTTTTGTAAAGGAAATGTGATAAAAGTGAGTAGAAGTGCAAAGGGACAAATACACATATAAATGCATTCATATCAAATGCATTCATATGTGAACTTTTGTATCTATTTGTGTACACAAAAATTCGTCTTAATGCTAAGGAGGAGAAAAAGGCCCTTGTAAAAGCTTTTAATTAAAAACAGGAATGACAAGTCAAACAATTTAAATTTAAATCAGTGTTCATCAAAATTATTTTAGCTCTTTAAAGCTTTGGAATTCTCCAATAGATATTACTCGTATTTATCAAAGCTCTTTTTACCCGAGGGTATAGGCGCGATGAACACTGATTTGAATATTTTACAAAATTTGTTCTAATTTTTGATTCCATATTAATTTTTGCTAATAAAGGATAAGAGAATGTAAGACTTTGAGAAGAGAACACGATTTTAAACCAGATTTTATCAAAATCATTCTAGAGCTTTAATGCTTTGCAATTCTACTATAGCTTTAGCTGGTATGGATCAAAGAGCTCTTTGTGGGCTTACGAACACTGTTTCAAATTATTTTAGCTTCAAAAACTCTCGTGGAACTTTCTCATAATTATAAGTGCTCAATAGCTTTGAATCCAAATGTAAATGATTGACCATCACAGAAACCAGTGTTCGTCAAGAGAAAGACATAGAGAGTGTGGACATTTAAGCTTACAAGATTTTTATGCGTATACTAATGTATACCAATGTTCATCAAAATCATTCCTTCCCAGCCAATAATTGAACGAACTTTTTACGAAGATCGTATTTTACGAACTTTTCTTGATCAAAAATATTCGAGAAAAGTCCGACATTCACTCGTATATTACGATAGTAGTAATTTCATCGATAAAATATCCTTTAAGACTTCGTAATCGAAATCGTTAACGACTTAGTTAAAGAATTCTTTAACGACTTCGTTTACGAGTACATTAACGAACGAAATGATAGTTTTGAAAAGCTATTTTTAGATCCGATGGTTTTCAAACTGCTAGAAAAAAGTTGTATAACGATTTCTCAGCAAGATAATTTCTATTTTTAGAATCAGTGTTTTTCAAACTGTTAGGAAAACAATTTTAAAATGTTTGTTAAGTTATACTTTTAAGCGCTTGTTCAATAATGGCTGAGTTAGGTGAATGTGTTAAGCGCTCGGCACATACTTTAAAATCCGGAGGACGTGAGTTCAATCCCGGGTCCGACTCTGTGAAAAAGTTATTACAAATTATTCTAAAGAAAAGTCGGCAAATAAAAATAAAGTAAGAAAAAATATTTTTTTTTTTAGATTTTGTTAAAAGTATCGTAATGATGATCGTTTACGAGATCGTTAACGAATTCGTTAACAAGCACTTTTTTGTTCGATAACGATAACTCGTTTCGATGCAAAATTAAGAACGAAGTCGGACTCGTATACGTATCGTTATCGTGTGTCGCCTACGATTGTTTTATCCGCTTTTCGATCGAAAAAATCTTGGTTTACGAGCTCTTTAACGATAAAATTATTGGTTGGGTTAGCTGCAAGCATTTGAAATTCTACAACAGCAATCGCTCATATCGATGAACACTGTTATACACGTATAGTATAAAAAGCTCAACTGCCCGCTTAAGCTCTAGTGACGAGCACTGATATATAGTATACAAGCGCAATTCGGCAAAAGCAATCCTACTCTACTCAGTAGTGGGCAGCTTATACACAGAGATACACTCTCAGTTGTAGAAAGCTATAGTTGTTTATGTGAATTTTAGAAGCGCAAATGTGCAATAGCCACAGCCTAAGTATTTAATTTAAAATGTTAGACAACTTTAAAGCCCTTAAAAATGATTTGTTAACAGTGAGTTTTGGTTTACTTTAATCTAGTGTTCACCAAAATCGTTTCAGAGCTTGAAAGCTTTGGAATTGTATAACTGCTATCGCTTGTATCGATCAAAGTTCGTTTTACTTGCAAGTATGTGCCTGGTGAAGAACTTAGGGGTCCCTTAGGGGAGTGATTATGTGAACCAAGACTATGGGCAATCAGACATTTTGATGCAGTGCAATTGGTGGCATTATGCTTGAGACGAAATACATAGTATATAGTGCCTAAAAGAAGTGCTTATGTGAAGTGCTTATTGATAGTGCTTATACTGAGTGCTTAAGAAATAACTTACTAGCATTATTCATAACTTATTTTAATTTATATTAATTTATATAAGTGGGAAAAAGTACGTGACTAAAGGTGATGGTGCTTAAAATTGTTCATTGAAAAGGTTTTGATAAAATTGTTTGTACAAATCATATTTAATATATAAAAAAATAAATTTAAATTATCAAACAAAAACTTATAATCTAGTGCAATAAATTGCTGTTCATAATGTTACATGTACATTTTTAATATTTAAAATATATAAAAATGGAGTAAAAAAAAAAATTTAAATCGCTTTCAATAAATTTGTTTTTTGATGTACGAAAAACACAAACCGAAACTTTTTACAAATAATGAATTCGATGAAATAATTTTGAAAAAAAAATGTTTAACAAACAACGAGCAACAAAACAACGAAAAACTATAGAGGCTTTTAATAAAAAATATTACTCAACTTCAGATTGATAGCAAACAAAAAGATTTCGAGCAAAAATGGTTCATCATTCATTAGAGAAAAAAAAACAAATAACAAATGTAAATGGACAATGATTACGTTGATGAGCAGGAGCAGGAGGGTGAGAGGGGGGTAAACGATTATTTAATTTATTCTATGCAAACCAACTTTGTTAATAACTCAAAAGCAAGCAAAAAAACACAAAAATGAAATAGTGTGCCAAAAAACGGACTTGCCAAAAACAAATTGAGTCGCGCAATAAACTTTTCATATTTATACAAAAAAAAATTGAAAAAAAAGCCAAAGTTATTATTAACTCTTTTCAAATATATACATTTTTATTTGTATATGTTTTTGCAGCTTAATAAAACAACAACAAAAATGTGTATAAAAAAAACCATTGCAAATATTTGCGAAAAAACTGTATGCAACACAAAGAAAAAATGAGTAAAATAAAATGGAAAAATCACATGAATTAATCAACTTCAAAATTGTTAAATTCCATTTATTGTTTGCACAAGCGAAATACACACAAACGCAAACTAGTTCTTATATAGAAAGGATGTGAGCGTGTGAAAATATTGCGGTGGTTGTGCTTTTTTTGTTTGGTAAATATTTTTTTTATTAAACAAAAAATTTATTTAAAAAGCAAAGCCTAAAACATTGATGAAATCCTTTCAAAATAAAACTATTCATCAAAACTGTGGGTAAATAGTTGGACAATTTGTTGGTGAGTTAATGAGTCTCGGTTTGGTTTCAGAAAAATTTTAAATAATTTTGGAAATGGGTTACTTTGAATATGAAGAGTCCAAATCTTTTGACAAATAATGTTATTAACTAAAAATGAGTCACAGTAATAAAAAAAATATAATTAAAAAAAATTCAGTGTTCACATGCGGGAAAGGAATAAGCAAAATAAATAAATACACTCAGAAAAATACAATTTATTTTACATACATTTTTGCTCGCTTTGATTAAAAACTAACAAAGTTGTGTGTACTACAAAAAAATTTAAAAATTGTCAAAAAAACATTAACAATTGAAGTTGTAAAAAAACAAAATAAATAATTCTATTAAAATATTTAATTTTAAACTTTTTACATAAACCTAAAAGGGTGTGCGTGAGTAAAAGACAAGTGAGGGTTGGGTGGTGGTGGATAATAAAGGTATTACACAAACATATTCATGTGCGGTGAAGGGACAGTGGGTATCATAAATATCTCATAAATGTTCAGTAATATTAAATAAATAACGAATGAAATATTTTATACAAAAATGTTCCATAAAAAAAAACAAAGGGTGCGTGAAAAAATTGTATTTTTTGATTTGGTGCTATACAAATTACCACAAAAATATTGAAATATTATTAAAAAAAATGGTGCATTTCAAAAATATTTCCAGTACAGGAAGGTGTATGCGATTTTTTTTGTTTCTTGTTTGTATTTTCAAAAATAATTTTTGTTTATGCTAATAAATATTTTTTCTTTAAGAGCAAAAATTCGATTATATTTTTCGATTGCGCCAAAAAATATGCAATGTGTGCCAATTAGTTGCTTTTTTCCAAAATTAAACAAAAGCATTTTAAACAAAAAAATATAAGTAAACATTAAATAAATAGTAAAAATCACACGCAATACTGAAGTTATTTGTCTTTCAGTACAGAGTTGCAAAATATATATTTTTTTAAATAAAAAATTTAAATTTTAATTAAAAACAGAAAAAGTTTATAAAAAGTGCGAGTTTTTTTTAATTACTATATTTTGCGTATGCCAACAAAGTTTAGGATAACTCAGAATATTTATTATTTGCTAGAATAATAATATTTATTTTTTTTGTAAAAAACAATTCATTTTATTTTTTTTTGTATTAGTAAATAGACATAAATATTTTTGGTTTATTAATTTAAAAACAAAAAAAAAAATACTAACAACATTATAAAAATTAAAATGCAGGCTTTAAAAGAAAATACAATAAAAAACCAACTAACAATGAAAACAAAAAAAAACTATTAAAACATTTTCTAAAAAAAATTTTAATTATTAATAGTAAAATCCATTTGATCCCTCAAATAAACACTGTGTTTATTGGCCATCACGCTTCGAAGAGTGGAGCTAGTACGTCACAACTGAAAGAGAAATTTGAAAGTGCAGGAGACGCTCAAAAGTTAACTTTGCTTTTGCTCAACGCTAGCCAGAGGTAGACTAAAAATACTAGAGAAGGCTTCCTTGAAGGATCTTATTATGTAAAACGAAATTGAGTGCAGTACAGTTTGTCAATAGTGTGACTACATTTAGTGAAATTAGTAATACCAAAACCGGTTTTCTAACAGTTTCCAGTTACGTAAAAAGATTCGAAGTCATTAATGGAAGTGTCCAAATTACAAATCTCTCGATTGAAGTACTTTGTACTTCGTGTTGAAAACGGATCACGAAGACTGGACTGAAAACATTGAGTAAAAAGAGATCCGTGGTAACATGTGTCAGACAATATAAAGTAGATACAAAATGATTTGGATTTAAAAATTTTTCGAAATCACTTTTGAAGAATTCTATTTCAATTAAAAGCTAATGTCCTTATTATGTAAAACGACAGTGAGTGTACAGCTGTCTGACAACAGTGTGACTGCACTTTGTGTAGTATAAATGAACCGGTTTTTAGATGATTTGTCACTCACTAGCTTTCATGTTACGTAATAAAGGACTTGGATTTACTACCTTATTACGTAAAACGATAACGAGTGGAAAACCTTCTGATAACAGTGTGACTTCACTACGCATTGTTATTGGAGCGAAAAACTGGTTTTCAGATGTTTACGTACATCTACGTGTTACGTAATACTGCGATTACACTGTACAACAGTGAAGTGAGTTCTGGGCTGCTGATTACGAATATGGAATCAGTTTTTTCGGGTAACCTTTGGTTTGGTCAAAAATTTCCTTTTAAATTTTTATCCTTTAAAAATAAAAAAATAAGGAAACAAATAAACAATTTAAAAAAAATTTTAACTAAAACCAAAACTACTTCAAGAAACTGAGAAATATGTATTAATTAAAAAAATATATAAGAGTATACAGATATGTATGTATTTATAGATATATGTATATGTGCAATTATAAAGATATTCAACACGTTGACGTCAAAAATTCAGTTGTCAGCGCGCGTTTGTGAAGCGTCCAATAGCAGCAACGCCTAAAATATTGCATCAAAAAATTGAAAAAAAAAAATTCTAAATAATAACAAAATTTTATTTTGTTTTTGGTTTAGTTTTATCCAAAAAACCAAGGCCGCTTTGGACAGGAGCAAAATTCAAAAAGTTCCTTTTGATTAGTTGTAATTTAAACATTTATAAAATTTGAATAATATAAAAATAAATTAATTTGAAAATAAAATAAATATAATTTGAAGACAGAAGGACCATAAACCCAAGAGAGGTGCAGGGGATTTTTTTCATTAAAAAAATCTAAATTGCAAAGCAAACAAATGCGACACGAAATCCCTGTTTCATCTTCTGGGTTCAGGTCCTTGCTTTGATTCATAAACAATAACTAAATGAAAAAAATATTTAATAATAAAAACTAAATAATTGAAAATAAAAGTTTTTCAACTGAAAATTATGTGTTTTGAACATTATTATTTTTTTTGGTTGAAAATTTCATTAAATTCTTGGAACTTAACCAACAGAACAATACATACCGTCTTCATGGGTGCGCACAATAATCGGATGCGATCGGGGGCCGTCGCCCACTGAAGTGCCCGCAAGTGCCCAAATCTTATACTCGGTCCAGCGTTTCAGCTCATCGAGCACGATGTGCGTTTGATTTAGCGTGGTAATGGTGGCCTCGCTGTCCGAGCGTCCGACCTCCACGAAGAACACCTTATAGTAGATGATGCGTCCGTTGGAGCGCTCGACGGGTGGGGGCAGCCACGCGACCGAAATGGTGGTGGGACTGCTGGCGACGGCGGTGATATTGCGTGGCGGTGCACCTGGTACTAATTAGATTGGAACGGAACGGTACATGATGATGATGTTGGATTTGATGGCATTTTAGTTTTTGAGAGAGGCAAAGGTGTAGTAGCAAAATATTTTTTTTTTTTTGGTTTTGTTTGGCATCAATTTGAAATAAATTTCGGTTTATTTCAATATTTGGTTTTGCAATTAATCAGCATACAAATGAAACCACAAAATGAAACGAAAAGAAATGAAAAGAAAAAACAAGAGAACAAATTATGAGAAATCGTAATAAATTAATTAATAAAATAAAAATTAATTTCCTAAATTAAAATTTAAAAAAAGAAATACTTAAAAAAGAAACTCAAAAATTTCCAATGGTTTATGCAAGTTTTCAGTGATAACAATTTTTTGTTAGTTTTTTTTGCGCATATTTTTTGGTTTGAATAGAAATTTTATTTGTTTTATTTTATAAAATAAATAAAATTTCTATTTGTTGAACTATTTCTAAATTTATTATTAAATTATTTATTATTCACATTTTTTTTTTAATTTTATTTTTCTTATGTTTGCTCTAAAGCTAAAAGTAAGTCTACCCTAATGTTTTTTGTTTTTTTTTTATTTTTTTATTTTTTTTTGAGGGCAACTAAAATATTTTTGAAACATTTAGGGTTGGAAAAGAAACATGCATTATTCAAAACTTGCTCTTGCTTTGGAAGGTGCAATAATAACAAAATTGTACAAAAAAAAACAAAAATTTTAATAGAAATTGAAATTTAAAATAAACAGTTTTTTTACATTGAAAAGGAAACGTTCAACTAAAATCAATCGACATTTAATGAAATTTACATTTAGGCATTTCTCTTTGCATAAACCATTTTTTAAGGGGGAAATTTTCGAAAAAATGTAAAAATTTGTAGGTTTTTTTTTTTACTAATAATAAAAAGGAATTTCAATTAAAAAATTAAAAACGAAAATAAAATTTAAAAAAATTAAAATATTATGGGAAATACGTAAGAAATTTTTTCGAAGACATAAACTTACATTTAAGTACATACAATTATACTATAGTTAGGAATGTTTAAAAGAAGTAAACTTTAAATTCTTGATTTCAAAGAAAAATTACATTAAACATGCTTGAACGTTTATTTTTGTTGTATAAATACAGTATTAATGAAATTTCGAGATGTGAGCTTAGGTGTTTTGTAGCACGCTTATTGCTTAATTGTCGTCGGCACTCCATAGCCTCGCGAGGCCGAAGGTAATCATATTTTTCACACGTACACGTTCGGCAATTCCCACGCACGCGAAAGCTATTTGATAAAAGCATGCTTTAACTGCAGTCAAACTCTTTTTGCGTTCGGGTTTGCACAGCACTGCTTTCGTTAATTGAGCCAATAGGACTCAATATGGTGTTCGTCAACCTCTTTGAAAGGTATATAAAAAAACTGAAGGAATTGAATTGAATTAACTAATCCTGAGGCACATCATCTCATATATGTTTAGATCTATCTGTCTTACTGTCGAAGTCAAACGTTTTTGCATGGATTTGGGCACTGGTGCAGCTGTGTTAATCGTCTAGTAGTCAATATTTATTAGCGTAATATGATGTCACTACCTTCTTCCCCAAAACCCAACTATAGTCTAAAAATTTCAGCAAAATTGGTGTACCAAGCCGGAGTTACTATTTTAGTATACCATTTTTTTGACAATTGGTGGAGTTGCTTTCACAGGTTTGCTCTGAAGCTTGAACTAACTGACAATGACGGAAGCAGGAAAGGGGGGACCTGGAGCATCTCCCGTTTAAAATACTTAGGAGCTTCAACGTTTTGGGAACTGGTGGAATTTTCCAGACTTATTTTCAATTCTCGTATCAACACTTCCATGAAACACCGTCCGACAAAATTCAAATTTTTTACAATCGATCGTTGTCAGTTTTGTAAGAACTTTTAAGTACCAATGAAGTGGCATGGGGCATCTCTTGCCGACAATTCCTTCTATCCCTTGAATATCATAAAAGTTCACTTTATTATCATAACAGGGACTGGGGTTGTATCGGACGGTGTAGTTAGACTCAGGTATCGCGAGGGACCTAGTTGGTCTATACGTGGCTAAGCACGAGACGGATGGGTGCAGAAATTCTAAGATTTCATAATTTATACTTAAATTCTCTAATATTTTTGAAAATCATGCTTCATGGTAAAAAAAACAAAAAATAGACTAAACTTCACATTAAAGCCTTAACATGCTCCTGCCGCACTAAGGCCAATGATGAAAGTATATGATGAAATTAAATTGATTGCGCCACTTCATTAATTAATAAATTGAAACAAAAAGTGCCTGAAATGAAATATGCAAACAATAACATTTTGCAAAAAGGAAAATTAAAAAATTACCTACTGAAATATAATATTGCATTTCAATTAACAAATAAGCGCATTATTTGCTTGCAAATTAATGAGAACAAACGATTGGTTAATTAAAATGCACCAAACAAAAAAAAAATTGAATTAAATAAAATAAATAAATGAAATCAATAAAACGTTGGTGGACGTTTTTCTGCTTTTTTAATTAATAAATTGCAAATTATTTATTAATTGTATTAAATGTGCAAATATTGATAAAAGAATGCATACAAGTGCATACATTGAGAGCAGGACATTTTGCAAGCACAAGTGCAAGTCTAAAGAAAGAGCAATTGGAGAGAAAACATTTTAAGATTAGAAAAAATGTGCACAGTTGTTTTGTCGAAACACCGAGAGAGAGAGAGAGAGATGGGAAAGCTAAAAAAGCCCAAATATAATAAAAAAAAGGAAAATATTCAAAGCACAGTTACAGGCGTACCCGAAAATAAATGAACACAAGCATGCTTTACACTAACTACAGTTTTACATTAAATACTTTCATTTGAATAGTAAATTTATATTCTAAAATGGGATATTGTTGTATAAAATTGTCATTAAAGGTAGGTGCGATCAGTGCTTTTGGTGCTGGTGCTGGTGCTGGCGGTGCTAGTGCCTCTTGACTATATTTAATTTTGTAAATTTATGTATTTACAAGCATGCTGCTAAGTGATAAAATTATTCATTTTTTTTATTTTATTTTTAAACCACACACATTTGCACTGTTTTGGTATTTAGTTGTTTTCTTTACCACATTCATTTCCATTTTCCTTCACTTGAAATTGTTCAATTGCTGAAATATTATTTTCTGGACAATTTCATAGTTAATATAATTAAAAATTGTAATTTTAAATTAAATAAATGAAAACGAAAATTTTATGGTTGATTTGGTATTTCAGTGAAAATGTTTCTTGTTTTTTTAGAGGCAAAATCGGTGTTCAATGAAGTGTGGTTGTTTTGGTTTTTGAAATTCCAGTATTTGTGTGTTTTCAATGTAAATTGCGGCTTGATAAAAAAAAACAAATTAATTATATATGCAGTTTCAATAATTCTACAGTCAAACTTTTCTATAGGTAGAAAGATAAAGATCCTATATAGAATGTCAATCACACACTCAAAGAATTAATGTGTTTGAGGCGTAATTGCTGCAAATGTTGAATACTTTTAGAGGAAATACGATTGTATTTGGCTCCAAAGAATTCGTTGACCACAAACGAAATAAATTTGATGGAAACGTTTATAAATTCTCGCAAATGCAAAAAACATGTCTTTCAAATACATTTTTGCATTTATGAGAATTTAAAAACATGTCCATCAAATTACTTTAGATTGTGGTCAACGAGTTCATTCACGATAAATACAATAGTATTTCCTCTAAAAGTATTTACCATTTGCAGCAATTACGCCTCAAACACATTAATTTTTTTGCGTGCAGTTAAAAAAAACCAGGATTGGAATAATAGCAACTCGTGAAAGGGAAATACCACTGTACTTAAAACCAATTGAATTTATTGTAATTCCAAAAATGTAAAATTACAATGTGAAGCTTTGTTTCCAGCACTCAAATACTTGTCATACTTTGTATTAAAAAGTCAAAAAATTGTTAAATAAATTTAACTAGTCTTTAACTAGTCTCCACTTCGGTAAATTTTTTTGAAAATTTTTTTTCAACGAACTGCAATATGCTAACTTTAAGCTTTTTTGAAGAATTTGCAGATATGGCGAATTTCTTGAGGAATTGAAAAAAAAATATTGTAAACTTTTCTGTTAACACGTATTTCATCAGATTAAGTAATAATGTACCTGTGATTAATATTAAAAACAACATGGTAGAATGGCTTTATTTTCTTTTTTTGAATAGGCGTTATTAAATCCTTTAGCAAGTGCTCTATAAACTAAGGTTTGATCAATTTAACATGATTTGAAAGCTTTAGGCTTTTTAAGGAAGTATTTTTCTCTCTCTTGTAAACTAAGTAACATTTACTTTACCAATTAAAAAGACAATTCCGAAACACCGGATTGTATCTCATCTTTGTGACTTTATTGTTGTAGAACAGTGTAAAAACCATTGAATTTAATTTATTTTTTGTTTTTCTTTTTATCTCTACACCCGTGTACTAAAAATTGTGGGTGAGAGTAAAACTCCTTGTAATGATATCGGAAAATATTGTAAATTTTTCAGAAAAGAAACATTTGGTTAAATTATCTACGAAATTACCAAGGGATACACGGTGTTAGGGTTAATTTCCTCTGCCTATATTGACATTAACTGCAAAAGTATTTAATAAATTAATTTTTAAAAAAACAGAGTGATTGTGTAATTCTAGAACAGTGATGACCATGCAAGGAATCGCATTTTGTCAATGCATGAGAGCAACAGCCCGGAATAGAAGTTATAAGTTCTACACCGAACAGTCGTCAATGTCAATGATTTTCCATGAATGACACTTTGCTGAATTTCTCACGTATGGTACTCTCTGCTTTGGCATCAATGATAGAGCGATAGTCGACTGACATCGCATTGAATTGGAAGTCCGTGTTTTTCTTCTTTTAATGGTCTAATTTTCCCGGACTCTCATTTCATGAGTGCGCTGGCTACTTGCAACTTCGTCGTGTCATGTTCGTATACTTGAGCGGACTGCTGCGTTACTCAACAACAACTGTTTCATTTTGGTCATCACTAGAGAGCAGATTTGGTTGACCAACAAAATTGTTGCATATTTTTAGTGATGAAAAAACCAAAAAGTGCAAACCTTTTAAGGCGATACCCTGCAGCATGAAGAAGTAGTACAAAACTAGTGAATCACTAATTCTCAGAAAACAGTTACTATCCCAAGTAATGTAAAGGGTCAATTACCTTCCCACTGCATAACCTCATACTAGTGGGGACACTAATTCTTAGGGAACCAATATTGCACTCTTGGTTAAGTGAATTTACTAATAGTTCGTTTCTGTCTACTGCGGTATGAAAGGTTACTAGTGTGTGGGTGACAATTATCTACCAGCACACTGCAGGGTAGTTCAATAACTATAATGTTTAATGTACCAGCCTGCCATATGTGGTAATTATTGAACTTTAATGAATATTTACGGTTCTTTTTCGCCACTAAAATTATACAACACATCCGTTCCCTGGTCATCACTGATCTTAAAAGTTGAAGGCAGATAGGTTGCATAGGTAGTGGTGAAATTGTAGGTGTGATGTGGCGATGTTAGTTTTGTGGGTGCTTTAGTGTTATATAAGCTGTGTATAATATTTATATATATGTTAGGATGTATATAGGACTTAAATTTTGTTGTATGCATATGATCGTTATTATTGTATGTGATATAGACAAAGACACATATACGCAACATGTCGGTATGTATGTACTTGTGAGTATATTTTTGTATGATAGTATTCAATATATATTTATGTAATTTATTTATATACTTAAATAGTTAGTTTCTATGTTGATTGTATATACATATCTACATATGTATAAATCTATGTAGAGTTATGTTATATATGAAATTGATTGTATTCATGAATGTATAGTTAAAATAAAAAATGTCTATTATGGTATAAAGTGATATAAAATTTGATAAGGTGAAAAATGATATGCTAAAATGATGTAAGTCAATATCTTCACATGAAAAATTAAATAAAGATTGAAATTGTCCATTGTCAAAGCATTACACACAACTCTAGGGTAGTCAGTCCATAGCCCACCTGAATTGGATTAGGAACAAGGAATCTTAAAGCATAATTTTAAAGGAGAGGATTTTGGTGGGTGGGTGGTAAGGTTTCTCAATTAAAGTTTATTAGGTGTAGGAGAATGGACATCGTGAAGGAAATTAATCCAGTTTCAAATATGCTAAGGGCATTTTAGGCGCACATCCAACTTGTCATCCAACTTTACCTGCACTTCCGCGTAAGGCTTAAATGTTCATTAAATTGCAAACTAAATACAATTACCCTGAAGGGATCTTGGGGCAACTATGTGGGATAGTATGGGGTGACAAACACTACATGTATGTATATTTATTGTTTGGATTGGGGTATCTTATAAGTAGAATGAAAAAATTTCAAATGTTTTGGTTTCTTTTTTCTGTTACTTAAACTTAAACTTTGAGTACGACACTATATGGGAAAATGTTCAGTACTACAGCATATAAATGTATCGCACCTAATAGTATAGTATTTGGTATATTTAAATTTTCATTTGTTTTTGTTTTTCTCTTTGAATAAAAATAAATAAAACTTTTATTGTTGGAAATTTGCTTACCATATTGTTTCGTACGGACGGGTATGGGTGGTGTAGTAGCACCTTCTCCACGCTGAGAACGCGCTGCCAGCCAAATATAATACAAGGTATCAGGATACAAACCATCAAGCGTATAGGATTCGGTATTCGAAATGCGCCTGGAGTGATTTGATGAGAGGAAATAAATGAAAGGGAGCTTTAGTTGGTAGTACGAATAATTTGAAAAAAATTTCCCTTATGGGATAAAAAAAACAATAATAAAAAAATAAAAAAAAAACCTTAAATGATTATTTCGAATCATAAAAACATCCATTTGCATGACCCTCACATGCAATTCTTAGGGACATTTTTATGCAAATCCAAAGAAAAAATCCCATGAATATTTGTATTTATTCGACCACAATTTAATCAATTTGATATGCATTTAATCAATTTTCATAAATTTCCCACCGAACGACCGAAGGTGCTGAACGAACGAACGAGCTAGCGAGCGAGCGAACGAACCACAAACAATCAATACTCACTTGTGATGATCCTGATTTGCATATGTGTCATTCCAGTATAATTCGTAGTGTACGATATTCTCACTGGAATGCGTCGGTTTGGACCATTGCAATGTGACTGCGGTCTCGCCGATATCGGTGGCCCGGAAATTACTAGGCTGGGAGGGGACACCTGTTTCAATTCGTTCGAATTGTCGTTGTCGTTGTTGTTGTTTTTGTTGTTTTTGTTGTTATTGATGTTGATGATGATGGCGATGGCGATGGCAATGTCCATGGAGTAGCGTTGCGTTGACAATGATGAAACGGAAATTAAATAAACAAAATGCGCAAAAATGTGTTGGTGAAAAAATGGAATACAATTTTTTTTTCGTTCATAGTATTTAAATATATTCGCAAAAAAAAAAGTAAATAAAAAATACAAACAGAATGTGGTAAAAATACTTCAGTGATAAGGGGAAATACCATAATTCTTATTCAAATTGGTCGCTTTGGTTTTCCGAACGGGAGAGGTGGTGTAGAAATAAAATTTTGTCAGTATGCTGGTGGCGGATATGATTTTGCGGAAATTTAAATTTTAAATTCAATCAACTAATTGAAATTATTAAAAGGGAAATTTGGTTTAATTAATTTTAGATAAAAACCGTATTTATGACAAATATTTAATTATTTGCGTTAAAAAAAATTAAATATTAATCGGAAATAAAAATTTCCCTTTTTTGGGATATTTTTAGTTGAACTTGAAAAAGTTAAACAAACGTAAACAAATAATGTACAGATGATGAAAAATCGTTTTGCATGTTTCTAAGATAATATATTTAACCCGTTCATGCACTTGGGTCCAAAAATAACCCAATTTTTTTTTCCAAAATTTGTTTCTTCTTTTTCAAGCTTTTAAATACAAAAAATTTAAAAAAAACAATACTAACATAAATAATTTGAAATAAAAAAAATTTCCATTAGGTTTAAAAAAAATTAAAACTTCATATGAAAATTGATAAAAATTTCCCTTGAAGACTTGTGCAACGATAAAGAAAAAATTTAAATAATAAACAATATTCAATAAAAAATTTTCCTTTTTGGGATTTGTTAAAAACAAATTTCCCCTTTTTAAAAATATTTTTATTTTATTCAGCATTAAAAAAAATGGTTCTTTATCGATGCTATTTTGAAAAGTTTCCTCCTAAAAGGCTTTTTTTTATTTCTCTTTAATTGTAAAAAAGAAAGCTATTGAAATATGTTCATTCTGTATCGATAATTGCTATTAAATTTCCCCTTTGCCAGTGTCTGTAATAAAAATAAAGCAACACCAAATACATTATAAAAAAAAAAATGTATATAAATTCATCTTAATTCGCCTCAAATTGCATCCATACATGTACAATTTGCCCTCGAAGTCTGGGGCGCGTGTTGATAAGTATGTGTGAAATTTGGCCATGCGTTAAATTAAATTCGTTAAAAGTGTCCTTCTCACCTTTGTGCGCACCCCCCACGTCACCCAAACCGCCCCACAATTACTGTTACCACCTACATGTTTTCAATATAATTTAAATTCGTTTCATTTCGTTATTTTCCTCAGAAATATTTTCTGTAATTGCAACTCACGACAGAAATTACATAAAAAAAAAAGAAAAAAAACGAAAAAAAAATTCATCATCAATGTCATTTTCATTGACAGGCAACAACATGGCGGCAGAGTGTTGCCCTTTGCTGCTGTTGTTAAATTCGTTTGAATTCAAGTGTCATTTCGTACAATTTTTTTTCATTTGAATACATTTTCCTTTTAACATACGTACCTACTCTTGGATTTCTGCTCTTATTTCCATTGCACATGTACACATGAAAAGGCATTGAATTTGTGGTTTTGTAAAAGAAGAAGCTCATACTCAAGTATATGGTGAACGAAAAAGTTTTTTAGTTTTTTAGTAGAATAAATTTTAAAAAAAATGTTTTACTATTACAGGAATGCCACCGATCGAAAAGCAGCACCCCAGGTGGCTCCTGATGCACTGTGACATGAACTTCAGTTTCATTTAACATATTTGCCGAACGTGCGTTAAAAAGCGCTTGTAAATCGACACCAATTATTTTGATAATTTGCTCTGTGTGTGTGTGCATCACGCGTACACTGCATGGCCGTTCGATATTAACAGCGCGTTAAAGTGACACAATTAAAACTTTACCGAAAAATTCCAATTCGTACAAAAGACACGGATAACAGCAAGACGAAGCGACAAAAAATAGCAACAACAAATAAAGCTTCATGTAAGCTTTAAATGCATCATGCTGCCAACAATGACATTGATTGCATTCGATAACGATAAGAGAAAAAAAATTGGCAAAAATGATGAAAAAATTACTAGGACAAGCAGAAGTTCGAAACAACATGAAAATCATGTGATACTTCCATGGAGCTTTCATACATTGTCACAAGTTTTTAAGCAATTATTTAAAATAAGCCGAAATCAATAAATTAAGATCCTTGTAGGCTCTAGTGGGACATATAAGAACTAATGATAAAAAATTCAATGTATGTTTCTGGTGAATGCCTATGGGAAGAGCTTTAAAGTTGAGAAAGCTTTTGAGTTAAACCAGATTAGTTTAAGAAGTAATAATAATATTTAATAATAAATGTGTGAGAACTTATTTAAAATATTAAAACAAAAATTGTGAAAAGCTTTCAAATTTGGAAAACTTTGAGTGGTTAATATAAGCTTTTGATACTACAGTTAGTCTTAATCGCAAAATTTTGGTTAAACGTTAGTAAGAAAACTTATTCTTAAACTTTAAGGATACAAAATTTAAAAGAAGCGTCGACAAGATTTGAAATTTTTGAAAGCTTTTATTTGACAAGTGCAAATTTATAGCATGGAAACTAATAATAATACGGCCAAAACAAATGCATTTTGAAATTGAAAAAGCATTTGGAAATATAAGCTGTATATTAATAAATCATAATGTAAAGCTCCTATCAGTTGATGCTTTATCTTATGTCAATTTGTAATCAAAGTAATGGAAAAACAATTTTGAATAAAAATCATATACTTCAAAAAGCTTTAAAAATTTTCAAAAGCTTTCCGAGAAAATAATTTTTTTTTAAGTAAGTACTAAAGCTAAAAACGAATTTAATAAAACCCAAACAATGTTAAAGAATATTTCTTAGAAATTTTAATCTTCCTTACCAGAAAATTATGTATGTAAATAGATTTTCATTTGAATAAATGTATTTTATTTTCATTCCTCAAAAATACTCAAGAACTCTACAAAAAAGGCAAGAAAATCCTTAAAAGCTTTTCTCACACCAATTTGCGAAATATTCTCACATAATTGCTTAATAGTGTCACGTGTTTTGCATACAATTTTGCCATTTTCATTTCATTGCTCTGCAAATGTGGAATACGTGTAAGTCACGTATCAAAAATTTAAACACACACACACACGTAGTTGTATGAACTACAATAGAAAAGCTCTTGTTTATCACTTTAAGCTGTGACTTAAATAATGAAAAATAATTTCGTAATGAATTGCAGATTTTTGACAAATATTAAAATGTTTTCTCGCACCAGTCACATCAACACACACATACACAGTGCTAACTGTAATTGCATACAGTGTGAATGAGGTGGGGTGTTCAGTTCAGACTCCAACCCTAATGTGCATATTGCAATAGGGCGCACCTAAACACAATAACAAATATTAATGCCTCATTATCGTTTTCTGCCTCAATTAATGTTTTATTCATGGCCAGGCGAGAGTGGAGTACGGTGGCTGTTTGCATGTGTGTGTATGTTTGTATTTCTATGTATGAGTAAATGTTCCCATTTGCATTGTAATTAAATAATTTATGTGATCTATTACAATTGACTAAATGATTTCAACTATTTGCATCTAATTAATTCGGGCGCCAGTCATAAATGAAATAATAATAATTTACGCAACACCTTGACAAATGAGGTTGGTCCAAGCGATGGAGACAATTGTAATCCAATGGATTAAATACTTTTTCTGTTTCTTCAATGATTCTAAATTCTGAGGAGGCCAAGAAGACACTCACAATCCTGAATGAAAAAATGCTCAAGGAATGTTTGCAGACCCCTAAAAGTATGTAGCGGTTTTTTAAATTTGGTGTAGGTTTAAGAATTAGAATGAAGAATTCTAAGCAATTTTCGATTTAATAAAATGTTCCCACATTTACCTACCCATAATTCAAATTTTTCACTCAACTATTGAAATTCCCAATGAAGAATCAACATATCAATTACCCTAGCAACCCCCCCAAACTACGGCGCGTTGTTGCTCCAGCCACTAATTATGCATGGCATCAATTTACATACATACATACACAGCCAACCATAAGCTCTTCACGTCTATATGCATTCATTCAACTCAAACGCATAATCTCTTGTGCTATACGGAAATCAGTGTCTATCCTCACCATCAGCCCTTTTCAAAGGGGAGAACGAACAAAAAAAAACCCCAACCCAAGCTTACCTTGTTGTGTTTTCACCTGGACCGGCGTGGACATTGGACCGGCGCCCATTGACGTATACGCCTGGACACGTACCGTGTAAATGGCGTGCGGTGTCAATTCGGATATGGTTGTCAGTTCGCTATTGTCAACCATTTGTGAGTCCCAAGATGCTTCCGGTTGATTTGAATTTGTTGTGTAGTACACTTTGTAGCCCTGTAAATAGACATGCATATATATATGTATTAAAGGCGAATGTGTGTGTGTGTGTAAATTGCATTTATATAGATACGTAAATATACACACCAATGTATATTTACACTTATATGTCTGTTGTAAAGATTTAAGCGATAATTAAATTTAATAGGTCAATTTCATGTTGTTCAGCTGGGTGGATGTTAGAGGCGTGGTGTGGCGTCATCCTGCGTGGTCGGTTGGAAAGTTCATTAATTGGTTATGTGAGACGAGAGTCCACGTTGAATGCAAAATGTTAGGCAAATGCTCGTTTCACAATTCAATTATAATTTAGCGTAAATTTAGCTAAGATTCGGGCTTGGCTTTTGATTCAACAGAATTTCAAGTAAAATTGTATGTAACAATAGACCTTTGCTGTTAATCAAAGCACCTCACATAGAAACATGTAATGGAATTGTCTTTATTACACAAGTGTGCATTTATTTGAATTGTTTGGTGAAGGTTTGCATGGCTTTCGTGTTTGAAGGTAGGAAATCCTTAGCAACTGGATGGAAAAATAGTTACTTTTGCCAAAAAGAACACAAAACGCATAGCTTAGTACACCGAGAGAAAAAAACTGTTAGGAAAACTGTTAAAAACCATCCAACAGTCGAGAAACTATTAAATTGACAGCGAAAACGGTTACAATGATTTGTTTTCGCTTTTATTTGAACAGTTTCGCTGTCAATTTAACAGTTTTTTGACTGTCGGATGATTTTTAACGGTGAAACTGTTATTTTTTCTCTCGGTATAGGTACACCGACATCCACTGTCAGTAGCTTTTTCCTCCCTTATAAATAAGGCTGACTCTGACCTGCTTCTCGTCACCTCCTCATCTTTTTTTTTAATTATTTTTATTATTTTAGGTTTGTAACCAAAGTGGTTCAATGTTTTAAACGCATCAAAATAGGCCTGTTAGTGACTTAAATTTTTTTAAAATTTTTTTACTGGAAATAATCTTTTTTTCTATGTTTTTATAACAGGTACCCGCATAACCGGTATTTAAATAATCGGTACCTGAGTAACCGGGTATCTGAATAAACTACCACTTAACTTTGACTTTAAAAACAATTAAAGTGGGAACTAAAATAACAGCAATTGTGCAAAGCTAAGTTCTTACAAATATTAAACTACATAACCGATTTGTTTTAAATACAACAAATGGGTGAAATGGGTACTCGAAAATACTGGTTACTTTGCTTTTGAATAATATGTAAAACGTTTTTAAAGTCACAGTGAAAAAGAAGATACCATATAGTCAATATCTGGAGTAAATGAAAGCGTATTAAGTTTGAAATTCAATTGAATGTCAAATAGATACTTTTTTTAAGAACTTCATTAATCTATGTGCAGCTTAGAGTCATTCTATCGAAGTTAAAAGTTTTGCAATTTTTCTATATTAAATTAAGATCTCAGATGTCCTGGCACACACTCTTTATGGGCCAATCTAATTGCATAACATATGATGATGTCCTTTAATACATAACCCAAAGACGATTTATGTATTGTTGAAGTAATTGAAATATATCAATGGCAATTCCAGCAACACCAGCCCCACCAGCAACAAACGAAACATCCGTAATTGATGATGACAAAATCTTTTCACTGGCATCATTTCGTAATGTTCGATAGCAGGCAATTGCGTATTGCATTTGTCTTGTGTGTTCGTGAGAGTGCGTGTCTTTGGAATTTGGCAGCGTATGTTCATTAAATTACCTGCGTGAGTGTGTATTTAAGTGAGCATTTGTGTGAAATCGAAACTTCAAGTAACTACACTATTGCAAACACACACACATACGCATGTATATGTAGGAGCTTAATTTATTGTTTAAATAACGGCATTTGCATTTGGCCTTTTCTTAGCAAGGAAACGTCCGAAGTGAAGCGCGCGCACGCTGAGTGTGATGGTAGTGTATGTGTTGTTGTTGGTATTGGTAGGAGGAGGGGGGGGGGGGTCGTTTAATCGATTTAAATCAATGAACTCAACTGTGCACGTGTATTAGTAATTAAATTAAATAGAGGCTATTATTTGACTGTGTTTGTGCGGTGGCCACCTCCTGCGCCTGGAGGCTCACAGTGCGGTGGCAAAAGGCCAGCGACAAGAATTCATATTGAATTGGGTCTTTGAATGAAGTCGTCTGCAGTTAAATGGATTTGAATGGTTTGGCAAGTGTGTGGGTGCGTGGGTGGGTGGGTGGCTGGGTGTTCTGGTGAATGTGTTAAACAAAAGTCAAACTTGATTGAACAAAGGCATCAAGTGGCAGTGACTTCTTATGTAAACCTACACTCAATTGGACATTTTTAATTAAAACAAAAATTGAACTTAAAGTCCATCGAAACCTGTCCGCTCTCGTCATCAATGTCGTGAGAAAGGAAGGACAAAAAAATCTCAAATCTCTGTTAATAAAATTGGAATATCAACGATGCTCAACAGTTCCTAACGGCAAACTGAAGCACTCTCGAAAGGGCAACTTGTCACATTGACATGTCTGAACAACATCCTATGTTCGTTGCTGACAACTAACTTCCTGACGAAGAACAAAAAAGGCAACTGCTGCTAATACAAAAGTGAAAAAGGATTTTTCCTTCAACAAAAAAACTTTTAAAAACAACCGTCTTGTTGCAAATGCTAATTGGGTCATGCCGTCAGCAAGCATCTGAGAGGCCACTGTCACATGTCACAGAGTAGAGCATTTGACATTTACGCACACTAGCAATGACAATGAATATATCACCATTTGCAGTGTAGCCCTTAGTAGTGTAAGTTGATTTCAATAGCTCTCCGTGGGCTAAATGCATTCCAGGATATTAATTTGTCATTTCCATGTGATCCTGTTGAATGTGTGTGTGTGTGTGTGTGTGCGTCTGTGGTGTAAGCGAGGATAGTAATTAGAAATTAATGTGATTGTCATAGCGAAATCATAGCTAAAGGATAATGTTAATAAGCCAACTGATAGGCAGTTTCAATAGGCTCATTATGGTAGAAATTCCGGAAATTGCCAAAAGGAATTCTTTTAAAGAATACAAAAATAGTTGAATCCCTTCAAATATTTCGCAATTTAATTTAAATTTGCCATTTGCCATTTTCGTTTGTAAATTCTACTCTCAAGTATATGCAAATTCACTGCATCAGCTTGAAGGTCCTCAAGCCACCCACTTGCCTGTGTACATGAGAAATCCTCATAACCTGAGGTCACTTGAACATTTTCTACACATTCTCTCGACGACTTCTGGTAATGTGAAACCAATAATTGTGATATAATAACGTCATATCACATCAATTTCCATTATTTTCCCAGAATAATTTTCCACATTTACGCATCTAGCCGCACATACGACAGTCTCATGATATCATTTCTCGTTTCATTTTATGTAAATTTAATGAAGCCATTCATGGCATATTCGAGTGGACCGACTTCCTGCTGTTACTTGAATGGCATTTGGACTTTAACAATTGTGGCATCAACATTTGGCTTTTTGACAAGTTTTGCATTTGGATATTTTTTTTTCTTCTATATGAAAATTATATATTTTTTTTTTTTGAATTTGGTTTGGTTTGCATTTGCATAGAATGTAATTTACATTTTATGTGTTATTGATATTTGCCAATTTCCTACTAATTTGCATGATGCACGTCGATGAAATTCAACAAAATTACTTACGGTCACTTGTCCATTTGGTGTCTCTGGCGGCTCCCAGGTTATAACCATAGTTGATGAGCTCAGCGGGCGGACTTGTACATTGCGAGGGGCACTTTCCATTTCTGAAATAAAAAAAATTGTTATTTTGAATTTTGATTTTTGTTGGGAAAATATAGCATTATCAACAGTAATGTTAATTAACATTATTTTAAAAATCTGATAACTTACTGTCAAGTAACATACACGATTATTCAATCAGAGAACTTAGACGTGTAGAGAAGATCCACTCCATTTAAACATAGGACCGTACTGTTGAAAATTAATAGTAGCGGTCCTATGTTAAAGACTATGTTAAAAAAATGTTGTGGTCCCCTTTGATTCAGTATTCAGTATTCGGAGAGTGTATCAGTAATGTTAATTTTCAATGGATATTCTGTTAACATTTTTATAGCATACTGTTAACAGATAGCAAATGCAAATTATTAAAAATAACAACTCAAATTGAAATACACTTATTCTAATTGAACAATACTGTTATAATTTTGTTAACATTATGTTAATACTATTATGTTATTAACATTCTGATAACATACTGTAAAATAAATGATTTTTAAATGATTCAAAATGATTGAAAACGATTTAATTGAAATTTCCTTTTCTGGCTTAACCTTACTGTTAATATAATCTTGTAAACAGTCGGACAGCATACTGTTAAGAAAAGAAAATTAATATTCTATTTCCTTTGTTTAACATTACTGTTAACATAGGGATATTTATACTATGATAACATACTGTTTTCTAACTGATTTCAAACGACTTTACATTGAACATTTTAGAAAAAACTAAATTGTAATACGAGAAGCCAACACCTTAAATTTTTCTTTAATTCCTATAATATAACAGAAAACCTGTTGCTTTGGTTTTCGGCGGTAATGTTAAAAATTAAAAGGAAATAGTGTTAGTTAAAACCGAATGGTCCTTCTCTACACGTCTATGTTCTCTGGTAATAATTTAACCAGAGAATACTCAGAATATAGTAAACAGTTAAGTATACTTAACATTCTCTGGTGTTATCTTGTTGTTAACATAATGTTATTAATAGTCAGCTGACACACTGTTAGGTAATTCAAAATTAAAAAGGAATAATTGTAATAAAAATCAAATTTAAAAGTGATATTTTTTTAGTTTAACTTTATGTTATTAACATTCTGTTAACATACTGTTAACAATAAAAATTTAACATTTTTTACGAAAAATACAAACATATTTTATTAACAGGCATTGGTGAAATAAACATAAAGCCAAATAATTTTAATTGTAGCAGAAGAAAGCAAAAGATCTGCTGGCTCGTTTGTTAATTAAAATACTTTCGTAAAATTATAATTATGCATTCGATTAACCTATTGAATACTAGGTAAAATTTCAGAATATTTTGTCAAACAAATTCTGTTTGAAATTTTAGTCAACACTTTTCCTGTTGAGTGCCTCAAATGACTGTCAATAATTGTGGTAAAAGGGGATAGTGAAGAGCTTAGTTGGCTCTTAGGGTCTAAAGGAGTTTGTTTTCGCAGGTAGTGCGGTGAAGCAAGTAGCTGGAGTAGACTATACCCAAATGGAACGATATGCGCTGCGGTTGTCTACGACTTCGAACTTAACTCTGAATATATTTTCACAGTTAAAGTGGCAGGCGACAAACAGAGCGCAGAATGGGCGGTTTAGAATATTTCCAAAGCTACTTCATTAAGGCAAGTAGTAAGTAGATTTGTTTGCCTTTCTGTGGGCAAATGTGCATGTGTGCGTGTGTTTGCTCCAAAGTATATTTTAGACTTTGTTTGTGTTTATGCTTATTTTGTTCATATAAGTTTGTCGAAGATCCTTGTCAAAGACAGTGGTGGAGCAAAGTTTATAAATTCAAATTTGCCAAAGTGTGCAGGTATGTGTGGAAATGCAAATGCCGAAAGAGTATATTAGATGCTATCGTTGGCAAATGTTGTTGCATAGGTAATTTGTTTTAGTTGTAATTAAAGGCAGTTGGCATGACTTAGTGCTGCATGAAATTGTTCAAGGCATAGAGTTAACATATCTCCCTTCAATATTAAATTTAATGATGAGAATAATAAGTGAATTTAATTTACAGGAGAAGTTATTCCTCAACATAAATTCGTTATACAAAAAGGAGTTCTCATCTTTTTGTAATAAACGTTGTATGAAAATATTTCCCTTATCCTAACAAAATGTTCACAATTTCCCCGAAAACTTTCCTAAACCAATTTCCACCAGCGCAGGAAACTTTTACCAACACACACACACACACACACGCGAGCACCCACACATAAAATAATACAATTTAGCTACGCGCATAACTTGGCGATATAAATTCTCTCCAAACTTCTTATTGCATTCGCGAAATTAATTGCGATTGCATTCTGGCAATATCCCGCCCATACGAAAGAAAAAAAACAAAAACAAGTTCAAATCCAAGCTCGATAAATTTTGATCACCAATTAAAATGTGAAGAAATTTCATAAAGTTAACACGGAGAAGTCGATATGTGCAAAGTGTAATTATATTTTACACACACACTCATATACACACTCACACGTACGAAATCTTTTCGCATAGTTTGGCTATTGATATAATGGCAACGGAAGTTCCGCTGCATTGAGCTCGTGCCTAAACTTTGGTTGGAAAGTATGAAGTGGGGAGAATACTGTGCAGTAGTTTTGAATGAGATATTTCAAAAATTTATTTGCCATTTATGTGTGCACACATAGATGAGTAGGAGGAATGTCGTGTCCGTTTACTTGCCCGAAAGGGAAAGGTACAAAATTGATTTTCATCGTAAATGTTGCAGTTGCTTTGAAAATGTTTATTTAACATTAATTTACTTTATTGAAAGTAATAGCAAATGTGCATATTTTATAAAGAATAATAACACTATGCGACAAAATGAGGGTTAATTTTTCTGATTGCCGATCTGATAACATATTCTGAAAGGTCTTAGTCTATATATTGGCTCCCTCAAAGGGTTTTAAATAAGCGAGTTTTTCGAGGTCAAAGCTCACAACTGGGTTACTGCACTCTAGTTGAAAAATCTGTTCAACGGCAAGCGATATCGTATAAGTATCTTCAGCAAACATATTCTACTTAACCTCACATCTTAACCCCGCAATGTGAGTTTTTAATGCACCCATAATTTCCCGATTACAAAATTTTGTATTTTTCAGAAACATTTTTTACTTATAAAATTTGAAAAATAGCTTTTTTTGTATTCTAGGTATTTACTTCAATGGGTTAAGCAGTCATGTAGCTAGGGTTAAGTATAACATTTTTGTCAAGATACTAACACAGAACCAGTCACTTGTCTTCTTTGACCTCGAATAACTCGCTTTTTCGAGCTCGGGATTAGCTCTGAGGGTGTTTTTATGTAGTCCAAGACCTATCAGAATCTGTTATCAGATCGGCAATGTAATTAAAATAACTCTGAAATGCAAGCTTAGCAGGTATAAAACGTTTATATGAAAATGTTCAGTATTTTCTACTGAGCCAAATAATTAAAGTTTATTGCATATATTTTAGAATGCAAAAAATTCTAGTGAAAAATTTGTAGTTGATAGTTCAATAATTCCGACGTTTCGTGCTCCGTGAAATGACACCATAACAACGTAATTATTTAACTATCAAAATCAAGTTTTTGCATTCGGTTATTACGGCCC
The DNA here is from genome assembly GCA_951394025.1 of Heteromyza rotundicornis. NCBI lineage: Eukaryota > Metazoa > Arthropoda > Insecta > Diptera > Heleomyzidae > Heteromyza > Heteromyza rotundicornis. Next base: position 57,979,717 of record OX596013.1, on the reverse strand, counting down.
AAAAAAGTATGCAATACATTTTGAATTGGTATTTATAAATCCGCTCCCAAGTAATAACTAAATAAAGGGGCTTGCACTGCGACCGATGTTAAATTGCATTGCGGAAGATGGTAGTCAATATGTCCATTGGTTCAAAATATTTGGTAAGTGGTTGAATATCCCAGCCCCAGGGCCTTCGTCTTTTCTGGATCCTTATGTGAACCACATAATTGCATGGTCATGGATACTACATGATAAATTAATGTTGGTATATATTCCACTTCTTCTGACTTCTATTTGAACACACACATGGTTCTCAAACCATGCCTACCTTTCATATAATATATCGAAATTATCGAAAGAGTCATAGAATATTTAATGAAAGTTATTGAACACTCTGGTCGAAGACTAACCTCGTACCATTTTCACAATAACATTTTCAACATTTATTAAAACGAAAGCCCCCGAAATGTTAATATTTAGACTGCATTAAATTTTCAGAGATTCAAAATTCAAAAAAACATTAAAATTTGTATCTTAAACTGTTTTGAGATTATATTTTTTGAAAATCTTTACTTCCCTCCACATCATAATGCCCCAAGTCCACTCAAGCTGCTGCTGCTCAAATACATTTACAGCTGTAATTACCTCATACGCACTCATGTGGCGAAATGTGCATACATATATGCATTTAAGTATGTGTTCGTGTGCATATGTGCGTCGGTATTATTTCCGTCAAAATATTTGCTGTACAAACTTTGGAGCCGCAACATTCTGTTTGCCACAAATTTTGCCTTAAGGATATTCACAGTTTGGATTAGATGCCAACCGCAACAACCCTCAGTGTGTGCGTGTGTGTCTGTGTGAAACAAAAGCCAATGTTAAACAGTTAACAGTTGAAAATTTCTAATGGCAAAAGAATGAAGTTTGTTTCTGAATGCGAAGGGAAGGCGATTGATAGTAAGGCGCTTTGGTGTATACTTTCAGTTGGTATTTTAGCGATGGCGAATACTATTTCTGAACATTAACAGATGAAATTTTTTTTCATTTAAAGCAGAGGCATTCATAAATAAATGCCGCGAATTGAACAGAAATTTTTAAGAGAAAATGCCAATTCACCACTTAAATATGCAGCATTCCATTTGCCACTTTCGAGCTATCTGCAAAATAACTGACTACGGCAATGGAATATCTGGCGGTCTGTGTGATTTTGCCCTATCTGTCTGTCTGTCTGTCTGTCTGTATGTCTGTCAGTTAATATATTTCCCTACCCATATTGTTTGCGAAATTTTTCGCATAACCTCATGTTGACTGCTGTTAGCTAGACTGTCACTCTCCGTTTGCAATTTGCATTTTGCCGTTTCATTTTCCATTTCCATTTCCATTGTATGAATTTTGCATTTATAATGAGCAGTGCAATTGATTTGCGAAAATGTTTTCCCATTTAACATTGCCGCTCATTCATATTTGTTTATGACATTTGCGAAAACTAACAGCAGCAACGATTTCCTTTTGTCGAAATACTTAATATCAATTGTGAGTGGGAAAATTGATATTTGGCAACAATATAGTGGCGAAATTAATTGTTTGCCGGGGAGTTGGTATGGCACTGGAATCGTTGCAATCGTTCGATAAATAAAGCTTTAGTCGAGCAAATAGAATTAAAATGATATTTTGCCATTAAGCGCAAAATTGAACGAAAATATTTACATTTCCCATTTGCAGTGGTTGAGGTTATATTGCGGGCATTTAAGTGAGCTCTTGTGGATGTTCTAATTTAAATCGCTGAGCAAATAATCGAAATAATACGGTTTCAAAGCGATTAGAAAAGTATATTTTGAGTAGACTCAAAAAAGCCTCATCGAAGCTGTTAATTCAAATTTCTTGTTTCGAGTTCCACCGCCACCGGCAATTGAATCCTTTCCCTAACGACTCTTTGCGTTTAACTGAAACGGCCTGAAGCGCAGCAGTGCCACAAGTGCAGCTAATCCCTGCTGCAGTTCCACACCTACAGAGGATGATCAATGCCAGCAGCACCGGAGCACATGCTGGTGCACCGACTATATGCCGGCGTGTATGTAGTAGTCGAGTGTGTATTTTTCCAAACGAATAAAGTACCTACCGGAAAAAATAACGGGGGAAAAAAGATGGCAACACACGCTCATGTCTGCCAACGGGTTCATTGAATATTTTAAGGCGCTACACCCAACGACGAACGACGTACGCTCACATATCATCGTGTAACGGTACGTTCCATTTCGGTATTTTTAGTACGGGATTGGCTAATGGCCAATCAATAAGTTCCAATTTTCCACACACAGAATTTCCCTTAGAATTTCCTGGGAAATTCCTAGCCCCGGGAGCTGAAGCTGAGAAGGGCTCATCTTCGATTTGCATGTGCAGAACGACAAAAGTTCCATGTGTGAATCACGTTATCTGCATTTTGTGGACGAGAAGAAGCAGCAGACGGCAGCGAACGTTACATTCGGTTGCGCTCCATTAATGTGCTGCGGCGCTTGCCATACCGATACGTATTCACATACATGTATACTGTATACAAATACGCGTGCTTACCTTTATGTGTCAGTGTGTTTGTGCGGGGGAGTGGAAGTGTAAAAAGTTCAAGAGCTCATGCGGGCATATGCAGGTGAGTTTGTGTGTGTGTGTGCTTGCATACATGAGTGCAATGTATTTACGTGTGTGCAAGTGTGGGTATGTCCTTATTTCTTCTACGTTTTTGGCACACGTTACCATTATACTGACATGGCAAATGTGCCTGACATTCGAAATGGTGTTTTTTAAGTGTTTTAATGGCGAGCATGGCAGGACAAGGTTGTTGTTGCTGCTGTTGCGAAGCGTATCGAATTAAAGTAAAGACTTTAAAACTGAATTCGATTCGGAATTGTGCAATTTAATTACAGCGATTTCATTTCGTTGCAGTGATTTCGTTTTTAATCGACTAATATTAGCAAAAGTCTACAGATTAATATATCGATTGAAGTCAGTGTTGAAATAACATTTATCGATTAGTATTAGTATACGATTAGTGTACGTTTGTGTTTATCGATTTATTTTATTTCCGATTTAAATGAAAAAATATACAATAATCGATTATATTGAATATAGAATTTATCGATAACTATAAATTTAGATATCGATTCTTATAAATATAATTCAACGATTAATTTAAAATTTATGTGCTGTTTAATATAAATATGATCGTTTTGAAATTATGATGACTTATTGATTAGAATAGATTTTATTTATCGATTAATATTAACTCGATTTTTTGGACAGTTTAGCCCACACTCGAACCGATTATGGAAAAAGAAGCATTTCCACTGACAGAAAGACTCTCTGACAGATCTGGACAAATACTTTATTTAAAATGATTAGCTAATCGAAATAATCTCTATTTATAGAGTACTTAATATAAATATACCAGGTATCGATAAATACCAATTTTATTTAATCAAAACCATATATTTAATTAATCGATTAATGTAAATTTGATTTATCGGTTAATATGGTTCGGATTAATCGATTATAGTAGTTTTAATTTACCGTTTATGAATAATCCGATCGATTATGGATAAATGTGATATATTAAAATGAATTCGATTACAATAACTAGTTTGGATTTATCGACTTGATTTATCAATTAGTACATTTAACAATTAATACATTTAATACGATTTAATACGATTTAAAGCTTAATATGAATTCGATAAACCCATTAATAAACGAGCTCGTATATTGATTATTTAAAAAATTGTTTATCGATTAACAGTTATCGAAAAGACAAAACCTATTTTGATATGAAAAATATTAACATTTTTTTCCGATATTGTATAAATCGACAAGACAAATACAAATATGTAATTTTGAATTTTATAAAATTCTATTACAATCTTAACCCACAACAGCAGAATAGCCTACAATCCCCCCACTTAACCCCAGCCACCGAATTCGAATAATGAACCATAAAATTCAATAAAATGTCGAAAAATATACCAACTTCAAAACTTTTAATTAACAAATTCATTTTCTGAAGTTGTCTCGTGTTACAACAACCACAACACACATTTAATTTGGTAATATCGCATGCAGATAGTAAAACAAAAACGATAGAAAAAGAAAACGAGGACGAGGGAAATGAAAGCTTCTTGGAAACTGCCGCATCGCATCAGCAGGGAAGCAGCAAATATTTCGCCCCAATTGAAATGCGTCTACGTGATTTTACTTAAGGCATTTGCCTTACCAAGAGAAACAACAAACAAAAAAACGCTGTTAAATGTAGTTTATAGCCATACACACACACACGCATATACAAACCAAAAACAAAAATATGAGAAAACCCGGAAAGTAAAATTGCCCAATACTTGTGCCAAAAATACTGCAAAAGTTTGGGTAAATGGAGCCCTCTCAACCCAAACACATACACACACGACCGAGAGACGCGTACAAGATAAGCGCAGACACAAACCATGAAGAAAATATAAAAAGCCAAAAAATATGCAACGAAATTTATAGGTTTGGCAGAGTGGTTCGGCAACATACGAATGGAAGCAGGAAAAACAAAAAATCGAAACATAAACGGTATCGAAATGATATTGAAGCGATATTGCGAGCGATAAGGATAATTGCAGCAATAAAAGTGCAAACTTTTCAAGGCATGTGCATGTGTGTGTGTGTGTGTGTGCGAGTGTTGCAATCACAATTACGCACACTCACATACACACTCGCATAACAATGCACAGTTTATGTGTTGTCTACGCGGCAGCGGCTGCATATGGAATTGCTAGACTAATTTTTTTTTATTTTCATTTTTTTTTTCCAAAAATGGGAATTTTTATTCCTTTACAACCGTTAAGGTTGTTCTGTTTCTTTTTCGTTCAAAGCCTTTGTTGGCAAAGTCACATGTCACATGCGTCGTTTCACGTGTGTTAGTGTGACCAGACGACGATCTTATGCTATATGAAAATGATTTTCATAGCATATCCGTTTACCTTTCAGGATAATCGTGTGAGTGCATGCTTCAGGGTGTATGTATATGTGTGTGTGTGTGTGTGGGTATGAGGTCCGCATGAAAAGCTTTCGTTCAATTGTTATTGAAATGGTTATCGTTTTTTTTCCATATTGTTGTTGTTATTTTCATCTCGGTATATTGCAATTTAAATTGCGCAATTGATATGAACGTTTTACGATGCAAGCTTTTAGTGTTCTATTTTGTATCGAAATGCAGCTTGAATTTAATTTAATACATAAACTAGTTTGATGTATAAACTCAATCAATTTCTTAAAATATGGTTTTTTAAGCTAAAAAGAACACTTGGAAAAGCTTTTAAATGATTGTACACTTACTTGCTCCTCCGAATGTAAAATCGCCTATAAATTCCGATGTAAGCATTTAATGCGAAATAGAAGAAATGGAAACATTTGTGTGGTGAATACGAAATTAAGTAAAAGCTTTAAGCTTTTAACGAAATTATAAAAATAAGTCTTGTTAAATAACAATTCGAAAAGGCTTTAACAGAAATTAAAAATAAAATTTTGTTAAATACTAAACAAAGAGAAGCTTTTCAAAGCTTTTAAAAAAGTTATAAAACTTAAAAAACAAAGGAAAAATTTAAGAAAATCCTTTTATGCAGCATTGTTGAGAATAAAAGAGAATAAGGTTCATTAGTTAAATAGATAAGTTGAAAGAGCTTTTCAGATCACAAAAGCTCTTCAGCATTTGAAAAGGCAGTATGTTCTGAGGAGCGTAAAATCCTTCTCAAGATCAATTAGGTGTAATACAGTGAAGGACAGCTTTTGCATACTTGGACTTGAAGTTGTAAATGATATTCAGGAACGGAACTCATGAAGCCATGAAAGCTTCTGTTTACAAGAAGACATTTATTCTCTTTGCAATTGAAAGCTTCCCACATTTGACAGAGTATGTGTGTGCAAAAGCTGATCGTCACAGATTTAGAGCATCTTAAAGCTTTAAAGCTTTATAACGATTTAAATTTGATCAATCGAAATGTATACTTACTTGTCTCACCAGTGGTGCAAGTCGCCGGCACTGATGGCGGACCGCGACCAATATTATTCACTGCTATCACATAAAATTCATACTCCGTGTAAGGACTTAGTGCGCGCACCACATAAAACATGGTAATAATGCCGCTGATTTCGCTGAAAGCCTGAGGACAAAAAAAAACGAAATTTAGTAAATTTCAAATAAAAATTTAAATAATTTGTTTTGGTTTTGCGTACCTGATTGGCATTCTTCGGTTTGTACTGTATCACATAGTATTGCAGGTCTTCGGGTCCTTTGTATGACCACTCGAGACGCACCGAGGTGGCTGTCACCTCGGAGATTTGCACATCTGTGGGGGCTGTGGGCAAGGCTGTGAAAAGAAAAGGTAAATATTGAAAAAAAACCTTCAAATTAAGGAGGAAATATTCCACTTGACACTCACATTGCACTTTCACAATGGCTGTGGCCTCGATTTGCCCCAGCGATGATGCCGCTATGCAGGTATAATTTGCACTTTGCTGTATATTTGCTATTTGAAGGATATTACGACCGATGGGTATGTCATTTTCGGGCGTAAGATCTTGCGCACCTGTGAGAGAGAGGAGAAAAAAAAATGTAAATAGTTTCAATTTCAAAAATAGTTAAGCCATAATAAAGCTGCGTGAATGACTCTTAAAATTCAATGCTCTTTAATAAGTTAATTGATTCCACACTCACCTTTCATCCACTTGACATGCGGCATGGGTGAGCCCACCGCAATACATGATAAATTCAAATTAGCACCGAGCATAACCTCATTGATTGGTTCTGGAGGGCGGGAGAAGGTGGGCGGTACACGACGTACTTTCACATACAGACTGGTTGCCTTCGAGTGTTCTGTGCCCACGGTATTCTCGGCAACGCATTCGTATTTGCCTTGATCTTCTTCGCGACTGTTTTCGATTTGGAGACCACCTGAAAGCGAAGAAGAAGAAGATGAAAATTAATATATTTAATTAAACAAATAGGAGATGACATGTGGTGGAAGAACCAGTTTTAACAATTCAAGAAGTTAAATAAAAGAAAAATTCAATATGAATACAGAAAAAATATCTTCAAATGATGGTACATCATTTTCCTTTTAAAGGCGACAACACCAAAAATTCTTTCTTTTCTCCCTTCCCCTTCTCATATAAAATTGGTTGGAAATTGACTTGAGAATACATTCAGGAAATTGATGGACTATTTCGCCATTCAAAACAAATAACAAACATTTTTATGTTTCAATATTTACTCACATACAGCTGAGTAAATACAGCATTAAAAATATATTTTAACAACGTGACACTCTGGCGTTGTTGTTGCCTGTTCAGCAAACACACTTCTGTATGTTTGTGTGTGTGTGAGAGTATATGTATAAAGCAGCTGTTAACCGTGTCATAATATTTATAACATAATTTATTTTTTATTTGAGCTTAGAGATTTTTTTAAAAGCATAATTTTAGGCTAAACGATTCTAGGATTGTTTTTAATGCTAAGAGCTTTAAAATGTTTATGATCATGGGTTTGGGGAATCATTTATTTCGCACTTGACTACTTGAAATTTATGTGTGATAAATTGAAATACGAGCAATTTAAAATTTCATTGCATAACTTGGGGAGCTTTTATAGAATATAAAGCCACAAGGCATAAAATGCCACTAAACCAAAAGACAATTGCAGATTTAAATTTTTTTTTTGCAACAAAAATTATGGCATTCTTTTCTATTCCACTACCCTTTTTTTCTTTAGTAGAGCAAAATAACGTTTTAGATTAAAAAAAATATATATATTAAATTGTGGCTTACAATGGGCAGTAAAGTGTGGTCAATATTGCCTTGCCCGCAATATGGGGCAATATTTATTGCAAAAATATGTGACCGAAGAAGTTATGAGTGCGGCATGGCACATGCAAGATAGTGTTAAGGCCAAGAATAAATATTTTAAAGCATACTTTTAGGTGCAAATCTTATATCTGTAGAAAAATTAATTGACATATTTTTGGTTGAGCATTAAAAAAGTGTTCTGATATTTTGTAAGTATTAAAATAGTTTAAAAATATATTTTTACAGCATAGTTGAAGGCGTAGAGAAAAACGTTTGAGCATAAATTTAAGGCGGAGATAAAAAACTATAAATAAATAAAATTTAATTGTGAATTTCATGAACTGTTTCTGCTGTTGTGCTAAAGGCTCCCTCGTTCAGAAATAATAACAACCACAACCAGTTGTTCCACTTCAGATTATTTTATAGTCTATTTTAAGGCAACCTACTGTGACAATAGAAAAATAAATATGTATGTATGTACAAAAAAATGATTGGCCGCTAGCACTATCATAAAATTAAACCAAAACACCCATAAAGCCTAGAAAAAAACCTGTTAGCTGTTTTTTATGTTTTAACAACTTCAACAATTTAACACAACACCTAAATATATGCCACATATTTTATTTTATTTTCATTTCGTTTTATTTTTTTTGTGTGAAAATATGTTGTGTAGTGTTGCACATTTTTTTTCACATACCCCAGATTTTTGATGTTTTCCACCGTGAAATGTTATAAAAAATGGACAGACCATTGACTGTGGCGCTAAATCATTTTAATGGATGTTAGCGAGAAACACGAAACTAACAAAAAAAGCCCCGATGCACGTTAAACGTGTCAAAATATAGAATCTAACATTTGCCGCTTGTTATTTTCAGCCGACAAATACATAAAAAAAAAATCGAAAGTCCGAGTTGTGGAGAGGCGTGAGGTTTGGCGAAATTGCAGCAAGTTCCTCCTATGACTCTATTGCACGTATTTGGGATACATCAAACTTGATTGTTTAGAAATTTATAGCATGCTTTTTGGTGCTTACTCTACGTGGATGATAGTTTTATTTATATTTTATTTTAGGCTGGAGGAAAACATAAACACATAAAAATAACAGTTAAATAAAGTTGCTTTTGATTGCTTTTTGGTGGTTTTTTTTTGTGTGTGTGCGGCTTCATGGGGAGAGAGAGTGAGCATTTATGGAGCCATTCCGCAGCAATTGTATTGCATAGTTTTTTTTGCAGGATTAAATTTATTTGCCGCAGGAAATAATTTGCTTTAATTTAGGCAGATTTGTTTTGTGTGTTTGAAAACACAACAGATGTTTTGGATTCAAACACATGTATATATGCGAAATTCTATAAAATTTATAGCATAGTTTCAGGCATATTAAATTCATTAACGAGTGCTTTGCGCCCATTGATTCCCCAGAACCTAAATGCTAATAATTTACTCCAATTTAATAACGTTTTTTTGATTTAATTTAAATTAATTTAAGTACTCCCAAAAGTACACTTCGATTTTTATGGACAAATTCAATTTTCAAATTGTAAAAAAATGAAAATTTCAATTATCATAATAATATAGGGCATCGTAAAAAATTACGCACATACTTTAGAGGCTGTAAAAACTTTATGCTCAACTGCTTATACGCATACACACACGCACAAAACTGACACTCACTCAGTTGAGCTCGCAAATGTCCTGTGCCATACTCGCCGAAAAGAAGTCTGTAGACGTGACTTTTATGTAGCAATTTAACACTTTTTACCCACTAAACCATCGTCGCTGTCGTTGCCGCACATTAAAGCAAAGCCACAAAATACACCATATTTCATTTAGTTCATGATATGCACAAAAGTATGCTACAGTAAAGTAAAAAGAACGAAGGAAAAAAGCCAACACCAGAGAAATAAAAAGGCAAGCTAACATATAAAAATGAAACATACGCCCACATTATCATCGTCATCATTGCCATCATCATCAGCATGGCCAGAGAGTTGTCGACGACTACAACGTCGTAAGTAAGTCTTAAGGTTCCGTAAGTTGTTGTTTTTTTTGTTTTATTATTTTTTATTCTTATATTATTTTTATGAAAAATGGCTAGCAGGCTTTATACAATTCTTTTATATGGTTGGCAGTTGGTTTCTGTTCTTTTCCTTTTTTAACTCGTAGCTTGCAGCAATTTTACACGCTTCAAAAGCATATGCGCCTAAAAGTATGGTACGTACGTGTGGTTCAGCCGACTTTACAACTTACGGTATTGTCAACACATGCATGTGTGGGGAGCTCTCATGTATTGTTGAGTCAAGCTGTGTGAAAGGTCATTTTTGTCTTGGTGTGTTTGCGAGTGTGTGTTTGCGAGTGTGTGTTTGCGAGTGTGTGTGTTGCCTTCTTTTAGGCATATTGTACGTAGTTAATAAAATTGTATGCTTGTCCCTTCTAATTGCTTAACAAATGGGCGTGGCGGCGCTACTGGCCGCTCTAGTGCTCTCGGCCTAGTGCAAATTTATCCAAAAAAGAATGTATGTAAGTGTAAGTGTGTGTGTGTGTGTGTGATTTTGGCTACGGAACATGTGTTGTTTTTAATATGATGTGTGCGTTTTGTTGTTTTTGTTGTATGGCTTCCGGTTGTTGGCAGGAAAATTAAGGGATAAATTTGTTTAAAAGAGGACATGCCATTTTTTAAATACCCTGTGACATTTATGATGCATTGGGGCGTTTATTTCAGTCTAGAGTTGTTATAAATTGTACGAAAAATTTAAAGGGAGGAATAGTTCAGCCTATTTACGGGAGGCGGCTGTCATTTTATGAAAATTATTATAGTATGTTTGGCACCAGTAGACGCTGAAACTACTGCACAGATTATCACCAAAATTTATATATGTGTTCTATGGGTCGTGTGTCGTGAGGTGGGATTAGGTTTGACACGCCCACTTTTACCGCCCACAAGTTAGAAAATACGTATTTCTCTCACATTTTTGTAAACTTGGTTGCCGCCTAGACTTTAGTTCTTCCCACCCAAACAGTGTTACCATATCTGCGGGTTTCAACTTGGATGAAATTTTTAACTTTCGGTTTCAGGGAAAAAATTTGCTTATGGGATAAGTTTAACAATGCAACTATGAAAGTTTTTTAGGCCCAGTAAAGTGGGTAGGGCCCAGCTAGTAGCACATATTTATTAGTTTTTTAAATTAAAACTTTACTGAACATGTATACATTTTTGTAAAATGTAAAGCCTTTGTACTTCTCCTAACTCAATTAATTTCCCAAAAAAAAAAGCAAAGCACATTCCCAAAAAAACTCATTAAAATGTATTACCGCACCTTTCATTAAGAATATATACATTTTTTTAAAACCCATTCTCATCACCAAAGAAGCCGCCAAAATAAGCCCTACAATTACACAAAAACCAGTTACAATGTGGGAAAAGTAAGAATTCATGTGTGCTCTCATGCTACCACTCGCCCACCGCAACTCCTACTCCAGTGTGTGTGTGGGACTGTGTAATAAAAATTAAGTAAGTGTATGTAACTCTTATGAAAATTAAAAATTCGCCAACCGGCACGTAATAAAAAACAAGGAAAACAAAAATTAAGAAATTACAACAATGCATGCTCGTAGCCACGACAACGAAAGCGGGAAAAAGCTTTTGTACTTGGCGGTGAGTAATTTTCACCGCAAAAGCGTCGACAGTAAAATTACAGGAATATACGCTTTTGTTGGTGGGCACCCACTGCTTTTCAACTTTTGTTTTTCGGTTGAAGCCGCTTGGAAATGAAAATTGCCACGTCAATTTCTTTCGCACAGTGGAAGGCAAAAGTGGTGAAATAAGTGACTGAAATTATGAAAATCCTTCAATTTAATTTTCCTTTCTTTTGGCGCTTGGTTGGCCATTCTTGGATTATGGCCAATGGTTTGGTTTGGACCAACAACGAATTTAACAAAACGGGCAGTTGTCGTATGGAAATTCATTAAATGTCTGCAATAACGTAGATAAAGGAAGATGAGAAAGGGAGGGTGAAAGGTTTTTTCTACAACTTCAACAATTTTTCGATAATTTTACGATAATTTTACGATATTTCTTTTATATCCGGTTCAATTTCATTTCCATTTCGTTCCATTTCCATTCAATAATAATTCCAGCGTTTCACCGAAAGATTTTTTGATTAAAAATAAAAAAAAAAAACTTCAAAAGCTTCCGAAGAAATTTGTCCCTGTACAAAGTTTCATTCTATGCACTCCGCATTTTAACCGCCAATATCTCATAAATGCTGCCCCTAATACTTTTTAATACGTAAGTTGAAAAGTGGGCAGAGAGTAGATAGTGACCTCGTCTGTCGTAAGCTCTTCGAAGTAGCTACGCTTAAAATTGCATAATTAATAAATTTACGAGTGAACATATACAATGATGCCACGGAAAGTACCAACCTACTCCGCCCACTTATCACCACAATCGCCGCCTCGGCTTCAGTCCATACGCCTGACGCGCAACCACACCCATTCATATATAAATATTTTAATTATTCTGCACTTCACTGTAGCGCAACGTGAATGTTCATAAAAGTGAGCAGAAATGAAAAAAAAATTGTATACAAAAACAACAACAACCACCACAAAAGTAGAGCTCAAGCGTTGTGCAGTGCAAGAAGAAAGGCAGCACACAAACCGCAAGACAATGTGGCACGAGAGTGAAGCGTGAGCGCAAGAAAGAAAGTAGAAAATTACAACAACAATAAGAATAACAAAAAGTAGAAAAAAAAGGCAAGCAACAATGAAGGCTACAAGAGTATGAGAGCGTAAAAGCAGGCGCGACAGTGAAACAAGGACGTTGACGACAACAACAACAACAACGACAATGACGACGACGAATTTAACGAACGAACATGCGGTGTGCCCCAACTGCACTTCCGTGGCGCTCCGCCGTTTTCATATTTCTGCAACCAACTTCAGCATTTCATATGGATTCTCACTTGTTTGTGTGTGTAGAAGTGAAAGCTGTATGGCGGTTCGTTGTTGCCAAAATGGGATTATTAATTTAATTATACTTTAATTTAAGTAGTTTTGTCTGCAAAAGCCCCCTAAACTCGAAAGCCCGAAGCATGCTCTTTCAGTGTTTCATCATTTCAAAGATTTTTGCCATAAAATCGCATATGAAATGGAAGAATCGCGCTCTGTACTGGGAAATGAAATTGTCATGGTGATGGACCATTTAATTTTTAGATTTGATTTGAATTTTTCTGGCAAGAAGTGCTGATGAAGCTTGAAGAGGAAATTAGTGGAAAAACCACTCCCGACATGTTTAGTTAAATTCACCTTCTCACAAACTTGTGACTACTTAATGTACCTAGTATTACTGCATACTATTTACTATTCTCGTGTAATTACTTAAGTGCCTTCAGTATGCAATTATTGTCATCAGCAACATCGTCATTTGAGCTGTCATTAAATTCGCGCTCTTGTTTTTGACAGCTAAGCACTTAAAATTCCAAATAAACCGACACACACACACGCGCACACCCAGGGTCTGACAAAACGCACTCGAACGACAGCCACCACAGACACAGGCAGCGAGTGAGCGTTTAAGCACACTGTGAGCTGTCATCCTAAAGTGACGTTTAAAAGCGTCAAAAACTCTCATAATTTAAACATTAAACTTTGGCATTGCTTTTAAATGGTTTTGGAAGTTGTTTCTTATTAGCTACTTTTTCCTTGATGTTGGCGTAAATTTTGTAATTACGCATAAGTGCAATTAGAGAAGTGCTTCCACATTTTAGTGCACGGAGATAAACTTTGGCAAAGTGGACCATTCTAAGGGAATAGGATATTTTGTTGGAACTTTAAAATTCAATTTTCCTTGACATTTTTTATTTTTTTAAGTTAGTAATTTTTACAACTGCGATGACCACCAAACTCATATGACTGAATTATGTTTTGCGGCATATGCACGTTGCTTTGGAATTGCAATAACCGCCTCTATTGCCATGGAGAATGCAGTGACCGGCACAGAATGTATGACCCCATTTTAGGGCACTGAGTAGATCACAAGCGATACGCTTACGACGAATGGGAGCTGTGTCAGAATCCGCATCATGGTCATTGCCAATCACATCATAACCCGCATCACCATCAACATCCTCTAGATGTACACCATCGAGGCCAGCATCAACATCACCTTCAAGCACAGGCAGAGCCGTTGTGGTGCCCGCTAGGAAGAAGACGCACAGCACAACAAGCGAAAAGAATACGAAAAGTTTCATTTTTGATTCTTGGAGAATATTAACTGATGTGCGTTTCAAAAAATGCCTTGAATAGAACTGTGGTAACTAGAAAAAGAGGCTCGTATTTATAGGTGAGAATTTTGCATAATTTTTTTCTACAGACACCATGAAGGTATTCCAATTAACAAAAGACATGTGCCAATTCAGTTAAATGGGGAAAATCCAGGCACTTCTTTCGTTCATGTCTGCAATTGCGTAATGGAATATTATTTTGCTGTGCAGACTGGGCAAATAAATAAAAATGTTGGCACACCCATTCTTTGGTACAAATATTCAAAACTTTCTAACTTCTAACTAACTGACGTCAATATGGTATAGGCAATATCTTAATATTTATATATTTTTAGATTGATACAGGTGCAAATTGTACTACATAGTTGTAAAATTGCAAAACTTGAACCTTGTGAGTCTCCATAAATCAAACTTAACGTTAGGATAGTATTTTTAATGCTGAACATGATGGCATTCCCAGAAATTCTCAGTAATTCAGGATCAATTCATGCAGTGTTCAACCGACTATGAAAATTTACCACTGCCACCACATCAAACGAAGTCGAGCAAATAAGCGAGTAGCAAACATCATTACAACTTGTATTTGTCGACTACAGTATAGCACCTTCCTAGATAACATCTGGAGCTCCCTTATCAATCAAGGCATTCCCAAGAACCGGATTTCCATTTTCAAAATGCAACACAACAATTTCAGATATAGAGCGCTCCATAACGAGTGCTTCTCAGAGCCTTTCGCCACTAACTCCAGCGTCAGGCAAAATATACTGATACTGATAGACCAAATTCTGCGCAATACCACTCTAGATAAGAAGAGAGGTATTCATCGGATCTTCGCCGAACAACTCGAAGACATACGCTGACGATATCTGCCTTCTCTCTGTAAAGCACTCGGATATGCAAGCGAAGCTGAATGAATTTAAGAATGGAGTGTGCGAAAGCTGCGAAATCAACACAAATAAGACCAAGGCAATTAAAATCAAAGCTGATGGCAGTAGAAACTTCAATTCACACTAAACTCCGTATCTATAAATCCAACGTAATGTCGATCCTCCTCGCTGCGAGACTTGGCTGATGTCGGACAACTTGACCAGAACTCGACAGAGTTTTTAAAATAGGTGCCTTCGGCGAATTCTAAGAATTTGCTGGCAAAATGTCGTTTCTAATGACGTGCTACATATATAGACAATACCAAATTGTTCCAATCGCTATTGGCATCAAGCTCCGTAAATGGGGAGTAGGATAAGAGGACGTCCAAAAACAGCGTGGAAGCGATGCTTCGAGAAGGAAATAGAAGACCCTGGCAAATCATGAAGCGAAATAAAAACTAGAGAGTGGACTATCTTCGGCTATACCGAAGTTGAAATACCCCCACACAGTAGGAAGAAGTACCTCGATCATAAAAAAATGTGGTCTCAAGACCCTATTTTGAGCCAATTATAGGTGGTTTTGGAGCCCTGACCATGTCCAAAATCCATTTCTAAAAATTTCCAATTAAATCCAACAAAAAAAAAAATTGGTCTCAAGACCCCATTTAGACCCTTATATATGTGGCTTCGGAACCTCAGACCATGTCCAAAATCCATTTCTAAAAATTTCCAATTAAATCCACCAAAAAAAAAAAAATTGGTCTCAAGACCCCATTTAGACCTTATATATGTGGTTTCGGAACCTCGGACCATGTCAAAAATACGTTTCTAAACATTTCCAATCGAATACAACAATAAAAAAGACTTGAAAAATTTTTACCTTTTTTTTCGGTGTATGGGAGCCACGCCCAGTTTTTGTCCGATTTGGCTGATTCTCGAACTTGATCTCAGTATTCATGAGAAAAACATGTAAAAAAAGTTTCAAGTCGATATCTCTAAAACTGCGACCGCTATCGTGCGGACGGACAGACGGACAGACGGACAGACGGACGGACAGACAGACGGACATCGCTAAATCGACTCAGGAGGTGATACTGATCAAGAATATATATACTTTTCCATACCGGACACGCCTCCTTATGGGCGTTACAAACGTTGTGACAAAGTTAGTATACCCTGCCACAGTGAGTGTGGGGGTATAATTATAGCGAAAAACCATACCAGGTGGAAATATTTTGTTGAGGACATATTCTCCCCGAGGAGTTCAAAAATCCAATGATGATAATGATGATCTCCTTAAACTTTTAAAGCACTGTAACTCGAGTCATATCGCTGAAAATTTTGGATTTAGTGGTGTGTGGAGAATGGGCAAAGTGGCGTTTAAAAGCTTCAAAAACTCTCATAACTAAAACATTAAACTTTGGCATTGTATTTAAATAGTTTGGAAGTAGTTTCTTATTAGCTATTTTTCCCTTGATGTTGGCGTAAATTTTGTAATTACACATAAGTGTTCCCACATTTTGGAGCATGAAGTTAAACTTTGACAAAGCGGACCATTCCAAGGAAATAAAATATTTCGGCGCAATTCTAAAATTTAATTTTTCTTGACATTTGTTTATTTTTTAAGTAAGTAATATTTACAACCGGTATGACCACCAAACTCATATGACTAAACTTTAATTGCGACATACGCACACAGCTTGGGAATTACAATAACCGCCCTTCCTGCCCCTGAAGACGCAGTGACCGGCACAGAATGTATGATTCCAATTTAGGCCGCTGAGCAGATCGCAAGTGGCACGCTTACGGCGAATGGGAGCTGCGTTCACACTATCCTCGTCCTCATCATCAGCATCCTCATCATGGTCATCTTCGATAACATCATAGCCCGCATCATCATCAACATCCTCCAGATGTACATCGAGGCCATCATCATCACCATCATTCTCAAGCACAGGCAGAGCCGTTGTGGTGCCCGCTAGGAAGAAGACGCACAGCACAACAAGCGAAAAGAATACGAAAAGTTTCATTTTTGATTCTTGGAGAATATTAATTGATGTGCGTTTC
The DNA here is from genome assembly GCA_951394025.1 of Heteromyza rotundicornis. Taxonomy (NCBI): domain Eukaryota; kingdom Metazoa; phylum Arthropoda; class Insecta; order Diptera; family Heleomyzidae; genus Heteromyza; species Heteromyza rotundicornis. The sequence goes on along the minus strand of OX596013.1, from coordinate 57,962,655 downwards.
AAATAATGCCTTGAATAGAACTGTGTTAACTAGAAAAAAAGGCTCGTATTTATAGGTGAGCATTTTGAATAATTTTTTTATGAAGTTATTCCAATTAACAAAAGACATGTGCCAATTCAGTTAAATGGAGAAAATCCAGGCACTTCTTTCGTTCATGTCTGCAATTGCGTATTGGAATTTTATTTTGCTGTGCAGACTGGGCAAATAAATAAAAATGTTGGTACACCTGTTTTAAAACATTCTTAGATGAGGGCAAATACTTATGGTACGCAGTCAACAGCTAACAGATGTGTTGTGCTGGTTTGATTGACGTCAACATGGTATATCAATACTGAGATATTTATACACATTTTCAATTTGACACAGGTTAAAATCGTAGTAGCGGTAAAATTAGATTGTTTTACTGTTTGTTTTAGTTGTTAATTAAAAAAATATTTATATTCTTGTAAAAAAGAAACAATTTATATTTTAACAAATTATACAAAAATACACATCTTTTACAAGCTGGGAATTTTATTTAAGCCACTCGGTGGCAGCTCCAATGAGAATTTAATCATTTGCAACTGGTTTCGTGGTTCAGTGGTAACATCTACTATGTGATTGTAAGTTAACGAGTTCCTTCCTCTTAGGAAGAAGATCAGTTTACCTTATTTGTGTTTGCAATATTTTTTTCAATAATGTTTTTAAATTATTTTTACAAAGCCCTTAGATAGATATTATTGTCAATGTAAAAATAAACATTACAAAGACCATTCCAAAAGAAAATGAAACATTATTAAAAAGAAATTCGGAGTTATGTGTGGTTATTATTTTCATTAATATTTTCTTAGCAAGGGCACATTTTCGAGAAACACATTTTGTTAATTGAAAGTGTTTACGTTAACCTTTATAATTTTAGTGTCAAGATTGTTAATTTTAAGTTGATTTTTTGTACTCGACTTCTGGAGCCGAAGAGGTAAACAACAGTTAAAGAATAAAGCTACACATTTTTGAGTTCTGCAATTATTTTTTTTTTCTCATTTTATATTTGTAAACATTTTGCGAAGCTGAGCCACCCATCGTTAGCTGCTGTGAGATTTTTAAAACAACTAATATACAATTACATAAAAACGAATCATAGTGTGAATTTTTAATGATTATACATATTCGGATGCAGCATGGCAAAATACACAATAAATAAAAAAGAGTAAAAAACAAGTTTTTTAAAATATAACCCTTTAACCGACTAAGAAGCAAAAAATAAATTGCCTTTAAATTAGTTTCCGCAATTACGATTTAAAATAAGGGTTTTTGGCTGGTTTGTTCTTAATGTAAGATTTTGAAGTGGCCAAAAAACCCTTAATTTAAAATCGAAATTTAAAGGGAATTTTTTTTTGCTTTTTAGTCGGTTAAAGGGTTATATTTTAAAAAACTTGTTTTTTACTCTTTTTTATTTCCCTTTTTTTTTTAATTTTTTTACCCTTTTTTAAAAAAAAAATTCGCCGCCCCCTTTTTTCCTTTTTTTCCCCTTTTTTTTATTTTTCCCGAATGCGAACCTACGTACAAAATTTGAGTCCTGTAGCTTAAAAAATACGAACGTTAGTTCATCCCGATCTTTAAAAAGGCTCCATCCCCCTCCCCTTTATCCCCACACCCACCATCAAAGGGTGTAAAATTTTATTTTGTCAATAAGAGCCCTCCTACCAAATTTTATCATTGTAGCTCGAAGGAATCGGAAGTTATGCCATGTTTAAGAAAAAGGGTTTGAGTCCCCACACGGCCCCCTATGCCTCTGATGGACCCAAAAATTTAACAGAATGCATTGTCACCGGAGTTCTATCAGTGTTCCACAATTCAGCTCTCTAGCTCATGTGGAAGTGTATGAAAAAGCTCGCCGCAGATTTGAGGATATATATACCGACATATAAATAGTCAAGCCAAAGCAAGTTAATATAAGGGTTATAAAAACCATGTGTATCTTTTAACAAAAGTACTGACGATCAGTCTTATGTTTCACTGAATAATACAATACATATCTAACTCGTTTATTTGTCTTTGATAGTTAGACCCAATAGACTTACAACTCTTCTATAGTATTCACAGAAGACACAAAGACACATTACCCAAATATATGTGCCTTGGGCAAATACCAACTATTTTAAAACACATTTAAATAATCAGAAAATATTTATTCGTTTTATTGTTTTTCAGATATTTGTTTTGCTAGTTTCTTTCTAAGCTCTTCAAGCAAAGAATACTCATTTGCTAGGCATATGCATTTATTTGCAAAGCAAGAACCACCTCTCTTATGACCTTTCACTGAACAAATGAGAGGACAATTGATTTCGCAATTGCCAATCGAATCTCGGCATATGCATTTATTTCCAGTGCAGTAACCACCTTTCTTGTGACCCATCATTGTACACCTGGTAGCACAATCCGTTTCGCAAATGGCACGCTTCTGACGAATATGATCTGTCGATTTGGCCAAATCTGCGGGAACATCATAGCTGGTGGCAACATTCACATCGTGCAGCTTCACAGCAAGATGATCTTCATCAGTGGCTAATGTGCCAGTAACGACGAAGGCGAAGAAAATGAATATTTTCATTTTGTGAATAAGAAAATTAATTTTTTTCCGTACAGCGTAGAAGAAGATTAATGTCTGCAGCAAATGATCTTCCAAACTGAATTGGTTATATCAGCACAAACTGTTTATAAATAAAATGTATAACAGTTTGGCTATGGGCATGTGGTTGAATGACGCAAATCAAGCACGGAAAGTACAAAATACACGAAAATACAGAAGGTGAAAATATTTGATTAACTACAATCCAATTTAATTTAAAATTAAATTTAACCACATGCAGTTTTATTTGTATTTATTTTTTTTAATAAATCTTTTTTTATTATAATTTTTTCTCTGATCTGCAAGTGTTTAAATCTGGGTTGCCAATTTTATATACATATGTTTTTTTTTATTACCACACATCTTTAATCACATACACAAACATGCATACACTTTCTCAACTCAACATATCCAAATTTTGTTGGTGAATTGGAATTTATGTGCCTCGGCACATTGTCGGCTTGCAAAAACAGAGAAGATAATTTTTGCTTTTCGGTTTTTTTTTGTGTTTTTTGTTTGGCATCACCAACACTGAAATAATATTTATTATGTTAAACAAAAGCCAGCGGCAGCAAAAACACAAACCGTTTGAAAAACAAAAAAAGAAACCAAGTGTCAACATAGTACAGAAAAGTGAGTAAAGGCAAAAAGGTAGTAAGGAAATAACAGCAAAAGTCGAAAGGTTCAATTTGCCGGCATATTGCCAGACTGTGTGAGGTTAGGTTTTGCTGTGAGTGTTGTTGTTGTTGTGGGTTTATATGTAAATAACAGCAACAATAAGAAGTGGATTTACAGTGGTCCTTTACATATACATATATACGCAAGTGTAAAGTAAATATGTACAGAAAACAAACGACACACCGTTGTCTTGGCAAGGTAGTATAAATCCTTAAGATTTATACAAGCTGAGCAGCAAAAGACATGATGCTTGGGACAAAGAAATAAACAACGAACGCAGAACAAGGCAAGACAAATTTCCCACCTTGCCGTGGAGGAATCAGAAGAAAAGTGAGGTTAAGTTAATGCAACAAGATGGCGTCGATTGCGAACGGAAGATTATTATTTTTCAGTCAAGCAGAGAATGGAAATGGACTGCGGAGGGTGAGGAGGGTAAGGAAAAAACCATCAAATTTATACTTTAGGGAAATTTCGAATTTAATTTCACAAAAGTGCCTTTGTCAAAAAACTATAATTTCTCAATAGGATATTCACATTCGGGCCACGTCAAATTTTAAATTAAGAAAGAAAACAAAATGAACTAAGAAATCGCAAACCCAAACAGTCAAATGTCGGCCGGCATAAAAGCTTTAAGCTATTTCATTGAACAATACCCCGAGGAGCAATTCCTTTCCTTTTTTTTTTCCGTTAGTTAAAATGAAAAGAGCTCTACTGCATGGCCGTCCCTTGGTGCTTTTGGAATTAACTCCTTCGTTTATTTTTTGTGAATCGCTTTCTATTTTTTTGCACGACTTGCCATTTCCGTTCTTGTACCCTTTTAGTTTTTATATTTGTGTTGTTTTCGGTTCACAGGAACAACTGCTAATACCCTTAGGTAATTTTAAATAAAATATTTATAATCGAATTGTTTTTTGGAGGGGGGCCGAGTATAGAAGAAGTAAAGAAAAAGGCTAATGTAATCATTTTAATAAGCCAGGAAAAAATTTCTATAAGAAAACCGAGAAAAAAATTTAAAAGAAAATTTTGTGCACGGCGAAATGAAGAAATTAAGTGAATCGAAAAATGGCCAAAGTAACGGATATGGAATTGACGGAAGCGGAAACGGAAAGACAACATTTGGCAGTTGAGTCAATAACCTGTTGGGAATTTTTACTGTTCCCCAAACAGAAATGTGTGTCGTAGGTAGGTAGGTAGGTAGGTACATTGAAGGTGGTTCGAGTCAAATGGGGTGTGTATGTTAGGTTGACATCATTGTTTTTGTAAAAAAATTCATGAATTGCTCTTAAAAATTTTAGACATTCTAAGGGCGAGTTGAAGTAATAAGTGGGAGAGTTTGGCGCAATGTGTAATTTCCACATGTGTAATGTGATGTTTTTAAAAGTTTATATTAGCATTGAATGTTTTAATAATAAAATTTGCTAGCAAAAAGTATGCATACTTTTAGGCTTAAATTTGCAATTTTTTTTTAAATATTATTTAATTTTTTAAAGATTGTTTCAATTTCATCAAAATGAATTACAATCGTGAAATCAATAAATGAAATCCACACAGAAACGTTTGAAATACAAACCTTATTTCAATTTAAATTCAACCTGAAAGTATGCCATACAAAAAAACGTTGAAAAACGCCAAAGAATTGTCACAATAATTTTCAAGAGCGACACTTTATAGTCACCACAAATAAATGTAAGTATATACCCCTACAAAGGTAACAGCAGATTACAACAATAAAAAAATGCGACATCATTAGTGTTGACAAGCAACATACACACACCGCTAGCAGCGACAGCAATGCCAACAATAACCAGCAATGGTCATTAGACAAGCAAATATTGACGTTGAAATGCATGAAAGGGAAACATTATTAGCGACCTCATCGTCCTCATCATCGCCAGCGCGGACAAGTGACAACAGAAGCGGTAATAGAAGCAGCAAACATATACAACAATAACGACGATAATGCACCGAAAAGCAAACACGCTTCAATTGCAAATGTTGTTGACAGAAAGCGCGCGCGCAAGCAGGAGCCCCATCGTCAGCACAATGGCCACATCAACAATAGCCGCCATTGACAATGTGCAAATAGGTCGCAAATGAGTATAATTGCGGTATGAAATTTTTCAACAAATTAAGAAATTCAAAGCAAACATCATCTCCGGGAAATGTGTTCATTCCATGCAATAAAGCTGAACATGGGGGAAAAATGAAACAAAACAGGAAAAAAAGGGGCGAATTGCTTTGTCCTTGTCAAGGAATGTGCCCATCAACACCACCATCAACACCATTTCTACAACCTGTAGGGCAAACAACAAAAAAAAAACGCATTGTAGCCAATGAAAATTTCCCCAAGGCACAATCCGTTTTTACACCTTTTCACAAACCTTTTGACAGCTTTTTGGGTTTTTAAGCACTTCCTGCAAGGAAATCCGTAAGAACAGTAAGTAAAAATAAACAACAACAAAACACTTGAAATAAACCAAAAATTAAAACAAAAATTTCATTCCATACTTTTGAGCGGAAGTCAACTAGGGCTATTTTTTTGGGCTGCAGAGAGTACTTACACTGCACACAATGTGTTTAAGGATATATGATTTTTGCCACGCCACTTTTTACGCCCAAAAGGAGCAGCGTGCAGAGCGATCCCCTGAGTCGTGCTGACAAAATTTGGAATTCCATTTTTTTTTTCTATTTATAAGGCATGATAGGATGAGAAAAGCTCCTACCTTTTATACGCTGCACAAATTTCTTAATTTTTTTAATCTGAACTGATTTTAACATCTTTGATTTTATTTGGAGAGAAAGATTGGCGCAAGCGGAATAGGAATGGAATTGGGACGAAATGGAATTGGAACGAAATGAAATTGATTGTAACAAAATATATGTGGAACATATTTGGAATCAGAATTAAGTGGAAATTAAATCTGTGGAAAAAGTTATCATAAAGTTACCGAAAAAGTCTGACCGCAGCGCACTTTTTGCCACGTCGAAAGTTATAGATATTAGGAGTAGATTTGAAGAAAGGCAAGTAGATATAATTTCTTGCATATAGTAGATCTGTTGAGAAAGTAATAGTGTTGCATCGTATGAAACTGATATACAATTTCAAGAGTAGATTTCTTCAATAGTAGTAGAAAATACTACCGGAGTAGAGGACTAGAAATTTAAAAATCAACTCGAGAGATTTGATAGGAGTAGAGTGAGAACGCTGTAGGAATTCTACAAAAGCTGCCGCTTGTATCGATATTTCGGCCAGCGGTCATAAAGCTGATGAGCAGTGATTTAAAGCTACTGTTTTTCATATTCAGCGGAAAAATATTGCTAAAAGGTTCGTAAAAGGGAAGTATTTTTTCTTTAAATTTCTTCAGTTTGCAATCCTTTGGGATACGCCCGAAAGGGTGCGTTAATTTATGAAGTATTCATAATAGCAAAAGGAGTAGACCCAACCTAGGACCATCTCTCTGTCTCTCTCTCTCTCTCCCACCAAACGACTAAAATTATGCTGCGAAAATTTACTTCCTTCGTTGATGGCAGCCGAGCAGTAGAGCGGCGAACAAATAGAAATTTCATTAAAAATTCCTGTCATGCTTTTTATTCAATTAGCACTTTACGGCATTTTGTTGCTGTTTTTTTTTTTGGACTCCGTTGCCCGTTAAGATTATGACCATAACATTGGCATGCGGAAAATTTACGATTTGTGCTGAAGTACACAGGACGAACATAGCTGGCGTTTAGGCGTCCGGTTAATTAATACAGTACCTACTGATACAAAGGCGGGCGAGGAGGGCAAGTGGAAGCCAAGGCAGAGTAACGAGACGTGGTGTGGGAAATTGTTGTTGTTGAGGTTATAAAAATTCTGAAATGCTCGCTGCTGACAAAAGTGTTTTTGGTAATTAAATTAAGGGGGTAGTTGGTAGTTGGTTCACTGTTTTAATTGAGGCTCTAAAAGTAGGCAACACAAATATTTCGTTTAGGAGACGTAAGTTTTTTCTTTCTATGTAAATGTAGTTATGATAAAATATTTTATGAATATTGTGAGGAAAATATTTAAAAAAAGGCAAGGAAATCATAATTCCTTCCTGCAAATTGAAACACCCTGTATTGTGTGCTTCCGAAAATGCCAAACTACTTTAACAAAAATTTTACACGACAAGAAGTCTTAAGCCAGTGAACTACAACAACTACAACAACAACACTAGAACCAAGTAAAGTACATCTCGTCTGCTCATCTATCAAAATATTTGTCATAAAATTTTCCTCTAAAAAGTAGACACATAAACTTTGTCAAAAGTAAGTAAGCATCACACAGGCGAGAACGTCTTCCAAAATACAAAAAAAAACATTAAAAAAAAAACAGTATAACAAAAAATTAAGTTCATGATTAAAGACTCTCCAAGGAATTTTATGTTGACATTCCCAACAGCAGCCAGGGCAGAGGCTAATAATGTTAATAACAGCTTCAAAAGCATAAAAGACCAACAAACAGACACGGCACAATGTTGTTGTGTCTCCTAAAGCATTTCCCTTTATGTGTGTGTGTGCGATATTGTGTGCGTGAGTGCTATGTATTTTGAGAGGGAAAACCATCATCATCACCATCATCATGGTAAAGTTTTGACAAAAGTACTTAAGGAAACACAAGTTGAAATAGACGAGTGGCATGAAGAGCAAAGGTAGCTGAGTTATTATTTGAGGAATTTTGAACAGTTTAAGCTACTGACACTTTATGCTTCTTCATAGAGCGTATCTTTGGCATTTCATGAAATACATTATTTTCCAAATTTTTATAATATTTTTTGATAAAATGTGGTGATTTTGTGCCGATAGGTTGGACGATAGGTTGGGAAAATTTCAAAAGAATTTCGATAGGAAATAATGACAAAGGGCAAGTAAAAATGTCAATTAAAAAATTCGTTGCATATTTTTAGGGATGCAAAAAAAATTTAATATCAAAATTTTAAGTTTTTATATGGCAAATATCGTGTAAAATGACAGATAGGCTGCTGACAAGGTCTACCTTTTTTGACTTTAACATTTGTGAACAAATTTTTTTTGCATCCGAAAAATATGCAACAAATTTTGAAATTCATATTTTTATGTGCTCTGATGATGTCACTTGCATGTTATGAATTCATGAACTCTAAACAATGAGTGAAAACTGTATAAAAAGTATAGGAAAATATTTAAATTTTAGAATCTTCCTCAACCCAACTTAAGCACAAATTAAAGTATTCACAGAAATTATAAAAACAAATTGTACTTCCATTATTTTAATTAAATAATTACCACAACATATGCGGCTGCAGTTGTATGCATTTCAATAAGCCACACAGTACACACAAAACAAAAGATTTCCGAAAGCAGGGCTTTATTCACTTTGCAAAAATTATAACACTGCAAGGCGCTGTCACATAAAATAAAAACCAAATAAAACAGAGGCAAAAACAAAACGAAATTGTTAAATATTCTTTTATGCCTTTGTTGCACAAATTTAAAACTCGTTGGAAAAAAAAGAATAAAAACAAAAGAAATAAAAAAATTATAAAAATTGTTTACTTCACACACGCTTATGCTTAAGCTTTGCGCAGTGTTCGGCTTACAAAATAATGTTATTCATATATGGTATGGGTATACGGTATGTATGCATGCATATGGCTACTTGACACTTACCATCCTTGATCGAATAGCGTGGATTGCTCATATCGACTTTTGTCTGATTCTTAATCCAATATATTGTTGGCGTTGGATTACCGATGGCTTTGCATTGCATTACCGCAGTGTGGCCGACTTCGATGACCCGCGTGCTGGGACCCTGAGTTATAACGGGAAAGCCGGGTGGCGTTTTATCACCTGCGCAGAAAGAAAAGAGAGAGAAAGAAGAAAAAAACACATTGAAATTAAATATGTAAAAAAAGAGAGAACAGCCACAACATGGATGTGGTTGGTTGGTGGCATAATTAAATGAATTTCACCATTGGTATTTAAGGGCAGTGTGAATAATCCCTCTGTGTGCGCTCATTGAAAGACGAAAAGCCGCGAAGTCATGTCGCCCACCATAAAGGGTTCGTTTTTAATTTTATTTCTCATAATTTCAAGTTTTTTTAAAGCAGTACTTAAGTATATAACGGCATAATGCTTAATTCTTTTGTGCGATAACAATTGGTGGACAAACAATAGATAAAGGCAATAGTTTAAAGAGGAGGATAAGGTTCTACAAAACAATAGAAAATGTATAAATATGCAGTAGCATAGGTTATCATATGAAGTGGGTACTCTCATGAAAATTACAGCTCTACATAAGTTCTACTAAACATGGAACGCTATGCTGAACACTTAATGCAAAATGTGATAAAGCGCATATAAGTTCATTCAGATAGGAGGATGGGAAGATTTTATGGAGAGGTATTCTTAGACCAGAAAGGTACATATTTCAAATGAGTGGAGTAGTGCCTGCAAACTTAAAATTAAACTAAACAAGTGAGTCGGTTTCAGTCGGTCAAAGCCGACTTATATATACCCTACACCTTCTGGGCCATATTGGATCCGCCATCTTGAACTTTGATATTCCGATATCAAATTCGAAATCAGCGACTTTAAAACCCTCATATACCATATCTCATGAGGTGTAGGGTATAAAAAGATTCATCACAAAGGCCGATCATCAATGGAGTGCGGATTCATATGCAAATACAAATTTTAAACATAGTTTTTGGGGTAAAACAAATCGTTTGGTCAACATTTTAAGCTCAATAATTACGACGTTATCGCTTTAAATTTTAGTTAGTGATTTTTTTCATCCCAAAAATGATGCTGCATACGAACCCACAGTTTAGTCAGCTTTACTTATATAAAATTCTTTGTGAGTTTGTTTGTAGGTATGTGTGTATGTTTGTTCCCTTATAACTCAAGAAAGACTTGACCGATTTTAATGAATAATATATCAAAATGAAGGTAATTTCATTAACCTCGACCTATGTGCCAATTCAATAACTTTGGCCGTTTGAGGTGCGCATGGCAAATATTATTCTAAAATGCTATATGCAGTGTTTAAACGATCTCTGCAATTTTATATGTGGTTTTGGGTAATGAATGGGTAACATGTTGAATTTGAAAATTTGCAATCTGTCCACTGCTACTCCCTAACATTTTTTAAGCTCTGTAACTTAGGTACTATTCAAGGGATTTCGATGAAATTTTGGATTTGGTGTTGAGTAGTCAATGGGCAGAGGGATGACTGGGAAAACCTTTTTTTTATTTCAGTCGCTTAAATTATACATAGTATAACGTTTATACATTGAAACTTATTGCGATCGATTATAGTATTATGTATTATGATGGGAAATTGTCAAATAATGTTATACATTGACAACGACATTTCCAGTAATCGGTGAGAGAATATCAGAGAATTGCCACTTCGAATGAAAAGTTTTTCACAGTGTCGAAAATTGGTATTCAAATATTAATTGAGTAATTAATTTCATTACTTTTTTTAAATTTCACCCCCCTCATATAAACAACTGGCTAAGAAAAAAAAATATTACAACATATGCCCTCGAAGTACGACGCTTCCAGCGTTTATATCATAAAAGCAGTCACAATATTTTCAAAAACCTTTCACAAAAAACAAAATATGTATTGCGAAAAAAAGAAGGAAAAAAAAAAGATGAAACCAACAGAAAAACAGCAAAACGCTCACGAAGCTCATTTACATTTTCCAATTAAATCCTTCACAGTGTTGTTAACTTGTGCTTTTTGTTTGTTTTATTATACATATATGCAGAGTTTAAAGCGGAAGTGGCATAAGTGTTTTGCGTTTGTTTGCAACGTTGCAGACGAGTGTATGTGTATGTGTCGGTGACTGTGTCTGTGTCTGGCGTGAAATTACAATTGCACGCACACACATACACGTTATACATGCATATGTAAATGCAGCTGCCATCATAACAAAAATGACGTTGACAGTTGGCGTTTCGTTCGTTCATTTGTGTTGTCGTAGGTCCTTGTTGTGTTGATGGTGTTGTTGTTGTTGTTTTTGTTGTCTATGAATATGCACGCTCTTGAAAAATAAACAGACAAGTGCAAAAAACGTAGTAAAAACATTACAATTATTATTACAATGAAAAGGCACAACTCTACGTTTCAGCATTCTGGTTGACGACGCAACCATCGCTTTTGATTAATTTTTCAAATTTCAAATTTAAAAATAAATTGCGTACCTCCGTGGGTACTTTGGTTAATTAAAAATTGCTATTAATATTAAAAATAAAAATAATAATAATACTGTGAAAACGAAATTGTTTGCTTTGGAAAAATATAATTACATTGAAAATGTTACGGAAATTTAATGAATATTACTGGAAAAAATTGGTAGCAACACGGAGTGGCAGTCCCGAAATGGTCCATGGGACAAGCTCTACTTTCAGGTCAACTTTTCATAAAAATATGCACCGAAAAAAAAGGTTGTACATCGATATGATGTACACATACATCAACATGATGTACAGATACATCAATATGATGTACAGATACATCAATATGATGTACAGATACATCCATATGATGTACAGATACATCAATATGATGTACAGATACATCAATATGATGTACAGATACATCAATATGATGTACAGATACATCAATATGATGTACAGATACATCAATATGATGTACAGATACATCAATATGATGCACAGATACCTCATGTTTAACACCGAATTGTCAATATGACATTCAACCACCATCATACATCAATATGATGAACACCGAAGTATAAATATGACGTATGGGGTAAACGGGAGACAGTCGTGAAACTGAGTGTGCAATCTTCAGTAATCGAGCTCTTCAATTCCTACTCTCACCTCCACAAATGGTGACCCCTGGTTACCCGGAGCAACCTTTCTGAAGATGAGGTACCCAATCCCCATGGAAAGTTCGGTGGGGGCCAAAGAGAGAGGAAGCTTCAGTCGGGGCTACTGCGTCGTATATAGTTTAAAGGTCCGCGGCGTCTGTACTCGGAGCGAGCGGCTACAAAAGGCGTCTGTTTCCACAGGTTAGGGGCAGCCTCACTCTACAGCCACATGAAAACTAGTGTAAAAACGATGGAAAACAACTCTCCAAGTGGTACCCATACAGAAACGAAAAATCCACCTGCTCCGGCAACATGCACTACGGATTTGGAGGTGCAAAACTCATTATTCTTTGGACATAGCTCACCTACAAATGAAACCAACCTTCATCATATTGATGAACGATAGTTTTTCCTGTGCGACTGACTCTCTATTTTCAGTTAATCGAATCAATAAACGATTTACATTTCATCCTTCGAATTTCAAATTACTTTCCCAAACACATATTTCTGCGTGAAATCCTTCCTTGGAAATGAAATTATATTTCCATCTCATTCCGAGCTCACCGAATGCTACAAAACCGCCAAACATTGGCGCAAAATCTATTTTTGTGTTTGTGACAATACAAATGGATTTTCAATGATTTATTATTGCATTAAATCGAATAGAATCGAGCAAAAAAACAAAAAAACCAAATCGAGCGCAACTCAACCGCGTCACCACTGACAACAAACGGCAGCCGGAAGTTGCATTTGTCTCGGGCGGGAGTCTGCGGCAAAAGTCTCAACATTACCAGTGCGCTGTGGAAATTGAACACGATCTGCGACGAGACGAAGAGAGAGAGAGGTGAGGAAGAGTGGTGCATTTAAATGCAATTATTCCATAAGAATTTACTACTTCGTACATTTTAGAAATTTATAAACTCGAGAAGGAAACTGACAGGAAGAGCAAAAAAAATGGAAAACAAATCTATGCAAGGATATATAAAGGATATCTCCTTCAGGCAGCAAATGTCTTACAAGAAAAATGAAATTAAATTAAGAGCGCCAGATATGTATGTGAGCGTGTGCCGACAGCAAGCAAATAGATGAAGACGAGCACAACTTCGACAGTTGAATTGCACATGGAACAGACTGCGGAGAACACATCAGAAATGGAACAACAACACATTTTTTTCCCTTCGTAGTGACTGTCTTAGCACGACATCATCCATTCGTAATAAGCATAATAAGATGCTCGCTTGATGTTTGTCTTGTTGTCGTCTGCTTGTACGACTCACACCATATGCCCTCCCTTTGCCAGGCGTCTTCTTTTCGTATCTATTTTTAGTTTCTCCTATTTTGCCCGTAGTCCCCTCGACTATATTGGTGCCGTGTGCAAAAATATATATAAAAAATTGCAGAAAGGCACAAGGAGAAGAAAACTAAATATGAAACGGAAATAGTTGCTGGCGCAACGACCAACTGCACTATTATACCGTCGCGTCGACGATGAGCATGAGAAGGACTACGACGATTTGCCATGTTGTTGCAATAATGCTGAATGGTAGATTAAATTTCAAATTGCATGAATATTGCATTAATATACAGGATACACCAGCTCGGATGTAAGCGGCAAAAGAGAGTGGAAATTGAAATTGAGCATTATTAAGGATGAAAACGTGAAATTCTACTCATTTCAAATTTGTTGAAAAAATATTAATAAATTTCCGCAATTTTGAATTTTGAACGTGTTGGAAGTGAAAATTTAACAAAAGATATCATCTCAATTGAATGGAAATGTGGGAGTGTTGAGAAAATAATGCTTTTTAAATATCTGTTGGTGTTAAGGGCTTATATAAGAAGTCTGCTTAAGTAATCGATTTATCAGTAAACCGAAAAGCTCAAAGAGAGCTGAAATACTCCCAACAAATTTGACACATTTAGAAGTTCCTCGAACATAAAAATTTAATCTCAGGACCCCATTTTGATCAGGAACCGCGGACCATGTCTAACTGTCTGATGGTTTGTAACAGTTTTTTAACGGATTTTTCTCTCGGTGTATAGTTTTAAAGCCGGTTTCGAGCACCGAGACTCCCAAATAAACTTTTTCATGGCAGGCTACTTTCGAAAGATTGCCAGCACTTGGCGAGAGAGGGGCGTCCTACACAGAAAAACAGAAAACATTTCTGCTTTGCCCCAGGTGGGAGTCGAACCCGATACTTTTCCGATCATGAAGCAGAGGTCTTAGACACTGCACCACGGCCGCCATTTAATTTAATGCACTTTGATGAACCTGGTCGATATTATAACCCATGTACTAATTTTCTTAACTTTACCACACACACTTCCTTGGCATTCCCGCTAAACCTAAAATGAGCGTGCCACAAGTCCAAATCCTTCCCAATTTGCAATGTGTCCTAGAATAGATAGCAGGAATCCTATATGGTACTGGGTACTTAGCGAGCCGATCTATAGAATTTGGCACGCTTCTTCGTCCAACACATATATGCACTGAGAGAAAAAACTGTTACAAAAACTGTTAAAAAGCATCCGACAGTCGGACAACTGTTTAATGACATGAAACTTAGAGATGAGAGCACGAAACTATTTCTTGGAATAATATTCAATGGGAACCCAAGTATAGATTATCGAAATATTGAGTTGTATTAGCGGTGCTCCTTTGTGTGTTACTTCAGAGACACTAGGCATAGTACGACTACATAGAATTTCAAAAAAGTATGTTCAATGGTTAAAGCATGATTCCGGAAGAGTTAGACAGACAGACAGACAGACGGATTTTGAATTTAACGAATCTTTAAAAACCAAAATTTGTTGAAATTCCCCAAAGATGGCACACACACGCATAAATAAAGTGGACCTAACAAATGCAGCCGCCGCCGCCGCACACACAACAACCATCAATAAACCAATGACGATGCTTAATTACGCACACAAGAATGTTGACGCCGAGGCCGCAGCAACACTTCGAGTGACACATTCTAGGCGAGAGGAAAAGTGTCGACGAAAGTGCCACACCAACACATATACACGCAACTACGAGTATCTATTGCAACAAATTGCGTTTTTATGCCTGTAATAGAGTATTTCCTAGCCCAAAGGCGCACTTTATACTCATTCCGTGTATATATATATTTGTGTAGTTGCTTTTTTTTTCTCTCTAGCCACCACAAGCATGTAAACAACAATAGAACGAAGCAATAGGAAAATGGCGCACTTGAGCCGTAAATCAGGAAGTGTTGTGTGTGTGTGAGTGTGTGCGTTCTCCTTTTTCCTACTCATGTCATTTTAAGGTTTTCTTTTTTTGTAGAATTTTGTTGTTGTTTCGTTTGTGGCATCAATGGCTCTTTTGGGTTTATTGTGGCCTGTTGTGTAAGGGTTCTGGTCTTTTGCTTGGTTTTTGTACTTTTGTGTTCTCAGTGTATTCGGCGTAGCCCTTCCCACCAGCTAACTACTCTCTATTGGCGTTACAATAAACTCAATTTGACACTGTCCACTTGTACACGAAATTCACATTCACACAACAAAGGGATAAATTATACGGCAGTGAGAAGGGGAGGCACTCGGTTTGCTTTTTTTTCGTTGCTTGCTGAAATTTCACTATGCACAAGTGTGGTGTGGTGCGTGTTTCCGTTTCACGTCACAGTTTTTTGGGTTGATTCTGCTAGCAAAATAGATTTATTTATATTTTGATTCAGTTGAAAATGTTTTTTCGTTTATTTTTTATTTATTTATCGGGTTCAGTACAATAGGGTCGTTATCAGTGTTAAGGATTTCATTTTTTTGGTGTGCCTTCTTAGGCTCTCAAGTGGCTTCGTTCAAGTTTGGTGTGTGTGTGTGTGCTCCTTTGTTTGTTTGTTTTGCTGTTGGGATTGTTGATTTGTATGATGAAATTGCTAGTTGAAGTAGTAGAAGCACTCGAGAATATGTTCAAGGGAATTACAAGATTGTCAATTATGTTTGAAGTGCGATAAATGTCAGGAGAGAATCAAACAAAAAAAAAACCAAACATTTTCCTAGGTAATTTCAGTAAAGCACGGAAACTTGCATACTTCAAAAATGGTAGCAAAAAAATTTGTCTGTCCTAACCTCAAGTACCACATGAAGCTTGTTCACAAAATTCTGCTTCCTTGTTTTTTTTTGTGGGTATAAAAGGGAAACGACAAGTATATATTTCAAATTTGTATAGCAAAAGTGTCTAGGAATAAAAAAAGTTTACATTTTCCAACTTTACCATAAATTTTTTGTTTTAAAAAAAATTATTTTTCAAAATAAATTTAAAAAAATTTTCAACAACAACAAATAGCGCTCAGAAATATTTTTGCATATGTATGAAGTTGCTTAAAGCCGCCGCTCAACAAAAAATTTCCCAAAAAATGGTTTAAAAAAAAAAACTAGACATACTGCATACTTTTAGGAGTTTTTATTATATTTCTTGTCTTTTTGGTTGTGTGCGAGCGACCGTACGAACGAACCAACGAGCGTACCAACGAGAAATCAACATTATTTGTTAAGGAAAAAGTTTATGCTGCCGCATTGGAAAAACAATTTTATGCTACTGCATATTATTAGCATTATTTTTACGCTTTTTTGAAGTTTAACGCAATTTCGGTTTAATGTTTGCATTCAAGTGGAAGCAATTGCGGTGTGGGCATGGGGTTTAGCACATGTTGAGGTGGTCTACAGAAAAAGAGAGTGGGTGGTTGGTGTATGTGCATGTGTGTGTCGTCTAAGTTGAAAGCTTTTAAATGTACTCAAGACGAAAATTGTCTTTGTGTGTGTGGATTCCTAAATCTACCCTACAGGGAAACGAACCAGTCCGGGACAGTCACGTAACCGATGTCTTACGGGTGGCGAATGGTCCCAGAAATGTCACCTTTATATGAAAGCAACCGGTGACTGGAACGTTGCGTTGTCGCTTGAACGTTGCGTTGTCATTTGTCCTAAGTGAACTTAGCAAAGGGCATTTGCTATTATGTAGGTTTATTTTGGACTGTCGCAGGACTAACCTGAGAGACTGTACTGACGAAACTTATCGCTCTTTGACCATACTGTATGCAATGATTTTAATACTCGAATGCCAAAACGTAAATCGTTCTATGTATGTACTTCGACATGAATATTCAGTTTATTATTATTTTTGTATCACAATCACTCAACTTTTTTTACATACTGAATGACCGAATTCTACGAGCGATCAGCAGTTACTAAATGAAAAGGGCCAACCAAATAAATGGCGTGATATAATTGGAATTCGTTTTTTTAACCGAAAAAAAACGACAGAAATAGTTGAACTCGGGTCGAACTGCCACAGTTTGCAGACTATTGTGCTTGACTCGGTACAAGTCCTCTTTGTGCCGCTCATGGAACCGGTCTCTTTGGGTAATTGACTCTAAATTTTCCGTAGGGTGGTTATATACTGCTGAATGCTTATGCTTTAATCGGTTACGCAATTGAATTTTAGTATGTAACAGTATAAATATTTTAAGAAAAACCCTTTGTTTGAAATGTACAAAAAAAAAATACAAAAAATTAACACAAAAAAATTTGTTATCAACATTTTTTTCTTTCACCAAAATTTATATAAAAAAAAAACTGGTATCAAAAAATCCCAAACATTTTTTTTAAATTAAAAAAAATTGTTTTTTTTTAGTAAAAATATATTTTTTTTAATTAAAATTTAATTTTTGAAAATTTTTAGGGCTATTTAATATTATCATAATTAATTCGAAAATTTCAAAAGCACTTGCAAGACCTCACGCTCTGGTCTTGTCAATAAAGCATGCGGTTGTTCAAGAAAAACCACTCCAATGCTCCCTAATTAATTTCGCAAAATATCACCCACGCCCACTCACCAAAAGCATGCTAATGAAGTTCTAAGTTTTACAAGCTCATGAAAACTCCTCTCAAGTACGTCATCGAAATATCAAATGCAGTTGCAGTTTACTTTGAGTTACGACGACGACGACGACGGCTATGATGATGACGACGTCACTGCAGCGACTCACACATAAAGTATTTCAATTTGCAAAATTTGTGTGTAAATTTTCAAAGTTTTATGCTTGAAACTAAAACTTTTTGAAATATGAAAATCGTTTACCAAGGCGAGCAACAGAGATAGATGGAGAGGGAGGGAGAGGTATAAGTATTTGTATTATTGAAATTTTTATATGGGAAAAGCTCTTAAGCTCTGACTACACTTCGGCACATTATTATGCCCAAGTTATGGGTAATAAAATGAAAAAGCGGGAAAAATGTAAAATCGCAAGTAGAAGAATTATTTAAAGAAAATGTCAAACAACAAAAAAAAAGTCTGTTAAATTTTGTGTTTTCTAATTAATACTTTATGTCAATCAAAGATCTTTTGTTTTTCTGTAAATATTTTATTTACAAATTCTATCTGACTCGTAGAAAAGTTAGAGGAAATATTTGAATTTCTCTAAAATCCTTCTCGGTCTTGTTGTTTATGCAGTCTGAGGAGTGGAGTTAAGCGGAGAGCACGCCTAAATTTATGCAACAATAGTTGAAATGCTAAGCTCATTTGCATGCCGTTTCATTATGCAAACTTTTTGCCAAGATTTTACTCGAAATGTAAGCTGGGGCAATTCGGTTTAGTTTTCTTCTTCGTTTCGTTTTTTTCTCTTCAATTTTGATTATTTTCGGTGCGAGTGCAAATCCGTGCACATTTTCTTTATGCTGGGCTACTTGGATTTGCATTCATAATTTATGCAACTTCTGGCAAATTTCAAGCGAAAATTATGAAGTCAAATTTTTGCATAAGGTGTTACAAATTTATAATTTGTAGAGATTTTTTTTGGGAATTTAAATATGAGGTTACTTTAACTTTTTAGAACAAATAAGAAATAATGTCTTTAAACCATTTTTTATGAAAAAATAATTCAACAAATGTACCACAAAATGAAAAAAAAAATAAATAATAAAACAATACAAAACAAAAAAAAATCAAATTAAAAAAACAATTAAATAAATATTAAAAAATTAAAATAAAAAAAAAATACAAAATGTCTCTATAACAAAGCAATGCAAATAAAATGCATCACAATAAATTAAAAAAAATAAAAAATATAGAGGGTAACTTTGCCGTTTTATTTCTATTGCTAAGTGACTTTTTCAATTCCTCGGGAATAACTGATTCAATTTAACATAACCTAAAATAAATTGAAACAAATACCAAATAATTATAATTCAATAGCGGTATTCAAAATGTGGGGCAGATGGTATAAAATAGCATATTTGGCTTTTTTTTACCTACTTTTTCACATAAGTAAAAAAAACCCCTGCTAATTAAATCAATATAAAATTAATTGAAATAAATTAAAGGGTATTTATATTTAAATAATCGAAAGCAAATTATAATGACTAATCGAATGAATTGTAAATTTGTTAGTCTTTAAAGATTAAATTGCGCATACGCCACGAGGTGAATTGACAACTCTGTTGCCTCACACAATCAACATTTCAAATGCAACCGCAAAAACATTTAATTTCCGTATTAAATACTTTTCTTTAAGACAAAAACAACAACAACAACAGCCACAACACAAAAACCCATTCAAAGTGTTGTCTTTGTACGAAACAGAGACACAAAACGGAAAAACAAAACTCGTACAAAAGTGAAAAGACTTTTTATGTGCAACAAAAACAAGAGAAAAAAAGTTTTTGGTACTTAATTTTTTTTTTTTTGGTATAATGGAGATAAACATGAAAGTAAAGGGCTTTTCTACACACGCACACACACATACACCAACAAAAGCGAATGAAGCGCTTGTACTTTGGCATGTTACAAAAGCTGGCATGCAATACTTTTTGTTGGTGGGGCTTTTTCCCACAGCCATTCTGCATTTATATACAAAGGTAGGGCAAAAACCAAAAAAATAAGGAGAAAAACAAAATCACCCTTTGCAGTATCTGCTTTTGCCGCCTTTCAATTCGCTTAAGTTTTTTTTTTCTTTAATATTTTTTTTTGTGTGTGTGTGTGTGTGGCATTTGTCAACCTTATTTGCCGATGCACCGGAAATTCCGTTTGCGATAAACATTTTGCAATTCTGTCGCCTTGTGCGCGCGCGGCACTCGGCGGTTTTGCCTCGTTTTTGTGCGTTTCTCGTCTCGATGTGAAAGTGAGATATAGTGAAGTACGAGTGTGTGTGTGTGTGTGTGTTTGGCTGCTAAAAGCGTAGGCACCTTTTGCATTGATCATAAATGCAAACGCCTTTGCGCATTGCCTCACTCGGTCGGTGCAATAACACTTTGCAAAAGTGTTGTAATGTCATTTGGCCATGTTGTTGCCGATGTTGTTACTGCGTGTAGTAGCTTGTAACCCCCTGTAAATGGGCTATGTTTACTTTGTGGATGCGTATGCCGAATAGGAGGCTACCTCATGCGAGAGTGAGTGTGCTTGTGCGCATACAACTCGCTTGTCGTGACTTTACTCTGGCATAACTGTCAATCTGAAGTTATGCAAATATTCTTTGTCGCATGTTTTGTAAATGTTAATGATGTTGACAATAATTTGAGGCCTAGACGTTGAGGTGGGGTGCTTGCTTGCTTCTGTTTTCTTTTCCTTTCAAAAGAAACGCACTATTCAAATCGTGTTGTAACATGAAGTGTTAATGTTGTAATGCAACCCATTCAAATCGTTGCTTCAATGCTACTTCAACAAAGTGCAATGAGCTTGGTGAAATGAGTAAAAAAAGCTGCCCTATAATTTAAGGTGGCGAAAATTACAAACATTTTGTTTGCATACCGTCTGCAATCACATATTTAATTACACAGACCAATAAAAACAATTAGGGAAAGACACCGTCTGATAAAAGTTTGCAAGCAAGAAAGTGGTCATAAAGTGGATGAGGGCAGCCGAAAACGGTCGAAGGGTAAAACATATGAAGTACAAGTCAATCACCAAGTCACTTCGCACGTATGTATATTGTACACCCCTTTGACCACCACATCGACACCCCTTGAACCCTTTTTGAATCCAACTTTAACTCCCATGCTGATACAATGAACTGCCACGCCCTCTGTAAAAATCGGAAACACTGATCCAGAATCTCAAACCATGCTTTTACAGAATATATTTGTTTAATTACAACTTCCTAGGTCCACTGGTGACTGCATGAGAGAATAATATAATTTGAACTGTGACGACCCCTTCGGACAAATCCCAAATCCGGCTAAGGAACAGTAGCCATGGTCTCACCAAATATATATGTGCAATTGAAGTTTCCTAGGTCCACAGGTGGCTTCAGAAGAGCATGATATATCTGCCACTCCCATTTTTTTTACTGACACTGTGTGAGATGAAAATAACAACCATTACTCATACGCCAAGGTACACAAAATAGAAACTACTCTTACGCCAAAGGCCAAATGGATGGAAATCACGCAAATGCAGCATTTCAGTATGACAAAATCAAGCTGCAGGCATTGCAAAATGACATTTAAATACACGCCTTCCATTACGCATACGCCATGGCATTAAATTTGAAGTAATAGCCTCATTTAATCTGTTTTCTACTGGAAAAGGTTGAAGCAACCACTTTAAACGGAACATCTTTCCTCTGACTGTGTCTTTGCAGTATACGTGAACAAACATACGAACGTACGAATGTATCCGCTCGAATACACGACATAATGAGCCTACACTATCGGCATCCTTCTACATGGCTTGGGCTGAACAGACATCACACACACACACACATATACACAGAGAGAAAAGTACTTTCCCAACCGGACCTCAACAGCAACTGATCATCATTTTTGACGCGGAAATTTGCGTTTTCCTATACTCGCTTTACCGCAACACAAACCCGAACACACACACACACACACACCAGCCAACACATACATATAAATAAACCTAAATAGAGGCTACCCAGCCAATAATTGAACGAACTTTTTACGAAGATCGTATTTTACGAACTTTTCTCGATCAAAAATATTCGAGAAAAGTCCGACATTCACTCGTATATTACGATAGTCGTAATTTCCTCGATAAAATATCGTTTACGACTTCGTAATCGAAATCGTTAACGACTTAGTTAAAGAATTCTTTAACGACTTCGTTTACGAGTACATTAACGAACGAAATGATCGTTTTGAAAAGCTATTTTTAGATTCAATGGTTTTCAAACTTTTAGAAAAGAGTTGTATAACGATTTCTCAGCAAGATAATTTCTATTTTTAGAATCAGTGTTTTTCAAACTGTTAGGAAAACAATTTTAAAACGTTTGTTAAGTTATACTTTTAAGCGCTTGTTCAATAATGGCTGAGTTAGGTGAATGTGTTAAGCGCTCGGCACATACTTTAAAATCCGGAGGACGTGAGTTCAATCCCGGGTCCGACTCAGTGAAAAAGTTATTAAAAATTATTCTAAGGAAAAGTCGGCAAATAAAAATAAAGTAAAAAAAATTCCAAGTTAAAAAAAAATATTTTTTTTTTAGATTTGTTTAAAATATCGTAATGATGATCGTTTACGAGATCGTTAACGAATTCGTTAACGAGCACTTTTTTGTTCGATAACGATAACTCGTTTCGATGCAAAATTAAGAACGAAGTCGGACTCGTATACGTATCGTTATCGTGTGTCGCCTACGATTGTTTTATCCGCTTTTCGATCGAAAAAATCTTCGTTAACGAGCTCTTTAACGATAAAATTATTGGCTGGGTAGTAGCGAAATATACACATGCAGCCCACCTAGCATAGGAACGAAATCAACTAAATTCAATGCTCGGCCATTCGACTTTTGTCCAAGTAGTAGGAGCGAAGCAAGTAAGCCAGTTTCGTACGAGGTACGAGCCTAAAAGTATGCAAATGCAAAATTCTTGCGTTCAATATGCACGCATTGTGTTATTGTTGTGTTGCGGATGTTGTTTGCAGGCAGGCAGGCAGGCAGACAGGCAGGCATACCCACCTACCCCCACTCACACATAGGCAAAAGCCAATTGCAGTTGTTTCCGTGTTTTTGTTTGGCGTGCGCGCTTTATTTTTGTTTGACTCGCTGCAATTGATGGTGTTGGTGTAAAACTTCATTCATTCAGTTTGCCGCACACTTGGCTGGCCAGTAGCCAGCAGCTGGTGCTGCTTGTTGTTTCTTCCACCAAACACTCGGAAAGTGGTTTGGCAACTGTAAGTGACCATCGTGCCATGTGCGAATATGATGGAAAGTGTGTTTTGCATGTGCTGGCACTTATTTAGGTGTGTGTGCGTGTTTTTGTGCTTGTGTATGCGAGTGATTGCTGCAAAAAAGCTAGCTTTGTAACCATGCATAAATTGTTGCATACTTGATGGTAGGGTGTGTGTGGATATGTGGATATGTGTGTGCCTTCGTTGTCCGTTGTCCGTTGTGCATTCTATGTGGTCGTTTTTCCCTGCGATTTCTCATTTTCCCCTTTCTCACAAAATGTGGTTTGGGGAAGAATGTGTAATGACCGTTGTTCGGTGACTTATTTGAGTAGATCGGCTGCGGTTATTATGATAACGTTTGGGGTATGAAGTAGAATTGAGGAGGAATAGAAAAGGAAGAATTGTAGAGTTAAGAATGAGGAAACTGCTACGTCTGAACTATTTTTTTGTGAAAAATGTCAATAAATTTGTCGATAGGCTATCTATTTTTAGCGACAAGGTAACATTTGTTTGTATTCTTGTAAAAACAAGCATTTGAAATTTGTCCTTGAGCCTGAACACGACACACTAAGAGTTCGTTAAGCTAAAAATCGATTTCGATAAGTTTTCATAACTTTGAATAGATTTTCGATAATTTCACTTCAACTTTCGCCTTTACGAGTTTGTTCCATTTCTATTTTGCTTTGGTGGCATTTCCATTAAAATGTCAACAACAAAAATTGTTTAGCAAAGCCCGATTTTTGGTAAAAATTTAATTGAAAAATTTAAAGAGAAAATTCTTTGAGCCAACCACACAATTTCGCAGGAAGTTGCTAGAATTGTGAAAATTTTCCACAAAATGAAAAAATAGGAACGCAAAAAAAAAAAACGAAAGAAGAAGAAGAAACATGTAGCAAAAAGAAAATAAACGTCGCGAAATTGCTTGTGAAAAATGTTGTTTATCTTTTGTTTTTGTGGCAATTGTTGCTAGTGGCTGGTTTCTGTTGCTGCTGCTTCTCTTCGCTGTGTTGTTCATAAATGCGTAAAGTAAACGTCAAAGTTTGTGCGCTGGCAAACCACTACCAAAAGGCAACAACAACAACAACAACATCTGCATCCTGTGAGGTAAAGCAACAAACAACAGCACCAAAAAAAACAGCAAAAAAAAACCCCAAAAAAAAAGAAAAGAAAAATGACTAGAGCTCCTTCCTATGCGCGTATATCTCACAGTTAAATTGTTTATTTTAGCCGGAAGCCATTTGAAAAGTGCACACGCATCATAAACATTGCGAATGTGGGTGTGCGTGTGCGTGTGTGTCAGCTTGTGTGCTATGTGTATGCGTGTGCTTGCTTGTTTGCTTTGCCCTGCCTGTGGAATGCGTAGAGTTAATTGAAATGCATGCGGTAGTTGCAGGCCCAAGTCGCGCACCGTCAGAGTGGCTAGAGCAGTGCGTTGGCGCTTATGCATGCCTGCCAGTATAGACCCACGGTTGGTTTTTATAATAAACTTTATGTTCACGTGCTTGCCGAAAGGTTTTGTTGTTGCCAACATTCGCCAAATGTTTCAGTATGAGTGCGCATAGGCTTTAGCCCTTAGCGTGGCTGGCAAGTTCAATTTAATTTTCACCATATGAGTACGGGAAGGTGTCCACTCTTCCCGTACAATTTTCTGTTTGGTGTACAAAATGTTGCGTCAATTTGCATTAAATTTCCTTTTTGTTTAGCGTAGAGAAATGCGCTAAAATTTGCCAACTAAATAGAATCAAACTTGGCAGCAATGCGAGGTTCTCTCTGTGTGTGTGTGTTTGTGTTTGAATTTGTGTGTGGTGGTGGTGGCTTTTAGATTTTAAAGTCTTTTTTGGTGTTGGTGAAATGACATTTTTGAATTTTGTTGCTTGCGGCGGCGTTGGAGTTTGCGTTAATTAAGTGTCGTGTGGGCTTGAAATTAGTTGCGGCCATAAATTGAGCGCGTTAATTTAATGCTGATAAAAGCTCTTGCAGTGCAAGTATAAAACTGTATAAGCTGCCATTTCAGTAGCACTGAAAGGACTTTTGGTGGTTGAGAATGTGAAAAGGTTTCGTGACGTTAAAACTATGAAATAAATTAGAAAGTCAAGTTAAATACTTTAAATATATTTAATTTAATTTTAAATCAATCAATAAATTGTCATGTCATTGACACACCTGTCTGTCAACTGTCACTGCAGTTTTTTTTTAAATATTTCGTGGGTCTTAATTCCCTTTACTCCCTCATTGAAATGGTTAATCAATTCACAAATGCCATAAAAAAAATATGTATTTTCCACACATTTCAATCGCTTTAACCACAACATAAACACTAAAAAGGAAAACCGAAACTCCAATAACCGCCATCAGAACATAAATTACTGACGGCTCGCCGCTGCTCACAATGGGGTTTTACAGGCTCACAGCCAGCCATAGTGTGGCTTCGCTAAAGCATTTTGTGGTGGTCAGTAATAATAAAATAAATAAAATACCACCCAACAAAAGAACAGCAAAGAGTACAAGTAGGACGTCAGTGGAAAAAAGCGAAAATATGTAAGTATAATATTGCATAATTTTCTAAACAAACATTATAAATCATTTTAACATTAATAACATGTAATAATGGCATATAAACCAAAAACTCGGCCGCCACACGCACACAGAGCAACCGCGCACTAAAAGTAGACTACTGGTGAAAAGACCAACGTCACAAGTTTCGAGGGCATGAGAGAGTGCTGCAGACAGATAAGTAGAAAGGTTTTTCGAAAAAAATACCAGGGGACAAGGAAGTGTATTAAAGCATTGTGCGGTCAAAATTTTCAACGCCAGCACTTGTGCGTTTGTACACTTGTGCGTGATAATTGAACGGTCATTGGTCTCTTTTCTTGCTGTCCAGCCGTTAATGAGGCATTTGTGTGTGAAATAATTTATAGAAAATTGATTTGATGATGGGTATTGGATCAAGGACAGTTGGTTGATGAGCTCAATTGTTTGTGGCATAAGCACAATCAGGAATCAGATGAAAACATTCTTAAAGTCGGTGAGCATTTATGGAAAAAGTCATCATAGCCATTACGTGTCTGTCTGTAACCTTCCAGTTGACCCAGAGTGCTGAGTTTTACATATAACAATGTCCCACGCACCCATGGCTGGAGCCTCTAGAACCGGTTTCTTTATTTATTTTTATGGCAGTTGAAGAATTGGGCGTGCCAGATAAAGTGTGCTGTCCTTAAGCCACCTCTGGACCTAAGATGCTGCATTAGCATTTGGTGAGACAATTTCAAAAAAGGAGCGTGGCAGCTCAGTGTCAGACTGTGCCAATTATAGTATGCTCTCCTGCCGCCACCAGTGGACCTAGAAAACTTATATATTCTGTAAAAGCATGGCTGGAGATTCTGGATCAGATTTTTGAAAGAGCGTGTGGCAGTTCATATATGGGCGTGGCAGTTAAAGTTGTATTCAAAAAGGGTTCAAAGTGAGTCCAAGGGCTGGTGTAGAATACATATATATACTTGCGAAGTCACGGGTGATTTACTAGTATGCAAATAAATGTAAATAAGTCAAATTTAAATTTGGTAGTGCCTAAAAGTATGCAACATTGTATAGAAAATAAATTAAAAATATATATTTTTGTCCATTTTTTTCCCAGCATTTAAATTGATTGAACATTTTTAAGCAAACATTTTAATAAATTGCTCTTCTGTTATTCAATTTGCCAAAAGTTATTAAAAAATTTATAAAAAGCACATTTTACAAAATTTTGGACAAATTTATTAAAAACCAATTAAATATTTATGGACAAATATAATAGATGAAGCCAGCCTCCTGCGGTGCTTAAAAATATGACACAGTTTAGGCTTGCATGAAATAAAAAACGAAACTAAACTTTTAATCAGTTGCAATTTATAAATACCGAAGCTTTCGACTAAAACCATTTATTTCGAAATCTAAAATTTCATAACCTAAAAAAAAAACAACAAAAAAGCACACGCACATATTGAATGGACATTGTGCGCCATAAAGCATACTATGAAATATTGTCTATACTTTCACACATACAGACATATACGAAAAAAAATCGACTAATACTAATGAAATATTGTTTGACTTTATTAACGTAACAGCAACAACAACAACAACCAACCAACCACTCGCCACACATTAGGCCCACAAACAATTTATATTTTGGTATGTATGGAAGCGAGTGAGGACGGGAGGGACATTGTCGATAACATATTGATATTTTGACAGGGCTTTCTCTAATGCACAATAACATGGCAAATAACTTAGGAAGACACATACGTACGCGCACATACTGACACACAAGAAGGGAAAGGGCATACACAAAAAAAAGGGCCAAAATAGAAACAACGGCGAAATAAAACAACAAGAAAACCGATAGCAACAACAACAGCAAATTAATGAATTAATAAATTACAAATCATTTATCATGGCACACATATATAGGCGACGGCGGTAGTGGGCCATCGAAATCGCAGCACGTAAATAAGTCTATTAGACAAATGAAAATATATTGCGTGTTTTTAGGCTTGTTTTGCTGCTTGTTATTGTGCTCGTTGTTGCTGTAATCATTTTCGAAATTCAATTATAAATATGCGCCAGTTCGTCTTTTTTTTATTGTTATTTTTGTATTGCTGTATTTCACCTACTCTCCACACCCACGGGTGTTGTTTTCGGGCAAAAAAAATAAGTGTAAGTGATTATTTTTTGACAAGCGTGTTAGCTTGTATTGATTGCTGGGGCTATAATTTGTGCTGGTGAGTGTGGCATGATTTTAGGCGTTGCATATTAAGTGGCATTTGTGTGTGTTTCGGCGGTGTGATACTCGTTTGGCAATGGATAATTTACTGGTTGTTGGCTGGTGTGTAATGTAGGTAAATTGTTTTTCTGTGGCTCTTAGTTAAAAAAATGGTTGTGAAAAATAAATTTGTTAGAGGATATTTCAAAAGCTAACAGCTGTAATTATGTGAAATCGGTAGAGCAATTATTTGGTGGCATTTTTTTATGACCGTCTGATGTATATAAAAAAATTTATTTTGTAAAGGTTTGCAGTGGAAAGTTAATAATTTAAAATATGTATGCGTGTTGGGTGTCAGGATTGAAGAATCAACAAATTCAAAACATACTTTTAGACTTAAAAATTAATTTTAAGCTATAAATTGAGAAATCAAAAAAAAATTTTAAGTTTTTAAACGAAAGAAAAAAAAGAATGTATACTTTTAGGTCTGGTTTGGATTTATTAAAATTAAAATTTAACTTTTTTAAATAGTTGAATGTATTAAAAACTGTTTAATAAATATCAATAATAATTCCTGTTGTGAGAAATTTTAAGTATACTTTTAGGGTAAAATTATTTTTTTTTAATTTCATAGCAGAGCTTATCAAATTAAATATGGTAATTTTGTGTTTAAATTTGTATTATAAAGGAATTAATCAACAAATTAAAGTATACTTTTAGGAAGTAATTTAATTTTTTAAATTTTTATAATTTAGCAAACAGATTATTCTAAAATATGAATAAAATTTCCAGGATTAACTTTTGGTGTATTTAAAAATGTGTTGCATACTTTTTTGGGCTAAAAAAAACAAGAAAGTGCCTAATTTCAAGTTAGCAGTTCAATAATTACGATGTTATCTCGCAGGGTATTTTGCAAAAATTGTGTCCATAAACTACACGCTAACAACTCAATTATTGAACTATCGACTTAAAATATTGGTACTCTCAAATGTCTTCTCTCGAAAAATATGCAACAAATTGTTGAATTCAAATAAAAAGAAATTCAAAGGTATACTTTAAGGATGTAATAAAAAATTAGGCTGAAAGTATAAACTTTTACATACCATTAGCCTCAAATTTTTAATGTTATGAAAGTTTTAATTAAATTATCAAATTTTGAATTTTCCTTTATATTGAAGCACACATTAAGTCTTAAATTTGTGGCATCTTTTTTTTTTCTTCTAAAGCTAAATGATTTTTTTAATATGTCGCGTATTTTCCACACCATAAAGTTTACTTTTATGCAGCAATTTTAATGCAACCAAATTGCCATTAAAATATGGCACATAAAATTAATTATTAACTTTTTTTTTAAATAAAAAAATAAAATCTCCAAACGGCAGAAGCAGTATTTTATATTTTCATTACGCTCTTCTACCTATCTTAAATAATGTGCTACTTTATCCGGTCATAGTTCCCTTCAAAAAGTGTATGGATATAATTTTTAATTACTTCTTATCCTACGCCATTACGCTAGCAGCCGTAACGGTAACAGCACATCTGGGTTTTCTCGTTTCATACCAGGTAGAGATCATCTGTTTTTCAGCGCTCAGTTACCTCAACGCCACCGTCCCCGCACCACGGCCAAAGACCTGACATCCGTCGTTGCTCGTAAAAAATTTTGTTCATAAATAAAAAATTAAAAAAAGGAAAAAAAAAATATTCTTCTCCACATACAAAAATATAATATTTTTACCCACACATATTATATGGGCTTGTGTCTGTGGTGTGTTTTTTTTTTTTTTGTACTTTCTTTATCCTTACATTTTTACTTTATTTGTTTATTTTGCTTCTTCGTTGTTTTTTTTGTTGCTTTTGTGGCAATTAACCTCAAAAAATGAGTTTCCATTAAAAATGCCCCCGAGTCGTGCACACAAGCGACGTTGTGTGCGACGGCGGTTCGGCACAACTCTTGTTGTTCTTGTTGTAGTTGATGCGGCTGCATTGTCTTTGCAGCCAGCCCGGTTTATGTGTGAGCCACACGTTACAGCAAAAAGCATTGAAGTGAGCTGAGCTGAGGTGAACCGGGCCTCACGTGATGTATGTTGGCCTGTCAGTTGAATTTAATGTCACTTGCACGCTGTTGTCTCTTTTTTTCGCTTTTCTTTTTTAATATTGTTTGTGGCCAGGCAGTTCTTCTTTTTTCACGGTAACCGCATAGACACTCTACCCACTGCGGTTGTGTAAGACAGCAGCAGGCTGGCAAAAAGGTACTAATAATCAAAAGACAACATAAACCAAATTGTGAGCCCCTCAAGTATGCTACAAAAAAGGTAATCAATGTGTTAAGCGTTTGGTAGAATTTCTTATCCGTACAGTCTGTGTGAGTGTGTGTGTGTGTGTAAGCACTTTCTTGCTCTTGACACTGAAGCTTTACGACAAGTGGTGTGGCGTTAGCGCGTAAATTGTTTGTAATTAAAATATAATTTAGATGAACATTCTAATTGGTCTGAAGGGATTATGGTTCAATATTTTACACTTTAGAATTAAATTAAGAATTTTTTAAGATAGAAAATTATATGTAAAGTATTACTTACTTTAAGTATTAAATTTAAATCTTTGCATATGGTGTATGCAATATTACTCCTAAAAGTATTCTATTAAAATTAGTTAAGCCCAATTTACTTGAATGTCTTAAATTATAACCTCAAAGTAACTTTAAATCCAAAATTATTGAAAATTTCTTAATTTGTTCAACAATTCCCCACCTTAGTTTCCTAATGCCTAAAAGTATGCACTAAATTGTGGCTTAACAATTAGCCAAATAAGCATTTCCAACCAAAGTCCACAGAACTCTTCATTAAATTAGAATTTACATGCGAGCCTCTGAACAATTTCACTCGATTTACCGCTTAGGCTAGATAAATTCCAAGCTTCCACTTCATCTAACGCGAACGCTTTGGCATTGCATAAATTTCCAGCATTCCTTATAGGAAACTATAAAATCGTACATAAAAATATTTCGGCCACACTAATTCCGACCATAGATATGCAAATGTAATTAGTTGCATACCAAATATGCCTCGCAACCCGGAGACTTGACAGCGAGCGAGAGAGAGAGAGACAGAGAGAGGGAAGCAAAGTGAAGCTGCTAAAGTTGGTCGATGGCGGTAACATTTTTCTTATACGTCGTGTGTACGTAGGACTTTTGTAAGGGAACAAAAAATAAAAGGAGGAAGTGGAACACTGAACTGAAAAATATATGAACTTTTTGTGCCTGAACTCGGTGAGGGCCCCGTCTACTGGCTGTTGTCCGGATATGCACAGAATCTCCTCGATTATAAAATGTTACCAGAGCGAAACAATTTATAGTGGAAATAGAATTAAAACCACAAAAGCAAAACATGTTAAATTGCAGCACAAAAAAAAAGAGAGGAAAAAAATACAAATGAAAAAAGGATTGGCGAAAAAAACATTGTACCAAGATTTATATGCAAAACAAAAGGGGAAACGGGAAAATAAAAATGGCAACACACTACCCACACTACCAACCGGCAGCAGTATGCGATTACCACTAGTCTGTATGTAGAATGTGAAGCACATAAATTTGTAATTCTTGCAAGTAACCACAACGTTTATTAATTTAAAAATCAATTTTGTACGTTATTCCGACCGACAATAAAGTGTAGGCGAAACGTATGCAATGGAGGAAATAAAAGCGGAGAGCGAAACAAATGGCGAAATATGTGCTGCTGAGGGTTTTCTTTTTTTGTGATTCTTGTATGTGGGAAATTGTAAATGCATAAAAGCGTAATCAATAAATTGAATGCATATTGTTCGGTATTTGTATGTGGTTCTCTGTGTGTGTGGTCAAATGTTTAATTGTTTATGCGCGGGTGGAACGTACAATTATGGGAATTTCTCAAGGGGTTTGGATGACGTTAGGCGGTGGGTGTGGACTATCGAAATAGCCTTGCATATTCAAAGTGTCATTGTATTATTAATACAAATTTTCTATTTTTTCCTATTTCGATTGGAAAAGTAGGGGAGTGTGTCGTAGGTTGGACATTATTAAAATTTGTAGATAATATCAAGCCCAATGTAATAGCTAATAAAGTCCTTGTGACTACTGAAACAAATGCAGTCACCTCAAAAGTATGCAATAATTATACACCAACCGACCACTAAAAAAAAACACTCACTTGATAAATAAAATTCATTAAAAAACAGAAAGCTGACAAGTGATCAAGTAACTCAAATGCTAGCTTAAGTCTTCAATTAAAGAATGACGGGGATTGAAAAGGAAAATAGCGAAAAGAAGAACCAAGAAAGCTGAATTAATCCAGCGGCCATCTCCACAAATAGCGGTGCGGCTATGGCATTCATATTCTTACTGTCAGGCAATCAAGAAAATTACAAAAAAAGAATATATTTAAATTGACCCCATTGCCTCAACACTATCTCTAGTCTGAATATTTTGTAATTTGAAGCGCATATCCGTTGCTGTATTGCATAGGAAATTCACAGAAAAGTATGCAATGAGAAAAAATAAATAACAAAAGGAAGAAGAAAGGCGAAAAAGAATTAATAGAGTTGAGCAAATAAACGTAATATAAAACTAAGAAAGCACAGTTGGACAAATGACCGACACCCGAGTACCGCGCACTATGGTGTGCCCGAGTGCGAATGAAGTTGAGTGGAGAATGCAATTAAAAATTCTTTACGTTTGAATGTTGTCTTTTCAATGAAGTTAGCTGCGGTTGTCGTCATTGCATTGGCCGCTGCCGTGGCTGTTTATTCCCTTTCTTTATGTTATTACTACCTACTGGTTTTTTTGTAGTTGCTGCTGGTGCCATTGCGTTTGTCTGTTGCATATTTTTAGGTACTTGAGTTGTTGTGCTCTTTTTTTTATTTTTGCTTTTCTGTTTTGTAATTTGCATTTTGTTGCGATTGCTTGTGTTTAGGGAAATTAATTGGCCAAATTCTTGAGCAGAATGAAGAGAGCGTAAAGTTAATTAAAAAAAAAGAGGAAAGCACAACATAATAGAAACAGAACGGAGAAAAAATAAATAAATAGCTGGCAATGATGAGCTGCTCGTGGCTGGAATTTAGCAATTTGGAGTTGTTATTTCTCTTAAATTGCACAGATTTGTTGCAGTGATTTGTTGGAATTGTGGCCAAGACATTGTAGTGATTGAATGTAGTTGGTCGTCAAGACAAAGACAGATTATTCAAAGCATTTTTTTTGTAAATTTGTTGCATATTTTTTGGATGAAAAGAAAAAGTTGAATGCCAAATTTTGAAGCCAATAAGTACACAGTCGCGTAAATTTCGCTAAACAAAGTCGTAATTATTACGCTCATGATTGAAATTAAAAAAAATTACTTTTCACTTTTCTTGTTCACCTAAAAATATGCAATACAATTTTTAAAGATTGGAAAAGTCCTTATACTTTAATACACAATTACATATAAAACATTTAAAATTTATTGCATATTTTCAGGCTTAATTATACCAAACTCATATACAAATTAAACCCCATTGAAACTAGGGTTGCCACACGGTCTGGATTCGTCTGGATTGTCCAGATTTTTTGTCATGTGTCCAGAGTCCAGTTTTTCAATAATTTGTCCAGACAAAATTTTCTCTGATATTTCTCAGTAAAAAAATTAAATAGTCAGAAAACCTAATAGCGTTTTCGTTTTTATTATAAAGATAAAGTTTTCTGTCAAATAGTTTTATTTTTTTCAATTGCTGCTAATGAGTTTTTAGCAAAGCATATTAATCACAGTAGGAATGACGTTTCATATATTTTTGAGTACAGGGTCTGTCCTGTTAAAAAATGTAAGCAAAACAGTTTAACCCTTATCCGATCAAACAAACGCGCTAAGAGCTATCCAGGACAATCCCGCAGTTCGATATCCAACGCTGGCGTTTTGTTTCACAACGAGGCGGTTGGAACTCTTGCACACTTCCGCCATTACCGCACACTGCACATCGCTTTATATTTAAATTTCTCTTCATTTTATTTCCCGAATTCAAATTGCCACACAAATTTATTATTTTAAATTTTAAAAATTGACGTTTATTTTGGGTTAAGATTTTATTAAGTTTGACATTATATGCATTGAGAGCAAGAGAGAAGTGTCAAAATCACTCCTACTTTGATTAATATGCTTTGGTTTTTAGCCATTTAAATAACTTAGGTTACTTACCTTAAGTAGAATGATGGCTGATTTCATAAAATCTGAAATATTTCTGCGGCCAAAGACAATATCCTCTTAAGTAATTAAGCACGAATTGAATAAGACTGTATACGTCATTCTAGACATTTTTCGCACACCACACAACCTTTTTTTAAAAAGTAGACCATTTTGAAATTTTCTTTCGACTTAAGTGCTTATTGCTTTCGACCACAAAATTGTCAGACTAAACTATAAAACTGTAAAAAGTTCTACACACTTTTAAAAACAGTAAATTGTTACAAGCGGTCCTTTGCTACAAAATATTTCTGGAAAGAATAACATTGTACTGTTTTTAAACTGAAATTGTAAAGCTTTCAACGTCTTTCAAAACTGAGACAAAAGTTAAAATGTTTGTTGCATGCCAATGAGAAGGTAATAAAGGCGGTTAAAAACTTCTAACAGCGCCAGAATAGACCTGTAAGGGGTTTTTTTTTCATAATAAGCTATGTAATTTAATTGTTTTTTTTTTATGTGAGGAGGAACCAATGTATATCCTTGCATATTGCTATCCAATTCCTACTTTACTTTTTCTTAAAAGCATGCCATTAAAATAAAAAAAAATTTCCGATTTTTTCTTTGAATGTCCAGTTGAAAACGGAAAAGGCCAGATATTTTTTTTCAAAATCAAGACGAAGACCATTTTGCATGTGGCAACCCTAATTGAAAGCCAAGTTCCCTCTAATTAAATTTAGTTTTTCTCTTGCAACACCACCAAAAAAACCATTTTAATAATTCAATAAATGCTACATTTCAACGCATACGTCTAGGCGCCTAACCAAATTAAACGACAAATCGTAATAAAATTTCAACAACAAAAAAAAAACATTAAACAATTTTAACAATTTTTTCATTGCAGAGTTTTTGTAGCTTATCTGCTTAAAATGCCATTTGCAACACTTTTATTGGACACGGCAGCATACCGGCCAGCAGCACATACGTGCTTCAATATCACAAAAGTGTTGTGTCCACTTTATAATTTAATTTAATGTCAAGCATTTGCATTTAACCCATTTCTGTTGATAGCAGCAAAAGCCAAGCAGCAACCACCTCTACGCCATGGTAATGTTGTTATTATCATTGTTGTTGTTGTTGTTGTTGTTGTTGTGTTTGCTGTCGTTGCTGGTGATGTTGTCGCATGCAACAATAACAATGATCACAATTATTGTGCGCCATGTCGAACATTGAAGCATTTTAGGCTACATGAGCGTTGTTTTATGCTTCCCTTTTTTTTTTGTCCACGTCCAGCTTATAGCGTGCCATATTCCGTTTTGTGTTGTTTGGTGGAAATCGCGTATGGCGCGTAATTTAAATACAAAATGAGTTGAAAGAGCGTCAACAAGCCACGAAAAAGGCTTGTCGTACGAAACGTGCACAACAACAACAACAATAATAACTCGAAACTGTTTTAAAGGGAATTTTCACAGCGCATTTTGTGGTGTTGCTTCAAATAGGCGCAAATTCATTGCCGCATTTAAGCGGGAAGTTGCCAGTGTTCCGTTGGGGGGAATTTTGTTCGTTGGTTTATAACTTTACCTGCTCATTTGCATTTAACTTTATTTTGTGAAAATATATTACAAGTGTGACAAGTACCTGGAAAGAGACAAAAGAAAAATTGCACTTTAAAAACTTGTATGTGAAGATTTTGAGGAAAAAAATGTATGTAGTAAATAAGAAAATGAAATGTAGAGAAACACTCATGAATCAATTTATTAGAGAGTTGTGTTTGACATTGGAAGTACTGCATTTAATATTGACCCCTTTTAAATAGAAATATGAATAGAATTAAAAAATAAAAAATAAAAAAATGTTTTAAATTTTTTAAACAATTATTTTTTTTATTTTTTATTTATATATTTTAAGGGAGCGTAGAAAAACGAATTTTAATTACATTTATATCTTTTTTGTTACACTTTTTCATTGTCAAAATGTCCAACTGCATGTTTCGGTGTGCTTCATTACCCCCTTATGTATGCAACGAAAAAGCGACATAAATGTGAAGTGACATCATGACGGTTATAGCAGTTGGGCATCATGCCAAGGTTGTACAATTAATTGCATTTTTAATATATCCTGGAGTGATAACGAGAGCGAGAGGGAGAAGACAGTTAAAAATATCGATCCAGTTGGGAGCAAAGGTCAAAAAGGCTATGAGAATAATATAGTCAAAAATGTAGGAAATTCAAAAGATTTTGGTTTCGGCTTGAGTTACTTGGGCGTAAATACTTTAAACAGAGAAGTTCATTGAAATAACGCGACCGAATAAGGAGCAACTCGTATCGAAATTTGTGTTCTAATCCCTATTTTTCTTATTGAATAATTGAATTTGATACACAAATTTCGATACGAGCTACTTATTCACGTGGGCCATGATTCGGTACCAACTTTATGTAAAGATTTTGGCGAAAATGTCCACTAAGAGCAGGTAGCTTCTATGGAAGTTGTTGCTGAAGGGATCTTAACTTCTGAAGTGGCTACATATGCAGTAATCACATTTTTTCTTTTTGTTGTATTGACGTCGTCTTTGATCGCTTGTCGAAGATAGCAAAGGTGAAGTTACTTTTTGGGGACACTGACCTAAAAAGACTTGCGTAATTGAGTTAATCCAGAAATCCCTTTGACGGAGTTATTATGTAGACCTTTCAGAATATTTTCTCAGATCAGCCATTCAAATTAACAGTTAGAATATATTGAATCAAAGCTTTTATAGTTGCATTTTTAAACTTAATCCATAAACAATTTTTCTCCCTGAAACTAAAAAGAAAAAATTTCACCAAAGTTGGAGAGAAATTCACAGATATGGTAACACTGTTTGCAGTGCCACCTGTGGGAAACAATTCGCAGATGCACAACCGCATATGGTATGATCATATGGTATTTGCGATGAGAAATAAGTTTCTGCTAAAATGTCAGGGCTCACGTCCGTTTTTCTAACTTGTGGGCTCACGACCCATAGAATACATAAATAAATTTTGGTGAGAATCTATGCGATAGTTTAAGCGTCTACTGGTCACAAATATACAAGTCTCTTTTAAATATATAGATTCTGAGAAATACAAAAGTTAGCTGTTGTCATACAAGTCCGATTTTTGCCTGCAGTTGCTCGAATTTGTATCTTAGGAATTCAGAGGGTAAGTATTCACGTCCAACTCAGTTTGAGAAAAATTCGGACTTAATCGACTATGAAGCTGGACACCTCAATTGAAGACGCATTTTATGGTCTAGGTCACTATACACTGAACCGCCGATTGAGCCGCTATCAGGTATCGTTGCAAACACATAATATTCAGTTTCATAAAAGTTATGAAAGAATTTCCAATAAACTTTAATAAAATAAAAAGCATTGAAACCCCTAAAAACTACATTTAAATACCCTTTGAAAAAAATCAAGGAACATGAAAATAAAAGCATCAAAACTGTGAAAAAACATTAAAATATTAAAATAATCATATTATCATTATATTGTATGTATAGCGAAAACAAATTTAAATGAAAAATTAATAACAGCCATTTTTCAATAAATACCAACAATTAATGAGTTATAAATGAACTAAACAGACACCAGAGTGAGTGCAAACAAGTTTAACAACATTTAATAAATTTAATTATGCCAACAATGGTAAAAATTTATATTTCATGACTTAAATTAATGTATTGAAAAAGGATTAAAAATAAAACAAACAACAGAAAAAAAGAGAGAAAAACGCAGACATATTACAAAAAAAAAATAATAATAAAATTAAGCGGCAAATATACAGGCAAATTTGTTGACAAAGCCACCACACACACACACATACACAGCAACACATAAACCTAGGCATACAAGCAAATAAACAAGAGAGCAAATGACAGCTTATAAAAATGTTTTGTATTTTATTTTATTTTTGTTGTTGTGGCTGTTGTAAACGGTAGACAGTTAATAGGCGCTAACACACACACCAACACACATGTGCATATCAAAATAATTAAAATTTTTTGTTATTGTCATTGCATTTAATGGTGGCCATAGCGAGACACCGGGATGTGTTTATTGCTTTTATTCCACTGAAGTAAAACGTTCGTTTGTTCATGTGCACTTTTGCATTTTCGCATTTCCGCTGGTTTATTAGTTTGTAATTGCATTTGTGTATTTGTTGCTGTTTCGGTTTTCGGGCGCTGTCATGATATTGTTTTAATTCTCCACATTTGATGGTTAATTTTGGAAAACAAATGCATAACAAAAAAAAAGTGAAATAAAACGAAATTTAATTTGACAGGTCAAACCGAGGGGCGGTAATCAGCAGTGGTCGAGCGCCTGAATAAACTATTTGAAACACACAAATTCATTAACTCAAATGCGAGCAATAGTTTTTTTTTATTTTTTTTATTTTAATTATTTTAATAAAATTTTTGCTATGCAATTTGTGTGTTAGCTGGAATCAGTGTTCTGCTTCGTTTGGCTTATGGTTCTGATAACGCATTTATTACTCCATAACGATAACGCAAAGGGTTCAATGATGGTCAACGGAAAAATGCTAGGCATACCACAAAAAATATGTACATAAAAAAAATATATTTTTTTAAATTAGCCCACACGATTTATGGTTAATTATGGCGAATATTATGCGGCATTTTGAGTCCATTTATGTATGTGAGAAATTAATTACTTCAAGTTGGTTTGATTTGTGAAAATGCTAGATTTTTTTATACACCGGTGTCCAAGGGTTTATTGTTTTTGTCACATCGCTTGTAAAGCCCATAAGGAGGCGTAGCTGGTATGGAAAACTATATATATTCTTGATCAGTGGGTGAGTCGATCTAGCGATGTCTGTCTGTCCATCTGTCTGTCATTTCGCACGATAACTGTCGTAGTTACGGACTCAAAAATTTTGGCATTGATATTTTTGTAGCTTATGTTTGGACGGTATTTGAAAATGGGCAACATCAGATACTACGCCAACTTCCCATAAAAATGGCCATCAAATTTCTTAATTTTGGGTTTTTTTGAATTTGGTAGGAAATTTTGTCGTGCACGGAATGGGAATGGAACTTGAGCGGAATGGAAATGGACCAGAACAAAATGGATTTGAATACAAATTTGGAAATAGATCGGGAAATTAATGAAAAATTATTGAAAAATTTTTTAATTATTGCTAAATTATCGGAAAATTATCGATAAATTATCGAAAAATCATTAAAAAATTATCGATAATTTATCGAAAAATCATTAAAAAATCATGGAAAAATGTCAAGAAATTATCGAAAAGTTATTGAAAAAATTTCGAAAAATTATTGAAATATTATCGAAAAATATCGATAAATTATCGAAAAGTTTATTTTTGGAAAATTCACAAATTGTTAACTAATTTGGAAAGAAAAGTGGTCCACAACCCCATCGTAATTCATATCATGAACTGATGTAACTCGTATTCATTGTGGTGAGCTTTTGATATGCATTGGGACCACTCATTATTTCCATTTCTTCAGAACTTCAAATTTAAAAATCTAATTAAACTATTTTAAAAGCATTTTCCATTTAACAGAATTTTTTGTAAGGAAGTTGTAATTATTTTGATGGAACTAGATCAGATGCGGTTTGTTGATTAGCATACTGAGGAAACAAAATCCAGAACTGCATGGTTATGATTTTAAACGGGTATCGCTTTGGAAAAAATCAAAACTGCTGAGTTCTAAAATATAACGTGAAACACTGTCAATATTTGAATGTTGATTTTTTTTATGCAGGAATGTACTTTTTTTCAGATCTTCTTCCCAATTCTACAGGATGAATTGTGTGAAATTGTATTAGAAAAATTGGCAGTTTCAAAAAAAATTTAAACGTTTTGTTGTCAAAATCATTCAGTGTTGGCTGGAAATTGACATCGGTACGGTACGTTTTGACAACGTTTCGTTTTGATTTTTTTCTCAGTGCAAGACAACACTCGAAAATGGAAAGTGTATTTGTATCCAACTGAAGTATACTTAAATCACAAATGGGATCAAACAGTTTAGCATATTTTTAGGTTGCTCTACTGAAATTTCAAGGAATTATTGAGGAAAAAGGAAAAATCATAGAAATGAAATGCTCCAAATTAGGTAGGTATCCAATCAATCAATCATGATCAATCAATGGAAAATATTTGTATACTTTTTCTCTCTTATTTCTTAGGAAATATTTATCAAAATTTGTTGCCTTCCTTCCTTCGGTTTATTAGGAAATGCTTATTAAAATATGCTTCCGCCCTAGCAAATCCTCTTAAAAGTGATGGCAAAGCACTTGCACCACCACCACGTTTGACATATGAGAAACCACAAATGGGAAATAAATGGAAATTTCTTTGAAATTCATTGACACATTCACAACTTGTAAGGCAATATCATAAGGCTGTGTACAATTTGTGTGCATGTGTGTGTGTGTGTGTGTGTTTGTGTGTGTTTGTGTGTAATCTACCAGAATATTTACTTTAATATCCATTAATAAATAAAATAATTGAGGTAAAAGTCAAAAGTGAGTCTGTGGGTTTGCGTGTTGTTGTGTCTCACTTAACTTGTGATTTTTGGTTTGTTTGTTGATTTTGTGGCAAATGAGTTAAATCCCGATTGACAGGTCACGTGCAACTGAGGAGTGACATTTATTGAATTTAATGCCAACCAAGTTCACTGAACTATACACAAATACAAGTCAATTGAAATGAACTTCATGGCGATACAGGCAAGATTTCCATACTGATTTCCTTTAAAAGCTTCGAAAAGGATTTGACTGAGTTGATTGATTTTTGAAACGTTGTTTGCAGAAATTGCATTTGCTTGGATTATTACTTTTTCAACTTCAATAGAGTTTGAAGAGAAAACTATTTAGAAATGAATGCCAGCTCCAGGCCCTTCTGAC
This sequence comes from Heteromyza rotundicornis, assembly GCA_951394025.1. Taxonomy (NCBI): domain Eukaryota; kingdom Metazoa; phylum Arthropoda; class Insecta; order Diptera; family Heleomyzidae; genus Heteromyza; species Heteromyza rotundicornis. The sequence continues at coordinate 57,921,551 of OX596013.1, read as the reverse complement.
AACTGCAAGACACTTAAAAATTCAATGAAATGCAAGTAAAAAAAAAACTGATTTCCTTTGATACGATTTTTAGTGGATTTTTTTTTTGTGTGTATATACGATCGTGCTCTCTCCTCACTGGCCTGGCCAACATGATAAGCAGCTTAATTAGCATTTGATACACACCCCCCCATCCCCATTCTCGGTCATTCTATTATTTTCTTCAGCCCCATTCACCCCCATCCGGACCTAATTTCTTCACTGACCGCCCTAGCGTCGCTGCTGCCACGTCTGCTTGTAATGTTGAAAAATGATGTTAACTTTGCCATTTTGTAGTTGTTTTTATATATATATACATTTTTTTGTTGTAGTTGTTGTAGTTATATTTGCGCTCGCCGTGATAGTGACGGCAGTAGTCGCCGTAACTGCATTTCCGTTTTTGCCAATGCGTTTCGCCTGACGGCGCTTTTATGTGCATTTACGTCAGTGCATTATGTTGCGTGGTTTATTGTGTACTTATGTTCATTTCGTACGTTTTTTTCCCTTTTGCTGTTGCATTTTTGTTTTGTTTCGTTTTTCGTTGGTGGGTGAACGCAACGCTTTCGCAATTTTATAAAATTCTTTTTTCCTTTTGAAATTTTGTTATATTTGCAGCGATGGTCTGCAATGGTTTCACACTGCTCCGTAGTAGATACAGCTTCACTGCTGTAGATAATCATTTCCGCTTAATGAAGATATCAAGCTAAGTGTGGATGAATGGTAAGTAAAATAAACGGTGGATAGGAGAGGAGGGGACGAAAGTGATTTTTTAATTGAGTTTCTTTCAGTTTAGAGTGCTACAGTGTGTGTGTGTGTGTGTGAATGGTTACATATTAATTAATAAATTTATTAAAATTGATTTGCGCTAAGAGGGCTGGAGAATACACAACACATAAGCTCATTGAGGAATCCAACAAAATCGTTTTCAGTTACCACATTGAGTGCCTTTGTATAAACATGCGTGGCAAAAATTTCACACATGAACATTGTTGCCATTTGTGTGGTAATAAAAAAAATACAACAACAACAATACAAGAGCAGAAAATTACAATTAAAAGCTGTGAAAATATTTTTGCAATTTAAATTGGCAAATATGCTGGAGGGTTTGTTGTTGCTGTTGCGCTATATTACACAGACAAATCCTAAAGGCAGTTCTTTTTTTTGGAAATAAAAAAACGTACTGTGTGCACTGCAGTCACAGACAGAAAGACAGTCGAAACACATGCATGCATGCATGCATACCCCCAAGCTCTAGCATATGGATGTTAATGTGTTGGTATTGTTGTATATTCGCCAATTTGCTTTTACCATCAGAGTTCACACCATCACAGCAGACAGACAGACAGTGGGAAAAAAAACACCGTCCAGGCAACTCAATTATGAAATCATTTATTATTGAAATAATTACCTTTTTGGAAATGAAATGGGTGGACGGGAGGGAAGGGATTAAGCGTATGTAAACTGCTAAACCGCCAATGTCAGTGGATGAACAACAAAAACACATTTTGGTTAAATGCATTAAATGGCTACAAAAGCTTTTTTGTGTGTTGTCACATTGTTAGGATTTGAAACAAATAATAAATTAGATTAAACAAAAAACCGGATGCTGTATGTGAATTAGGGCTTTCAATCCCGAAGGCTTTTCGCAATCCCGGGATTTTCGGGACGGAAAATTGCAATATTTCGGGATTTGATATTTTTACAAGCAAAATGCATTTTAAAAAAATAAAAAAATGTTTTTTATAGGTTTTATTGCAAAACTGATAGTTTTAGCTTAAATAAATAAACATAAACATTAATTTCAATTTATGAAAGGTACAAATTAATGCATTTCTTTATTTTCAGTATCCCATCCAATTCAAAATATGCTTGAATAATTACTGAAATTACTTTTGCATCAGTTTTCAGTTGTACTTAATTTTTTTTATTAAGAAATTCTTTTTTGTGCGTTCGCTAAGACTGAAAATAACAATTTTCTTCTGAAATAAATATAAATTTATTTTTTCTTAAAGAAAAAATTGCAAGCACAAACAATTGTATATGTAATTTTTTTTAATAAATTAAAAAATTTTTAAGTTTTGTGTTTTCTAACTAACTTTTTTTTCACTTTGGGGTTGTCCAAATGTCATCAAAAACTATTTTTCTGCTTACACGATTTTTTTATATTTTATGAGCGATGAAAAGTTGTATTTTTCTAGTATTAAACTTTTTGTATGAACTAATTTATTTAAAATGTAGTCCCGAAAATCCCGGGATTTAGGAAAAAATATCCCGGGATTTTCGAGACTAAAAATGGACCGGATACGGGATCCCGAGATCGAAAGCCCTAATGTGAATGCAGCAGGAACAGTCAAAAAGTAAATTATTTCCTGATTATTTGATTTATACTTCCTAAATATTTTACATTCGATTGGCCAACAATTGAAGGTGGGGCCAATCTATTAACGTGTCAAATGACAAATTTTAAATTTTTCAAGGGGGACAAAAAACGTTTTGTGTAGAAAACCGATTTTAATTTGGTGTATTCAGTTTAATGTACCTTTTCATTATTTATGAAAAAAATAAATGGTTTTGTAATGTTAATGTTCAACACCATCAAAAGTGTAATCGGAAAGTTTTCTTAATGTAATAACGCATTACATCCAAACCTCAATTGATGATCACACGTTATTACACTCTATACAATTAATGCCCAACCTCACATGACACGTTTTTGCGTTTTTTAATTAAATTTACATTTTAGTTTGTAAATTGAAACTATTCGGTCTTCAGAATATCAAAAAAATAAGTAAAGATTGAAAATTTAAAGATTAATTTAAATAATAGAAAAATGGTAACGATAAACAAAGTAAAATAATAAAATTCAGAAGAACTAGTCAAATTCATATTCGAAATTAGAAAATATAATTTAAAATATTGTTGAAATATATTCGAAGAATACAATATACATTTACATCTATAATAAAAAAAAAAACAAACACAAAAAATAAAAATTATATATGGGCGTTTAACACGTTATTCGTAATTACCTCTATCTGGTATAAGCTTCCCATTTTGTTGTCACAAATGATTCTCCATTATTTCCTAGTTATTTCCTTTCATTGTGAGATTAATTTTCAACATTGACTTATTGCTTTTACACTTTTTTTACACAGCCGAATGTTCACTATTCGCCACTGTTACTAGTTGTGTATTAGCACGAGGAATGTTAATACACTGTAAGTATTAGTGAAAAATGATTTCCATTCCTCTGGATGACTGGAATGGGAAACTTTTGTGATTTTCTGATATTCAGTGTCATTTGACACGTTAATAGAGTCACACATTCAATTGAACCACCAACTAATAAATGGTAGCTATGCTAGGCCATGTAGATTGAGGACATCGGTAACTTTCACTATACCAAAAAAAAAGCTTTATCTTATAGAAGAAAACTGTTTAGTTAACCCTTTCAAGACCAGTGCACTGAATGATGTTCAAATATAAATGAATTTAAATACGTTTGAAAAACACGTAACATATGTTAAGAAAAGAACATTTTTAGGTTTCTTTTTTAAGTTACTAAGTGTGGCTCTGGTTAATCTAAATTTAGGTAAATCTCTTAATTCCCTATTATTCCCTTAGAAATTTGAAATAAATCCAATAGAGTCACTATAGCGTTAAATTTCAATGCAAAATCTTGTAAGAGATAAAATACCCTGCAGCAGAACTCCATAACTTTTCATTGTGTTGGACTGGGTAATCAATTTGAATAGGGAAACCCTATTTTCTTATAAAGCTGTTATTAACGGGTTAAATATTCCATATTATCCTTGTGGAGAGAAGACCCATTACCACTCACCTAAACGTATACTTTTTAATTATTAATTACATGTCAGCAATCAAGCCCAGTGCCAACATCATTTAAATGTAATTCACAATTACACTGAGCAACTACATAAACCAGTTTTTCAATTGTAATAATAGACAACAGAAAACAAAAACAAAAAACAACAAAAAAATTTTAAATTTAAAACTCATCAGAAAAATGTAATTCATTTTTACAAACCACACATACACATACACACACAATTGCATTGTAAACCGAGCGTTGAACACAATCGCTCACACTTATTAAGTAAATGCCATTACGTTGATTGCTTTTATTTTTTTTTTGTAATTTTAAAATAATTATGACAAAATCAACGAAACCACGCCACAAACCACCAACATCATTAATTCACAGAAATAATCATCATTCGCAATGCAATTCCACACATACTGACACAAATACGCTTTTAGGCGCATCCACACAAATAATGACTGATGAACGCACATTGACACGCTCGACCAGCCACCTCGCCGTCTCACCGCCTCTAAAGTATCAATTGTAATGTTTAATTAAATTTTCCACGAACGCATTTAAGCCGCAATTGAATTCAACTCAACTCAAATGCTTAAGTCGCAAAATTGATTTTTCAATTTGATGGCAAATGTGAAAATCTATGATTTTCGATTTTCCTACTTTACGCAGTAACAGAGCAGTAACAGAGTGGAACAGAGGATATCAGATTACAACTGATTAATTTTTTGCGCACGTACAAGCACATAAACGTTTGTGGGCGAGAGTGTGTGGGTACCAGTAACACTGTACGTGGGCGTAGTCGTTTCAAATTTCAAATAAACTGCATTACATGCACAAACAATGGGCTGCACTCGTCATCATTGGCATCATTGTCAACACCGGCTGCATTACAATTCAGATAATTTTAATGAAAAATCACGCATTATTAATTTGCTCTTGCTGCGCGTGTATGCAGCGTATGCATTATTTAATTAGCCTAAAAATAGACTGTGATGTACACTAATTACATTCAACTAATTAGTTTTCCTGTTTTTTTTGTTATTGTCTTTATGGTTTCAACCCTTATTAAACATGTTCACTGTTCGATTACAATACATGTTCTACAGCATAGTTTTAGGCATCACACTGCAAATTATTTCTAATTGGTCAAATTTATAATTGAATGAATTGTTACATAGTTAATTGGTAAGTGAATAGAAACTGAAAATGGCACGTTAGTTCGATTTTAATTAAGATGCATTTTTAATTAATTATTTAAATTAATACTTTATTTGATTAATACTTTAGAAACTGTTCAGAGGAGATAAGATTATACTGTGGGTTTTACATGAAATCTTTGAAGCTAAAGGTGTGAACAGTGGCAGTGAACATGAATCATTATTCAAATTCAATTTTATTTCTGTTAAGGAAAATTTTTAAATTTGTTGCATATTTTTGGGATCAAAAACAAGTTGAATTCGAAATTTTATGTAAATGACTTAAAAATTAGGGTGAAAAATCATACAGGTACAAGAAAATGTCTTAACTATTGAACTATCACCTTTAAAATTTGAGTATTCGATTTTTGTTTGCATCCAAAAAATATGCAATAAATTTTCCTTATTTTGGTTGAAATTATTTGAGGACATTTTTTTCTACAAAATAAAATGCAACTAATTGGCAAGTTACTATTTACTATTTTCTAGTGATGAACATTTGTATGCATTTATTTAACTGTTGCATATTTTCAGGAGGCATTAAAATAATTTACCTAATTTACTAAACTTTAAATTTTTATTCCATTAAAGCTTAAGGCTTAAAGTATGAACAAGAATGCTTCAATTCCATACAATTCCACAGAATATGGGCACAATTTTCATATAATGTTATACATGGCATACATTGCATACATTTAGGCGCGTATATTTTCCCGCCACCAACACTACAATCTCTTAACAGTGGCAACTTAATAGCTTTACAAAGTAACAGTGCATAGTGTAAATGTGCATTATAAACTTTTGCCCCAAACGAGCAGGCAACACAGAAGGGAAAAAAGCAGCTACTCGTATCTACAAAAAAAAAGGGCAACAACGACAATGAATGCAAATAAAAAAAAAAGAGTGGTGTATAACCTATGCTGCTATTATGGTCTGTGGTGTTAATTGCGCGCAATAAATCTGCGCTTTGATGGTCGGAAAGTTTTTTCTTTGTACGTGTGTGCCTGCTTGTTGGCAAACTTGGGACCCAATAGGGCAAAAAAAACGAATGAACAGAAAAAAAACAACGAACATTTGTTGAGAAAAACGGACACACAATTGTTGTTGTAGTTGTTCCTGATGCTGTGTCGTCCATAAGAGATAAAAATAACATGTTTCGTATCATTAATTTCAAATTATTTATACATAATCGCAAACGTAATGGCGAGTTTGTGCAGTGACGGTGGAAATGGCGGAGAGTGCGTGTGTGTGTGTGGGGAAAATTAAAAACTACAGATACACAGAGAAAAATAAAATTCAAAGGAAATATTTATCTTTACAAAATTTAAAAAAAATTATAATTACTTAACCTTATGAGTACTTTTGGGTCATTTTTGACTCATTTCCCTTTAAAACGGAAAAATCTTTTACCATAAGCAAATTTACAATTTATCCCAGAATCGTGTTCAAATAAATATAAAAAGGTTACCAGGGAAAATCTCAGATTTATGCCAAATTCCTTGGCACACCATTCTGCCACACACAGCTTGTTCATCAATTTATTTATTCGCCCATAAAATATATCCTCAAAGCTAATTCGATAATTTGTTTGAGATTATTTTCCACCAAAACCCAAAGCCTTCCCACGGCACCCCATACACCAGCTCAGCTATCTTCTTGTGTGTAACTAGGCACGAAACGGAATTAACACCGACAAATTTATGATAGCAGCAGCCGGACTACAACTGCAAAGGAGCAGCAACGGTCTTGCAACAACAAAATAAATAGCAAAAGACATTTTTATGGGAGGACAGACAAAGACGATGGGAAGCAGGAGAACCAGAGTAGAAAAGGAAGCTGTGATACACAACCAACAATCGGCCGACGACCGCTTTTGATATCACAATTAGGCATTCGCGCCCAAAAGTACACAACGGAAAACAACAGCACCAACAGATAATAAACAAACAACAGTGGAACAAAAAATCTCAAATAGAGACAAGAGGCCCAGAAAAGAAGAAAACAACAACAACAGCAGCCAACAAAACATCAAAACAAATACAAGAAACAATAAAATTCGTACGCAAGTAAAGACAATAAGATTTATTAAGTAGCGCACATACTTTTTTTTTCCTTTCTTGCCATTTTTCGTCAGAGTAGAAGGCCGGCCACTAAAGAACTTTCTTACGAGTAACCGCAAAAAATGTTTCATTCTGCGTTTATAGGTTCGGTTTGTTAACTGAGTATTTTTATGTGTGCTTTTGGCCCCAGCAGCCAGGCATTGTTGCTGGGGCCAATAAAGGAATTTATTTATGTTTCTATTTAATTTTTTTTTGTTGGTCTAGTAGTTGTTTTGCAGGCCTAAGAGTTGGCACTGAAAATTGTGTTTCTTTGTGAGTGTTTATTTTGTTTTGGTTGAGTCCTTGAATATTTTTGCCTTCGAATCGAATTGGTTCATTGAAGAATAATTGCTAATTAATGAAAGGAAATAGCAGCGAATAGAGCGTGTATAGATTTTGGCAATTGTGTACTGTAGGAGGACAACCAATTTACATATTGAATGCATAATTTTAGGCGCAACGCATGGAATATCAATGAAATTATAATTTAATAAATATATTTTGTGTTTCTTTGAGTTGGCATTGGTGTGGAAAACTTGGTGTGCCATTAGGATATCTGTCTGTCCACATTTGCCTAAAGTCACCAGTGGATATTGAATGCAGTAACTTCATATATACATGTAGTCTATATAGACCATGGTTACAGATTCGATGTGGAATTTTGATTTTCAAAAGAACCCTAGGAAGTTTTCGTTGGGGACTTCTGAAACCAAATATATTTAGACTCAGAGAACTCAAGTTTTTATTGAAATAAAAAAAAAAAAATTGTAAGGGAAATCTTTGCTCAGAGTAAAGGTAAGAATCCATCATATGAGCCATTCAGTTGTCATATCGATTAACTCCACTTTTCTGAATTTTTGATATTATTGCGAACCTCGAACGCTTATATTCCGAAACACTTTCTAAATTCGATTTAAAATTAAGGGTTTTTGGCGACTTTAAAATCTGCAATGATATTCGGAGGAAAGTACCCAAAAACCCTTAATTTTAAATCGAAATTGCTGAAATTCATTTAAAGGAAATTTATTTTCTGCTTTTTAGTCGATTAAAGGGTTATATTTTAAAAAACTAGTTTTTACTCTTTTTTTTATTAATTTCCTTATAGAAATAAAATTGTTCCGGTCCACTTTGATTTCCTTCTGATGCCATTATGTGTTTTAAAATCAATTTGGTTTCAATCCATTTCGAATTTCACTTTCACTGTTCTCTATTCCATTACCAATACGACCCCGATAACAACTACTTCTCAAGATAAATGGATATAAAGAAAATGCCGCGACCACTTTGTGGTTTTAATCTGAGGATGCGTATTTGGAAATGTGTACTTTTTAATTTTAATATTTGAAAACATTTATAACCAAAAGCCTGTCCACCGGGTACCAACTAACTCTCACCCTACCAGGCAAATACAAACGAAAAAGCCCGCTACCAACAATTTAATTTTTAATATTTCATTAATAATATTAAAATCAGCCGTTGGTACGTGGCTGGCTGCTTGTGTGTGTGTGCTGGCTCTCTCTCTATTACCAACCTCATAAAACCTTTGGCAGCAGCTGCCGGTATTAACCGCATTATAAGCATAATTGAATTCTGATAATAAATTTGCATTATGTTCGGCTTATTTTTGCCTCCTTTTTTTTATTTTTTCGCTGTTGCTGTTGTGTTGGTATTGGCTATGAAAGTACTGATGCGGCTCCACAACCCCAACCCCGAGGAGTAGATTATTTTATAATTTTACCCAAAACGCACATTTTCACCGTTAACAGCGAGGAGTCACAATCCGTGTGTGTGTGTATGGGCGTGTGATTTCGGTGAAGCAGAAATAAAAAAAAATTGTATGAAAAAAAAAAAACAGTTCGCGTAAATTATGCACAATGGCATAAGTAATGAATTTTATTTTATGTGACGCATATGAATAATACTCTTACACGGTGGCTCTTCGTATGCTCGTTTGTTCGCATTTTTTTTTCGGTGTGATAGTATTTAAATAAATGAACGATGAAATATGTAATGTGCACGCAAAAGAGCAAAGAGTGTGTGTGCGTGAAGGGATGAGTGTGTGTGGGTGTGTGTGCTGGGTAATACTGCAGACAATGCAGAAAATTTGCAAAATGGGAATTGAGGTTGGGCAAAGCATTAAGTGAGATTGTACAAGGTGTGCGTAGATGTGTGTGTGTGTGTGGAAAAATGTAAAAGAGTGGGTGTGTTTGAAAAATGGCAATAATGAAGCGAAATTTGTGCAATTTTCAGCAAAAAAAAAAGGAACTGGTGAAGTCTGACTGGCGCGAGGGGGGAGTATAATTTCAAAAATAAATATTAAATATTGCAGTAAAGTGCAAAGTGGAATGGGCTCACATATGAAGTTATGATCGCTTTTATGACTTTTTTAAAATATTTTTCCTCTACTGAATTTTTTTTTAATTTTTGAAGTAATTCAAAATTATGTAAATTTATTCATTAAGCCTGCTTATGTATCATTAGGACTGTTTAATATTCCTGCATCTCAAAACTCTTGAAGCATTCCAGCCATTCCACACTTTGCAGACATCATAAAATTCTTTGACTTTCAGCAATAAAAAAAAAAGCTAAGCGAAGAAATGGGGTCATTGCTCATAAACGCCTTCATCAAAGGCACAACATCGATAATAATCTTCATTTTTTCCTCGAGAGAGAGAGAGATATAGAGAATACAACAAGTAAAGGAATTTCTTTACCAGTTGTACGGCATCAAGGCTGAAAGGGTGTTTTCTGTTTTTGTGAGGGAAAAAAATCAGCGGCACATAAAAGTACATTTTCAGCACATTCTCGCTCCGTTTCTTCCTACTCCTTTTACTAGCTTATCTTTGACTCCTTAACATTAATATCTATGAAGTCAGCTTTTTGGCGCAGTGGTAAAACGATGATGAAGTGCAAAAAAAAAAAATAGAAAAAAACATTTAAGCAGAACAAGCAGAGAAAATGTTCGCAAGAAAAAAAAAACAAATTATACGAAAACGAAGCTAAATTTACGCTTGTTTCTCACATTCTTTTATACATTTTGCTTTTGCTGCTGATTGCGAACGAGTCGGCAAAATGTTGTATAGAAATGAATAAAATATGATGAACAGACGGAGGACTGCAGCAGTGACTGAAAGAGGCAGCGCGTGCTCGCAACAAAAAGGGTTAAATGAGCCACGAAAACGTAAAGTATGAAAATGATTTGCTGATTACGAAGAAATAACCGGAGAACGGACATGGAAATGGACATAAGAAATATTTTGTATAGCATATTTTTAGGTGGCATGAGAAAGGGATGACCAAGAATGGGAATGGGTAGAGCGTGATAAAAAGAGAAGATGAAGTTGGCAGAATTTATGTCAGGAATATAATGGTGTGGGAAGGAGGGGGGGGGGGGGGGTGGAGATTATGGTTATTGAACCCTTGAACGAAAGATTTGAATTGAAATTAAAATTCTGAAATTAAAAGTTTCTTAAAGAAAATTAAGAAATTAGCAGTATGAAGCTGATTGGGTATTTTTGAGGCAATAATTCGTAACGAAATTAAGTAATTGAGGCGACCAAGGTTGAGAAAGACTGAGCCGATTTGGACTTGGTTTTTCGCATTCAGTCTCCAATTTTATCGGGAATGTAATTTGAACTGCAAAACAATACACCGGAACAAAGTTGAATTAGAACAAAATTTGGAAATGAAGAGGATAAATAATGGAAATGAAACTGAAACAAAGTGGAAATGGAACCAGTATAAAGTGAAATTTGACTAAACTTAGAAATGGAACGGGAATGAAGCTGGAACAAATAGGAACTGAAACAAAATTTGTAAAAGGAACAGGTAAATAATGGAAATGATTGGAACTGGAACAAATTTGAATTGGAACAAACTTTGGAAATGGAACGAAAAATCATGGGAATGAAACTGGAACAAAGTGGAATTGGAACAAAATTTGGAAATGGAACGAATGAATAATAGGAATGAAACTGGAACGAAATGGAATTGAAATAAACGTGGGCACAAACCGGAATGGAACTGAAACTTGGAATTGAAATGAAAACAAAATGGTAGTGCAAATATGGTTAAAAGGTTGACATTTGCCACTTTTTCGTATACAAATATTATAATTTTCGCTTTCATCAATGGCATTCATTCATTTATTATTTCCTATCAATATTAAATTAAATTTTTTTCACTCCAATGCAACTTTTTGCAAGGACCGCATGACCTACTCTTACTAATACAAAAAAAAAAGGCTGAAAAAATAGGGGAGCAAACCGGAAATCCATATTTCACATATTGCCTACACACACACGCACACAGGCTTATCATTGGGAACAAAAATATCACAAACAGTAAAATGTCAAACCAAATGTCAATCCCAATACCAATTTCTCCACACACACACACACACACACTTCTCCTTTCCACTTCCCTGTGCGACGCTTACTCGCTCTCACGACTTTGTTATAAGCTATGATTTACGATGTGACATTTTTATCAGCATTGCGAAAAATATGTCAAAAAATACAAGGGTGCCAAAAAAAAAATGGAAAAAAAGAATCAGAAAAAATAAACAAAATACAAAAGGATTTATATTTGTGAATTTTGTGCTTGTTGTTGTTGTTTTTTCCCCATCAAATCAACACTTTATAGAATTATTTGTAAAGTATTGAAATCCTTAACGAAAAATTCAATTGAATTTGAAATCGATTACATATTCTTTAAAGTATTTAACAACAACAAAATGTAAGTATTGAAAAAAAATTCGTTAAAACTGCTTACCCCCCCAAAATGATAACAAAAAAGTAAGCAAATTTTTTTTGTTTGGCAGCATAAATGAAAAGGGTACAATTTCCCGAACTTTGATGGATTTCATGGTTTGATTTTCGGTTCCTACCAATGTTTTTACTCCTTTGTCTGTTGTGGATTTTGGTGCCGTGTGCCAAAATATTTGTGTATGCGTGTATGATTTATGTGCTGGGTTTTGCATTGACATTTGTGTATTTGTATTTGTATTTGTTTGCCGTTGTGTGTGTGTGTGTGTGCGACTAACTTGGGTGAAATGTGAGCGTCCAACTGATTTGCTTTTGCTGTCCGCTAGATAAGCTGTTTAGTGGTGGAATTTTGCACAATAGAGAAAACAAATACAAAAGGTTGGCCATGTGTGGACAACAGAAAAAAACTACATTGATAGAATCTTGGGTTCTTCCATATCCTGCATAGTTTTGTTTAGTAATTGGTCATGCTGAAGGGAATTTGGCAGCTCTTTGGGTTATGCATTGTTAACCATTGAATTCGGTTTGTGTTTCAGTTGACTTAAGCAACTAGAAGGAAAATTAAATGCTTGACAGACTTAGCTTTTACTTACCCCAACTAATATAATTTTGTGCTCAAAATAATGTAAACCAACTCACCTAGAAAGAAAAGAATTTCGAAAAATATTCAATTAGTGAATTCAATTATATTTTATTTTTACATTTAAAAAATAAATTCTGATTAAAGAGCCACTTTCGCCTCAATTTCCCCAACAACTCACTCAGTGTCAGTGGTGAAAATATAAAATTAAATAAACTTTTTATAAAAAAAAAAAATGTCAACATGATAAATTCCATTTTTGCAGCAACATCCACAGCAGCAGTCAACAGTACCACAAAATGTATTACCACAAAATACCATGACAAGCGACATTCACAATCCAGTGTAAAACCACCAAGTTATAACACTTACACACTCAATTGCGGCGTAAATCTTGGCGTTTTCATTATAATTTAATCTACTTTGGTATGTGCGACATTGCGAATACAAACAGACACGCACATAGCCTCACACATGCACACAGAAACGCACAAATGTTCACACATATCCATGAAATAGTACACTCAGAGAAAAATGTGAGCAGAAATTCATTGGAAGTAAAAGAAATGTTTGACTTTTTGACTTAAATATTTGCTACAAAACCATTAACCCTTTAATGGCGAATGGAAAGTATACGTGAATTCTGACTCGTCACCATCGGTTCCGGAGTGGTTCAACTTGCCAAGTACGTATTAATTATTTTTGAATAAATTAACAATATACGGCCATGAAGTCGGAAGATGCTTTAAAGGGTTAAGAAAGGTTTATCTTTTTTCTAGGTAATTATTTAAAAAATTGTTGAAATTGTTGAATAACACAAAACATAATTTACAATAAAAATTACCAAATTTCTTAACTCGCCTAAGCAAAAGGGGTCCACATTGACCCAAAGTCTGTTTTCCGTTTTTTACTCTTCCACAGGTTGTGGAAAGGCGGAAAAATGAAACAAAAACTTGGTAAAAATATAAGACATTCCGGTACCCAACTCAGCTCTTGGGGCCTTAAAGGAGCCCATCTTTTATCAAGAGTTCTTTATACTATTTAAAATATTATTTTGTAATAGCTTTTGAGGCAGAATTTTCAAATTATGTGTAGGATAATATTAGGCGAAAATGTACAGATTGATGAGGAAAACATTTTGGACTATATTAAGGACTTAACCCATTCTGTTTAAAAAAATCCTGTATTTATTAAAAAACATTTTTAAGTTGCAAGTTTTTATAAAAAAAAAAGGACAAAAATTACCATATACACACTTCTAGAGATGAAAATTTATGAAATATGTAAAATTTTATTAACTGGTCAAAACTCTTTGCGACTTAAATGGACTCAATAAAATTTATTGAACTCCAAGGTTGTAGAGCGGAAAAGTGAATATAAATTAACTTAATTTAAATCGTATAAAATCATTTTGTAAAATTAAAAAAAATTTCGCTACTGGATCTTTATGTCTACATGAACAAACAGTAAAGTTCATTCAGTAACTTCATGTGAGACATTTTTGAAACCAAAAAAAAAAGTTTTAATACATTTTTTATATTCTTTCTTCATGCCAGCCAACCCGCCAATCTACACATACTATATAGTGTAATTTATTGTAAAGAACAATCTCGAAGGTAAATGTCATTGTCGCTATGTAAAAAACGAGAGCAAGCAAGCAAGCAATGAAGAGAAGCTAGCAGACACTTCTCCACATTCAAAAATCATGTGAAAAAATGTCAACAATTTCGTTGCTCATTGTCATAACAATCTTTGCATACCTTGCAGCTTAGAGGTGATGTCCTTTTGGTAAAGAAGAAAATACACTGAGGAAAAATAATTTGAAATATTTGCACACACTTGCAAGAGAGTTAATAAACAAATTAAATTAAAACCTAAAATTATTTACTAAATCACAACCGAAATACAAATTTAAAGAAAATACAGAAAGAAGAGAAGCAAATCAAAATTAATGCATGTCTAATATTTTCTTTTGGTGTATATTTTACTGTGTGCCAGTTGCTCATACATTTTCATATATAGAAATATGTTTTTGCATACGTGTGTGTGTGTGTGTGCGTGTGCTGTGTCATTTCAGTTTTGCTGTAGAATGAAGTGGATAAAAGCATAAAGTGGCATGAGGCAAGTACCATCTCGACCTTTCCGAATGAATATGAGAGAATTTCATTTGGAATTCCTTAAATTCCCCAACACTTGAGTATGAAATTGTTTTCCATAAAACAAAACAAAACACAAAATATTTGATTTCTCTGCTGAGAAACTGTTTGGATATGAAATATTTGCGTTGAAGTGCAAGTTCATCTTGGAATAAATTGTGCAGTAATGTGAGAATATGTGAAGGACATTTTATTTATATTTATTTAAACATTTTTACTCTTATATGAATTCAATGAGAAAATACTTTCGTTAAAAATTTAATGCGAGGAAAGTAAGTAGTCCTGCCCATTCCCTTTCATAATTCAGCCAAGCTTATTTTAGCTAAACTTTAGTTAACAGGAAATCAACGAAAACAAACAAAAACAAATAAACCAAAAAGTTATATTTACACAAAATCCCTCAGATATATTTCATACGCAACAAAAACAAAAACAAAAAGAAAACAAAAACAAAAATATATTACAAGCTACTTAAAGGAAAAACTTTTTGTCGAGAGAAATCAAACGAAATTTACATACAGGATCAGGATTTGTGCCATCCAGCAGGCACTTACACATATGAAAGCGTATTAAATTGCGCGTTTGATATGTGTAAATAAATGCCACGTTCACACACACGCACACACACACGCCCCCACGCAGAAACACCTTAATACAAAGGTTCAATCCACTGAAACAGTAACAAAGACACGAGGGTGCAGCAGCAGCAGCAGCAAAAAGTTGATAAAACTGACATCATGTGACACAATCACGTAGATTTATAAAATATTTCCATTTAATTTTTTTTCTTCTTCCTTTTGAGCTTTCTAAGAAAAAGGCATTTTTCGCTGACACTTTTTAAGCCTTGAGGAAAATAATTTAAATATAAAAAAAAAATATTTCACAAAACAAACGTGAAATGTTAGAAGAATAATGCCTGCAAGTAAGAGACAAATGTCAGGTTTGTTTTTGTTGTGAGTACGTGTGTGTGTGCGTGTGTGTGCGTCGAAAGTCACAAGGGCAACAAAATATGTCACACCTTAAATTTTTGACATTTCTTTTAAAAATTGTTTTGTGTCTGGCTGGGCGTTTGGGGAGTAGAAGAAGATGATGATGCTACTGTGCGTGTGTGTGTGTGTGTGGTGTCAGCACGAGTATGAATATTTATTGCCAATTCACGCAAAGTGCGAGAAAGTTTTTTGTTGTTGCTGTTTATTGTAAAAAAAAAGAAAAGAAGAAGAAGTTTCGCTTTTTTTCCACTCACAATCAGTTGGCAAATAGCTTAAAGTCATTTTTCTTTCAGGACAAAAAATGTATATGAAAACAAAAACAAAGAAAAATTGCTTTAGCATGGAGCTATTATAAAGATTAAATGGTTTCTTTTGTATGTTAACGTTTTTTTTTTTGTTAAGGAAGTCGAAAGGAGAATTTGAGTGGTTTTAAGTGAAAGCTCAGTTGTTAGGCACATTTTTGAATTGTTCAACGAGCGTTTTAATAAGAAAGAGGGCCAGACCAGAAAATTATTTGTAAACAAAATATATTAACACGCAGTGATTATTTTTTAAAACCCTGCACTCAGATAGTATTGAATATGGGGCACATCCCAAATCTCCCATTGGAAAAACTAATTGCTAGAGAAATACCAACTAGGAACAGAATTGGATTGAAAGCGGAATCAAATGAAAATGGAATGGAACAAAATGAAAACAGTATTACAATCGAACTAAAAACTAGTCAAACACAAAATGAAAATAGAACAAACTTGGAAAGCGAACAGAAACTTCAATGGAACCAAAATAAAATGGATATTATATGGTAAGAAAATGAAGCCCGAAGAAGCCGGAATAAATTGGACTGGAACAAAATGAAGCCGGAACGAAATAGAAATGGACGAAAATTTTAAATGAAACATGAACGAAATGTGAATGAAACCGACCCAAAATTGACCGGAACAATATAAAATGGGAATGATAATGGTATGGAACCGGAATAAAATGGACCGAAATGAAATGGAATTGAAAGGCGTTTGGAAAGGAAACGAAATGAGAATGGGAACAAAATTAAAAATGAACTGGAACAACAGGCAAATAGAACAAGCTAGGAAACGCTAGGACCATCAAAAGAGTTAAGGTAAATTTATTGTAAGAAAGGTTATTGAGAAATTGTCAAAAAATTATTAAAAAATTATTGCAAAATTTAAAAAAATTTATAGAATTATATGGCACAAGGCAAGTGACATAAATCAAAGTTTAGACATACTCTCAGGTACAAGGTATTTTGGAAATCGAAATAAAATAAATCTTTCCAAAATGTCGTCATTGAAAGCTGCATTCCACATTTAAATTGCGTTTAAAAGTCAAACCGTGGCCGAGGTTGGGCATTTAAACTATTTTGTAATAAACCCTCTAGGCATAGAAAACCTCACATACTTGAAGTCTTAATAGCTGATTCGTCAAAATGGATATACAACTGCGTTCACAAAAAAAGCAGCGCACTTTTTGTTTTTATGATCAGTTCGATCGGCTCAGTTATTATTTCTTCATAAACACATTTTTTTGTGCACCTAACGGCATTCATATACATAACGGTAATCGTTCAAATGCACAAGCATTCAGATTTTCCAGTTACAAGATAATTTTTTTTCGGATCAGCGAAAAGTGCTGTTCACAATAATAGCAAAGTTACCAACAAATTTGTTAAACAGCGACAATATTGTTTGTAATTATAGCAGGATACGACCTTAAGGTGGTATCTTGTAATTCAATGTTTCAACGAAACATATGTTTTCAATCTTGCCACCATATACATGGCAAATCTGGAACTACAATTTCAATGAGCACTGTAAAACAGAAAAAAAAGTTAAAGTTCCTTTAAATAACGAATCCTTTTTACCAAATGGAATCTTAATGATTGACTGCAGAATCGGCTCTAAAACCAATGTCCTTAGAACATTTTAATATGGACTCGATGCATGTTTTTAATGTACTATAGAACGCCTTGTACAATATATAAAATAAATTCAAGTTATGTAAAATTGACAGCTAACATAATTTGGAATAAGTTCAACCACACAGTCTGGACCACAGTCTCTCTTCTCATTAAATCTTTTAAATATCATTTCTTCCTTATGAGATACGTATCCTAAAAAAACTTTCTGAAACCAATTTAAAGTACTAAATTTCAAAAGACTTCATCTCGTCCATCAACTTTTGCCAAAAAAAAAAAAAACGAAACCCTCGCAACTAAGCTCCAAATCAGTTTACGATTTTCCACCATCAACGAGAAATGGAAAGCACATGACATGAAAGTGTTACCAAACTACCAACATGACATAAGATTATTGCACTCTAAGCGAAAAAAAAAAACAGAATCGAAAAAAAAGGAAACAAATACAAAAAAGGATCAGAAAAAAGCACCATCAGTAGCATCCGCGAGAAAAAAGCACTACTAGCGCGTGTACGAGATTTCTCTAACAAGATTGCCAACACAGCCAGCCATTCATACACTACGAGATGCGATGCGATGCGATACCGTCATATTGCGGGCAAGTGTTATGGAAATGCACATTGAGATTTCGTGTTGTGTCAGTCAGTGCTTGACAGATTGCAGGCAGTTAGAGCAGACAGAAAGAAATGCAATCGTAGCTCTGTGTGTAGGAGGGAGTAGTGCAAGAATTCGCTACTTTTGATTGTACTTTTTTGCACTTTCGATTACTTTTTTTTTTTTGGTCGTTGCTCACCTCGTTTTGAAAGACTTGAAAGTGTTTCAGATGAAAATGGAAGAAAAGGGCAGACAACACAAAGAGAAAAAGCCAAATTAAAAGCAGAGGCGCTTTAAAAATTTAAATTCTCCTCACTGTTGACTTATATACAAATTTTACAATGTTAATGGTCGCTCCATATATCAAATGTAACCCCTTCATTTTTTTATTTTTCGGCAATCACCACCGCCACTATGACCGCCACTGCTGTGCGGCCAGAGTAATGCTAGTCTATCCTCTTTTTATTTTGAAATATCCGCTGATTTATCGCCGGCAATAGATAATATTGTTTGGTGAAAACAATGCATGGGATAAGAGACGTTATGCCGCAGGATTGTGGCAAATTTCTAGTACCTACTGCATACAACAACTCCATTCTATTCTATATAGTAGACTATTATGGGTACTTTATTACTTTTTTGGTAAAATATGCGTGATGGCAAATGGGGCGCCATCATTTATGTACGACGCGTGAAACAATAACATCGAATGGATTATTATTATTTCTATATGTGTGTGTGTGTGTGTGTGTATATGTGTTAGGAAGAGCTCATAATTTGTGTGCCTTGTGTAGTTGTTAGTGGGTCAAATCGTAAATTTTAAAACTTACTAGTAAAATATAGTAATATGTAGTAAATGCTTAAGTACCATCATTTATTATAATAACTTTGGCAGGAGTGGGCTGGAACAGTTTGCTCAATTCATTTTTGTAAAAAATTGTATGGTGAATTTCGAACACGAAAATATGCAAAAAAAAACCATTCCTAAAATACTCCATAGAGGGTATAAAAATTATTCATCGGTCAACTTCAGACCTAAGTGGTACTAAGCATTATGTGATAATGGCAAGTGATAAGGTATGGCGTGTTAGGTATAGATGAGGGTGGTCGGACCACACAAAAAAAATTGGAATTTGCCAAATTTTTTCCATACTAAAGTGGTCGATTTTTTTTATGACTTCTGAATATTTATGAAAATTTTTTGTAAAAAAAAATTATTAAAAAATTATCGGAAAAAAAACGATTAAAAATCGCCCATGGTTCAAAAAAAAGTCGCTCTACTTTCAAATGCAAAGCGATGTTTTATGCGTGGGCTATTTTTCTTTTTGATTTTTATTTTGTTTACTTTTCGTAGGCTGTTTTTTAAGTATCCCTAGACGAATAAATTTTCTTCACCAGCATCACATCCTGAGTTCATCTAAAGATGTCCATCTGCCATTTTGAACGATAATGAAAATAGGCAACGTATGATGTGCACCATTCCCATTTCCCATACAAAATGGTCGCCTAAATGTTTTTCCCTTTGGAAATAATATCGGGAACGGAATGGGAATGAAAATGGGACAAAAAGAATGAAAGAGGAACGAAATTGAAATGGAACGGAACGGAACAACATGGAAATAAAAAGAAAATAATGGGAAAAAAATTTAAATGAAAATACCATTTTAAAATAAAACGGAAATGAAATAAAAAAAATTTCGAGAAACTAGTAAGAGTCTGACCGAAGCGGAAATACCCTGCACATGGGAGTACGATACATTCTGTTAGTAATTTTATTGAAAATCGGTATTTCATCGATAGTTTTTCGATATTTTATCACCATTTTTCGATTTTTTGTCGAAAATTTTCATATTTACTTCATTTCACAATTTTTTGTCGATAATTTATCGATATTTAATCGATAATTTTTTTGATAATTTATCGATAATTTTTCAATATTTTTTGATAATTTCCCGATCTGTTTCAAAACTTTGTTCCAATTCCACTTTGTTCCGGTTCAATGCCATTTAGTTCCGGTCCAGCTCCTTGTCCTTCCCGACCTCATTTCCAACCAAATGCAAAAAAACTTCTTCTCCATTTCAAATCGAATTTAAAACTTTTTAAAATCGAATTTAAAAAACAATTTTTTTATTACAAATATTTCTTGTTTTATGCCAACTAACATTTTGCTTCCCACAGATAAGTAGGAATAAATAAATTTTGCATTTTAATAGTTTCATTACACTAAAATGTAAATTTATGCGACTTATTACCACTAACACATTTAATCCCATTTGATTACAGTTTAAATAGAATAGTCAATTGGTGTATTTAATTTAAATGGAATTACACTTTGCCGCGAAAGGACTAAAAATTAAACAATAACCGTTTTCATAAAATTAAATTCTAATTTTAAACTCAATATTTGAATGGCAATTGTGTATAATTGCATACCCACTCACACCAACACATTCGTTGTAAAATTAAAACCATGGCGAAAAATAGCGCAAAAGAATCTCACCAAATATACAAACACACACATTTAATGCAGATACACAATATCTCTTCTCTAAAGCAGGGCTGGAAGGACAAAACATAAACCCAAATGGAGATAATCCCAAATCTGGGAAAATTGGGATTAACTAGGACGAACATTTTTTGGAAACTTACAAAAAATAACTGAAATGTATAAGGTCACAGAGGACTTAGAATAAAATAGAATATAATTATGACCTTTTCTGGTCTTATCCAATGAGCAGAGGCCACATTTCCAGGTTACCGCAATTAACTTGAAGTAATTATTATTAAAAATTCCACTTCAGTGAGAATAAATTGGCGTACATTTAAGTGGTATGCAAAAAAAATTAAGAGAAAATATAAAATTCCGTTTAAGTACGAAATACGGCATTTCAGATTATGCCCGGGTCCCCATTTCCTATTAAAAAAAAAATACAAAATACACACAAAGTAAATGCTGAGTTGGGAATGAGAGCGATGCGGATGATTATGAGGCGACATGAAAACTGCTGTGCCAGCATGAATAGTCTAATAACAATAATGATTATGATGATTTTAGCTAGGAAAAATAGAGCCTTCAATTAATTTAATTGCTGTAGAGGCCAGCAGTTAAAGTTAAACTGTGTGCGACAGATGGAGGTGGCATCACTTTAACATTAAATGTATTTTTGACAGCATTTTAGGTCAATTTATTTACAATTGTTTGCATGGAAAGAACTGCACACATTTCTTAGCATATTTTTAGGCATTCAATTTAATTAGCATTAAATTATTGAAAGCATATTTCTAGTTTACTGAATCGAATTGAATTTCCTCATTTATACCATTTCCATTGGATTCATATTTTTTGTTCAAAGTAAATTAAATCAACTCTTCAGGATCTCATGCCCTAAAGTATGCAAACTAATTTTAAGCAGATTCATTATACCCCCACACTCACTGTGGCAGGGTATACTAACTTTGTCACAACGTTTGTAACGCCCATAAGGAGGCGTGTCCGGTATGGAAAAGTATATACATTCTTGATCAGCATCACCTCCTGAGTCGATTTAGCGATGTCCGTCTGTCTGTCCGTCCGTCTGTCCGTCTGTCCGTCTGTCCGTCTGTCCGTCTGTCCGTCCGCACGATAGCGGTCGCAGTTTTGGAGATATCGACTTGAAACTTTTTTTACATGGTTTTCTCGTGAATATTGAGATCAAGTTCGAGAATCAGCCAAATCGGACAAAAACTGGGCGTGGCTCCCATACACCGAAAAAAAAGGTAAAAATTTTTTATTGTTGTATTCGATTGGAAATGTTTAGAAACGTATTTTTGACATGGTCCGAGGTTCCGCAGCCACATATATAAGGGTCTAAATGGGGTCTTGAGACCAATTTTTTTTTTTTTTTGTGGATTTAATTGGAAATTTTTAGAAATGGATTTTGGACATGGTCCGGGCTCCAAAACCACCTATAATTGGCTCAAAATAGGGTCTTGAGACCACAATTTTTTATGTTCAAGGTACTTCTTCCTACTGTGTGGGGGTATTTCAGCTTCGGTATAGCCGAAGATAGTCCACTCTCTAGTTTTATGTGCAATTTTCCAGTGGGCCATTGAATGTGGAGCTTAGCAAGTTACCGCAACAATTAGAAGCAATTTACTTAAGATTTCTGTCATTTCAAAGCATTACTTTGTCTTTACAAATACTAATGCAATCCAAAATAATGTTGACGTTACTTCTAGCATAAAGATTTAGTCAAAACCCTTCCATGCACTTTTATGCTACACCTCGGCTTTCATCTGCTCTGCGAAGGTTAGCACACAAAATTGTATTTTATGCGCATAAATTAAGTAATCATTGTAATTTGTATTATCCGCTTAAAAATATGCTACAAAGCGCGGTAGCTTTTGACAAGGCGCTGCTTACAGTAAAATGTCGGTAGAAAGAAACCAAACAAAAAATTTGTGTTAATTATTTCTTTGTTGCCGCTCTTGCTGCAACGTGAAGTGAAAAGTTTACTTTGTGTTAATTTGCACAAAGCATAAGTTTAGGATGAATAGCAAAAGCAGAAAATACAATTTCAGCTTTCTCACAACTCTTTCGGTAAAGAAAGTGCAATTGTGCAATTGGTGGCAAGCATGAAGCATTGACATTTAGAAACACAGAAAAAAAATCAGTGAATAACATATAATTACGGCGAAGGAATTGCAAATTGCTGTGGGTGGGGCCTTTTAGATGAGAGGAGGGGGTGATATAGTTGCGTGCTCTACTTCCATGAGTCTACAAATGGAAAAGTATTTAAATAGAAAATGAAGGAGAGTGGAAACTTAATATTTTAAGCATACTTTCAATCATGGAAACGTATAAAATAATTACCGTGTACTTTTAGACTTGGGACTGACGAGCTATTACAATCAAAGGAGAGGAAAAAAATATGCATTTTTAAATTTGTTGCATACTTTTTGGGACCAAAAACCTAATAATTAATTTTTTTGCTCCATTAAGTATGCAACATATTTTAAAATGAATATTTTTATCTTCCTTGATTATAATTATATTTATTAGAATTTAATAAATTTAAAACTAAAATGAAAAATTTGCTTAATTTGTTACAATTTCTCACAAATCAAAAATTATTTTTAAGCACAAACATTAATTTGAATTAAAATTTTTAAATAGGTTTCATTTCATCAATTATGCTTTGCGAAAAAGTTAAAAAATAAAAGCATAATTTTAGGCAAAAATTAAAACTAACTGCAAATTGATGCGCCTGCCAAAAAAAAACACTACATAATACATTATTCATACGCTTACAAATATTTGCAAATACACACAAACAAATTTACTTCACAGCATTCGCGTTTCGTTGATGTTTGCTTTTTGGAATAGCGACAATTTGGTTTTGTTTTTTCTTGTAAGATACTGTATTGCCTATATTTTTGTTGCCGCTCTTGTAGGGCACTTTTTGTCGTTTCACATGACTGTGTGTGTGTGTGTGTGTGTGTGTGTGTGTGTGTGTGTGTGTGTGTGTGTGTGTGTGTGTGTGTGTGTGTGTGTGTGTGTGTGTGTGTGTGTGTATGCTATATAGTGAAAAAACCATTATGCGAAGTATATTGACGATGAGTGCACAACAACAGAAACAGCCAGAAACAACAGAGTGAAAGGCGAAAATAGAACGCTTGCAACAAGAGTAACAACAAACACCAGCAGTAATAGTCATAAAAGCAAAAAATGAACAACTGAAACATTTTATGCATCACCGTGTGGAAGTAATGCGCTGTGCGTACCGAAACGTTGCTGCGTCATTGTTGCTAGCAGCATGTCATAGGAGCAATGGAAGTACTTAAGTTGAAAATCATAGGGTAAAGTTAAAAATTATTTTTTTTATTTAAAAAAAAAAATTTTAAAAATAATAAAAAAAAATTTATTTAAAAAATTTTTTTTTTAAATTATCAAACAAAAATAGTGTTTACATTTCAACAAAAAATAGTACAAAAATAAAATGTAATTAAAGGAATTAAAAAACAAATGTAAAACCTTAAGTCAAACAAAAAAAAATTGTTAAATAAAAAAATTTTAATTTGTGGAAATTATTTAATTACACCCGTTTTATCAGTATTCGGTTAATTAAATTATCCTTCGGTTTGGCGCAAAAGTGTTAACTGAATATTGAGTAAACAATTTCAAATCAATTAACAAAAAAAAAATTACATGAAAAAAATACAAAATAAAATTAAAAGCAAATTTAAAAAACTTACCCCACAAAAAATTTAAATTCTTCAAAATTAAATTGGTTTTTTTTTTAAATTAATTTTTAAAATGCATTAACTGTGAATTTAAATTCGAAGCTTATGATGATAAATTTTGCATTCAGCTTATGACAAATAAAAAGCCAAGCCTCTACCGCTGACAAAAGCAACTTCAATGAACAAAAATCTTCTTTGTGTTTTGCTCTTGTCCACCAACATTTCATTGTGGGTTGTGTGTAGTGAAAGCAGTCCCTTGTCAACAACGTAGGCACCCTTGGCGTATGTACAAAGAAAAAGAAAAACTAAACACAGACAAACAGAAAAAAGAGCATTTGTGAGCCTGTCCTGTTGTACTTTTCTAGCCTTCTTCGTTGCCATGATGTGGGATTCTCTACGTTTTAAGAGCCATTGTAAATTTTAAATGGCGTTTATTTTTTAAGTTAGTGGTAGCACACACACACACATCCACACATGCACGTATAACAAAAAATATCAACAACAATAAGATATGAAAATGGAAAAATTAAAGGAGAATCAAAAGGAAAAAAACAAAATAGTTTACTTATGAAGAGAATAAAGTAAAAGTAAATAAAAGCATGCTTATAACATAGACAGGCATATGTAAGTACTGAAAGACTTAAAGTCAGTTGGCATGTGTTTGACTGGAGAAAGCAAATTAGGCAATATAAAATTTAAAAAATTTAAAAAAAAATTTTTTTTAACAGATTTTTGAAATTTGAAGTGTCATCAGAATTAGTAAAAAGGATTCTTTCAATAAAGTGCCAATTAACAATTATCCTTAAAAATGTGCATGAATTTATTAAGTTTTTTATGTTGCCCATGGCTCCTGGCCATAACTATGCTGCACAATATCGAACTGCTAACACATAAACTTAGCAACTTTTCATAAAAATTCGCAACTGCATTGCGCCAAACATGTGGAGAGCATAAAAAAATTTGACACACATGGTAAGCAACACACAGCGAGGACATTTTACAAATATTCTCAATTTCAAGCGCCGAAAAATATGCTATAAGATAAGATATTCTATGTACATTTTCGTTTAAGTAAAAGTAAAAAGCATTTGTGCTCAGCATGAGCATCATCATCGTCATAGTCACACAGTATCACACAGTATCACACGACAAACACACACACACATTCAAACACACAGTACACTCTAGAGTGGAGTCGTCGTCGTCGTCGTCAGCATCTAAGTAAGAGGCATGTGGTCGCGTACAAGAAATAAAATTTCAAATCATAAAATGAAAATCCATGACAATAGTTGTGCAGTACAGCGCTGTATACTCTGTACAGTACCTATAACAACGTCGTCTCATTTCATTTTGGTTTAGCTTAGCTTTTTTCCTTGACTGCTGGTTTGAAGCATACTTTTAGGCATGCTGATATATATTTTTTTTCTTTCCGAGCTAGAACTCTCTTCTTTATGTTGCCAAGATTATTATTATTTCTTGTTGTTGTTGCCATGATATTCTACGAGTGCAAGGCGGTAGCGGCAAAAAAAGAAGAAAAACTAAAAAGTTGTGTAATATGTGAAGGAAAAGGAAGTAGGAATTCATATCTTGAACGTGCTTTAGCTGCTAGTAAAGAGGAAAACGAAGACTGCAGGCAGGATAAGCAGGATATGTGCAGAGTCACATGTAAAATGAAGATGTTACGAGACAACTGTGACTATGTGCAATGCCCTATGTGAAGCTTGTTAAGACGTTCTGGCACATAAGCAGGAATTTTTGTGCGTTTTCAATTTTAAGGACTTTTTCCAAATTATTTAATTTCTGTTAAAATTAAAATAAAATTTCCTTGCAGTCTTAAATTTGTTTTGGTCTATTCCCAATTTTACACATTCTTCTTTTATTTCAATTTCACATGAAAAACAACTTCAGGAAAACTTCTTCGTGCATGCAACCACCGCCAATGCAACGCGCCTTGGTAACCTTTTCGCGCCACTATCAATTTTTCAATTTTCTCAACACAACTCGGCGCCGCTCCCTTTACCTTGTCTTTCACCTACTTTCACCAACGAGCACTTACCGCAACAGTGCAACAAGATAAGTTTTTTGTGACTTGCACCACGCGATATAGCAGGGAAAAAGAAATTGTATCATATATACACATTTTTTCATTTCTTAGACGAGCATTGAAATGAAATATTTGATATTAACTTTTACAATTTCAATTGCAATATTTTATATCGAATTTATGAGAAGTGGTGTCTGTGTGTGTGTGTCGCGAAAGTGGAAATTGTAATTATATTAAATTTCATAAATAGAAATTCTTTTTTCAGATGGCTTTTAACAAGAATATGAAAATTGAGATATATTTTTAGGAGCAATATTTCATACATATGTGGCAATTCACTGTCAGTTGTAAGTTTATTTTCGGTTAGTACATACTTAAATTATTGATAACAAGAGAAGAGAAAAATGTATGCAATTTTTAATTTTGTTGCATATTTTTATGATGAAAAATTTTTTAAATTTAAAATTGGTGAGTCAATAAGTATGACGATATCGGACGAAAATGGATTTCAAATTTTTAGCATGCGACTTTATTTCTCATCCAAAAAGTATGGAACAAATTTTTATTATCATATCAAATGTTTACTCGTTCTGTTCAGTAATCACGTGAACCAGTTCTGTTTTTTATACCGATTAATAATTTGTTGCATACTTTTTGGGGCAAAAAACCAGAAAGTGACAACAATTTATGTTTATAGTTAAAAAATTGCGGCGTTATCGTGTACAAATGATGTGAAATGGTGGACATCATAATTATTGTACTATCGATTTAAAATCTTGCAATTTTCTGGTTTTTGCACCAAAAAGTATGCAACAAATTTTTAAATCCACACAAAAAATTAGCCCTGGTCTGTGACATTTGACTTTCATTTGCATCGAAAAAAAATATGGAATAATTTGTGAAATTATTTTTTTCACTTTCAGGAAGTATTTTTTTAGCTAAAAAAACCAACAAAAAAACTCTTTCCCGACTCTGAAATAATATCTCTTTTATCATTCACTTGCGCGCAATAGTTTGAAAAATTACTTGAATCCTAAAAGTATACTGCATACCTACCTATATTTTTGCAGAATTTTTGCTTGTTTGATCTCTTTACAATGGACGTAGTAATAAAGCGAACAAAAAACACTTCAGTGCATATTCGTTGGCGCTAAAAGGCCATATTGCTCCAACTGTCGTTGTCATGACTGCAGCAGTACAGCCTCCAGCAACCATATTGCGTATATATGTATGAACTGCGCTGCACTGTTGAACCGAAACTGAACTAAACTGAAAATTCTCACTCCAAAATTCACTGTCCCACACACACACACACACACACATACACAATACATACAATTTCATTATTAATATGACTTTTAGAAATTTAAGGGAGAGCCCACTCACCCAAACACATACACACAAAAACCGTAGGCGTATGGCTATCAACTAGCCGACCCCCGACTCACAACGCCCTTCATTTGCCAGCGGAGAGCAGCAGAAGATGAATGGCGCACCATAAAAACAGCGACCAACCATAACAACGACCATTTGCGCAGCGGGACCAACTAAATTCTCGTGTAACTCATAAAATTACAAAACTAACGAAAAGGGTAAAGTTTCTGTGCTCGTTCGTGGCTTGATGCAAAAAAAAAGAGACTAAAGTTTTCATTATTTTTTTTAGTTGTTGTATTATTTTTTGGTTTTTGTTTGTATTCTCTTTACTATTTCTGCTGCTGGTCCACATTTTGTGTTTAATTTTCGGATGAACATTTTTGCCTGCACTGGCTGACTTTGTTGAATATTTTAGTTGGCGGTGAAGCAAACCAACACTTCGCCGCATCACACCACACCGCACCCTAGCTTTCATCACTAACGCTGCCTGCCGTTTGGGCCTTCAACGTCTGCCTTCAGTGGTGTCTCGTGCTGGGTTCGGTGAAATTCTCAAATAATATGCAGTAGGTGTACCTATGCTGAAAAAGTAGAAACCATAGCAGAAGCTTTTAGGTGGCGTGCCTTTGGTGTTCGCCAGCCGGAAACCATCCAAAGACAATTATTGCTATAAAGTGAGATTAATGAATTTTCTTTGGTAAATGAAAAACAAATACAAAAAAAGATGGCAAAAAAAATTAAACAAAATTTGTGCGGGAAATTAACGAAATTTATTGGTCACAGATTTATTTTTTGTTTTGCAACA
Organism: Heteromyza rotundicornis; assembly: GCA_951394025.1. Taxonomy (NCBI): domain Eukaryota; kingdom Metazoa; phylum Arthropoda; class Insecta; order Diptera; family Heleomyzidae; genus Heteromyza; species Heteromyza rotundicornis. The sequence goes on along the minus strand of OX596013.1, from coordinate 57,892,931 downwards.
GCAATTTCTGGTGTTGGGCAAAAGTTTGTATGCACTGTGCGGTGGGACAAAATAATGCAATTTGCTTGAAGGAGAAAGTTCTAGAATAAAAGGGTTGCATGGGTTATGGTTGTTTGCTGGTTTTGTGTGAAATTAGTAAAATCTTTAAAGCTTAATTGAGCAGAAAGCCAAGACTTACGGAGGCAATTTTGTGGAAAATAAGGCAAATTTAAAGGCAATTGAATTGAAACGACGCTGAACAGAAACTTTGCACAAGGCTTTATCGACAATTTGCATCTCATGTCTTGCTTGGACCGTACAAGATATTAATTGAGTTTCCAAGTCTATACAATTTCATATTTGAGATTTATGTCCCAAATCAATTCAATGGGAAATTTTAAAGTAAATAAAATTAGGAAATTAAATTCAAATCTGCCGAACTAAATGTGATTTTGATTTATTCAAATGAACATGCTCGTCTCAAGCAAAGCACAATTAATTAAACTACGCCTTAAAGTAGGCCATACAATTCAGTTATTAACTCAATTTAATACGCCTAAAATAGCACACAGAACTATGAGGAGGAACAACCGCAAACCGACAGCCAGCAACAACGGCACAAACAACAAACACGCCGAAAATAACAAGCGCTTTGTTGTGCACTTAATTAAAATTGTGTGCGTGTGCGTGTGTGTGTGTGTGTTGCCTGTGTTTGGTTAGCGTATTGTGAATTCCATCATATTCGGCCGCATACACTCACTCGCTCCCCTCAGACATGTGTTTCATTGTGGCAGCGCTGTGGCGCCTAAAATGCTACAACAGTTTTTTTCTTCTTTTTTTTTTTGGTGTGTAGCTCTGCTGTTTGTTTATTTGCTCACCAAGTCTATGCCAAAAGCGCCGATATGCATTACATGTTGCTTTCGCATTTTGGGCCTTTACGATAAATACCCCGCAAAACGTTATACAGTCATGAGGGACGTCATGTCTGGTTTTTGGCCCGGGAATCGTTCAAATTCTAACATTTTCGCTTAATTTTTGGGCACGTATCAGAGCTTAGGCTTTTTAGGAAAATTTTTTTTTCTGAGATTTATTTTTTTTGGATAATTTTGATTAAGTTTTAAAATATTTAAATTTTTAGTGTGTGCCTCGATAGTTACTGTCGCCCCAAATTGACCAATAAATCCATTGAATGACCTTTGAACCTAAGCTTTTAACTACAACAAGCTTTTAATTAAAAACATTTCACGGTTTTATCACAAATCTCCTAACAGATTATCGGTTGAGTTTACATTTTCGCTTTATTGAGCTGACACATAGCGTGGCTGGCTGTAAATAAACTTTTTCACACACGGTTTTTTCAATACAAATGCTGTGGATGGTTGATTATTTGGCAAAAGAAATAAATAGAATTTAATTAAAACCAATAGCGAATGTGTGGCTGTACGCAAAACATATAGAAGGATGCATACAATGGCTCATAGCAGTGATGGAAAAAGGAGTTTCTATGCGAAGTAATATCCGGAATCGTTGTATATACATACATATATTTGTTCAGATCTGTCTTAGGTACTATAAACCCATCAAATATATGCCATAAAATAACGAAGCTCCCAAAAGTATGCTTACATTTTTGATAGGGTATTTCGAAAAAAGGGTCTATGCGTAAATGTAGAGGGAATATTCTTATGGTACGGCGATTCATTGGTATTGTACCAACAAGACAAATGAGGCTCGTATCCATCGATTAATGTGGGAACCGCAATTAACTAGAAGCAGATGGGCTATTCTTGGTAGAGCTAAGTTCCAGAATTTAAAGTCCTTCGCTTTCAACTCCGGCACATTCGGGCTATGTATGGACCATGAAAGACCACGAAAGAGGACCTATAATCTTCATGTAAATGATAAGAGAGTTTGTGGTTACGCTATGGGGGCACATGTGATCTACGGATATGAGAGGCTTACAACCACATGTACGTCAATGTGTATCATGCCCATGTGGTATAGGAAAGCGCAATGTTTTGACAAGGGGTTGCAGGTCACAAGGGTCTATCAGGCAATCAAACTGTAGACGAACTGAACAGAATGCAGATTGCGTGCGCTAGTAAGTTCCTTATCAATTCTGCCGTTCATGACAGCTCAGTTACTACAACTCGACCGCATACTCTGTAATGAAGTAGCAGGTGATACGGCACGATTTTTGGCACGAATAACCACTTGATCACCGAAACGTATTCTCAGTTTTATTTAATCAAACTTACGAGATCTGAATACCAGTACAATGGATACAAAAATCTCTGAGTGCCTTCATAAACAAAAAAATTCTTTCAAAAAAAGAAAAAGGTTTATATGATTAAGTATAAGAGGTTTGGTGATAGTTCATCACTGATCTTGTATATTTATCTTAAAAGAACTCATTTATGAATGTGAAGCATTACCTAAAGGAACAGTCATAATCACACTTCAAAAACACTGCCAGCGTTAATCTGTACACATTCATCCTTCAAAAGCAATTGAAATAATCTTGAACTGTAGTTACCACCAACCGATTAGCACTAAATTGCAACTACTGCCACGACCAGTATCGCCCCAAGCTAATCGGCTGTGTCATAAATCCTTTAACATAACAGAGATCAAAACAGAAATACGCATGAGTGGGTGTTACACACTGAGTACATGCTCAACTATGTTTAAAAAGAAACTACAAGAAAAGGTGGGCGCTTCAAAATACCAGCACCACCATAATGGTCTCTGGCCTAACTGACAGCACCACGACTCGAGGGATTTGTACTTTGTACACGATACTAATCTGTATTTTGACATTTCGCATATTTTACACTGTTTACTTCGGCTGTCTTGTGCTGTGCTCTTGCTCCATTTATTCTCCCTTTTGATATTAAACCAACACAACACATATCAAAATTCTTCGTTGGTGATACGGCCCACCCACTTTTATCTGCTCATATGCATACAGCGGATGGCTAGATGGTTCTTTTGTGCAAAAACACACACGCACACACCTCCTCGCCTGCGCTCGTTTCACCCGCCCAATTGTATGCTAAAAGTTAAGACAATATTTAATGCATCAACCAAGCAAGGAATGGCATGCAAGAGCAACACAAGCTTGGCTGGCTGGCTGGCGGGCTGGCTGGCTGACTTGACTGGTTTCTTCCTATTTTCTTTTCTAAATAGAAACGCGCGATTTTCGCGCTGATTTGGCTTTGGGATTACTTTTGCTGCTATGGCTTCTGCTGCTGCTGCTCCTGCTGCTGATGCTTCAGTTGCTGTGAGTCACGTTATTTGCAGGTGTTGCAATATATTGCTGCCACGCTTCAGGTGATACTTAGCTGTTTGTTGGTTGTTGTTGTTGTTGTTGTTGTTGCAACAACCAAAGTGTTGCAAGCTCAAGCAGGAACAGGTACAACAACAACAAAAGCAGCAGCAGCACCACCAACATCGCCTGATCCTGTGTGCTATTTTACCTGTTGGGAATTTTGATTAAAAATGCTTTCACGTAAAGACAAAACGTGCGCGAGCATGTAAATTCAATGGGGAAGTTGGTTACGGAAAAAAAAAACCCAAAATAAAACGAAGAAAAACGAGGCGAGTAGCATCATTTCAAAGTGTTTGCATTAGCAAACGATTTGGTGTGCTTTAGTGTGGGAGTGAGAGGCGTGGCCAGCTGCTTTAATAAAGTTGCTACAAAACTTCCGCTTTCGGAATGTATTGCATGTATGATAGCTTGTTAGAAATTTCAATTAAACTGTATGTACAATTTAAAAATAAAATTTATTTAAAAAAAAAACATATTTTTTTGTAAAAAATAAAAATTTTTTTTGAATTTGTCCACTGCTACAGACAGATGGACATTGCCAAGTTGCTTCAGTTTTCGAAACACATATCAAATGCAGATAATTACATTGGCCTTAACATTGACTATATGCCCTTTTATAAACTACTAGCTTATACCCACAGCTTCGCTCGCAATAATTTTGTTATTTCATGTTAACGTAGAAATGTTATATGTATTATTTAAGCAACTGAAATAAAAATAGATTTTGCAAGTCATCCCTCTGCCCATTCACCTCCCAGCACCAAATCCAAAATTTCAGCGAAATCCCTTGAATAGGACCCGAGTTACAGAGCTTTAAAAATTTTAGGGCGTGGCAGTGGGAGGACCGCAAATTTTCAGAATCAACATGCTACCCATTCATCCCCTAAAATCACATATTAAATTTCAGCGAAATCGGTTAAACACTGCATAAATTATAGCATTTTAGAATAATATTTGCTACGCCCACCTCGAACGCCCAAATTTAATGAAAAGGCATATAGCCTATGATGAGATCAATGAAATTACCTACATTTTGGCATGTGTTTCATTAAAATCGGTCAAGTATTTCTTGAGTTATAAGGGAACAAACATACATACATACATACATACAAACCTACAAACCTACTAACCTACAAACTCACAAAGAATTTTATATAAGTAAGAGATGGGCTTTTAATGTGGGCGTGGCAAATAATATTCTAAGTCGCTATAATTCAAGCAGTCTTTGACCGATTTCGCTGAAATTTTGTATATGGTTTTGGGTGATGAATAGGTGCATGTTGAATTTTTGAAGCTCTGTAACTCAGTTCCTATCCAAGGGATTCCGTTGAAATTTTCGATTTTGTGCTGGGTGGTGAGAGTTCAGAGGACTCACTATAAAAATGACTAGTTTATTTCTAGCTACCTTAACTGAACGTGTTTGCAGATATACTTTTTCATACCTATTACATTTTTGGCGTTATCAACTTCCGACCAAAACCAACACACCCTGGGTGAAGGGTGTGTTGGTTTTTACCAGCTCAAATTTAATGGGAATAAGACGATCTCAAAACGTGACCAAATCGGCTAAATTGTGGTCCAATTGTTGATTAAACTTAATAACGTACCAGTTTCAATAATTCTTGAAAATTGCTTGAAAATAATTGCCATTCATCATAGCCACAATTAAAATTGTTTGTAGAATAATTAGTAAACTAATTAGAAAGTAGTTAGCTAATAATTGCAATAATAATCATCATCACCACCGCCACAACAATTATTATGGCCCAGAATAGACGAATCATTAAAAAGTTCCTGCCAACTTCCAGCACATAAACCTGCAAATTAATTGCAAGTATTTCAATATTTATGGCAACAACAAAATAAAAACCCCAAAACCGAGAGAACTAATCATTTGCGCCTGCATAACAGCTAATAAAGCCATAATTACACCAAAATCCGTAACAACATCGACAACAACAGCGGCAACAACAACCAGTTGCAAAATCCTTTCACACATTGCCACAGAGTGGGTGAGTGTGTGAGTGAGTGTGTGTGAGCGGTATTTAATTTACAAGACTCGAAGGTACCAAAAATACATACACGAAAGAATATAAAACCAGAAGGTGGCAACACCTAAAAGTATCTAACTTTGCCCGAAAAACCGCTTACACAAATAACACATATTACCAGGGATTAAATTATAAGTTTACCTTAACGGAAGTGTAGTGGAAATGTTTTTTTGTTTTGTACATAAGTACATTTTGTCGATTTTGTGTTTGCCAAAATGATGTTACCACAAAAAACCACACACACACACACCCACACATAAATACACACTAACTAAACGTGTGGTTTGATGGAAACCAGGAAACGCTCATGCCGCAAATTACTCATACTGGCCGAAGTGGGAGGTGAAAATAAAACCAGCGAAAACCTACCACCATCAAAACTAACTAAAACGAAACTATTAAAATTGTTCGCACCACACACACACACACACATATACACTAACTTTTAACAAAAAATAAAAATAATAAAAAAAAAGTATGAAAAAATAAAAAATGTGAAAACCCTGTGATTGCTCTACTGTGGCAAAAGTACTCATCCGCCCCTAACACCAAACGACCGCACAACCTTATGTTTTCTGCGGTAGACCCTAATGTTGCATTTCCTCCACTTACAACACCCTTTCGACATTTCCACGTACATACTTTCTTTCCTATTCAAAAACTGCCAATATGGCGGCGCGCCAAAAACACTTTTTCGCTCAGTTTAATGTCTGCGGAAAATACAAATTATCTCCTTCGTTTTTTATTTGTTATTTTCGGTTCGTTGTTGTTGTTTCATGAATGAGTTTGTACAATTTTCACTTTTAAGGATGAGTTTGGCGTTTATTTCGCTTGAGGCGTGTTGCAGTCGAGAGGAAAGTTTTTTTTACTCATTAATAAGGAATGTGTGTAAAAATGAGCCCCTTATTAAGGCAACCAGTTTAATAAATTTAGGTATTCTGTAGAAATCGTGTCATTTGATATAGATTAGAGAAAAAAATTAAAGAAAACATTTCTATTAAATTTTATTTTAGACTAAAAAACAATTTAAGCATATGACGCGCTCATTTGGATAGTGGATTAAGTCCATAATTTGAATCAAAATTTAAATTGAAAGGTTGAAAGCCGCATAAAGAGAGCCCGAGCATAATTTCGGGTGCTATCGAAATAATAACTTTAGCTCTAGCGTTGCTGAAGTCCAATGTCCTGTCGGTTATTCTGTATGGGTGGTGGACCCATGTAGAAAGTAATCAAAAGCCAACAGCATCACCTCACGCCTTTAAGTATTCGTAAATATGTGTTTGAGGAACATTTACTGAACTTGTCATACCGAATCACCAATGACAAGTTGCACCGAAGAACAAATATGAAGCCAATCAGCCCTCACATAAGGAGGTCGAAGTGGAACTGGATTGGCCATACCCTCCAAAGAGAAGATAAATGGATTGCTTGAAAAGCCATGAAGTGGAATCCGAAAACGCGGTAGACGCATGAGACAGAGGAGAACTGTCGATGGAGAGGCAAAGCTCTGAAAAGGCTGGGAATCAATTGTCGAAAAACGTACGCGATTCCGTATAGGGATTCCTGATGGCCTATGTTCCGCTAAGAAATGAAGAAGAAGTTCTTACGGGTATCCTATGCAGTTAGTGCATTTTAATTTTGATTAGATTTATTCCACTATGGAACTGAAAGCCTTATAAATTCTTGTGCCCCCATGGTTTAAAACACTCAGGACGGATTTTGGCAGGTCTAAAAATGTACGGTTGGCTCTCCTGAAGTCATGGAGTTGTAATTCCATATGAAATTGTATATTCTATGATACCAGGTCTGGAGATTCTCTAGTCGGATTTGTGATTCTTCCGAAAGGCGGGTCAGATTGTTGACCTAATAGCTAAAAGGAAAACGACTGTGGAAAGGAAGCTTTCCTGAAGCCACCGGTGGACTTTGAGAGCTGAAATTTCACATACATATTCAGTGAGTGAGTGATATGGCCGTGTCAATGAAAGCAGGCTCTTCTACGGCCACCAATATGCCTAAAGAACTGTATGTAATTGAAAATGGGTCCAAAAAAAGTTGAAGGAGGTATACCCATGCAAAGTCACGGACATTTTACTACATATTACACAGAGAGAACTGTATGCAGGAATTGTTTTGTGTACTCATTCAATTCATCCAAGAAAAACTAAATTTTTAATTTTTAGTCCTGAATACCGATTTTGATTTTTTGTTCAAACTGAACTGTATTTATGAATAAAATTTAATAATTTATGATTTTTATTTATGGATCAATATTGATAAGTTATCAACGATAACACACCTTTCCTGCAAACAGTTCTTGAAACCCTAGCTTAAGTGACAAAATACAATCTGTTCAATTGACTTCATACTATTGACTTGCGACTTTTTTAAATTCAGTACAATTTTAGTGAGACCTGTTCCACGAATGCTTAGAATTTAAATCCATAGTAATCAAGTAATCCTAAATTTTTTACCAGTTTTAATTTACCGCATTCCTTTAATTTACTGCCAATAAAAGAAGCGTAACTTAATTAAATTTGTGCAAAACAAAAACTCCACCTTACCGGAATGAAACTTTTCGTTTCAATAACACGCCAATTTAATTGAACAAAACTTCGATTTCACAATTTTTCAAGTCACTGAAAGTCAATGAAGTGCAGAAAAAAAAACGAAAAATTATCGAATGAAGCACAACTTTTTGCAGAACAACAAAAAACATACACAAAACAATTAACACCCACTAGGGTATGCAAATCGGAAACACACATACACAAACACACACAGTAAATACACAGTGAGGGTGAAACAATTCTGAAATTCAAACAACAACATCAAAACTCACCAACGCACACCACACACTCTTAACGACGTAAGTTGATTAGGCTTTTGGTTGCAGCCTCAAAACTTTATCCTTTACTCGTTTAAGCTAAAAGTGGGGGAGGGGAGGGGGGAGCGACGCAACCGAACGGACGACAAATAAACTAAATCAAATGTTGGCAAGTAATCATAGCAAACACAGACGACGTTCGAACTGGAACTTTAGGGCGGTCGGCGCCAATAGCCGCTCAGTTTAAAATAAATTCAATACACCCACACACACGAAGGCAGAAAAGGGATAAAGTTTACACTTGCGTTACGTAAAGTTAATGTAAATTGTTGTTGTTGTTACTGTTGTTGCTTAGCAAGTTTTAATTCAAAATCAATGCACGAAAAACTTTCGCTTATACATAAATATTTACTCGAATGGAATTTGTCGTGTGGCCAAAAGGTTTAAGCTGAACTTTTCGATTGCTGGTAAGGGAGAGCAGTAACCATAACATCGGTTGGTGCCAAATTGTTGTTCTCTGGCTTTTTTTTGAGTATAATTTGTTTCACTTACCTTCATAAACCGTTAATGTGGCATCAGCTGAAACTGCATCGCCCACACCATTCTCCGCTACGCATTCATAGGGTGCATCGTCACGCCCCGCTCGTACTGGTTCGATACGTAATATGGAAATGCCGCCCGGCTGTTCCAAGACCGTGTAACGTGATTGAGTGCCTGTTTTGGAGAGTAGAGGATACAAAATTTTGAAACAACCGTATTTTTTATTAAGTTTTTCTTGACTTGGTAAATGATTCTACTAACCTGAAACTTTTTTAGCATTCTTACGCCAAACTATCGATGGTGGCGGATCACCGCGTGCCGCACAATAGAAACTGGCCACGCCTCCCACACGCACGCCCTGATTTTGCGGCTTCTTGATGATCTCCGGTGGATCTGGGGAAGAGAAGAATTTGTGTTTCGAAATTAGTACAAGTTTTGGAAAGACTCAAAATTTTGAACGATATTTTTTTCTATCTGGATTACGTAAGACTTTGACGTAAGAATTACTCATCCAAGAGCAAACTTGATTTGATTTTTGCAAATTTTTTTAAGTGAATTTTTTATTTTATTTACGTAGTACGTAGGCACAACGTAACATGAAATGACGAACTTTTAATGGGAACCGTTTTTTTTTTTACCAAAAGTTACGTTTCATTTCCTTATGTAATTGAATACTTTTAAGTTTCCAAAAGCACCCTACCGCCTACGGCATTTCTTACAAAGTTCAATTTTCATTTTAGTCTCAAATAAAGCTTCCACGAACTCAACGTATTCCTAGAATAATTGACTCAACAAGTAAATATTTTATCTACGTATTGATATCGATTATAAGGGAACAAATGCTTTTTGAAATACTATTCACAACAAGCGAACACAACACAATTCAACAAAAAAAAAAAATCCAATCCAACGTAACAAGCTTATGCCAAAACCGCCCTAAGCAATGTACGGTGTATGTATCGTAGGTAGGCTTGTTAAAAGAGCCAACGTTCTCAGTATAGTGCAGTATGATGTGGCATATTTGTAAAAGGCTTAGCTTCCAACATGCATCTGCTTTCATGTTATTATGGAGCTGGAGAAGGAGAGCAACCAACGAAGGCGGAATGGCTTACGGTTTTCCGTGCCAAAGCTGCTGTTTTACGTTTTTACGTGGCTTTTGTCAAGTTGGGCTGCATTTTTTTCCCCAACATGTCACCGTGTGCTGTCAATAAGCGTCCATGTGTGGGTGTGTATGTTGTTCATCCATACACAAACCCATACACACGTTCATATGCTTATGTGTTATGCTTTTATTTATTCAAAAAATATGCAAAAAATCACGAAACGCAAAGAAAACACTACCACGTGGTATACTTTGTTGTTGTCGTTTTTTTTTTCACAACGTTATGGGATTATATTTTTGCGTTATGTTTTGTCAGTTTTTTTTTTTAAACTTTTTTTAAATTAAAAAAATCCTTTTTTTTTTGGGTTGCGTTGTTTGATTTTTTTGCGTACGCAGCAGTCGTTGAGTTGAAAATACAAATATGAAAAAATGCCTCACAATTCCACGGAATTTTCGTTCAATCCATATGAAAACGAGATTTTGCTTCACTCTATTTCCTTTATAAACCATTGAAAATGTAATACCTTCGATACGATACATATTGGCTAAATGCGTAGGCAAATGTTTGGTATTCGTTATTGTTTTCGGTTGCAGCACGGTAACGGGAAATTCGAATTTATTTCATGCAATTTAATATTGAATTGAGTAAATTGGTTCGGTCGATGTGCATCGAAAGGAATACTTTAAAACGATATTAACTGTTAACGAATGTTCCAATCGAATGTACCAATCGTTTTCAGTGGTAATAATATTCCGAGTACTCTCGTACTTTGCTTTCCATTATAGAAAGCTCTTCGTGTAATTGATTTAATACGTACTGCATACTGTTGCCTTGGAATTTTTGGATTATTTGAATTGATTGTGAAGTAAAATTAAAGGACATTTTTCAAGACTTTAGGACGTTAGGTTAGGTTAGGATGGCTGCCGGAACACCGACACACTTAGACCAAATTAGGATCATTGTGATGCCACATGCTTCTTGCTGCAACTATCATGGACAAGTCGTGATGTACAATATATGATAATTGCAGGGACCTACAGTCGAATGCAGAATCCGAGCGGCGAATGGAAATTGAAGCATTCCTTGGAATGTAAATGAGGTGGCGGTCTTACAGAAAAATGTTTTTCTGTTACTCCGGGTAGGGATTCAACCCGATACGTTCCGATCGTAACACAACTACGCTCAAGACTATAGGAAATAAAAAATAAATTTTCAAATTGATATCATACTTTTCATTGACTTTCCTTACGATTTTCATAATTTGACATTTTTGTGAATTTTGTTCTAATGCCAAATTTTAATTTCCATGTAAAGGGATATAGCAATATTGTGCATTTTGGTAGCGATATGTAATTTGTCAGATTTTGTATTATTTTTCTCATTGATTTGGTTGGGACAGTATTTATTACTTGATAGGTTAGTCAATAAAAAATAATAAACTTCAATAGAAGTGTTTGCAGACTGTTCCGCTGCTTAGAATTTATTTTTGAAACTATCAAATGCTGTCCCAACATACTGGAAAAACGAATTCTTTGGACAAAATCATGTTGTTTCGCGCTATAAAAAAACTGATTTAAGATAGTTTCATTATAATTATTTTTAACTAAACAAAAAACCTGTCCGAATCTACCAAATAATCAGTTATAGTTTTACTGCCTTTACGGCATAAAATTCTATACATTCCTTGGCAGTATCAAATGTTTGTTCAATTAAAAAGGTTCTCTTCACCAAGGATTGGAATGAAAAGTGAGTGTACGAATTTTACAAAGAATTCCTTCAAACCGAAAAGAAATTTTTATTATTTACTACAAAAAAATCCACATTGTACCTACGTTATTACGTTGTTCTACGCTATATTACATTTTTGTTTTTTTTTTCTTTTATGTTTTTCATATTATTTCTTTTTCATCGGCCTACCGATTTTCCATAAATATGAAAATGGCCGAAAATAACTTACGTGTTAAATATTGTATATATGGAAAATCCGAAAAATTTGCATCTGCAACACACAGGAACATTATTGAAGTTTTATTTTTTTTTTGGTAGTAAAAATTTAAATTATTTTTTTTATTTGGTTTGATTTTATATTTGCATAATTGAATGAATTGGTAATATTTTAAAGGTAAATTAATTGAGTTTTTTTTCAAAGGTTTTATTAAATTTCAGTCAATTGTTCACTTTGTTTTTTTATTTAATTATTTAATTATTTAAATTTGTTTAAATATTTTTTAGTTATTTTAATGTCACTTTTTTATAGTTATTATTTGAGTCAAATTAAATTGCACTCATTTGCATGGAGAATAGTTCACTTAACTTGGTTTGATACTTAAGCATAAACTAACTGTGTTTCATTTGTATTTCTTTATAAATTTAAATACAATATCGCATACTTATATGTGCACTAAAACAAGAATACTTAACAGACTAACACTTGTACATTTCTCCTTCGCCTCTAAAATCACAATAGAGCGTAATCTCTAAAATACTTAAGTTTACAGAAACCCTAAAACTATGCTTTAAATAGAGTCAATTCGGTTTTATTTGTAAGTAGCTACTCTTTGTGCATCGTATTGTGTATCGTAAAGTCCACAATTTAGTCTTCTTTAGATACTTTAACTAACAGTTATTGTGTACTACTCTTTATCTCGTTTCCCCTCCCCCACACATAACAATTTAATTAATTTAATGGCCTTAGAAGGAAAAGAAAACTATGCAATGGTCAAAAGAAGCTTCACTTAATTTCGTTTTATTTTTAATGACTGCAATTATAGTCGTAAAAATGAATTTAAAATGAAAAGTAGTACAAATGTGTAGATATGCTCTGGCATTACAATTATTTCGACAATTAGTTGTTTGTTTTTTTTTTGTTGTGTTGGAAAGGGAAAAGTTCTCACAACACATAATCTTAGATGTTTGCTTGAACAAAAGAAATATGTTTGGGAGTACGAAAAATTGAAAGTAATTGAGAGAATGGTTATTAAAAAGTAAAACTAACTGCATTCCTCTTCGTTTTGCTTCTATTTGGGCGGTATTGAAAATTGGCTACATCGGATGTGAACCACGCCTACCTCCCATACAAAATTTTATCGTTTAACTGGAAAAATACTGAACCGGGTTGGACGCCATTTTTTGTATTTGGCTGCAAATGATGTCGGGAACGAAATGAGAATGTAACGGAATGAAATGGAAATGGAAATGAAATGGAACAAAACGGAATTGGAACAAAATTTTGATATAGATCGGGAAGTGGAGTGGAAATTATCGAAAAATTATCGATAACTTTCGAAAAATTATCGATAAAAAATCGAAAAATTATCGAAAAATTGTCAATAAATGATCAAGAGATTTTCCGAAAAATATATAAAAACTATCGATGAAATATCGAAATATCATCAATAAATTATCGAAAAATTATCAATAAAGTATCGATAAAATATCAAAAAAACTATCTATTTCTCAACGATAAATTTCCATTACAATTACGGAAAAATGGTTTAAGAACGTATCGTACTCGCATGTGCAGGGACATTAGCTTCACTCAGACCGAAGATAATACTCGTACCAGTTTTTATTTGATTTTTCTATATTTGAAACATATTTTTTCTAAATTTCCTAAAAATATGCTCTAATTTTTATTAAAGTCTTAATCCCATCCTTCAATTAAAAAAAACAAACAAAAAATTTAAAAACAATTTTGAAGTAAAATTATATCCAAGCTTTTCAAATCTTATTAACTTTTTAGCATGAGCTTTAGTTTGGAAACTCACTTCAAAATATAAACTTATACATAATATTGTTTTACGGGTATAAAAAAAGAAGAAGAAAATACCAAAAAACTTCAAAAGCACACATAGGTGGGTACCTACCTACTTGAAATAATTGCAAAAACTACCTTTGAAGCTTTGCAGCTGAAATTACAAAAACTAAAATAAATTATGAACCAAAAAACCCCAAAAACGTATACTAAGAACTATCAAAAGTTATGTTTTCCCAAAGAAAAATATTAAAATACAAATAGGAAAGAGCAAAAAAAAAAAGAAACACACACTCACACACAGCCATGCAACAACAGCCTCAATGCGAAATGTTATCGCACGCACATGCATTTGTAGCAAGAACACAGACACACTTATGCCAAAGTTTCATGTAAAGTGTAGACTTTGTTGGACAACAGCACTTTAGATTTGGGATTTTCCCTGCAAATTCGTGTAATTGTGTATGTGTGCGAATTTGTTGCAGAGTTTATTTGTGTGTTAGTAAGCGAAACTCATTTTGATATTTTGCACATAAATGCAAATGTGAACTGCACACGTAAGTACGTACGTACGTATGACTGCTTGTATTGCGTGTATTTGTTTCAAAAGTTTTCCCACTACAACTTCTACTACTAGTTGTGTGTGTGTACTACAACCACTACCACTGCTAGTACAAATTCACAACCAAGTGATTCCTACTTTAACATATCCGCAAAAACTTTATATGCTTTGCTCCCATACGAATAAAAATAGCTAAAAGGGAAATTATAATTTTTGCTGCTGCTGTTGCTTCTTCCCTTAACTTCTTCGGAAGGTTTTGCCACTGAATTTGTGCTAGTTGGAATGTTTTCCCGAATGCTTTCACGCACATACACACATGGAAAGCCACATAATTTTTGCAAATTGTTTGTAATCCTGAATGAAATGCCTGAACAAATTTGAGAAGAAAAGGAGATACGAGCATATTTTCGCGGTGAACCAAATTTTAAATTCTTTTTGAAAATTTAACAGAAGAAAATCGTTGCAAACTTCTAGGCCTTGAACAATTTTTTATTTAAATTCTGAATACTTTAAAGCATGGAAATATTAAAACATAAATACTGACAGAATTCTCCAAACACACTCAGAAATAACTTCTTCATTTCAACTCAATTTAATTGCATGGAACTTAATAAAGAAGCCTCTGCCCTGTGAGCCGTTCAGTAGGAACCAATACAAATATATTTTTTTTCCATTGAAAAGAGCGTATAATTTAAATTTGCATGTCACTGCATGATTTCGTTCTCCTCATCATCATCATCATTTTCATCTTCAGCAGTATTACAGCCGATATTAAAAAAATAAGTGTATGGGAAAGAAATAAAAGAAAAAATGAAACGAAATCGTATAACGCAGAGGGTTTGTATATTTAAAGTAAATTTGCGTTTTTTCATTTATGTCAATTGTAATGTGATGATGTCTTTATTTTCTTTCCTCTTTTCACATTTCTTCTCCACTTTGGTTTAACGCATTTTATTTGTTTCTCAGGGATTTCGTTCATTTTCGCTTGAGTGTGTTTGTGTGTGTGTGTGTGTGTCTGTTGGAAGCAATTTTCGTGCATACTTTTAGGAGGTTTTGCCAAGATAAAAGATTTATTGCGTAAATCTAGGATTTATCTATTTAATGGATGTAATGACACTGTTGATTTAGGGTGGAAAATCGAAATTAAATTATGATGTTGGTTCGTGTTCTGTTTGCTTTGCTGTACTGCGCTGTGCTGTGCTTTGTTTAGAGACACCAAAGTGCTGGACAATTTCATTGAATTTGTATATACAATATCGAATACAAAAGCATACGTATTGGCAGAAAGTAAATGTAATTGAATAGAAAGTGTAGAAGAATAATGCAGGGATTTTAAAATATATTTTTGGTATTAAAATGACAGTGATTGTATATGGTAGAGATTATAGCATACTTGCAGGCTTAGGTAAGACAATTTAATGGCAAAGTGGATTTATGAAAATTTTTAAATATTTAGTGCTTCACAAATAGTAAAATTTAGCACTTTTTGAAAAATATTCCATTTATAAGCTAGTAAGAGAATTATCTTCGGTCTAACCGAAGCTAAAATACCCTGCACATGCGAGTACGATACATTCTGAGACCATGCGTTAGAAATTTTATCGAAAATCGGTATTCGGTATTTTATCTATAGTTTTTCGATATTTTATGGATATTTTATTCATAATTTTTTGATATTTTATCGAAATTTTTCGATTGTTTGTCGCTAATTTCCATTTCCATTTTTCAAAAGTTTATTGATTTTTTACCGATAATTTTTTATTAATTTATCAATATTTTATCGAAAATTTCCACTTTTGGAAATGCTAAAAATGTTGTTCCAATTCCATTTTGTTCCGGTCCAACTCCATTTCGTTCCAGTTTCATTTCCATTTCGTTCCCGACCTCATTACCAAACAAATGCAAGAAACCGCGTCCAAATCGGTTCAGTATTTCTCAAGATAAACGAAAATAATACAAATTTAGCGGCCATTTTGTATGCGTGGTTCTTATTCAATATCGCCCATTTTCAATACCGTCCAACCATTCGGCCAGTTATCGTGCAAAATGATAAACAGGCGAACAGACGGACTTAATCGACTCAGGAGGTGATGCTGATCAAGAATATATATACTTTTCCATACCGGACACTCCTCCTTATGGGCGTTACAAGCGGTGTGACAAAAACATCATACACTTGGACAATGTGCAGGGTTTAAAAATAATCCAAACATTTACAAATCACCTCAAACCAACCAACCAAGCATAAAACTCAAAACCCATTTGCCTACATTCAAGTGCATTGACCCGAACCTTTAAATTTGTTCTCTTCCTCAACGGGGAGGGTATTTTTCTGAAAACTAAAGCAAATTTATGCAAACCAAAATATTTGCACTGCCCTTTTTCTCTCGGCCAAGCAACTAACTACATATTTTTAGCCAATAAATTTTTTCCCACTCGCAAAAAAATAACCAAAAATACAAATTCTACATGATTTTCACATTTCACAGGTGGCTGCTGCGAATGTCGGATATCTGCGTGCAAATAAATTAAAATATTTTCGGTGTTTTTTTTTCCTTTTTTCTCTCATCTCTTTTAACAACATTTTTACGAATTGAATTCCAAACCGAAAGCGAATTCGTACGTTCATTTTGGTATGATTCGCTTCTATATTTTTTTCTTGCCACTTTTGCACACAAAATTTGCATTTCACCCGCAAATTTTAACGATATTTGCATTGGTAGCATGGCGAAAAGTATGCTATGAAAAAGAGAGAGGAGAGATCGAAAAAAAAAAACGAAAAGGAATAGTTGAATGCTTCCCTTGTGTGCCTTTTTTTGATTTATATTGCATTAGAATAATTTTATGACCTGCAAAAGAAATATGTAAACGTATGCAATTCGCTTGTATGCGTTTCTGTGTGAGTGTGTGTGAGTGTGTGCGTGGGAAGTGTAGAGCATGATGCCTTGATGGGCGCCTAAAGGAAAGGTAACTGCTGAAAGGGTGAACTAGTGAGTGGCATGAAGTTTTTCTTCTTTTTTCTTCACTCTCAAGTGCTGCTCGAGGTGCGAATTTATGCCAATGAAGCAAAATTTATTTGTGGTTATGGCCAAAAATGAATATCCTGGAAAAAGCAAAAAAAAGTCAGAGTAAAAATTTACCTATTTTACTAAGCTTTAAAGCTTCACCAACCTATACGGGCTTACCGAAAATTGTACGCAAAGGGATTGCTGTTAAATGCAGTAGAGTAGTTGAAGCAATTTTAATTCCCAACTTTGGGGGATATTTTTTTGGTTTCATTTTAGCGGCACCCTAAAAGTATGCTTTGTGTCGCTTGGCTGAAGCTTAGTTTTATAATTAAAATTTTTTGTGGGTCAGTGAGCGGCACAAATTTAGTTGAAGTTGTTTAAATATCGTTTGAAGGTACACCAAAAAAGTCTAACATTGAAATAAAACATACTGCAGTAATGGGTGAGTGAATAGAGAAAGGTAAGAGGAAAAAATTTCAGAAAGCAAAAGTAATGCCTAAAGGATTGCATATGATTTTTGTGCAGGGTATAAGTATAATTTTAAAATCTGATTGCATACTTTTTGGGATGGAAAAAAATCGAATCGTAAGCTTCTAAGTCATGGAATATATATATACAACGGAATCGTGCGATTATCGAGGTAAAAATTACAAAAAAGCACAAGTCTAAATTGTTAATCTAAACTTAAAGTTTGTGCATCGTATTTTTTTTGCATCCATAAAGTATGCAACAAATTTGTAAATGCATACTTTTATCCACTCTGCACATTATGAATGGACATTCAATTTCCAACATCAAATTTCTTACAGTTTTAGGCACTAATTTGCTTATTTTTGTACAAAACTTTTCCATAAATTACCCAAGGCTAGATATTTTTTGTGTTCCTTACCAATTAGCAATCAGCATAGTTCAGCCAATAACTTCTTTCTGAAGCACAAATTTTCCTTAGTTAATTATGACACTCGTATAACTCGCAAATAATCTCTTTCATATTGTGCTCTCTCCATCTACATTACACATCCCACTTACTCCTACTCATTGCCATATTTTCGTGCTTGCTAATTATGTTCCCTTTTAACAGCATAAATTCAATCATGAAACTTCCTCGTCTTTCCTAAATTAGGCGCTTTAGCCAATCAATGCAATTTGAAGGCAGTTTCTATTTCTTTTTTTGTGATTTGTTTGTTTGTTAACATGGTACTGATTTTCAAAGCATAACTTTTAGGAAAGAGTTGGTTGAATAAACAAGAAAAAACTAAAAATAATTCGTCTTCATATTTTGTTTGGGAATTTTTTGAAGTATGACTGCAGGCGGAAGGGCCTTAAATGGTGAGTGTTTAGAGGATTGAATAGTTTAGAGTAGGTTTGCAATTTATTGCAGCAGTAAATGTTATTGGGTTAGGTAGTGTAGTGTAGCTAAATGTCAAAAATTAACAGCCAATACTAGTGATCCTAAGTCTTATGTTAAGACCTTCTCTACACGTGTTTAAAAATGAACAGACTAGATTTTTGAGTTTTTAGAAATATCGTTATTATTGGCAGCAATTGCAATATCTCTTCAATGTCAGGGTATATAGAGATTATCTCAACGAGATTATCGTAAACTATCCGCAAGTTTATACAATATTTGTTATGCTATTTTCTTTGCATTGGTGAATAATCGCGCAAAGAAAGATTATTTTTGTAAGGATAATCGCGCATTTCTGTACGAGATAATAGAAATCTGATCAAGAATGGAGATAATCGCGTATTTGTAAACGTAGTATAATGTGTTGTAGCTTTATTGTGTCGGTAACGATTGTTCGGAAATGGAGTAAAATTTTCAAATAATCCTGTTGAAAGTTTTATTTTCAATTACACTAGTCACTATATATTAAAATTTTGTTAAATTCTTCTCTCTTAAAATAGGATGATTCAAGTTTCCTTGCCACTGCGGCCTCATTGGACCTATTGTGACAGTAGGACTTCCTCTTAATAATATATTCTCTACAAGTTATTTAAAATTGCTCGAATATTTGTACGAACATACAATACCAGCATGGGTTTCCAAAGAGGCTGCTGCTGCTGCTGTTGTACTTTTACGTGTGTGAACCCTTCAACCGCATCGATTTAACATTTAATTGAGCTGTCAATTTGAAATTCTATACACACAATATAGCAATTTACATTTCATTTCTTATCCTAAAAGCACAAGCACACTCAAGTACAAGCACATGTGCACACTCCCATACATTTACCGAACTGAACCATTCTCATGAACTTGCCGAAGACTTTTCACTTGTAATGCAACTCAAAAGTCATTCTCACTATTAACCTATTTTCGTTTAGTTTCGAGTTTTTCTTCTTATTTTTCACCGATTTTCGTTAGCAAACAATGGCAATGACAGCAACAAAACTATATTCCCGTATGTATGTCAGGGGAAAATGCCATGCTAGCATGTCATGAAATCACAACAAGATTTTATTTCACCAAAGTATATCCCTTTCGATTTCGTACTTAAGCCAACGGGTGTTGAATTTAAATTTTCTCTCTTTCATATCATCAAATTGATATTGATATGTGCAAATTGAGTAAAACTTTTGCTACGTTATTAAAATAAACTCATGGTACACAAACTCACACACACACACACACACACACCCACACATACTAACCCATTCATACGATGAAGCTCATACTTTGTTGAACTCATTGGAAATGTGAAGCAATTGGGCAATTTTTGGCTTTTTTTTTTGTTTGAAAATATTGTAATGAAACCACACCAACACAAACACCAGCACACATTCATACACCCACCAACACATAAATGGTTAAGGAATTTTTGTGCTTGATATGCGAAATGAATTGGCAAATTTTCGTTGCATACATATGTGGGTTTTCTAAGTAAACTTTTGGTTAAAATTCTCTAGTCTTTTGTTGGGTGTGATGATGTGCGTTCGAGGGACTTTCATAAATTTGAAAAGAACAATAAGGAAAAATGGAAAGAAAAAAGCTTAGAAGTAAGTAAATAGTAAAGGAGCAATAAATGAAAAATTAAAAAAGGGCCTTAACGTATGCAGCTGCTTTTTATTACAACTTAATTTTATCCTAGTTAAGTATGCTTGAGGCATACATATAACCCAAACAAAAGGGTTTCCATGGCCCGCATGTGAAGCATTATACTTATGTGGGATTTTTTACCAAAAAGACTTTTGCCCAAATGTTTTTACCAAATTGTTTTTTTTTGCCATTTCATTTCAGAAAGTTTTCACTCGATGCTTAGAAACATGTGGGAGAAATGAATATCGAAAAGTTATGCTAATGAATTCAATTGGAAAATAGCCATTTTTAGACATGGTATGGAATTAACGGAAATGTGAAGCATACATTTGCGTGGAGGCAAATGGAATTAGGAAGAGTTTTCAATTTGGCAAGAATTTGTTTTCTCTTATTATTGCATATGGGTTCTGCTTTGTAGTATTTTTTTTTTGTGTAAATACAGACGTTTTCAAGTTGAGCGGAAATTTCAAAACTGTAATTAATTTACAAAATTTATATATACCTTCTTCCACAACGTGGTACGATAAAGTGGACAAATATTACTCCCCGCTAAATTATGAAGCAAACTAGTCCAATTACATCTTATCACTTAAGCGATAGGAATGCAAAATGTATTTCGATACAACCAAACCGGTGTTCTTTACGAAGAAATGCATGTAAGAAGCGGTTTTTTACGGACCACCCAACTCCTTCATGTAATGAAAAAAGTGGGGAATTGTTGATCTCCAGCGAACCAAAAATGTTCTCCATACGGTTTTAGATCACGTTACTGCACACTGTACTCCATCGCACTGCTTTGCTTTTGACCTGCGCTGGCCAGAGATAGACTTTCGATAAAGGTGGCATCTAAACGGCATGTCTCTCGACTGAGCTGACAATTAAAACCTTCGGATTGGTTAAGGATCACAAAGGAAACACTGTAAACTTCAAGTAAACAGAGAGAGATAGACATATTATGACCTTTGTGAGACTATTCACCGCCATTATAACCTAACCAAAGAGTTTTTGCAACATTTTATAGAAAAAAATCGATTTGTTGTATGATTTTTTAAAGTTTCTGTACTTGTAATTAAAAATCGTACCCTTGAGCTAAACTTTCGCCAGCATTTTGAGCCATAATCAAAAATTTAATTTTAATTCGACATATTTTTTAGGGAAGTACACAAAAATTTAAAAAAAAAATTGCCCTTAAATTTGAATTATGAAAATCGATTACTCAGCTGAAAACTTCCATGGATTCCACTTTCAAATTCAATTTCTGTTGAGGCACTTTAAAATCACCTCACATATGGATTTGAACGAGCGAAGTGTCTTTCACTGTTATTTCAACATTTACATATTAAAAGTAAAATTTGCGCCATAACATATGCAATAAATTGCTTTTTCCCTTTTGTTACAATATGCAAAAGAAGAAGAAGATGAAGAGGCAGCAATACAGGAGAAAAAACCTCCTAAGAATAAAAAATAAGTTTCCTTTTGCCTTTGAGCGCAAAGCTTTGCTTTATTTGAGCAAAAGTTTGATCCACTTTTTTTTATTTTTCGTTGCAGAGCTATCTGCGCAACACAAATCAATTTCATATCAATTTTTATTTTGCATAGTCTCACGAGCGTTTCATACGAACAGTTCAGCTTTCAGTGCCTTGTTTTTTTTGCATTTGTATTTATATGTTATGGAAGTGTGTGTGTGTATGAATTTGAAAGAGTTGTGTTGTATGGGGGATGGGAGGTTAGAAACCTCCAAACTTCAAATAACAAAAATCCTTGCTTATGTTAAGCTTCTATTGAGAATTTGCTGCTTTAACCTTTTCCTTTCGAACGAATTTGTTTAAATTTGCATACACGTATGAGATGAGAGTATGTTTGTATGCTTATTTGTTGTTGTAAATTCTCTTTGATATGCATAGCATGTGTGGAGGAAAGTAAATAAAATTGAGGGAAATAACAAAAACAAGAACAACAACTTCAACTGAAATATGTTCATTCCAAGTCTATTAGCTAATTAGTCATTTCTTGAGTGGATCCACATTTAATTAATAATATTCCCTCACTTGACACAGCGACAACAACAACAATCTGTTATTCACTTTGTCAATCGCCAAGCTGTGTACCCCGCATTTACCACAAACACCGCCAAGTACCAACGCGCCCGCATATTGGCACTCATAATGATGACGACTTGGTTGGCAGACCATCAATCACCAATCACTTGCGGGCCAAGACTATCATTCAAAGAAATGCAAAGGGAGTCCTCCTCAAATGAACAAAGACATACGCTTGCGGTGCCTATGGCAGAGCAATAGCGGCCTGGCCACAAACAAGCAACCATTTCACAGATGAGAAAACAAATTTCGTAATTTTCTAATTAAATTAAAGTGACAACCATTTTAGCATTCAAAATTAAAATTAAAAAAAAACCCTTGGCCTACTTTTAAGATAAAATCACCATTAAGCCTGGCAGCTATAAAACCACGTTCATGTCCTGCGGCGCAATTCAAATTAAAGAATCTTTTGTTTGGGCAGTTTTTTCCGTATAAAATTTATTTTCAACGCACTTGCGGTTTAATTTCATGGCACATACCGCAATTAATTATCTCAAGAGAAAAAGAGAGAATAAGGGAACGTACGAACGCACGAAATTAGCTTGCGGGAATTATAGGCGCTTTCACTTTTAACTGCCTGGCGTTGATGATGTGATGACAACGCGTTGGCTGATAATGGAAAATGAAAATCAGCGTGAATGTGTGAATTTCTTCCTTTTTTTTTTGTTGTAGCTCTAAATCTCAAGTAGGCTGAAGCTTTATAAATTATATGTAGGCCATGAAATTGCTACACGGTCGTCTCTCGTTTTTTTTTTTTTTTGGTATGCATCTTCATGGGAAATCTGAATCAGCATAAAGTGTGAAATTGGTTATTTATTAATGATTAAGAGAGATTAGAAGAAGCTAATGACTTTGGTGTGTATGTCGGAAGTTGCTCGAAGTGTAGTATACTTTTGGGCATGATTTGACAAATTTGTTTCAACAGGATTTTAATTAAAACGACTTAATATTGACTGAAGAGAGTTTAATTGTAAATGTAAGTAGGTAGGTGGCAAACTCGCGCACGAATACGACTTAAAGCTGAAATTTCATAATAAATTTCACAGCAATTGCTTTGCCCAGTGCCTTCAACTGTCATCAACTGCACGAAGCCATTCGTTTTCCCTTTTTGAATGTCTCTCTCACCCTCCACAGAAAGTATAATAATTTTGAATCGATTGCCTAGGTGACATATATATATGTGTGTATGTGTGCCGAATTCGGCATACTCACACGTTTTGAAATCAAAATGTTCCAGGTATCAGGTACGAAGGCCAACGAGAAGGCGCTTAAGCGCTTGAAAATATGCATGCAAACGAGTGAAAATGCAAAAGCACAGCATGCATGCAGCAGCAACGACGCCTGCAATAATTCATCAATCATTGACTTACGCGTTGTTGGTGTGTGTGAGTGTGTGTGTGTGTGTGTCGCAACCATACCAACACACTTTATTAATAGTGCAGAGGAAATGTTTGGTTGTTTGGCTTCCGGTGTAATTGACACCCATGGTGAAAGGTAAGCACATCACACAAAAACGACTAACGCATAAACACTTATGGCGTCGTATGCTTGCGCTTGCGAATGTGTTTGACATTCGAGAAGTGCGAAAGCTTTAAAGCTTAACTTTTTAATCCTGTATATTGGCTGCGGTTATGAAAATTCGTCACGTTACAAGCGGTTAGTTGTTTAAGAAATTTGTAGTATACTTTTGGGCAAGAATTTAATTCAAGAATTTCGTTAATGTAAATATTTTGGCTTAAAAAAGGACGCGGAGATAATACGAATTTGAAAAAGATTGGATTCATTTCCTTTTATTGTAGTTATTGAGCAAATTATTACTTTTTTTTTAGAGAAATATTTGGTTAGGAGGACGAGTATGGAACCGAAAGATGAACAGGAAATGCACTGGCAGTGGAGAAGAAACATATTTGAAGAGAACGCATTGCAAAAATCTATATTTTTTAAAGTATTAAAGGATAGTATCGAAAAAAAACCACAAAAAATCGATCAAAAATCGCCAAAAAATTATTTTAAAAAAAATGTATCGAAATGTTATTGAAAAGATCATTTAAATTCATACTAGTTATTTATCGGTAAGTTATTGTAAATTTATCAGCGAAGTTATCCCTTGAGTTATCAAAAATATACAAGAAGTTATCGATAATATTTCGAAATTTATTGTAAATTTATCGATAAAGTTATCGAATATTTTCGAAAGGTTATCCAAATTTTATTGAAAATTTAGCGAAACATTATTGCAAAAGTTATTGATAATGTTATCGAAATGGTATTTAAAAAGAGATATGTCAAAAAATTATCGAAAAACTTAAAAAAAAAAAAAATTTATCGATTAAATATCGAAAATTTTTGCAAAAATGTATCGATAATTTATCAAAAAAATATCGGAAAAGTTTAAAAAAAGTTATCGAAAAAGTTAACAACAATATTTCGAAATGTTTATCAAACCAAAAAAAGTATCGAAAAGTTATCGGGAATACCGAAATGATAATGATGTACAAGTTTATAAAATGAAACCAAGATTAAGCTTCGTTCTCACCGAACATGATCCTGTTGGCAGTTTTTTCTTTTTTCAACTTTAAAATCATGCACCACTTTCACTAATAGTTCCCCCCATCCAAGGAAGTAGTAAATTTCATTTCACATGGCTTTCATCTTTCTACCTTCGTTATGTTGTCATCGCTTGTGACCCCTTTTACATGACCTCACTTATCTGAGCACCGTTTGCCTACTAACGCCAGCCCACACACACACACACACAAGAGACAATTTCTCCATTACCCAAAAGATATGCTATAAAAATATACGAGTATGTCTCAGGCTAAAACAAAAGCTGACAGTTTTTCGGCAATGGGCAAAATATGTACCCAGTTACTGTGTGTGTGAGTTTGTCCGAGAGTGTGTGTGCCAAGCATAATAATAAGAAGGTATTAAATTACGCTTACATTACTCATGCCAACATGCTTTCGACCGGCTTACAACATGATGATGGACAACATTTTTGTGGACATTTTTTTTGTTTTCTTTTATTTTTTATTAGTATGCTTTTAGGCGTTTTAGACGAAGGTACACGTTTTTCTTAGTACTTTTCTTTTGCTTTTTTTCCTGATATCAGCACAATGAGACAATTTAAGTTAGCAACAAAGCAATAAAGTTGTCGCTTGTTATTATCTTAATCGGTTTCTT
This sequence comes from Heteromyza rotundicornis, assembly GCA_951394025.1. NCBI lineage: Eukaryota > Metazoa > Arthropoda > Insecta > Diptera > Heleomyzidae > Heteromyza > Heteromyza rotundicornis. The sequence continues at coordinate 57,867,457 of OX596013.1, read as the reverse complement.
CATTTTGAGGGAGGAGTAGTGAAGTGAAGGCGTGTAGTAGCAGGAGTGGGTAGTTATCTTCGGAGCTGCCGTATTCATGTACCCATCTGGTTGAGGGTAAATTGCGTTAACGCATCTGTGTACTTTTCTGAACGGCTTACAAAATGTCAGCACATTGCTTTCTATTTGCTGCCTGGTTGGGCTTTCAACATATGTGTATTTGTGCCTGTGCATGTGTGCCTGTGTGTGTGTGCTTATGTATCTATGTTCGACTGCTTTTCGCATTGTCAAATTGTAATCCTCTAGCATGGATGTGGTGCAGATACCCAACAAAATGTCGAAATGGTTGCAGTCATTATCCGGAAGGATATCACTTTTGCGGTTATACTCGGATTTCGGGTTCGGCAGAGGGAATGAGACTAAATGCCATTTACTAAATTTTGTGGTTTTGTGTGCGTGAAAGTTATTTGCCGCCTGGTTGAGTTCATAATAAGTTTCCAAGCTTATTTTAATGATGTAAAAATCATGTGGAAATTCGGCAATTAGGAGAAGTTTTTGAGTGGAATTCCTATTTAATTGAAAAGCACACAGGTGCATGAGGGGGGCGAATTTGTATCTGATGGCCAGGAGTGAGTGCAGGATTAAAGCTTTGAAAATTGTTTTCAGGCTCACTTTGAAAAGTAAATGAAGAAGCAGTTTCAGTAGCATTTAAATGCCTTTAAAATTTACTTTTAAGTACTTCCTTTTCACTTTACTCTCAGCCACTCATATACACATTTCCGGCAGGACAATGATCTGCCGAAACTGGTATAAATCAAACTAGTCATAAATCATCGAAAACGGCATGACCCCCATGCGGGAAAAATAAAGTAAAAATACAAAAAAAAAAATGATTTATGAACGAAAATTTAAATTAACCACTGAAACTGATTTTTGCATAAATTTAAAAAAACAGTAGGCACTCGCGGCGCATAACAACTCGCATACGTAGGGTAAATAAATTATATGCGAATGAAAAGAAAATCACCTGCAATGTACTTTACTAAGTCAGAGTCAAGCCGAGAAGTACGCACACACACACACACAAACACACAAACACACACACAGAAACCAAAAAAACATTAATCAAAATAAATCATAAACACTTGATGACTTTACCAAAACCATATAAGAATACAAAAACAAAGACTTCTGCCAAAGAAAAAAAAAATTCAAATCTACGCTACAGCCTAAAAGCATGCAACGTTCATACGTAGCTATGTACCCCCTAGAAACATATTTGCCTACAATAACCGAACAAGTTCGTAGTCATAGCATAGATTTAGGCTAATCTTAGCGTTTGTGCTACTGCGTTACGTTGACTGCATAGTAAAACAGAAGAGCAATGAAAGAATATTAACAAAAACAAGAAAAAAAACTAAATAAAAAAAAGTGAAAACAGAAAAAAGCACATTGCATACACATACATATACTATACAGACATTTTTTTGAGTATGCCTAGAGCCCCCAAACGAAAAACAAAATAAACGTGCATACTTATGGGGATTATGGTGGGTTACTTTTTTTTTGTCTCTTCTTGTTTACTTTGTTAAACCTTGTAAAGTCAAGCCAAGGCAATGACAATAAGTTGGCAATATAAATGGTTGTTGTTGTTGTATTATAGTACTTGAATTCAAAACATAAAAAAAGCAAAATGAACGTTTGCATTCTTTTAGTCTTAGACTTGAGCACAAAGGTGGAGCTTTTCTGTGAATGTGTATGCCAAGCCAGACAGCTAGACAGCGAAAACCTCTCACACTCACACTCCCTCTCAATGAGACGCAATGCCAATGCCAATAATAATGGATTTAACATAATATTAGGCAATTGTTATTTATGAATGGCAGCTTAAGAAGTTGCCATTCTTTGTGTCTGTCTGTGCTTTTCTACTGCAGACGAAAAGTATTTAACATGTTTGTGCCAAAAACTATTTACTAGTTCAGACTGCAAGAGTCATATAGGTAGACCATAGCGTGAAGAACTAGTACAGAATGCACTAGTTCTCAGAAGACAGTTACTAATTCCTCCCCTACCTCTAAGCAATTGTACTAGTACAAAAATAGTATACGGACTACAATTATCTACCAGCATGCTGCAGGGGAGGAATACTTAACTTAAAATATCTGAAACTTTCTTTCGTGCTCTGGGTCAATACCGAAGATGCTGCTTTCTCAGTAGAACCAACCTGGAGAGAAAAACAAAAAGGAAGCAATGTCAAACATGCGAGGGTATAATGTGCCGTGAAGATACTTCACTTGTCGTTCGGAACCGGTACTAAATTGTAGGGTCGCTGCAACTCACATAAATGATTTCGTCTCTGTGAGGAGTTGCAGTTACAAATTCGTTATGGAAAACTATACACATTCTTGATTAGCATAACCTCCTGTGTTGACTTGGCCCTAAACGTCTGTCCGTTCGTCTATTCAAATTCGATTTTAAAATTTCGAAATTCAAGAAGGCGCATCTAATATGGCTACCGAAGTTTAAAGATGTCTTGAATAATATGAAACTTGATATGGAGGAGTTTTTGACCGGAAGGTGTAGGGTACATATAAGTCGGCTTTAAGGCACTTGATATTTTATTTTTTTTTGTATTTTATACAAAATAATTGTTTTAAAAAAATCTCAATATTTAACCCATGACAAAACAAACAAACTTTCCACATTCCTAGCCAAATTACTTATCTACGTATAATCATCATTATAAGTTGCCAAACTAAAAGCTCATCTAAACTTTTGTCATTATCCTAGTCATACCACGTGTACACACACCCAGCGCCCACTTAAAAGACCAGAAATTGCTCATCCTCCAGCGATTTGCTATCGATAGCTAATACCAATATAATTATTCTCGTCATTGTCATTATGGATGGCGATTTCGTTGTCAATATATACGCCAGCAAAAATATTTGCCAAAGGCAATAACAATAATAATAATAAAACTTTCGACAACAGCAACAAAATTTGTGTTTGTCATTTTTGACAAAGAAAAGCAAGCTACACATCAAAACATGAGTGAAAACACAAATCCATAAATTCCAACAACTTATAAAATCCATATATGTATAAAACAGCTGTTCACTGCCACTCAAACCACCTACAAATAGGCTCAAATCGCAATTTATGTTTATCCCACAGAAAAAAAAAGTATACACAACAACATATCGTTCCCGTTGTCGTTTCGTACGCATTTCACATATAGATTTCATATTAAATTGCCCGCACAACCGTTAAGATCACGCACATCCAAGCTATCATACCGAAATATATACTTGCACAAGCGCCTAAAGTCACACACACACAACAACTTGAACAATTTAAAAAGCTTAAGCTGAAGTTGAAGCAGAAGTAGAGGAAGGAGAAATGTTTTCCTAACTTTCCTCTACGTTAAGTGGCATGGTTTGGCTTGTCATATCATAAATATTATGACAAGCTCAATACGTTTTTTTTTCGCCTGACTTTTTTTCGTTAGCATACTTGAAGGGGCGCGGCAGCGGTCGTTCTCACTATTTGCTTCTTGTTGTTGTCTGTCTGCTTACTCGCAATTTAGCAAGTGTCTTAGCAGTAAATGAAATTGACAAAGTATGAACGTTTTTATGTGGTAAGCTCGAAAGAAGAAAGTTTTCTCTGCCTGCCCGCCGCAGGAGGGGCTGGCGAACGAGCGAGCGAGCGAGCGAACAAACGCGTAAATTGTTAAGGTGGCCACGTGTGTTGTGTCTCATAAATTTTTGGGTTAACTTGTGGGGTGTATGGCCCAAACTCTGCCAAGAAAGTGGATGGCAAAAAACAAGTGTCTGGGGAAGGCAATAAAACTAAATTAACAGGTTAAATGTGTCAGAAGCTATGCAGGTGATGCAGAGTGCCAAAATTTCATTCAAAGCTTTCAAGTTTCGGGTGAAATTCTTTAAGTTTGAAAAATTCTACAAAATTCTATAAAAATACCCACTTTTTCAAGTCCTGACATTTGATACGAATTTTGAGGTTGTCCAAACTCTCAACACTAACTTTGACTTGTAGCAAATTTTTTCTGCTTTTTATTTTTTCACTGAATTGGATATTCTTCCCGCACACACTTGAGTCTGTCTCTCTGGCAACTGCCGCTATGCAGGCGTTGCGAACTCTTACTATTTCCCTCTACTTACGTTATTCCTATAAAACTCATACACTTTGTAAATTAAGCCCCAAAATAGATAACTTTTTGACCTCAAAGTTTTGTTGTTGCTCTCTGGACGTTTTTCGGGCAAAAACGAAGACTTAACTCGAGTTGAACTGCACAGCACTTGAGGCGAGGCGGTCTATGTTGCAGTACCAGAGTACAGCAGAAACTACAATCAAAAGAACATTTTTGCATGGAAATAATTGTAGACAAAGTTGTTGTTGTTGTTGTTGCTGCTATTATTGTATTGCTGTTGCTGTGTTATGTTGTGGGTTGGTAAAATCAACTCAAAAAGTAATCTGATTAAAATTTGTTGAAAATTTCTCTCTCTGTGTGTGCGTGTGTGTGTGTGTGTGTGGCGAAAATACATTAACAAAATATTTTGCGAAAAGTATAGGCGAAAGTGTGTTTTTATAGGAAAATGATAAGCAAGAAGTAGTGCAGCTTTTTAGGAACTTTTGGTGAAGTTTTTTTTTTCTTTGTTTTGGCATAAAAATAAATTCAGAATATTTCCATTTTGCGGTCCCCGGTTCTCGGTTTTGTGTATTTTCGATTATTTTAATTGCATCGAATTTCAACCGCAAGCCGTCAACAGTAAAAGCTTAGCATACTTTTAGGAAATTGAATCATTGTTAAGGGACCCAAACCCGAAAAAGCAATTAATTTTAAAACCAAAACCACTTGGCATTCAAGTAATTCCCCTTCAATCTGTTTAGCTTTCCATCAAACTCACCTTTTCATGGCATTAAATTACTTTTCACCGCCCCAAAGAAAAACGAAAACAGCAAACCCTAAACGCATGCCCATACAAACTATTCATCAAGCGACTGCTACCCACCACTATCACACAAAATTAATTCAACCATAAATTTGTTAACAAAAACCATAACAGCCAACATTTACAGGCTAAAGCGTTAAGCTAACGCAAAATTTACGTTTAATGGTTGGTTTTTCTTTTATTTTTTTTTCTTTGGTACGGCCTAAGTGTATGCTATGCTTTAGCTATACACGAAAAATAAAAAGAAAGCCCAGTTCTGAACTTATGTTCATCTCGTATTTGGTTTGGTTCGCAAACAACGACATGGAACGACTACGAGCCGCTTTAATTTTGATTAATGATGGACAATTTTTGCCATCATTTATATGCTTCGCTTAGCTTCTTAACATCTTTTTGGGTGCCATACTTTTAGGCTGAACGTTTTTGGTTTTTTTTTGGCAACCTGAAAATCAGGTGGGGATTTGCAATGTCTTCGAAGTAGTGGCTGCTGTTTTTCGTGCTATTGTTGAAGTTTATTTCTTTACGATTTTTCCAAATTTTTTGTTGCTTTTGTTTGTCTTGCGCCTAAAAGTTCAATTTAAAAGTTAAAAGCACGTCAAGATGGGTGAGATGACCCTTAACCTTAGGTTATTTACTTTTTTTTTTATTTTGGTGATGGATTGTTTTGCTTACCATTGACATTTTTGGGTTTTGTTGTGTGTGAAGTGTTACCTTTTACTGAATTAAGGAATTTCGTTTTTTCCTTCTATAGTATACTTTTGGGAGAGAAAAGGTCTTATTAATGATTTTGTTGATTACTTAAGTGTGGATTTGTGAGATTTAATTGAAAATTCCTAATGAAGAATTTTGCTATTACCGAAAATGGCAATGGAAATAAGAAATTCATTGTTTGGTTTAATTTAAAGTCAACTAAGCACATTTGAAACCGAATTGCGTGCTCTTCACCGAAAAACTCGAGACAAAAATGCACTTTCACTCACTTTTTGTGTTTGTACTTCGCACTAATTTCTTTCATTCTTACAAAATAATGATTTATTTAAGTACTTCTTAGCGACGACGGCGACGATGACGACGACGACTACTTCCACCTAGCTTTTGTGCACACATTTTCATACAACAATGTTGTGCTCAAAAAAGTGCATTGCGATTTGATTTCTCTTTCTTCGTTTTAATTTCGTGCTTGTTGTATGTTTTTTCCTTTCATTTTGCTGGCAACATTAAATTTAGTTGCATACTTTATAGGGCACAGAAGTGAATGCTGCTCAAAAGTATGCTACAAGTTTTGCGTTTTGTTGTTTTCTTCTTTTTTCATTATTGTTCAGTTACAAAACTGCACAAAACAGTTGCGACGACGCCAGTTTAGTGAAATCAAAAAAACGATTTCGCATTAAAAATACAAAAACAACAGCGGCAACTGAGCCATAAACAGAAACGTTAGCTCGCAATATTATCCAACAGAGTTGCAATTTCCTTGAGCACCAGGGAGTGTGCAGTAGTGCAAGGAGAAGAAATAAACAATGAACCGTAAAATAAGATCGAATTTCAATGCAATGCAAAAATAACTGCTGACGATGACAGGTGAATTGTTGCATTCAGAGTCTAACCAACTGCGTAGCTGACGACAACGATGATGATGATGATACAGATAATGCTGGGTGCTGGGCGCTAGCTGAGACAATTTTATTGCATTGCAAAAATGATAGAAATGCAAAATGATAAATACGCTGCATACTTTTAGAAGCAATTGCATAAGACCAGGCATAACTATGTACGAGCCAAGGAATAATAATAATCAAAATTGCCATTAACTTGAAGACAATTGCAAATAGTTATAGCCCTCAGACAGAGAATATTATAAAATGAAGAAGAGTGAAGACAGGTTAAGGAGAGATAAAAGCAAATAAGTGTTGCATAATTTTAGGCGAATTGAAAAATACTTTGAAGTTATTATTTCTTAAATATTCTACTGAACCATTCCCTTTAATAATTTAATGAAGCAAAATATTTAAAAAAAAGGTTTAAAAACCCCAGGCAATTGCTCTCTGTTGAACGATTTAAAAATATGTACATTTAAAGATAAAAAATATAATTTCATTTAATTTCACACATGAGTGCTATGATGGGGATAAAAGGAATCATACATAAGTAGCAAAAATAAATCGGGTTTCGGAATATAAATCCCAGTACATGCCAGCAACACATAAACTCGACACAGACAAACTGCACAGAGCGTACAGAGCGCACAAGAATCACAGATGGAAAGCCATAAAATTCGCAATAAAATGATAAAATGCAATGACGCATAAGATGATGGCAAAAGACATGACATGATCATGGCAGCCAGGAAGGAAACAGGCAGCCCGACAGTCAGAGAGACCAACAGACAGACAAGTAATGGGAATGAAAATAGACACACTCATATACCGGTAGGCAGACCGGCACACTCATCATATTCATCACACATCAATTAAATGCTGAACGTTTTCCACATTTTTCTATATTTTTTAAATACATTTTATTTTCATTATTTTCCTTTGTTTCATAAATCGTTTAATAAATAAACACAAATGAGCGCTCTATACATCAAACAATCAACCTTATAACGCATTATGTTCGGCATTATTAACTGAAAATCCATAAGGATATAATGCTCTAGCATAGCCTACTTGTAGGCTCTCTGTTTTTATTATACTTCAGGCTTATCTCCCTATTGTTGGGATGTTGTTTGTGTGGGTGTGTGTGTGGGTGAGTGTGACGTGTATTTACCATCATAAGTTTATTGTCAACATGCTTAAGCTGACTACTGATAGAGAGACAGGCAGAGTTTGAAGCAGTCTGATTGTGTGAAGAGTGTGCTGTGCGGTGGTTGAGTCGCAGGAATTGATAGTTGAAAAGGGAATAGAGAATATTTAAAAATTGTCTCGAATGTAGAATATTTCACATCAATGCAAAATAACAATAGAAAAAAAAGTAGTAAGAGAATTAGTATTGGTCTGACCCTGTTGCTGCGAGTATCAACATTTGAATATAAAATTGTAACCATACGGCGTGAATAACTAGTACATAACTGGTGAATCACTAATTCTAAGAAGACAGTTACTATCTCCAAGCAATGCCTACTACTGTCGCATTTAACAGGGGTTTGTCCTACGAAGGGGTCAACTACCTTCCCGCTGCCTAACCTCGTACCAGTGCGCGCACTTAGGGAACCGATATTGCACTCTTACTTAAGTGAATTTCTTAGTGCGTTTCTGTTTACTGCGGTACGAAAGGTTACTAGTGCGCTGATGACAATTGTCTACGCAGCAAGGATACTCAACTCTTTATCTAAGCGACGGTACACGTCTCAACACTACGATTTTTTTGTCTATTCATTCTCCATAACTTTTTGGACCAATTTTCGATAACATGTCCGCCAATTTTGTATTACTGTCTTCTTTACAGTTAGTTCCAGTCCAATTTCGGGTTGTTTTGTTTCATTTTGTTCCAATTCCATTCTCTTCTATTTGCGATTTTTTCAGTACCATTTTGTTCCGGTCCGTTGTCCATTTCGTTCCTTGTCCGAATTTGCTCTAGTTTCCTTTCGTTTCCTAGTATGTTCCAATTTCATATTGTACCGGTTCATATTGTTTCAGTTTCATATCCAATTCGTTCCCGATAAAATATTGAACTTTACAAAAAATTTAGTCAAAATCGATCAAGTATTACTCAAAATATACGAAAATAGGTAAAATTGGGCTGCAATTTTGAATGGAAACTAGACATGGTTCTCAGTCGGTGTTGCCCATTTTCACTACCATCCAATTGAATAGCAGCAAAAAGAAGATTATTCACAAAATTTTAAAGTTAAAAAAAATAAAAAAATAAATAAAATTCCTTAAAGCTTTAAAAAGAATCAATAAAATTGGCTTGCATACCTTCAGGCAGATACAGAGAAAGCATCCTCAAATGGCTGCCCAATAAAGGAAATATACGTTGGGAAATGTATTTCCTTTCTTCATTCATTAATATTTAATTTACGAAGAGGATACAATACATCTTTGAAGGCTGCTACTTGCACAAATCTAAGGTCCACTGTATTGCTAATACAAGGAGGATTCACAGAGCAATTTTCGATTTGTCCCTAACAACAAAATTTATGGCGCTCGAACGGCTTGTTGTTTTCAGTTATTATTGTTATTGGCACCAACAGTGACATATTGGGTTTTATTCTGTTTAGTCTTTTTGTGCACTCACACACACATACATACACGCGCCAACTTCTTGCCAGCAAGCGAACATTTTCAAGAATATTATTAGAAAATTTGTGGTCCATGACCATCTGCTTTCTACTTTTGTGTGTGGCTGTTGTGCGGTAAATTGTTATTGACTCTTTGAAAGCCAAAGAAAAAACATAACAACGAAAGAAAAAAATAATAATAATAATAAAGTAAGAGAAATGTGTGCGACAAAAAATTGGTAGCATAATTTGCGGAGCAATTTGTGGTTTGAATTGAATTTGTGATCATTTGTGGAGGGGCAAGGAAAAAAAGAAACGAAAATTGCGTATAGAAATGAAGTTTGGCAAGCTTTCATATTTCTTTTTTACATTGAATTGCTTTCCATGCATAACTTTATGTGTAGCCTAGTTTTAGGACTGCTGTAAATAACACAAAAATAACGTGGCCTACATTTCACATAAATGTTTCGAAATTTAATCTCTTCCCTTAACAGTCCAATTAAAATGTCATTATTTGTGTGTGACAAGGCCATAAAGAAAAAAAAATAACAATAAAAAAAAAACAGAGCATAAAAAGTATTTTTCTTCCGTCCAATGACGGCCATCAATGAACCGAAGTGTTGCCAATTTAACCTAATTACCATTAATGAGTATTGACTTTTTTATTTGTTGTTTCGGACATCATCGCTGAGCGCCGTTAGTGTTGCAAATGTCTATAAACTAATATTAACATCAATTTATTATAATGTGTCACGAGGCTTTTGTTATATTTTTGCAAAGTTTGCTGGATGCAGCCGAAAAAAAAATATGCAAACTTCGACACACACACACACGAGGGAAGAATAAGCAAATTCAGCGTATATTTTGGCAAATATACATTTTTTGTTTTGTTTTGTTATCTCTTTTATTGGATGAAAGCAAGTCGAAGAACTACTTTTGACAAATAGCTCTTGTCACTAAGTTAAGCAAATGTATGGCATATCCTTGGGCCAGTGGTATGTGCAGAGAATGGAAATTCACAATGAACTTTGTGTTATTAAGTAGGGCATTGACTGAGAAATGGCAAGAACCATATAAATGACAATATGAGGAATATTAACAAAAGAGCAAAGACTTGGGAATGAAAGAAAATGACGCACATCAACACAAGGACAATGAGTGTAATTTCGACTTTGTTGCATAATCGGGGGAGGGAAGAGATCCCAAAGTGTCTCTTTCAGCACAGTAGTCTATAATTAAATTGAACTTTTTAATTTGATTTGCATAAAGTCTCCGCAATGCCTGGAAAATATTTAAAGGAGAATTCCTCAGCTCCCCTCGTCGGCTGTCACATGAAAATTTATGCATTTCATAGCGGTTAGCATGAGAGAACGAAACGAAAGAAGTAAACGAAATACAACTGACTACGCTGCATTGACACTCACTTGAAATTTGTTGACCATATTTTCGGTCCTCCGCTGTCAAATAAAAATTTTGTCGCATGTCAACTTTTTGGACCAAAGGAAAACAAAAAATAAAAAAATATGTGCCAGCGAATTCTTTTTTTTTTGTGGTGCTGTTTGGTTGGTTAAACGCTCACTGACAATTTATTGCCATATAAATTGAATTATTTTAAAATCATTTTTTCGATTTTCCCACAAACACTCATAGATACACACATACAAATGCTAACGGAAAAAGAAATCCAAACAAAAGGAAAGGCAAGGCAAGTAAAATAAAGTAAAGTAAAATAAAATAAAGCAAAAATGTAACTCCCACCTTACCCGCCACATTCCTCTAAAAGCATGCCACAAACTGACAAGTAGACAAAATGACAGCTGAGACAGCATTCAAGCAGCTGCGGTTGCACAGTAAGCGTAATGGCAATGACTAAAAAGTGTGCAACCGAAATGCCATTAAAGTAGACATTCATGAGATAACTATATTTGCAGACAGAAATATGAGTGTGTGTGTGTGTGTGAGTGCCCTGGCATTTTGAACTCCAGCGACAAATTAATTTTCTCAATTTTATAGAAACCTAAAAGTATGCTTTAGTTTTTTTTTCTTTGGAGAATTTACATTGAAATTTACAAATTTGAGTGTTGGCTTCACTCACTTCTCCTTTACAGTCAAAATGTGCGAATTAATGCCAAAATTCGTTTTTAATAGACTCAGCAGAAAATACATTTCAAAGGCTGTGTTTGCACGGATTTTAGATGAAGATGAATATGATGGTGAGAAAAGAAAAAAAACACACAGAATTAAGATGATTCAAGTGAAGCGATAAGCAGGCTTGGGGCGTAGCCAGGGAAAATGTGGGAAGTTGAAGGTCGATCTAATACTTTTTTTTGGGAAGTATAGACAAATATTTTGCATGGGGGCCACTAGCACTTAAAATACTCCCTTCGCCTACGTCTTTGTAAAAATCGTATACAATTCCAAGTACTTACTGAAATTTTAATAAATATGAAAACGAATTCTACATTGAATTTCTCAACTCCACTCTTCAACAATTCCAATTCTACTTATTGACTATTTTATTGTTGTTGTTCGGAAACTTGCAAAATTGAAAATTTTATATTACTTACAAAGGAACTAAAAAAAGGACCACACAAAGTATGCGCCACTCGTAGTCAAAGTAAAGCAAATCAAATAAATTTACAACCGCCCACAAACGAGCATAATTTGAAAATTCTATTTATATTATGAGCGCCAAAGGTCTCCAAAGTGTAAAATAGATTTCGCATTTTTTTTGTATGCCTTTTCTTTTCTTTTTATTTTACTTCTTTCCTTCTTTTTACATTTCCACTTTGACAGTGGGCGTTCTAAGTACTTCACAGACATCACAGCATTTGTCCAGTGGCCAGTAGTACAAATTTATAGCACATCTTTTGGTTATAGTCTCTTGTGGCTTGTAGTACGTGTGGATGTTTCTGTGATATTCCTTTTGCAGAAATTTTTAAATATTTTGCTGATAATTTCATTGGGAAAAATTTAAGATTTTATTGTTTTGAAGTGAAATAATTAAATGTAAAGGAAAAGAAAAGCACATAAAATTTATACCTATGAATCAAGACTATGATAAATGCCGAAGTGCTTTGAGATATGCTTTTCCAAAATTTTGTTGCATACTTTAAGCGACAAAAAAACCAGAAAGTGAAAAAATTTAAGTTAATAGCGCAAAAATTACATTGTTAACTGAACCTGTGTGCCATTTCGCACAATATGTGGACGTTAGAGAGGTAATTACTGAACTATCGACCTAAAATTTTATCGCTTCCGGGTTTTTTTTTCGTAACTAAAAAGTATGCAAGAAATTTTGTTAGGCCAACAAAATCTATTCCTTCCCCGATGATAACCAACAGATCCTCTAAATCTTTGCTAAGGACTTAAAAAACTTAACAAACGACATAAAAAATTATAAATATAAGCGCCGCAAAGGTATGCAACAGAAGTTGTTCAAACTTTTGTTAACTTAATGTCGCTTTTAATTTCCCGACATTTATCATTTTGACAAATCATCACCTTTCACATTTAAATGACAGAAATGAAGGAAATTTCCTTTATTTCGCGTTTCGTTTTTGAAATTTTCTTCTACTTGGAAAGAGATCCGAAACACAAACTCACATGTGGCAAATTAAAAATGTACACACGAACAACGCCACTCTCATGTGAAACTTACAAGGTTTGAAATTTGAGCAAAATGGTTAACCCTTTTCGCGTGGTACCCATTACATATACGCACACAGAAATTCCAAATGACAATTGAAACATTTGCTATGATTTTACAGACGAGAGTTTATGGCAAGACAGGCAATTTGTTGCGCATTCTTCATACACCACATGGGCGAAAAATTCAATTTGGCACAACAAAAGGAGAGACTCAACCACACACACGCACAGACGCACATATAATAGAGGGGATATTAAAATATTTAATTACCATGTAAATCTTATTTCACGAAAATGTCTGATTGTTCTGTTTTTGTTTTTGTTATTGTGTGTGTGTGTGTGTGTGTGTGTGTTTTTTATGGTGACAACAACTGTCATAATAAGGACTATGATGATGTTAGTGAGTATGCACGAGTGAGTGTGTATTTCGAGCGTACATGTATGCTATGTATGGTGTAATTATTTTCCGTTGTAGTCACACACACACACATTCATACCAACGAAAGCTTCTTCTTGTTCTTCTTATTTTTGCTACGTTTTTTCCGCTCACAAATTAACGTGAAAATCTTTATTGCTTTGGTGTTTTTGGACTTTTATTTCTGTGACTGTTACTTTGTGTGGGTGTGTGTGAGTAGTCTGTTACTTTTCAACACATATACACACCGCACATACCCACACACTCAAACATGCACACACACTTCGCAACGCCAAGTTATTTGAATTTTAATTGCAAAGTTGCATACTTTTTGCCGTAGATTTATTTGATGGCACACATTTGCCGTGGTATGCAACTTTGGCTGGGTTGATGTTTGTCGTGCGACTGTTTGTGCATAGATGGCAATTTAATTGAAAAGCAGTGGCGGTTCTTTGCTTTCCCCGAAGCATGCTTTCGTTCGTAAAGATATCAAAATGTCTCTTTCGCTCACAGTGTCTGTCTGCCTGTGTGTGTGTGTGTGTGTGTGTTGATGTGGTTGTTGCGGTTTCAATTAAAGATTCTTGAAATGGCTCTAACACTTCCATGATACTTTTGCGGTTTTGCGTATTCTCAGAGATTTTTTTACGTTTATTTGGCAAACGCTTTGGCGTTAGAGATGTGAGATGAGATATGAGATGAGACTGACTACGAATTGGCAATATTAAGAAAATGTATGTACACCGAAATAAATTATGACATGTTTAATTAAGCTGAAAATGTCTACATTAAATGCTAAAAAATTACACAGTATGACAAAAATTACATTTTTTTACATACTTTGTGTGGGAAAAAATTGTTCACACGGTGTAATGGTTCTGTCGAAGATATTGTGTCTCCAAAATGTTTGTCAGTACAGCTGCTATTATTATCCATTGGAAAAGTTGGTAATTGTATTGTAGCTTGGTCACTGGCGATGTCAGTGATTGTAAATGCATGCCTTCTGACAAACACTGTTTATACCCCAAAAATATGCAAATAAAATAAGAAATTAAATTATTACACATGAAGTGAGGACCTTCAGTCAGAGTCCAGTCAACACAGAACAGCTTGAGTAAAGCATTGGTATCCTTTAGTCAATACGTTTTGGAAGCATTCGATAACCTAAGGTGCTTTGCCTACCACCTAAAACTATGCAAATATACATAAATCCATATAATGTATTCCTATACGAAACATATTGTGACGACCCCAAAAATATGGTGACGTCACATTCTCGCGACAGGCGATGGTCGCCAGCATATTTTCAAAATATTTAGGTCTTGAATTAAATGTTTCTTTTGAATTTACAATAAATATCTGAATATACCAATGTTTAAATTTAAGTCGGCTAAACGGGGCGAACAGTGGCACACTGGTCACCGAGTTGATTGGTGTTAGTGAAGAAAACGACACCTGGTCACCGTATCAACGACACGACCCAAACGACGAACAACCAGACGGGTTGTAAGGTTGGAATCGCATAAGGGAAAAGGAGACGACGATAGAGGCACGGCAAATCATGTACCACAATTCACCACATGATACGACAGAAAGTCGAGCAACAAATCACCAACAGGAGTTGGTGATTCCACGGCCCTATATAAAGCGCACACTCGACCTGATTTCGGCCTATTGCGAATATTCCGAAATCAGGTGAGTGTCTTTGATAATAATAACATAGTAGTTAGGAATTTGTTAGGAACTCTGGGTTGGGACAAAAATGGTGGCAGGGCGGCAGCCGCCTGTACCGGCAAATAACTTCCGCCCAGTCACCCTTTTTGGATTAGGAATTCTGGGATGGGACAGAAATGGTGGCAGGAGAAGCAGCCGCCTGTACCGGCAGATAACTTCTTCTCCAGTCACACTTTTTGGAGTAGGAACTCTGGGCTGGGACAAAAATGGTGGCAGGTAGGCAGCCGCCTGTACCGGCAAATAACTTCCTACCAGTCACACTTTTTGAGGTTAAGTAAAGGGGGACAGGACCGAAATAGTGGCAGGGGGGCAGCCGCCTGTACCGGCAAATAACTTCCACCCCAGTCACTCTTTTGGGACAATAGGAATTTTTGGATGGGCACAAGGATGAGGGCAGGGAAGTAGCCGCCTGTACCGGCAAATAACTTCTTGCCAGTCCTCCATTCTTATAAAATTGGAATTTTTAGTAGTTTTCATTTTTCAAAAGAACATTAGGAAAAAAGGGGATAATTAAAGTTTCATACAGCTATTAAAATTTACCATTTTTTCTAACTAAACTTCCTTTACAGCCGCTAATTGAAATTTATATTTTTTCTTTTCATTTTTTAATTAAACTTTCTTTTTTTCCCCTCATAATTAATTTACAATAATCACATAAAATTATATTGCTTTTTGATATTTACCCTCCTTTTATAAAAACCCTATTATATCACATTTTACTAATCGCTATTGCGAATATTCCGAAATCAGGCTACTTGCGAGACTACCAGCGTGGAGGCAAACGTGTGAAGAGCAGCGGAAAATCTCTGGAAGAATACCTGGAGTATATATCAAATTCAACGACGTATATGGAAAATACGAGGGTCCTCGAAGGACAAAGGATTTTTGAACCACGGACAACATTGTGTGGTATTACACAAATATCCTTGGAGACATTTTGGTCTGCCGTTCATGCTCACCACACCCACGTTCAAGCCTTGCTACGCCTACGCTCGCACTAGCCACGCTCCTGCCTATCCTTTTTCGAAATCGCACTACGCATCCCGACACCTACGGTATCATAAATTATCGCCACATATCTACGTCGTCACCCAACCAATTGCCAACGTCGCCGATCAGCTATAACGCCAAAACATCGACGACTATTGCCACTGTTCGCCCAATAGAACCCAATCGAAATCTGTAACTTTTTGAAATTTGAATTATTATTGAATAAAGTCTCTGTTTATATTATAATCTCTGTAAATTATAAATTTTTTCTGTCAACGAAGCCCTGGACATCCGACGAGTCCTTACCCCAGCCTTTGCGACGTTACAGATGGCGCCCGAGCAGGGACAGTAAACAGAAGAAGACGAAAAACAACCACCACCCAATAATCAAATAAAGAAGCCACCACCAGGAGGCAGCAGATTTAACAACTTAAAACAGCAGCGATTGGACATAAAAAAAAAATTTGAACGGCGAGTAAGTGAACGCAGAATGGTGAAAACGACCTGGATCAACTACCTGCGACGCGATGAGCTACGCACATACGCCCAGGAATTCGGTTTCGACGGCAGCGGCAGCGTCGAGGAGATGAGGAAGCGGTTTGTCGCTTTCGTAAAGGAGGAAGGAGCCGACAGCGAACATATGGAGCGGCTAATCGAATTGGAGGCCAAGCACGCCCGCAGTCAGGAGGCAGGTATGTCAGGTGCGGCAGCAGACGAGGAAGCCGGTGACGAGGAATACCACGAGGCTAGCTCGGAAGAGGGCAGTCTACCACCCCCACTGAAGGAGACCATGGAGCCGGCACCGACGAGCAGCCACGTCAGGAAATGGGAGGCAAATGTGTCTTTTATACCCCCACCAGTGAAGGCGGCACGACGAGAAGTACCAGCCAGTGTACCAGCGGCTGCACCGATGAACACCCCGATGGGATACCCATGGCCGTATCATCCACCACGGCCCACGATGATTGAACAAGTGAGGAAGTGGACAGTGCGCTATAATGGCGGACCCGACCCCATCGCATTTATCGAGCGTATAGAGGAGCTAGTGACCACATACAATGTCGGTAAGGATGATATGCCGCGAATGATGCCGGAGCTGTTGACGGAGAAGGCGCTCACCTGGTTGAGGAACAACAACCGCCAGTGGACGACGTGGGAATCCTTCAAGAGCAGTTTCCTGTCGTTTTTCCTACCAGGACGCTACTTCGAGCAGTTAGATGACGCCATCCGCCAACGAGTGCAGAAGCCGCGAGAGGACTTCAAGGACTACGTCCTTACCTTGCAGGACATGATGAGGCACGCCAACTATGGGGACGAGGAGAAACTCAGCCGGATCTACAGGAACAGTCACGTGGATTATCGATGGTATGTAAAACGCCGAGACTTCACCACGTTAGACGAGCTGCTGACATTGGCGCAAGATTTAGAGGGACTGCAGGAGGACACCAATGCATCCCGGAGCACCCCGATGCGAGTGACAGAGGAACGACACCAGCTTGCAGAAACAGCCGGTGCACCGAGGCCGTCACGACGGACTTGCCATAGATGTGGAGAGGAAGGACATTTCCGGAGCGAATGTACAGGGAACCTGGTCTTACACTGCTGGGAGTGCGGTCGGCGAGGCATACGCACATTTGAGTGTTGCAGAAGGCAGGCGGGAAACGACAGCGGAACCGGCAGAGAACGAGGGGCGGCCGGCGCTCCGACTACCGAACCCCTCCCACAACGCGAACTCTAGATTTTGATGGACGCCGAATCTCTGCACTGGTTACCCTTGATGGTGTAGAGGCAACGGCAACAATCGACACAGGGGCCACACGGTGCTTCATTAGTCGCGATTATGCGAAGCAGTTTTGGACACCGCTCAACAAAGTCAACATCCAACACGACATACGGCTAGCGGATGGATCATTGACCACAGTCACCGAGGCTCTGGTGCTGGAGGTGGCCATGGGAGGCCGATCAAAGAGGATGATGGTATTGGTGCTGCACACCTCAACGGACCCGCTTATCCTCGGGTTGGACTTTTTGGGACATATCCACGCTACGATGACTCTCGGAACCCACACGGTAAGGATGCACTCACAGATTAGGGATGCTGACGGAGAACTGGTGGAACAAGAAGAGAACAGGCGACTGGCCGACGACAGCACTCTGCGGGGCGCCAAACCCAAGCAAGGGGTACGTGAAAGGAGGAGAAGCAGTTCACGATCTGCGCAAAATCGGAATCAGAGGGCACGCAGTTCACAGTCTGCACGAAGTGGAAAACTGGGAGGCAGTTCACGGTCTGCAGAAAATCGGAATGAGGGAGGATGCAGTTCACAGCCTGCGCAAAACTGGAATTTGGAATGCAGTTTACAGCCTGCGCAAAATGGAAATCTCGGATGCAGTTCACAGCCTGCGGAAAACTGGAATTTGGAATGCAGTTTACAGCCTGCGCAAAATGGAAATCTCGGATGCAGTTCACCGCCTGCGAAAAAGGGAATATTAGGATGCAGTTCACAGCCTGCGCAAAATGGAAATCTCGGATGCAGTTCACCGCCTGCGAAAAAGGGAATATTAGGATGCAGTTCACAGCCTGCGCAAAATGGAAATCTCGGATGCAGTTCACCGTCTGCTAAAAAGGGAATATTGGGATGCAGTTCACCGCCTGCGAAAAAGGGAATATTAGGATGCAGTTCACAGCCTGCGCAAAATGGAAATCTCGGATGCAGTTCACCGTCTGCTAAAAAGGGAATATTAGGATGCAGTTCACAGCCTGCGCAAAACTGGAAGTTGGAATACAGGTCGCCGCCGGCTCAAAATGAAATCCTGGGAGGCAGTATACCGCCAGCGCAAAATGTAGAAGTGGGAAACAGTTCACGATCTGTGCCAAAACGGAACATCGAGCAGGATACCCAGGGTGAAGTAAGACTCCAGGTAATGTGTGACAAAGAGAGGGAGCAGTTGTTAATTGATAGGTTTCTGGAGGAGGAGTTGCCGCCGTTTGAGGAATTGCGAGGAACCACGACCATAGCTAGCCACCGCATCATCATGAGGGATGACCTGCCGATTAAACAAAGGTATTATCCCAAGAATCCTGCGATGATGGGCATTATCAACGAGCAGATCGATGAGCTCATCCAGCAAGGATGCATTGAGCCAGCAAGGAGCCCACACAGCGCTCCGATCGTACTGGTGCGGAAGAAGAATGGAAAGTGGCGCCTGTGTGTGGACTACAGGCAGCTGAACGCCAAATCGGTGCCGGATGCATATCCGCTACCACGCATTCAGCACATCCTGGACCGACTCCGGAATGCGAAAGTCATCAGCACCCTGGATTTGAAGAACGGCTATTGGCAGGTGCCAATGGAGCCTGGAAGCAAGCAGTACACGGCGTTCACCGTGCCAGGTCGAGGACTGTATCAATGGTGCGTAATGCCATTCGGCCTTCATTCGGCACCAGCGACATTTCAGCGCGCCCTGGACGGGGTCATCGGGCCGGAGATGGAGCCACATGCATTCGCGTATCTCGATGACATTATTGTCACGGGAACCACACTGGAGGAGCATATGACCAACCTACGGGAGGTCTTCCGACGATTACGGGCGGCGAATCTGAAAATTAATGTGGAAAAATGTGAGTTTTTTAAGCAGGAAATACGCTATTTAGGTCACATTGTCACGCCGGATGGAATACACACAGATCCCGAGAAGATCGCAGCGATACAGGAGCTAAAGCCGCCTACCAACTTGAGGGAGCTGCGCAGATGCCTGGGCATCGCGTCCTGGTATAGGAGATTTGTGCCGGATTTTTCCAAGGTGGTCCAGCCATTGACTGCATTGCTGAAAAAGAGTCGTCGGTGGAAATGGGAGCAGGAGCAGCAGGAAGCATTCGAACAACTGAAGCTGCGACTCACCGAAGCACCAGTGCTCATCTGCCCAGATTTTTCGCAGCGGTTCACCTTGCAGACAGACGCTAGTGACCAAGGCCTGGGCGTAGTATTGACGCAGGTTATTGAGGATCAGGAGCGGGTAGTATCGTACGCCAGCCGAAGACTAACAGCAGCAGAAATCAACTATTCACCCACCGAAAAGGAGTGCCTCGCCATTGTGTGGGGCATAAGGAAGATGCGCGAATACCTGGAAGGCTACGAATTTACCATCATTACGGACCACCTGTCGCTGAAGTGGCTGAACTCTATTGAGAGTCCTTCAGGGAGGATCGCTCGCTGGGCGCTGGAGCTACAACAGTATAGGTATACAATTCAATATAGAAAGGGGAAACTGAATGTGGTGGCCGACGCACTGTCGCGTCAGCCACGAGATGTATTGAGAGCAGCAGAGGCGGTGAAGGACAACAACGAAGGCTGCAGTTGGCTGACAAAGCGGAAAGAGGAGGTGCAAAAGAATCCGGAGAAGTTTGCTGATTACATGCTGCAAGGTGACCAACTATATCGACACATCCCGAGGCGAGTAGGTGACGAAGATTGCGCACCGTGGAAGTTGTGCGTGGCAACACCCTTGCGGACGCGGGTGCTGGCCGAGAATCACGATGACCCCACCGCTGGACACTTTGGAATAAGGAAAACAATTGCACGAGTAGCGAACAGGTACTATTGGCCAGGTATGTTTAGGGCGGTAAGTCAATATGTGCGCAGCTGTGAGAGCTGCCAAAAATTCAAGCCGGAGCAACAGAAGCCAGCCGGTCGGATGCTGACGCAGATTGCAGAGGAGCCATGGGCGATACTCTGCGCAGATTTTGTGGGGCCATTGCCCCGGTCAACGCACGGCAACACCATGATGCTGGTTTTCGTCGATAAGTTCACCAAATGGGTGGAGATAATCCCCATGAGGAAGGCAACCACAGACACACTCAAGAAGGCGTTTCGCGAACGAATCCTGGCGCGATTTGGTGTACCCAAGGTATTGGTGACGGACAACGGCACCCAGTTCACAAGTAGGGCGTTCTGTAAGTACATGAAGGAACTTGGAGTTAGGCATCAGTTCACGGCACCCTACACGCCGCAGGAGAATGCCACGGAACGGTCGAATCGAACCATCAAAACGATGGTGGCACAACTGTCGACAAATAATCAAAGGCGGTGGGATGAACTCCTGCCAGAAATCACGCTGGCGATCAACACAGGCGTGTCCGAGACGACAGGTTACAGCCCCGCATTTCTTGTTCAAGGCCGGGAACCACGACTACCCAAGTCCCTTTATGATGAAGCGACAGTGGGCACTGGACAGATGATACAAACGCCGGTGGAACGCGCCGACAAACTCCGAGAAGTATTCGACATAGTGCACAGGAGTATGGAGAAAGCCGCCCAGGACCAAGCGAGGCATTACAATCTGAGACGACGAGCATGGCAACCAGAGGTTGGACAGATGGTGTTGGTACGTCAGCATCACCTTTCTAAAGCAATAGATGGATTTACGGCCAAGTTGGCACCAAAATTCGATGGCCCCTACCAAGTAGTGGATTTTATCTCACCGGTGATTGTGCGCGTAAGGAGGCAGAGCGATTCGCAGGAGCGAAACGCACATGTGAGCGATTTACGCGAATTTAGGGAAAGGGATAGTGCATCGGAGGCAGTGGCAACGACGTAGGGTAAGCAAAGGTAAAGAACAAGGGTAAGATAGCAGTAGCAGAAGGAAAATGCCTGCTACTGCACAAATAAATTGAATCACACACTGAATATTTGAAATTTCATAAAGTAGAACATAGCTTTAGGGATCTGAGGGATTATGAGCCATGGGATTACATTGGCAACCCGGAAATACAAGATGGCGATAAGAAGAAGGAACAGGTGGCAGGACGACAGGCCATATACACAAGAGAGAAAGAGACGACTAGCTGGAGATTACGACGATCAGAACAACGAGCTTAGATGAAAAGCTTCATTCGATCTGCAACCATCACAGCCATCATATCAAGTGCGCAATAGAATTTACGAATTTCCAAACAACGAAAGTTTCAAAAATTAGCAAAAATGGGAGAAGATCCAGCAAATTGGACGCGAAGCGTGGAAAGGGCACGCGAACACTATCGCGCTCTAGACGAACAACGCCACCGAATCCAGGTGCTAGGAGAGGAATGGACGGAAGAAATCGCAGGACCAAACCGACTGCGGCTACGCCATCGCGACGGAGGAACCCCGAACACACAGCGGCTCACCCAAGGAGCACCAGGCCAAGGTATCACGACCCGAAGCCGGGGTAGGACACAACACGGCCAGGGTACCAGTTACACCAAGGCAAGGCCCACCACCGGCCAGAAAACCCTTCCTGCAGGCCAGGTGAACTCACTCGAGGGGCCATCAACTAGCGCAGCGGCACGACAACATGCCGCCCCATCACGAATACGTAACACGGGAGCGGTGGCCCGCACATCCACGAGGCCAAAATCTACTCGCCACACAGCTTTACCGACCAGCGAACTACGACGCATTGTGCCTGTAACCCCCGCCCCAGCGACGACCGTACTTCCAACGGCTGTGCCACCAGAATATCGGTGGCCCGCAGAGCTATGCACAGTGACAGGGCGAACATCAAACTGGAACATAACGGTATACGACTACCAGCGTTTGGCAAAGGGCCAATGGCTTAACGACATCCTGATCGACGCCGGTCTCGCTCATCTGTGGGCGGACGTCCTAACCGAGGAACAACGCGACCAAACCGAGGTAATGAGTAGTTATCTAGTGACCAGGTTGCTACAGGCCAGCACTCAAACAACGGCCGAGCGTTACAAACTGGTACAGCGATGGACTAAGAGGGTCAACATCTTCACACGGCAGTACATCCTGATTCCCGTCAACCAGGATAAGCACTGGTTCCTCATCGTCGTGTGTTTCCCCAACATCACCGCCGGCGAACGAACGTGTACCGACACGCAGACCCCCTGCATCATGGTCATCGATTCCCTGGCAAGCCAACCACGGCTACAAGCCGTGACATTAATAAGGGAGTACTTACAATGCGAATACGCCACACGCTACCAGGCGCCACCAACCGACCGCCGTTTCACCGAAATGCCGATGAGGGCACTCCCGGTCCCACAGCAGGAAAACGACTCCGACTGCGGGATATTCACTCTCCTCTACGCGGAGAAGTTCTTCACCGCACCAATCAGCAACTATGCGCAACCAACTGTGGGCCTTAGAGCATGGTATAAGCCCAACGACGCGGATCGCAAACGCCGCAAATTAACACGCATGATTCGCGAACGAGCCGCCAAAGACAACCGATGGGCACCAATCCTCGACCTCCCTGATATAGCGACAGACAGCAGCACCCATGAGGAGGACGAGAAGTACACCCACATCACACCACGACCGGTCAGCATTAGGGACCAACCCGATACCGCCGCTACCCCGACAGCACGGGCACCCAAGAAGGAGGCCGACCACCCCGACGCGAGCAGGCCAGAGGAGCCTACGGCCCCGGAGGATAGAGATCGCACATCCAACGCCAGTGCCATCACTATAGGTTACCTACTACCCATGGCCGTCGATGGTATCGCTTTGAGTGAGCATGACATCGGGGCAATGGTGGATGTTTCACCCGACGGCACCCCATACCTGACGTTGCACCATGATGAGGCAGACGAAGGCTGGTTAGAAATCCCGACCCCTGGCGGGTTGATGGCATGGTCATGCCCTAGCATACCATCCCCAGCGCAACCAACACACACTCCATCACCAAAACGCCCAACAACACCCCACACGCCAGCCCAGGCAACAACACCTACACGAGAGGAGGGGCAGGCCGTAGAAGAAGAGTTCGCACTCAGTCCAGCCGTGGTGCGCCGAATAAATCAGGCCAGAGCCCGGAAGGCCCCTGGACAGAGGAGCCGTTTCCGGGTCCGACGCAACGAAGGCGATTACCTGGTCACCCTAGGACGGAGCGGGACAGAGGTCGTCCGTTTTCGTCCGCGGAAGTAAAGGGGGGGTGTGACGACCCCAAAAATATGGTGACGTCACATTCTCGCGACAGGCGATGGTCGCCAGCATATTTTCAAAATATTTAGGTCTTGAATTAAATGTTTCTTTTGAATTTACAATAAATATCTGAATATACCAATGTTTAAATTTAAGTCGGCTAAACGGGGCGAACAGTGGCACACTGGTCACCGAGTTGATTGGTGTTAGTGAAGAAAACGACACCTGGTCACCGTATCAACGACACGACCCAAACGACGAACAACCAGACGGGTTGTAAGGTTGGAATCGCATAAGGGAAAAGGAGACGACGATAGAGGCACGGCAAATCATGTACCACAATTCACCACATGATACGACAGAAAGTCGAGCAACAAATCACCAACAGGAGTTGGTGATTCCACGGCCCTATATAAAGCGCACACTCGACCTGATTTCGGCCTATTGCGAATATTCCGAAATCAGGTGAGTGTCTTTGATAATAATAACATAGTAGTTAGGAATTTGTTAGGAACTCTGGGTTGGGACAAAAATGGTGGCAGGGCGGCAGCCGCCTGTACCGGCAAATAACTTCCGCCCAGTCACCCTTTTTGGATTAGGAATTCTGGGATGGGACAGAAATGGTGGCAGGAGAAGCAGCCGCCTGTACCGGCAGATAACTTCTTCTCCAGTCACACTTTTTGGAGTAGGAACTCTGGGCTGGGACAAAAATGGTGGCAGGTAGGCAGCCGCCTGTACCGGCAAATAACTTCCTACCAGTCACACTTTTTGAGGTTAAGTAAAGGGGGACAGGACCGAAATAGTGGCAGGGGGGCAGCCGCCTGTACCGGCAAATAACTTCCACCCCAGTCACTCTTTTGGGACAATAGGAATTTTTGGATGGGCACAAGGATGAGGGCAGGGAAGTAGCCGCCTGTACCGGCAAATAACTTCTTGCCAGTCCTCCATTCTTATAAAATTGGAATTTTTAGTAGTTTTCATTTTTCAAAAGAACATTAGGAAAAAAGGGGATAATTAAAGTTTCATACAGCTATTAAAATTTACCATTTTTTCTAACTAAACTTCCTTTACAGCCGCTAATTGAAATTTATATTTTTTCTTTTCATTTTTTAATTAAACTTTCTTTTTTTCCCCTCATAATTAATTTACAATAATCACATAAAATTATATTGCTTTTTGATATTTACCCTCCTTTTATAAAAACCCTATTATATCACATTTTACTAATCGCTATTGCGAATATTCCGAAATCAGGCTACTTGCGAGACTACCAGCGTGGAGGCAAACGTGTGAAGAGCAGCGGAAAATCTCTGGAAGAATACCTGGAGTATATATCAAATTCAACGACGTATATGGAAAATACGAGGGTCCTCGAAGGACAAAGGATTTTTGAACCACGGACAACATTGTGTGGTATTACACAAATATCCTTGGAGACATTTTGGTCTGCCGTTCATGCTCACCACACCCACGTTCAAGCCTTGCTACGCCTACGCTCGCACTAGCCACGCTCCTGCCTATCCTTTTTCGAAATCGCACTACGCATCCCGACACCTACGGTATCATAAATTATCGCCACATATCTACGTCGTCACCCAACCAATTGCCAACGTCGCCGATCAGCTATAACGCCAAAACATCGACGACTATTGCCACTGTTCGCCCAATAGAACCCAATCGAAATCTGTAACTTTTTGAAATTTGAATTATTATTGAATAAAGTCTCTGTTTATATTATAATCTCTGTAAATTATAAATTTTTTCTGTCAACGAAGCCCTGGACATCCGACGAGTCCTTACCCCAGCCTTTGCGACGTTACAATATCCCCAACAGTAACAACGACTTTGACATATGAATGAATTTAATATGACATACTACGAAACGATGAACCCTGAATTACAAATTAATTGGGCAATTTCCCAATATTTTTATGAAAAATATTTGCATATTTTTAGGTGTTTAATGAATACTTCCGAGCGATGGCAAACACTCAATTATATTAGCCCACAACAATATCAGCAACAAAAACAACATTACCAGAAGTGCCCTTCAAAATCAATTAGAGCACAATCAATTTAATTTCCATTGCATACTTTCAGGTGTTGTGTGTGCTCACAACAATAACAACAGCAGTGCAAGCACAAGCACAAGCACAAAAAAAGCTAATCACAATATTGACCAAATAAAAAATTACACTCAATTTCATTTCGATATAATTGCTTTATGCTAGTTAGGAGGGCGTGAATGGAAAAAACACAATGGAAATTGAGCAGTTAATGGCAGTCAATTAATGCTAATAGACGGTTTAATTGAAAGTATACTTTGAGGCACTTAGGGTAAATGATATTTTCAAGATTAAAGAATATTTTTTCCGTTTTTAAATTTCAGTTTCACTGAATGTCCCTTCGATTATGGACTTTTTTTCACCCGGCTATTGGTTTGCTGTCGCTTGTGCTTTTACAGTCATCACTCACAGACCGAACACTCACTCAAGCGTATGGTGTTAAAACAAATAGAAAAAAGAGGACCAAGAAAAAAAAAAAGAAAGTAAAAAAGTAAGAAAAAAAGTAGGAAAAAGAGTCGAGTGAAAAGCGGAGCATCAGCCAAATGGACAGAATCGATAGAAAAACTGTTATTGCATTTTATACAGTCAAAGAATGTTTATTGTTTGTATTTCTTTCACCCATTTTTCTAGCCAAGTTGAGTGAACATCGCAAACAAACACAAAAAGAATCTCTTAAAAGGATAACGTGTTTGTGTTGTTCTTCTACGACATAGTCTCTGCCATTTATATTTTGTTGTCATTGTCGTTGGCATTGGTGTATGCAGTGTTGCCGCCTGCTTGGCTGCTACGTACGTGTTCGCCATTTGAATGATTGATTTCCGTACGAAGAAGCAGATTTATTTGCAAATTGTCATTGAAACGATTTCTTTTTCGGTGTCTGTGATTGTCTTTCGTTAGTTTTTATTATGGCTGTTTGTGTAGTTGGGGCAGCGGTGGTATGCAGTATTTTTTCATTGCATAGTTTTCGGTGCTTCGGCAACAAAAGTAGATTAGCTTTTGACGATTCTTTTGGAATTTGCAATTTTTTCGAATGAAAGCTAAAAAAAATGTATCAAAAAGAATCAAAATAGGACGATAGCACAATTTCAATTGCAAGAAAAGGAATAAATTAAAGTCGGATGTGGGTTGTGGGATGCGGTGCGATAGTCCATTGATATTGATACTCTATTTCAACCAGTTAGACTTAAAAAGGAAAAATAAATAAAAACTAAAGGCAAAATGACACTTTTTTAAATTTAAAAAAATTCATTTTTTAAATTTAACTTTGGTTTGTTTTAAAGTTTTAAATTATTAGATTAAACAAAATTGTATGGAAAATAAAAAAAAAATTTTTATATAAAAAAAAAATTTGTAATTTAAAAATAAAAATAAAAATTTGAAACATACACCCAGAGAAAAAATCGTGTTAAATTAACCAATTTTTAACCAATTTTGTGGTTAATATTTTTCAAACCGATTTTTCAGGTTGTGTTAACCAGATGCTATTGTTAAAAATGACACCCTCCTATATGTGTACGTGTACGTGTGAAGAGGTTTGTGATTAAACTGGGAAAACTGGTAAATATGCGTTCATTCAAATCATTGCCGGTAGCTCAGGGGTTAGGCAGTCGGCCTCATAAACGGAAGTACGGGGATCAAGTCCCCGTTCCGGAAAAAGTTTTTTTAATTAAATTTTTTTTTATAAAATTGTAAACCACAGTTCCTCCTTATTTACCATTCTTTAACTTATTTTCAAATTAACATTATCATTTCGAATAGATACCTTTTCACACTGAACTGGATTTGAACGCTGGACCTTCGGATCTTGAGTTTATCACTTTACCCTCTGTGCTACTGCGCTTCATAAATTCATGTCGTCCAAAGACCAATCTGAATTTGAAATCTAAAAATTTCTATTTAAAAAAACTTTTTTCAACTCAGACGAAATTTGAACACGGGACCTAATGTTTATAAGTTCCGCATCTACACGCTGTGCCACTGAGCTTCTTTCGTTCAGGTCGACAGAAACAAATTTGTTTTGAAATTCAAAAATTTCTTCTGTTTATTTTCAAATTTTCCATTTGACAGAATAGTCGAATATATTTTTATTTTCGAAAAAAAAATTTCTCATTTGTGTAAATGTGTGCGTTTTGCTTCGGAAATTTTTTCTCATTTCTGTGAATGTGTGCGTTTTGCTTCGATTTTTGTCAATGTAGTTGTAGTTTTTTGGAATTGTTTTTGTTTTGCGTACAAATATTTTTCATGTAAATATAACATGAATAGTGTTAATTAAAATACATGAAGATTTCTCTGGGTGTACTCTAAGGGGTCAAAAAATCAGAAAACTCAAAGTCAATAGTACAATAACTACGATATATTGCACGAAATAACAGACAGGAACAATAAACAACGTTATTGAAGTATTGACGTAAAACTATCACTATGTCTGTTTTTTAACCCCCAAAACCATGCAACCTAGCTATTACCAAAGTTAAATTTTTTTGGATTCAAAAATTTGTAGCATACTTTTTGGGAACGATATTGGGGACGATATTGGGCACGCATAGTGCGAAATGGTAGGCACTCATGATCGAATTACAATATTGTCTATTTTTATTTGATTTTTACCTCAAAAGTATGCAAACATTTTTACTTCTATGTAAAATTACAGTAAAGCGGAGTATAATTAAGGGATCACTGATCGCCTACGATAAAAACGAAATAGAATCAAAATTAAATATAAATTTTCAAATCACAACTATAGTCCAAATCTTATCCTTTCATCAGTTTCCGTCCTGTTGAACACAATATACAACCTCAAATATGCTTCAGCACACAAATATTATTAGTGCATACTTTAAGGCTTTAACAATATCACTTAAATCATTATGTACACAAAAAAATGAGCTTTCTTGCCTGCTCGAGTGCAAAAAATTAAAAGAAGAAAAAAAGCAACAAAAAGTGTCCACAACAGATTGCACCTTTTTCATTTCCGTTTTCGTCTTAACTTTAGCCTTAGCACTGATATACCTACAGAGCCTCCCAATTGTATACCTACTTGTATACTGTACTTCTTCTTCTTCTTCTTGAGCACTTGTATTACTAAGCATAATTTTTTTCCCACCAAGCTTTTGACTTAAGCATGACTGTCAATTCTTTTGACCCTCATAGTAAGTCAGAGGGGAGTGGGCAATAGTCCAGGTTAGTAGTTGAAATAACAAACCCTGATTTGCTTTGATTGTGGAGGCCGTAGTGGGAATGAGTGGGCGGGTGATGTGAATGATTTTTTTTGTGTGAGATGGTATAGGCCATACCAAAAAGGCGGCCACTCATCATTGGCACTTAAAATAATTTGCTTATTCCATTATGATTAGCGTCAGGTCAAAATGCAAAATGAAAGGCAGGCGGTTCTTTCATGAACACCAACACTGCCCCCTTCAGTATATCCACCAACCGATTTGAATAGAGGGAAGTGTGTGTACCCGCACAAAGTCTACTACCAGCTGGCATAGCATCGAGATTATGCGCGGGAAATTTAATTAGTTTGCAGCAAATGGACGCTTGTTAATTTTTTTTGTTCCTTTTCCCTATTTTCATTTTGGTTTTGATTTTTTTTTTGTTTCGTTTGAAAATTTCTTTTTGTGTCAAAGCAGACAGTGTGAAATTGTTTTGTTTTTTCTTCTTCTTCACGTAGTCGGGCAGGATACCTTTCCTTTTCGTTAGACCTTTTATGAAAACTGAAGCGGATGGTGGAGTATTTTGTATTTTGTATCCTGTGTTCCTTTCCTTTTTTTTTGTATAATTTCAAAATACTTGAACTAATTAGATTGTTTAACGCATTTAATGGCAATAGCAAAGAGAAAAAATTATAATAAAAAAGAAGAAGATGCGCCTTTATTGACTCTCCACTCCATAAAATTTGCCCTGATTTTTTATAACCTCCCCCTCAGGCTACTCGACCACCTTTCCTTTTTTTGTTGTTGTTGGTTGGCATTTTAGTTGTAGTCCAGCCCTTGTGTTTTCAATTGACAAGTGCGGCATTAGTATGCCAAGCGCATGCTGCATGACAACAATAATAAGGCTCGTCGTCCTTTTGCTTATTTTGTGTTTTTTGTGCTGTTGTTGTTTTTTTTTTGTGAAATTGTGAGATGATCCGTGGCGCTACTCAAGCACACACACACACACACAAACCAAAGAACGAACGAAAAGCATATACACTTTTGCCTTCGTCATTATCCTCACGCCGTTTGTCGTCGTCCTTTGGCATATCCTGTCGCGTATGCTTAGCATAAGTTCAGGCGCTTTATGGAACGGTCTCTCTGCACTGATTAAAAATGCACAGAGTTGTTTAAGTGTTGAATGTTTTTCTGCTGCTTTCTCTAGATTTTGTTGAGAATTTTGATTTTTATTTTATTTTTTTCGTTTTTATTAACTTTTTGTGGGGGTTTGCGTAGTGAAAGTGACAGCGTGCACGTGGCATTAATTTGAGTCAATTCGGTGAAGAAGCCTTTAAAGAGCTTCGCAGGAAATGAGAAGTTAGTGGGTTAATGTCAAGTAGAAATTGGGTTAAAAAGGCATTTCAGACTGACAGAATTTGTTTTGATATTTTGAAGGAAAGGAAGCGTATGTTGGATTGGAAGGGTCAAAAGCTGTCGTTCGAAAGGTAAATCTCAAATATTAACAAATTTCCTAAAATTTTTTAGGCCTTGAGTTGACTTAAGACCTTGGTGGACATCTATTCATTAGTATCAATCATCAATCATTAGTCAAAATTAAAATTAAAAATTTCTGAAATAGTAGAAACGCCTCCTTTCACAGTCCTTTCGGTGAAATCTAAAATTCGAAAATCTTACAGAATATGTACATAGTGTAATTTCAGGTCTACTGGTGACTTCAGCAGAGCACACAGATTTGCCACACCTGCTTTTTGAAATTAAAAAAAAGTTCCTTGAAAATATATTCTAGCTTTCTATCTTTGAGTGACACCTTCTTCACCCCAAACCAAAAATACACACGCTATGTTGATGAATGCACAAACATACATACAGCCGATACAACCACACGCATATTATCCTTGACGACACAATTCAACCGCAAGAATTATTCTTGCGTGAAATTAGAACCTCAAACAACAACAACAATAACAATAACAGCAGTAACAACAACAACAACAAGAAGAGCAACGACGGTCTGGTCTGTTCTGGTCTACACCAAAAACCCAATGTCCTGCAAAAGTCAATGAGTTGTGTTCATATGCAGATGATATGATGATGAGGACAACATTGCTGGTGCTGTGTTTGGTGATATTGATGATGATGCTGCTGTTGTGGACATTTTTAATGATCCAAACTCAGGTGAGATCACAAATTGTTCTCCTACCGACCCCACCTGACATAGACATATGGTCTGCGAAGGAGGTCCAGTGCGGTGCGGTGCGGTGAGTTTTTGAATTGCTTCCATTTCACTTTTCAATGATCCTACCTATTTGAGGCAACCAACCAACAACCAACGGTCTCTGATGCTTAGTTTAACATTTGGAGTAGCTGATGCGGCCTCATTTGCTTTGGCTTCGGTGTCTTTGTTTTTAATACATTATTTAGGGTTGGTTGCCTTGCAGTTGGTTGAACGCACTTGGGAAAGGTCATCATTAAATTGCTGGTGGTGATTTTAATTTATCAACTGGAAAATGCTTTTGGAAATTCGTGACAGAGTGTAGGTTTTTCCCTTAAAATGATAATTATGTTTACAGTTGTGATGAGCCGTAAACGATGGCTTGTGTGTGCTGCTTTTGAAATATGAAGGGAATTTTGTGTTGATGGAGAAGTTCAGACAGGTAGGTTTGATATGAAATTTTTAATGCACATGATGTGCATTTTTTGCTTTTTAGGAAATGTTTTATTTTTATTGTAACGGGTGACCAGATAGCAATGATAGATTTTCCAATCGTTATTTTCCAGTAGCTGTCACAGTAACCAATGATATCCAGCTGTCAAAATATTTAGTAAGGTCTGCCGAATGTGTGGAAATTAAAAAAAAATTATCTTCTCGGACGTGGCCTATTTTTGGCTTAGCACCTAGGTTAACAAACTAAATTCTATCAAACCTCAATGCATCCACAAAGATTGACTGTTTGGTGCTGTTTGGTGGTTTGGTTTATTTCTTTCGAAATGAGGAAGAAGACACAGTTACCGTCAATGGTCCTCGGTTCAGAGCGGTGTTAACCGATTTTCTGTGGCCAGAACTCGACAACATCGATACATCAGTAGAGTAGTTCCAACAAGAAGGCGTTACATGCCATAGAAGCAACTCAACACTTAAAGTTATCTGACGGCGAGCGACTTGACACGCATTGATTATTTCCTCTGGCGCTACGTCAAGTCCTTAGTCTACGCTAACAAGCCAACCACATTGTCCGAGCTCGAGGTGGTTATTGCCGGAATAACGCCGCACATTTTGGAATGACCGCTTAAAGCACTGTCAGTGAAGCCGAGGCGGCCATTTAAACGATGTGCTCTTTTATGTAGATTCAAAATCAAGAATCAATTTAATATCTCACACCGTTTTTGTTTTATTTAAATTTCTTTTCCAATCGTTCTTATCTGGTCACACTGTACTTGTACAAAAATTTGGTTCGGCAGTAAAAGTCACTATCACACTTTCAGCCAATATTAATCGGTACATAAATGTGATATATTTGGAAAGTTTGCTCAAAAAGAGCTTACCTTCTGGTACAATTTTAATACCAAAAGGCATATAGTTGAATTTTGGTATATTTAGTATACCGTTTTTGATATACTTTTTGCTATTTAGGATATAAGTGGTATCTACTTTTCACCAATCATGTCTAAATTTGTATGATTTGTTACAAAAACTGGTACATAAACTGAGGTAACTGAGTTGTTTTCGTTGCAATTGCACTATATTTAGTTTTTGTTTCTCTTCGCTTTTTTTTTTATTAAGCTTCAGTGTTTAGAAATATACATTTGTATACTTAGTGACTTTTTCCTTTGAACTGATTGATAGAATTTTATGCATGAAGTCTTCTGTAGTCTACTGTGTTAATTTCAAAAATATCTCTACCCCTGAGACGACTGCAGCCAGACCTTGACCTTTTATTTAAAAACTTTTGTACTCTAAAATTTCCAAAGCCCATTACATTTTTTCTACGAAGAAAATTCAATCAAAATGTTTCCCAAGAAAAAATCCCACAATTTTCATCACAGTCTAGTGGAAAATGTCAAAAAAAAGGAAAAAAAAGATTTTTTCATAGGAAAAACCTTAAACCCAAATAACCGAAACTTAACAAATTTATATGTTAAATGCATAAAGTATAGGAAAATCCAAAACTGTCAAGCCACATTAACACAAAATTTAAATAACCCCCGCACATACCACACTTAGCCACACACACACAGTTATAGTAAAGTATTAGTAGTTAAGGCAGGCAACGAAGTCTGGGCAATATGTTGATTTGCTGCCTAAAAGCCTATGTACCAACAAAAAAAGAAAAGCAAAAAAACTACATAAACAATGAAAGTATTTGCTGATGCGGCTGCTTTTGCCCCAAACAAAATGATACCTCAATTTAGCAAGGATATATAAAATCTATATAGAAAAAAGATACATATTGGGCCAGCGCAGCAACCAACGAGAAGAGGCAGAAGAACAAAAGCAAACCCATTTCAAACTTTCAGTCTGATTTTTTTTCTTCTGTATTTTGATATATATTTTGTTGTAGTTATATTGAAAAGGCCTGTGAAAGGGAAAAGGGGGAGGGAGGATGCCTCCTAGCCTCACTTGATTCAATTTGGGCATACTCGCATGTGCGTTGATTTTCAATGTTGAAAATTAGATCAAATTGAATTTGGGATATATTTTTTATGCTCTTGATTTTTGGGTTATTTCTTTTTTTGGTTGTGGGTAGGAAAAAGGATGAGGAAAAGCACATAGGCTTGTAAGTGTGTGTGTGTGTGTTGAGTTTTGTGGTTTTTATAGTTGACATGTTGATGTTTATTTGTATTTTACACCATATGCAGATGGGCGTATGGACGAGTGTAGCACACTTTTGAAGTGGGTACTTTTTTCGTCTCTTTCCATCGAGTGGGCTTAGGGAAAAAAAGGAAATTTTATTAGTTTTGCTCCATTTTTGGGGGAGGGGGATGGATTTGCGTGTTTATTGGTTTATACTTGCCATTTTTTTTTGTACTTTGTTTCTCTTTAAAATTTTTGTTTCTATACATGTGACTACAATCCACATTTGGTTGAAATCATTGGCATTAAGTGGGTTGCACCGAAAATACATAGCACGAAACATTCTAGGAAAAAAGCAATCACGTACGCAGTTATTTTTATAAAACATATTTTTCTGGCAACATTTGCATTCAATTGGCAAATTTTTCCGGTTTTTATTTATTTGCGCTAATTGAATTCGGATATTATTTGATAAATATATTCCAATTCGCCTTTCAATTAAAATCAATCATATTACAAAGGAATAAATTGAAAAATATTCTGTTGCTTTTTGGATTTTCAAATCGGGATTTCCAATCAAATATAAACTATTTTGGGCTTTGCTTTTTTGAATTTTGTATGATTTAGAAAACAAATCCAATGTGAAACTTGAATGAAATTGTGCAGAGAAAGATAAAGAACACATTGAAGGACCGAAAGATAGATCAAGTAAACGAACATTGAAAACTGAATTGCACGAAGTATGTTTATCTGACAATTTTTAAAATCTTAAAATTTTTTTTTTCAATTTTGGAAATTTTTCTTTAAAACAGCCTTTAAAAAAAGCAAACTCACACCTTTTTTTTTGTTCCTACTTAGTATTTGACTAATGTAACCCAGTTGGATACAGATCGAAGACATCATGCACCTTACGTTGCTGACAGCGACTTCCCTCCATGACACGCTGTTTCCATCAACATAGAAGGACATTTTCATACAAATATCCGCCACTCTCAGTGGCTGTGATTTACCAGTGGTAATTGTCAAGCGTGGCATCTCTCAAAGTTAAGCACATATTTTAGGGAGAAACAACCAAAAAAAAGTTTTAGGGGCGTGTGCTCGAGTTTGGTTATTATTTTTAAACCTCGTCAGTTCAAGTCCAACAAGCGGCAATGATTTTTTTTTGTACATTTTTAACTTGATACATTCCTTAAAATTCTTTTAAAATAAAAAAAACAGATGAAAGAATATGGCCAGTGAATACTAGAACCTACGCCTATGCAACTAGTAAAAGTTTGTTTCTGTTTCACATCTAGTGAATTTCAAGACTGTTTCAAATTCAATTTCGTTCCGGTTCGAATTCTAAGTGGGTTTCATTTCCACATTTCATGTCGTTCCATTTCAATTCCGTTTCATGCTAAAATGTCAAAACCGATGCGAAAATCAAAATCAATTTGCATTCTAAGCCATTTTCAAGTCTGTTCTAATTCCATTTCGTTCCAGTTCATTTTCATTTCGCTACAGTTTTTTTCTCATAATGTAAGCATACCATTTCTAAGTTTCTTATAATTACATTTTGTTCCGGTCCCCTTAGATGGCATTCGAGGTTCATTCCCATTTAGTTCTTACAGAAATTGCAAAAACCTTCGTCGAAATCAGTTTCGATTTTTTTTTTAAAAAAAGTTTAATTTAATTAGCTGCACAGAATTGAAACTTTAAAATCTTAATAGTTTAATCAATAAAAAAAAGTAAACTTTTCTGTAATCTTGTGACTGTAAAATTTTGCATAAAAAGTTGAACAATTTTCGAGGAAATTTCCTAACAATAGCGAAAAGCGGAAGAGGAACTATAATTTCACAAATAATAAACACATACACACACATGGAGAAAAGTATTCACTCATGCACACACACACACAAGCAAATCGAAGACAAAGAACAAAATGCCAATGGCGTTGACAATAGAGCAGTGCATTGATACGAGCGTAAAAGTGCTTCATTTCAGGATGTAATTGAGCGCAAATACTATACACAACGACGATGAGGATGACAACGACAACCGTCGAACTGCCAGAATGGTGAAAAGTAGTATTTTACTACAATGTCGTAAATAGGACGGAAGCAAAGTAAGGCCAAAGCAAAATCAAAAGCAAGGCAAGTTCCTTAAAGCACTCACAGTGAAATTTGAAAGGCAGGCAAGGAGTATATAGTATATGAACATAGCATAAGAGTACGTATGTATGTATGGTAAGTACAGAGTAAGTACGAAGGAACGAACGAATGAAGGAACTAAACGAACGTATAGCATTTCAAAACAATGGGAACAATGCATGTCATAGAAGAAACTTTACAATGGGAAGCGTGTGAGAAGGCTAAAGAAATTTATGAAAAAAGAAAAATAAATAAAAGCAAATCAGTAAAACAGCCATCCTAAAAGTATGCTAAAAGTGTGGTATTGATGAAAAAAAAATTATATCCAAGAACGACAAGAGCAAGTGCAAAGAACTTATTTTTTTTCTGTGCCTTGGCAAAGGAAACTCACACAAACAATGAGCACACAAAATGTTAAAGGAAAGGTTAATTCAGCAAATAAATTTAAAAAAATTTTGAAAATCCGAATTGTTTGCACCCTTTAATTCCTTTTTGGCTGCTTGCTTTGGGGCCGCCACCGACACCATCGAGCCGCTATTAGCGAAACTAAGTGCATGTAAAGGTTTTCGTAATCCGCATGCACGAACGGAAGGCCAAAAAAATACGTACATATATGAAAATAAAAAAAAAATTTTTAAGAAATTCAGAAACATTTTTTTTAAAAAAGCTTTTGCGTGAGTTACGTTAGTACAGCAACCGTTTGATGAATGCGTTTAAGCGGAGTGTTGAGTGTTTGTTAGGCATTTCCTTTGAGATACGAATTTGAATATATCTTGAGGAAATTCCATTTATTACTAACTAGTAATTAAATAAAATCTGTGACAAAAAATAGGGCATACTTTTAGGCTTTTGAAAAAATAAATATTAAAAATCAAATTATCACCAAAATTTTAAAAGTAATTCCAACACTAATGCCATAGTGTAAGCAAAGTTCACACTAAAATACTAGCACACCTTCAGGCTCTTACCTATTTATTTATTTATTTTGTTCTATTTTTTCTTTTGCAACTTTTACCCACAATTAATACTAATTATGTAATATTTGTCAAACAAAGAACCGCGGTAAACTCAATTTATTAAATCAACAAAATGTTAGCAATTGAAAACAATAATACAAATTATTATCCACACAAAATGAAATAGAATAACAAAAATGTAACAACAACAGCAAATTATTTTAAATAATACAAATAAAAATTTGCATAGCGTACGTATTTGCTTATTCAAATAAAATCTAATTATAAAATTAAATAAAAACTATTGAAGCGTCCCTAAAGCAGCTCTTTCAATCGTTTTCCACAGTCCGCTGCAGTACACATTAAAGTGGAAATTTCCAGTACAAAATTGTAAGCTCATAATTGGCTATTTGA
The DNA here is from genome assembly GCA_951394025.1 of Heteromyza rotundicornis. NCBI lineage: Eukaryota > Metazoa > Arthropoda > Insecta > Diptera > Heleomyzidae > Heteromyza > Heteromyza rotundicornis. Next base: position 57,830,056 of record OX596013.1, on the reverse strand, counting down.
AATGCAAATGTTTAAACTACGGAAGTTTTAATTATTTAGTATTTGCTGATTTTAAAATTTGAAGTGTACATTTTTAGCGTTAAGCTACTACAACATTGTTAATGCAATTGCTTGTGTGATTGGTTTTGCAATATTTTAAAGTGTTAAAGGCGTAATTGTTAGGCTTCAGAATTGAATTGAATTGATTTTATTTGGAAATTATAAAATAAATAAGATTTATGGAACATTTTTATGTTTATTTTGAGTAGACATAAACTGCATAGTTTTTGATTCCATAAGATGGAAAATTTCACATTTTCCTTAAACCTTGACACAATCAAGTTGCTTTCTCTCAACGGACTTTATAATTTAAGCCATTTAACAAAAGAAATATTTTACTTTCCTAACAAAGGCTATAGCAGGAAAGTCTTCTAAGAAGATTTATAAATGTATGCCAAGTAATTCAAATGAAAGACCAAAGCACAAGTAAGTTTTGACATTTTGGTATTAAATTCGAAATGTCGAATGTCATTTCTTATGCATTTGCCACACAGTCGGAAAGTAAGTGTTATCAGGCGGCAACAAGTCACTTCCTTTCGGACCACAACATTTTATATGAGACTTTTACCATAGTTACCTGCTGTGTGGCAGTTGGAATTGTGGCTTCGTAAGGGTTTTTCAATTGAAAAAAAGTTCCAATTTTTTTTAATGATATTTCACACTTGATTAAACGAGTGAGGATGTGAAAAGAGTGAAAATTCTGGTATTTCGTGTAGTACCAAAACGACATTGCAAACAAGTTTGTGGCTGTGTGATGAGTGTGGGTATTGTGTGTTGATACCATAATGTAAAATGATATTTCTTTCATTTTCGTTCACTCAGTTGATGGCTGGTTGTTGTTGTTCTCAAGAGCTTTGTGTGCAGTTGAATTAAAATTATACACTGGGAGGAAAAATGTTTTAAAATTGAACGATTTTGTTTTTGGAAATAGAGCTTTGTGCAGATTTGTTAAATTTATTAACACGTCTAAAAACCAATTTTAAAACAACAATGTAAAATTAAAAAAAAATTTTTTTTTATGTTTTGCAATTCTTAAGTTTAAATATACCAACTTTAAAACAAAAATGAAATATGTTGGAACATTTTTTAACTTTAAAAAAAAAAGCGCTAAACGCTGAACAGGTTGGTCTACTGTTAAAATTATTTAACAGAGTCTAAATGTATTTTATATACATATTTTGTACCAAAAGTATACTTGAATTGATTTTTTGAAATACATACAATTGATATTGAAAACATAAATGTATTGCAAAAAAAAACAATGTTTTATAATGCAACTTTAAAAAAAAATTATTTTCAAACAGGTTTTTTTCTTTCAGTGTACGTATCAAAAAAGATAATGAAATTTCCAAATTATTATGACAATGCATCATGCATAAAACAAAGCATACTTTTTGGATGATTTAATAATACATTGGAATTTTGTTTCTATTTGTATTTAATTTTATGCACTAAACTAATTATAATAATTAATAATACAAAAAAAAAACTGAAAAGCTAATTTGCTCTGAAAATAATGTTACAATAACAAAAAATTAATAAGCGATTTTAATGAAATAAAATGAAATAAAATGAAATTATAAAATTAAATTTCTCTTTAAAAAAATACGTCAATTCAATTTAATTAGCTATTAATATGCATAAATATATGCCTCAATTATATTATTATTGATATGAAAAAAAAATGGGTAATAGGTGAGCCATACCCATACACAAATAGCGTGATAATTAATCATTTTCGTGAAGAGCTAAGGCAAAAAGGGAAAACAGTTTAGAAAAAGAGATACCCCAGCATATATTTACAGCTCATGTAATGAGCGCCTTCCCGCTCGAACAACATGTAGTTAGAAATTTAGAAACATTCATACGTGCAGTGTTTGTGAGTGTATGTTAGCACTTCCGTTTCCAATTATAATGGCAGCGCTGGTAATAAATACTCACACGCTCGTTTGAATGTAAGCCTTTGTGTGTTGTTTCCTCTCTTTTTTTTTGTTAGTTTGCAGCCTTTCAACAGTGATTACTTTTTAGCTATGCGCCGAAAAATATGCTTCAAATTATATGCCACTGCACTGGTATTTTTTGTAGCCCCCATCGAACGAGGTGGAAGCGCGCGAGTAACAGTGTGTCTATGGCTACGTGGGTATTGTGTGAGTGTTTGATGGCGGAATTTATAGCATTCCAAATGAACTGTATGTAGTTCGCATGGATGTTGTATGTGCAAGTGGCGTTCGTATGTATGTGAAATATTGAAACGGCTCGTCGTGCACACAATACATACTTTGCCTCGCATATCACATTATTCTGTCATTTTGTGCAAATAAATTGCACAGCTTACAAACACACACACACACACACACACACACAGGCACGTACACGTGCACACATCCTGACAGCCTGCATTATGGCAGCAGGATATATACTTTCAATTGCAAATATGTGTGTACATGGTGGGGTAACATGTTCAATTATAGCCAAATTGCTAGAGAAACGAGCATAGTATTAAACTAACCGAGACTCGTATAGAGCTCAAATAGAGCAATTTATGAGAGTTCGTACTTGTCTTTTTTCCTTCGAGTACGTACGCGAGAGTTTGACATATTTAACTTTGTTTTTGATTTACATAAATGTACACAAAAAAAATTGTTTTAATTTTAATTAAATTTTTCAGCGAATTTCACAGAGATTTTCGTTAGAAAAATGAAATACATTTTAATAAAATTGAAAAATAACATCAATTGAAAAGGTAAAAAAAACAAATCCATGGTTTTCGGTGGAAAATGGTTTATTGAATAAAAAAACAAGAGTTTTTTTTGAGATTGTGATTAGAGGGCAACGTAGAGTGATGTCGCCGGTGAAACTAAAATTATCCGTTCAGAATTTTTACACCCGGTACATAGGGTTCAAAATGTATATTGTTTTTGTCACACCCATAAGGAGGCGTGGCCGGTATGGAAAGCGATATATATTCCTGAGTCGATTTAGCTATGGCCTTCCTTCTGTCTGGCATTTCGCACTATACTTATCGCACTTATAGCGCTATCGACTCTAACTTATACTTATACTTTTTTCGCTTATGTTTGGGCGGTCTTGAAAATGGGCAACGTAAATTTCTTTGTAACGGGTAGGTGCTAAAACTAGCTGAACGATTTTCAAAATTTTTTTTAAATATGGAATTACCCATTTTGCGGGAAATGGAATTATCCATTTCGGTTTTTTGTTATAAATGTCTGTATTTTTTGACGTGAGCAACGCAACGGGTGAATGCTAGTATTTGATAAGAATTAAACTGGAACGATATGAAATTGGGCAGAAATAAAATGGAGCAACATTTTGAAATGGATCTGGAATGAATGGATGGAAATTATCAATAAAATATCGAAAAATTATCGATAATATATCGAAAAATCATTCTAAGAACGTATCGTACTGGTATGAGCAGGGATATTTTAGCTTCGGTCAAACCGAAGATAATTCTTTTACTAGTTTAATTTATAAAATGCAAGCATGTGTTGGTGCTGGTAATTGTCCTATTAAAGCCCGTATGATACTGCATTTTTCGTGAATTTGTAATTGATTAAAACCCTGTGTAACACTAAATTCTGATTGCCGATCTAATAACTGATACTGATATCACGATATCGTCTTCCGTTAGAAAATTGCTTCAAAAAGAATTAACCCAGTGGAGACATTTGGCATCGAAAAACTTTCTTGTTAGCTCTCATAAGTCAGAATAACCCCTTGACGAGTTTTGTTTTGTCAGAAAAGCTCATAAAAAACGGCTAGTGGAATATCAAAGGTGGGCGTTAAAGTGTTCGGACCATGCCCATTTTCGACATATTTATTTTTATTAACTTAAAAACTGAAGGTTTAAAAATTCAATGAAATCGAACAACGTTAACCTACTATTTTTGATCACTTTTATAAGGAAACGCAACACTGTGCCATGCAATTTGCAAACCAAATTGGCTAGCCTTGTGTCAGCACACTTTTGTCTCCCATTTCCCTTGTAACTGTATAAAAAAATCGCATAGTTTGTCCATCCTATAGCTATTAACTGTTTAATTGCACATGTGAGGGCAAGGCGTCTAGCGTTTAGCTTCGATTTGAATTTTCTGTCAGGAACTGATTTCATTTACTTCTTTCCCTTTAAAATCAAAGAAATAAAATTGATTTCACTTCAAAAAGGTGTTGAAAAGTCAACTCAACACTCAGCACTCAACTGCCACAACACCCAAGAATATCTTCAATTATAGCAACAATTCGTGCGCGCAGCTAGCAGCAAATACACAATTGAAAAACGCTGATGAAACTGATGATATGAATGAGCATTTAAAAACACATCAGCCCCGGTTGGCCTCAAGTTATGCAACACTTTTCGGTATTTATATGTAAGTAGCAGTGAATGGAGTGGAAAGTGCAAGGAGAAATCTAGGCAAGTCGACAAGTTGGGCATACAAAAAACGATAAACTGAACTGAAGTATAAAAAGGAACGAAACGAAGTAGTTCAAACAAAAGGTGCAACGTTTCAGCAAACGCGGCCATAACATGACAGGATATACGCCCACCACCAGCCATATCGGCGAATCACCATCACCACCATCACCACCATCACCACCAACAGCCAACTTTTTGTACCTCTTTTCTATAAACCAATCGTACACAGAATAACGGGAAACAAGTGGTAATTACATGAAGGCCTAAAACGGAAATGACTGTCTGCCAAGCGAATCAAAAAAGCAGAGAAGAAGAAAAAAAAGAACGATAACAAGACAAGACGAGCGAAACGAGCCATAAGCCACACACACACACAAAAACGGCGCTCAAAAAAGGATACAAAAAAGTGATGTGCTGCTTTAGCGGCATGCATGTTGTATATTAGAGAAGCGTTCGAAAAATTTACGATTGCTTCAAAAATATGTGAGTGACTATACGATGCAGGACGTGGTTTTAATTTTTTCCCCCACTTCTTTGCTTCGTTTCCCTTCCCCCCCCCCCCTGCCACAGTTTTTTTGCAATAACTGCATGTATGTATGTTGCATTCTGTGTGTACTGCGGTTTAGGAAATGTTCAGAATTGTAATGTTGAACTTTTATTGCATACTTGTAGGCGCAGCACTGCAAAGAAATGCCAGAGCATAAAAACAACGAATCGTTTTTATATGGATGAGTATGAGATTGAGCATGTGTGTGTGTGTATGCGCGTGTGTATTTATGCAACGCTAGTGAACCATAAATCTTGTTTAGCAAAATTGTAAAAATGTAAAGTGCTGACGTGCCGGAGCTGTGTGCGAAAAAGGGGAGCACGATGATCAGCGAAGAGAAACCTGCCTAGCTGACTGTATGCCCGCGAGGCATGAGTTGTAATTTAGTGAACGAAATAGTAGCGAGGCACATGTGCCTATGGTTGAGGTTGCCTGTGTGTGTGCGTGTGTGTGTGTGTGTGTAGTATGGCATAAAGCATTTGGTTTTGTGTGTGTGTTTTAATAACTCCTGTAATGGTAAGTCTTTAAAATGAACAAAGTTTCTTTTGGAAAATAAAATGAAATTTTGTAGTATACTTTTAGGTGGTACATAAAGAAACTTTTAAAGTTTTGCATTCAAATTAACTCGAATGAATGTTTTGGAGTATAGATGGCAATGTAATCTTTGATCAACGTATATATATATTCTATTTGTGCCCGAATTGTAAATAATCGCTGTAAAGTAGATGAAAAACATTTTTTTTTCGTGTACTATTTTTAGTGCTGCTCCAAGCTGCTTTCAAATTCCTACTAAAACTTTTGTTTTCAAATATAAGCGGAACAAGTATTAAAAAAAAGGAAAACGCGCATTTCAAACGGAATCGTTGTGCCAAAAGTTTTCTAATAAATGTGCTTAAAAGTATGCAATGAAAAGTTTTTTTTTTAAAAACGTTAACATTTTTAACAAGCTCAGTTCAAAAGCAATAAGATGCTGCTTCATATTTTAAAGTACTAGAAATCCTTCAAAAACAAAGGCAAGGAAGTTTCTTAAATTTTTTCAACAACTTTTTCGTTCTTAGTTGCGTTTGCCATGTGCATTATTATTTTATGATTTGCTAGTACATTTACAAAAGGTATTCGCCTAAAATGCGACTATAAAATATAAAACACACACACAGCGATATAAAATGCCAAAACAACTGCCAAAGCAACAACAACAACGAGGGAAAGAACTAACCACTATTTCAACAACGTTCTGGCAAAGTTGATTTAATTTAGCAAAAATTCCTTCTTGCAAAAAAAAAAAAATTAAGAAAAAAAAACATAAAATAAACAACAAAATTGCAAAAGGGAAATGTATAAGAATGCCTTGCATTTCCGTTTCTATTTCGTTGAGTTGCCTTGGCTGTTGTTGGCTCGACTTGGCTTGGCATTGTTTTGTTTAGTCCTCGCGCTGTGATTCAATTTAAGCGCGTATGTGTATATTTGTATACTGCACATGGCGAACATAAAAGTTTTGTAGCATATTTTTAGACAGTGCATGAGTGTGCGTGTGTGTGTGTGTGTGTGTGTGGATATGTGTGCTTCCGTTGGAAAACAATCAACAATGATTTGAAGAAAAATTGCAAAATTATGCAGTTGAAAGAAATCTAATTCGTGGCGTTCCGTAGTGTTAGTGGCATTTTGCTCGTGCGGTTGTTGTAGTTGCTTTGGCTTTGGTTGTCGTTGCTGTAGTTAGAGAAAATGTATGCCATAGATTATGAAACGAAGTGGAAAATTTAAGGACTGGGAAATTTCTGTAGGTACTTTAAGAACAATTTTTAGTATTGGACAAATGTTTTTTAATGACCCAAAAGTATGCAGCGTTTTTAAATTAAGGATTAGGAAATTTTACTTAAAAAATTTTACCTTTAAAGTATGCAACCTTTTTTAATGAAATATTTAAATGCCTTAAAAGTATATAACATTTTTCAATAAAATATTTGAATAGGAAATGTTTTATAAATGATTCACATTAAAGAATTTTTTTTGATATTGTACAAAAATTTTAATGAATTGCTTAAAAGTATGCAACAATTTTTTTGTTAAATTTCTATAAGTTTTTTAATATTAAATAATTTTAAAATTTCAGCTCCACATGAATAATTTTAGTGCCTATACGACTTTATTATTTTCAAGTTCCAAAAAGTATGCAACGTTTTTTTTTTGTTTGCTGCATAATCTTTTAAAATAAAATTACATTATAGTAATTTGAAATTATATACTTGAGACGTCTGGTGATTACGAAAATGATGCACTCCTACCCAAGAAAAAATAAACTGAATTTGCTTCAACCGCGCGAGAGTATGAATAGAAATTAAACCTTAAAAAAAAACCTTATGTAACACTTCCCTTCGAAGGAACAATGCTTAGGTTGATTGTTAAGAGTTTAAAGTGCCAGACCTACAAGGGTGACATAAATTATGCAATTGTCTACTGTCTGAGTGAGAACTTTTGAAGAAGTGTTTCACATTTTTGTGAAACGCCTAAAAGTTGTTCATAACTTTCGACACATACACGAAACTTTAAAGTCTAACATTTTAAAGTAAAATATAGACTTGGAAAAAAGGCCACTTGAACAACAAAAACTTTTGAATTAGCATTTAGAAAGTGGTCAACTTCACACGCGCTGGCCTAAAATTATGTCACGCTGACAAACTTGGCGAAACTTTTCATTTTATTTTTACGAAAATATTTTTAATCAAGACCAGTGTATAAATCTTTAATGAAGTTCTTTGCTATGACAATTCTACTTAAGGCGCCTTAAAAGCACAGAAATACTTAAACTTTTTTCTTCTTCCAGAAACGCCTACGCGAGTGCTATGCAATTTGAGAAAGAATGTGTTGGAATATTTTTAGGAACAAGTTAAATTGGAATTTTGAATTTCTTTTAACAGAAGGTGGAATACATTTTCTGAAAACTTTAAAAGGTTTTTCAAAGTTTGGTAATAATTAGGGAAAGTTTTTTTTTTTATTCGTGGAGGTGGCTGAGTTTATTTCATTTTTTGTAGGAGTGAGTGGAAAGAGAAGCCTTTGATGGTCAACGAATTTTTTCATTTTTCACTCTAATTTTCTTGTACTTGTACTGCTTACAGACTGTTCTCCACAGTGATGACTTCATTTTTAAATCAACCATTTAAGTCCTTGCCAAAAAAAAAGTAATGGGCGACTTAATTGAAATTAACTAAAGTCAACAATTTAATTAACACCTTTGTACTTTTGTTTTTTTATACCTTTGCTTAGTTGTTCCCTTTGGTCCTGTGCTGAAGTCACTAGGGCCAAAACACATTTCGCATTCTTTTTTCCAAAACATTTCCTTTTTTTACGTTACGCTTGAAAAATTACGTATACGTACGCACCCAAACCACATTAATTTCATGTGTGCAGGTGAGTCTGTATGTTATGTGGTGGCCCTTTTACTTCCCAATTAATTTCCTAATTATCGTAATTATCCACGTTTACATGAGTTCATGTTAAACTAAATTTGCCAAAAAAAACCGAACAAAAAAAAAATCCGAAAAATACCCAAACCGAAAAATAAACACAGAAAAAGTGCGTAAAATTGTGTAACCAAAAGGTTTCATCACAGTCCGCATTTCACCGCGTTAGTGTTCGTGTAAATTTGTGTGCTATTGCATTGGTTAGGGTGTTTATCGAGCATTTAAAGTATCCAACATACGAGCACCGTAGGCAGGCATAGGCCGAACATGGCAAAAAGGTGGGCATGTGTATATAATTTCTACGGTATTAACACCATAATTAGGTCATGTGTGCGGTGTGGTTTTTAGTGTTTATTGTGGCATAAAATTAACATTTAATTTGATTTTTATTAAAACCAAGAAGAAGGCAAAGTAAAAGCACCAACAGGAAAAAAAGCAGCAGAAGGTATAATTTTGGTGAGGCAAACTGAATTCGAAATGATTTAAACGCCTAAAGGAATGCCATGAAATTTCAGCACGATACATTTTCTGAAATAAATAATAATTTGATTTGAAAATGTTCTTTGAAAGATTCTGACTTTGGGGTTGAAGAGAACTTTGAAGCCTTAAAACTGTAAACGCCTAAAAATATGTAATAAAAAAATTATTTCTTTTTTAATTGATTTTTAGCTGTAAAATATGCCTAAAAGTATGCTATAAAATTGTATTAAACTATGACCCAGTCTCAAGGCCAGCATGTGAATTAAATTATTATTTCAAATCTTCCCAAAGTTCCTCGAAAATCTGTTCAGATTTCTGCTCTCCTACTTATCCGACTCAAAAACTTATCATCCATCATTTATTGATTTCTTTTTTTTGTTCCCACCCAAAGCCACCTAACAGAAAACTTTTGGCCACTTAACAAGCTAACAAATCGCACTTTCTCCATTCCCCCCCACCCACTTTCCCATTTCTATAAATAGCGTACTTCACAAAAACTTTTCTGTTTTCTTTATAATCCGCCCATAGACAAACTTAAAGTTTCGTGCTGTCGTTGGAGACGGTGTTTTTCGTGATACGCACGGTGACTGGCATTTATAATATTTTTCTATACATTTAACAGAGAGAACATCAAAAGTATCCACAAGCAAAACTAGAAATCAACTACAATTTTTCACTCACGAAGAATTTACTTTGTGCGACGAAAACGCTTCGTTATGCCTTTTTAACACCTCCAAAGTGGAGTGAGGGTAATGGTGAATGATGTTTGTCTTGTCTTAGCAAAGATTAATACAAAGCACATAGACACACACAAAGGCACACACTCTCACTAACACACAGAGTCTCTTCCTGGCATAATAGCAGAGGAAACTTTTGTGCTAAAGAAAAACTTCAACTTCCTCCACTTCCACTTCTACTCCTTCAGGCAAACGGGCTTACAATTGTTTGTGGTGTGCATTAGACAAAAGACAAACTTTGATATTACTACGCTGCTGCAAAGTGAGTGTAAGCGCAATTTTCAATACATTCATGAAAGCGCAAAATTGTTGATTGTCGTCGCTTGTATGCCCACCACTGGAGAGGGGCCAGGGGGGTAAAGGGGGGGGGGGGGGTTGTAGAAACGCTTGATGGGTATGTGGTTTTCTCTCGAATTTTGTTAACGAAGCGGTTTTTGTGCAATATGCAGAAAGGAGGCTTAATTTTGGCACGAAAGGAAAATGCAGAATTTCGAAATTCCAAATTATTTTTAAAATTAGGCAAAGTTGAGAAGAAGGCCTTGGAATGCAATAGAAAATGATATGAGAAATCTGTAAAAGAATAGAATTTAATAAATTTATTTTGTTACCCCCAAAAGTATTCCTTAAATAATTAAGGTTTCTTTTATGTAAATTGGAAACTTTTTGTGACCATTTCCCCTCAAGACTAAATATTTCAAGTGTCGGCCTCCTTTCTGGGCATTTAAATTAAAATCCAAGTAGCATGTCAGTTTGTCATTTCATTCTTAGTCACTTTAAGTTTCACGTTCTAGTAAGTCCTTCTTTCATTGCAGTTTTGCCTTAAGCTTTATGGTTCCTAAAAAAATATTGCAAAAAAGTGGGAAAATTATCCTTATCACTATCGCAATCTCAAATGTACTGTCAGCTTTCTTAGCATACCTCCAGGGAATGCCACTAACTCTAACCAGAATATTCAATGTAGAAGATATGAAAATATATGAAAGAAAGTGTTGCATACTCTAAAGAGTTCTCATCTTATTTTTGCAAATAGGAATTTTCTGTGGAACCAAAAACAATTATGAAAAAATTCCAAAAGAAAGTAGTACAAAAATAAATTAGTAAGTGGAAAGCAAAAAAAACCTCCTCCCACTCCCTTAAAATTTTCCACGTTTAAGCCAAATGACAAATTTGAAGCACTTCTTCTTCTTCAGCTCTACCACTTCTCTTTCTCTCATTTCGTTTCCACGCATTCACTTGAGCTTAATAAATATTTTGCAATTTAACCGAACGCAGTCAGCAAATTTTTCATTTGCTCTTCTACGAAATGGGACGTTATGAGCGAGCAAGTAAGTGAAAAAACAAATAAATTTCTACGAAAGAAGGACGTTTAATTTATAGAAATGGTTTAATTTACACTTGGAAGGTAAATAAATTACTCCAGGGAAGGGTGGTGTGTGTGGTATGTCTGTGTGCCCAAGTGAATAGTGAATTTTCGTAAAAGCCAAAAGTAGTAGAAGAAATTACAGTTTAATTAAAAGTAAATGCAAATATACATATTAAATGTCTAGCATACTTTGAGGGATTAAAATTTATTTTCCCACCAAAGGATCATTTGAAGTTTTCCTTAAGAAATAGCTGAGCAGCAATTTAATTGCAATTGAACGCTATTCCATTAAACATTTACAGCTTCTTTTCGACATGTCAACGATACTTTTAAGTAAACAATTTATAATTCCTTCAATCAATTAATAGTCACCCACACCCAAGCACTAAATACCCACGACAAAACTAATTACACTTTATAGTGGATTCTCGAATTTCTATTAATTATTTAAAGTTGCCCTTAAAAGTATGCGTAAAGTATAAGCAAATGTGTAAAGTATAAGCAAATCCTCTTTTCTTCTAATTAATTCAAAATAAATGCTTTTTAAAGCAAGAATACACTTAAATGTCAAGACATCAAAGGGTAATTTTTCTGAAATATAAATATCTATATAAATATATACATGAAGGTATTCCATGCCTGAAAGTATGCCCCATTTATTAAAACAACATAATAGCAAGTCAATGTGGGTAAGTGAATGTGAAACCCTTTAAAAATCAGTGTACTGCGTATACACACAGAACTTCAAGCTCATTATTTATTGGTGAGGCTAAAGTAAGCTTCCACTTAAAAGTTTCATTGCATACTTTTAGACAGGCGCTGCGAAAAATCAACAAAACAGCGAAAAGTGGTGGCAAAACTGTCCGTTAAATATTTAATTTTACTTCTTCTTTCATTTGTTCGTGTGCTCGTTCGTTCGTTTGTTAATGCCCGCAGAGTAGGCAAGATGAGCGAGTGAAAATGAAAGGAATTAAAAATCAAACAAAAAATAAACGAAGAGAAGAGAACATTTAAATTGTTATGTAAAATAAACCATGGAAAACCATTCAGGTTTTTTCTTTTCGATTAGAGAAAATCAAATGGGAAAAAAATGTTATTGAACTGCCCTTCAATTAAAAATAAAGTATTGTGCCTTCTTCACAGCGCCGAGCCGTTCAAAACTCAAAGTGTCAATTGCAAGTATCAATTTGGCCTCTACTCTGCCAAGAATCCTAATTACCGAGACTGTCAATTAAATCGAATACGATGCAAGAGCATATTTAGTCTTTCGCTTAAGAGCCAAAGCTATTCTTGTTTTATATTTTTATTTTCCTTTTCAATTGGCGGGTCGTTATTGATGGCCTAGACAAAAGAGGTAAAGCAGCGTGAAATGGGACTAATTACACATTGCGCATTGAGTAAAATGTTGGCAGTAACGAAGGAGCGGAAGCGGAATGTTGGAAGAAACAAGAAGTACAATATAATGTAAGGCGATGAAGGCGAAATGAATTTAAGTGACTTGTTCATGGAGTGAGTAACGAATTTATATAGTAGAATAGAGAAGAAACTATTTTTTAAAATTCAAAATTGAAATGTATAGCATAGTTTTAGGATCAACCAATTATCAAACAATATTTGTCCTGTATATTAATGAATTTATGTACAAGAAGTGCTGAATTTTGACTTAATTTTCTTCGAAGGAAAATAAAGAATTTAGTTGACCACCCAAAAGTATACTACAAATAATAATTTAAATTAACTTTGATAGCACATTTCTAGGCTGTCTTTAATCCTATATAAATTCATAGATTTTGTGTAGCATAAAAGCAGTGAATTTTTCAAACCACTTCAAAATCTGTGGTCTACTTTTAGGCCCAATAAAATGTTTCCAATAATTTATTTAAAATTGGTTTTTAAATTAATTTTTTTTAATCTATACAAAATTGTGATTAATGATTCTTGGGCTTATATAAAAAGTTTTTTCTAACATTTCTTTGCACACACTTTTTTGCGTATGTAAATTTAAAATTGTTTGCCCAAATATGTGTCAGCTTGAAAAATGGCCAAACGCTTCCGGTATAAATTTGACTAGAAACTTCCTGGCCGACATAACCTAATTTATTTTGCGTACAGAAATCAAAATTCTCAATGCAGTCGCTCATCCACTGGAACGGCAACAACGACAACGCCAGTCCAAGTCGACAACAATGTCCGCACAAATGTTGGGGCGTTTTCATGGATGGCAAAACATTAATAGCAACGAACAGCAAACAGCAAACATCAAGCACAACAACGGCAACAACATTGTCCTCTCTCGTGTCTGCGTCGAAATGTTTGTCAAATGTTAATGAAAAATGTGCTATGAAACGACAACAGTGTGTCACATTTTTAAATATGTCTGAATATGTGCGTAGTATAAGCTTGTATTGTGTAAGTCTCCATTGGATGGCTGCAGGCTTATGTTTTGGTCATGGCTCTTTTGGTGGGCAACAATGTCGTATATATGCTAGGGCACTTGACTTTCTAGAAATACTTCTATATGTATATACTTTTTTTTGTTTGTGTACTATGTTTTATTACTGCTGGATGTTGTTGCTGTTGCTGTTCTTGTGCTGTGACATTTTGCTGCTGAAATTGAGCAGATTAAATTGATTGCACTTTGCTTTTGGTTATTTAATGTTTGAGAAGAGAAACGAAAGAACAAAATAGCAAATGAGCATACAAAGTCAAGAAATAAATATAAATAAAAAAAGCAAAAAGGAAGGTTCAGAGGAAGTGGAAGTGGATGGGAAAGGAAAATAATGTCACAGAATAGTGATGAACGATAAATTATACAAGAGCGAACACGAACACGGACTTGAATTGCTTAATATTTTGCAACAAACTAGAGGGCAAGAAGAAAATATTATTAAATTCCTTTAAATTGTAGGCAAGACTTTTTGAAATTTTTCTTTTTTAATCAAAGAAATGTAAGCAAAATTTTCATTTCCATTAAATGCTTCTACATGAAAACCCACTTTAATTTTACCCACTTACGCGCAAATCGATCGATAACCCTTAAATCTACTTTCAGTTTTTGTTTAATAAAAATTATTAAGAGCACAGCAAATTCCTTACAGCAAACAAACAAGGAAGCAAAAAACAACTTTTCACTTTCACAAAACGCCCTTAAGCGGAATGCGGAAATACAAATAAAAACCGCACAACACCAAAAATTCCTTTCAAATTGTTGTGAAGATGAACAAACACAAGTGGGAACAATTGGGAAAAAAACCCAAATTCCAAACAAATCGAACAAAATTAACACAGGGAGGAGTACAAGAACATCAGCAACAACTAGAGCTCATTTCAAATCCCAAATAAGTACAAATTTAAATATAAACAAATTGAACAAGAGGAAGATGTGGATGAAGTTGAAGATGAAGACAATGGCACAGCGAACGACAATCAAGAGAATCCGTGTTTAAATATCTTAATACATTGAATGCAGATTATGGAGACTAAGTAAAGAGCAGAAGAACAGAACAACAAACAAACAATTGCGAAAAGTGGTAAGTAGGTAAGGTAACAACTCGAAAGTAGTACAAGAAGAAAGCACTTGAAAAATCGACAAGCGCTAGTTGTAAAGGGAAATGCTAAAAATGGTGACGACAAGCTCTACAAAAATACTTAAAGTTTCAACCGTTGCCAAGTAGTACTGTCGAGCAGCGATTGGTTAGGAAGTGAATGAAAATAGCTCGAAGAGTACAAAAAGAAGGTACACGAAAAAAAAGCGCCAACAAATACAACAACAACCATCAAGTGCTGCTGCTTCTTGCTATTTTCTTATTGTGTTTGCATTTATTTAAATCGGATGTAAAGAATTGTGTTGTAGCAGAAGAAGCGCTGCTGGAAATGAAAATGAAGCGAAAAAAAAGAAAATGAAACGAAACGAAACGAAAGGATATTTTAAATTAAGTTGTAAATGAGAAGATTTGCAAATCGGATGAAAAGGGATGAAAATCGAAAGATTTCATTTTTAAGGGTGAAAATTGACAGAGAGATTAGAAATCAAATGAAGCTGTTAACTGGAAGTGACGAAGGGTAGCATGAATTTGCATAGTACATACATATCCCGCAGATGAAGGCAAGCATTCTGTCAGACAAGTCAATTGGGAAATGGGTTTAGATTAAATTGAGTTGAAGAATGTATAAAATTTAATTTCACTCAAAGGCGATTTTTAATGCAAAATTTGTCCAAATATGAACAAAATTTGTCTTCATATCATATTTTAGAAAAAAAAACTAGAGAATGAACGCATTTCAATTCTCTTAGACTAAGCTCTTTATGTTCAAATTAAGTAATTTTTATTTCTTCAAAGTATGGGAGCCCGCTCAGCTATTGGACACGCGCCGCAGTTGGACATTGAAAGTAAAAAAGTCAAATAAGTGGGAAATTTTTAGTATATTGTGAAGAGGGAAAAAATGTTGTCAGGTTGGCGGCGCTACCCCTCTGTTGGACACAGGATCTGCCCATCTGTTGGACGCTTGGTATAGCGCAATTTAACAATCAAATTGTCCGCACCTCATCTCGAAATCCATGAACCCCATCTGAGGTTGCTCGCCAAGCATTTCACGGTAAAAAGCCGATGCGTGGCTGATTATTAAAATAACATAAAAAAAGTGAATGGGCCTTGCAAATGTGACCGCCGGTACCGAGAATCGCAGCCTATAGATTTTAAGTGATATTTTCGTGGCCGTTGTTTATATTCAGATACAATTTCAGTATGTCTGATTGAGTAGGACCATCAGCGGAGCATTGTTGTGATCAGTGATATTCCAACTGCGGCTGCTTACAACGCCAACGTCAGGAATATCTAGTTTATCTTCGATGTTAGCAGGATGTACGACTAGGATTCTTATGAAATCGAAGTATAATTTTCATTTAATTCAATTTATTTTTATGTATTTCCATGTTTTAGTTCTATTGAAGTACTAAACATTTAATAAATAATCTTAAACTGATGTGTCTACTTTGACAGCGGTGTGTTTTAGGTGTCCAACAGTAGGACATTCATTTTTCTGAGTTGTTTTTCTGGAGTCTTCATAAAATTTTGTTTTAAGGAATTTGAAAATCTCCAATGATAAAAAGTTAGTTAGTGTCTATAGCTTTCAAGCGATCCGAAAAAATATGTTTCAAAATTAAACTATAGCCCAAAACGAAAACATGTCCAACAGCTGGGCAGGCTGATGTGATTATATGCATAATTTCAGTAGAGGAGCAGAACCACTCACTTCTGCAACAACATAATTTCAGTACATAACAATTTGCTGAATAATTTTCACACAAAAAAGAAAAAGCTCAACCGTGACACATGAATCGTTTTGGACTTATGCCTATAAATTTTCTATAAATTCCATAAAGAACATACATTTTTGGGTTTACTAGTACCCACTCGAATGACACACAAATTGTTTAAGAGTTAATATCAGGCCGAAAAATAAATGTAGACAAAATATAAGCAATGAAAGACACATTTATGCTAACCTCAGCCACCTCAATGCTTTGACTGACACAATGAAATATTAACCCTTCTTTTCTTTACAACACACATGCTCACAGCGAAGAGACTCCTGCTGCTTACAAATCGGAAAATCAAAAAATCCTTTGTAACCCATTTAAAATATGCCAAAGAAAAAACGAGACTGAACAAAAGAAACTCTTTGTCTTCGCGAGACCAAAAGAAATGAATAACGAAAGAAAAAATGAAATGAGAGGGAAGAAAAGGGAAGGGAAGCCCACAAATACCTACAATAAAAAATAAGGCACAAAATCCCAGCAAATAGTAACAACAAAAGGGCATTTTGTCAACTGTTAAACCTTTTCAAAGTGACTTTTTTTGGGGCTCGGTTTGCTTGAAAATATGTTAAGTCTATTTTTAACATATTATAGGCAATTTTCCTGTCAACTTTAATGTTGCTACGCAGGGATGAATGTCATTTGGAAAAAAAACAGACACAACAACAACAACAAAGGAGAGCTAAATTCACTGTTGACATTTCATTTATGCGTTTGCCTTAATAGAATACGAATTTGTCCGGTGTCCTCTTTTTAAATGGACTTGGAAGCATTCTGTGTAGACTACCTGCTCGAATATGTAAGACATAGCATAACATCGATGTAGCAACAATAACAACAACAACAACAATAGTATGGCAGGTAGATCCATAGTAGGTATATGATACCTTTTTCGTTTAAATAAGAAAAACCAGGACGGACTTCACATTGTTTGGCAAAGAAAGGAATCTAATTCATCAGGTGAATTAGTTATGAGGCAAAAGTGAAATGGAAAGCAGATGGATGACTGCTTTGGTTGATTAGATGGATGGACGGATGGCTGGCAGGCAGGACGGATGTTATATGGAATTAGACGGAATTTACCCTCATTTTTATTGAAGGTAATTTACAGTTTGTCTAATGTAATTTCTGTTGTGTTCCCTTACTTTGACTAAGGGCTGGCTTAGAGGCAGTAATTTTTTAGTGACACGCAAACACAATCAGTGGAGTTTTCAAATAACAAATGACTTTGAAAGGGTAGGTAATGAGTAGGGCAAATGAAAATGCAATTGATGAATTGGAGTTGAGCATAGTAGAGAAACGAGTACAAAGAACAACAAATATTTGATGAAGAGAAAAATGTAGTCAAAGGGAGGCTTAACTAATCCAATCTGCAGCTAGAATTGAAGTAATGGAATTCATTTTGAATGATTTCTTTTTCTATTTTCAATTTACTAACAAATTTTTCAAGGTGTACAAAATACCTTATTTGCATCATGTTTACATGAGCTCTCAAGCCAATCACTATAATTACAAAATGTTATACTCAGCATGAGTGTGCGTTGCTGTGTGTGTGTGTGTGTGTGTGTGTGTGTGTGTGTGTGTGTGTGTGTGTGCGTGTGTGTGTGTGTGTGTGTGTGTGTACAACTAAGACTCATAATACAAATGGAATTAAATGAAAATCTATTTCCTCAAATCCATTCGTCTGCCCCCTTTATCCATCTCTTTCGCCTCCGTCTTCGTCATTACATATGTATTTTCTTGGTGAATTTCATTATTTTTTTTTCATACGGGCACCTTTCAAAAATACATCAACTTGTCGCTCTTTAACAATCATTGACGTCGTAAAACTATCTAACGGCATAAGCTGTCAAAATCCTTACACAAGCTGTCAGTGTCGCTTTCCTTACGATGATGTTGTTGTTTCAACCGAAGTTGTTGTAGTTGGTAGAGGTTGTTCTTGTTGTCGTTACCAAAAGCAGTATCGATGGGTATTATTGGAAAACTGGCATCTGTTACTAATACATATAAAAGCTGACAGACAGCCAAGTTGAATGGGAAAAAAGTTCCCGAAAAAACCAGTACGAAGGAAGGAAATGAACAAACGATCGAACGAACGAACGAACGAACGAGTGAGCGCACAAGGAAGCTGCTAACGTAACGTCAGCGAAGAGCGATTTATCTAAACACTAATTCCCAATGAATCTCAATGATGGAAAATAAATTTTTCCCAGCATATTTGCAGGCGCATTCAAGGGGGGTTTCCATTTATTTATTTTTTGTGCTTTTGCCTTTTTGCAATTTTCATGAGCATTTTTCTTTTGATTATACTCGCACATATTTTCTTCGCCCAGCACTGTTTAAATTGAATCTTCTTCTCAATGCAGACATTATTCACCTGAGCGTGCGTGTGTATATACAAATACACACACACTTACTCATATATATGTATGTTTATACAAAAAATATAAGAAATTCCTCTAGATATATTCGAAGAAATTTATTTTGTATGAATATTTTATAAATGGGATTAAATGAAAATACTCGAATGTTATCTATTGGCCTGATATTGAATTTGATAGTTGAGTTGAGTTGAGTGCCTGGAAGACGAAGGAGAATATATGCACAAGCACCACTTCAATGCAATTTTGAAGTGAGGAACGAAACTAAAGTGATGAAATTGACATTTATTGATTTAATGGAGAATCCAAAAAATTTCCTAGCACATTTATAGGCTTGGACGTTAATTAACTGAAACTTCTGAACAAGCATTTATGCCGACATTCTAAATTACCATTAATAATTGCTCGAGAGAAGTAAACGAACAAGTTAGTAATTTTTACACCAATGCTGAAGTAAACTTTGCTTAAATTGCCTAAAAGTATGCCACATAAGTATGTAAAATAAACATAAGCCTTATACACTACCATATTACATTTTTCCCTTCATTTTTTCATTTCTCTTTTGTGTGTGTGTGTGTGTTGTATGTGCATTACACTAGCTCGACCACCGCAAATTTATGCTAAACAAACTTTGGCCGCCTAAAAACATGCCATACAAGCAGAACAAAAAATATCAGAAAAAAAAGAGAAAAGTTTTGCAAAAAGAAAAAGTTTTGCTTTCACTTGCCAACTGTGCGAAGAAATCCAAGGGAAAGAACGCAACGCAACCAAACCATGTATTCCTGTATAAGTTTGCAAAGTGACTGCTTCAAGTTGAGTATGGACACTTTTCTTTTCTTGTAAGATTTTAAGCAAACATGCATATTGGAGTGATTTGCTTGTAGCGTATGCCTAAAAGTATGTAATTTAAGTTGTCATGACATTTTCGGTGGGCGTGTGTGTTTGTGTGTGTGCGTGAGAGTTTCGTAAATTGAATTTGACGTCGTCCTGTCCAAAGCAATAAAAAAATAAATGAACATTGAACCTTAATACATATTTATAACAATAATAATAATAATTTGACTGCTTTTGGCATGTGCGAAATTACTTTTGGATATCTTTGGGTACAATTTCGCCTTACTTTTGTTGCTTGTTACTAAGAAGTTTGCTAACCAAAGTGGGCTAAAAAGGAATTAGTTTGTCGTTTGAATTAAATGAGAAAATAATTTCAATTTAAATACGTATGAAGGTGAAAGTGATTAACTCCAAAAAGTGGTAGACTTCAATTAGGACGAAATATAAAAAAAAATACAGGGATGTGTATGTTATATTTGTGCACTGAACCATATACATAGATCCAATTAAACTTAATTCATCAGTTTAATTAAAATTAAGTTTATTTTTTATTGAATTTGAGCGCGTTTCATTTCCATCTCGTACACCTGTCTAAACTACATTTAAATCCGGGGAACGAAATGAAAATGAAACACGTCGGAGATGTGCATTTCCAATACTAGAATTTGGAAAGTAAGCTTGCGATTGGAAAATATTCTTTAATTTTTATTTTGGTTCCTGTCTAACTATATTTCAAAGGACGAAATGGAAATAAAATACTTTCGAAGAGAACAATTATAGTATCAGAATTCGGAACACACGTTCTTCAAAATAGAAAGTTATTTACGAAAGTGTTCTATTTCCATTGAGTTCCTGCTTACATTGCTATTCATTTCAGGAAACGATATGGAACTGGAACACGTTCGAATAAAACATTTTCCTGCAATATTTCGTTACTTTAAATAACATGAGCTTTTATTGACTAGTAAGTATTTGTTGTAACTGAAGGCTGATTCAAAAAAGAGCAAACATGTGGAAAAGAAAACCACAATATCAACAAGGCTATTTGTCTTATAGATCACTGCCTCATTATAGGCAATTCTGCTACCTACTACCAACCAATTTAAGTTTTCTATAAATATATACCAGCGTTACACCGAACGAGTATCTAAGAACTACTTGCTTTTACTGAAAATGTCTTTGTGCTATAACTGATTTAAAAACTTATATGGTTTGAGAATGTCTGGAACACTAACACCTTCATCAAAGTAAGTATTTGTTGTAACTAGAGTTCCGCGAAATTTAAAAGAATGTATATTTTTTATTTATTTCAGTTCAAGTTATATTCAATTTTTGGAACGTAATGAAAGTGGAGAATTGATTACTAAAAATTGTTAACCTGAAAAATGTTTCATTTCCACTTTGTTCCGGTCCTAGTGATTTAAAACGCCATTTGTGTTCCGTAAACGATATCTAATTAATGGAAAAACCTTCTTTTGAAAATGAAAAACATTTCCAATTTGTTTTAATCAAAGGAACGAAATGACAGTGGAACATAATTATGCGATTAAACAATTGTGTGAGTAAATACCTAAAATTTAAAATAAATATAAAATTTTTCCATACAAATAATTCAAATATTTTTAAAGCTGCGTTTACATTCAAATGAAGGGCTTCACCTCTCTCTCCCAAAAATAAAAAGTTCACAAAATATGGTGCACCATATTCTGTCAATAAAAACCTGACGCAACTTGAGTCTATAGTATAATTTCGTATATGACTTAAAATATGGCGTGTCAGACAACATTTGCGTGTGCCAAGTACAAACAAAAATAACAAAAAACTGCAATAACTTGCCTTTGCAAAATTCTTCTTCTTTGAACACTCAAAAGCAAAGCAAACTAAAGCAAAAAAAAGAACAGAAGAAAAATGCCGAAAAAAATTTTATCGCAAAGTTATGCTAATTGTTTTAGCAGACGTCGCTCAGCGTTGCATGCCTTAAAGTTTGCATGATTTTTCTGAGCAGTGTTGTTGTTTTGGTTTTTTTTTTTTTTTTTGTAATTTCCAACATGTCAACTTGAATTATAAAAAAAGAAAAATTTAGCCAACTAAATTTTAACTCAAAATATATTCACTTTAATCGCTTTTAATGGGTAAAGGCTTTCAGAGAGTTTTTGGCCCGAAAATAGCCTCACAGTGGGCCTCAATGTTCAATGAATTTTCGTGTGAAACTCAATTTTAGCTAATTAAATTCTGTGTTTTTAGTGACATTAACACCTTGTTGCCAGACTCAATGCTTGACATTTTGTTACTGTACCGAAAATGGTTTTTGACATCTCATGTGGGTGGGTAGAGGGTATTTTCGGTTTTGTGTAGTCTAACTCACACAAAATTCAATATGCTTGATTTTGGGTAAAATAATTTGCATGTTGTGTGCGGTTTTTGGGCGTTGTCAATGATTGACATTCATATACAGTGGCATTCACTCAGTTCGGGTATGTGATTTGCGAACATTTTGTAAATAAAACAAAAGTGATTTGGGTATGTGTCTAAAATTAGGTGAGGAAAATTTTTGATTGAATTTCGAGGGAAAAATATACAAATTCCTATCTGATTGGGAAGTATATTAAATTTTTAGGAAAAGGCCTAAAAGTATGCAATTAAATAAAATTAAAATTATTTCTCTGAATTGAAATTCAATTGAATTCTCATTCATGCAAATCAAATGTTGCTGTAATATTTCCTTTGAGCCTAAAATTATGCTCCAAATTTGATTCTGTGAAATTAAATCCATTTGATAATATATTATTCAGTTCTATGACATTTTAGAACGACCCAACACTGATGATGGTGATGCCTACCTAATAACCATGAAAGGCCAAAACAAAAATTCAATTTCTCTTATCATATCAGAGAGCATTTCCCATTAACACAATTAAGCATTGAGAGCTCATTTGACGCACGAAAATCTCGTACGTTCCATATACCATATTCCCATACACTGTGCGCATTGGTGACTGGGCCTGTACATTATCTGCAATTCGCAAACTTTGCATAATTCGAAATTAGTCCAGTCGAATGTGACTTCCGTTTGCATACAAGCCCAATTTTTTTTTTATGAAACCCACACTCTGGCTTACGTGCCTGGCATCAATTTTTGCGAATGCAGCGAGCTCCTAACTGATGCCGATACCAGTTCGGGTTTTTTCGTATAGTTTTCGTTGGTATTAGTTGGTGTATGAGTTTCAAAAATGGCCGCTGCTTTAACGGAAAAGGATATTGCACGTCCAAATGGACGAATGTAGGGTGGGGGAAGAGGACGCAGTAGCAGAAAGCGCGATCATTTGTGTTAGACAACAATGCAAGTTGCGACTTTCGAGGCATACGAGTGGGCCATATTTTAGGCAGACTCCCGATGAAATTATAGGTTGCCCAAATGAACAGAAACCTTAAATGAACAAAACCGGAATGAAGCAAACGAAAAAAAAAAAAAACTAAAGCGCAGTTGCATTTGCCTACCCACACATTGTGAAATGTAGCGAAAACATTGCACCGCTTACGGCGAAGTGAATACATTAGAATGATTGCTGCCTGGCCTGCCTGTCGTGGCATACTTTCCAGGCAACAACGCGTTTCGTTGGCTGGTGCAGGCAATTGCAACTGGTCAGCGCAAAAATTTTTGATTTGTAGTACGTTTGCGTGTGTGTGTGTGCCTTTGTAATAGTGTGTGTATGAATGGCCCGGTCATGCAATACGAGACGATACGTGGTAACTGAGGCAGGCATACATTGCGGGTGTCATTCCATGTTCATGTATCAGTATTTACAGAACATTTGATGCGTTTGAGGATTTGTTTTCGCCAAAAATTTGATAGCCCACCACATTGAATGGCATTCGGTTTGAAAATTATTAAATTGTGTTGCGAGGCGAAAGTGGCGAATTTCGTAGTGTGTTTTGGAATTAATACAGAAATATGTCCGTAGGTAAGTGGTCAAGTGGCAGCGAATGTTGTGACAAGTATTTTGCGTCAAATGATAAAGGTAATAAAGGTAATAAAGGTAGTGCATTTGCCTATGTGTGCGAAACTATGTCCGCGTGTGTGTTACCTTACAACTCTTCAGCTGATAAGTTGATTATTTGAAATTTTTTTTTAAAGTGAAGTTTTTTTATTTGGGCATGTTTAATAAATGGGTACTCGGTAACCGAAATGTGCAGTTACTTTGCCTTTCTTACGTTTTTAAACCTAAAGTTAGTGTGTTCAGCGCATGCTACAGGCTGCAATAAATATGTACCCGGTACTTGGAGATCTCGTGAATTGTGCACTTCGTTTATTTTTATTGTTTAATTAAAGTGATACACTATGTAGGTGATAGATGTGCGTGGTTACTTGAATACGAATTTAAAGTTACCGGTATTTTATGTTTTTTTCAATTCAATTTCTGTGCTCTTTGATAAGATCTGTTATATTTATAAAGAGAAAGTTTGTGTTTTTTTTGGGCTTGTTTCAGGCTTAAAGAAATAAGTATGTACCCGGTACTCGGAAAACTCGGTTACTTTGTGTTTAGATAACATTTAAAAGTTGCTAAGCTCATAGTCAACAGGTAGGCACTATGTGGTTTATCCGAGTACCCGGTTACTCCAAAATTTATAGTTGGTACAAAATGTGTATCGTGTAACTTTGTGAGTTTTACCAACAAAAACAAACAAAAATTGTGTCATTTCGAGTTCAATTAGTGTGGAAAAAGGATAAAAGACGGTAATGAGTAGGAAGTACTGACACTTTGTTTTGAATTCTTTCTGATACCAGAAGGTATTTTCATCAACCACTTGGTACATTTTTGGACCATGTCATAAAAGACACGCGTGTGTAAAAGTATTCAATAAACAAAAGATGTTTTTAGAAAGAAATGGTTGCTACTAAACAATGAGAATAAATATTAATACTTTTTGTAGTCATTTTACATTAGATTATTTTCAAGGATGAAAACCTTACCTTTAAAAAATGCACCTATGCCTTTTTGTAGCTTAAGTATTATACAAGTTATGGTATGAGAAGTAATTCAAGGAAAACCTACTAAATATTTCAAAAAATTTCAAGTAATTACGTGTAACCGAAAAAATCCATTGCATATCTTTAGGAGGATAATTATGTAATTATATTTATCGTGATTGTGGCAGGAGAAAAAGAAGAAAACATATTCACCATTTGACTGCAATAAGCCAAAACATTAAAACCAATTTAAAAACAATTTGAGCGATTATTTTGATTTGATTTCTTACTGTTTGTGGACAATTTGCAAATACAAACAGAGTACAATAGGAGAAACCGAAAAAGAAGAAGAAAAAAACACCCAAATGCTTGAAAAGCAAAAACACACATTTGTGCGGTGACTAAACAGAAAAATATGGCGGACAGACGAACAACAATGACGACAATATAAACAACAAAACCAAAACAAAAAAAACAATGTAAAACAAAAGTGTCAACCACAAGAGCAGCAGCGGCGGCGCTAGGCTAACAAGTACAAGTACACGAGGAGTAGACGAAGACGAGAACGACGACGGACAAGAAATAAAAAAAAACCGGCACCGCATGCAACAACTTGACATGAAAATGAGCGTGCGAGGAGAGCACGAAAGTCGAAATATGGCTGCAAGCCGATGAAAACAGCAGCAACAACAACAACAACAAAAAACAAAATGGTGAAGTGTGTTTTTAGGCGACTAGCTACAGTTTACATAGGTATAAATACAATAACAACAATAGCACAGGAAAAAAACGAACCTAGTCTACTTTTAGGTGTTTGGTCTCAAGTGAAAAAGCAACTAGAAGGCAAGTGAGGAGGGATGGGCAATGGAAAAATACTGAAAAGTACTTTTCAATTGAATGCAAATAAAAGTACGATTTTTCCCCCTCGCGTTTCGTGTGCTTTGTTTTGTGGCGACAGTGTGTGCTACATTGTGATTTTTTTCTCCAAACAAAGTAAAGAACTGAAATACCGAAAAAAAACAGGAGAGAAACTGCTTTCAGACACTTCATGGAAATTTAAAGTAAACAAAGCGCTTGTTTGGACAAGTCCGCAAGCAGTGTCAGCCATGGCAG
Source organism: Heteromyza rotundicornis (assembly GCA_951394025.1). NCBI lineage: Eukaryota > Metazoa > Arthropoda > Insecta > Diptera > Heleomyzidae > Heteromyza > Heteromyza rotundicornis. The sequence continues at coordinate 57,804,383 of OX596013.1, read as the reverse complement.
TCAGTCACGACAGGCAGCTTGATAGTTTTGACAATGGTGTGGTTGCTGCTTCGTTCGTTAGTTCGAATGTCTGCCTGCCTGCCTGTCTGCTTTGCTGGCTTCGTTACTGCTTTGTTAGTTTTTCAAAGTGTTATTTTTTTGAAGGATGCTGAACGCCACTGAAGAAGAAAAGTACCGAGAGGGGGCATCAAGCTGAAGGAGTGCTTTCTGAAGAAACGAAATTCTGAAACGTAACAGCAATATCTGAGATGACACCTGAGTGCTTCTTCACGCCTCATTGCTTTGATGTTGTGCTGGCGTTTGTCATTGACGCTGTCGCTGGTACTGCTGCTGCTGCTGCTCTTGTTGCACTCAATAAATGCCATGTGAATGTGTGTATGCAATAGCAGGTATGTACTTATGTTGGAGTGTGCTGTTGCCAGTGCCTGGTATATCGACAAATCGGAATGACAGAAGAATTGTTTCGAAATTGTATGTGTTTTTAGGGGGGGAATTGTGACTTAATAGAACAACGCCTAAAAGTATGCGAGGGAAAAAATCTCTTAAAAATTTAAGATTTTTTTCGATAGTAGATTTTTGCATGTTTTTAAAAATAGATTTTTTTTATTGATAAAAATTAGGCAAATACTAATGGAATTTTTTGCAATAATTTTACAAATAAATTAAAAAATATTTTTTTAAAATTTTTTTTTAAATTATTTATGTCAAAAAATTTATTTTCGGTCTAAAAAAAAAATTTCTAAATATATAAAAAAAAAAATTTGTTGATTTTTTTAATTTATGATTTTATTTTTAATTAAAACAAAAACTCTAAATAAGTTTAATTTTTTTCTAATTCTCAACATTTTGTTAAGCATGTTTCTCACATTGTGTGAAAATTTAGATAAGGTTAGGGTGGCGGCTATAAGCCCTGCATATCCCACATTGGGTCCGTAGCAATACCCCGAAGTTCTCTTGTCCTTTATGTGTCGATTGTTGTTATCCCATGGTATGCAACCACAATTTACAAAAAATATTTTTTTAAAAAGTATTTTGTATTTATTTTTTAATGAAAATAAGATTTATGATGATTACTAAAACTTCTTGTAAATAAAAAGAAAAAACGAGCAGTTTCTTATAGAAATTTCCACCTCATTTAATATATTCAAAAGAAAACGACATTTTTCATTCGTTCGTCTTTAGTTTTTTTCTCTCTATTTTTTATAATCAAAATATGAACTTCAAAGAATGTACAAAGAAAAGAAAAACCTTCAGAAACTGCGCTGCTTTTTGCTGCATATGTTTCAATAAAATTGCAGCTTGTACTTATAAACAGGCAAAAAAAAAAAAAAAAAAAACGCTAATGTAGTACACAAACACCAAAAAAAAAAAACAAAAATTAAAAAAAAACTTTTTTCTGAACGTTTAAAGAAAAAAGTTATGTGCACCCAACATACGCTTAAGTTGCTACTGCTGTTGCTGCTGCTGCAGCCTCTTGTTCGTCTTTGCCACCTCAAAAACTTTTCAATTGTTGAAACTTTTCGCTAGAGCGATTTTTAGTGTAGCATCGCTGGAGTTGGCGCTGTATTTCAAGTGGGAGAGATAGATATATTGTCGAAAGAAAAACATATTTTGTGGCAGAAAACTTTTTCATATTTTTCCAGCAAATGTGTCTCGTTTCTTTGTAAATGCATAAATAATCATGACATGTTTGTATGGTGAACGAAAAATATTCTTTCACATTTGCCAGAGTGGCAAAAGAAGTTGACAGTTTGTTCAAGCACATACACACACACATATACGTCATAGGGAATTTCCCGGTCGTCAAACTAATTCGACAGGACAGTGACTTTAGTTTTGGTGACTAAGAAATGGAAAAATGTGTTGCGTGCGTGCTTTTGTGCTATTTCTACACATTTTAGCATATTTTTAGGGTTTGGTTGGTATCGTCTTGTTTTTTTATTAGAATATTACTCATTTTATTGGGTAGAAAATATTGCAAAGGAACAATAAAGCTTAGAATACTTTCAGCTGTCAATAGTTTTTAGACTTCAAAGTATTGGAAATAGGAAGAAGAGTTTTGGAAGCACGTGCAGCCTAAAGGTATGCTAAGGTTTTGGTTTCCTACATAAATTTAATAATTGAATTTTAAATTCTTCTAGGCCAATGAAATTTTAGATAATAACTAATCCTTTACGACGAAATTTTCTGTAATTTCATTCAGGCTATTTTTCAATAAATTACTCTCAAGTCTTTATTAAATTTATAACAACAAATCTCAAATCTCCAGGAAAAACTTCACCTAAATCTCAGATTTAAGTTGTAATCTTAGGTACAAACATATTCAGCACAGGTTCGAGCAAAAAATATGGATCTGTTTGCCTTAACTGATCCGACAAGAAACTGTAAAACACACACAAAAAACCCATAGACAGGCATTTAGACACATAGCAACATGTTTGCCATAAGCTGCAAATAAAGTCACAATCCTCATCAGTGAAAATGACAAAGAAAAATGAAAGAAAACTGAGCAAATGCACATCGTATGCTTCTTTAAGACGTTGTGTGCATATGCCATCAAGTATGCAGAATACCAGCAACTCAACTGTATTTTCTTATGAAAAGAAAGTTGGCGTGTGTATGTGTGTGTGTGCGGCTGCATATGAAATTGCATTCTAAAGTGCAAATATATTTTTCACTTAAATTTTGAGTAAAGCTTTTAGTCGTTGGGCTTCGGCTAAAGGGATATAAATTAATTTTGATTTGCACACTTTTAAGGCCACGTATACACACATAATGCCAATTTATGCTCATAATGAAATATCATTTGGGCGAAATGCTTTTAGGTGAAATATTTGTGCATGAATTATGAGGAATTTTCAAAAATTTGTTATTTTGTTGACAAAACTAATACGCACATGCGTGTGTATTGATACAACTAATACATTTTATATAGCAAATGTATTTACTTTATTTAGTTGAATTTGTATAAAATGGATTAATTGGAAATAATTGCATATTTGAAGGCTACCAAAAATTGATGGGAAAAAGCCAATGATTTTATTTGGAGAAATATTGAATGAAAATTATTTGATTGGTTAATATTTGGAAATCTTTCTAATTTAATGGAGTAGGAATAATAATTGTTTTCTTTAGCACAATGCTTACTTAAAACTAAGCCACTGCATTCTTCCAGGCACCTGCGTTAATTAATTGTAATAAAAACACAGTTGACTTCAAAGAGATAACAAATTTGTAGCATATTTTTTGGATGCAAAAAATGCAGTTGAAAATGTTTAAGCCAACAGCTTTGTCATTCATTAAGTTATTTACTACAATTAAAAAAAAATAATACCAAGAAATGTTAAATAAGCAAATAGCAATCGCAGATCATTAAAGCAATTACATGAAAGTACGATACCTCCTTACAACATTTTTTGCCATTTTTTATTGATAATTTTTGGAAAATTTTTAGACATTTTATCGATAATTGATAGATAGTTTTTCACTAATTTATCAACTTTCCCATATTATGGGTAATTCCAAAACAAAGCGGCAGTGACTCAAGGGTGATTTCTCCTATTTGCTTCAAATTTGGTGGTCCAAATTATGAGCTTTTTTCATGTCATATTTCGGAGTGTACAGTAAAAATTTATACTTATTCTGAAAAAATCACAAAAAAAAACAGTTTTTACGTCTTAAAAAAAAAATGTTTTTTTAATTATTTTTTTTAATGTTTTGTCAGAAAAATAAATTTTTTTTAAAAAACTTATTTTAAAAAAATTAAAAATATGTATTTTGTTGAGAGGCTGTACCCTTTCATTTTGTGAATTTCGCCATCGAAAATTGGTCATGAGGATGATAATTTCTTTTTCAAACAATTCTAAAATTTAAGGTAAAATAGACTTTATCTTAAAAAAATCAAAAATTTCAATAAAAATTTCGATTGAAGTTGTTTTTATCAACAAATTAAAAATTTTTTTCACTAGAAAAAGTCACAGTTTTATGTCTCCAGACCAAGTCCAGTGCAATCGATTTTAATTACAAAAAGACCCAAGACCCAAGGCAAGTTCCGTTACATAAGAAAATTTCCACAATTTCTTCAACTAATTTTGCAAAGTTACTTTACTCATAATTACTGCACAGAAAGTCTGCAAACTAATCGGGAACAGTAACTTTCTTCATAGCTCCGCCAAGCATTCATTCCTTGGGTGCGAGCAGAACAGAACAGAAACAAAACAATTCTCATTTCTCAATTTCTCCACTTACCGAAAAACTTACGCGTTCATATTATTAGCATTATTTTGCAATTTTATTGTTTTGCTCTATGAATAAACTTTATACAGTTTCTCGGTTACTTAGTTTGTGCGTTTCAGTTGGTGCGGCTGCTTTCTAACTTATTTTGTGTGTAAGTGTGTGTCTGTGTGTGTGTGTTCGTAATAAACAAGACGTAACATTTATTTTATGCCTTTTGAATTAAATTTAACCCATTTGGAGAGCTTATGCTAGAGGGGCAAAGTTGAACGATATTCATTCATAATAATAATATAAAGAATAATAACAAAAAAAAAAGGCATAACCATAAAACTTTATTGCATACTTTTGCGCATTGGTGTAGTATATAAAAAGTATATACGAAGGAGAAGTAAAATCAACGTGCCATAATTAAACAATTGCAGCATAATTTAAGGGGTTAAGAATAGCAATTGCGTGCGCCAAATATTCATTCAGCGGTGACCCACATATACACAGTGTGGCTTTAATATATTTCATAGGGTTTTTTTCCCTTACTTATACATATACTGGTCTATATTTTTTTTTGCTTTAGTTGGTTGTTTTGGTAATGCTTAAAGCCTACGTGCGTTTGCGCCTGAAAGCGTGCAATGTGCCATAAAAATGAATTATTGCATATGAAGGAAACTGTAACTAACTATTACGAGAAGTATTACACTACAAACGTACACACATACACACTAATGCACAGGCAACATGTAGCCTAGGCATAGAGAACACAGAACAGAACAGAACAGAAAAGAAGTCATATACGACAAGCCTTTTTTTTTGTGCTGTTTGTTTGCCTGCTTGTTTGTTTGCTGTGCTCATACACAAACACAAACAAATTTGTAATTACGCCCAAAGGCCTTAACCCATTCAACCATTTTTGAAAGTTCTTCAATAGAATTTGGAATATTTTCAAAGAAGATATTTTCCAATCAATTGCATTCGGATAAGGTATAATTGCAGCAAAAGGGCTCAAAGGCGTGTAGACGAATTTCGTATGAAAGGAGAATTTTAGACAAGATTTTTGGCCAACAGAAAAAGTTAAACTCTGATTCAATGAATACAGAGAAGATATTACCGATTAGCAAAAAGAGATCCCTTCAAATTAGACCATCAAATGGTTGACTGGGCGAAGGCACCGCCACCAAAATACAATTTTTCTTAACTGTGTTATGACGTTATTCGGTGTAATTTTCTTTCATATTTCAGTTGTTGTTCTTGTTGTTGTTGTTACGGTTCAGCCAAAAACACTCATGTCATGTGCTTTCGCACACAAGTGTATTTTAGCTTATAATTCGTAGAAGCTCAGGCCACACCGATACCGATACCGCCACCGCCCGCAACCATCCATAGATGATGATGGTGAGAGACGAACTGTGTGTGTGTGTGTGTGTACGAAAAAAAGAGGCAAAAAATGAATTATAATTTTTAGTAGCATACTTTAAGGCGCAGTTGCTGATTTATACGCTTGTAATGAAATTACAAAAGAGTTCACATTTAACGTTTGTACGTTAGCTCGATAGCGGACTGGCTGAGTGGCTTCGCGTTTTGAATATGTCTCAGCGCGTATAAAAAGAGTTGTTATGCCGCACACACACACATACTCAGGCAAATACAAACAGAAAAAGCGCGCCACGCATAAAAGTATGAAGCAATGAAAATTTAATGTAGACGTTTTTAGGCTTTATTGATTAATTTTCTTTTTCTACGCTTTGGTTTTTTACTTTATGAACATTTACTTTCATGAGGTTTCCTGTTTGCAGGAGGGGGAAAAAAAAGAAGAAAGGCTTCGTTTAGGTTTTGTTTCTCTTTTATTATTATTATTTTGGTGGCTGTGCTCATGTAATTAAAAAATTTTATGAAAGTATGCAAATTAATTAAAAATTATGGTGCAGACTTTTGTTTAGCATGACTTGACTGTTGCAGAGGGTTAGGCGGCACAAGCCTGGTAAATGCTGTAGTACAGTTTAGTGCTTAAATATTTAAAAGTTTATGCTTTTTGTGCCATTAAAAGTTAAGCGATGGCGTGAAGCGGCAAGAGTGAATATTTTTATAGTCATTTTTCAGTTTAACAAATAAAATTCAAAGTGAACTTGCAGAGCTTTCGGACTTGGTGGAAGTAATTGGAAAATGGTCAGTTTCTTAAAAGAAATTAAGATCAAAACAAATGAGAATGCATTTTGTTTTGTGCCCCCAAAAGTATGCTTTGAATTTCCTTGCTCTAATCCAGTGATGGCCAAGCTTGGGTTGAGAATATATTTGTGAGAGATGTTCAAATATATTACTCAAGTAAGTAAGCAAGATTTTTCCTCGGTCTGATCGAAGCAAAAAAACCTTTCGCTTACAAGTATTAGTATTGAGTATAATCGATAAGCTCGATAACTTTTTTCAAATAACTTTTCATTAATTTTTTTAATTAACTTATTCTATAAATCTTGCGATAACTAAATCGATAAATTTTCGATAATTTAAACTATAATATTTTCAAAAAAATTTACTTGACTTAACTCTTTCGATAACTTTTTAAAATTTTCAAAGCTTTATAACTCAGGTTCAAGGGATGTTTTGTGGTGAATGAGCAAAGGGCTGCTTGTGAAACTTTACGGCCCGCCCACTGCCACGACCTAATATTTTTAAGGGTGATATTTTGGATTTGCAATTGGGTAGTGAATGAGCAGACGAAATTATACAGAGTATACATTGACTAGCTAATAGGCCCGCCATGGCCAGAGATTATTTAATAGAGATTAGTCAAAGGGGTGGGAGCCACACCCATTCTTTCAAGTTTGAGATTTTTCTCAACATTAGCTCCGTTTGAAGAAGCCCTGTACAAAATGTCAACCTTCTATATCATCAGGAAGTATACACAAAACCACTGGATGAACATTCACCATCCACCACAAACACACGGATTTTAAAATATACACGTACAAATTGATGCCTTAAAGGACAACCATCCTATGTCCATTTTTTCAAAACAAGTTTTTCAATTGGTATGTTTTGTATGGAAATTGATTTTTATTTCCTCATTTTTCAATTACTTTCATTACGATTCCCACAAACCACTACAGCCTGTCTGATGCAGCTTCTTCTCAGGAATCCAAAAATGCCAAAAACTCAATTTTCATGAAAACGGACATATGATGATTGTGCTTTAAGGTATCGAAATCCAAAGCAACTACTTAAAATTTTTTCCTGCATTTCCTCTACGATTTCTACTTAAAATTATCTGCCATTTATATGAATGACATTCACATCACTGCACTTTTACTATACCTTAAAAATTCTCTACTACATACAAAGCACATTTTCCCGCACGAATTTTCCACAATCGCCTTAAAGTATGCTATTAATTTTTTCTAACCACACAAATTCCATTTGCTATGCTCGATTAATCAGAAATTTCATTCACTCATGCTGCCCTCAACCATCGTCTTCCTTGTCACTCGTTACGTAAATTCAATAATATTTTAATGTGGTAATTAATATTTTTATCATAATTTTTTCGGTTATGGTGGACCCTCCCACTGCCTCACTTGACCATTTTTCCCTGGGCTGGTTTGTGATATTTTTATGGGCTTCCTTTCTTATTTTCATATACCAACAATATTTTTTTCCCAGTCATAATTTCATTTGGGGGGCAATAAAAATTGTTTTGCCTTCTTGGGGCCATAATTCGACCGTCTCATTGTGGTTGTCGACATTTGTTAGCCATCTAAAAGTAGGCAACCAACAACGGCAACAACAACAACACTACTTTATAAGCCACTCAAATTATACTAGACCACATTTTCTGTTGGTTTTTTCTACGGTCATTTTGTTTTTTTTCTTCTTTTTTTCCTACGCTTTCACTTTGCATACAGAAATTTATGTGTGCGTGCCTCGATTTTTGTGTTCATTTGTGTGTGTGTGTGTGTGTAGTGCCTGCAATCAGACGCTCTCAACAAAATGAGTATCACCACTTTCAGCAAACGACAACGCCAATAACAACAACAACAACAACATCAACAATGCTGACGACCCCAAAGTGCCACTTCAGGCGGCCGACTGTGGGCTGTTGTGTGTACGGAGGAAATTTTCTTTTATTGCGGCGTAACACGCTAATAAGGAACATTGCCGGTCGACCGGAACTCAGCCGAGATCGCACAGAGGGCCACAGCGAGCAAATCACCAGCGAACACAATGAAGTAACCAGGCCGCAGCGGCGACGAGTGCCAGCGCAGCTGAGGCCACTGTCAATGTTTCGAGGTGACACCGACCGTGCGTTGAAATGGTATGAAAGTTTAAACAACAACAAAATGCAGTGGCGTTTGATGTATTTGAGATAAGGCAAGAAACATTGTTTTCAATTGTAATTAGCAGGCCACCGCAGCGCAGCACAAGATGTAATAACAATGATGGGGGAAATGATAGCAGCAAAATGGTAGTGCTTTTGCAGAGCACTGATGAGGCCTTAGCTTTCAGAGGGCAGAGGGCTAGCTATCAAGGCAAATTAAGTTAAAAACTTTAGTTAAATTTAATTTTAATTACTATTATGGTGACAAACAGTGGGACTAGGGAACGAGTTAGCCCAATGAGAGTGACTTGAATTAATAAATTAAATAAAAATGTCGCATAGCCAGATTGGCTGAAATTCGTCACTGCTTTATTTGCGTAAAAAGGAGTGTCACATTTCACACACACTCACACAGAAAATTCCCTCACAAATTAATTAATCAAAATTCCAGCAATTAATGTGCAAAAAAGAAAGACCGCACTCCTGCCACACAGACTTCTCAAAACGAAAGTGTCAAATAAAAGTTTCAACTTGTCCCCTGAGTGTGTCACAAAACTTATAACTTTTGCTTTTCACATTTCTGTTCATAGTTGTTCCCTTCTACTACACGTTTGCCAACACAAGAACTTAAAATAGAAAAAAAAGAGTTACGGTAGAGTTTCTTTGGAAATTATGCAACACTTTCAGTTCCTCTTCTTCTGCTTCTTCTCAACACAGCCACACACACACATTAAGTCATTAGAAAACTACGCAAAAAAGTAAATAAATAAAAAAATACTTTTACCGAAATGCATCAGCAAGTAGAAGACATTAATGAGGCCATGCACATGAACATCTTTCACCTTTCACCAGAAAAAGTAGACAGCAAAAAATATTTTTTTTTTTTGGATAATTATTGCCTCAACATGTTCAAGCAAAGGGGAGGAACAAAGTAATGCCAACATGTTGCAACTATTTTCAAAATATTTATATTTTTGGTAGTGTAGCAGCTTTAAGTATTTTATTTGCACGTAGTGGAATGCTGAAATGTGGCTCAAATGTTTTTGGTTAAAATAAGAGCAAAGATTAAAAGAAAAAAAATAGTAAAAATTCTCAACAAAAAATAAAGCGCTTAACACATACACAACATACTTTTAGGAGCTGCAGTAATGTTGAGCAGAGTTTGTTGCATTACAACGCAGCCAACAACATTTTGTAACGAAATATTTTAATTAATGTTTATGGCCGCTGGATGGATGCACACTTTGATAGTAAAGGTTGCAAGCACAAAAGCGAGCTGTAGAGCTTTTTTTTTTTTAATTTCTGTAAAAAAATTACTTCAAAAATATATCAAAATATTACAACCCTATTAAAAGTATGTGTGGTACTGCCCTTCCCCCGCTAAAACACTTTTTTTCCTCAACCACTGGATAAAAACTCTCAGTGGTCATATTTAAATAATGATGTAATCTCGCTTTGGAGAGCACTTTGTTGGTGTTGCTGTCGGCTTCTTTTTTTTTGCAGTCTGTCGCAACACGCCTTCTCCACTGTCTGCCCACCACAGCCCACAGCGGCAGACGCTGTACGAAAATACAATTATATGTGAGTGAGTGTGAGGCTGGGGGAGTGTGTGTGAACGTTTGTTGGTCATCAGTTGTTGCGGGTTTAAGTATGCCTGTGTGGCCTCAAAGTATATAGAGAGAAGAAGATGAAAAAATTTAAACAAGAAAATATAAGTGCTCCATGGACATGGGGTTGGTTGGCTGGACTCGAAACAATTTTTTTTTCTCTTTGCTTTGCTCTTCTGTTGTAGGTTTTTATATTTTCTGTTCCTGTTGTATTTTTCTCGGTTTTGTTTTGTTTTGAATGATGAAAAAGCGGAAGAACTTTATCAAAGTAATTGCCTTCAGCAAAACTATTAAGATATTTATGCGATATACTATGATAGCATGGTGGTACGTACTGGTGTGTGGCTGGTGTGTAGGCAAGTGACACAGCCCACAGGATGGCTGGCCACGGCAGCGGTAATAAAAATGAAACGTTATTATTTTATTATATAAAGGTAGTGGTGGTTGATGGTGACGGTGCTTGTGTTGATGTTGGTGATGCTTGGCATTGTGGTCTGATATAGTTAATGAGCTGTGGTGGTCATGAGGAAGACAATATTTACTTTTTTGGTCCCTTTGCCTTTGCCTTTGGTTTTGTAATAATATTTATCAATGTCAGACGTCAAGAGGAGAATGATAAGAAATTGCACTAATGTCGTTCTAAAAATTTGTTTAAAAAAATCACTTTAGTTTTTAGAGAAGAAACAATTTTAATTTGTTAATGTAATTAGGTGGGGCTTGCGAAAGCATTTGCGCTTGAGTTAATTGAGTTAGTATACTCGGACAGATTGCTTTGGCATAAAATGAAATGTTTGATTGAAATTAATATTATTATACCGCACACTCATTTGAGCTATATACTACAATTTTTTCCCTTCCTTTCTTTTGCTTCTATTCGAACGCTATTATAAATGAGACGTGTATGTTTGTCGCGAGTGGACGCCAAAACTACTGCACCGATGTTCACCAAAATTTATAAATGTGTTCTATGGGTTGTGAGTCGTGTTGTAGGATAAGTTCTGGCACGCCCACTTTTACCGCACACAAGTTAGAAAATATGTATTTCTCTAATTTTTGCAAATTTGTATAGCAAATACCACATGATCAACAATTAACTTGGTTGCGGTTGCGAATTGTTTCCCAAAGGTGTTTCCCCACCCAAACAGTGTTACCGTATCTGCGGGTTTCAACTTCGGTGAAATTTGTACCATTCGGTTTCAGCAACAATAAAAGTTTTTTAGTTCCAGCAAAGCGGGCCTAAAGCACTCCCATCTCCCATACAAAATGGCCGGCAAATTTCTTTATTTTTGTTTATCTGGAGAAATATTTAGACGCCGTTTCTTTTATTTGGTTGGAAATTATGGCAGGTATGGAATGGAACTGGAACAAAAGGAGAGGAACCGAAACAAAATGGAATTGAAACAGCAGTTTGAAATGGATAAAATCACAAAATAATCGATAAAAAATTTATAAAAATCGAAAAAACGCCAGAAATTGTCCATAATATTACCAAAAAAATATCGAAAAATGTACGTAAAACTACTGAAAATGGTTGAAGAGGGTAATATATTCGTAAGTGAGTGTATGTTAGCTTAAGTCAGACTGATTCTTTTGAGTTTAAGCTAATTTAATTTTTAGATTTTCTATGTTCCTATACAAATGTTCCAAAATTCTATAATATCCCTTAATAATTATTAAATGCTTAAGAAAGTGTTACAAAATTTGATTTTGTTCCCCTCGGTTTCACAGAAGTTCCAAATCGTTTCATTTAATGGGTTTGTCTCCTTGAATAATTCGAAATGTTTTGTACTTTTTTTCTGCAGTCATTTATACATGTTCCAGTTGTTTGTGTTTTTGTTCACTTCAATGACATTTCAAATGCACATTGCTTATCCCACAAATGCACACACACACATACACACAGCATTTATCATTTCTATGGAACAACTTCCGGACTTTTTCCATTTAATTTCACAATTTAATCGGATAAGCGACTTTAATGATTTCTCAAATGCTTTTCGTAACATTTTCAAACTTTCATCAATTTCCCGCAGTTGGCACTCTGGCTCAAGTGTGTATGTGTGTGTGTGTGTGCAAACACACAACTCATACACCAATGTTTATAAAACAAAATAGAAAACAAATAGCGTAAGCAGCGAAGGACAGCTTTAATGAAAAATAAACCGCAAAATATCACACGCTGTTTGTCTTTAACGAAGCTTGTGTATGGAGCAAGTGTGCGGAGTGCTGTGTCGCTAACGTGAGCCACTTGCTGTCAGTGGTTGTATATGTGTGTGTCGGTTGGTTATGTGTGTACAAGAAAATCGAAATCGGAAGTGTGCACTTTTATTGCAACACGGCTTCTCTCTTTTCCTCAGCTCGTCGTAATGCCATTTCCAAGCTCATTTTTCCATAGTGAAAATCCAGTCAGTCAGTCAGTCAGGCGGTGTTGTGTAGTTGTTGCTACATTATTCTGTTGCTGCTTGCTACTACTTACTACTACTTTTTATTCTCACGATAGTTGCTTAAGTACGCTTTTAGTGCTGCTATATTACATACAACATTTTTTCATATATATATTTTTTTTGTATTTGTTTCATTTCCCACTTGGTTGCTGCCATGGTGCTGCTGCCTTGTTTTAAAATTGAATGACGTTTCGTTCCGTTTTTAAATTAGAACTTCTGTGTGTATGAATGGGTTTTGTGTGAACAATTGTTAGTGTGTGTGTATTAACAAACGAATGCGCGCTTCATTGCAGACATTTAAAAAATTTGTTGATTTAGTTTTAAGCAAGTTTACTGGAATTCTGCACACACACACACACTCACTCACACACACTGAATACGTTTTTCCACTCTTCGTCAAGTTTCACGGATGGGTGGAAAAAACGGCGAACTTTAAGTGGAATGGATTTGTGTTACTTGTGCTTAGTCCTCGTTCTCGTCTCCTACTGCACACACCTCCACAGAGAAGAAAAATAATATTTATTTTAAGTCGGTGAAAATGTGTTGGAATGCGCGCAGGAGTTAGCGCGTTGAAGCTACAAACAAAAAGAAAAAAAAAATAAGAACAAAAAATACGGGGGAAAAAAAGAGCAAAGAATATCACATGCACTTAGACACGCTTAAGTTGAATTTTAAGTGGTGTTATGTGATTTATTTTAAGTGAATTTGTAGTTTCTCTCTCGCTCCCTTAGCCAAAGAGTCTCAAGTGGCAGCCGGAGTGGGCATGGAACGGCTCAAAGACACACAAACAGAGACAATCTTACTTTTACGAAGAGCTTCTTGGGAAAAGGATTTACAAACAAAAAAGGTCGGAACACTAAAGATTCTTCCAGATGAATGGACACAATTTTATAAAATATTAAATTAAATGATTTAAAATGGGGGAATGTGCGTAAATAGCAGCAAAAGGCTGCAATGTGTCACAGTGAGTAATACAAATGAATGAAAAGTGAAATTTGAAGAACGTTTCATCATTAAATGCAGAAGTAAAAAGAGATTACAGTGTATCAGTATACAGGTTGTACTAGTTCGTAAAACCAATGGTTGCAAGCAATCTGTACAAATTTCTCATACCATATGGCTTCGATCAGCCTATTCGGAGATAAATAATGAACCGTGTATCAGCCTCAATTCCTCAGAGCGCGAGGGACATTTTCCCGAATGGCAATTTTCTAGTAGAATGGAAAGGCTACATAGAAAATTAAAACACTCGGGTTAGGGTCCTCTTTTTTAATAAATTTAAAGTTTAGATTGCTTCATTGTAATGTTTTGTGACTGAAATGTTAATGATTTGAGACCTAATGCGGTATGGGTAAGAAGGATGGAAAAGTATATACATTCTTGATCAGCGTCAACTCCTGAGTTGATTTTGCCATATCCGCGTGTCAGTCCGTCCTCTTTTCTTGCAAACACGATTGCAGGAGATAGAAGAATGCTAGGGGGTCCAAACTTTGCATTTATCCTTCTTATGTCCTAAAAGGGTTGGTATTGGAAATGGGTGGAATCGGTCGACTGTCACGCCTACCTCCCATATAAGGGAGTGCATCTTTGATGACATATTTTACGCCAATTTCAACATTTTCGCATGTTGGCATTTCAAATGAAACCCCATGTCTGCATGCATATAAACTGAAGCCTCCTGATGTTTAATCCCAGGAGACATGACATTTGATTTGCTACAACTGATATCTTGCTTCAGTGCATGCGAATTATAATTGTTGTCCGTTTATTAATTACACTGCACAACAAACTTGAGGCTTTCCAAAACGCCTGGGTTTTTACAAATTGTTTTTAGTATATTCATGCCTGCGGCGACAAATATGTATGCATTTTTTGTCTTCTCCTTAATTTTAAAACTATATACTTTGGGAGTGCATCTTGGTGAACAATGTCCTTTTAAACCTGTATCCTTTCTATAAGATGCGCACCGTTTACTAAATATGGAAAGAAATTCATCAACGGAAAGGTTATAGATAGGACAATTCTTCCATTGCATGACCTCAAAGGCAAGGATATTCTTCGCAACTTCAAATATTCCTCAAAGTTGACTTAAATTTCCGGAAACACTTTAAAGAGCAATTAAAAAATTTCCAATGCCAATTAGCCTCAAAAACAAACATGTTTTGTTACCAATTAAAATGCATAGCAGCAGCAACAACAAAAACCTACACTAAAAAAAAACCTATTATGAACTGAAAAATACTAACCATCCACAAATGAAACAACCATTTCCGCAAAACTCACACAGAAATCTACCATCAGTGGATTTTATGTACCAAATCATGGCAGTGTACTTACTATGCTAGCCAATTAGAACCAACTAAATGGAACAAATGCAAACAAAAAAGAAAGAAAGAAAAAACATTGCTGCTTATATGGATATATCAATGCAACACCTAAAAGTATGCACAGTAATATTTTTGTAGCCAACAGTAGGTAGACAGGAATGTACCCTACAGTTTATGTAATAAATATACAATTGTGGCCATTGTGAAGGCAAGTAACGAGTAGAAAAAAAAAACACTAAAGAATACAAATAAAAAGAGGGGAATTCTATGTAACTGCATTTGTGGCAATAGAGTGCACAAAATCCTAAAAGGCAATTAACCGTTTCTTTTTTAGTGGATTTTTTTCGCCGTACTTGGTGTTGTAACAATTCCTCTTTTTTGTTGTATACAAGTTAAAGGGGAAAACACCATTTACCAGCGCCTACAGTTATGCAATTGTTTTGCAGCAACGAAACGGGAAATGTAGAGCACAGCAAAAAAATGTTGTAGCATAAAGTTAGGTGTTGCTCGCAACAGTCACACTCTACACTCGCTGGCCTGCGTTGGCTGAGTGGCACATAAATTTTAATTCAAACGTTAGTGCGGTTTGTGCAAAAGGTGCTACAAATGTCTGCGGTGGTGAAATGTGACTCAAGTGTGTGCGAGTGCGAGTGTGTTGTGCGCGGCAAATGAATGAATTGAATGAATGTCTGATTGCGGAACAAGCGCATACAGGAGCGAACCTTTTTCCAGTTCGGCCTTTGACCAGCGCTTTAACAGGATGAAAGTGTAAACAGAAGAGGCGGGTATAGTGAGCAGCGCAATGAAAATGATTGTTTGTTTTTTTTGTTGCTTTTGCGTATGTTCCTTCGTGTACTTTATTATTGTTTATTTGACTAAGCCGCATAACCTGCGTCCTGGCGAAATTTTTGCAGCCGTTGGGCCTAAATATGGGTCAAACAAATAAAAATGCGGTTGTGGCGTAAAAGCGTAGTTGTTGCAATGCGATTTAAAAATGGAAAAATTTCCACAATAAAACACAAAACAACTCAAAAGCATCGAGTAAATAAATTGAGTCCTGCAAAGGTAAATAGAGGCGAGCAAATTGGATTGGAATAGAGTTGAGCTGAGCTTTTGTGTTGTGTGAGATTTTGGATTTAAATTTTTGAAAATACTAAAAATATATTAAAAAAATTTAACAAAAAATCCTTTTTTTTAAATCAAACTAAAATTTTAATATATTTCTGAATTTTTATAAAGAAATTTGAAAAAAAATAAATTTATCAAGACTACTTTTAGGCAATTAAATGCAAAAAAAGAAAGCCACAATCCCACAAATATCAATGCAAAGCTTTTAACCTTACCATCATCGACAAAAAAATATTTCCCATAAATTTCAATGTAAGTTCGTTGAATTTGTGAATTTCTTTTTTTCCGATCATTTCATCATTTATTCAGCAAAAAGGGACCGCATTTTAACACGCAACTGTGTCAAAGTTTCTGTGTGTGCCTAGTTGGTTTGTGTACAGTGCACGAATGCACCATCAACAGCTTTTAATGCAAACGAGCAGCATGATGACGATGAGCTGACATATTGAAGCAGAGTTCTGCTGACATAGGCCTCACTCCCACATATACGACGGTCTCAATGCGACCACAATGGCCTCAGCTGGAACCAGCAGCATCAGTGCTAACTACTGCCGCAATGGGGCAACAAAATCGATTGGCCAAAAATGACAATCGACTCACGAAATTGTCATTTTCGATAGAAGCTAAGCTAGAAAAAAAAAACGCTCAACAGTCGTTGATTAAAAACGCTTGACGGGCTTTTATCGCTCATACATACACATTTGTGGATATATGAGGAAAGGGACAGTGACAAAGAGAGGAATAAGCAAACAAAAAAGGCTGATATGGAATGGGTGAGGGTGGACAAAGCACAGCACCAATGACGGTTGAAAATTTAAATGCAATATTAGCTTTTCCGTTTAATTCGGCATCAGTGTAACAAACCAACTAACCCAAAAAAAACCCTAGCTTCAAATGCGTCTAAATTCTTGCTGCAGGCTAATGTGGGCTTAGCGCCTAAATGTGCCTCAAATAATTTATGTAATTATAGATTTCGATTTTATATGCGGCATTGAATTACATAGATTGAATTGCATTTGCGTAAGTGAATGCGGAAAATGTATGTAACACATTGCAGTGACAGCGATACAGATGGAAATTAGAGTGAAAGAGCGCATTAACTTTGAGAGCCTATAAGTATGCAATATATACTTTATTGGGGATTTTAGTTGGGTCTATGATAGAGATTAAAGCATTTGCTGTTGTGACAGACTAAACCAGAATGTAAGAACTTGAAAAGAAAAAACTATACACTGGAAAAAATTATGTATATTTACTTATATTAAAAAATAATAGGATTTGAATAAATGTGGATAATTCCTTTGAAGAGTATATTTTTTTAGAGTGGTTCATGATCTGCATAAAAAGAATACAAATTGTTTGTCTTTCGATTGCATATTTGAAGATAGTGTTGCTTTATTGAAAAAAAGTTTGGGGTGAAGTGGAAAATGTTAAAAATTTTGTCAAAATCTTAAATGCCCCATTTTCAATGCCACAAAGTGTGAAGAGTGCCTAAAGAAGGCAGTAAAGAAGGCACGATGATGTTTCAATTGTCTAGTCATTTCTCATAGCATTAAAATTGCAAAGGAAGGCGTGTTACTTAAAAAGAAGCACCAGACCAAGCTTCTGGTCGCATTACCCCCAAAACGGACTCGACTTTCACGATATTTTACGAACACCGGAATCGATTTCTATGGAAATAAAAAATTGTACCTAAAAGTCGGTTGGTTCCACAATTACTACCAGGTGAACCGATTTGAACGTACTCGGTATTTAACTATTCTTTCCTTTATTGTGAAGGCAATGGACTATGTGTCATGCATAGTAAAAAAGGCTTACTGTAAGATCGAATTAAATTAAATGAATACCAAACGAAATTAGAATGGGCTGAGGGGGACTCAAAGAGAAGATTTCGGTGCCTAAAAGTAGGCAATCAACTCAACATATCTGATCAAAGTCATGCAAAAACTTTAAAAAAAAACTTTGCCGACCTCCACAAACACCCTTAAAATGAATCAAGCTACCAATTAAAACAAGTTCCTAGAAGTATGCTTCAACATATTTCTTCTTCTTTTTTTATTACATCGCCTTGCGTCCGTAAGCGTTAATTTTTCAATTTATTTTAACCATCAACTAACTGGCTTTCGTGCTGGCTTTGACCCCAAAAAAAAAAGTGCCTATTCATGCGGACATTAAAACTTTGTATGCAGGGAAAACAAAAATATTAAAAAAAGGAAGAGTAAAATACTCTAGCCCTGCTACACACCATCAAACTATTAAGAACTTCACTTGAGATTTCAATTTGAAGCATTTTCATTTTGTTACTTTTCGAGAATTTTTTTGTGGGGTTGGTTTTTTTTTTTGTTAGAGGTTAACCAGTTTTTTCCACAGGCTACCACTAAATGTTAAACTTTCAATTAAGTGCATAAAGTTTTTCATATTATTTTTGTGTGTGTGTTTTTTTGGTTTTCTGCTGCGTGTTCATTCTTTTTTCTTACTTTTATTATTATTATTTTTTGTTTTTTTTTTCACTACGTTTGTGGTTGTTAGCAAAATTGCTGTTAGGAAAAGAGAAACTAAAAGTGCATGCAAACAAAAATACTTGCTCTAAAGCGGCACAGTTGAACTCGTTTCGGGTGAGCTCTGGTGAGTGTAGAAAAGCAAATGCCATGGCAGACTTAAGACAAAGTTGAAGTTTTGTGCAGGTGCAAGGACTTTTCCTGCAACCTTTTACCTTTGCTAAGGAAACTACTTACAATTTAGTTTGAGTTTAAATTAAGGAAAAAAAAACATTTAGTTGTTATTGTGCGAAGGTGAATTTTTTGGACAAGATTAAAAGTGAAGTGGGTAATTAACTTTTGATTTTAGTTTTTTTTATGTTTGCTTCTTTTTCTGCTAAGTTAACTGACAAGGACTCAAGTTGGAAGTTTTCTTCAAATTTCTGTTGAATGGTGGGATTTTAGTATGTCAAACGAGTTGGAAGAAATAAAGAAAGGAAAGCAATTGATTTGGATTTTGTGAAGAAAAATGTGGGCACTTTTCATGTCCAAGTCTGGAATTTTTAATTAAATTGTGAATTTTTGTAATCTGATGTGAAATTTTATTTCTCCAACCAAACCCAAAAATATTCTAAGCAAGAATGTTGCTTCATTCTGTGACTAACATCACAACATATCATTATTTCGTACAAAGCAGCAGCAGCAGCAGCACCAGTAGCACCAGCATAAATAATGGCCCACAATTTGTCTCACTTTTTTTGTGGACTTGAGTTTTTTTTTTTTGGAGTACTTCAACAAACCAACAGTAGCAACTTAGATGACTATTGTAGCAAAGCAGAGGAAAGAAAAAAAAATAACTAGAAAAAACAAGCAATAAATTTAAATAACAAAACACTACAAAAATAACCATAAATTAGTTGTAGTAAAAGAAATACGGCTGTAGCCACCACCACCACCAACAACAATAGCAAGAAGGCCCGCCAGTGCCAGTCCGTACTGTGTTAATTTTATTTTATTACTTTTCATTACAATTCTGGCATTCATGGCATATAATTTAAGGGAACATGTCAAGGCATCTCCCATCCGTAAAAGAAAGTGCCAATGTCAACACATTAGTGAGATGTGTGTGAGCTCTCCGAAAATATACCTCAAAATAAATCAAATCAACTCAACAAGAAAACCAAAATGTGGCCTATAACAAATTGCAATTGTAGTAGCAAAAAAATACCAAGTTGACATTAGTTTATATTAAAAGTGAGAAGGAAAAAAATTAAATTAATATATGTCCTGCCTCTTCTGCGGTGGCTTACACAGGTTTCAGGTTCTCACCTCAGTAAGTGAACATATTTTCTCTCTCATAAGAGCAGGCAGATACCATAAATACCGATGGCACAAAGGTAAGTACCACACACACACACACAGAAAAAGGCACAAGTAGTTTGGTTTATTTAGTTTCAAGTTTTTTGTCCTTTGCCATATTTTATGTTGGCTGCGTAATATTGTCTACTTAAGTGGTGTGAAATTATGATGAATGTCGTTGCAGTGACGATGATGTTGCCTACCTTAAATGGAACAAGGTTAGAGGTGGCATAGTCACTTAAGCCAAATGTCATCATGGTGACTATGTGTGGGAGGAAAAGTTACATTCTAATATTTCAATGTTTCTTTGTCGAAGCATACTTTTGGGTGGCCATAAAGGGGAGAAAATACTCTGGAAAATACTGTTGATATACATAATTATTCTTACTTGACTGCTACATGCAGCAGTAGCTGGTGTGCAAAGAGCGGCATATAGAGTTTTGGAAATTGACTCTAACATTCAAATATACATTTATGTAAAGCTCTTGAAAGTATATGTATAAAATAAAAAAATTTACAAATACATAATCCAAATATTTCCAAAAATTTGTGGTCTAAAAAATATTTAATTTGAAAATTCCATGAACCACAATAGGATCAAATAAATTTTCTTCACATGTTTTTAGGCAAGTGCCTACCTGCTATTAATTAAAATTCATATTAATTTACTGTGAAATAGCATAGAAATTCTACACATGTATAGGGAACTAGAAATAAACCCAAACTGCGCACCGTAAATAATACTTTTGTAAAACGAGTTCCGAAAATTCCACAACAATTGAAAGGAATCAATAGCAATTAGCTTTTGTAAATGTGTGAACAATATTTGAAGTGATTGGAAAATTGATTTTAAGTAAGTACATACATATAATTTCAAAGCATACCAATTCAATTAGAAAGCATGAAAAATATTTATGAAAAGAACTGCACAGCACAAAATTATAAGCTCATTACACACTATTAAGGGTGCATACCTACCAACCTACAGAAAAAATTTTATTTTAATTACGGTTTCAAATATTCTCTTTATTTATGTTTGTTAACACACACACACGCACACACACGCACACACAAATCACATCCTTAAATAGCATAAAAAACTACAAAGTTGTGTAAAAATTTTAAATTGCATTTTTGTTAAGGCCACAACAGTACTTAAACCACGAGACCAAACTCTTCCACGCAGGAACGTGCGCTCGCTCTATCTACTCTGTATACGTATATCCTAGGCTATAAGGCTTACGAAAAACTTTGGCTATATGTTAATTATGGCTGGAAAAAAATATAATTTTCCGCGAGATGCGCGTATGTTGGCCTAGTTTTCGTCTGGCTGCTGTTACCGCGCTGCTCAAAACTTTTGAAATTAGAATTTCTGACTTTGCACAAAATGCAAACAAAAAAAGAAGGAGGGAAAAACAAAAAACAAAAAACTAAAACATGAAACCGAAAATAAATTTTATTGGAGAGGAAATTAATTAAAATTTCACAAGCGATAGCTTAAGTTTTGTTGTTGTTTTTATTGCAACGAAATGACACAACATTTTTTTTTGTTTGCGGCTTTTAACATTCTACGGTTGGATGGGTTAGTTCTGAATAGTTTTTCGTAGTTAGCTGATGGGTAGGATTTAGCGAATTCACCTTCATTAATGAGTGAGCGATGTGCGCGGAATTTTGTTGAACTTTACCTTTAAGTAGTTAATATTTGTGTTTGCTTCGATTAATCTTACTGCAGAAAACTAATTATATGGATCCGGCTCATGTCGAGGATTGTTACTGAATTTTAATTCGATAAGGTTTTTGGTAAAACTCAGATCAGAAATTTTTATAAAACTATAAATTATATTCTACCAACTGGGACCGACCCCCCAAGTTAATTGTTGATCATATGGTATTTGCTATAACAAAAAAAGTTTCTGCAAAAAAGTGAGAGAAATACTTATTTTCTAACTTGTGGGCGGTAAAAGTGGGCTCAAGACAACTCACGACCCATAGAACACATATATAAATAATGATGAAAATCTGTGCAGTAGTTTTAGCGTCCACTAGCGGCAAACATATACGTCTCTGTTATATATACAGATTGAACAAACTGCTGAATCCATTCTTTGTTAAAAATTGTTCTCGTATTTATTGTAGCCTTGCTCTGTGCTGTGAGTGGTTTCTGGAAAGAGCCTTTAAGTAATTTTCTACACATGCCAAAACCGATGTCACAAATTGTGTGAGAAAAGTTGCCAGTTGGAAATTTTGCACTTAATATAAAACATTTTTCAAAAAGTTATATTCCCAAGCTTTTAACCTTACACACACACACACACGCAAACATTCACCGAAGAATACACCTTGAGGCTGCTTATCTCAATTTAAGTTGAGACGGTAAAATAAACAAACACACGCATAGACACACATCTAAACAAAAGAACAGAAGCCCAGAAGAGCTGAGTGGAATATGTTTGTGTGCATGCATGTGTGTGTGTGTGCTTTGTGTAAGTGTAAACACGAAACACACATAAGCTTCCTTCCGGTTATCTTTTGGCGGTATTTTCAGCTGGTTGTTGTTGCTGCTGTTGTTATGGCTGATGTGGTAACAACTAACTACACGAGCATAAACAAGTGCACATCGCTACAACAAGAACAACAACAACAAATATATAAACAATTATCCTGGGAATATTTTCACTTTACGAGATTTTCCATTAAACTTCATTTTCAGCGTTAAGCCAAGACTAACGCCATCCATAACAGCAACAATAGAAAGTCTCACTTCATTTTTAGCATGTTTCCTTGTTTCCTCTTCTTCTTCTTCATCTTCTTCAGTCCTTGGTGTGCTTTCTTAACGTTTCTTCGTTTTTATGCGAATTCTAGTGAAGCTCCAGGGAACACTATAATATTATGTGTTTCAAAAAAAATATAGAATTTAACATACTTTTAGGCGGTTTTGAATAAAAACAACAAAAAAAACTTCAAAATTGTTTTTGTTTTTTTTTTTTTTTTGTGCGTGTTTTGTGTGTGGTATTTTCGAGAGCCTTCAGGCTAGTGCCACACAAATTGGTTCTCAGGCAACCAAGTAGTGTATAAAAATGGAGACTTTCTTTTAATAATTTTGAGTGTGAAAAGATTTCAATATAAAACAAAACAAAAAGAAAAAACTAAAATTGCCTAAAAGTATGCTTTAAAAAAATTTATTTCTTCCAACTAGAGGAAGTTTGGTTAAGACTTTTATTTCTTTCTGGTGAATATTTACAGAAAAAAAGCATAAACTTTCACCTTTTCAATAGAAATGGCCAGGGAAGATAGAAATATACATTTAAAAATTTTTTTTTGCATACTTTTTGGCTGCCAAAAAGAGTCGAATACAAAAATTGTAAGCCGTTGGCTCTGTAATAAAGAGGTTGTTGTGGGATTATCGTTTGAAATGTTACAAGTTGGCGCATTAAATATTACCATCGTCTTTAAATTCTTGCAATCGCCATTTTCGCATCCAAAAAATATGCAACAAATGTGTAAATGCACATTTCTCCGCTAATTACTAGAAATGTTCCAAATATGTAAATCGTTTCTATTTCAAAATGTTCAGTAATTAACAGTGCTGTTACAATTGTTTGAAAATTGTTGCATATTTTTTGGATGTAAAAAAATTGGAATCCCAAATTTGAGGTCGATTAAAAACAATAATAAGGACGTTTCCTACATCAGTCTATACTTTATTTACTGCCACTTCAAATGCTGTCACTTGACTTTTTGCATCCTAAAAGAATGCAACAAATTTGTAAATCTATTATTTCTTTTGTAATCGTTATAATTATTTTTCCTGTACTCGTGATTACCATCTTATACCATGCAAACGGTCTATTATTCTTGAGTCAATGACATTATTTTACCAAAACAAATAAAAACTTACACATAGTTTAATTAGGGAAAAAAAATCTAATTTAATGCTCTGTTGAGCTTCATACCGTTTTGTTGCCTTCTTGCTTGTTTTGCTTTACTTTTTACTGCTAGACCTCTTGGCGGTGCACTAGACTACTTTTTATTTGTATATGTAAGTATGTACTTAATAATTACCAGTTCGATTGGATTTTCAAAGTAAATTAAAAACTGTAGACTCAAGCAGTTTTTTGAGTCAAGTTCGGTGTTAAAAACTCTATTAAGTTGGCACAATTGATTGGCCACTTGATTCAAAGCAATTTTGTGTGAAATGTATTTAATGCCATTAATTAATGGTTGATATGTATATGAGAACGATATAACTGAATCACTTCATAATCACTTTTGATACGCACTGAAATTGACTTGCAAAGGAGAATACTTGACAGCTTGTCAGTAAAACCTGATTCAAGTAATACGAATTGGTTAACAGAATTTTCTTTAATATAAAAATAATCTACTTATTAAAACTTACTAAAATGATGGAAAAACATTTGAAATGTTAAAAAAAAATATAAATAAATTAAAAACTAGAGAGTGGACTATCTTCGGCTATACCGAAGTTGAAATACCCCCACACAGTAGGAAGAAGTACCTCGAACATATAAAAATGTGGTCTCCAGACCCTACTTTGAGCCAATTATAGGTGGTTTTGGAGCCCGGACCATGTCCAAAATCCATTTCTAAAAATTTCCAATTAAATCCACAAAAAAAAAAAAAATTGGTCTCAAGACCCCATTTAGACCCTTATATATGTGGCTTCGGAACCTCGGACCATGTCAAAAATACGTTTCTAAACATTTCCAATCGAATACAACAATAAAAAATTTTTTCCTTTTTTTTCGGTGTATGGGAGCCACGCCCAGTTTTTGTCCGATTTGGCTGATTCTCGAACTTGATCTCAGTATTCACGAGAAAAACATGTACCCAAAGTTTCAAGTCGATATCTCCAAAACTGCGACCGCTATCGTGCGGACGGACAGACGGACAGACGGACAGACGGACAGACGGACAGACGGACAGACAGACGGACATCGCGAAATCGACTCAGGAGGTGATACTGATCAAGAATATATATACTTTTCCATACCGGACACGCCTCCTTATGGGCGTTACAAACGTTGTGACAAAGTGAGTATACCCTGCCACAGTGAGTGTGGGGGTATAAAAAGAAGGGTATTCAAGATTGTACAATTGCTCTTATTTGGTTGGTCGCTTCCTTTTTCTTGTACACTTCTCAGTACCCCAATGCATAGTTTTCTACAACCACAACTCCCACCTATCTATAGTAGTTAACTGTCATAAACTAGTTAAATAATTTTGTTCATAACTTCCTAAAAGTATACCTTAAAATTTAGTGCATCATAAAATATCAACATCATAACCGCTTTCATATCTTACAAAGCTATGATCCTATACATACCTACACACATATATGTATATAAAATAATATAGATAGTATTTTGTTTGTGTACTCACGGACTGCATCAATAACATCAGGCGTCCCGATAAGCAATACTAAAAGGGTAGCTGCAACAAAACTGGCTGCTGGCAATGCTGCCATTTGCAGCCCCATTATTTATGTGAAAACAAGAACGACGAACGGCGACGTTAACGACAACAACGACCGAACGACGACGATGACGACGACAACGACAGGGACTATGAAGATTTGAGATTTTCGATAGTAATGACAACAACCTCAAACAAACCTCAAGACAAAACTAGCACAAAGCGGCCAAAACCAGACTTACTCTCTTGCTAGTTTATTTTTAGACTATTTTTTGTTTTTGCGAATCAGGAAATGAAGTCGCTTTTTCGCTCGCTCTCGTATTTACCCCTTTACTGGGCTTGCCATTAAATGTCAATTTTTACTTTTCCTACTGTCAATTTCTAGGCTAATTTTTGTTGTTTGGTTCATTGTGAACATTTTTATTTTGGCATTTTTGACATTTGACGTTTTTATATGGATTTTTGTGTATTATTATTGATTTATAATTCCATAGCAGTTCGCAAGTGATTGGTTTGACATTCACCGTATTTGACAGTTTTGGTTGTACAGCAGAGAGTGACAGGAATTTGTTTGTAGATTGTCAAAACGATAGAGGCGTAAGATGGGGGGGTGGGAGTTGTATGTAGCATGTGACAAACGAAAAGGTACAGGGTGCGACGTGGATGACATTTGACATTCAGTGATGCAATTCGATGTGACCGTACATGCGATGTGTTTTGACAGTTTTAATTTTTTGTTGTGGTTTTTTTTTCGTTTTTTTTTGGTATTTTTTTCAGTCATTTGTTAATGACATTTTCGTAAGTCGAAAGTCATCGGATATAACAAGATGCGTCAAGAGATGCGATGTCATCATCATCATTGGCATTGCGGTATTTTGTGGTGTCAAAAGTGGTTTCAGTATGTCACGCGGTTAGTTGACATTGGTTGTTGTTGTGCGAGCGCATAGCCATATTTTTTTATTTATTTGTGCGAAATTTGTGTGCGTTTTGGTTCGGTTTTTAATAATTTGACATTTTTTTGGTGGCCGTTGTAAATAGTTGTTGTGCGTTGTTGTGTCGTTTTACGTCAAATGTGTGTAGATATGTTTGTTGACGTTTCAAATGCAGCGTTGTATTTGTGTCGTTACGTTGTTGTGATTTGGGAAGTAGAACAAGAAGTAGAAGAAAGTGGAGGGAAGTTGTCGTTAGTATTACGTTTACCTGATTTTTAATTTAATACTTATTGTTGGTATTTTTGTTTTCTTTTTCTTAAAAAGGAAAATATTTATTAAATGGGATTTTCCTAATTCGTATGACCAAGTGATTGCTTTATTTTTACTGAATTCTTGTAATGGTGTTAAAATTCACTTTATTTTTTTTAAACTTTTATAAAATTTTTTAGTAAATTTATTGGTTATTTATGGATTATATATTATTGGTTAGCTGAAATGAGAAAGGTAAATATACTGATTAGTTATGCTATAATATTGATTTGGATCGACCTTTTGTGGTTGCTTTGACGTCATCATATTGTAGAATGTTTCCATCGTTCATAAAAAGTAAAGACATCGCAGTTTATCGATAAGAGTAGGATCAATTTAAAAAAATAATCGATAATCGATTCTTTATTCGATAAATTTAAGTTTTCGTTTAATCGAGAACTGGCAATCGACCAATTGATAGGTAAAAAATTAATCGATAATCGATTGGTTCTTCGATAAATCGAAGTTTTCGTTTAATCCATAACTGGGATTCAACTAATTGATGGATTATATGGTTTGAATAATAATAATAATAATCGATAATTAACTAAAAAATCAAATATTTTTCCTTAAATCGATAAACAAAAATTTTTTGATTAAAAATGGATAAATATGATTTACTTATATTAATCGATTAATTTAAATATTATATAAATCGATAAATCAAATGAAATGATAAGCCGATAAATTTCATAAATCGATATAAACAATACTGAAATTTTATTCATTAGTCGATAAATAGAAACTATTCGATTACTGAAAGCATTTCAATCCGTTCGGATATGGTTTAAGAAATCAAAATAGCAAAATGTTTTATTCAATGATAAAAAAGAAAAATAGAAATAATCGAAATATGGAATCGTATGGTCTGATTCATCAAAATAATCGATTAATCAATAAAAACAAAATTTGACATTAATCGCAAGCTTTTCGATTAGTTGATAAAATAAATTCGATTAGTCATTGTAAAAAATAAGTGAGAAGGTTTCAATTGACCCAACACCTACTGCGACATATTGGATCCGCTATATTGAATTTTGAAATTTCGACATCAAATTCGAAATCAGTGGCCTCCATATACCAAGTTTGGAATTATTTCAGCGAAATTTTGTTACATAATTTACGTGATTTCACTTATATGATCGACAGCGGAATCGGTCGACTGCTATTTGCAATACCAATCTAAAAAGATATATCCAAAATTTGGCCACCTTCTAGCTCCTGCAATCGTGTCTACAAGGAAAGAGGGCGGACAGACTGATACGATATAGAACATAGCAGACTTTATTGAGTTCATTGAGAGTGATTCACAATGTGCTGCCAATAGCCTTGCAAAAACACAACGCCACAAAAATGCGCAATTTCCAATCGAAAACAAAAATTTAAAGAACTTTAAAGAACAAATGGCGAACAATGCTTTAAAGGGAACAACAATTCACAATGAACTCATATAAAAAATACTTTGCAGGTGTAAACCACCACCAACCAACAACAGCAACAAAATAAAACAATGTTGGCTCCACCATTTTTTTTTATTATTATTTGCACTCATATTGGTTGTGTGGTGTTTGACCACCGCACAAAAGCGCGTACAATTGAAAATTCCTATAAAAATGCCTACCCCGTGCGCGCGATAATCTCTTTAAGCCCTCTACCGAGCGGGCAACAGGCATTTCACGCATTATGCTGGCCGCTAATGAAATTGGCACAAATTTATGTTGAGCGCAGCAAACAAACCAATTAATACTTTAATCTGTTCGGGGCAAATGAATGATGCAAAATGGAAATGAAACAACACAAACAAGAGCAGCAACAAATGTGGTTGAAATGGTAAACAAACAAAAAAGCAAGAGTAAATTTAATATTAAAAAATGTATGTATTAAGAACGAAACAAACAATGAACGCCAATAACAACGAAAAAAAGCTTTGACCGCCAGCAATTGTTATAATCAGAATGAAGGTTTCATGAGCGTGGACAATGACAAAGTAGTTGCTGCATGTAGCAAAAAGACAATTGGTGTGATTTTTGATTGTCCATACAGGGTGTTTTTG